>OY720350.1:27343374-28818374 GCA_963082975.1 Labia minor | reverse complement strand
CATTGCATCAATCTGATTAAAATGAATTGAACTGGGGTCCTCAATAATACAAACAAACAATTTTAGCTAGCATAATAAGATTAATCCAAGTAATATCGTCTATTTCTATTCGACACTATTTTCAGTTATGAAATGAACAGTCAGTAGAGAGTAAAAAAATTGTAATTGAAGACCGTTGTTTTTAAAAATAATTAAATTATTTTATAGATTATAAAATAAAAATTATTGTATTAACATTAAAAATATTGAAATAAAAAAATAATAGTTTGATTTAATAAACTAAAATATTATAAACATTTTTAATGTGAATTTCTCAGGGAGGTAGGGAGCCCAATTCATTTAACCATCCATGTTGTATAAGGAATCTTAATTTCTTAACACTCCGTTTTTTCAAATTTAAAATAGAGGGAGAGAAAGAGTTTCAATTATATTCGAATAGTCTATATATTCTATATATGAGTATTTTTTTTTTCTGAATTTAATACCAAGTTGATTTTCAAAATTTTCTATTCTTTATGCATATGATTGATTACATGTGTTAAAATTTAAACAAATTCAAATATTCTAATTTATAAATTTATATAAAATTTAATATTATTTTTTCGAGACTAATGGCAAATACCGGTGGCCCTAGTCAGAGCAAGAGAAGACTCCTTTTGGTAGCGGCCCAGTCGATGATGTTATATGGATCGGAGATTTGGGCTTTACAACTATATTTTAAGTGAAAAAATGATTTCTTGGTTATATAAAAATTAAAATATGATTCTTTATATCTTTATTATACAGAAAAGTAGGCGTGTTAATATAAAATATATACCTGGGACACCGAACTATCACTCGACCCTTTAACCAATTTATACAATTTATTTTTATATACTTTAAAAATTTTACAATTTTTTAATTATTTATTATAATTGTTAAATGGGATTTCTAAAAATGACCCATTAAAAATTTGTTTCCTAAAATGTTTCAAATTAATTAAAATAAATTGTATAAATGTTCATTTATAAAATCTATATATCTGTGAGTTTGTTTTTCGATTTTTTAAATTTTGATTTTGGATTCGATTAGAGCTTAAAATGTGTAAATGTAAAGTGGTCTTGGTTTTTTTAAAATTCGTTTGGGAACATGGTCAAATCGGCAGTCAAAGTTGAAAATTCCCCATATATTATAACTACTGTAATTAGTATTATTATAATGTAAAATTATAAAGAAAAAATGTTTAGACATTATTATAGACATTTTCATTCTGTAAATTAAATAATTTTATTTCATTTAAATAAATATCTATTTTTAAATATTTTTTTCTCTCTACATTATTTATCTAATTCTCACAATATATTAAGATCATACCGGGACCCCGAGCCTCGGCTCTGTAATTAAGTTAAAAAAAAAAAATTCATTATTATTGATAAATATATATCGTAATTTATAATTATAAAATATTATTAAAATATATATTTTTAATTTTATTTCGAAATTAAATAAAAAATTTTAAAATATTTTAAATATAAAAAAAATATATATTTTTAATTTTATTTCGAAATTAAATAAAAAATTTTAAAATATTTTAAATATAAAAAAAATATTAATACAATATTCTTTAAAAAAAGGCGGGAGTCAAATTTCAATATAAATGTCATTTGTGATGTCATCAATATATAAATTAATAATAAATAATATTAATAAATATTAAATTTAATAAAAGAACAATGAATAAATAAATATAAAATAGTAATTTATTAAAATGTAAACAATAGATAAAAAGAAAAAAAATAACAAATTCATTATTTTCATTTTCATTTTTAAATAACGATTCACCCGGCGAGTTTCGAACCGACGAAATCCACTCGTTAAAACATCTCTCTAGCCACTGTACTATATATGTTTAGATAAAAAATTGTCATTTTTTTACTGTCTTAGCAGGCAGATTTGATGTTTTTTATTTATTTTTTTTTTTTTTTGAGAGAGATTAATAAATATCTATATATATTTTATTAAAAATAAATATTTTTAATTTTATTTCGAAATTAAATAATAAATTTTAAAATATTTTAAATAAAAAAAAATATTAATACAAATAAAAATGGAGGCCAATTTTGACGTTTTCCATATATAATTTTCAATTAAGAAATTAATAATGAAGCTGAATGTTTCAAGAGATATCATCAATAAAACTTAATTTTTCTTTATAAATACTATATCTAGTGTAAATTTGAAAAAAATCGTTAGAGCGGTTTTTGAGAACCAATATATATAGATAGATAGATATATACAATTTTAGCTAGCATAATAAGATAAGATATATATATACTTAAACAAGAACAAAATGAACATGTGGTGTTATTCAAAGATTTTTGTCATTTGTTTATTTTGTCATTAAAATAAGAACAAAATTGATATTTTGAAATTCACCATTGAAAACGAATTCAAAATTCTAAATAATTAATAAATATGGCCTGGGTATACTTTCTTTCAATAATATTATTTCAAAATTGTTAACTATTAAGTAAAGTTTAATTCAATTTAGAGATTCGAATACCATATGTAAATATAATACTTATATTTTAAATTCATTTTGCAATCATATTTTTATCAAAGCTATATATATATATATATATATATATATAATATAATAAAATAAAATTTTTCATGATGAGAAAGAGCTAATATTCAATTAAAAAAAGTTTTTAATATTCAAAAAATTCATTTAAAATATCAACAAAAAATACTTGTCCAACCTGCGTATCAAAGGTCTAAAATTATTGTTCCATTCTATTGTTTATAGTTAAATTTAATTAAAATTAAAAAAAAAGTGAATGAATATTAACTTTCAACGACACATTTATTATTAGATACTTTCATTTCATTTTTTTGCTTAATACTATTATAGTCTTAGTCATATTGCCCTTTATAGTTAGAGTTTTATTAATATACCACGGCCATGAAAATATAATAAACTATAATAAAAGATTATGTATTCAAAAAAAAAAAAAACTTTTCACAAAATTTAATACATTTTAAGAAGAATAGTCAATTATTTTTCTATTTAATAAAAAAATGTTTACCTTAATGATTTGGTAATTTTTTTAATATACATGTTAAATATAAAAAAAATTAATTAAAAGAAATAAAAAATAAAATAAAAAAAGATAATAATTAATATAATATTTAATTTAATTTAATTTATTATTATACTTTTCAAATTGAAGATTAAATATTATTAACAATTACAATTTTTTTTTGTTATATGAATATTCTTTAGTAATAAAGAATTAATGTTGTTAATATTAATTTTAATATATTTAATGTACATATACTACTATATATATTTAAACTTCTGATTTATGATACAAAGATATGATCCGATTACTAAAAAGATAATTAATAAAATTAATGAAAAATCATAAACCCCATGATAAGATATTTGTAAAATATAAAAAAAGAGATGAAATAAAAAAAAATGGTATTAAATTAAACTCAAAACTATAGAAAAAATAATTATAGAACAAAAATGGATTTAGGCCGGCATAATAATAGGAATATAAGATGACAGATGGAAAAAGATAACAACTGAATAAGTGGTCATTTGATCAAAAGCATAAAAGAACAAAACAAAACAGAAGATGCTACCAAGAGATCAGATATAAAACGGATAATGGATTTATGATGTAATTTGCATTATAATATTTAAATGGTCATATATTTTAAATAGTTGAAAATCTAGAGTAATATATCACTAAACTTATATATTCATAATAAATAGTCTAGTAATAAATATATTTTATAGGAATTTGTTTTAGTTAATTAACTACCAATATTGATCATTTATTTCCATTGCTTTTAGTTTATTTATCCTTTTGTATTTAGCACCTGCATGTTATGCAACCATCATCACTTTTCTAAATAAAAATCACATAGAAAATCAAGCAAGCATTTAGGATTTAGGAAATAAATTTAAATAACATTTAAGAATTAATACATCCATTTTTTTTTTTAAAAAAAAACTTAATTTGCAGATAAAATAAAATATTATTTAATAAAAGTATATATTTTATATTATATTATCATTTAACTACATATATTATACATTTAAGCAGTTTCTTAATAATTAAATTCAAAAATATTCGAAATATTGTTTTCTTGCTGAGGTTTGAAAACATATGTTTAAGTTCCGTAATTAAACTTTAAATCACAATGTTACGCTTATTAATTTATAAATTAATTATATAATATGTATTATAAATATATTTATTTATTTATTCTTGTTTACATTTTTTTATCCAATTTTTTCGCCATTATTTAATTTTTCTTTTATTACTATCTCGCCAGGGATAGTATTGCGATCACGAAAATTTTAGATGTCGAGATTTTGATGTTTTTATACGTTTTGAAGGTTCCTGAATCATTTTCACTAAGGTTGAGAAAAATGTCTGTGTGTGTGTATGTGTTGATGTGTGTATGTATGTGTGTATGTAGACAAGATTACGCAAAAACGGTTAGAGCTAGAATAATGAAATTTGGTATACGGGAATTATTCAAAATTCGTAGTTTTCTATAAACTTTTGAGAAATATAGCTCAACCGGAAGATGGTCATTACCTACAACGTTTTGATTTTTTTTCCTTTAAAGTGACCGTAAAAATAAAGATATATATTTGATATTTTTTCACATGGTTAAAGATTGTATAAAACTGCTATATATAGAATTTTAGCTTGATTGAATCGCTGAAAGTACCTGAATTAATTTTTTAGCATTGCAAATAACGCGTCAAAACGTGACGTGGTGCCATCAACAAAGAGCCAACATGATCTGATTTAATAAATATTATTTATTAATTTTAATTTATAATTAATTAAATTTACTTTAAATATAATACATGTTAATTAATCCAATTCAAATTTGCGAGATAGTCGAGTGGAGACACTCCAGCTTTTTTTATTTTAACATAATCTAATTTTATTCAGGAGCTAACGATTTAAATTTATTATAATTAATATTTTTATTTAATATTGATATATTTTATTAGATTAGATATCGTATCTTTTCCTACCAATATTTATTTAATCGAAAAAAAAGTGTTGATATTTTGTAAAAGATATTTTTAAGAATAAAAATAAATGAAAAAGAAGATAAAGAGGCAGAAAAGAGAAAGAGAGAAAGAGAAAGCGAGAGTGAAAAAGGGAGGCAAATGATAAGATTTGAATTTTACGAGTTGGAAAAGAGAGAGAGAGAGAGGGAGACAGGGAGAAACAGGCCCGGTTAAGTAGAAAGTAACGAGCTCCGGTAATTAAATAAAAATTGATTTTTTTGAAGAGTGATTCATTTCGTTAGTTTTGA
Source organism: Labia minor (assembly GCA_963082975.1). Lineage (NCBI taxonomy): Eukaryota > Metazoa > Arthropoda > Insecta > Dermaptera > Spongiphoridae > Labia > Labia minor. The sequence goes on along the minus strand of OY720350.1, from coordinate 28,813,034 downwards.
GTCAATAAAAAAAATAGAGTGATTGCTTTTTGAAATATTCGTAAAATTTAATGATATTTGATGATGAATGAGTAAATTTGAAGAAGGTAATAATAAAAAAAAAATAAAGATTAAAATAAACAAAATAGAAATGAATGATGGAATGAAAGGGATGAAAGGGAAGAGAAAAAAAGGAGCACGTGTGGTTGGGTGGTTGCCGGATAAGTGACGATGAACGAGGGTCAGCCGTATTAATTGCCTCATCGATCAGCACTATTATTTCTCCATCATTCATTTTAACACACTGTTTGTAAAAGAGTGAAATGAATGAGATGGTTTAAGATTAACAAAATCAATACAGGATTAACATATAATGACCTTTTTTTATCTATATAAAATGAAGTAATTAATTTTTATAAAAATATAACATTTATGATTTTTCAACCTTTTGGATTGCTTATACATATACCATAATAAGTTGACCTGTGACCAGGTCCGAACCGACCGACGGTTTAAAATAAATTAATTTCCAGCTACAGAAATAATTTCAAATAATTTTAATATATCTATTAATTTAATAAAAAACAGATATGGATACATAAATAATAAATATAAACATTTTTAATTTTATTTTAATTATAATATATATATAAGACCAGGCTGTGACATCATGAATGGCTGGATGACGTCATATAATTTTAAATTAAGAAAAAACTAATAAATATGATTTTTCTCGAGAATAAAATCAATACAAAGTGCATGATTCGTGGTGATATATAAAAAAATCTCCTCATGTGAAATTTGGTGTGAAAATAACCCTTCCCTTCCTATCGTCGATCGCTAATACTACCACTTCCGTTTTCCGGATATACACCAAAAGTTGATCAATTCATCCCACTGATGCATTAAGTAAATATACCAAATTTCATCAAAATCCGTTGAGCCGTTCAGGCTGTACACATCTATACGGACGGACGGACGGACAGACATCATGCTAAAAATACTTTTTTCTGTTAAGAAAATGCATGATTCGTGGAGATATGTAAAAATCTCCACATGTGAAATTTGGTGTGAAAACAATACCTCCCTTACTATCGTCGGTCGGTAAAAATTATTATAAATCTATTTTTATTTTTCTTTATTTTTCAAATCTATTTAATAACAATAATCACGAAAAATAATATTTGAGGAAAAATATGAATAAAATGTATATCTCATCAAAATTTTTGCTTAGAACTATTAAAATATTAAAAATAGAAATATTATTTTCCAGTATATGGCAGATGATAATAAATTTATGGTTTTTGAAAATAAAACTCTTTTCAATATTAATGACACTAAAATTGAGATATAATTGGGAGAGATTACATGATCTCTATGCACTCCGAATATAGAATATAATATATTTATATATATATAATCTAATTCGAGTCAAAGAGATTAATGAAAAACATATTAATGGAAAACAAATTGAAAACCGATTCTCGCAAAGAATATATAATCAGATTATGAAATAAGTAGATACGAATAAGAATAGAATGGAAATAGCTCAGGTGTAGCTGCAAAAACTTTTGAATTTTAAGTGGCACCAAAGTGATAAAGATAAATTGATAGCTATTATTGTTGAAAATAAAAATCATTGTAATAATTATAAATAAATCAGTTTAATAACGAAAATATTACAATTTAAGAAAGTGAATATTTATGAAAATTAGGAGGTCAGATATAATAAATATAGTTTATAGATACCAAATTTATATAGTATGTTTGTGAATCCCTACTCAGTGTATGCGGGTAAATAATATAAAATCCCAGGGTTTGGAAACTTAGGTTGAATACCATCGTACAAAATAAAAAAAAATGAAGAGTTCTTTTTTAAAAAACTTCAACTTTAAAATTCTAAACATTTTCTAGACATTTAACGAATTCAATCGACATTTAACGTCTCGATAGATCGCGGAACATCTCAATAAATCGCAAATGAACATTGAAAACCATTTATTCTCATAAAACAGATACCCTGCAACAACCTTATTGCTTTATTGGCCAAGTAATAATTGCAAACTAAATTTACAGCTAAATTGAATTATATTTACCGACCGACGATAGTAAAGGAAACCAAATTTCACATGTGGAGATTTTTACATATCTCCACGAATCATGCATTTTGTTAACAAAAAAAAGTATTTTTAGCATGCTATCTGTTCGTCTGTCCGTTCGTCCGTATAGATGTATACAGCTTGAACGGCTCAAAGGATTTTGATGAAATTTGGTAAATTTACTTAATGCAGAAAAATCATCTTTATTAGTTTTTTCTTAATTTAAAATTATATGACGTCATCCAGCCATTCATGACGTCACAGCATGGTCTTACAATTATATTCTAAATAAAATAAAATTAAAAATATTTATGTTATATCCATATCTGTTTTTTATTACATTAATAGATATATTAAAATTATTTGAAATTGTTTCTGTAGCTGGAAATTAATTTACTTCAAACCGTCGGTCGGTTCGGACCTGGCCACAGGTCAACTTATTTTGTTTTTCTTTTTAAATCTCACTAATGGAAATGATTAAAAAATATAATGGAATAATATTAGCCTACTCTCTTGAATTTTGCCTTGCGTGTGAAGTCAACTGAAGTCTTTGTCTTTTCATATCCCTTGAAAACAATTAAGTTATTGTTTTTTGATACTCTTATGAAATTAATTCAATCTTTTTCTTTAAATATTTATTAGAATATTTAAATTTGACATATTTTATTAAAATGATTCGTAAAATCGTCAATTTTTATGATTTTATAAATTTTATAATTTTTATTTATTTATTTTTTATAATTCTTCTGCTTCCTAGCATTTGTCCCTTGAGGGATCTGCTGCTTTGAACAGCCTCTTCCATAATGCCCAGCTGTTTATATTTTCGAGGGCAAGTTTCAGTTTCAGTTTCATTTTTATCTGGGATGCGAACTCGAACAAAATCTCCAGAGCAATTGTCGCGAAACTAGGACACAGGAATAGGAGGGGATAGTGAAGGATTTTTAATATTGAATTGATGGTATTTGGGATTTGATTAGGGTTTGGGACGCGACTTTCTCAAATTGAAAGCGAGAAAAAGTCGTGGCTTGCGTGAGCAGGGTTGCTTCCCTGAAGTGGACCTACCTCTATCAGGATCATAGAGAATGTCCACCCGCTACTCATAGGGCAAACTAAACTAATTTACTTGGAAAATTTTGCTCTTTTTAGATTCCTATTGGTGCTAATTGGATGTGCGACCACTTAAGCTAACCTGCTCTCTATGATACTATAATTTTGAATATATCTATGTAAATTAAAGGTTATCAAACTTTTCCAAGAAGGTACTACACAAACTTCCATCAAAAGTAGAGCTACCACTAAAATGATTTTGTTACTTAAAGTAAGTGTACAGTAGATATCACCGTTAGGTTATAAGGTACCTGATGTAAATATTACCCGTCTCATACTAGTAATATCATCAAGTATAGAGAATTTATTAAATTAAATATTAATGAAATTAAAGATTATTGGAAAATTTAAATAAATCCGTTGTTCTCCGTGGGTAGAAGAGAAAAAGGTGGTTCACATAGATAGGGTGACCATAATTCGAAAACACCAAACCGGGACAAACGGTTTACCTTTTAATTTTTCCTTTTTTTTAGAACCAAATTGAAAAAATTTTGAAAAAAAAGTACGAAATGTCCTATATATTTAAAAAAACGGGACAATAGGCTGTCCCGAAGACATTGTTCGGGACGCAGGGACATGGCACCTAAAACGGGATAATCCTAGAAAAACGGGACATTTGGTCACCCTATTCATAGATAGACTTATAGATATTTTATTTTTATCACCTTAATAGAAGTCAGTAAAATGTTTACGACGAGTTTGAGCATGATTAAATAACGACTATAAACCAACTCGGATCGCAGTAAATATAATGAAACATTTTAAGAAAAGGTTCACAATGAAACATTTAATTTTTACGGACCGACGATAGGAAGGGAAGGTATTGTTTTCACACCAAATTTCACATGTGAAGATTTTTACATATCTCCACGAATCATGCAATTTGTTAACAGAAACAAGTATTTTTAGCATGATGTCTGTCCGTCTGTCCGTTCGTTTGTGTGTCCTGGATGAAATTTGGTATATTTAGTTAATGCATCAGTAGCATGAATTCTTCAACTTTTGGTGTAAATCCGGAAACCGGAAGTGGTAGTTTACATTCTTAATTTTATATTCATTGTCAGAAAATATTTCACTTAAAATATAGTAGTAATTAATAATTGAGTAATTAAACTAAAAATAAATATTAAGACTCAAATAATCAATATTTTAGTAGAAATGCCAGGAAATTCGAAAAAAAATTTTCTAGGAACAAATTAGTTTTCACAACCATACACAATTAGTATAATAATGTTGGTTTCTTGTCTACTAGTGACGTCACAATGTTTTCTTCTATACCATTTTTTTTATTGATCCTTATAATAAACTACTGTTTTATTACATATTTAGCAATTTACTATTTATTAATAATTATTTAATGAGGATAACTGGTAAAGTAAAAAAAATATTGTTTGATAATTCTTTTTGGAGGTGGGAGAGAGACTCAATGTGTCCATGAACCTGGGAATTAAATAGTCACTGAATTACATGGTAAAATATTAGTAAACCTAAATATATATGTATAATATAATTGTAATTTTATTGATTCAGAGCTAATTTGAACATTTTCTGCAAAATTGATTGAATTGATTGATAATATGAGAGAAAGAAAGAGAGAAACATTTCAACTCTCAATTGATCTCTTTAAAATCAAGAGGGTTACTTATCCCAAAGTTAAATCTTAATGATGTACTCAATTTTTAATTTTGCTTACATCAGCGTCCTTTTATGATACACCTACTTATTTTTTTTTATCATGCCTCCTTATCATTTAATTTAAATATATGCAGGTATTATATATTTTAATATATTTTATAATACAAGAATAATAATATGCATATTTAATACATTTTAAACTATAATACCTGGTTCCCCGAGCCGCCGCTCTGTCATTAAAAAAAAATATTCCTTTTTATCGGGTATGGCTGGCAATATTAACTGATTTAAAAGAATATAAAATAGACGTATGTATGTATTAATGCTCTGAAAGCCAGAAAAGTATATTTTGTATTTACGGAAGCGCTGTTTAACGTAGTTGATGACGTCATTTAGATTTCCTATTTTAAATTAAGAAAAAACTAATAAACGTTCTGAAACAATTCCAAATAATTTAAATGACTGTATTAATGCAATCAAAAATAGATATGAATAAAACATAAATATTTTTAATTTTATTTTATTCATAATATATTTTTTATATAAAGAAGCGCTTAGTAGTTGGTGACATCATATAAATTTAAAAACTAATAAAGATGATTTTTCCCGAGGCTGAAACCAATACTGCTTGATTTTTCTTTATAAAAATTATCTATGGTGTCAATTTAAAAAAAAATCCTTAGAGCGGTTTAATATATCCCAAATACAAATAGTAGAATAAGATAAGATAAAATTTACTTTATAACATTGAATAATATAAAAATCAACATTCATTTATTGGATTTTTTATTTTTGCATTGCTTTATTATTGTTTTATTAATATTATTTGTAAATTATATGTTATAAATAATATATTATATTTAATGAAAAAGTTTGTTTTGACCGATAGTCTTCATTTTCCATGTTAAAAACCCTGGATTTATATCATAATTATCTATTTTATTTTTTGTTGAGATTTGTATTCAGAAAAGATTTTTTGAAAAATGATTTTAGAATAATGTTCTAAGAATGTTGCGGATCTGTTTGGGAATGATATTATTATAATGAATATGATCCATTCTACTACACTTATCTTATAATCATCTCAATTTGTACATTTTCACATAAATTATTAATAATTGTTTTTTTCCAGAAATAATTTTTTTGTATAAAATCTTTGATAAGAATTTATGTTCATCCGATGTCTATTGTCTTTCAGTTTCATGTTTGATAAATAAAAAAATAAAACAAAACAAAAACCTCTGACTTTTGTACACTCTTCCTAAGTCGGTTGACTCAAAGTGGAGTAAAGGTGTTTTATGATCAATACAACAAATCCTCTCATCCTTTATCATGACTTTTATGATCGGAGGCCACTACTTTTTCTTTCAAGTAGTTTCCAAATTTTGACCACTTAGGCTCGCTGGATAGCGTTCTCATAGACCCCGAGCTAGAGAAATTCCCCTGCCAGGTGTTCGACGTGAACTCGGAAACACGAGGTTGAGAGTCAAGCGTGTTGTTTTTATATGTTTGATAATGAATATAAAAATATTTATACACACAAAACTATTATATTATTATTATATTCCTATATTTCTAATAATTGAATATTTTAATTGAAATAAGATATTTATTAATTGTCAGTTTTTATTAATTTCAATTAAAGATAATATATATAATATTTTTAAAGCCATCTTGAATGATTGTGATGTTTTGATTTTTATATGTAACTAGCTTCTCAGAGCGCCTTCGGGGGTTCTGTCCCCTGTATCTCCTGAAATCGATCTTTTTTTAGCCTCTCTTCTTTTACTTTTTCTGTCTCAGTAGAGCGACCTGCTGCATGAAAGACCCTATTTTTAAAAAGCCTATACTCTCTCTCTGACTTAGACTCAGAAGATCGAGTCTCAGTATGATAAATCCTAACTTTTTTAGCCTCTCTTCTTTTACTTTTTCTGTCTCTTTAGAGCGACCAGCTGCATTTAAGACCTTATCCTTAAAAAGCCTATTTTCTCTCTCAGACTGAGTCTCAATTAATCGTTTTTTAATTTTAGGTTCCCTATCTTTGTTTTATAATTCTAATAAATCAGATGACCCTACCTGACTTAATTTTAAACGTTCTTTCCATTGTCTACTATTTTTTAAATACCTGGAAAAAAAATACTGACTAAAATTTAGAGTCAAATTTGAAATTACGTTTATATGGGAAAAAGAAATAGGGTTTTCCTGGCAATTATTTGATTTTTTCTCGCCGTAAAAACCATAGTTGAACTTCAACGAACATTTAAAAAAAGAATTGGCAAAATTGGTTCAGGCGTTATTGAGTTATGGGCTTAGAAACACATTTTGAGATTCATTTTTATATTATAGATAAAACCTGTTATTAATTACTATTAAAATTATTTTTTTTTAAAAATAAGAACAAATCTCATCGAAAAATCGCCTAATAACAAAAATTCATAAAACAATTCTGAGAACAAGTTACAAGATCAGAAAGACAAACATAAATTAGGAAAGTGACCAATTATGAGATACCCCTCCATAGCTGTGTGATCTAACTTCCACACGGATTATCTATTAAATGGTTCCTAGCGATGAATTATAATGAGGAAACATCAAACGACCCCTTCTCACAATTCCATAGCATGAATTGTTGCCAAAATGGAAAACAAATATTTTTCTAATCATTTTTTCAAGTCAATCTACAATATAATCTATTGAATGAGTTATGAATTAAACATTTTTGATAAAGTAAATTTAGTAAATTTCCAAATACCATGATTTTTTCAGAAAACCTTTTAGAAATTAACCTAATATAAAACAGTCTCATTTTGGGAAAACTTCGTATCTCATATTAGGCAACCTGCTGAACCGAAAAACATAACATTTTTCCACAGTTAATTTTTTTTTCAACCCTTTTAATGAAAATTAATGGGTATATGAATACTCATATTTATGTAGAGAGTTTTTATCATTTTATCAACACAAAAAGTAAAAAAAAAATCAAATTTTAAAATATATATATATATATATATATTTAACTGAATTATATAATTATAGTTTCAATTTTATTTAATGAAATTGAAAAATTCTAAGTTGGTTTCAACAAGGATTGTCTGATTTTTATCAAGTTTTATCCTTTTAAGATTTTTTTTTATTTTTTAAGTGATTGATATATTTACAACAGAAGTTCTTTTATATATATATATATATATATATAAATACATGTATAATGTGTATTTCTATGTGTGTGTTTTTAATATCATTAAAATAAATCAGTTAATGGGAATGCAAAGGGCGATAAAGCTGCTAGGCGCTCAATAAGCAAAACGAATTGTGTTTATTTCTGGTTATTTTTCTTGTATTTTTTTTTTCTTTTTATTTTAGCGAGTAAATGCGTTGACTTATTTAAAAAAAGGACGGATTTATGTCTTCCTTTTTACCCTTGCACCCTTCCATTTGTCCCATTTGCTACCCTCGACAACCATTCCACTCCACACTTCTTTTTCTTTCATTTCATTTGTATATATATATATATATATATATATATATTATCTTTTCTTTTTCCTCTCCATATAAAATTTATTGTTGGCTAAATACCATTTCGAAATGAGCTATTAATTATTTAAGAGCACGGATGGGAATAGCAACTCGGCTATCCTATCATCCGGAAATGATCAATTAAGCGCAACTAGCGAACAAATAACGGGGCCTAATTATTAGCTGGCGATGGGGAGGAGAGCGGAAGGGGTGGTGCAGCGGGGGGCTATCCCAAAGCCAACAAGTGTTTACCCAAAAACGAATAAATGTTACTTGTAATCCACCTCCCTTCACCCTTTTATTCCTCATTGCTATATTTACAAACTACAATTCTCTTTCCCTATCTCTCTCTCTCTCACTCTCTTTTACTCCCTGAGCAATTCTAATAATAAACATTAATTAGAGAATAATCAGAAGAGACGGGAGAAAATGATTCTTTTGTGTCATTAAATCAAAATCAATATCTCTGTTCAATTATAGTATTGGTTCGTGAAATTAAACTATATATACCCTTATTGACTAATATTTAAACCTGTAATCAGAAATTAATTACAAATATTCTATCATATAATTTAAAATATATTATGTATTATATTTGTTGTAATATCTAAAGTGAGAAAAAAGTTTTTATACTTTATTTTTGTATTAGTTTTTTATTCTTAATGGGTTTCGGGAAAAAAAATAATTAGTACAATTTGTTTGTCTAAAAAGCAACAAAATTGAATTGTACCGAAATTATCGAAGTAATTTCTTTAAATGTTTATTTATTTTTCTAAAAAATAAATTAATGTTAATATTTATTTATTCTGAAAAATAAATAAAATTGTTAATATTTTTTTTTTTTACTAAAAAATAAATAAAAATTTTAATATTGGATTGATCTGCTGAAAATAACAAAAATAATTTTTTTTTTTCTAAAACAAAATAAGTTGACCTGTGGCCAGGTCCGAACCGACCGACGGTTTGAAATAAATTAATTTCCAGCTACAGAAACAATTTCAAATAATTTTAATATATCTATTAATGTAATAAAAACAGAGTACCGGGACCCCGAGCCTCGGCTCGGTACTTAAGTTAAAAAAAATGATTCATTATTATTGGATTTGGCTGGTAATATTAATACCTGGGACACCGAGCTCTCGCTCTACCCTTTAAAAAATATTGATACACAATTCTTTAATTATTTATTACAATTATTAAATGTTACACATTTGCATCAATCTGATTAAAATTAATGAACTTGTGCTCCTCAATAATACATAAATATATAATATATAGGTACATATATTTTTTTTCTATAGTGTTTTTTTGAAAAACTGTTTAGCGCCCCAAGTGGTTATAAAACAAACTAAAGACAAAAAAACGTGCTTTGCAGCTTTTCGGAATTAAAAAAGCAAAATTGGCAGTCGTGGGACTGGCCGACAGAAGTGAAAACTTCTGCGTAAGAAATTTTAAAACAGACGAAATTCGCGCTATTTCACGAGAAAGATGAATTTCATATGCATGTATATATATATAACTTATATATTATTTTAAACATATATTTTAAACAAATTTGTAACTTATATTTATATATATATAAATACACAACTTTGTTTAAAATATTGCAATACGAACTGTTTTATAATTCTTATCTCTAACATAAAATATATATTTATTATGTGAAGTTCATTTCGTATAATTTTGATTATATATGTATATATGAAATGAACTTTACATAATAAATATATATTTATATGTTAGAGATAATTTATAAAACAGTTCTAATGACAATTCAAATTTCGCGCTCTGTTATAAGAAATTTGAAAGCAGATGGTTTCATGGTGTTGGTCACGATCACGCGAGTTCTATACTTTTTCCCCATCCCGCAAAAGTGCTCAACGCCGCTAAAGAAGTTTTCACTTCAAAAATTATTTAATATTTGGAAATATATCTGACTTATAGAAAAAATGAATATTAATTAAAGAAAGAAATAGTTTTTAAAATATCCTGAATAATATGTAACAATTTTCAAGATAGAAATTTATTACAATATTACAATTATTAACTGTTGCATCATTGCATCAATCTGATTAAAATGAATGGAACTTCGGGTACTCAATAATAATAAATAAAATAATATTAATAAATATATTGAATAATATTTTATTGAAAAAATATTAAAACTTATAAAACTATCTAAAACTTTATTAATAAAAGAACAATGAATAAATAAATATAGAATAGTAATTTATTAAAAAGTAAACAATAGATAAAAAGAAAAAAAAATAACAAAATCATTATTTTCATTTTTAAATAACGATTCACCCGGCGAGTTTCGAACCGACGAAATCCACTCGTTAAAACATCAGTCCAACCGCTGGACTATATGTATTTAGATAAAAAATTGTCATTTTTTTACTGTCTTAGCAGGCAGTATTAAAAATTTTGACGTTTTCCATATATAATTTTCAATTAAGAAATTAATAATGAAGCTGTATGTTTCAAGAGATATCATCAATAAAACTTAATTTTTCTTTATAAATACTATATCTAGTGTGAATTTGAAAAAAATCGTTAGAGCGGTTTTTGAGAACCAATATATATAGATAAATACATATATACAATTTTAGCTAGCATAATAAGATAAGATATGGATAGAACATAAATATTTTTAATTTTATTTTATTGATAATATATAGCTGAAGTAGCCGGCGTTGCCCGTGATCATAATAAGGAGGCTGTGACGTCATGAAGGGCTGGGTGACGTCATATAATTTTAAATTAAGAAAAACATAATGAAGATGATTTTTCCCGAGAATAAAACCAATACATTCGTGGTGATATGTAAAAAATCTCCTCATGTGAAATTTGGTGTTGAAAATAACCCTTCCCTTCCTATCGTCGATCGCTAATACTACCACTTCCGGTTTCCGGATTTGCACCAAAAGTTGATAAATTCATCCCACTGATGCATTAAGTAAATATACCAAATTTCATCAAAATCGGTTGAGCCGTTCAGGCTGTACACATCTATACAGACATACGGACGGACGGACGGACGGACCGACGGACAGACATCATGCTAAAAATACTTTTTTCTGTTAAGAAAATGCATGATTCGTGGAGATATGTAAAAATCTCCACATGTGAAATTTGGTGTGAAAACGATACCTCCCTTACTATCGTCGGTCGGTAAAAAGCGGGAGTGTCCTCCCCTAAACTTTCCCGCATATAAATAGGTAAATAGGTTATTATTATTATGTTTTAACAACAATAAAAATAAACAACTAAATAATTTAAATTATAAAGTAAAATTGTTTAACACTATTATATATATTTATAATTTACACCTAACGCTACTTGTGTAGGTAAAATGTCACTTCCGGTAGTCAGATCATGATGAAATTTGGTATCTGAATTTTTATTCATATTTTTAAATCTATATACAAAATATGAAGCAAATATCTCGAAGCAAACTGGTACTTTACTTGAAAGGTAAACGCAACCAGTGTTGGTAAAGTACCACTTCCGGTTAACCGATTTTGACGAAATTTTGATGTGAATAATATCGGTGTACCAAATTTCGAAGTCCTAGCTTGATTAGTTTCTGAGTAAATTTGCTCACAGACAAACATTACATACATCCATACATCCATACATCCATCCATACACACACACAGACATAATTCGAAAAATGGAATTTTCCGACTCAGGGAGATCTAAAACGTCAAGATCTATCGAAATCTCGAAGTCGAAATTTTTCACGATTCCAATACGAAGTATGCGGGAAAGTAAAAACAAATAAAAGTAATAAATTGTTTTTCCTAAAAAGCACGAACCGAACTGGACCGAAGTGAACCGAATCGGTCCTAGTAACATGTTTAATAGCCATTTAAAATCGATTGGAAGGAAATTAAACAGTTGATTTTGATTTACACTAGAATTTAACTTTACTATATAAATATAAATGTTATTATTTATTTATTTAAAAGTTTATTAATGGATCCAAATAAAAAACTTTAAATTCAATCTTGCCCTAATATTTTCTAATTATTTTGAATTTTAATAAATAAACTATAATATACATACCGTGTTTAAAGAAAATAAATCTTCTCCAATAAATAGTAACTTTATAAATTTCTTTAATGTTTTACAATTTTTTTGAAGTGAAACTTCTTTAGCGGCGTCCTGACATTTGGTTGAGAATGGAGAGTGAATTGAAAAATTGAAATTTCGTAACGCATTCGTAACGCAAGAGAGAAAAAAGATATAGATATAACGAGTGAGAATGAGATAGCCTCTATCTCCGTCTCTCTTTTGTGCGGTGTTTCGTTCTTGCTATCTGCGTCTTTCTTTTGTCCGGTCTTTCGTTCTTGATAAAGAGGCTATCTGCGTCTTCGTTTTGTGCTGTCTTTCGTTCTAATACCCTCTCGCTAGGTCCAAAGTCCACGGCGCGCATGCGCGCTAGTACGTTGACGCGGAATAATATTTCTCAGCCTCTGCTGGGTCAAAGAATAAAAATTAGTATGTGACCTCACAGTTACCGCCTTTTAGATATATATCTATTCTTAAAATAAAATTAAAAATATTTATATTATATTCATATATATGTAAAATAATAATTATATTATTTTAATATTCCTATAAGTTGGTATCACAATTTATTATTATTATGAATTATTTATAAGTAATTAATATTATTAATTGGTATTAATAAATAAATAATATTAATTATATTAACTTAATATTTCTAACTTTGTATTACAATAATGAGACGGAATTGTTGTGTGTTAAATTAGATTTAATTAAAGATTGAATTTAGAATAATTAAAAGGGTTATTGAAACCGCGTATGCTGATTAGGGAATGACAAGATTGAATAGGTTCAATTAAAAAATGCTTATATAAAATTATAACTAAAAATGATTTATTTAATAAAACTATAAGAATTTAAATTACAATTTAATTAATTTTTTGTGAATAAATAAACATATATAAAAAACTATATATAAAATTTGAATTTTCATTTATTCATTCATTTAAAATTATTTTCCGATTGTTCCTTTAAAATAACCCCTCTTAGGGGGTCGGAAGGGGAGGCAACATAAGGGAATTTTCTTTCACTTTGTTATTGGGAAAAACCAGGGGGGGGGGACAGTCTTACCAGGAAAAACCCAAATTGTCAGCGTCCACTCTGGGGTTTTAAACAGTTTTAAAGGAAATGTTAATTATAAGTTCATTTCTCAACGAGTTGTATCTTTAAATTATTTTTATTAATTTAATTAATTATAATTAATTTATAGCCAATAATAGTTTATTATAGCTAATAATTTTTTAATTTTTAGTGTAATTTGCATGATCATTATTTATATAAAAAAATAAACACATTTTGCAATTTCCCAGAAAGGCTTATAATGTCAAGCTCCCACATGTGTCCATTACAATTAAGAATAAGTAAGTTATGTTTGTCACGTTCACACTTCCACATGTGAACATTACAATTGAAATAGTAAGTTTATGATTCGACATAATTTGCAATGTATCAATCAACCTCTTAAAATTAAGGTTCTTAGCATTTAGCAGGTAAAACACTTGGCGAGAGTCATTCAATTGAAAATTGCAAGGGTGGACTTGTTAATTGTATGTGCTTGGAAATATTCTTTGTAGGAGAGGGCAGTGTGGTTTATTTTTCTCTATTTCTCTCTCACTCACACTCTCAACTAAAATTTATCTTATTCTCTAGATTGTAAGAAGTTTCACTTCCGCCACGTGTACGATGCTGCACATTTTGCTTTTTTTAATATTTTATGTTGCATAAATTTATTTTTATTTTTTGAAAACTATAAAACAAACTTTATTAAAAATAATAAAAATGTTAAAATATATATTAAGTTCCTATTGGAAAATATAACTGTACTCTTCAGTAGTTCAATTTAAAAGTTTAATCAATTTGATTATGCAAATGTCAATCTGTTTAAATTTCTATTTTCGACGGTCTGAAATGATGTCAATGTCGAAAATCAAATTGTCAACAAACTATCAAAGCCTTTGTCTTTAAGTTTAATAACGCATGAAATATAAAACTGGTTTTCGTTGTAAGTCCTGGTTGCCTACATTGGGAATGTTTCTCCCCAAAAACATTTATGACCCTATAAACTAATTTATTTCCTTTGGATCGTTTTAATTGAATTAGAAACAAATTTATTTCGTTTAATTAATTAATTAAATGTTAATTTGTAAATAATTATATAATAAGTTAGAAATTTGTTGAGTTTTTAATTAAAAATTATTGGATTAAAAAGTTATTTACCATAAAACGCAAAGAAAAAATTATTTATTAGAACGATCCAAATGAACTGTCCAGTTTCTTCAACACATTTATATTTTAAATATATTATAATTTATATCGAGTATAACACAAAGAAAATATACAAATATGAATAATTAAACTTTCTAATGGTAGTAGAATTATATATAAAACAATTACTCCAACTTAATAGCAGATAGTTTATTCTACTGGGACACATGAGTGTATAAATATATGTTTAGACATACACATATAAATATATTTAACAATATATATATATATATATATATATATATATATTTATATACATAAATTTCAATAATGTTCTATTAGAGAACAAATTAATATACAAGTTTAATTTTCCCTCCTTTGGAAAGGTACAACATAACCTCATTTTTCAATTTTTTCATGTAATTTATTAACATTATATACATTAAATTTTAGTAGCATTCTATTAATTTAACAATGAGTTTACTATTTAACACGTTCCCGCCGGCTCCATAATTTGTCTATTTATTTTATGTAGAGGCATGAGCCACCGGTGGAACATGCAGGCGAGAACGTGTTAAGATAAAAAGGTTTTAGGGCTGTTGTACTTGTCACCAGATCTCTATCTACTTAACACGGGGCGGGTATTTGTACCCGTTGCGGGGACTGCCACTTATAAGCGGGGCGGGTATTTATACCCGTTGCCACTTATATAATATATATTTTCCCTTATGTCACTTAAAATTACTTATTTTAAACGATATCTAATATATATCCCTCATATAAGTGGCAACGGGTATAAATACCCGCCCCGCTTATAAGTGGCAGTCCCCGCAACGGGTACAAATACCCGCCCCGCTCATAGTGTGTTAATTTTCCAGTAATCAGCAGTCAGTATTTTACAGATTCTTTGTTTCTCATAAGAGGTCACCTGCTATATTGACAGCTGCAGAAATATCTGGATAAAAAAGATTTCCATCCAAATATATCTATTAAGGCTTGACAATAATAAATTAAAAGATTAAGTAATTTGTTTTTTCATATAAAATTTTCTCTGTTTTTTTTTTAACTTAAAACTGCTTCCTAGTATTTATGTAATGTATTTTCTAAGGCGAAGTAGGTACCGTAAAAATAAAATAACATGTTATTATTATTGTTATATATTATATTGGAAAATACAACATAAATATCAAATATTTATCAATAATCTCTATACTTACTAACTTAATTTGACTGCAGCACCCTTATTTTTATCCTAAACCACCCACATACATCCAATTCCCTCATAAATATTAGAATAGCCAAAAATTAAATATTTCACTTGTATGTTTACATATTTACATAGAAATTAAATGAACTAAATAAAACATAAACTCAATTTTTCTTAAATTTTAATGCGTTTCATGATATATAGTTGATATAATCCATTCTAGTTTGTTGCTCGATTATATTATTATTTTTTTTATCCCCGAATGTAACCATAAACTCTTGGATCCCTGCCATTGTAAGTTAATCCTTAACGATCTTCTCCCTCTTATCATCTTTCATCAGATGAGAAAAACGCGGATGGGTCTTGTTTTTGATAGACTACTTCAATTATTTCAAAATTTAAGCTTAATTAAACATCAAATATTTCATCATGAGATAATTTATAAAGGATAATTGAATTTGTCATGAAATGTTAAAGAGCAATGATTAAATAAATAATTAAATAAAAGTAAATTCGATTAAACAAGATTATACAAGTAGTTTAGCTCAAATTGTAAGTATTCTAGAACATTGAGGAATAAAAGTTTCCAAAAATGAAAAATTTGAATCTAACTTGAAATTGAAAATATATTATATTATACTTAAAGAATAAAACATGTATTAAGGTTGAGATTAAATCACAATACGTAATACTATGTCGTTCTTTAAAATTTACAAAAAATTGTTTTTTTTAATGAATGCCAATTTTCTTACAATACAACAAAGGACTGATAAAATATGTTTATTTGAAAATCAAAATAGGGCCCAAACATTATTGATAGGACATGGAATATATTTTGTTTCTATAAGAGAATAGAATAAATTGAAATAGTAAATATATGAGACCATCCTTGTATATATATCTATCTATCTATATATATATATATAGATAGATAGATATATATACAAAGAATTTAAAATATTAAAAAAAATATTATTTATTTGCTTTATGTGGATTTCAGAAGATTCTTCATTAGATAGAAAAACACTTTTAATGATGGTGTATCTACCGAAATGTACATAAAGTAAACAAACAAATTAATTTAAAATGTAAATATTTAGCGTTTAAATTAGATTAAATTGGATATATACTTGTGGGGATATATACTTTTAAATATTTTTTTTTTTGATTTCCTAAGTTTAATTTCAGATTTCTAAGCACAGTATTTTTATGTTTTATTCTTGTTAGTCTAATCAAAAGTCAAGATATGAATAAAAATAATTAATTCAACATAGAAAAAATTTTTAAATAAATTAAATTATCTAAAAATTTTATTTTAAAATTTTTTAACATATTCAAATATTATCCATATATAAATATATATTTATATCTATATATATATTAATAAAATAACAGATATACATATAATAGGTAAAGTCATTTAACATTAAAATTACTCAATTTTATTTAAAAAAAGAAAATTAATTTTTACCGATCGACGATAGGAAGGGAAGGGTTATTTTCACACCAAATTTCACATGAGGAGATTTTTTACATATCACCATAAATCATGCACTTTGTATTGGTTTTATCCTCGAGAAAAATCATCTTTATTAGTTTTTTCTTAATTTAAAATTATATGACGTCATCCAGCTATTCATGACGTCACGGTCTGGTCTTACATATATATTATAAATAAAATAAAATCAAAAATATTTATGTTCTATCCATATCTGTTTTTTATTACATTAATAGATATATTAAAATTATTTGAAATTGTTTCTGTAGCTGGAAATTAATTTACTTCAAACCCTCGGTCGGTTCGGACCTGTCCACAGGTCAATTTATTTAAAATTTATATCGTAGAACAAGTGCCATACTTTAATTACCTCGGTGTTCAAATAACCAACTCCAGAAGCGTGAGTCAAGAAATCAGACTTCAAGCTATTAAGGCGTCCACAATATCAGGTTGCCTCAATAACACGGTGTGGTCGAATAGGTTTCTGGGCACAGAAACAAAAGTCCGCATATATAAGAGCGCGGTGCGACCAATTATGACATATGCAGCTGAAACAAGAACTGATACTACAAACATGTCAGAAATGTTGGACGTCTGCGAAATTAAAACATTGAGGAGAATCGTGGGTAAGACAAGGTTGGATAGAGTGAGGAATGATCATATTATATACAAAAAGTTAGCTCATAGGTAAAAAGAAGGAGAATGGAGTGGAGTACAGACATATTAAGAATGAAGGAGGATAGGTTAGTGAGAAAGGTAAAAGACAACAACCCTGACGAAAAAAGAAGTCGTGGTCGACCAAAAACGAGGTGGAAAGACGCTTTGGTCTAAACAGGTCTTAGACCTAATAAGAAGTAGAAGAAGAAGAAGAAAAATTTGATAAATTTTTGATAAATTTCTTATATTATTTTCTAAAATGAATTTAAATAAGAATCCCTCCAGCTAAATTTAGAAATCTACAAAATCATCTTTTTAATATATTATTTAAAGTTATTCTCTGTAGTATTTGTCAAAAGACATGTTTAAAAATTATTTACCTAATTATATATATATAAATATAATAAAACGAAATCTGTAAAAGTTTTAATCATGAAAATTTTTAAGCCCTTTGGACTTTTATTTCACTTTAATAATATATTTTTATTTATAAGAACAAAATCCTATTAAAAAAACATACAAAATAAAATTTGTCTCTTTAGAAATATTATTTTTTATTCTTTTTTTTATTTTTAGAAATTATCGAAAAAAAAAAGATTTATATATATGTTGAGGAAGGAGCAAATGTCTAAGCTAAGACAAAGAAATATCAAAAGTGTGTGTTTGAAATGAGAAACCACATTGAAAGGAATAGACAGATCATTGCTATTTGTTTGTTTTTTTCTTCTTTTTTTATTAAATCCATTCTTCCATTCTTTCGACATTTCATTCCCTCCTTCATACGATGACCGAACCAAAAAAATATAAATTTGAAAAATGATTGATACAAATTTGTTAATATAATATCTAATTACTTTTCAATTAGAAGTGATTGACAGTTAACCTAAATAGACAACTGAAAGTACTTATAATAATTAACTCTTTACTAAATTAGGTAAAATAAGAAGAGGGTTCTATCAGAGAATTACTTTTAATTAGTTTTAACTTAAAAAATAAAAATCAAGCAACTTTTCGATTTTTATAATATCAATGAATAATTAAATACATATTAATGAATAAAAGATTAAACGATTTAAAATTTTTAACAATACAACAAACGATATATATCCTTATATGCAGGGCGGTTCCGACCCGGGGGTACAGGGTGTGCGGGGCACACGGCCTAGGGGGCTGCGCGAGCCGCCTTAAAAGTACCTATTCATTTTATGTTTTTTGAATTTTTTCAATATGGTTCTAAAAAAAAGGTTAAATGTTTTTGCGATCAGGATCTTAAATACTTGGAAGGGGCGCCAAAATTATTCTCGCACCCTGCTTTTATGTTAATATAAATAGATATATATGATTCAAAGAAGGTACCTATGTTTTTTATTTTACTACTTTCTATACTTCTTTTTACCTACCGACGATAGTAAGGGAGGTATTGTTTTCACACCAAATTTCACATGTGGAGATTTTTACATATCTCCACGAATCATGCATTTTCTTAACAGAAAAAAGTATTTTTAGCATAATGTCTGTCCGTCTGTCCGTCCGTCTGTCCGTCCGTATAGATGTGTACAGCCTGAACGGCTTAACGGATTTTGATGAAATTTGGTATATTTACTTAATGCATCAGTGGGATGAATTGATCAACTTTTGGTGCAAATCCGGAAACCGGAAGTGGTAGTATTAGCGATCGACGATAAGAAGGGAAGGGTTATTTTCGCACCAAATTTCACATAAGGAGATTTTTTTACATATCACCACGAATGTATTGGTTTTATCCTCGGGAATAATCATCTTCATTATGTTTTTCTTAATTTAAAATTATATGACGTCACCCAGCCCTTCATGACGTCACAGCCTCGGGTAACGCCGGCAACGCCGGCTAATTCAGCTATATATTATAAATAAAATAAAATTAAAAATATTTATGTTATATCCATATCTGTTTTTTATTACATTAATAGATATATTAAAATTATTTGAAATTGTTTCTGTAGCTGGAAATTAATTTATTTCAAACCGTCGGTCGGTTCGGACCTGGCCACAGGTCAACTTATTTATCAAGTATTTAAGTTTAAATTTTTGATTAATTTATTGAAAATTATAGAACTATATAAAGCAACTATATTTTTATAATAATTTATTTAATTTAATCATAAAAAATAAAAAAATGTAAACAATTTTTTTTAATAAAAAATATAACTTTCTGAAATATATTTTGATTATTATTATAATATATATTGATATTTAAAGCAGAGAGAAATAGTATTAATAGAATAGAATAATATTAATCTTAACATCAAAAACGTAGAAAAATTTAAATACTTAGGTTCTGTAATCACGAGGAATAATAATATTCGAGAAGAATGCGATGGGCATGGCACGTGGCTAGAATGGGAGAAGAAAGAATGGCGAAAAATATTTTGTTGGGGGGGGGACCGATTGGTAAACGTCCGCTTGTAAGACCAAGAACGTAGTGGGTGGACAATGTAGGAAAAAATGTGAGAAAATAGGAATTGGATGGGTATAACTCAAGATAGCGGTACTTGGAGGAATGTGGTTGCTGCAGCCAAGAACTATCGAGTTCCGAAGAGCCACAGAGTTAGATAGATTTTAATATTATATAAATTGTAAATTCTTGTTGAGTAAATTAATTTTTTTCTTAGCGTTCTGTGTTTTTGTTATTTAATTTAATACATATTATATTATTGATATTAGTTCGTATTTAATTTATATTTTAATATATAATCCTATACAATAAATCAATTTTACTTAAATTAAATTTAAAAACAAGGTTTCTATTTTTAAAAATTTGATTTGATTTTAAATTTATTAATTAAATTTTCTTAATAATTAGTTAAAGAACAATTACTTCTAAAACATTTTTTTCTATTTAAAAATTAAAATTGCTCCTTAATTAGGAAAGTTTAAACTCAATTTTTTTAAATTAAATTATAACTGAATTAAGTTTTAAAATAAAAGATTTACTGTACAGTATTCATTTAAGAAGCATTTTATTTACTTACTATTATCATGTTAAATTAATAATGTAATAAATATACATGTTTTATGTGGGATTTATTTCATTGAAATAATTATTATTTATTTTCTTTCTTTTAATTATATATATATGTAGCTTTTTTTTACAAAATTTTTGATAATTTTATTATTTTATTTTGAGTAGAATCAGATTTAGTGTGTTCTTTGTGGTGATTGAGTCAAGTTAACAAATTTTCGCATTTTCTAAAAAATGGATAAAATCGAAGTATTTACAAAAAACATTCGATTAAACAAAGAAAGTGCAAATTTATTTAATTATTAGTCATTTAATTACATGAAATAGAACATTTAAAACAAAAAAAATATATCACAAAACCTCCATCAATTCATAATAATAATAGAAATAATTAATATATAAAATAAATTCTTGTTCCTCTCCTCTTATAAGTCAAACTTTTGGGAATAGACAAAGGAGATTTAGCAGCGAATATAATTTTTTATTTTAATTTGGAATTTCCTCAATTGAATTAGTTTAGTTATTTAATCCTTTAATTTTTTTTGTCATAAAACTTTAATTTAAGTCAAAAAAGGAGGGTAATTTTTTTTCTGGAATTTCAATATAATTGGCTCAATGTGAGATTAGAGATGGGGAAATAGCCGAGTTTGGAGTGGGTGAAGACCGAGATCGAAGGATGAAGAACTTGTGGTAAAGTGCAAACTACCCCCTGTATGCTAATTTGAATTGTTAATTTAAGTAGTTTGTTGGCCAAATGACTTTGGGAACAAGATGATGTAAGCCACACACTCGATTTGAATATAAACAAAAACATGTTTATAATTGGGTGAGAGAAGTGGAGATTCATTAAGTAATTTGGAAAATCAATTTGGAAATCTAAGTAAAAAAATCTCTTTTACTTGTAATTAATGCGAATTTTATAAATAATTTAATATCCAATCCAATGGTTCATTGAAATTGGCCTTCTAGTCAACATAAAACTCAAAAAACTATAATAAAATTATTTAATATAATAATTTATCAAATAAACATTGTAATTATCTTATATAATTCAATTACTGATAATCTCCGAGAATTTATATTATTGAAGCTTAGGTGGTATCTTCATGACGTTTCTACAACAATCACATTCCTTCAGCCATCTCTTTCCTAAGCGACATAGATCCGATTTCAATCTTGTCGTTATTTTTTTAAAATCTACCTTTTGTAGGAAATTTTAATAAAAATGTATGTTTTTGTTGATATTAAATGGAAGTTTGTTCTGAAAAGAACAATTGTGTTGACAAGATGGCGCTCACACCCGAGCAGCATCGCGTTCAATTTGCAAAGAACGGAACAAGTCCCTTGCGGAGTTTTTTATAACCTTGTCCAGAACTAGTGAATCCAGTTGAGCCAATCACAGACGAAAACGCATTTATGTTAAATATTTAATTAGAAGAATTTATATTTAGATTAAGATTAATATATTAAGTTAGCTAATATTATAATATATGTGAATAAATAAATCCATTGTAATAACATTTATGTATTAATTAGTATAATAGAAAATGTGAAAGCTATGCTTGGCTGTAAAACCAGCCAATGAGCGACAAGATTGAATATGCATAGCTACTATTTATAAACGGACATGTATCGATATTCAGGCAGTTGACCAGTTATGTCCGAGATGAACAGTTGACGAGTTGACAAGTTGACCAAGTTATGTCCAAGTTATGACCAAGCCTTAATTTTGTTATGATCACTTATATTACTGGTTTACTCACGTTTATGTTAAGCAAGCATTTTATGTTTTTATGAATTTGCTACATTTATGTAATATTTTATTAAAAGGATTTATGCACCCAATTTATTTAATTATTTATCATTTATGAAAATCTACCTTTAAAGAAGATAAAAGAAGAAAGAAGAAAAAATATAATTTTCCTACACTTTATATTGTTATTAATCTATCTGACATATCTTAATTGACTTTACTAAAAATTTTTTTGTTGCCTTTCCTCAATTATTTAAGTCACATGCCCAATCCTTCTAGATTTTATGTCTAAGTGAGGATTCATTATACAATATTAAAATTTATATTCATCTAATTAACGTCTGTATTTTAGATTTTTCATTATATGATATAAAGTTGAAATTCTTCAAAAAATGAATTTAAATAAAATTTCTAACATAGACTCTTAGAATAATATTTATATTTATTTTTATAGCTGTGGATCAGACTCTGACACTACAGAATTGACAATCAATCATATAAAATATATATTATATATTCATAGCATATATACCAAATATATTTAGATAATTTCATTCAGAATCAGCGATGATCTGTGCTCTCGTACTGAGAATCATTTTGCGTTCCTTATTAGATTACAAATTTCTCATCTGATTGGTTCCTCAGCTGTCAGCTGTCATCTACTTTGACAAAAGCCGCCTGGAAATTGAATCAATCAAAATTGAATCAATTTAGTTAATTAAAGTACATATTTTAAGCTTACTAATAGTATAATTTGTTATTCGTTTCAGTTGGCGCCTCTTTAAATTAGCGCCCTTGTATGGTGTATACATTTGTTAAACCTATTTTGTTCTTTTTATTTCAGCAGTTGATTGAATCTCCATCCATTTTTGTTTCATTCTTCTTTAATCTAACAAAATAGTCATTACAATTATCTATATAATGTAAACCAAAATGAACATCCAATTTGTAATTTATTCAACAAAAACTCCAATTTGCTATTTTTAGAAATGAGTTTAAATTTTGTACCTATCAAGGATATTTTGTAAATGATTTTGTGGGCATCTAAATCGTGTTCTCGATAGGAATCTAATTGATTTCCGTTTGGATTTCTTCTTTGCCAATATATCTTTTCAATTTATTTCCAATATATATATATATATATAATAAATAACCTAAAGGCTGTGCTCCTTTTCCAGAGCTGTCAGAGAATCGTTGGACCTGAAATCCGCAGTTGAATTACCTCTTCCCCATCTCCCAGTCCTTTTCGTCCAAGTCGATTACACTCCTTCTCATTTCCTATCGGATTGTAATTATCATTTTTATATAAGTGGCTTTAAAGAGGCACCCCGTGTGATTGACTGTAAATAAGATACACTTAAGTATTCTCTTTTCTTATTATCACTCATTTTCTCGTTTGAATGGTGGCCTCGGATCCCTTTAAAATATCGTTTGCTAATAAATTGCTTCCGTCATTAATGAAGAAAAGACTAGGCTTAATTAGAAACAAAAGCCTACTTCGGTACACTTGTCTTATAATGAGATCAAATATTCCATCACCATTAAATACTTTGATTCAATTAATAATTGAAATATCTTTAATATTCAAATAATACTCAAACTATGTGTGAAATATTTTAAAATATGAATTGTGATAATAAATACCAAATAATAAATAAACTTATACCATGCTATTTTGAAATTTCTCTAATTGTCAGATAATTATTTTTACTGGTTAAATATGTAACTGTTAATTTCCAGAAAATATTCTAATTATTCAATTGGGTTTTCTACAGAATATTACTATATAAAGGATTAATACATACATAATTACATAAACAATATTTTAAATACACCTCAACTTTTATTAATGTTAAAGAAATTTAATTCCATCATATGATTCTCTCAATTCTCCATTATCTCCAATCGATAGAATGTCTCTCTTGAGGGTGTATCTATGTTCTTCTTGAGAGTTTTAAAAAGTGAATAGCTGTAATTGGTCTCTGAAGTTCACAGAATCTAGAAAAGATCTAGAAATTACCACAATTACTGAATAGTTGGGTTGAATGAGATGACTATATACAGTTAATAGGTCACATGAGAGTTTCTGAGTATAAATAATAAACTCCTAAAGAAGACATCCAAGATAACAAATAGAAATGGAACATATGAAACAGGAGAAAAACTACATTAAGTTTTTCACTTACATTATATAGCACACTTAACTATTAAGAAATATATGAATATTACAAAACTAATATAATCTTTGAGAATTCTTTAAAAAAATAAATTATATGAATAATAATATATTTGATATTATTAAATAGATAACACAATTGTTTATTTTAAATACTATTCGATCTTTCACAACCATGAACTTATATATATAATTGTCAATCAATTCTACTATTTATCGTTCTTCTTCAATGACCCTACAGACCCTTCTTCAATTTTGCACCTTTCTAGTTTTAGAACTAGGACAGAGAAGTTTTCCCTGGAAACAACATCCCTCCATCTTAACAATAATCTTCTTTTTGGTCTTTTTCTCACCCCCAGCTGTCCTAAGAAGATCTTTTCTCCCACCCAAAAATAACATATTACTTATATTCTAATGTAATCTAGAAATAATTTGTAATTTATACATAATTCTATTATTATGGTTAGAAGGATGAAGGACAACCGTCAGTATTACGAGGTTATAAATACCTGTTTTATTAAACAATTAATCAATTAAACATTATATACACAAATATAAATAATAATAATACAATATTAATCATTATCATAGTAGTTACCTGTAATCTGAATTCAGTTAATCCTTAATATTAATCTATGACTTAAAAAGTAAAGAGCAGTCGCTGGTAACTATAAACAGTCTCTAGGTAAGGTTAGTATGGGGATTACATACATATATTGATATAAATTTAATACAAGTAGTTCAAGTGACCATTTACTGAACTACAAAACTTAAGATCGAAGATTCATACAACGCCAAATTTATAAAAAAAGTGATATAAAATTTTAAAAATTTAAATTAAAATAAATTAAATAAGTTTATATCCCAGTAAAAAAAAATAATTTTGCTATTCTAATGAAATATCAAATAAAATACGAATCTATTAATTTGAATATTGGGTTTTATGTTATTTTTTTTTTCAAAAAAAGAGACTCTATTTTATTTAAATTTAAATATATATATATATATTCAATTATCGAATTCTTAGTGAAAATTCAATAATCCAATAAAATCTAATTTCAATTAAAAAGAAAGGGAAACAATAACCAAAGTCTAAAATATATTTCGCTCATTTCTTCTATTCAATTCAATTACTTCTCATTTCATTTGGGCATGATGTTAGATGATTTTTCATAATGAATATTATTCCAAATCCTTCGTTTGTTTATTTGTTTCATATGAATATTGTGTAAATGGGAAGACATAGTAGGTATGGGTGAGGAATGGAATGACGTAAGGTCGGTTGCAAATATAGAAACCAACATTGTGAGATGGATATATAGCGGAATAGAGAGTGGAACAAAGACAGGGGAGAAATCAATGTATAGGTGAGAATGTGAATGAAAATAAAACGATGAGATAAAAGTTGTCAAGTTGAGAGACGTGTTTTTCCGGTGAACTTGAAGCTTTTATTTGCATTTCAAGCTTCGCGTAAAGCCCAGACTTCTCTCTCTATTAATATATCATATTCTCAATATATAACTAGTTAGCAATGATGACCAAACGTAGTTGGAAGTTATTAATAGATTAAAGACATAATATCATTCCTAATGAAGAAATTAATTTTTAATAATTATTTATATATAAATAAATATTCAAGTAAATACATGTAGTTATATAAATATGTCAATATATGTCAAAAAATTATTTAATTTTAATTAACTATACAATTTTTTCAAATTAACTTATTCATATGGAAAACAGGACTCTATTAATTTGAGTTTAAATTTTTCGTTCAATATTTTCAATCGTGGAAATTTCATTGATTGAGAGTTATATTTTTAGTAGTCATGAGTAAAAATAAAAATAAAAAACATCAAAATCTCAACATCGAAAATTTTCGTGATCGCAATACTATCTCTGGCGAGATAGTAAAAAATCTGGAGTGTGAATTGGATTAAATAACATATATTAATTTAAATTTAATTAAATTATAAATTAAAATTAATAAATAATATTTATTAAACCAGCGCATGTTTGGCTCTTTGTTGATGGCCCAACGTCAC
Source organism: Labia minor (assembly GCA_963082975.1). NCBI lineage: Eukaryota > Metazoa > Arthropoda > Insecta > Dermaptera > Spongiphoridae > Labia > Labia minor. Next base: position 28,786,082 of record OY720350.1, on the reverse strand, counting down.
GTATTGGGGGGTGAGATTTGCAGTGTTAAAAAATTAATTCTGGTACTTTCAGCGATTCAATCAAGCTGAAATTCTATATATAGCAGTTTTATACAATTATTAATCATGTGAAAAATTATAAAACACATATCTTTATTTTTACGGTCACTTTAGAGGGAAAAAAATCAAAACGTTGTAGGTAATGACCCTCTTCCGGTTGAGCTACATTTCTCAAAAGTTGATAGAAAACTATGAATTTTGAATAATGCCCATGTACCAAATTTCATCATTCTAGCTCAAACCGTTTTTTTTGTAATCTTGGTTACATACATACACAGAGAGAGAGAGAGAGAGACTTTTTCTCAACCTTAGTGAAAATGATTCAGGAACATTCAAAACGTATAAAAACATCAAAATCTCAACATCGAAAATTTTCGTGGTCGCAATACTATCTCTGGCAGAATTCAACTTGGAAGACACCTGACGTCAAAACAATGCTGGATTATCTATTAGGTGGAGTAGGCAATTGTCTGAGGGACCCATACTTTTTAGAGGTTACTCAACATTAGAATAAACTCTGTAACTAGTATTATACATAACTATAAATAGGTAACACTGTTTCCTAACATTTGTTTATTGCGGGGTCTGCTGCTTTAGACAGCCTCCAAAGTGATGCAAACTCGAAAAAAAAACTCCAGCCGACTTGTCTCGAGAGTCTAATGCCAAAGCTGGGAGGGGGGATATTTTAATATTGAATTGATGGGATTTGGGATTTGATTATTATTATTTTATTAAAATGATCCATAAGACCGTCCATTTTTATGATTTTATAATTTTGAATCTTCTTCCTAGCATTTGTCCCTTGCTGCTCTATATTGCCCAGCTGTTTATATTTTCGAGGGAAAATTTCAGTTTCAGTTTCATGTTTATCAGGGATGTGAACATGAAGAAAACCTTATCACGAGAGTCTGTCACAGGAATAGGAGGTGATAGTGAAGGGTTTTTAATTGTGAATTGATGGGATTTGGGATTTGATGAGGGTTTGGAACAGGACTTCCACAAATTAAAAGCGAGAAAAAGTCGTGGCTTGCGTGAGCAGGGTTGTTTCCCTGAAGTGGACCTATCTCTATCAGGATCATAGAGAGTGTCACATAGGGCTGGGGAACAATATTACTTAAACTAATTTAATTAAAATTTTTTTCCTCTTGTTGTCTCGAATACTGGACTCCTGGTTTGCTAGTTGGATGCTGTACAAGTTAAGCTTACCTGCTCCCTAAATAGGTAACAGTGCTTCTAGTTTTCCAAACTATAACGAAGGAAATGAATAAAGTAAATAATCTTAAATAAAAATTAATATTATATATTGATATTTTTATTTTTATTGTGAATTCAATTAATCTTAAAATTTATAAAAAAAAATATATAATAAATTAGCTTTTAGAATCGATTTTTAATTTAGAGAAGCGTTATAAGTAACGTTTTATAAGTAATAACTGCAATCTAACTAATAATAATAATAGATCTTTTTGGAAATGGAAATCTGAGAACATCATGTTATACATATAATTCCAAGACAAAAAAATTAAGAAACCAATTATTTAATTATTTTTAATTTTTTTTAATTTAGTAATTATCATTTAATTTTATTTTATATTATTTAATTGATAATTTTTCTTTAATAAAATTATATTCCTAAAACTGTAATGATCATATTCCCAGAGGCGGACTAAACACAGGGCGGACCGGGCGGCCGCCCGGGGCCCACACCCAGCCCGAAACCTAAATAAAAATATTTCCTTAAAAAAAATTTTAAAAAACTGTTGAGTTTATGAATAATCGGACTTTAAATAAAACAAGTTATTCTTGATCTTTATTGAACAACATATCTTTATTCGGTCGTGTTTGAACCCCGACTAACTTAAGAAAAAATAATCAATTTTGGGTCTCGGCGACCTCAGTAAAAATTATGTATTTTTTACATAAGTACTGTTTAGGCCAATGATTGGAATAAATGATTGCTTTAAATATTACTTCCCTTCTCTGACTCTAGAGGGAGACCGGTAGCTCAAAGGAGTTTGTGATCTTAATTAACACCTCTGAGATCTTCCCTCTTCCATCTCCATACACATATCGCCAGTCTAGCCACAACCATCCCACAGTCTACTTCTTCCATTAAGCTTCAACCACAGCTAGGCTCATCCAACATGTTCAACCTCTGATAACCTAATATAAGTAACCAAGTCCTTCCAACTATCAATTTATCCAGTAGATCCAAATCTTATTCCAGTAGCAGTACACATTTCCAGTGAATCTAGTTCTCCCTTATTCTATTCAACTCAACAACAAGATCGTGTTTCAAACAGAAACACATCCACAATACAAACGGATTGGGAAGACGCCATCCACTACCAAACTACAAACCAAGGCGACCCACATCCACAACGAGTCACACCATATGGGAGAGAATTTCACTGGCTTGGAGTCATCTGCTTCGCTTAAGTATCATTGGATTCCACTTCTACAACACCCAGGATTTGGTTACACTATTTATTCTTTATATATATATTTACATAAACATTTCAATTGTATTATTTTATAATATCTATTATTTTGTCTATATTCATTTATTAAAATATTGTTAAGGAGAAATCTAAGTTTCTTTATTCATTGATATCTTGAATTGCACCCTCATCGGAAGTTAACGGCCCCTGATTATTTCAGCTTTTATCGAAGAGGTAATTGCTGTGCCAAGTTCAGGACTAATAAGATCTGATTTTAATCAATCGAGGTTAGGACTGGAATTGTCACGATATATGCTATGACATAATGGCGCCCGAGAACAGGGACGGTTTGGTTCGATTTGTGGTGTGGTTTGATTTATTTTGATTAGAGAGGATAAGATTTTCGTTAATCCTCCACGTGGTAGCATCATTTCAACACCTGCATATCACGTGGTGTCCGCCATCTTGGTTCTCGAAAGATTGCATATCACGTGGTCTCCGCCATATTGGTTTAGACAAAATACAATTTTCATTAAAAGTAAAATTAAATTATCATCTAATTTCAACTATTAAATTGTTTCAAATTTTTTAAAATTAAGTCTATTTTTATTATTTCTATAATTAATCAATTTCAATTTTGTTTGTGAATTGAAGATTCATTTGTTTAAGTTTATTTTTATAAAACACGTGCAGTCTAAATACAATTTTGACTTTCGAAAAATTGCATAGCACGTGGTCTCCGCCATATTGTTTTGAGAATAATACAATTTCCCTTAAGATTAAATTATCATCTATCATAATTTCAATTATATTAAATTGTTTTTAAATTAACTTCATCAATTATTTCATCTACTTAATTAATTTAAATTTGTTTGTGAATTTAAAATTAATATAGCTATATTTTAAAATATTTTTGGTTTATACATTTCTGTTTGAAATTAATTCTGGTGCACATTTAATTGTTTGGTTAACTTTTGAATATTTTGAGAATAAAATAGAACAATCAACATCATCTACATAAATACAAAATATTGTTTTAAATTTGTATTACAAAATATTTTACGGTTGAATTAATTGAATAGTTTGTTATTGAATTATTTTAAACATTTGATTTTGGTTAATTCTTATTTAATTTCACAAATTTATGTTTGAATATTTAAAATTTGGAAGCTAAATCAACGCCATCTATTTCCAATCCAATTTCATTTATTTATACATTTCACTTTGTTTTTTATTTGATTAATTTAAAATTTAAAATATAAAATGGCTCCATCAATAGAATCATTAACTAATCAATGGTATGTTCTCGAGGCAGCTCAAAATGATTTTACCGGAATGGTCAGTAAAACAAAAAATTCCATTTATTCGATCCATTTGCCACGGTTTATTAAAATGGCCAATAAATTAATAAAAGATTCTTTTACATTTCGAGCAGAAATATTTTTAAATAATTTACAAGACCATCCCAATTTCAAAATTTTAATGCAATCAGCCTCCACATATATTGATGTAGTTGATGATTTGATTGTTTCATTGAGCCCAAAAGATTATAATTCAACATTTCCCATATTAAAAGATAATTTTGTAAAAGGGAAAAGAACAATTATTCCCTTGCTAAATAAATTATTAGAATGTAAGCCCATACAAAAGCACAATATATCAGTCTCTAATTATTTTTATTCTGTGTTTAAGGAGATAATTGAGCAACTAATAATCCTGGAGTGTAATGTAAAGGAATGGAATCCAATTCTAGTTCGGATCATCATGCAGAAAATGACTCCGGAGCTCAAAGAAAAGTGGATTCTCTCCATCGGGAATGAAGACATCATTCCCGAATATCAATCGATCCTTTCATTCATCCAGTTGAATAAATCATCTATTCCAAAGACATATACTGGACGTTCGGAGATGCCTATAAGGAATCGCGAGGTATCCAACCGAATCCCAAGACATGGGACCGATTCCCGAATCTCCACCCTCCAGACAACACGACTTCCACGTTCTGGTGTCTTCAACCGGATCCCCAGACCTGCAAATAATTTCCGAATCTCCTTAACTCATACTCCTCAAATATCCTGTCCCAAGTGTAAGGAGGCACCTAAGATTAACGAATGTCCTCTTTCACATTGCATGCGACACAAACCTCCTCTCCCAAAAGAGCGAGAATTAAAACAATCTATCAAAATTATTAAATCAGGGCACTTTCAACATAATTTATCTTTCATTAGGAAACCATCAAAATTATGCAACATTCAATTCAATTATTTCCAAAATTTCGAATACCACGACATCGCACTTCAACATGAATCAAAATTCCTTATATTATTTAGAAAACCCATTATAGATTTAATTAGAATATCTTTCACAAAAAATTTGTATTCTTTTTCCATTAGACAATTAGTATATTTTAAATTTAGTGAAATTTCAAATTCATTCCAAAATAGGCAATCAAGTTCGATTAGCGAATCTATCACACATCATCGAGAAAGTCATAAAAGGTGTTTAAGTCAAATTCAAAGGGTTGTAAACCATACAACTAAATTGACATCCCATTTTTCTATAAACAGTTCTCATCAAACTGGAGATATTTTGCAAAATAACATTTTAAACAAATTAAACTCAATGAGATATGAAATGCATCGTTCTACAGTCACAGCAGACATCAAGAAAATGTTTCTCCCAATCACATATGCACCTACCAAAAGGGCATATTTAAAAATGTTATTCTGCGATACTCCAATACCTCCCATCAATGTATATGCCTTTTATCAACTCTTCTCTAAAATCACAACTCCACTTCTTTTTACTAATCGAACTAATCAAGATTTGACACAAACGACAAATAATCATATTTCATTCAACAATATACTAATCCCTCATGAAAAATCCTATTCATATATACATTTACGCTTACCAAGTTCCAATTTTAGAGTTATTTGGTTATCAACCTTCACACAGCCCAAAGACATCAATACGAACAAACTCTTACCAAATACCCATATACATAAAATTTTGAATTATAAGATGACCCCATCCATAGCGTTTACATATTCGAAAAATCTAAAATTATTATATGTAAAAAAGCACGTTCATTTTATTTCAAGGCATGCCGAAACATCCACACTTGAACTTCAACACAATAATACCGTTCTAAAACTGCTAGATGGATATTTGATGTTCAAAAGAAGGATAAGAATCTTCCTACAAGACAAGAAGTTATTAATTTATCCTGCTTATACCAAATATCCTCCTTAGCAAATACTCTTTTCAAATTTATCAAAGAGTAACGTCAGACATATAATATTTATTTCTAAATGGTACATTAGTTAATTGTTAAATTCCGTAACAACCACTTGGTTCACATTTCGTTAGTCTCATTTGAAAAATTCCGCTTTAGGGAATTTTTGGGGGGGAGTGTGTTTAGGCCAATGATTGGAATAAATGATTGCTTTAAATATTACTTCCCTTCTCTGACTCTAGAGGGAGACCGGTAGCTCAAAGGAGTTTGTGATCTTAATTAACACCTCTGAGATCTTCCCTCTTCCATCTCCATACACATATCGCCAGTCTAGCCACAACCATCCCACAGTCTACTTCTTCCATTAAGCTTCAACCACAGCTAGGCTCATCCAACATGTTCAACCTCTGATAACCTAATATAAGTAACCAAGTCCTTCCAACTATCAATTTATCCAGTAGATCCAAATCTTATTCCAGTAGCAGTACACATTTCCAGTGAATCTAGTTCTCCCTTATTCTATTCAACTCAACAACAAGATCGTGTTTCAAACAGAAACACATCCACAATACAAACGGATTGGGAAGACGCCATCCACTACCAAACTACAAACCAAGGCGACCCACATCCACAACGAGTCACACCATATGGGAGAGAATTTCACTGGCTTGGAGTCATCTGCTTCGCTTAAGTATCATTGGATTCCACTTCTACAACACCCAGGATTTGGTTACACTATTTATTCTTTATATATATATTTACATAAACATTTCAATTGTATTATTTTATAATATCTATTATTTTGTCTATATTCATTTATTAAAATATTGTTAAGGAGAAATCTAAGTTTCTTTATTCATTGATATCTTGAATTGCACCCTCATCGGAAGTTAACGGCCCCTGATTATTTCAGCTTTTATCGAAGAGGTAATTGCTGTGCCAAGTTCAGGACTAATAAGATCTGATTTTAATCAATCGAGGTTAGGACTGGAATTGTCACGATATATGCTTTGACAAGTACTATATATGTAAGTATAAAACAGCCTAAATTATAATATAGACAAAATTTGTCTTTCAATTATAATTGTAAATAACAGAGGACCCATTTCAATTTTACCGCCCGGGGCCCCCAATCAACTTAATCCGCCACTGCATATTCCTAAAATTATTAGATGAAATTCGATTTCCTAAAGGCTTCTATTTTGTTTAAACCGAGACTGTTTTCAAACTATTATATTTAATACCTTTTCAATCAAATTTGATATGTAATCCTTAAATAATTTCTCTATTTCCTGAAGAAATATACAATAATTAAAACAATTATATATATATATATATTATTTATTTTTCTTAAATATTGTTATGGATTCCTTTTAATAAATCATCTCTAAATAATCTTTTTCAAACTTATGTGTATTTTATACGACTGAATATAAAACATACTAATTGAAATATTGATAATATATTGTATATTATATAAAGTGGAATATCGATATACATAGTATATAGTAATATATAAATAGAATATATTGAATAAATAGAATATATAGAAATAGTTTATTTCATATTTCTATTTCTATAATATTTACTTTTGTTGTATTAGAAATGCAAACATTAAAGATGATAGAAAGTTTGAATATGATGCTTCACAATTCAACAGTGGAATCACTACTTTATAAAATAATTTTATATTTTGAATATTTGGTTCCATATTTTTTCTAAAAATGATCTTCATTTTGTTTAGATTAAGATTAATAAATATATTGGTATTTATATTTTTATTTTAGCAATATTTTTAATTAAATTTTTAAATGTATTTCCAATTGAATTAAGTATCATGTGACCAGCACATTTACAGAAACACCAGTTTTTGATAATTAAACAATTGATTTTATTAATAAGGTATGAATGGTTAGTGTGATTATTAAGTGACAAATAATCATTTAAAATGACTTCTCAAAATTAATCAGATATTAATGTCTTGATTTTTATTATAAAGAGATGAACATAAGAATAATAAACTACACATATAAGAATTTTAAAAAATTTATAATCTTTAAAATAAACTGTGATACTTTCTAACAAAAAATCTTAATTTTTTTTTTATTTTTTTTTTTCAAAATTTTTGGAGAAAAATAAATTTTATAAATTTTATAATAATTTCCTATTTCTCTTTTTAATAATTAATATATTACTATATATAAAAAAAATTGGAATTATGGGCACTGTTTGATTGTAAGAATAAATTATCTATATATAAGAAAATAAAATTTAATTTTAAAAATGGCTGCTTCAAATTTTAATTTTCTGAGCCAAAAACAGGAGTATATTTAATTTTGATACAATCATCATAAGGTTCCTATTTATAATAATTAAGTCAATTATCTAGACATGTTCGATAATGATAATGATTATTATAATCTTCTCTATATCATTCTGCTTACCCTCTTAAATCGGGAAGAGGTGATTCCTAAGGGATGATTTTAAAGGTCTCAATCTGCCTACTCCTTTAAAGGGATGGTTTTTATTCGGGATCACCAATTTGTAGGAACCTCGGAGTCACCATTTCGTGGGAACCTGGTTTAAGGTGTAATACAAAAATTCAATTAAAGTTCAGCTTTCAAGTCTAGTTTTAATCGATTTGAATTTTTAAATAGAAACATGTATATATATATATATTTACAAATTTTTCTTAATATATTTTATATTTACTCTTTTTTATTATTATATTTATTTTATATTTTAATTTATAATTTAACTTGATTAAATTTATTAAAAAGTTCAATATATAACATAGTAATTTTTTTTAAGTTACCTAGTCCATCTATTATTAATATTTCCAAGTACTATCTGATCGGTGTATTAGCCGCCACATATCTGTGCATATATTTAAGAATATATTTATATATATATTGATAAAATTAATATTTTTAAATAATCGATTCAGACAATTTTGAGTCTATAGATCATGAAAAATTCACAAATCATATTTAGTTTCTCCAGGCCATAAAGCGTAAATATCTGTAAAAATTTATATATATATATAAATAAATTTGAGTTTACTGTCAGCCTTTAAAAAATATATAAAATTTTGTTGTTTTCTATTCCAAAGTAAGTAAATAGAAATAATTTTCGGCATTTAGTATAAAAGCACGAGTATAAAGGCGCTAATTTCTGAAATTCTTGTAGCGTATTTTCATTAAGATTTTATTCAGTAGGAAATTTTATTTCTCTCATTTACTAATATCTTTTTTTTTTTATTTAGAAAGAGAGAATGTCATTTAGTCAACACAAAGGGATTCATTCGTTCACTCTTCTCCTTCTACCGTTTAAACATCAAACTTAGTATACTATTAGAAAAGAAATGTGCACACGAGCTATTAAAAATAAGTTGTGTCAATTTATTTGAAAGCTATATTTTAGCTTTGTTAATTGAAATTGTGTGAGTGAACAACGTTTGAAATCTCCTAAAATCCCCCACCAACAAATTCTTTGTTCTTTTCAACTGATAACAACAAAATCCATCATCATATTAACGAATTCTCTTGAAATTATACTCGATTCAAACGCCTTTCTTTCCTTTTTTTATTTTATTTTCTCGTTAATAAATCAATCAAAGTGGTAGGGATGAGTTGAAGAGAGGGAGAGAAAGATGGTGTGGATACTGCGCATTCATCCTTTTTTTTTGTATTTGTCGGCTGTTGTTTGTGTGGGAGGAAGTATATTACCTTGGAGCACTTAGCTAATTCCATTGCGAGTGCAAGTAATGTTCATTCACCCTGAATCTCATTGAATTGCATTTCCATCAGTAAGCCAATGCAGTAAGAAATAAAAATACGTAATCGCAATTGGGTGAAAAAAACAAAACATTTTGATCTTCACTACTGAATTCATGATATGCTATAATCATAAAATTAGAAAGTAATTTTAAACATGACTATTTAAAATTAAATATAATGACGAAAATTTTCGATGTTGAGATTTTGATGTTTTTTTACGTTTTGAAGGTTCCTGAATCATTTTCACTAAGGTTGAGAAAAATGTGTATGTGTGTATGTATATAACCAAGATTACGCAAAAACGGTTTGAGCTAGAATGATGAAATTTGGTACATGGGCATTATTCAAAATTCATAGTTTTCTATCAACTTTTGAGAAATGTAGCTCAACCGGAAGAGGGTCATTACCTACAACGTTTTGATTTGTTTTCTTCTAAAATGACCGAAAAATAAAGATACATATTTGATAATTTTTCACATGATTAATAATTGTATAAAACTGCTATATATAAAATTTCAGCTTGATTGAATCGCTGAAAGTTCCAAAATTAATTTTTTAACACTGCAAATCACTAGCCAACACGTGATGTGGTGCCATCAACAAAGAGCGCTGGTTTAATAAATATTATTTATTAATTTTAATTTATAATTTATGATTAATTAAATTTAATCTAAATATAATATATGTTACTTAATCCAATTCAAATTTACGAGATTGTCGAATGGAGACACTTCAGATTTTTAAATTGAAATTGCTCAGTGGTATAATGGTATAATGCGGAGCAAGAGAACTTGAGTTCAATCCTCACCAAGTTCACAAACATAATATTTAATTTATTAAATAAAAGATATCTTGATCCCGTAAATATTTTATCACTTGCTTTACTCATCAGTGACGGTTGCCGCTTAAGCAGGGTAGATGTTGTATGATCAGGTAATTGTTATTTTTCAAGTAGTTTTCGAATTTTCATCACAAATGCTTGGTAAACGTCATTCCTGTAAACTTTAACAAGAGAAAAATTCCCGTGCCTAACCCAGGAATTGAACCGGATCCACAAACTTGAAAGTTAAACATTTTGTTTCTCCAAAATACCATGGAATTTTACATAGATAAAATTTACTTAAAATTAAAAACAAAAAAAAAACAATAACAAATTTATTTCGTTTTATTAAATTGAATTCAAGTGAAATAAAATTATGATTGAAAATTGACAATTGTTCTAAAAAAATTTTAACGTAACGAATTATTTTTAAAACAAATCAGCTACAAATTGAAAAATTCTATTACTGGAATGTATTATTTGTTGGGTTGTTGTTTTTTTCCAAGTCGATTTTTTCCTTAAAATACCCTTCTTGTTTTTATAGATATGTCATCATGTTGTTGTTTTTGTTTTTGTTGTTGATGTTGATCGTCCTACTGGAAAATAGTAAGAAATATCAACAGTATCAGCTTTATATTGTAGTTTATCTATTATGTCCAGAACCGTTGATAGGATGTCCGATTCAATTTGATTATAAATACAATAAAGGGGACGCTTTTGAATTCCCTTTCCACTGAAATGCAAAATGCGGTTATAACACAAACGCAACACTTCAAAGGTGGGCTACGTAGCTCCCCTTCTTCGACATCACTTCCTTCACGTCTGATATTTTCGTAATATAAAATTACTCATGCTCGATGGAGCGTTGAATACACAGGGGTCTATCTACCCGTCTTTCTCACCCTCTCTCTATCTCTCTTTATATATATATATATATATATACATGTATATATATTCCATCCTAATCTTTGCGAACAGCGTAAACATTGCAATGTAAACAAGAAAACTTTCCATCATCTTTCACTGGCCTACTCAAGAGCCTCATCTGATGCGCGGAGTCCTCGTTTTGATCTCAACTCTCTTGAAATCCACCCCTTGCCACCCAAGCAATTCCATTCTCAGAAGAGCATTATGCTCTCAATTTACGTTTTAAAAAAAAAGCGAGTGATATAATGTTATTGGAAAAGATCATATAAAGAAATATATATATATATATATATATATATATATATTATACTTCTCCATTTACTTTACTTTGATCTCAATTAAAAATACTCACAAAAAAAAAATAGAAAAAAAGAATAAAATATTTTTTTTTATTTGCATAAATAAGAGAATAAAGGTTTTTTGAATGCTGCTAGTATTAATTTATATATATATATTTTAATTCAAAATAATTTATGTATAGTGATGGACAGTGGCGTACCTAGAACTCTTGCCGCCCGGGGCGATCTCCAGTTTGCCGCCCTTTCTATTATCAAAAGTGGTTTTTATAAATTAATACACAAAAATAAATTATTAAGTTATTTAATCAATATTAATTAATACACAGAGTAAATTTTAAACCTAGGAGACCGCCTTCCGCCGGCCCTGCTTTTCAAAAGAAACATCGATGATTTAAAAAAATATTGGTATATCACTTCAAAGTAATCATATAAACTTTTCAAAAGAAATGACATTTATAAACTGATATCAAAAAATTTTAGTTAGGAAAAATTGCCGAACAAAATCGTAAAGATGCGTTTACTAATTCAACGAATTTTAATGAATACAATAAAATAAAATTATTATCCTGTTCTTGGAATTAGAATTCAAAATTTACACTAAAATGCATTTATATACACCGAGGAATAATATTCGAAATCATATAGTTAATCATAATTTATATAAATCAAATAGTAAACTTATAATAATCATAATAATCATTTATTATTCAAGAAAGAAAAAAAAATAAATATGAAATGATTAAGTTGCTTTTTACAACTATAACTAAATATAATGCCGCCCCAAGATAAATGCCGCCCGGTGCGGACCGCACCCCCCCCCTAGGTACGCCACTGGTGATGGAAAAAAGTAAACGCAAGGCTATTATCTGGCGATGGCAATGAGCCTTCTACGCACTGTATATACATAAATATATAATAAATAAATGATAATATTATATATTTAAATTAATAAAAGAAAATGATAAAACTAATAGATTTATATATTACTATTTGGAAAATTTTGATATTATTTATTATTATTTATTTTACTGTATGCCAATTTCACTAGTTACATTAGTAGTACATCATTAGTCTTGAAAGATCATGGAGTAATTACAGAAAAGTATGTACATTAAAGTAAAATTTTAATTTCATTATTTCAACAATGCTTTCTTCTGATATATAACGTCGCATAAGCACAGAGAGAGAGAGACCGACACAAATTATAATCATCTATTCTAATAAAGTTTATTACTCATTTTAGTTTTAATAATCGTAAAATAGTTGAAATTGCTATTCAAAACAAATTTAGAAACTAAACATTTCTCTTTATCATTTATTAATCTAATCTATATTTAATCTTATTTTATTATCAAAAATATGTATAAACTTTATAGCAGTGATTCTCAACCTTATTTTTACCGCGGCACACTTTTAACGGTTTAAAAATTTGGCGGCATACAAAGAAAAAGATAAGTGTAAAAGTATACCATATTGAAAAAAGTGGTCCCAAAAACGGTTTACTTTTTTTAGAACCATATTGAAAAAAATTTAGAAAAAAAAGTCGGAAATGTTTAAGAGCCTCTTTACATTTTGATAATTTCTCGGCACACTTTTGAAAATCTCGCGACACACAAAAGTGCCGTGGCACAGTGGTTGAGAATCACTGATTTATAGTATTTTCATTCGTATATTAGAGTTTTTATTGTGAATAATCGATCTGTTTCATTTTTGAGCTAAATCATTTTAATTGATATTTTCTTAATTAATGTAATTAATCAACAGGTGTCAATAAATGAGTAATGTACAAATCGAAGATTTATATATATATATATATATATATATATATATATATATATATATATATATATTATATATAGGTATATATAAAATAAGAATATTATGGAAGGTATTCATGATAATTGGCCCAGCCAATTAATTTTCATTATAGAGGGAAATTTTCAGACAGATGCGAAAAATTCTTAAACTTTATGAAATATATAGTATAAATAGGTATACATACATATACGCGTATAAAAACTTATTAGACAACCAAGCGTCTGCTCGGTGAACCAAATCCTATATACCTACCTATTTATATTTATGTGTATATACATATATATATTTACTACCGTAAATAGCAGATTTCAAAAGATAAAAAGTATAAAGTGAAATGGAATAAAAAAATGAATAATAATCTATTTTGATTTTCTGTTTTAAAAATAAATGATAAAAAAGTAACATAAAGAAGTTATAATAAAAGTATTGCTATATTTAGGAATGATTTATGCCGTCAGTTCAAAGTAATGTACTGCTTGGTTAAGCAAGTCTGACTGGGTGTCTGGCTAAATTTATAAAAAAATTATAAAACAACGCATTTTGCTTAACAAATATTACTGAATTTAAGATAAATTCACCTTTAATTAAATGTTAATATATGATATTAATGTAGATATTATAAAAATGATTCAAAAAAGAAGTATACAATTCAATATATTATAATCAATTTAGAACTTTTAAAGGAGTATTTTAAAAAATCGATCTTTGCAATATAAAGTAAATATAATCTAAAATTAAAATGTTTATTTATAAATTTCATTCTATATTAAAATATTTAATTAAGCGTTAAGATATAAACTAATTATGATATAAAACATATTTAGGAAAATATTTCAAGCTATAATCCGTACTGGATCATCATATATTAATATTCTACAGTAAATGGGCGCCAATCTAAGGGGGCGCCAACAATCTAATCTTTGACAAGTTAAAATATTATGTACTAAAAATAAACCATATTGATTGTAGATAACTATTAACAGGATTTTTAACAGCTTACGATTCAATCTAATGTTCAATTTATAGATAAACGAACATAACAAGATAATTATTCTAAACGCAAGGGCGCATAACAACTGTCCATGATAAACCTAATATTATTTTAATATTATGTTCAAGATAATATTTTTTCACATTGATGGAAAAATGAACAAAAATCTTTTTAAAGCAGTAACTTTCCAAAAAAAAAAAAATATTTTCCTTGATAAGAGATTCTTGAGAACTGTTAGATTATTGGAAAAAGAATGGAAAGAGTGGATTAAAGTCTCATAAGCGATGGGTAAAGCATTCGAAGTACCTAAGACATTCCATCCCTTCAGCAGGGATTCATTGATCCACCTCGTATGCATGTGCGTGAAGTTAGCACCGCCATTTTATAATTCCAGAAAAAAGGCAATTGTGCTAGGTTGTGCTAAGTTTGTGCTACGTTGTGCCGCAAACGCCAGTCACCCATCTCAAAAAACAAACCGGAAAATCAAAAAAAACCGGTTTTTTTGCTGGCACCGCCATTTTGTTTTTCCAAAAAAACAAAAATTGTGCTGGATACTATCTTGGCTACTAAACATTGTGCCGCAAACAGAACAACTCTGGCTCTTTCCGTTTAGGAGAAAAAAAATATCCAAATTTAATATTATAAGACATAGTATTAAACCTCTTATAATTTTTTCAGAGAGAGAGATAAACAAATTATGCGAGTTGTGCTAAGTTGTGCTGGTTGAATACAACAAAGTATCATTCATTAATAAAATAAATGTTGCATAGCTTGCGAAAAAAATGGCAAAAAGTAAGATAGCAAAAACTGAAAATTTACATTTTTGAATTTTCGAAAGTTGTGCTGAATTGTGCTAGTCGAGTACAACAACTTTCCCTAATGGCACAATTTCGTCAGATCAAAACTGTCCATGGTACAGCCCAAAATAGATTTTGGATTGCCCGCTAATCATTATTTCGATCTTTAATTGCATTTTAATCTCGAACTGTTAGAGAAATTCAAATTCTGCGAATTGTGCTGAGTTGTGCCGACCGAGTACTAAAAGGAACTGCTGATAGTTGTATCGAAAAGTGCGTAGCTTGCCAAAAAAATGGCAAAAAGTCACGTAGCAAAAAGTGAAATTTTACATTTTTGAATTTTTGAAAGTTGTGCTGAATTGTGCTAGTCGAGTACAACAACTTTCCCTAATGACACAATTTCGTCAGATCAAAACTGTCCATGGTACAGCCCAAAATAGATTTTGGTTTGCCCCGTAATCATTATTTCGATCTTTAATTGCATTTTAATCTCGAACGAATACAGAAATCGAAATTCTGCGAGTTGTGCTAAGTTGTGCTGGTTGAATACAACAAAGTATCATTCATTAATAAAATAAAAATTGCGTAGCTTGCCAAAAAAATGGCAAAAAGTCACGTAGCAAAAAATGAAATTTTACATTTGTGAATTTTCGAAAGTTGTGCTGAATTGTGCTAGTCGAGCACAACAACTTTCCCTAATGGCACAATTTCGTCAGATCAAAACTGTCCATGGTACAGCCCAAAATAGATTTTGGCTTCTCCGCTAATCATTATTTCGATCTTTAATTGCATTTTAATCTCGAACGAATACAGAAATCGAAATTCTGCGAGTTGTGCTAAGTTGTGCTGGTTGAATACAACAAAGTATCATTCATTAATAAAATAAATGTTGCATAGCTTGCGAAAAAAATGGCAAAAAGTAAGATAGCAAAAACTGAAAATTTACATTTTTGAATTTTCGAAAGTTGTGCTGAATTGTGCTAGTCGAGTACAACAACTTTCCCTAATGGCACAATTTCGTCAGATCAAAACTGTCCATGGTACAGCCCAAAATAGATTTTGGATTGCCCGCTAATCATTATTTCGATCTTTAATTGCATTTTAATCTCGAACTGTTAGAGAAATTCAAATTCTGCGAATTGTGCTGAGTTGTGCCGACCGAGTACTAAAAGGAACTGCTGATAGTTGTATCGAAAAGTGCGTAGCTTGCCAAAAAAATGGCAAAAAGTCACGTAGCAAAAAATGAAATTTTACATTTTTGAATTTTCGAAAGTTGTGCTGAATTGTGCTAGTCGAGCACAACAACTTTCCCTAATGGCACAATTTCGTCAGATCAAAACTGTCCATGGTACAGCCCAAAATAGATTTTGGCTTCTCCGCTAATCATTATTTCGATCTTTAATTGCATTTTAATCTCGAACGAATACAGAAATCGAAATTCTGCGAGTTGTGCTAAGTTGTGCTGGTTGAATACAACAAATTATCATTCATTAATAAAATAAAAATTGCGTAGCTTGCCAAAAAAATGGCAAAAAGTCACGTAGCAAAAACTGAAATTTTACATTTTTGAATTTTTGAAAGTTGTGCTGAATTGTGCTATTCGAGTACAACAACTTTCCCTAATGACACAATTTCGTCAGATCAAAACTGTCCATGGTACAGCCCAAAATAGATTTTGGTTTGCCCCGTAATCATTATTTCGATCTTTAATTGCATTTTAATCTCGAACTGTTAGAGAAATTCAAATTCTGCGAATTGTGCTGAGTTGTGCCGAGCGAGTACTAAAAGGAACTGCTGATAGTTGTATCGAAAAGTGCGTAGCTTGCCAAAAAAATGGCAAAAAGTCACGTAGCAAAAAGTGAAATTTTACATTTTTGAATTTTTGAAAGTTGTGCTGAATTGTGCTAGTCGAGTACAACAACTTTCCCTAATGACACAATTTCGTCAGATCAAAACTGTCCATGGTACAGCCCAAAATAGATTTTGGTTTGCCCCGTAATCATTATTTCGATCTTTAATTGCATTTTAATCTCGAACGAATACAGAAATCGAAATTCTGCGAGTTGTGCTAAGTTGTGCTGGTTGAATACAACAAAGTATCATTCATTAATAAAATAAAAATTGCGTAGCTTGCCAAAAAAATGGCAAAAAGTCACGTAGCAAAAAATGAAATTTTACATTTGTGAATTTTCGAAAGTTGTGCTGAATTGTGCTAGTCGAGCACAACAACTTTCCCTAATGGCACAATTTCGTCAGATCAAAACTGTCCATGGTACAGCCCAAAATAGATTTTGGCTTCTCCGCTAATCATTATTTCGATCTTTAATTGCATTTTAATCTCGAACGAATACAGAAATCGAAATTCTGCGAGTTGTGCTAAGTTGTGCTGGTTGAATACAACAAAGTATCATTCATTAATAAAATAAATGTTGCATAGCTTGCGAAAAAAATGGCAAAAAGTAAGATAGCAAAAACTGAAAATTTACATTTTTGAATTTTCGAAAGTTGTGCTGAATTGTGCTAGTCGAGTACAACAACTTTCCCTAATGGCACAATTTCGTCAGATCAAAACTGTCCATGGTACAGCCCAAAATAGATTTTGGATTGCCCGCTAATCATTATTTCGATCTTTAATTGCATTTTAATCTCGAACTGTTAGAGAAATTCAAATTCTGCGAATTGTGCTGAGTTGTGCCGACCGAGTACTAAAAGGAACTGCTGATAGTTGTATCGAAAAGTGCGTAGCTTGCCAAAAAAATGGCAAAAAGTCACGTAGCAAAAAATGAAATTTTACATTTTTGAATTTTCGAAAGTTGTGCTGAATTGTGCTAGTCGAGCACAACAACTTTCCCTAATGGCACAATTTCGTCAGATCAAAACTGTCCATGGTACAGCCCAAAATAGATTTTGGCTTCTCCGCTAATCATTATTTCGATCTTTAATTGCATTTTAATCTCGAACGAATACAGAAATCGAAATTCTGCGAGTTGTGCTAAGTTGTGCTGGTTGAATACAACAAAGTATCATTCATTAATAAAATAAAAATTGCGTAGCTTGCCAAAAAAATGGCAAAAAGTCACGTAGCAAAAACTGAAATTTTACATTTTTGAATTTTTGAAAGTTGTGCTGAATTGTGCTATTCGAGTACAACAACTTTCCCTAATGACACAATTTCGTCAGATCAAAACTGTCCATGGTACAGCCCAAAATAGATTTTGGTTTGCCCCGTAATCATTATTTCGATCTTTAATTGCATTTTAATCTCGAACTGTTAGAGAAATTCAAATTCTGCGAATTGTGCTGAGTTGTGCCGACCGAGTACTAAAAGGAACTGCTGATAGTTGTATCGAAATGTGCGTAGCTTGCCAAAAAAATGGCAAAAAGTCACGTAGCAAAAAATGAAATTTTACATTTTTGAATTTTCGAAAGTTGTGCTGAATTGTGCTAGTCGAGTACAACAACTTTCCCTAATGACACAATTTCGTCAGATCAAAACTGTCCATGGTACAGCCCAAAATAGATTTTGGTTTGCCCCGTAATCATTATTTCGATCTTTAATTTCATTTTAATCTCGAACCGTTACAGAAATATAAATTCTGCGAGTTGTGATAAGTTGTTCCGACGGAGTACTATATGGAACTGTTGATAGTTGTATCGAAAAGTGCGTAACTTGCCAAAAAAATGGCAAAAAGTAATGTAGGAAAAACTGAAATTTTCATTTTTGAATTTTCGAAAGTTGTGCCGAGTTGTGCTAGTCAAGCACAACACTTTCCCAAACTGTAATTTTTGGGTAATTATAAAATGGCGGTGCTAGCTTCACGCACATGATAGGCCCATAAACACTCTCCATTAACCATTCATATATATATAAATTTTTTGTTTATATTTTATAAATATAAAGTATACTTACGTAAAAACTCAATAAAATAATAATAATGTCAGAAGTATTACATTTAGATTCTAAAACTATTTCAATAGAATATTATTAGTTTCTGGTCGATTAGTATAGTGGTGATTAAATGATCTTTCGAACCACTTTATTATATGGAAATTCGTCATCTTAAATTCCAATAAACTATTAGTTATTGTATTCCTGAGTGGTTGGCTTGGAACCCAAATTCAATCATAATTGATTAAAATAATAATACATAAAATCATTCATATTTTTATGTTTTAAAAATATTTAATTTATATAATTATATTATATAGTTCGCGAGATGCATGCAATTAAAGATCGAAATAATGATTAGCGGAGAAGCCAAAATCTATTTTGGGCTGTACCATGGACAGTTTTTTCTGACGAAATTGTGCCATTAGGGAAAGTTGTTGTGCTCGACTAGCACAATTCAGCACAACTTTCGAAAATTCAAAAATGTAAAATTTCATTTTTTGCTACGTGACTTTTTGCCATTTTTTTGGCAAGCTACGCACTTTTTGATACAACTATCAGCAGTTCCTTTTAGTACTCGGTCGGCACAACTCAGCACAATTCGCAGAATTTGAATTTCTCTAACAGTTCGAGATTAAAATGCAATTAAAGATCGAAATAATGATTAGCGGGCAATCCAAAATCTATTTTGGGCTGTACCATGGACAGTTTTGATCTGACGAAATTGTGCCATTAGGGAAAGTTGTTGTACTCGACTAGCACAATTCAGCACAACTTTCGAAAATTCAAAAATGTAAATTTTCAGTTTTTGCTATCTTACTTTTTGCCATTTTTTTCGCAAGCTATGCAACATTTATTTTATTAATGAATGATACTTTGTTGTATTCAACCAGCACAACTTAGCACAACTCGCAGAATTTCGATTTCTGTATTCGTTCGAGATTAAAATGCAATTAAAGATCGAAATAATGATTACGGGGCAAACCAAAATCTATTTTGGGCTGTACCATGGACAGTTTTGATCTGACGAAATTGTGTCATTAGGGAAAGTTGTTGTACTCGACTAGCACAATTCAGCACAACTTTCAAAAATTCAAAAATGTAAAATTTCAGTTTTTGCTACGTGACTTTTTGCCATTTTTTTGGCAAGCTACGCAATTTTTATTTTATTAATGAATGATACTTTGTTGTATTCAACCAGCACAACTTAGCACAACTCGCAGAATTTCGATTTCTGTATTCGTTCGAGATTAAAATGCAATTAAAGATCGAAATAATGATTAGCGGAGAAGCCAAAATCTATTTTGGGCTGTACCATGGACAGTTTTGATCTGACGAAATTGTGCCATTAGGGAAAGTTGTTGTGCTCGACTAGCACAATTCAGCACAACTTTCGAAAATTCAAAAATGTAAAATTTCATTTTTTGCTACGTGACTTTTTGCCATTTTTTTGGCAAGCTACGCACTTTTCGATACAACTATCAGCAGTTCCTTTTAGTACTCGGTCGGCACAACTCAGCACAATTCGCAGAATTTGAATTTCTCTAACAGTTCGAGATTAAAATGCAATTAAAGATCGAAATAATGATTAGCGGGCAATCCAAAATCTATTTTGGGCTGTACCATGGACAGTTTTGATCTGACGAAATTGTGCCATTAGGGAAAGTTGTTGTACTCGACTAGCACAATTCAGCACAACTTTCGAAAATTCAAAAATGTAAATTTTCAGTTTTTGCTATCTTACTTTTTGCCATTTTTTTCGCAAGCTATGCAACATTTATTTTATTAATGAATGATACTTTGTTGTATTCAACCAGCACAACTTAGCACAACTCGCAGAATTTCGATTTCTGTATTCGTTCGAGATTAAAATGCAATTAAAGATCGAAATAATGATTAGCGGAGAAGCCAAAATCTATTTTGGGCTGTACCATGGACAGTTTTGATCTGACGAAATTGTGCCATTAGGGAAAGTTGTTGTGCTCGACTAGCACAATTCAGCACAACTTTCGAAAATTCACAAATGTAAAATTTCATTTTTTGCTACGTGACTTTTTGCCATTTTTTTGGCAAGCTACGCAATTTTTATTTTATTAATGAATGATACTTTGTTGTATTCAACCAGCACAACTTAGCACAACTCGCAGAATTTCGATTTCTGTATTCGTTCGAGATTAAAATGCAATTAAAGATCGAAATAATGATTACGGGGCAAACCAAAATCTATTTTGGGCTGTACCATGGACAGTTTTGATCTGACGAAATTGTGTCATTAGGGAAAGTTGTTGTACTCGACTAGCACAATTCAGCACAACTTTCAAAAATTCAAAAATGTAAAATTTCACTTTTTGCTACGTGACTTTTTGCCATTTTTTTGGCAAGCTACGCACTTTTCGATACAACTATCAGCAGTTCCTTTTAGTACTCGGTCGGCACAACTCAGCACAATTCGCAGAATTTGAATTTCTCTAACAGTTCGAGATTAAAATGCAATTAAAGATCGAAATAATGATTAGCGGGCAATCCAAAATCTATTTTGGGCTGTACCATGGACAGTTTTGATCTGACGAAATTGTGCCATTAGGGAAAGTTGTTGTACTCGACTAGCACAATTCAGCACAACTTTCGAAAATTCAAAAATGTAAATTTTCAGTTTTTGCTATCTTACTTTTTGCCATTTTTTTCGCAAGCTATGCAACATTTATTTTATTAATGAATGATACTTTGTTGTATTCAACCAGCACAACTTAGCACAACTCGCATAATTTGTTTATCTCTCTCTCTGAAAAAATTATAAGAGGTTTAATACTATGTCTTATAATATTAAATTTGGATATTTTTTTTCTCCTAAACGGAAAGAGCCAGAGTTGTTCTGTTTGCGGCACAATGTTTAGTAGCCAAGATAGTATCCAGCACAATTTTTGTTTTTTTGGAAAAACAAAATGGCGGTGCCAGCAAAAAAACCGGTTTTTTTTGATTTTCCGGTTTGTTTTTTGAGATGGGTGACTGGCGTTTGCGGCACAACGTAGCACAAACTTAGCACAACCTAGCACAATTGCCTTTTTTCTGGAATTATAAAATGGCGGTGCTAACTTCACGCACATCTCGTATGCCCTTCTCCACTTTTATCCTTCCGTCTTCTTTTCCTTTCACTCTCAAACACAGGTGGTTTTTTTTACTTTTCATTTCTTCTCAATATTGTATTTCAAAAAGACACTAACCAAGAAAAAATGTTATAAAAATAAAAACAAGATTGAAAAACAAATAAAAAAAAATTGTAACAACAATTTTAACAATCACAATAAATGCATTCAATTTTTACTGTTTCTAATAGCCTTTAATAATTAATTAAAAATTGTTTATTTAGATAAATATTTACCATTCAGGTGACGATGAGATTTCTGATATTTCATAATTAGTAGATTTAATACTCATTCATTTAAATTTTAAGTTTTCTGTGGCTCCTTTACATCCACCCTAAATATTTTAATATATATTTTTTCATTATTTATTTTTTATTTAATATATAGATATATTTTATTTATTTTTTGATATTTATTTATCAAATTTAATAAAAGATGAACACAATGTCGAGCAATGTGCCAATTTTAAAATAATAAGATAATAAAAATTACCACGTGAATATTTTTTTCCTCAATAAAAATTAATATTAGATTTATTTAAATAAATAAATATTCTCCAAGAGAGGAAAACTATTAGTTCAATATACACACTCACACTCACTCACGGCCTTACAGAATATTTGTTATGAATTGATCTGACATGCATACGTTTTCATAACCTAGATATAATATTTTCGCACCAATTTTTTTTTCTGTAAATATAATTTCATTTCATTTCTTTCTCCATAAGACTTTATCTTGAAAGTGAAGAAAAATGCCCGAAGGGAATTTAACTCTGAAAGAATTACTTTTTAAACATTCACATGGGGTAGTTTTATTTCCTTTTAACAAAAATAAGTATAAATATATTCATGATCTATTCTTTATAATAATCAATGGATATCTATTGCTAACATTTTATTATGTTACATTTTTACATTGCTTTTAAACAAAATGTAAAAATATTCGAACATTTTTATTAATTATTAAAAATAAAAATTAAATATCTATAAATTGTAATTATATTATATATAATTTTGTTTGTATAAATCTTTGTTTTTTTTGTATATCTTTGTATTTTTTCTTTTTCTTTATTTGAAAATCTCATCAATTATTAAACTACTTTACTAATTGGATAAAAAAGTAGTGTGTTTAAAGTTTTATATATACAAAAAAAAAAAAAAAATAAAATAAAATGAAATAAGTAAATAAATGTTTTTTATACGCTTTTTATTAACTTCACTTTTCTGTCTGTAATGTTAAAAATTTGTAAATGGATTTTAATCCACTTCTAGTTGAGCGATTTAGTTAAAAATCTGAAACGTATATTGAAAGTCGATGACACTGCAATAATCAAAAATAAATATTTTAAATTTTTCAAAAATACGGATTTTTAAAATTTATGAATTTAATTATATTTACTTGAAGATAACACATTTTTAGAGTTCAACCAAAATAACTTTAGGCACATAAATCATGAGTAACTAAGAATTTTGTAAATTAATTGTTTGCTATTATAGTTATACTTAATGTTATATGTATTATACAAATTAAAATGTATATAAAAAAGTGTATATTAAATTTTTTTTTTTATTAATTTATTTTATTTATTATATTAATTTAATAGTTATTTACTCTCAACCAAATACCATTATAAATAATTTATATAAATAAAAATATTGAAATATAAACAAAATATTACGCTTCTATTTATTTATTTGTTATATATATATATATATATATATATGTATAATAAATAATAAAAATAAATAAATTATAATAATATAAATAGAAATCTAGTGTGAATTATAACAAGAAAATTAATTTACCACCATTTTATACATATCTATTGAGTGACTTATTGTATTTTTGAAACTATCTATTTGTTAAACGTTGTAGTTAGATTCGAACATTCAGTTTAAAATCATATCTCATCGGATTAAATCATATTGTTATATTGTCAAATAAAATTAAGAAATGTTGAATACAAATCACTTTTGCACATATGAATAGTTCTATAATGTTCTAATAAAACGGTGTAGTTTAGTGTGAAGAATTAGATCAAAGCGATATCCCAACCAATCTAGTAGAAACCTCAAAAGTGGATTGAAATTGAAAATTTTTCCCTTTCAGGGTTTTAATGTTTTCACTAAATTATCAATTTGAACAGCGAATTATTGTTTATCTTTAAATATCTAACGAACGATATAGAAAAAAAACAATCATTGATCATGTTGATTATATTTATACAAACGAAATATAAAATCAAACTCAAATTATTATTTTAGAGAATGTCTGGCATGTTTAAGTGTAAATAGAAAATTAATTGAAATTTACCCTTCGGAACAAGAATTTTCTATATTCATCAAATGTTGAGTTTGAATAACGGAAATGAACCAAACCAATATCCTGATACCTTTTGCAAGCTTTGCATATTATATAGGAAATAACCAAATCGGATAATATCTTTTTAGTAAATTAAAAAAAATTCAATTATTTTACTTTTTCTTTATATTTATTTAGAAAACAGCTTCCATATCCTCTTAATTAATGAAATTTCAATTTTAGTCTACAGAAAACCGGGAGAAATCTTAAATTAGGCAAATATATATAACATATAAACGAATGAAAAATTTACAAGATAAATACTTTGTAAAGTAAAAAAAAAAATTAAGATTAAGATTTATTTTTATAATGGGACATTCATAAATAATATTAAACCTCCTCTTCCCTCTTCTATCACAATATTTTTGACCTCGCTCCAAAAAATAATATCATATTTTCCACATATCCTTCTATAAATTATAGTGAAAATTAAATAAACAAAATTTCTTTAGACATTATTTCATACTAGCAATTCCCGGAATCATATGCTGCTGGCGGCATAAAACCCTTCTTAGAGGGATAGGCGCTTCTAGTCTTAATACAATGAAGTTAGTTACAAATTAATGATTTTGACAATTTGTAACTAACTTACTAACATACGACAGAAATTATTATTGATTATTCATTAATTAATACGTCCACTTCTTAATTTAGAATTTTTTTTTTTTTGGCTTTTTCGGAATATATCTCCATTTAGCCAGCTTTCTCGGATTTGTTTATTATTTTTATTTTTATTTTTATTTATATATCTTTGCACTCGGCGAGGTTTGAACCCTCGAACTCGAGTCGACTGACCGGTCACTATAACTAAACTCCCGGTCATTTTGAATACTTTAAATTAGTTAAATTTAATTTTTTTTTATTTAGTTTATATAATTTGTATCATAATTTAATAATAGGTTGTTTTTAATTTATTTTTTAAAAAAAAATCCTGGAAATTTATCTAATATTTCAATTGCCATAGATCAATACCAAATTTCATTTCATTTCGCGCGATTATAAAACCTTTACAACAAATATATAATTTTCTTTTAAACAAAGAGGTTAACTTTAATTTAAAACCATTTAAATTGTTTTTGATTTTTTTAAAAGTAATTTTTTTTCAAGGTTATTGAAATCTAAGTCCATTTCAGACATGTTAAGTGATTATTAATATTTTTCAATTATTTTCAAATTTTTAATAATAGTAATCTTGGTGAAAATTGAACCATCGTTTCCATGTTGGTATTACAAATGGATTATTTTAAAATAAATAAATAATTATTATTTAATTTTTCTCCAACTTGGCAACCTAGCTTGACCATCAATCGTTAATGACTGAATATGTGCTTGACTGAGCATTGATAATTCTCATTCTATCTCACTCTCTCTTTTCTCCCACACACCTATCTACCTCTTCTAGTTAACCTCCCCTCAAACCCCTAACAGCTAAATCAATGGGAACATCTCAGATTTGCATTTTCACTGACATGTGATAGAGAATAACTTAACAATTAGCTTGTGTGGAAAGTTTGAGCGATATATAATGTTCATTTGATGAGAAAAATATTATGGTGAGTTGAATGAAAAAAAAAATTCTTCTTTACATCAAATATTAATTTTCTTTTTTTAAATGTAAAACTATAATTAAAGAAATTATTTTAAGTTTATATTACAGATAATGTATTTATTTACGTTAAAATCATTACGATACGAGTGTAAAACCATTTCAATCATTTTATTCGTTAATATTTGTATAATATCTATTATTTATTATGTTTTAGTTACAAACATTATAAACATAAAAATAATATCTAATTTTTAAAATCTGAAGCTTTTAACAAAGAAATAAATGAATATGTTATACTCAGTGCTGTGTTAAGAGGGTGGGCGCAATATTTTAGTGGGCGCCAAATCCTATTATTAATTATATTATTTAATTTTCTATATTAAAAATGTTTTATTTATTACACCCTGATTTGACTAAATATTTATTTTTTATTGATTGCATTTACAGTAATATTTTAGTGAGTATTTTAAGGAATTCTAATAAAAATTGAGAATATTGTATATTAAATATTGTTTTTTGACCAGGGTGAAGTTTTGTCTTGTCAAGACTCTGATTAAACTGATATATTTATTTATAATCATTATTTTTTTTAATAATAATATATTTTATGAATAACAAATATTATTTTGATGTACTAATGTCAAATTTAAATTTAAGCTAAACCGACCATTCATCAACTATTCTCATTGTTCTATTTGTACCGATGTTTAAAATTATTTAAAATTTAAAAAAATAATTACTGTTATATATTTTTATTAATATTTTTATTATTATGTTTTTAGGGGCGGCGGCGGCGATGAACAACTCTGAGCTGAACGGAACCGCTTTCCCAACATGGGAGCCCCAAGAAGAAAGTCGTTACTCCATCCCCCAAATGGTATTCATCGCCATCGTCGCCGGTTTCCTAAGTCTTGTAACAGTTGTCGGCAACAGTATGGTGATGATCTCGTTTAAAATCGACAAACAACTCCAGACCATCAGCAACTATTTCCTATTCAGGTAGGTCTCATCACGAATGTCCTTGTTCCCTTCATTAATCAATCACACACGCTCGTTGAAACGTTAATCTAGTAGAAATTAATACCCCAATGATTCCACTTCAGATACAAACAAATACCTATTATAATGGAAACTCCCCCTACATATACACAAATAAAAAAAATCATCTTTTACTTAAGGTTTAATTTATTTTATAGAGAGATTGAATTTCAAACTTTATTCAATAAAGGAGGAATTTGAAAATTATTTCAAATTAATTTATCTAAATTTATTATAAGTATGCAAAATCAATTAATATTGAGACTAATTTTGAATGAAAATATTATATCTCTTGTAGGATATGTAATTTTACTACTATTTATATTGTATGTATATAGGTTCCGCTAAAAAAACTAAAATAAATGAAACATATAAACATAATGATCATTTAGAATTTCAATAAGCACATTATTTTCTTGCCGTCAAATTACTAATGATGGTATAACTACTGAAATGCGCATAAAGTAAAATGATACAATAACAAACACATCCAAATAATTTTTATTAAAAATATATTTTTGAGTTAAATTTTTATAGCATATAATAATAATTCTATTTTTGATTATAATAATATTTGACCACGGCCTGTCATGGATAAAACGCCAATAAATGACCAATATATCTCTGAATCCATTTCGGTAACATTGACAGGAAATTGTCTATTACGCGACATGAACAGGCAAGGATCCTCTTAGTAGTTCCATGGACACTCCTGCTGTATTACTTCATTCTGCTGGAACCAGGCGACTTCATTAATTTCAGGAAGAGTACCTTGTATGGCCATTTTCTGATCGAGCTTAATGGAAGTTATACAAGAAAATGTGTGATGGCCATCTAAAGGACGTTGTTTTCAAAGAAAATGCGTATTGGTGTATAAAAAATGATAAAAAAATATATACTTTTACATTCCAAAATTTCTTTTGGAATAAAAATTTAATAAAATATAATTTAGATATTATAATAATTATTATATTGCTTTATCTTCTTCTTTTTCTAGAAGAAGATGACTTTGCTTTATGCGCATTTTAGTAGTTACTCTATCATATGTTTTATCATTTCTATTCGAAGGGAAGAAAGCAAATAATATACTTGTTGAAATTCTAAATGATCTTTATTAAATGTTTATTTGTTTAATTTAATTTTCAAATTAAAACAAAAGGTTTTTAATGAATGTTTATGATTAAATCAATTAACTTTAGAAATGTTAATGGAGCGAGCTAGAACGCGTAGGCGAGATACAAATTAAAATAAGAATGAAAGTGATGAGAATAATAAACAGAATAATTCATTGATCATCCTATCATTTGGATTAATTAAGATAAACGTACACCTAATATATATTTGACTATTGATAAAGAATAGAAAAATCACTAGTTTACTTATATATAATATATTTTACACCATTACCCACCACTATTTATACATACAGGTATTTTAATTTATTAAAAATTAACTAAATTACATTACTTATAATAAATTAATAAATAATAATTAAATTTTTTAATATTTATATCAATATATTATTAATATCTATCTGATAATGTGAATTATAAAGCAGGTTATCTAATAAGTATTTAAGTATTATTTGACTTTTCAATAAAAGAGTGAATTTATTCAACTGAGCTGGTAGTTCAAAAAGTATTGAGTAGCTAGAGGTGTAAGGTGAATTAGTTTTAAAAGAATTTATTTACTCATCACGGAAAAAAATAAATATTAATTTCTATCATCACTCTTATTATAATAATAATGTGGCCAGGCGCAGAACCGACCGACGGTTTGAAGTAAATTAATTTCCAGCTACAGAAACAGTTTCAAATAATTTAAATGTATCTATTAATGCAATAAAAAACAGATATGGATTAAACATAAATATTTTTAATTTTATTTTATTTATAATATATAAGTAAGAGCTGGCTGTGACGTCATGAAGGGCTGGGTGAAATTAACCCTTCCCTTCCTATCGTCGATCGCTAATACTACCACTTTCGGTTTCCGGATTTGCACTAAAAGTGGATCGATTCATCATACTGATGCATTAAGTAAATTTACCAAATTTCATCAAAATCCGTTGAGCCGTTCAAGCTGTACACATCTATACGGACAGACGGACGATCGGACGGACAGACATCATGCTAAAAATACGTTTTTCTATTAAGAAAATGCTTGATTCGTGGAGATATGTAAAAATCTCCACATGTGAAATTTGGTGTGAAAACAATACCTCCCTTACTATCGTCGGTCGGTAAAAAGAAAAACAAATACAATTTTCATTTTACATAATTATGATATCAAAATTGTTTGTTTTTTTTTAAAATTAAAATTTATTAATTATTTGTCAATTGTGTATATATTATTAATTTTATTTATTATCGAATGCCCTGCATAAAAAATGAATTGTATTTTTCATTAATTATGATTGTAAGAATGGGGATTAGGTTCCATTAATGAATGATATTGATTCATTTTTATTTATTTTGGAATGTTTTTTGAACTACTCAACTAGCATGAGATTCAATTTAAGTTAAAAATACCTATTTATTAATTATCCTTTATTATTAAGATAATATGTGCTTTTTGTTAAAGCATAGATGTAATAAAATTTTTGCTGACACGTTTAAAAAAAATAAAAATTTCACTCTTGGGTTTAAGGGCGTACGATGATATCTTTTTTCTACCCGTTGATTATCAATTTTCCTTTCATCGTTGCTTTTGGAATTTTATCACCTGATCCACCATAAAAATTCCTATTTTGTGGGTCTGCTTTTTTTTTTGAAGTGGAAGGATGATGTTGATGGGTGTTTGCAGAGAAAAAAAAATTGAGTAGAAGTAGGGGGAATTAAATTAGTCTCAATTCAATGTCAAAACTTTGATCATCTCTTTGAATTGAGTTCAAGAAAAATGAGCATCTTTATCTTTTTTTTTCTTCAGGAGTGATATCTCTCTCTCTCTCTCTCTCTATATATATATATATATATATATATAAAATTTGATGGTAATAATAATAATAATAATAATAAATATTAATAAGGAGTGGTATGTAACTGATTTAAATAATAAATATATTATTAGAGAAAACAATGCTTTTTCTAGACAGCTGTTTCATAATTAGAGATAAACGAATGGCTAGTATGTTTAGGGGTGAGATGAGAGAGGGAAAACGCAAATAGTGAACAGGCAATCTGTATGGAAATGTCAATTTTAGAACCCACTTGTTTGAATGTCATTTTTCCTAGAATATATTCAAATAAAATGGAACAACATTCAAGTCTATCCATTTTGTCACCCTAAATAATAAAACGGAAGAAGTAAAAAAAATAAAAAAAATAAAAAAACCAACAAATGCCTATATTTTAGTAAATTTAATTGAGAATATATGAAAAGAAAACTAATGAGCTTTTTATATATCAATTAAAATACATTTAAAAGTGATAAATGAACTGTCATCAAAACAAACAAGAATTAATTAGAAAATTAAGACATTTCAAAATTTGTCTAAAATTATTGGAAAAAATAAATATAAATATTATTTTTTTTTAGAAAATCATTAATATTATTATTATTGTTATTATTATTAGCAGTGCCGGTTTAATGAATATTCGGGCAATAGGCAAGGACAGAATTCCGAACCCTATTAAGGTAATAGCATCATTAGATGACATTTTAAGCGCTCTTGTCGCTATTTTCTTTTATAAAACTGAAACTATACGTCTCACAAAAAAAAATCTTTTGGTTATTATAAAGCATATATTACCTTTTATCACCAGGATAAATATTTTAAACTTTTATATGAGTTTAAGAGGAAATATAGTTTTTTTTCATAGTAATCAAATGGCACCTATAGATGACACCAAAAATTTTGGTGGAACCTAATGATGACAATTATGGAACCGAAAGATGACATCTACTTTTTTCACTTCGCTTGCTCTCTTTATCTTCAACTTATTTATTTACAAAGTAAAACATCTTTCCAACACCTTGTTGCTGCTTTAACTTTAGTTATAATAATAAATCAGGTTTCATATAATGATACATTAGATATATTTATTGGAATGGATTTTATTTTTAGCTGATTATTATAATAAAATAAAAAATTGATTTTAAACAAATCTTTTTACCGAACGACGATAGTAAGGGAGGTATTGTTTTCACACCAAATTTCACATGTGGAGATTTTTACATATCTCCACGAATCATGCATTTTCTAAACAGAAAAAAGTATTTTTAGCATGATGTCTGTCCGTCCGTCCGTCTGTCCGTCTGTCCGTCTGTCCGTCCGTCCGTCCGTATAGATGTGTACAGCCTGAACGGCTCAACCGATTTTGATGAAATTTGGTATATTTACTTAATGCATCAGTGGGATGAATTGATCAACTTTTGGTGTATATCCGGAAACCGGAAGTGGTAGTATTAGCGATCGACGATAGGAAGGGAAGGGTTATTTTCACACCAAATTTCACATGAGGAGATTTTTTTATATATCACCACGAATCATGCACTTTGTATTGGTTTTATCCTCGGGAAAATCATATTTATTAGTTTTTTCTTGATTTAAAATTATATGACGTCATCCAGCTATTCATGACGTCACAGCCTGGTCTTACATATATATTATAAATAAAATTAAAAATATTTATGTTATATTCATATCTGTTTTTTATTACATTAATATGTTAAAATTATTTGAAATTGTTTCTGTAGCTGAAAATTAATTTACTTCAAACCGTCGGTCGGTTCGGATCTGGCCACAGGTCAACTTATTTTAATTATGCAATTTTATTTATTCATTGAGAACAGAGTAATTTAAAAAAATTTTGAAAAAAATAGTGTTTGAAGTTCTGGAACAGAAAAAAATTTTCTGACAATTAGAAACACAGCGTCACCTTTAGGTTCCTATATCAATTCAGACATGCAACTTGGTTGAATTATATAAAATTATCTCCTCTTTACAGCTATTAATATAATAGACAATTTTTTTAAAAACCTACTTATAGCTGACATTGCTGTCATCTATAGGAAAAACAATTTTTAGGGGCACCTATAGATGACACGGTTGATAAAAAAGATACTTTTAAAAATTAGGTGTTTAAATTGAAGTGATTTATATCTATATTAAGTCTATTTTATAATGTAGTTATTAAATTCTTGATAAATATGAAAATAAAAATATAAAATACTAATTAAGAACAATAGTTACCTTAAGGTTATCTTTAAGATTTGTTGAAAAAATCAATTGTTGACGATCCGGTCTGCTTTTCAAGTTAAAAGAAAAAAAATAGGGCGACTTATTGTATTATTGTAGGATATCTCAGGTGGTGGAAAAACAAAACTATCATTTAAAAAAAAAAATTCCGCGTATGTTTTAAAATTTGCTTATTTTTTTAGTTTAAATTCAAAAGTGTCATCTATAGGTGCCATTACCTTATTTATTTTATTTTTTATTTAAATTTATTATTATTGAAGAGTACTTTTTTGAAATAATCTACCAGGGGGGGAAACTTGGTAATATTTAGAGCCTGAAAAATTGTGATCGCAAAATCATTTTACCTTTTTTTTTAAAGAACCATATTGAAAAAATTTTAAAAAGTCGAAAATGTTTAAAAGTCTGCTCTCAAGAGTGCAAAAATTCACGATTTTGTGAACCGTTTTACGGGTCCCCTGAAATTACAGGCCCTAGGCAGTTCCTTGTTCATCCTAGGCCTAAATCCGCCCCTGATTATTAGACAAATGAACAAATAATGTTTTTGATCATAAAGAAAGTTAGTGACCTAATGAAACTGATTCAATTAAATTAAATTTTTAATTCCATTTTCATAATTTTCTTAATTTTAATATGAGTTTTAAAATTTTAATCTACGGATTTTCCACAATTGTAAGTCATTCTAGAGAAAGACTAATATTTACTGATACAGGAGAGGGGAACCCCAAAATCTTAACTATATTTATTATTCACAATATATAACTCTATTTTAAAGTATGTATATATATATTAATGTTATATTTCAATGAAAACAAAAACGTTTTATTAATTCAGATCGATTTGTTTAATGAATTGTATTTATAGAAGTTCTTTTCTTGTTATTTTCACCTTTTATTGTGAAATTGGGGTCTTGACTTTTAGGCGGCCATTTTGGCGCCATTTTCAAAAGTGTTTTTTTAGAAAGAAATTTCTTGGATTCTCTTAGTTTGTGTGACTACTATATTTTAAGTCAACTATTTTGAGACAATGAATATAAAATTAATAATTTGTAAACTACCACTTCCGGTTTCCAAATATACACCAAAAGTTGATTAAATCATGTTACTGATGCATTAAGTAAATATATCAAATTTTATCAAAATCTGTTTCAAGCTATACACGTCTATACGGACATACAATGGACAGACAGACGGACGGACAGACGAACAGACTTCATTCTAAAATTTTTTTTTTTCTGTTACGATAATGTAATCTCCACATGTGAAATATGGTGTGAAAACAATACCCTACTTACTATCGTCGGTCGGAAAAAAATTAATATTATTAAAAGATGAATGTATGTATGTACTTTTCTCAATAATTTTTTTTTTCATTTTCTATGTAATCTGATGGCGGTTCAGGATTCGAAAATCCTTGATTTCAATGAAATTTGAATTCTATAATTTTATATTTTTTTCTTCGTCATGTATGAATGAAAATAATATCAAAGAAAAATATTATTGTAAATAAGTTTTTTCTTTAATAAAAAATCTATTGAATGGATTTTTAAAACAAAATTATTTTTTTTTTTATTTGGTGAGGGGGGGGGGAATTTAATCAGCTTAAGCTCTATTTTACATTTCTCTCTTAATCCTAATGAACAATTAATTTTACTAATATTCAAAATATTATCAATGGTTTAGATAAAAAATTGCAAGCGAGCGTGAGATATGAACGGCTGAAATGGCACCCAAGAGACCCTATCTTTTTAGGATAGGATTAACCTAGAAATGGAATAGCGCTTTTGTCTTTGGGCGTTTTCAAGGGATATCGGCAAAAATATAAAAGCAAGCGAGAGAATGTAGGGTTGAGAGAGGGAGAGAAATATTAAATACAAGCAAGCGTAACTAATTCGTTTGCTCTAGAAACACAGTCATTTAAAATTACAGAATAGCTTAAATAGAGTGAAGGAAAATGAAAAAGCAAAGAGAAAAAAACAAAATGAAAACAAAAATATAACAAAAAACAAAAACTAATATTTCGCGAATAATTAAAAGGGATGGATGATATGTCGTAGTACAAAGAACGCATAATGTCAATTTTTTTTTTAGCTTTATATGAAATATTTTTTTATAATTTTAAATGAATATGATTTAAAAACCAGTAATGAGATTTATTGAGAAAATATCTCACATACTTATCAAACAAATACATTTTTTTAATCTCTGCTCTTTTTTTTTGCAATATAAATTTTTCTTACAACTGATTTTCTGTTTTGTTAGGAATGCCACATATTTAAATTTACTTTGCAACAATAATTTTAACTTTTATTTACAGATAATAATATTGAGTGATTAGAAAATTAATAATATAATGAATTAGAAGTACGAAAGCAGCTAGGAGAATATTAGTTTAGAAAAGAAATTCGACGTTTCGGTCAATGCCTTCTTCAGGATTTATATATTATATCATCTACAAATATTGTTTATTATCTCTATCCATATATCATTAAGAGGTTCGTCATACAAGCCGGAAACCTCGATATAAAAGATGTTAGAGAGTTTAATTTCTAAACCTTTTGATTTCCTTCTGACTCCCCTCTTTCTACTAATTTTATAAAAATTATGTGATTTTATTAATAATCCTTCATTTAAATAATTAAGTATTTTGCATTTAATTTCAATCAGAATCATAGAGAAAAAATGATAAAACTTTTTCAAATAGATAATAACTTATTACTTTTTCTTGAAAACTTGTTCTTTGTTCAAATGGTTTTGATAATATTTTCTGCTGTAATATAAAATATAAATAATGAATTTAAAATCAACTTTTAATAAATTGATTTGTATATATTTTTGTTGAATTGCAGTCTAGCGATCGCGGACTTCGCAATTGGACTTATCTCAATGCCCTTATACACGGTTACCATGCTGTTCGGGTACTGGCCCCTGGGACCACATATCTGCGATACGTGGCTCGCCTTGGATTATTTGGCTAGCAACGCTAGCGTTCTCAATCTACTCATCATCAGTTTCGACCGATACTTCAGCGTCACCCGACCACTCACCTACCGGGCGAAGAGGACCACTAATCGGGCTGCTATCATGATCGGTGAGTCTGTTTTCAAGTATCCTCTTGAATTTTTGTGTGCGAACAACAGCTCGATTTGGAACAAGTGACGTTTAAAACGCAACGTCTTTTTACCCTTGATGAATATTTAAAATTGTACGCAATGTCCTTGGGTTAACATTTCCAACAACATTCAAACTTTATGACTTTACAGATTATTTGTATATCCTTTAACTAGATGTGTTACAACAATCAAAAACAACATTGGATTATAATATTGCTTAGAAAATAGAAATGAAAACTAATTAAGATTAGATTAAAATATTTTGTTTTACTGAATTATAGATTTGAAGAAATTTTATAATCTTGTATGAAAAAAAAACAAACAAATTTTGCAACATATATAAGATGTATCTGTACTTGAACTGGAAATTTAAATATCTAATCATTTTTCCATAACAATTTTAAAAACAATAAAATAAAATCATTACTTGGGGTCGGTACAAAATAGAATACTCCCTCCAATTAACCCCAAGTATATAATATAAGGGATATAACACACAATTCGGGTTTTTGTTAAATATAAAACGCTAATATCTATTATGACATGATTTTTGGTATTAATGGTATCTACGAATATAGGTATTCATAGCAAAAATTACAGCTTTATTCTTAAAATAAGAACTACTAAAATTTACAAAAATAAAAAAATTTATTGTTGCAATGTTTAAATATTCAATTAGAAAAATTTTAAGAATTAATAATAATACTTAATTAATATATTTTCATAAAAGTATATTTTCCTCGTCTTACTAAATTGCTTGCGGGCACCTTTTTTCACTGTTAAGCAAAGGTAAAACGCGCGCCATATCCCTCGCTCACACAATGCATCGTATCCTTCATTCGACACAATTTTGGATAAATACTTGCAAATAGTAAACAATGAGGGATATGTGAGCAATAAGTCTTAATATTAATATTAAGGAATGTGCAAAAAGGTAAAATACACTATACTATACAAATGCAAAAGACTATATTTTAGCAAAATAAAATAAATTATTAACTTTTGAAATAAATATAATGAACTTTCGCTTATGTTTATCAAGATGGCGGACAAAAATCGTCCTTACTCAACGGTTCGCTTATAACTAAAGTTGATACGCTTCGCCTGGTGCAAAAGGGTTAGTTTTCGAAATATAAAAACAAGTCATAATCCTTTAAGCGTGATATCCCTCAGTTTTACCTTATATATAAGAAACTTGTAAAATTTGATTTGCCATCTACTTTTATTTATGAAGAAAATATTTTTGATAAAGTAATATTTGAGAACATTATGAGCAAAATTGGAGTCTGTGAACTGTGATTAAATAAAAAAAAGTGAATAGATAAGACGTTGCTTTATACTTATGAGATCTTTAATGTACGAACGGTACTATACAAAAATATTAATTAGAACACTTTGTTAATGACTATTCGATGTTTGAAATCCGAAAAGTTAAAAGAATAAAAGATTATAGATATCAAATAGTGTTACGAAGAGTCTCGTTAAGAAGAGCACATAGCATAACATGGTACTTCAAATCGAACATCAGTTGCGTACCTAGTTATACCTAAAAATATTCTTAATCTATAGTTTGTTTCAATTACAATTATTTATTTGTGTCTATTAACCAGTGGTGTATTGGTAAAATAAGAAGTAAGGGAACGCATAGTGGGAGCAAAAAAAGTCCTATTTTCAGCAAACTATTTTTTTCTATATAAGTTTTTATTTTTTCTTATTCTTACTATACAAAATATTAACGAACACAAAAAAAGAAATTCTAACAGTAGATTTAAGTGGAAGTTGCCGGGACATGAAAAAGTACTGGAACACGTTCCGGTTCTGAAAAAAGGTAAGGGAACGTTGTTCCCCCGCGTCCCCCACCCCCAATACACCAGTGCTATTAACTTATAATTACTCGTATCACAATTTTAGTAACCAAGAAAGAGCAAATTAGAGACCCCTGGCGGCAAAATTCTAAGTTCTGGTGCTAATAATAATTATTTATTTGTTTATTCATTGTTAGAAAGAAAATGATTAATTTTAAGTTTATTTTTTTTTTATTATTAATTAAACATTTAAAAAAATAAACATAAAACAAATAATAAAATAAATAATTTACAATATTACTATATTCATTATTCAGGTAATACTTGTATCGTTGAAAAAAATAGTAGTTATTAAATTCATAATTTAACATCCATTTGCTGTCAAATTTTATTGTTTTATATTAATATTAATATCTTTCGCTCGTTTTGACTATAATAGATGTTATATAATTATTAGTAATATATATATATATTTTATATTGAAAACTAAACAAATAACAAGGAAAATTGAAAAAAAAAATATGAAATTTATTATACTCTTGAGAAATATTAATATTTTAGTAATATTTATTCATGCAAATAAGATATACAGAATATCTTTCCAAGATGAGTATTTAAAAGGGAAATCATTTTATAAAGTTGTCTGTCTCATAAACAAGAAATAATAAAAAAAAGGAGTTGTTTACATAAAGAAGAAGCATGTCGAATTTTAATAAAATTTAATTAAATAAAATGATGTACGTTATATTTTTAGTATAGGATTACAAAAAAATAAAACATGAAATATTCTCATTTTTAAATCATAATCGTTTATTCCATTTGGGATTAAATCATAAAAAAAAAACAAAAATAAAAAACAAAACAAAACGCCAGAAGTTTCATCTACGATCAACTGACTGTAATCTGATCTTTGTACGAATAAAATTGTTCGTACCCGAAATATGATTAAACAAACGATTCCTTTCTATGCCTCCCCCCTCTCCCCCACCCACCTCCCCCTTTGTCCTATCTTATTCCTTTAGTATTATTAAATTCAGTTGAAAAAAAAAAAATGTCCACGAGATTGAGATTGTGAAAGTGCACTCTGAATGATGCTGGAGCTCTGAAAGCTTGTGGCGGAAATTTAATCCTTCTCCTTATATTCGCTTCATCCCCTCCTTTCACCCCCGCTCCATCCTCAATATAAGACTCACCCTTCTAAGAAAATATGATCGAACGATGAGTTGAAACTTATCCTAGAACTACAGAAAAAATCAGTTCCTATGGGAAATTAAATACCAATGCGTCATACGTAACTTACTCACCCACAAATATAAAAAAATATATAGACTATAAACTACATATATATATATATATATATATATATATATATATATATATATATGATATCTGAGCTTTAACTTAAAAACGAAAATCAAATAAAAATTGGCAAAAAATAATAAAATTTATCATCTTGCCACTGATATATAAATTATAATAAAATAATCAATTAAAGCTTAATTATCTAATTAAATAGATAAAATATGTCAAATGTAACTCACATAGAGGTATCGACTTGAGTAATAAAACTGAAAGAAGATTGTTCAAACCCCACCAAGTTCACAATTAATATAAATATATATATACGAGGATGGTCTGAAAAGTTTCCGACCTGACCAAGAAAAGCTGTTTTTCAATTTTTTTTTTTGCTATATTTTTTAACATAATCTCCATCAACACTGATACATTTCTCATAACGGTGTTCTAATTAATTTAATTAATTTAATTAAATAATTAGGAGGCAGGGTAGCCGAGAGCGTTGGATACCAACTTTCCACGCAAGAAGTCGGAGTTCGATTCCAACTAAGAACAAAAATTTTCAATTTAATTTAACATCAGCTGCCTCCGGCAAGCCCCACCATGGATGTCACCTTGTCGTGTTGGGGGGCTTCGACTTAACTAAAAACATCCACGTCTCGGAGATGAGACTAGCAATCTACTCAAGAGACGCAAATCACAATTGCTCAAAGAACCACACACAGCCTCGAAAATTGGAATGATTAACACATTGACGACACGGCAACGAACCTATTACGGCAAATGGGTTAAGATTCGCCGTAAAAATGGAACGAACACGTAGGAAGAGCCAACGCGGAAGGGCTCTTGAGAATATAGCCCGGGATGGAAGGCCAGCAACACAATTGACCAAGCCACCGAAAAAATGGGCTGACTGCTGGGCGTACTCTTCCCAAAAAAAGACCTGAGGATAGTGAAGAAGAACAGGCCTTAGGCCTATAATAGAAGAAGAAGAAGAGAAGAAGAATTAAATAATTAATTTAATTTAAGTCTCATCAACAGTTATGAATCGACGCAAAAAATTCGTTTCGATTACGCCAACAGCAATTTTTGGTCTAACATTAGAAAATGCGGCACCCACATTCCACACAGCTTTCCAAATTCAAATGGTTTTGCAAAATATTTCGCACACGTTCAGCTGACATCGTACAGCTCTCAATGATCTTGAATTTTGAAAAATAAAACAAAAAAAAAAAATTGAAAAACATCGTTTTTCTTGGTCAGTTCGGAAACTTTTCAGACCACCCTCGTATATAAGAAAATGTGTAAGCTGGTTGTATATACCTATGTATATATGAAGATAATAAAAGAAAACAAGGTTTACCCATTTTAATACTATAAAGTTCAAGTTCGTACATGACGTCACGCGGTGAGCTCCTGCCAAAGAAATGGCATTATACACAATGGTTCAAGGAAACATTATTTTTTACAATTTTTTATGAAAGTTTTATAGGTTATAAGACCTACCTAAGTAGAAAATGTCTAAATTATAACAATGTTTAATTAAATTTTTATTTTTCTCTTATTCAGACGTTATATATAAAAAAGAAATTTATACTTAAACTATTTTGTTGAGAATCTTAAAAAAATCATTAAACAATTGTTTTCTATTACAACGGCGGCTAAACCGTGGCGCACGAGCCACATGTGGCTCTTTTAATTATCTCGCCAGAGATAGTATTGCGATCACGAAAATTTTCGATGTTGAGATTTTGATGTATTTATACGTTTTGAAGATTCCTGAATCATTTTCACTAAGGTTGAGAAAAATGTCTGTGTGTGTGTGTGTGTGTGTGTGTGTGTGTGTATGTATGTAACCAAGATTACGCAAAAAGCTAGAATGATGAAATTTGGTACATGGGCATTATTCAAAATTCATAGTTTTCTATCACCTTTTGAGAAATGTAGCTCAACCGGAAGAGAGTCATTACCTACAACGTTTTGATTTTTTTTCTTCTAAAGTGACCGTAAAAATAAAGATATATGTTTGATAATTTTTCACATGATTAAAAATTGTATAAAACTGCTATATATAGAATTTCCACTTGATTGAATTGCTGAAATTACCAGAATTAATTTTTTAACACTGCAAATTTCACGCGCCAACACGTTAAGTGGTGCCATCAATAAAAAGCCAAACATGCGCTTGTTTAATAAATATTATTTATTAATTTTAATTTATAATTTAATTAATTTAATTTAAATTAATATAAGTTATTTAATCCAATTCAAATTTGCGAGATAGTCGATTGGAGACACTCCAGATTTTTGAGTCTATTGAGGGTCTATTAAAAAATTTAAAGTTATCACAATTTATAATTTACATATTATATTAAACTGCAAAAAGGTTACGTCATCACACATATTTATTTACATATAATTATTTAAAGGAAATTTAAAATTTAGTTATTTCTGCAAGTTTTAAAAACTTTGTTGTAAAATGTATCGGATCTATCCCAACTCTGTCTACTTTATTTCAATAGCTACAGCAGAACTATTACTGTGGGGCGTACGACTTATTAATAATATAATTAGGTATTTTAATCGCGCATGTATTCGAAATTTTTGCTTCTGTGACTATTAATCCCCCCCTCCCACCAAAAAAAAAAAATTTTGGTTCTTAAACATTTTCGATTTTTCAATATATCTTTAAGTATCACCAAGCGTGGCCACCTCTGTTCTATTATATTTATAGCTCCGGTCTTAAACTGAAATGGCGGTATAATATAGGTGCGAGGCGTGATCCATGACTTTGGAGAACAAGAATAAATTTAGAGTATTTGTAAATAGAATTCTCCGAAGTAATTACGGACTAAAAATAATAGAATCATTGAGAAATGATGGATATTTATAACCATTAGTTACATAACTACTCCAAAAATAGTGATAATTTTAAAATCAAGCACAGTTAGATGATCAAGTTAAGAAAGATTCTGCTGATAGATCAAGAATGCATTAGACAGATGGAAAAGGGAGGGAATTGGAGATAGCCGAAGATAAGTAACTGTGGCCAAGTGATTTCGAGTCACTGCGCCAGAGAGATAGATAATTTAATTAAAGATTGACTGTTTTTAATTATAGTATAGTAAAAAAAATATAGTTATTTAATTTCTTTTTCAAAAAACAAACTAAGGATTGCTTTGAAGTATGTTCACAGCTTCTTGTGCTTCTGACTAAAGAAATTGTACTAAACAAATAACTTTTTTTTTATTCTCTTAACTTTATAAATATTTTTACGTGATAATATTGAAAGAATTCGTTTTTTTTTTATTTTAAAGCGCTATCTTTGATTTACCACCCTCTTTTATAGTCAATGCACTTTCTGGTTGCTTTCGAGTGGGGCCTCAGTAAATAACGAAAGTCTCTTCACTTTGCTTATTTAAACATCCTTCACAAAATTTCTCCAATAAGATGTCATTTCAACTAATGAAAACTTAGGATCTATAGAAATGTTATTTTATTTTCATTTTGGATGTATGTATGGATATGAATAGAGTGAATATGATTGCATAACCATCAGACAAGATATTTCCTTTGAGTTGATTTAAATATATTCAGTTTTTTTTTTTTAAATAGAAAATATTTTAGTCAATCAATAAAAATTCATTTAATCCAATTAATAAATTTATTCTAAAAGTTATTTCAATTTATTTAATGAAATGATTAGATCATGTTGAGATTTAATATTTCAACACAAATAAATAATATATTAATATTATTTTAATTATTATCATATGAATAGAAAATCTAATTTAAAGAAATAGAGAGTGTTTTTATTAATAGTAATAATAATAATAATTTTCTTTAATATTTATTGAATCTTGTTATTTAATACTTTAATTGAGTAAAAAAATAAATTGATTTTATCTAAAAATAAGACTAATGCATTGTTCATTTCAAATACCCAGAATTAATTGATATATTTATATGTTCGTTTAGGTTTCCGTGAAAGTTTTTATCCTTTTGAGAAGTTATTTTAATTTTTTATTGTGAGATATATTAGCCTCAACGTGTTTCAGCATTCATTTTCATAAAATCCCACATTGACTTTTGGTCCCAGAGACTAACCTTTCTAAAAGTCTCCCTTGAAAATGG
The DNA here is from genome assembly GCA_963082975.1 of Labia minor. Lineage (NCBI taxonomy): Eukaryota > Metazoa > Arthropoda > Insecta > Dermaptera > Spongiphoridae > Labia > Labia minor. The sequence continues at coordinate 28,743,406 of OY720350.1, read as the reverse complement.
AGCCAAAATGGACACCGAAATGTCGAGCTCGGTACTTTAATAAAATTATTTCTTATGAACTATGACTATTAAGATTCAGATTATTATTTAAAATAAATAATCGACAAAATATATGAAACAATTTCAAATAATTTAAAAGAAAATTAAAAAAAAAAATAGTCATAAAACGTACACCCCTTAAACTTTCGTATTAATGCACTGAAAGACAGAAAAGTATGACCGGTGGATAAAACATAATATATATTTTGTAATCTGATTACAAAATATTATTAAAATAAATATTTTTAATTTTATTTTATTTATAATATTTTGTATTTAAGGAAGCGCTGTCTGTATTGCCCGGAGTCATTTTTTTATTATTATATATTTTTTATTATTATATATAAAAAATAAACACGAAAATAGATTTAAAAAAAAAGATATAAAATTAACTAATAAAAATATATATAAGAATTAACAAAAAATTAAACAACAAAACAGATTAAAAATTTTTTTTTAAAATATCATAAATAAACTTACAAATAAATTTTAGATTTTTTTCATTTGTGACGTCATATAAATTTTAATTAAGAAAAAACTAACAAAGATGATTTTTCCCGAGGCTGAAACCAATTCAGATCGATTTTTCATCATAAAAATTATCTATGGTGGGAATTTCAAAAAAATTCTTCGAGCTGTTTACTATCTCAAAAATATACAAGGATATATATACAATATTTCCTAGTATAATATGATAAGAAAAGATATATATAATATAATATTCAAATAATAATGTTCGTGAAAAGAAATATACTTAATTTTTATAAAAAAGTAATCAAGGAAATACCCATGCAGATTGAAATATCTCTATACTTCCTCTTTTAATATACTATTCCAATCTACCATTAATATTTAATATAGACAGGTCATTCGGACATTTTAAGTTTAATTTTTTCCGTTATTTAAATAATATATTAATGAGAAAATTTATTGATATTTTTAATGAAATTTGATAATTAAATTTACTATAAATGTTTTTACTATCTCGTCAGACAAGATTACGCAAAAACGGTTTGAGCTAGAATCATGAAATTTGGTACATGGGTATTATACAAAATTCGTAGTTTTCTATCAAGTTTTGAGAAATGTAGCTCTTTACCTACAACTTTTTGATTTTTTTTCCTCTAAAGTGACTGTAAAAATAAAGATATATGTTTGATAATTTTTCATATGATTAAAAATTGTATAAAACTGCTATATTTAGAATTTCAGGTTGATTGAATCGCTGAAAGTACCAGAATTAATTTTTTAACACTGCAAATCTCACGCGCCAACACGTGACGTGGGACCATCAACAAAGAACCAAACATGAGCTGGTTTAATAAATAAAACCCTCTGACTTTTGTACGTCCTACGCAAGGACAACGCCTATCAAGTCGGTTATATCAATGAGGTGTCCTATGATCAGTAGAACGGATCCTCTCAACCTTGATTTTCTTGATCGGAGGCGCTACTTTTTATCAAGTAGCTATTCCCCAAAGTTGATCCCGGAGGCTGGGTTGACTCCGTCCCATAGACCCCAGCTAGAGATATTCCCTTGCCAGGCCCCATGGGACCATGGGAAAGTGAGACAACGAGGCTAGCCTCTCAGCCAATGGCGTCTTCTAAATAAATACTATTTATTAATTTTAATTTATAATTTATAATTAATTAAATTTAATTTATATATAATATATGTGTCAATTAATCCAATTCAAATTGCGAGATAGTCGAGTGAAGACACTCCAGCTAATTTCAATATTCTCATAATAAGATTTGTTTAGATTCATGACGTCAATTGTTCACATTTAAAAAATTTAAATAATAATATTGCACATCTTTTATATAATTCAATATTATTTATTCTAAGTATGAATTATCTAAGAGGAAGTTTTGGTTAATATTTATATACATATATGTTATTAATCAATTTATAATATTTTTTAAAATAAAAATATTGTGGTGAAACTATGTATAATATGATATTCAAATGGATTTTTTATACCGAGAATTCATTAAGTTGGTATAGAATTATAGACTCGAGATAAAGAGTTGTGTTATATATATATATATATAAATATGTATAGTGACGGAAAAAAGTTATCGCCATGGGGCGCATTTGGCGGATAATGTCAATGGGCTTTCTCAACCGGTTGATTATCCGACCACAGCGCCACATGGCGATAACATTTTTCCGTTACTATACATTCAATATTTTTCTTTATGTATATTATAACTATGAATGAATGAATTACATTAGTAATTTTTGCGATTTTTATATACCATTTTCATTATTTATTTACCTTTTTACAATTTAATTTTATTATTTCTTTTTTTATATTGAATTGAGGTGTAAATTGTAAACACATTGTAAAAATACATGGATATAAAGTCTCTAATTAATTTTGGTGTTTTCAAGCATGATCCTATTCTATAAATGTGAGTCAATGAGTCGAAGGATTAACTCATGCTTGAATACGGCCCCCAGATTTAACGATTCAAACATTATATATTTATCTTTTACTAAAAATCAACAATTTATTTTAAATATACATATAATTTTATAAATTTACTTGATTTATTTTAAATAAATATTAATTATTTAATTCAAGCAGAGTTTAAGTGGTATTATCCTGATTGACGGAAATGGTGATCGAATTTCACCAAGTTCAGAAAAAATTTAAATAATTTAATAAAATTTAAAAAATAAATAAAAATTTCCAAAAATGGACTTATAATCTAAGAGCCTATAAAAATAGTTTTATTATAATCAATTTTAATTTCATTTCATTTCATTTAATTCATAAATAATAAATATATATTAATATTTAGTATTGATAAAATGTTTATTTGATAAAAGTGAAAGTAATGTGATACTTGCATTGGTTGATTTTAATCTAAATATGACACTCCAATGTTAAAAAACATGTTTAGTATATTTTAAATTTCCCAAAAATTTGTCAATTTCAATTACATCCCTGGGAAATAGAAAATTAGTGAAATCGAAAATACGGGCTACGGGGTAAGAGAAATAGGTTATTTATTTATAAATATATATATATAAATAAATTACACAGTTATAGATTAAATAATGTGCTCTATTTAAATATATTAAATTTCAAATAAATTTAAATTAATATAAAGTCAGAAATTTAAATAGAAAAAAGTTTAATTATTGATCATTTAATTAATTTAATAATAATACTAATAAAATTTTATTAATTAATCTATAATATAAAAATGAATCGCAAAATTTGTTTGTAAGCCCATAATTTAATAATGCCTGTACCAATTTTGCCAATTCTTTTTTTAAATGTTCGTTGAAATCCAACGATGGTTTTTAGTGCGAGAAAAAAACAATTAATTGCCGGGAAAACCCTAAAAACAACTCTTTTTTCATCATGGCAACCGATAACAAGAAATTTCAAATTTGACTCTTCATTTTTGTTTTTTTTTCCAGAATGCCACCGAAAATATCAAATTTAAGTAGGTCTTTAAAAAAATACTAGGCAAAGAAAAGAACGTTTAAAATTAAGTCAGGTAGGGAACCTAAAATTAAAAGACAATTAATTGAGTCTTAGTCTTAGAGAGAAAATAGACTTTTTAAAGATAGGGTTTTCCAAGCAGCTGGTCGCTCTAAAGAGACAGAAAAAGAAAAAGAAGAGAGGCTAAAAAAAGTTAGGATTTATCATACTGAGACTCGATCTTCTGAGTCTCAGTCAGAGAGAGGAAATAGGCTTTTTAAAAATAGGATCTTTCATGCAGCAGGTCGCTCTACTGAGACAGAAAAAGAAAAAGAAGAGAGGTTAAAAAAGATAGACTTCAGGGGGTTCAGGGGGCAGAATGATAATAAAAATAAAAATATTAAAGTTAACGGTATTGGATCATAAAACCTAAAGAACCGCTTATCATTAAAGTGATAAATATCAACAAATAATAAAATAATATAACCCTAAATAATCTTGTTTACTGTAGATACATTTAGTTTCTATCAAATACAGAAATAAAAATGCAAAAGTGGAAATTTCGCCACATCAAACGTTTCGAAACCAATTCAATTTATCTCCATGCTATATTACATTTATTTGTTACATTGAGGTTGTTGTGTGTTGTTTTCCTAGAACCAATTTTATTTCTCTAAAAGTCACTTTATTTATTTCTGTGACTTGTCTATGTAGTTGAAGAATGGATAAATTAAAAAAGTTGTTTTTTTGTTTTGTTTTTTTTTAATCCAATATCTTTCACGATTTTATTAACTATTCACACACATGGATTATATATATATATATATATATATATTTCATTACAAAACCCGCAACGGTGGATGAGAAACATCGATCTCCTATAAGCAAGAGGTTGAAAAAGTATTCCCAAAATAAATAAATAAATTAAAAAAAAAAAAAACAGACACAAGGACAGAATCAATTTATTCATTGATGGTGATATATTGATATTAAAAAAAATAAAATTAACTTGTGTGTACATTTAACGTCCTAACTAACTGGAATTTTGAATTTTAATTTTAGTCTATTAATTTTTAATATTTTATAAGCATGTTTCGTAATTTCAAAGTTAATTTTTTTATCTTTGATGTTTTAGGTTAAAGTTCATATATGAAAAAAAGATTTTCAATAAAAATACTAAAAAAAATATAGATATTATAGCACAAACAAACTTTTATAAAGTATGATTTTCCATTAATAAAAAAAATGTACTTTATTAAAAAAAAAATTTAAATTTCATGTTGAAATCACCTTTTGCTTAGGCTATAAAATAGTCACTCTAATTATAAAATCTAGACAATTTAATAAAACCTTTTTAATTTAAAATTTTACGTTAATGTGTGAATCTGAATCTAAAAAATAACCTAAAATAAATTATTCTTTTAAAAAATATAGGTATATTATATAAAATTACTTTTAAAATTTTATTCGTATTCATTTAAGCAATTGGATAATGTCTTTCCTGTTGAATTCACTGACAATTAATTCCCGAATGACTAGGGTCTAAACGAATTTAATGAATTCCCAAGTATTCTCTGTCTGCCTTTCGTTCAATGTATCTTTTTCTAACTCGCTCAAACTTATCATCAGGATCAATAACTCTCGTGTAATAATTTCAATGTCAACGCCGAGCAAAAGTGAAGACGGATTCTTTAATGACTGTCACTAAAACGCGACAACCATTTTGTTAATAAATGAATCAAGCTTGCCAATTTTATACTATATATTATATATATCTAATTTTAAGGTTATTTTATATAATAAAATTCTAAAAAAAAATTTAAAATCATGAAATAATAATTAAAATAAAGATGATGCGAAAAATATTATATCTGTCCACTGTTGAATTTTATACTAAAAAAATGTTCTTTATTAAACTTGCCTTAAGACCACATTCTTTCATTGATAAAATCTATTCAAGCAATTACTTTCTTATAATACATATTCCTTCCTCATTACTTTTATTTAAAGATTACTTATCAGCCTTTTACCAATTGGTTTCTCCACAACCTTTCACACTTCATTTGGATCCAGTATCTCAACAAAACATAAATTCTTTCAATTCTCTTTCTCAGGAGTGATTGAGAGTCAGATAAAATTGCTAATTCTGGATCAATATTTTGGTTTTCCCCTAATATTACAGCATAAAATAGTTTTATTAATGGCTCTAAAGATACTTTTAGTTTAAAGTACAAAAATGTTCTTTATTAAACTTGCCTTAAGACTACATTCTTTCATTGATAAAATCTATTCAAGCAATTACTTTCTTATAATATATATTCCATACTCATTACTTATATTTAAAGATTACTTATCAGCCTTTTACCAATTGGTTTCTCCACAACCTTTCACACTTCAGTTGGATCCAGTATCTCAACAAAACATAAATTCTTTCAATTCTTTCTCAGGAGTGATTGAGAGTCAGATAAAATTGCTAATTCTGGATCAATATTTTGGTTTTCCCCTAAAATTACAGCATAAAATAGTTTTATTAATGGCTCTCAAGATACTTTTAGTTGTTTAAAGTACAAAAATGTTCTTTATTAAACTTGCCTTAAGACCACATTCTTTCATTGATAAAATCTATTCAAGCAATTACTTTCTTATAATACATATTCCTTCCTCATTACTTTTATTTAAAGATTACTTATCAGCCTTTTACCAATTGGTTTCTCCACAACCTTTCACACTTCATTTGGATCCAGTATCTCAACAAAACATAAATTCTTTCAATTCTCTTTCTCAGGAGTGATTGAGAGTCAGATAAAATTGCTAATTCTGGATCAATATTTTGGTTTTCCCCTAATATTACAGCATAAAATAGTTTTATTAATGGCTCTAAAGATACTTTTAGTTTAAAGTACAAAAATGTTCTTTATTAAACTTGCCTTAAGACTACATTCTTTCATTGATAAAATCTATTCAAGCAATTACTTTCTTATAATATATATTCCATACTCATTACTTATATTTAAAGATTACTTATCAGCCTTTTACCAATTGGTTTCTCCACAACCTTTCACACTTCAGTTGGATCCAGTATCTCAACAAAACATAAATTCTTTCAATTCTTTCTCAGGAGTGATTGAGAGTCAGATAAAATTGCTAATTCTGGATCAATATTTTGGTTTTCCCCTAAAATTACAGCATAAAATAGTTTTATTAATGGCTCTCAAGATACTTTTAGTTGTTTAAAGTACAAAAATGTTCTTTATTAAACTTGCCTTAAGACCACATTCTTTCATTGATAAAATCTATTCAAGCAATTACTTTCTTATAATACATATTCCTTCCTCATTACTTTTATTTAAAGATTACTTATCAGCCTTTTACCAATTGGTTTCTCCACAACCTTTCACACTTCATTTGGATCCAGTATCTCAACAAAACATAAATTCTTTCAATTCTCTTTCTCAGGAGTGATTGAGAGTCAGATAAAATTGCTAATTCTGGATCAATATTTTGGTTTTCCCCTAAAATTACAGCATAAAATAGTTTTATTAATGGCTCTCAAGATACTTTTAGTTGTTTAAAGTACAAAAATGTTCTTTATTAAACTTGCCTTAAGACCACATTCTTTCATTGATAAAATCTATTCAAACAATTACTTTCTTATAATATATATTCCATCCTCATTACTTTTATTTAAAGATTACTTATCAGCCTTTTACCAATTGGTTTCTCCACAACCTTTCCCACTTCATTTGGATCCAGTATCTCAACAAAACATAAATTCTTTCTCAGGAGTGATTGAGAGTCAGATAAAATTGCTAATTCTGGATCAATATTTTTTTCTTCCCCTAAAATTACAGCATAAAATAGTTTTATTAATGGCTCTCAAGATACTTTTAGTTGTTTAAAGTACCTATTAAGTCGAAGAAGTAATATAGTCTCGAAATACTGTTATTTCTAGTTCAAACATATTGGTTACTTTCTCTTTTTTCTATTCCCTCTCCTTAGAAGTTAAGTTGAAAAACGAGAGAGAGAATTTTTAGAGTTAGTGAGAGCAGACCCGCTGAATTCTAAGTAGTGAGTGCCCTTGAAACTTCCACCAAACAACCAACCTGCCCTTCTTCGTTTTCTTCACTTTTACCAAACTCATACCCATCTCGTTCTTTCTTTCCAAGCAATTTTAATTAAATAACTTTTAAATTAAATGAATGCTTAACATCGATAATGATTTTGCTGGTGATTCCTTTTTTTTCCTCCTCTATTCTTAGGAAATCTTTAACCAGAAGAATGATTCTGTGAAATTTGCAACCAACCAAATTGACTGTCGAGATAAGTGACAAACAAAACAGTGCGTAATTTGATTGTTTAATCATTTTCAATCAGACAAACAAAGAAATTGATCAAAAATAGAACATGGTGAAGGAAAAAGAATGGCGGATGGGCTGGAGGGTGAAAAAAGAAGAAGGAGGGTGAGAGGGAAAGAGAAGAGCGTATTCATTCATTTCCAAGTGCTTCATCTTAAAGTTGTCCATGATATTGACTTCTTTTTGTCTCTTTTTCTTTTACGCTTTTGTTTTGTTCTTGGAGACTGGATACGCCCTCGCACTCCATTTCAATTCAACAAATGGAATTATCATTAAAAAATAGAAAGGATTAACTTCATTTAAACAAATAGAAATGTTTGGAGTTTATTTTTTAGCTTAAAAAAAAAGAATATTTAAATAATTTATATATAAATTTGTTTAATTAATAATGATACGAATTTCACTAATTGTATCTCTTTTTTTTTAAATTAAATGTTAAAGTAAAGTTATTAATCTATATTGGAACGAAAAAATTTAACTAAATTATTTTATTTTATATTAGATTTTTGTTAAATAAAAATTAATAATAAATTATAACTAAATATAAAAATAGTTTAATAATATAGACCAATAAATTTATTTCTCATTTTCCATACAATTTTAGATAAATTTGTTATTTGTACAGTAGATTTCAAGTAAAAAGTTTCAATTTTTCATTTGAATTAAAATTTTTCATAATTATATATCACATTGCGTTCCAACAACTACTTACAATACAATTTATTCAATGGATGCTAAATAATTGCCTACCTTGCAGGCGTTATTGGTTGGTGCTGCCCTCAGTCTTCATTTGATTAATTTTTACATATTCTTAATAAAAAAACTTATTTAAATTAATTAATATATTATATGTATATATGGGTAAATTAAATTATTTGTAAATTTTAATACCGACTAGCTGGATGTTTGCTTGATGTCGTAAAATAAAATAATAAAATAATATAATAATAAATAATGAATAGTTTTTAGAAAATATAAAATCTAGTAATTTAATAATAAATTTTATGAAATATAATATAGACAATATTATATAGTATCACTGCATTATTTTCTAAATTTTTCTATATCAAAGAAATTTAGTTATCCTCAGTTTATTTTAAGAGATTTAATTACTATCTCGTAAGAGATAGTATTGCGATCACGAAAATTTTCGATGTTGAGATTTTGATGTTTTTATACGTTTTGAAGGTTCCTGAATTTTCACTAAGGTTGAGAAAAATGTCTCTCTCTGTGTGTGTGTGTGTGTGTGTGTGTGTGTATGTATGTAACCAAGATTACGCAAAAACGGTTTCAGCTAGAATGATGAAATTTGGTACATGAGCATTATTCAAAATTCGTAGTTTTCTATCAACTTTTGAGAAATGTAGCTCAACCGGAAGAGGGTCATTACTTACAACGTTGTGATTTTTTTTCCTCTAAAGTGACCGTAAAAATAAAGATATATGTTTGATAATTTTTCACATGATTAATAATTGTATAAAACTGCTATAGAATTTCAGCTTGATTGATTCGCTGATTTTTTAACACTTAAAATCTCACGCACTAACACGTGACGTGGTGCCATCAACAAAAAGCCAAACATGCGCTGGTTTAATATTTATTATTTATAATTTATAATTAATTAATTTAATTTAAAAATATAATATATTATGTTATTTAATCCAATTCAAATTGCGAGATAGTCGAGTGGAGACACTCCAGCTAATTTTTAAATATTTTTATATTCAATATTCCTCTTAAAATTATCTAATACAAAATTGATCAAAAAACTTATATGTTGTAATAATTGTTCAAAAATCTTAATATTATCAAAATATTTTTATTCATGTGAGTGAGAAAATAAAATTACAATATGAAAAGTATATTTTATTTCAAAAGAAAATTGATAAAATTTTGTTATTTCACTTAAAAGATAATTTGATTCTTACTTTTTAGATTAAAGATTATACACACATTAATAAATTTATTATTTGTCTTATTTTTGTCTGTAGGACTTCCAGTAATTTTTTTATCCATTTTTTTTGAGATAAATTTTAATCTTAATCCTTCATCCAATTTATATAAAGTGGTTTTTTTTTTTAAATTCAATTAAAATATAAAATAAATCTTAGTATAGATTATTTAACTAATCTGGATTTAAACTTTTTTTAAACAATTGATTCATAAGAAAATATTAATCTAATAGATAGTTGGTCCTTCTTTGGCAGTCTGTAGGATTGATTTATCGTTTAAGATATATATAAATCATTCTATTATATAATATTCTATTTTTAGAAAAGGATATCGTACGATTATAGTATTTTTAAAAGTAAAAAAAAAAGAATAAATAAAAAATTGGCATTGTATGTGAATTGATAGATAGAAATACCGCAATCATCTCTCGCTCCCTTGGCTCCTATTAACGTGCATAAGCACGAAGCGAGCCCCTGGGAGAGAATCAATTTCCATTTTTTTCCCTCTTTCATTTCTTATAATTAATAAACGAAGTATTTTTTCGAATAGAATTCGGATATTAGAACAAAATATAATAAATTCAAATAAATTGCTTATTCGAATAATGACTTAAGCTGCTTTTTATACAGGTTTTAATAAAACAATTTAAATTCCATTAAACCAATAAATAATAATTATTAAATTGATATACTTATAATTTATATTATTTTAGCATTTGTTGTATTGTTCAAGAGGGAGGCGTGGTTTATGACTTTAACAGAAGAGAATAGGAAGATTTTAGGTTTTTAAAAACAAAATTCAGTAAATATAAATTATAGATATTCATGGGAAATAACCGACACACTTTAAAGAAAAAAATTTCATAATCGCTATTTCCATGAAAATATTAATTAAAACCAAGAGAAGAATGACTTGGGGAAAACGTCCATTGTAAATTTAATATAAAGAAATTAGGAGAGAGAATAGAAATAGAATGAAATTGGAATTGAAGGTATTGAGTTGTATTTCCATTAGCTAAGCTCTATCAATATATGACATAGGCTGGTTTTGATTTTAGGTTAAATTTTAAAATATGTATTAAAAAAATCAACTACTTCAAAAGGTATAAAGTTTATTTGTTAAGCTCCAGAACTTGAGTATGATTCTCTGACTAGGCAAGGGAACTTTTATATTTCTGGGTTCAGATTACACAGGCCAACAAAAAAATTTTTTGAAAACTTTTTTCACGTTAATAGGTGATGTTTATAGATTTTTTTGAGCTGAATCCAAATCTGGCCTTGGTTTTTTTGTATCACGGACAGTTTTTGAGCAATCTGTTTTTTAATGATATAGTATAAAACCACTTTAGTATATAGGGAAATTAATGAAACGCTATGTTAAATCATAAGCATGGTTTGTATTTACAGTTTAAAACAGTGACCGAATGTGCCATTATAGGCTTTTATTGATATTACAGGTTTCACTTGTCAGCTGGAATTGGTTTATACTTCCGTTCTCTTTTTTCTTTGAAGCTTCTTATGTAGCTTTTTCTTCGATGTGTTGCTTGCTGAACTTCACGGTGAAGTGACCAACAATAGTCCCCCATCATGTTGGTGTTCCAGCGGCCCTGGTAGCGTCTTTCCATCACTTTAATGTCTTGGTGAAAACGTTCGCCTTGCTCCTCGCTAACATCTCCCAAATTGTCTGGGAAGTAATCAAGGTGGCTATTCAAAAAGTGAACTTTCAGGCTCATCAAACATCCTAAATTTTTAAACTTCTTTAACATGTTAGCTACAATAGAAACATGTTCTGGATCTTTTTTATTCCCCAAGAATTTTGTAACGACTTGCTTGAATGATATCCATGCTTCTTTCTCATTTACGGTCATTGTGGATTCAAAGTTAACGTCAAACATCATTTTTCTAATGTCAGGTCCGACAAAGACGCCTTCTTTTAGTTTAGCTTCTGAAAGGTGTGGAAACTTTTGACTGAGATACTTAAAACACGGTCCATCTTTAGGCAGAGCCTTAACAAACTGTTTCATGAGTCCTAATTTTATATGTAGAGCTGGTAGGAGCACGTTTTTTGGATCTACAAGGTTTCTGCGTAGAATGTTCTTCTCACCTGGGTTTAAGGACTTCCTCACAGGCCAGTTCTTTCTGCACCAATTAGACCTACTTTTCAAATTTACTTATAAATATTATAATACTATAAATCTGTTTAAATTCTTTAAATATCGCTAAACGCAAAAATCTCGAAAAAAATGCATTTAACTATAAAATGTGAAGAAATGGTAGGTGATTCAGTTTTTTAAGCATCATATTTGGATTCAGCAACCTAAAAAACATAATAATAAGGTATATTCATTAAAAAAGTTTTTTCATCGTTGGCGTGTGTTATTCATGGTTCACCCAGCCTTATCAAAATTGGAAAACTACTTGGAATAAGATGTAACACCTTCCCACCAAGAAAACCAAGATAAGTTTGAGAAGATCCGTTGTACTGATAAAACACCTCTACTACGCTTAAAATATTCTTCAAAGGATCTTCAAAAACCAATTATTATTGAATAATTGTATACAATCAAAAATTTTATTTCGAGAATATGAAGATTTCAAAAAGATTTTTAAAATATAAAAAAAAAATGATCTTATATAGTAGATACCTATTGTCATAAAAAAACTTGAACAGCAAAATTCACAAGCTAAAACTAAAAGTCCATTACTATAAACATATATAATCTAATTCATTAAATTATCAAAATTAATCTATTTTCATCAAATGTTTGATTAAAAACAGATAAAGTATGATAAACGCATGTATTCAAAAAGGCACTGATGACGATAAATCATGCATGAAAATAGTCCCTGAATGAAAAAAAAAATTAATACCAAATTTATATATATTAATTCATTAATATATTTTATTTAATATTAAATCAAGTGTAAATTATTAAAATAATAATATTTAGAGTCATATCTATTAAATGATTAATATTTAATATTCCGATATATAGGATATTACATTTCTTTTTTTTTTTGACTTTCACACTTTTCATATGACATATTCTTTCGAATGAATAAATAAATGGAATACAAAAGTGAATTAAAGTTAATCTTGCATGTTGATGCGATGAATTTGGAATTTAATAAAAGGATTAAAATTAATTATTAACTCACAACAGTATTCATTCACCCATCCATATTTATTCAGAGAAAAAAAAATGGGCGCCATGTGTTTTTTTTTTTAAATTTTATTTTATATCTATTGGATAAACGTATTAATTAAATCATGTCAAGTTAAAAATGATTTCATAATGAACATCCTAATTGGGAGTTTGAGGGATATATATATATATATATATATATATATATATATTCTTTTATTCAGTTATTGGATTATATATGTATAATCATTTTTTGCTTTATACGAGCATATTATGTATTTATGAAATATTATTATAAAATTCAATTAAAATTCAAAAGATAAAAAGATCGAAAAGCTTCCCTTAGGCGTTGAAATTTAGATTAGTTTGGATCATTTGATTTAAAAAAATAAATAAATATTTTAATAAGATAAATTTTCATATTGTATGAAATATTTACAAAGTGATTGAATCTTTTTTTTTTTATTTAATTTACATATTAGGGATAATATTAGAAAACTAATACTAGGTTTTTTTAGAATTTATTTTGGGAACTGAACAAAAATTGAGAATTAGAAGTGAAGACTAATACAATCATAAAATATTTATTATTTGAAGGTGCATAGAGATCAAGCGATTTATTTTAAAAATCATTATTAATAAGTTTTTACTGAAATCTTCTTTACTACTTGTCTATACTCTTTTTTTCTATTATATTTATTTTATATATTAATTTATTATTTTTTATGATGATAGCACTTTTACAGTAATCGGTCTTTTAGAGGTGAATTTTTTATATTTATTTATTTATTGCCTTTATTTGGTTCTTTTTTTACAATTATGTGAATTTTTTATATTAACTGTTAATTTATTTATTATTATATTATTTTTATAAATTACTCATAAAAATATGATATTACGATGAGACAGATACCTAGAAGAGAAACGAATTTTTAAAATGGAAGTAGCTGCTATTTAACTTAAATAAATATGTAAATCCAAATCAAAATTTTACTATAGAAAAAACTATCATATTCTATCATTCTATAAAAAAACTCATGATTTTGAAAAATATGTTTTAATAATCAATAATGAATAAAAGTATTTGTAAAAAGTAGATAAATTAGATTATAGGCTAAGGAAGGATAAATTGATCCGACTTTTGAGAAAGTATGTGGGGGTAAATTTCAGTAATAATACCTACATATAAGGAGTAGTCTGAGCACCGTTTTTTTAAAGTGGCGATTGGCGTTGCTATACAATGACAGCCAAAAGTAAAAAAAAAATCACAATCTTGTCTCCTTTTATGGTAGAGAAGGTGTTCGAAGACTTAATTGCAAGACTGAAAGTATGCTTAGTCAAAGACATTGTTTAAAAGACAATATCTTCAGATCTGAAACGGACATGAACACCTTCTTGTAATAAGCAATGGACATTTTGTAGAACTTGGCATGTATAGTGACGAAAAAATATCGCCATGAGGGCGCTGTAATCAACCGGTTGAGAAAGCCCGTTACCATTACCCATGGCGTTTACATTTTTCCGTCACTGTACATGTAAACTTGTTACTTTTTCATTTAAATTCATATTTTATTATTAAATAAATAAGAAAAATCACTATATTTATAATAAATATTTTTACTTTGTTTCAAAGGATGGCAGGTTATTTTGAGTTGGAAGAGAACCAAAAGGGTTTAATTTCTGAAACTAGATTAGGCACATGATTAGTTAGTCAAAGAGCTTAAAGCTTGTGTTTGAGGCCGCTTTAATATCCCTTGAGACATTTAAGACTCAGCATCGAGTCAAATTAAACCCACTTATTACAATTACTTGACAGAAGAACAAAGTAACTGACAAACAAATACATATAAATATAATATATTATATATGTGTATGTACTAATAAAATATCTTGGTTATAAAAAAAATTTACAATAAATATTTAGTTAATTCAAACTGAACAAACATTCATGTTTTAACTTTATGAAATTTACAACCAATATTAAATACTTAGGTTCTGTAATCACGAAGGATAATAATATTCGAGAAGAATTTAAAGCGAGGTTGCAATCGGGAAACGCCTGTTATCATGCAGTAAAGGGACTTGGACTTATCGCGTCAAAATTATTATCAAAGGAGATAAAAGTTAAAATATATAAAACAATTATTTTACAGGTTGTATTATATGGATGTGAGGCATGGTCTATGACCTTAGGTGACGAGAGTAGATTTAGACTATTTGAGAATAAGATTCTGCGAAGCATTTATGGGCCAAAGAAAGATGAGGTCACCGGGGAATGGCGAAGATTGCATAACGAGGAATTGCAAGACCTCTAATCATCTCCAGATATAGTTAGAATTATAAAATAGCAGGACACCTGGCTAGAATGGGAGAGGAAAGAATGGCGAAAAATATATTGGTGGGGAGACCGAGTGAGAAACGCCCGTTTGGAAGACCAAGGACGCGGTGGGTGGATAATGTAGGAAGGGATGTGAGAGAGAGGGTAGGGTTTGGAGGGTTGTGGCTCAGAATAGGGATACGTGGAGAAGTGTGATTGCTGCGGCCAAGAACTTTTGAGTTCAGTAGAGCCACAGAGATAGATAGACAACTAATATTAATAAAATTACTAAACCCTTTTATAATTTATTAATTTGTGGTGCCTCAGACCACAAGTAGATGGCGTCACGCAAACGGCAACAACCAGGGACGAGAATGACATTATGGAGAAAGTGTATATAGCGTAGATGTAATAAATTAAGTTTTTATCTGAATAGTTTTATATAATTCGTCTCTCCCTTGTTATTCCAACACCTTCCTTACTCCGATACCAAAAATTCATATTTAAAATTAAATAATAATTACAAATAATTTATTTAGTTGACCATAGGATTTTATTTTTAAAGTTTTTAGGTTAAGATTCGAATAATCCTATATATATATATGTAAAATAACATTATTATTACTTGTATTATGTTGGTATTCATGCAGGTATTAATTCATTTTACTAAATTCATTTTAATTCATTATTATTAGAACATTTTTAGTGTTATTTTTAATTGTGATATTTAATTTATTTAGATTTAATTATACATACTTTATTTTAAAGTAATTACTATAAAAAAGAAGTGTGTTTAGATAATAATAATAATAATAATAATAATAATAATAATAATAATAGCAAAACAGTTAGCAAAACTTGTCCACCAACATCTAGGGCTGAAGTACGGTCTGCTAGACACTAAGAGTACCCCGCCATACTATAAGTATGTTCCAGCAGCAGTGCTTGAAAGCCCAGGCACCATCCTATACTGGGACAGACCAGTGCTAACGGACAAGACAATCGACTTCAACCGTCCGGACATTTTGGTAATTGATAAGAAAGGAAAAACAGCCGCAATAATAGATATAGGGGTTCCTCTCACGCATAACATCCGAAAAACTGAAATTGAAAAACAAAGCAAGTATGAGGAACTCGCTTTTCAATTGAAAAATATATGGAAGCTGGATAAGGTGACAATACATCCCATTATTATTTCGGCGGAAGGAGTTGTCTCCAAAAAAATAACGAACACCATCAAGGAACTGTGTATACCAACTGACATATTAAGGATAGGGCAGAAGGCAATACTCCTTCAAACCTGCCATATTGTCCGCAAGTTCCTTAACTGAAAAATTATCTGAAGACGACGCTGCGGGCCAGGGTGAATTTCTTTTTCGCATCGTCCGAGCCTAACCCTTAAAATAACTCCAGGGTAGGTGAAAGTTTACCAGCACTAGTGCTGAGTAAGTGTATCAAATCGAATAATAATAATAATAATCAAATATAAAAATAAAAAATGAACACTCAAATATTGTACTAATTGTTCTACTAATTAAATGATAAACATAAATTAATAAGTTTTAACCTTCATGGATGCCAACCTAATAGAAATATTATTTTTATTATTATATATTATAATAAAGATAAATTTATTAATTAAATAATAATAGTACTAATTGTCTCTTGAAGTCGATAATGCAGAGTAGTGTTTCCATTGCACTTGAAGTTAGTAAATCTTGATAGTTTCTCTTGAGAGTCTGTTAAGAGTGAATATATATATATTATTTGAAACTCCACAATTTAAATCCACTTTGGAATCAAGTGGAATTTAATTTGTAAAACTTAAAAATTAAATAATAAATTTATTTATTTAAAAAACATGTTGATTTGTAATTTTATTTTAAACTATCCAAGTCAACCAAAGTATATTTTAGGTTTGTTTTTATTTAATCAATTTTTAATATTTTTTTTTTTTTTGAAATTGACATTATAAATAGTTTATACAATCAAACGCGAGTTGAAGGTCAATAGTTCAAGTGGTAGGAATTTTTTCATATAATAGACGCGGAGGCGAAAAAGAAGAAAAATAAATTAAATAAATAAAAATTCATGTCGAAAGGAACCGATGCGAATTTCAATGAACTTGGCCATATGTCCCATATGGCCATATTCTATTCTTCACATATTACACGTTTACATATTATTATTTGTTTGTTTGAAATATGGTATTATACTAACGCGTGATATAATATAAATTATCCTATTTTAGAGAGGTTACTTTGTATATTTCTTTTAAATGATTTTTATTTTATTTAAACAAATAAAATTTTAACTTAGCTTTAAATTAATATATCCTACATATTTTAAACCATATTCTCTTTTACTTATTCAAATTTATATTTATATATATTTAGCATAAAACAATAGCCCATTAGTGTTTATTAGAAGTTTAAAAAGTTGTAAAATTTAATAATTTAATATTTAATTTATATATATGAAAAGATATCTTCGGGTTATTTTCACATATCATTGTGAGATTTGAGTCTCGGCGCCTATTTTGTTGCCATTTTCAAGAGAATTTTTGGATTTTGAGTCCTAGTCTGTGTAGTTAAAAGTCAATGTTAGTATTTTGTGTTGTATCTGTTTTCTGAAGATCTGAAGAATCACTGACACTAGCATATGTCCGACTACAACGCGAAGGCAACTGGAATCTTAAACGAATATATACCTGTTATATAATAATTTAAAGTATTTTGTAATAACTTTTCAATTTGTGAACTATATATATATAGTTCTCGCTCTAGAGCGACATGGAAAACTTTAAGAAACAATAGTATGGACCTAGTAAAAGTAGACATAATTGGAGAAAAAAGATGGTCAGAGCAAAACAATAACTTCGAAAGAGATCAAGCAAATATAACGAGGTAGAAAAAATAACCACGGATAAAGTTGTCGAAAATATTCGTACCATGATAAATAATAAGTCCCCTGGTCCTGGAAGTTTGCCTATTGAACTCTTAAAGAGTGCACCCAGAGTTATCTTAGTTTGTTTAGCAACAACATTTAATCAGTGCCTAGAGTCGAAAGTAACACCAAAGGAATGGAAGCTTAGGCACAACAGTTCAATTCATAAAAAGGATAACAAACAAAAATGTGAAAACTATAGAGGCATTAGCATTCTACCTTCAATGAGCAGACTGTGTGTGAATTTTAACAAAAAGAATAGAAAAACATGTGGATATTGATGGAATACAAACAGGTTTCTGTTCATATAAATCATGTATCGACAATGTCTTTCAGGAAAATTCTTGGAGTATGAAAGTGAAGTGCATATAGTATTACTTGGTTTAAAAAAAACCTTTGACTCAGTTACACTTAACAAACTATGACAAACACTAAAAATCCAACAAATAAATAACATCTACATTAACAACATAAAATAATTATACGAAGAAGCTAAAAGTCAAGTAAAAAGAGACAATTTTCTATTAATAAAGAAGTATGTTAGGAATGTCCGATGTCTCTATTATTTAAGATGTATTTAAATTTGGTTATACAAAAATGGAATAGCAAATGTTACCCAATGAGCGTTAAATTAGACGAAGGCCATATATTTACGCTTTTATTTGCAAACTACCAAATAATAAGATGAACAAAATGCTGAATACATGATTAGAAAATTAACCAAAAAATATGATAAATGGGGATTAGAGGTGAACATTGAAAAAATTAAATACAGGGTTGTAGGAAACAATGTAGGTGATATAACCGCTAGCAAATTATAAAAATGTGACAGAATATAAGTACTTAACCGCTGACGGGATAGATAATAAAGATGTTCTTAATAAAATTGCGAAGGGATGAGCAATAACCTGACAACTCAATGCAGTACTGTGTAGCAAGAGCATCACTATAAAGACAAAGAATCGAATTTTTTAATCTTTTGCACAAAGTTGCTCCACGTATGGTGCCGAAATACGAACTCTTGCTAAATGTTTGCAACAAAGAATTAATCCAATGGAGATGCAATACTGAAGAAGATTATTTCAAAAAACAATTATGGACAAAATTTAGAACGAAAAGATCAAAGAAAGAGTTCAGAGACAAAAGCCCTTGACTAACAGCATAGAAGAACAATAATTGAAGTGGTACGGACATCTTAGAAGGATACCACAGAAAACATGAAAAAGACAAGAAAAAGAAAAAGAGGCCGTCCTAGAAAAACTTGGATGGTAGGCAATATTACAGCTATGCAAAAGAGGGACCTAAGCAAAGGAGAATACCTGGATAAAAGGAAATGGCGGCTGGGATAAGGCAATAATAATTTTAATTAAAAATATAAATTCTAATATCGACTTGATTTTGAATTATTTTTAGAATTAATAAAATGAAAATCTTCATAATTGCCATTTGAATTTCTCAAAAAATAATCTTCAATATAATTATATAATTTAAAGAGCCTCCAGAATGAATTCCAATTTAATATTTATAAGAATTTTGACATTATAAATAAAATTATTCTAATCCTCTCTCAAATATTCAGTTTATTTGTTTTTCTAAACTATTTTTAAGTAGATATTGAAATTATAATAATTAAAATTATTTTATTTATACATAAGAAGTTGCAATATAGTTCTTCTTAAGTGTTCTATGAATTAAATTTTTTTCTATTGAGCTTTTGCTAAACAAATATTTATATTTATACTCATGGGTCGCAAACATTGTTTAACCTGACCGTGAAGTTTGCCGGGTTTGAAATTGTTTATGATCAGCACAAAAAAGCTTAAAAGAAGTTTAAACAACATTACATTAAAGAGTGTAATGTAAAGATGTTCAACAATCCCAAAGGGAAACACTTAAAGTTTTGGATAACCCTCGTGTTGGCGGTGGGGGGTATGAAAAAAGAAAACATTATATTTGTTTATTAATTTTAAATTTGTGATTAGAAAATTGAAGAAAAATAAATATGATAAGGTATGATAAGGATTTTGAGACAATTTCGATAAATTTAGGATTAAAAATTCAAGTATCCTGTTCATCGTAATCACCGTAATTATTGTATATTTAATGATGTATAAAGATGATACAATTTTATGTTTATTAAGGTTGTAAAAATCTTTATTAATTGACTTTGAAACCATTCTCTTTCATCAAAGTCATGGACCACGCCTCATCATATTAAAGAAACATATGATAATGAAAATGTAAATTTTGATATTTTCCAATATTTAATTATTTTAATCTCATAAAAATAAACATTAACGAATTTTAAATCTATTATAAATACTTCTTTAATTTTAATTTTATTATTATCCATCTCCACGATACATTAGATTTTTATCCAATGAATACTACTATAATTTATTTGAAATTTCAGGTTTCAGGTTCATTTTGAAATATGAAAAGGACTTTGAGACAATTGCGATAATTATTAAAAAAAAAATACAAATAATTTATTAATTAGTGTTAGATGTATATTTCAAAATATTTCATGCCACATAAATTGATTATTTTTTTTAAAACTTTACACTAATAATATAAATATTAATGTAGTTGATGATTTTATTTTATATCTGCCTCACGAAGCAAATAATAATATTATTCAACAAATAATTCATGTTTCCGGAAACTTGCGCTATTATGCAACACCCCCTTAGTAATTCTAGCCCTTCAATAGTAGCGAGTAAAAAAAAAGAATATATCTGCCATGATGTAAAAGATAATTGCTTTCAGTAAAAAAAAAAACAGTGCATTCTCATTAACCCACCATAAAGAAGTGTTATAAGAAAATAAAATGATTTGATTACTATGCAAATGAATAATAAATATTCAATTCTGAATTCATTTTGTCTGTGTGGAGATTTTCTTTTTTTAGTTCATATATTCCCCTTGGAATCAAAATTTAACATTTCGAACATTTTTATCGTAATATTTAATTATATTAAAATAATTAATTGAAAAACAGGAAATAATAATAATAAATTGATTAAATAAAATAATTTTTTGAAAATAATCTAATAGCCCAGTCATTTGGTTCTAAAAAAGGGAACTTGGAAAGTTTTCTGTGAGTTTTGAAAATTGATAATTTTATAGATTTTGACGTACTCTATCCGAATTTCAACTTTGCCACCCCATATTTTTGCTGCTCGAAAACCTAATAAAATTACCAAATGGACTATAAAACGATTATATATATTCTTCTTCTTCTTAAGGTGCCGTCTCCCTTCGGAGTTTGGCCATCATCATGACAAGGATTGCCTTAGAAGCTGCTCAGCTATGATGATTTTTCTTGGGAATGTTAATGTGGTTGTTTCCCGTTGTATTTCACATGTATAGAACCAGGAACTAACAGTTCCTGGAGCCGGAGGTAGCTGATGTCAAATTGAATTTATTAGAAAAATTTGTTCTTAGTTGGAATCGAACGCCGACTTCTTGTTTAGAAAATTGCTAGATTACACTCTCGCCTAAGCTACCTCCATTATATATATATAAATTGATCTTATTTTAAGATTATGTGTAAAAAGATTTTTTTTAAATAAAAATATATTATTCAGAAAAAATCCAGAAGATATTTTCTTAGATAATCCATGAAGATTTAGGAAAATTAATTGTTGATGATATTTTAATGTTTTATTGATGATCCACCTACACATAAAAAAATTTATATTAAATATTATTAATAATTTCTAGTTTAATTAAATTAATCTATGAATTAATGAAAGATGAATATTTAAAAAAAAGTAAGAATAAAATATTTAAACTTGGAATTTTAAATTGAAATTACATGTTATAAGGGTCATTAATAAAAATAATAATTTTCTAAAGATGTTAGATTTACAAATAAGAAGTGTTACTCAATTATAATTATTTAATTTAAGATTTACTTAAAATGCTTCTGTAAAATTTATAAAAAATTTTGATTTGTTGAGAGTTGTTGAAATAATATTTTATAAATTCTAATACATTTTCAACCAACTTAAGTGAGTTTATAAAATCGTTCAGTCTGTAGTTCTGTCCGACATCAAAGTCAAAATTTTGAAATTCTGACTTCAGATTCGGAAAGAGCATCGAAAAGTAGTAGTGTAAAGTGCCTTTCATTTTTTGATACCCCCTCGGGAACATGGTCAAAATGGCGTCCAAAGTTGAAATTTTTAATATTTAAAAATGCGAAATTTTAAATTCTGATTTCAGATTCGAATAGTGTATGGAAAAGTATTAGTGTAAAGTGTTTTTTATTTTTTGATATCACTTCAGGAACATAGTCAGAATGGCGTCCAAAGTTAAAAATTTTAAAATTTTTATTAATAAATTTAATATTTTAAAACATTTTGTAATTTAATTTATACTACAAATTTAAAATAAATAATTTTATTCAATAATATTTATATTTAATCTTGACTTATTTATAACTTAAATTAATCCGAACTTAAGTTCGTTTTGGCAATGCAAGCTTGCGCATTCCCAGATGTTTGTATTTATATATTGATTTATTATTACAACAAAATTATAAATACCAATAATAATAAAAATTTATTTAGTTTACAAATAATAAAAATGTTAAAGAGAATATCAAATAAATAACATAATAAAACGATACCTTGGTAACTTTTGCGTTTTTTTTTTTTGAAATTATGTAATTAAATATAAATTTTTTCATTTATTTTAATTTGATCTTTTTTGTCTTTTTTTAATAAAGTGAATTTGTATTTTTGTTTAAAAACTAATTAAATAGTATATTAAATCCGTAATGACAAAAACCTTTAAATTAAAATAGGAAATGCTGGTTCACTACTATTCTTTTAAAATTTAGATTGGAAATTAGATTGAATTAAATTTATAATAATAATATATTATTAGAGTAAATATTATTATTATTTAATTTTTGTTATTATAATTAATAATTATTTTTGTTTAGGTTTTTTTTGAATGTTTTCTGGTTATTTTCACGTTGGTTAATGGTTAATGAAATTTGAACGTCGTTCCCTTATGAGCAGTATTTTCAAACGAGTTTTGAAAGGGAATTTTGGCATTGTGCGTAAACATGAGTCATAGTCGGTGTTTTGGGTTGAATGCAAAGTTTAACTTGCTTTTGAGACACCAAAGTATCCCAGGCATTACTACGACTACCAACTCTATCAAATTTTGCCTCACTGGAACCACTACCCTCAATTCTTTACAATGGAATTTTGAAAATGTTTTGGAAATTTTTCAAATTTTCTTTAATACTCTATAATATTGTCAATATTAGCATCTTATCAATTATTCTGAACCATCACTCTTTTAAAATGTAATCTAAGTTATAAACTATTATAATTTCATTAATAAATGTTTGAATCACAAAAATCATGTTTTATTTCCATTTATTGGAAAAAATTTTTCTTCGCTTTCTTTTTTTTTCTTGTTATTTCCTGAAGATAAAAGCTCTGTCGTTTCAATATTGAAATCAATTCTCTGGAGCTTGTATTTTCACATATGGAAAAACTCAGCATCTGGGATTTGATTAAAATTTATCTTTTTTTTATGAGTATATCCATTTCGAAAATTGATCAATTTATATAATTTTTTTTTTTTTTGCTTCGGGCTTTAACCATTTAGTCAGTTACATGTTTATTGAAATTATACATTTTATGAAAATTTACTTAAAAAAAAATATTTTTTAATTAATACCTTCGTTTAATTGTTTTTTTTTTTTTTTATTTATTTATTTTTTCATCCTTTTTTCTTCTTCGATTGATTCTGTACATCGACAATAAATGAAAAAGAATAGTTCATTTACAATATCAATAGAGCAATTGTTGGAAAAAAAATATTTGTGAAATAATAATATATAATACAAAAGATATATGGATGTGAGCGAGTAAAGCAGGATCGGATGGTTGGGACGAGAAGAGGGGGGGGGGGTTGGTTTACAAAACAAATGGCAATTTAAGCGTAAATTGAATTGCGACATTCGATAAATAAAATATGACCACCACTGGCGATGACAGGGAATTGGGGCTCTTCGAAAACAGAAAATCAATCTACAAATTTACAATAGAATTTATGATTAAATTATTTATTATAGGCGTGAGGAAGGGGAGAAAGGATGGGGACTTAATCTCTTCACCAAGCTGAATTTTCTCACCACATATTAAAAAACAAAGAGGACGGTTACGAAATGAAAAGATCATAATTGCAACAATTTGTCCTTTGTATATTTTATACAAAAAAAAAAATATTGTTATTATTCTATTTGAATAGGTAAAGTATATTAATTTATAATTAACTGCGTTCCATTCACTAATTTATAATTTATTTAGTTAAAATCAAAATCATTACATTACAATTAAATTCATAAATGATATTCTCTTATTAATTATATTTTAATTTATAAAATTTAACCGGTCATATTGGTGATTAGATGTACTTATGATATAAATTATTATATTTGAATTTATTATTTAAACACTAGTATTTTCACTTTAAATCAGGGGTCAGGAACTTTTTTAATCATTACCCCAAAATATTTTTGTGTAACTTGATATTACCCCATGGTGAAGAGTATTATTATTCCTATTATAGCCCCCATGATAATTTTGAAAAGAAAACAGTAACTAAAAATTTAATTTGTAAAAATACTAACAGGTTTATAAAATAGCAAATTAAAAATATATACTTTTTACTCTCAAAAGTTTCATTTTTACCCCACTTGGGGTAATTTACCCCTGTTACTGACCACTGCTTTAAATGGTAAGAGATATTAACAAAATGATTATATATATATATAAGTGTTAGATTCAAGTTGATCGGAAACATTGGTTTTTTGTAACATAATATAATTAAAATTAATTTTTGTCTTAATGCAACGATAGAAATTAAGTTTGTATAAACAAAAT
Organism: Labia minor; assembly: GCA_963082975.1. Lineage (NCBI taxonomy): Eukaryota > Metazoa > Arthropoda > Insecta > Dermaptera > Spongiphoridae > Labia > Labia minor. Next base: position 28,718,297 of record OY720350.1, on the reverse strand, counting down.
GAAATTTTGAATCTGATTTGTATACAATTTAAAGAATTCTAAATTTTTTAAAAATTATTTTGGATAATCCTTTCACACTAATTTATAAATTATTTTAGTTTACAATAAATGAAATATGAAGTTTCAAGAAAATCAAGATTAAGATTGAGAGGATCCGTTGGACTGATCATACAACACCTCTACCACACTGATCGTGATAGGCGTTGTGGAATAATAATTCATATATTATCGATTTAATATTTTTTCATTAATAATAGTATTTAATTGTTTTGAAATTTATTATTTATATAATTTGCATAAATCAAAAATAATCAAGAATCATTTTCTTAGAAAATAAAAAATAAAACAGTGAATTGAGGCACTCAGAAGCCAACGCGATTAACTGAGAAAACTGAGAAAATGAAGCCCAAAGTTCAGTTTATATTAAATTCAGGGTTATTAATTACAGAAAAATATATATTGTATTGCAATATTAAGATTATCAAGTTCAATATTCACTTCATATGTTGCAGATTACATTACATTACATTATATTACATTACATTACATTACATTACTAGCAAAATTTTAAAAATTGGATCTAATCGGTTTGGCTTCTGAGTGGCTCAATTATAAATTACGTAAAAATAAAATACATTGAATTATGTAATAATACTGATATCTACATAACTATGTAATTGAATAACACTTTCTCACAAATCAATCTATAGATTAATTATTTCTGAATTTTTTCAGGATAGAATTTCGTGTTTCCTCTTGCTAAAAAAATAGTTTTGTAATTTATTTACAAAAAATATTTACAAATTCTTGTCAGAAATTTTTCCATTTACTACTTAAAAATCATATTATTTAATTTTCGTTATTTTGTGTATTGAATTTCTAAAATATATGTTTAACTTTTCTAAATATTTATAATATATATTATATTTAAGATCGATACGAACTAGTAGATAATTGGTTATTATAATTATATTATGAACTCATAAATTAACGACCTGGACGTGTTTCCTCATTTGTGATCAAATTTATCGAAAATTAATCATACGATAGAATTTTCATTATAAAATACCACTAGATAACCACGATTATGCCACCCACCTCGAATATCAAGTCCGAAAATGATGTAGGTGTATTGAATAAAAAAATTTTTAATTAAATTGTTACTAAACCTTTTTGAAATAGAAATGCTTAGAGAACTGAACCATTCATTTTAATTCAATTGTTATTATGTCTATATAAGTAAACTAAAAAGTTAATTAATTAAATAAAATCCATTGTAATTTCAACCAGTAATATAAACAGGTAATGAAAAACAATTTCTAGATTATCGTACTAATAAAATATACATATAAATAAAATATTCACTAAAAAAGTAAACGTTCAAAATAATTTTGTTCAATAAAAACCTTTCACTAATACATCTTCCGCACATATTATCATATTATTTTTTTAAAATTTTTTATATATGTACATATCATAATAATTCTAATCACATAGGCATTTTCATGATCAATAAAAAAGTTTCAATGAAATATATTAATATTTTAACTGGAAATTATTTTTTAGATTATTGTAATTATAGAAGGGAATTTTACTTACTTAAAAAATAAGTTGACCTGTGGCCAGGTCCGAACCGACCGACTGTTTGAAATAAATTAATTTCCAGCTACAGAAACAATTTCAAATAATTTTCATATATCTATTAATGTAATAAAAAACAGATATGGATACATAAATAATAAATATAAACATTTTTAATTTTATTTTATTTATAATATATATGCAAGACCAGGCTGTGACGTCATGCATGGCTGGATGACGTCATATAATTTTAAATCAAGAAAAAACTAATAAATATGATTTTTTTCGAGGATAAAACCAATACAAAATGCATGATTCGTGGTGATATATAAAAAAATCTCCTTTGGTGTGAAAATAACCCTTTCCTTCCTATCGTCGATCGCTAATACTACCACTTCCGGTTTCCGGAATTGCACCAAAAGTTGATCAATTCATCCCACTGATGCATTAAGTAAATATACCAAATTTCATCAAAATCGGTTGAGCCGTTCAGGCTGTACACATCTATACGGACGGACAGACGGACGGACAGACGGACAGACATTATGCTAAAAATACTTTTTTCTGTTTAGAAAATGCATGATTCGTGGAGATATGTAAAAATCTCCACATGTGAAATTTGGTGTGAAAACAATACCTCCCTTACTATCGTCGGTCGGTAAAAATTAACATTCATACCCAAATATAAAATTATCATATTTTAAATAAAATAGATTATAATTTAAAATATAATTTAATTTTAAATAAATATTGATAAATAAAATGTAATACTTTAATATCAGTATTTAAACATTCCAGTCAGACAAACACAGTCACCGGTTAGTATACATATTATTATTGTTAAAAACAATGAATATAGTGATGTGTTTATGTGTAGACACGTCCGTTAGTAGCCTATAGAATTTATTTATTTTATTTTTCCAATTATTTTTTGTTTTTGAATTTTTATCAAAAAAATCGCTGTTTAAATTTATCTATATATTTCTGTACAACTAAAATTCAAACAAATTTCTACAACTTAACCTATGCTATGCCACCTCCATCCAATTCTCATTCTCTTTTAATTCCTTTATATTTACTTTTATATTTTCTTCTCCTCAATCCAAGCTAAGTGTCGTTCCGCCTAGAAAATATAACTATAAATTTCAAAAAGCAATAAAGTTGTTATTCAATTTAGGCGTTTCACTTTTTTAAAGGAGTACGGGAAATGATCATAATTTGTTCGATCTAAAATATTAAATTATTATGTTCTTTGTTTTGGAAAAGAAGATAGTATTATATTATTAAAATGAAAACAAATGATAGATTACAATTTGCAAAAATCTTATAATAATTATTAAATAAATAATAAAATATATAATAAAATGTATAAGTTTTATAAGTTCTCAAAATTATAATATATATCTCATTCGAGATTTCTTTAATGGTATTATATAGTGAAGACAGAGATTGATTAAAAGTCGATAAAGATCATTATAGGGAGCTTGTGCTCTAATAATGATGAAGATTACGTTCCAGCCCCATAATGTCACTTAATCATTCTTTATTCGAATAATATCCCTTTATACTTTGCTTCTTATACTTACAGGTAATTTTAATTATTGGTTTTTATTTTGATTTACTTTTGGAAACTATGTCCATTTAAGCAGTATACATACTATATTTTTCTATTAATTAGATATCATCATATACAATACAATATTTAAATGTTGCCAAATTTGCTTATTAAATTTATGTATATTTAAATAAATACATAAATAAATAATATATATATACTACTGAATATTTCGACGAATAAATAAAGAATTTTAAAATTAAGAACAAAGTCCTACTATTTATTGCCCACAGTAGTATATATATTATTATTGTCAAATTTATCCGGAATATGTTCACGTATTTTTGTGAAATTGTTTCCTCAACGTTTCGGCACCCATTTTGGCGCCATTTTCAAAAAGTTATTTACGTGAGAATATTTTTGCGATTCTGGGTCTTAATCTGTGTGACCAAGAGTCGATATCGTGATTTTGGGTTGATAGGTTGGGTGGTTTTGTACTCACTGCGTTCAGGGGCGAACTAAGGCCTAGGCAACCTAGGCCCCTGCCTAGGGCCATTCATTTTTAGGGGCAAGGAAATTACGTGTCTAGGGCCCGTATACTATATGCCAACGGTGGCCGAACCATGGCTCGCTAAAATTTTTCCCCGATAGGCCTGGAATTACAATGTTGACTAGGACCCACTTTAGCCTTAGCCCGCCACTGACTGCGTTGCTGTGGAGCTCCGTATAATCCTAGGCACTATCACTGAGACTTACACACGTCTTCACTTGACAATAGCCGAAGCGTCAAGAAAAATACGTGAACATATCCCGGATAAATAATAATAATAATAATAATAAAATTCACGGAAATCTAAACCAAGATATGTATATATATATATATGTAGGATTTGAAAAAATAGGAATTTTTTTTTTTATTCCTTCGACTAAGTTGTTCTCGGAGCGACTGGGCAAATTCTCGTTGTGCTCTGACTAATATTTAAGACCTCAAGCCTAAGATTGGAAATAATAACGGAGTCATCTATTGGCTCCTCTCATAGCGTCTGTCACCCGATTGGTTACCGTGCGCCCCTACCCCTCCGCCAACTCGTCACCAGAGGGGTATAAAATGCTACGAATTAGCTCAGGCGGAATCATTCATGATTCAGACATCAAGTTAATAATACTCCATATGAAGAACATTCTTTATTCATGATTCAAGAGTCACCCTATACGAAGAACACGATTATTTCAGAAGACGACGCTCATCATTGTTTATTTTAACTTGTTTATTAATTTTTAAACAAAAACGATATATTTTTCAATAAAAACGATATTATTTTTGCTACATTTTTCAACAAAAACGATATTTTATTAAAAAAAAACCTGCTTCGAAGCTACCAACCCTACATCTATATATATAAAAGGCAATGTCTGTGTGTCTGTCTGTGTGTCTGTCAAATACTCAAAAACTACCCGTCCGATTACGGTGAAACTTTCAGGGATTGTTGTGGGCATCCCAGGGAAGGTTTTAATCTATATATATAAAAGGCAATGTCTGTGTGTCTGTCTGTGTTATTGTTTTGTGTTTTGTACATATATATGTAAAATAAAGAACAAACAGAAATAAGAAAATAAATTTTATAATTAATATAATTTATAAAAAAAAAATAATGTTCATAAACTTAGAATATTAATTATTTAATTAATTAAAATCTACTTAAATAAATGCAAAGAACCACAAATATATTAGTAAATATATAAATAATAATATGAATACTTACTTATTATACTTACTTATTATACTAGGAAAATTTGTTGTTGCTTAAATTAAAATATATTTTCCAAGAAAACAAATATATATCTTATCTACTTATACTGATTGAAACAAAATGGATGAAAACCTTTTACATACAGACTTTTTCAACCAAATACCATGTATCACTCGAGGGTACAGGGGGCGGAGCCCCCGTCTAGGTGTGAAGAGCGCCTGGAAGGCGCTCGGAGCAGCTAGTATATATTAAAAACACTGTAGTCAGAAATTTAAAAAAAATGGATTGAAAATAAAAAGTAAATCATTGAGATTACTGAGGCCAAGAGCTTTAGAGTTCACTAGCACCAAAGAGTAAGATATATAAGATTTTAACGGAAATTTACTACATTTTAAAGTCCATTAAATGAAAACAAATATAATCCGAGTTTGAAAAACAGTTTATTTAGTAAAAAAAAACTATAAATCCTACAAAAAATAACTTTTATATTTTAATTATTTATCTCTCTGAAATATTACAACTTTATTGTTAAAAATGAATAACTTTAAATGCCAAATTACTCTGGCAACTCTTTAGGTTTGTATTTTATTTTTCTCAAAATCTACTTTAACAATTTTATTTAAATTGCATAGAGCGCGTTGTTAAAAATGTTTATGAACTATCAGATTTATTTTAAATTAAAAATTATATTTTTTTTATTATAATTCTTATAGGATGCATATAACAGAGGTGTCCAAGCGTCCGAGTCTTCAGCCAATTTATTAAATGATAAAATGTAAAAACGATTTGCTAATGTTAAAACCCAACTACGGTTAATATTTATATTTCAAAAAATTATTTATTTATAATACATAAATACATATGTAGATATTTACATATAACCATATGAATATAATTGCTTTATATCATAACTATATATTTTATATAAGCTCTTTATATTATTAAAGATTAATATTTTTTAAATAATATTATTAGAAACTTTATTCAACAGAACGACGATTATTATATAATATTTTGTATTTATATCATAATAAAAAATTACAATTCCATTTATTTTTATAACCTGGTATTTCATTTTTATTGATATTTTAAATTTTAAGGCAGAGTTTTGACATTTCCATTAAAAATTAAAATATATTTTACCTTTTTTCTTTCATGATTTTGATTTTATCTATTTATGCAAATTTTTGTTTTGTTTTATTTACATTTTTTTGTATTTTTCCTTTTTTTTTAGGTTTGTTTGATCAATTATACTTTGTTCATTTTTTTCTTTCAATATTATAATTATTATTTTTTTTTCATAAAAATATGCTTTCAAGCAAATATACAAATGTAATTTTCTAAACTCATATGGTTAAAATTCTACCTTTCATTATTTATTTTAAATTCAATTGTGATTATTAGTCAAAAGTTTATTAACATCTAATATTATTGTAATTAGAGAACGACGATAAGGAAGTTCATAAATACAGAGAGAAAACAATATAATAAAAAAAAAAAACGGTTGAGAATTAGGAGAGATTAGAAATTGGGTGGAGGTGGCTAATTGTTCTGGTAACACACACACACACACACTTGTATTTTTGTGATAAATAGCGCTTTAGAGATATATAGCTATGTTAATTTTTCTTCTATAAGTTTCATCAATTTTATTTAAATGATCTCTTCTTTGTTAGTGAATTGAATAATTCACTAGAATATCAACTATAATATCCACAAGAACTCCAGGGATGTTTTTGCGATACTAAATGAACAAACATTTGCATTAAATTATTGATTTTATCCATTCAACCTAAATCCTAAACACGATTAATAAATCATAATATTTAAGCTACTTACGATTTTAGATAACATTAATAAAATAATTTATTGTTACATTTAAAAATGAATAAAATAAGAACATTTTTTATTACATCTTAATAATATTAAAATTATAGACCATTAGAAGATTTTTTGAAAAATAATACTCTAAATTACTATTTATATACGAGTATATAGGAATCAACGGTAAACGGTAGCTCTCTATATAGCTCTCTTTCTTCTTTTTCCTAACCAATTTTAACATTTCGGTCCCATATCAGAACCTTCTTCAGAACTTTTGTTTTGTAATTTTTTGCAGATGAAAAGGACCAAGATATAAATATATTTTTATACATTTTATAAATTATGTATATATATATATTCCCTATTACCTATAATATAACTATAATATAACTTCGGAATTCATTTTATTTAAATCATTTTAAACTTATTGTTTATTTATTTTCCTTTATCCAATTAATCACAATGATATTGATAATCCTGATTGATTGACATTAACTACAATAATGAAAATACAATTTTATATCAAATAACTAATCCAAAAATAAAATAGACAAATGATGAAAAATTGATTTATTCATTGATACTTTTTTTGTTGATAATGCTTAGAGTGGGTGTAAAGCAATTTGACGAAATTATATTCAAATACGCTAAATGTGTATGCATTGTCAACTTGTTATTAAATTAAGCAAACAGTGATTATTAGACGACATGCAGTGTTTGCACAACTCAAAACGTGTACAAAATCATCTAGAAAATATTTATATTAGGAATAGAGGGATATATATATACATATATTATATATACCATATATATATTCAACACAAGTGACTAGCGGCTTCGTTCTTTCACATTCAGAAGACACACATATATAATCATAATAATAATAATAAATTATAGTTTATTATGGCTCTCACTATGAAAAAAATAACAAAACCAAAATACTGAAGATGGTAGTGATATGGAACCGAAATGTCGACACATTAGTTGCGGGGGGGGGGAAAAGCTAAAGAGTTTCATTTCTTTTTTCTTGTTTTTCTTTCGACTACCCGCTCACTGCTAACAATTTCAATTAATTAATAATTTGTATGAGACGCAAACAAAAATATAAAAAAAAAAACTTCAGCCATAAAAATTTATTTTCTTTACTTTTTTCATTACCCATAAATAATAATACTAATAATAATTATAATCAATGTGTTGTAAGAAAAGCTTAATAAAAACCAACATTACATATTTTTCAATAAAGATTTTTATTAAAAAAAAAATGAAAGCTAATTCCAGTTTGCTAGTAATTAAATATAGTTCCATTCTAATTAATCTTCATTCTCTTCTTGGGTGAAATTTATTTATTCTCCACTCGTGTTTCCCAGTGCCTTGGAGATCGGATGTCTGATAAATTTATGAAGGAAAATTAGTCGACCATCGTAAAAAGAAATATATACAATTTAATAAGTTACCTGGAATGGTGTAGAAATAGAAGGAAAATGATAGTATAATGGTGAAAGGGATGAAATGTAAACGTGTTTAAATGCCCAAAGAAAGTGACAGGCACAATCCTTGGCATTTGTTTGGAATGTTTATTATTTATCTATGTTATTGTCCAACACAACACGGAAATAATATATGAAAAACGATATCACGTACCAAAAGAGAAAAGAGAAAATAGTATTAACTCGAATCCGCTGAGGTTCTTTATCATTTCTGTCATATAAATATAAATATATATATATATTTATATAATATTTTGAACACATTTTAAATCAATAACCCTTTTTTTAATGACAAACATGTATTCTTGTATATAAATATCGGTCTCTGTCTTAAATTTATTTTTTTGTAGATTTAGATGTTTTTAGATAACGAGAAATCACATGTCTCTATGAATCCCAAAATATTGTTAAGAAAACGACATGTGTGTGACACAAAAGACAGCCAATTTAAAGGTAAAGAACATAGTTCAAGAGTATTGGATAATATATTTGGGATTGAGATGGTGGTAGATCAGAATAAAAAGTTTTAGAAGCAACTGCGAATCAGAACTTTTAACATTTAATCATCAGAATTAGATTGATAATTTGCAGTTCTTATTATATTCTCTTTATATTCACTTTCCACTCATCAAACTCATTGATGGTATATCTGAATAAAACGACTAATACAATTTGATTGGATGATAGTGCACATTCTGAGAATGTTCATTTGCGTTTATCCGGTCTAAACTAATCCTCTTTATGTTTAATTGAGGAGAGCTTATGTCACTCCTATATTACTTTACCCATTGTATACTAAAGCTCTATACCATATAATATTATGAATCATTATAGGAATTATTATTAGGTATTAATTATTTAATTATTTTATTTTGTTTTCTAATGATCTGAAAATCATCAATAATATATTCAAGCAACCCAGTTCAGTTTTCAATTTCTCAAAAGGAAGATAACTTTACATAACATTTTAATTTTTATTATTTATTTTTAATCCTCTTAAATATCAGGAGATTTAAAATTTAATTAAAAAATACATATTCAAGCTTTTTAAGGGTATATAAATTTTAAATTCCATGCTAATACAAATTAGAAAAAAAAATTGTTATTCTTCTTGACTTAAATACCAATATTCCTATTAATATAACATTCTGATCAGAGATTTCGGACTCTGATACACTTCCCTTAAAAAATAATTTGTCAAGATTCCAATTTATTTTTCTATTATTGCTATAATTTATCTTTTGTTAAAGTAAAAGTAATACTTGAAGAATTTTATAGTGTAATTATCTAGTTCATCACTGTAGCATCACTATGTTATGGGTAATAACTTAGCAGACATCAAAGAATTAATGTTTTAGAATAATGAGAGATAAGAATATAAAACTAACGAATGATAAACATAATATAACATATTAACTTACAAGAAAGTTTTCTTAACTTACAAGAAACTTAAAAACATATACAGTGTTACCTGAACCAAACTAAATATAATCGAAATATAATATATTAATATTTAATCGATATTACCCATTTCTTCCTTATTTTATTAATCGATTTTCAGACTTTTTTGAAAAAATCCAAAAATATTTTGATAGCTAGGTAATGAAAATGGTATTTGATTCAAAATTAGATGAAAACTAGGAAAATGTTATAAATTATTTAATATCTCTTTTATTATTTAATCAGAGTACCAGATGTTAAAATAATTAAGACACATGTGTTTGTAGACCTTAAGATGAAAGAGAGGGATTAATGTACTTCGAATAGATTTTGAAGATTTAAGCTATAGAGGTAAATGAATGTTTGCAGGATATTGGTAAAAGGAATTATTTCCGAGTTTACGAGTTCATAGAGTGAATGATCACTGATGAAAGATATACAATTGAAATTATATTTTCAATGATTTTAACAAAATTCTACGAATCATATCGATTTTGGAGAGTATTAACAATATCATATATTTCATCAGAATACAGTTCCATTATAAGATCAAACACAACCGAATCAATGAATAAAAATACCACAGAATAGAATTGTAAATTTAAAATGACAAAGGGATTTGTTTTGAAAAATCAATATTTTTTAACCATAAAGCATTTTTTAAATAACTAGAGATCTCAGGTGAAAACTGTCACAAAATATAATAACACAATTCATTTTAATTCAGGAAACAAATATGTATTTGTTTAAATTTATTGGGTGAAAATTAAATATAAGTATTTTTATTGAGCATCAAGTTCAAGAAAAATAATTATGAAAAGATTCTAATGGAAAGCTTATTTTTAATTGATTAATTACTTCTCTATAACTATTTACTTATTTCAACTTTTTTGTTTTAATTATAAATTCTAAATGAACGAAAGTTTCTGTATTCTCTTTAATAATGATTCTTTCACCCATAAAAGGAAAAAAATCTGGAGTGTCTCCACTCGACTATCTCAGAAATTTGAATTGGATTAATTAACATAACGGACCCGGGCAAGAACAGTGAAACAACTAAAAAACCTTGAATTTCTACAATATTGAATTAAAGAAAATTAAAAGTGTCAACTAACCTAAAAGTAAAGATGACACAACTGCCATATTGCGGACAAATCTAGAGTTACAGATATGACATTTTTCGTGCTCGTACTTGTATAACAGATCCATTCACCAGTGTACTTAACTCAAAATCGGGATTTTTTTAGTTGTGTGACTGTTCTAATTGCGATATATTATATTTATATTTAAATTAAATTTAATTAATTGTAAATTATAAATTGAAATTAATAAATAATAATTAATAAACCAGCGCGTGTTTGGCTCTTTTGTTGATGGCACCACGTCACGTGCTGGGGCGTGATTTGCAGTTGTGTTAAAAAATTTATTGCGGTACTTTCAGCGATTTAATCAAGCTGAAATTCTATATATAGCAGTTTTATACAATTTTTAATCATGTGAAAATCTACATATATATTTATTTGTACGGTCAGTTTAGAGGAAAAAAATGAAAAAATGACCCTCTTCCAGATGAGCTACATTTTTCAAAAGTTGATATAAAACTATGAATTTTGAATAATGCCAAATGTACCAAATTTCATTATTCTAGCTCAAAACTTGTCTTCATACACACATACACACACACATAGACATTTTTCTTAACATTAGTGAAAATGACTCAGAGACCTTCAAAACGTATAAAAACATAAAAAACTCGACATGGAAAATTTTCGTGAACGCAATACTATCTCTGACGTGATAGTAAAAATTAAATTTTTATTTATTTATCCTTTTATATTGTATTATTTTTTTATGAATGATATAATAGAGATTAAAAAAAAAAACAAATAATAAAATAAAAAAGTTATGGAAATATAAAATCAAATGTTTTTTTTAATAAAATATATGAAAAAAAATAATTATATATTGAATATCAAATGTTGAATATTTATAAACTTAATAATTAATGCTAATATTTGTGGATACATTGAAAAAAAAAGTGAAAAAATATTTTAAAGCCTTAAAATATTGATTCTATTGTAATATCTTTTTAAATTAATGCATTATATTAGCCTTTGGCAGTATTTATTTATTATTGCTTTATTTTTAAATAAATTTATTATTTAATATATATGAATAAATATAATATTTATAAAATGAATAAACAAATTTTTTAACTCAAAAATTAATTTTTTTAGAAATGTAAAAAAATAAATAAATAAAAAAATAATAAATGAAATTTCACATTAATCCGACTTGTAGTTTGAAAGATTTTCTTTTTTATATTTCTGAAAATTCTTTTCATAATATATGTATATAAATAAAACTAAGTAGTGGTTAGGGATTTTTAGATTAAAACCAAAATAATTATTCATTCTAAGGGAAAGGGAAACAAATTTCCAGGTCTTAATTACAATTATATATCTATAGACATACAGTAATTTTTATTAAATAATTTAAATAAAAAAAAACAATAATGAATTTAAACTATTGAAAAGATTAAAAATTATGATTTTTTTTTTTAATAAGGGAGTAATAATCAGAAAACAAAAAAAAAAAATAATATTTTGATAAATATAATTATAAACCAATAGAAATAAGTTGACCTCTGGCCAGGTCCGAACCGACCGACGGTTTGAAGTAAATTAATTTCCAGCTACAGAAACAATTTCAAATAATTTTAATATTCCATTAATGTAATAAAAAACAGATATGGATAGAACATAAATATTTTTAATTTTATTTTATTTATAATATATATGTAAGACCAGGCTGTGACTGGGTGACGTCATATAATTTTAAATTAAGAAAAACTAATAAATATGATTTTTCTCGAGGATAAAACCAATACAAAGTGCATGATTCGTGGTGATATGTAAAAAATCTCCTCATGTGAAATTTGGTGTGAAAATAACCCTTCCCTTCCTATCGTCGATCGCTAATACTACCACTTCCGGTTTCCGGATTTGCACCAAAAGTTTATCAATTCATCATACTGATGCATTAAGTAAATATACCAAATTTCATCAAAATCCGTTGAGCCGTTCAAGCTGTATACATCTATTCGGACGGACGGACGGACAGACAGCATGCTAAAAATACCTTTTTCTGTTAAGAAAATGCATGATTCTTGGAGATATGTAAAAATCTCCACATGTGAAATTTGGTGTGAAAACAATACCTCCCTTACTATCGTCGGTCGGTAAAAAGAAGAATTAATTGATAGAAAATAAGATTTGGTTGGAACAGGATAGGGATGGTTGTAGGAATGTAGTCATAAACTTTCAAGTTCATTAGTGATATAAAGAAAGATATTAAGGTATTTTAATAATAAGAATATAATAAATATTAAATATTGTTGATGTATATTTCTCAATTTGTACAACATAACTAAGATAGCTAATTGAAATGATTTTCATTCATTGTCATCTGGAAATTATTAAGAAGGAGATATAAGTTTGTTTTATATTACAATATCTTGCCTGAGATTGATTGATTATATAAAGAACTTCACTCGCCAGCAAATAATATTAACACGATTTTACGCTTATCCAAGAGGAACTATTTGAAAAGAGAGTGGTTGATAGGGGTTTAAGAGAGGATTGAGTGGTTGGAAAGGGGATAAAAGGGGGTTGAAATAGACAGCTGCTAGACAAGCGCGAAATAAATTCCGTGTGCGAAAAGCGGGAAAATTTCGGTCGGAGCATCAGGCCGGGTTCTGGGGTGCGATCGATCGGTTTGGAAACGACAGCCCCGGTTAGAAAGCCCGGTCCTAGCAAGCACAGCTAGGGTCAACCTGTGACAAGCCGCCGAAGTGCACCCGGTGCAGCCCCAAGGTCGACATCTTTGATCTGGTCCCAAGGACCCAATATCAAACCGCCACCCCACCCCACTCTCAACCCACCCCCTAACACCAACATCAAACCAGCACACTTACACTAGCACACCACATTCTCAGTACCCAACAAATAACGATAACGGATATACTTACTTCTTTAATTTTGTTTATCCTAAAACTCCACTTTATTACTTGAATGCCACACCCCTACCCCCCATTAGACATTAATCAAACTTAAAAAAAAAATAAAAATAAAATAAAAAAAAATATATACATTACCCACGTAAAAACAAAAACGTTTGAGCACAATTGAATCTCACCAGGATATTTATTTTCAACAAATATCAAATGTAGAATGTAGAGAATATATATAAATAATACCTAAATAAATAAATGATAAAAATTAGATATTATAAATATTTTATTTATTTAAGTATTCATTTATTTTTAAATTTTATATCTAGTTCAAATTTTATTTATTTAGTGAATCCTCTCGACCTCAAATTCCGTGACTCAAATCCACACTTTGTTTAAAAAAAAAAAAAAAAATTATTAGTATAGAAAAATATAGGTATATATATATTTTTAAAAGTTAAAACTTTAAAAATTTTTTTTAAATTTTTAAAAATATTTTGAATTAATAAATAACAATTAAAGATCTACACTCCACGAACGATGTAATAAAACACGGTGGCCAAACCGTGGCTCGCGAGCCTCATGTGGCTCTTTTTGAGTTTATTGTGGCTCAATTAAAAAATTTTAAGTCGTGACAAAAAAAAAAAAGGTAAAATGTTTTTCCTGATTTGGCTGTTAAACATTTTCGATTTTTCAATATGGCTATAAATATTACCAAATTACCAAGTGTGGCCACCCTTGAAATAGAACACATACATATGACATTTTTTTTATTATATTATATTATAATATTATAATATTAATTATAATATTAATATTATATTACATATCAATTTAGGACAAATTGTATCATAATTAAAGAAATCTACTTAACATTTTTTTTTGTTATACATATTTTGTTATTATTAAAAAATATTAAAATATTTTTCTTTTTTAATAAATACACTGTCTTTATCGATTTTAATGAGTATTGTGAAACATAATCATTTATATTAAAGTACCGGGACCCCGAGCCTCGGCTCGGTAATTAAGTTAAAAAAAAATAATTCATTATTATTGGGTTTGGCTGGAAATATTAATACCTAGGACACCGAGCTCTCGCTAGACCCTTTAAAAATATTGATATACAATTCTTTAATTATTTATTACAATTATTAAATGTTGCATCATTGCATCAATCTGATTAAAATGATTGGAACTTGGGGTCCTCAATAATACATAAATATGTATTATTATGTTGCATGAATATTTTTTTTTTGTGTTGGAAGAATGATAAATATATAATTATAAAATATTATTAAAATATATATTTTTAATTTTATTTCGAAATTAAATAATGAATTTTAAAATATTTTAAATATCAAAAAATATTAATACAATATCCTTTAAAAAAAGGCGGGAGTCAAATTTCAACATGGATGTCATTTGTGACGTCATCCATATATAAATTTAAATTAAGAAAAAACTAATGAAGATGTATTTTTCCTGAGATGTGATCAATAAAACTCAATTTTTCTTTATAAATACTATATCTAGTGTGAATTTCAAAAAAATCGTTAGAGCGGTTTTTGAGAACCCATGGCCATACAAACAATTTTAGCTAGCATAAGAAGATAAGATAAGATAAAAAATTTAAATTTATATAAATACATATCGTCGGTTTCAAAATTAATAGATTTTCAGGAAAGGCATTTCAAAATTTGTAAAATATTAATACAATTATATCTTTACATAAATAAATAATAGAAACAAACGGTTCTACATATAATTGAGAGGCATTTTAAACTATGATTTCGACTAATAATTTGTAATTTATGAACACTTACTAACCCTTTTACACCCCCTTATTTAAATATGTAACAGTCTTGCCCAAAAAATAGTTCGCCTTTTGAATACTGCATAAAATAGGACTCTATTCACCAAAACTATGAAATCAAAATCAAGGCACTTTATAAAATGTGACACTATTTTATATAATTCTACAATAACAATCAAGACACAACTAACATGTGACGGCCTTACACTGCCTGTTTTAAATGCCATATAGTGATTTTAACAGTAGTTTCAACTTGTGCCTCTCTTTCACATAATATATTGACAATAAGTAATAGTTTTATATAAAAATCTCAATTATGATAATTTGACGGTACTCTTCCAAATCGACAATATATAAATAAATTAGTTTTTTGTTATAAAGGATACGAAGAGTAGAAAATATAAAAAATAAAGGGGAATTAGAACAAGATACGAATGGGGTGGAGTTGGCTCAGAATTGGAGTAATGTAGTTCCTGTGGTCAAGAACATACGAGATATAGATAGAATAAATCATAATTAAAAATATATAATAGTTTAAGTTAATAAATAAATAAATAAAGATCATTTCTCAAAAAACATTTTAATAAGAAAATCTACGGACTGGGGTTTATATGCACGTATATATTTAAAAACAAACAAATAAACTATTACACGTTCGAGGTCTGAATCTCACATTTCTAAATTCAGATTTAAATTTAACTCACTCATTTTCAACCTACCTCTTTTGACTCGTATACCCCTTGACAGCTTATTTCTCTCGACTGTATATAAACTTCATATAGGATAATAATAGTTGTTTATTTATCAAATAAAATAACAATAGAAATTTTAACAACTTGTTGAAAATCAGCTTATATTTGACCTTAAATAATTAGGAGATTTTCCTTTGGATTGGGCTTTTAATTAAATGTCAATCGAATTGATTTCTATATTTTCAGTGTATTGTTTGTTTGTGTGATTGTAATATTACGTTCAAATTTTATATATACCATTTAGATTTAAACATTTTGAACATCATTTTACAAAGTATAGAAATTCCATTGTATTTTACCCACCGATGTTAGGAAGGGAAGGTATTGTTTTCACACCAAATTTCACTTGGAGATTTTTATATATCTCGACGAATCATGCATTACCTTAACAGAAAAAAAAAGTATTTTTAACATGAAGTCTGTTCGTCTGTCCGTCCGTGCATTGTGTGCCATAGACGTGTATAGCTTGAACGGCTCAACGGATTTTGATAAAATTTGGTATATTTACTTAATGCATCAGTAACATAAATTCATCAACTTTTGGTGTGTATCCGAAACCGGAAGTGGTAGATTACAAAGTAGTAATTTTATATTCACTATCGGAAAATATTTCACTTAAAATATAGTACTAATTAATAATTGAGTATAATTAAACTAAAAATAAAAACCAAGATAATTTAATTTAGTCATTTTAATTCAGGTTTTAAAACTATTTATTTTTATTATACTTTATATATATATATATATATAATATATAATGTTGTATGGATATTAATTTATTTCATATTGTCGGTCGGTTCTATGCCTAGCTCATATCTTTGTCATTAATATATTTCAATAATAAAATAACAAAGATGATGAAAATTTATTAGTGGTATAGGCCTGGAGTTAAATCTTTAGATCACGATGGTTAAAATCGCTCAAAATTAAAAAATTAAAAAAAAAATATTCATAAACATAATTAAAAAATAATAATAAAAATAAAAACTTGTAAAATTATATCTTAGTTCCCTTACAAAGAATTTTTTTTTTTTTAAAGGAAATATAAAAATATTTTAAAAATCTCATTGTATGCATAGATTCGAGGATTTTTGAAATGACTCAATTCAATTTAAAAAGAGATTTATATATTTTTCACAGAAATAATCATCAATGTTATTTAACCATCATGTATATACGAAAAGATTTAACGACACCAAATTAACCTTAGATTAATTTTAATGAAATGAAAACGAGATAACAAACAGTAATTATACTAGTTTCACTATTATCAGAGGGCAACATGGCTGTCTTTCAAGCATGTGAACCTGGACATGGCATTGAAACAAGGTCCACCCAGCCTACATGATCGAAATTGAGAAACTACTTAAAATAATAAGTAACGGTATGGGATCATGAAAATCAAGACAATGCGTTGTACTGAACATACAACACTTCTACCTTGTTTAGACGGCAACCAACTTGATCGGCATTATCCTTTCATATAATATTTGAAAGTGTAGGTAGGTTCATATAATAATTTAACAATAAAATTATTTTAATTATATTCCTATATTTAATACTTGTATGTAGGAGGGAAGGTCAATAAGTTCGTAACTTTTTGAATTTCCCTTCTATTAAATTAAAAGAGAACACTGTATCTGAAGGCAGGCAACTATTAGCTACTTCTGATGAAATTTGAACGAGCTGGGTCTTTTAGATTTTGTTTGGCATCCATTAATAGCAGACTACCTCGTAATTTGAGAAGAAAATGGAAATTAAAGTTGATGAAAAATCGATTTCAATTTGTCATAAGAGCGAACAGACAGATAGACAGACAGACATGAAGCGAAGTTGATAAAAACGTTTTAATAAAAAGTGAATTTCCATGAAAATCAATGAATTGAGATACGAATTACTTTCTCATCAGCCATATTCTCTGGATTTAGATTCGACCGATTTCTTGTTTCCAAACCTGAAGTAATGACTGAACGAGAAGAGATTTGGCAAAGGGTATAGAGCCAAAAAGAGGCTATGTTGAAAAGTAAAATAATCTTTTATCCAAAAACTTTTGTTTGATTCAAAAAGTCACGGACTTATTGACCTGCTCTCGTATGTTAAAAATGGAATTCATTCGAAATATTTTGGATTAAACTAACAATGTTTAGAACTTTACATATAGAAATGTCTAGTGAAACAATGATAAATATAATTCTAAAATGATGAGATTTAATGGAGATATAGCAGCTATCTTGTTATTTGTATCCCAATAGAATAGACCAGCGGCCTTTAAAGAGTAACATCTCTCTTTATCAGATTCAGTTAAATCAAGTCCACTATAACAACGTTTTCTTCAATCAGAAAGTTTTGATCCATTGCCAAAGGTTAATCATTTCAAATAAATAAATTATTAAATACAAAAGTGACAGTCAAACAAGTCCCATTAAATTATTTCTTTCAATTTTTATCATCTATTCTTAAGAGATTTTGAGATTTAAAAAAAAAAATACCGAGATTACCTCTTCACTCGGCTCTATATATCATTAATCTTAAAAAATCCTTAAAAAAGAACTTTAATATCCGTATATTATATTTTTAAAAATACATTGTAGAAAGTGTACAATAAATAATTTGCCAGGATTTAGAGAAAAATGATGAAATGGAAAACGACTCTCATCCTCACCTCATAGTAGCACCTCCCTTATGTAATGTTCGCACACCTTAGCACCCTTTTGCAGAATGTAAAAGGGCACAATGCCAAACGCCTACCCCTGCCACCCCTTTAACTTGAGACCCATTTCCTCCACTGGTGCCTAAAATCAATGGAACAACATCAGAGTAGAATTGTACCTCCAGCTAGAGCAACGTTGGTTCACAGGATAATATTTTCAACCCCCTACTATTATATTTCACCCCACAAGTCACCCTATTTCATTCCAAAATGACATATTATCCTATGCTGTATAATTTTTCTCTATAGATAGAAATGAAAATATATACATATATCGTTTGGATTATTCAACTTAAAATCTAATAATTAGTATGGAAGGAGGCGAATAGTCAATTTTATGATACTATTTTTTCAAATTTAATAAGAAATACTCTTATTTTACTAAAATAGTAGAATAATCTCAAATATCTTTAATTTTAACTTCAAAGTAATGTATGAATTCGAATTAATAAGTCTTTGAGTCAAAATAAAAGGAAACAATTATTTAACAGAAATGTTTTTGTTTTTTCTAAATGGTTAAAAATAATTTCAAATATGATATTCTATAATTGAATTATATATTGAGAATAAGATAGAAGAAGTATTTATGGAAATCCAGTAAAAATTCCATTAAAAACAATAGAAAAAATATTTTATATTACTTGTATATTAAAATAAATAATTATTCTCTTAGAGGAACAAAAATAGTGAAAAATTTGTCTAATGGAGAAACAAAGTGTGAAACAACAGGTGGATAAACCAACAACAATTGTGAGGGAATTGGGAGAGGAAGGAAAATGGATGGAGGAATTTTATGGCAAAATTTTTTAACATTGTTTTGTTATATTGTTTATTCAAATAAGAACTATTAAATGTATGAGAACTACAAAAATATATGTGACAATACTAGAATTTTTTTTATTTGTATGTAAAAATTTTAAATTTGAAAGATTTCTAAAATGGTTGAAAGTGAAATAGGATTAAAAATCATCCTCCCATATATCAATTTGAGATTATAACTAAATACAGGTAATTTGCGATTTAATTTTTCTAATTTTTTTTTTTAAATCTTTCATTTTTCTTTATAATAATATTAAGATTTTTCAAAATTTTGAAATTTAATATTTTTCTAAAAACCTAGGACATTTATTTAAAGATATTGTAATTATGTTAATAAAAATTTATTTATATGAAACATATTAATTCATTAAAACAAAATAATTATTTTTTTATATTATTTATTTTTAGATTTTTTTCTCTATGTTATAATTTTTTTATATATTTAATTCAATCTTTCTAAAATATCTCTGTTATTTTCTTTAAAAAAATTATTTTCGTTTCACATTTATTTTTGAGACAGATAATATAATATTATAATGATTTAATCAACATAATAATAATTTAATGTAGTGGTTGGACTTGTTTTTCAAAAAAAAATTTTCTAAAATTAAATTTTAAAAACATAGCAGCATAAATCAGAGGTTGTAAACTATTGACCTCACACATAACAATTTAATATTATTTTATACTACTTATATTATCAAAAAGTTAATCTAATTGTAGAATAAAGTCAAGTCAAGTCGTGAACTACGATACTTGAAAAAAAAAAACGGTTCATATCTCAACAAATTTTGTAAATTTTAGAATTTGTTTTATAAATAAAATTAAATCAATATTAATAAAATAAAAATGTAACAATCTTAAAAACAATCAATATTTAAATTGAATGAGAACTTATTAAATTTAATATAACACTATATTTATTATTATTATTATATTTAAATATATTTTTTTTCAACGTGTACTATCAAAAAATAATAAAAAAAAGTAAGATATAAACAAAAATATTTTAATTATAATTTAATAATAAATAATTTTTTATTTTAGTTAAGATATTTATTTGATTTCTTCAAATAATTAATATTAATTTATGAATAGGTAAATTTTCATAATTTACGATGATGGTAATTAAAATTTATAAGCTCGGTTAATTTCTGTAACCAATATATTTAATATTCAAGATGTTAATTTGTGGAGAAAATTAAGAAGATGTTAATAGAATTGAAGACATAGAAAATCAAAGAGTGGGTGGATATTCAATTTCAATATGTATAAACGACAGATCCAATATATATTCGTAGAACTGACGCCATGGTTGGTATATAACCACAAACTCTCAAGTTCAATTAATCAAAACAAGGTATACATAAAAGATATATATATATATATATATATATATATATATATATATATATATTATATTATCTTATTATACTAAAAAAAATTGTATATATATATATATTTATATTTTTGAGATATTAAAACGCTCTAAGAATTTTTTTGAAATTC
The DNA here is from genome assembly GCA_963082975.1 of Labia minor. Taxonomy (NCBI): domain Eukaryota; kingdom Metazoa; phylum Arthropoda; class Insecta; order Dermaptera; family Spongiphoridae; genus Labia; species Labia minor. The sequence goes on along the minus strand of OY720350.1, from coordinate 28,697,038 downwards.
ACACTATAAGTAATATTTATAAAGATAAATTGATCTGTATTGGTTTCAGCCTGGAGAAAAATAATCTTCATTAGTTTTTTCTTAATTTAAATTTATATGACGTCACAAATGAAAAAAAAAATCTAAAATTTATTTGTCTTGCAAACATTGTAAGTTTATTTATGATATTTGAAAAACAATTTTTTAATCTGTTTTGTTGTTTAATTTTTTGTTAATTCTTATATAAATTTTTAAATCTATTTTCGTGTTTATTTTTTATTAAATTACTAATTTATATTTATTTATTAATTGTTCTCTTATTAATTAATTTTTAGATAGTTTTATAATTTTTAATATTTTTCACTAAAATATTATTTAAATTTTATTAATATTATTTATTATTATTGAGGACTCCAAGTTCCATTCATTTTAATCAGATTGATGCAATGATGTAATATTTAATAATTGTAATAAATAATTAAAGATATCAATATTTTTTAAAGGATCGATAGCTCGGTGTTCCAGGTACTGCTCGTTATCTTTGAATATAATATATTTAAAAGGAGCAAATGATTTTAGTTTTTTTTTGTCTTTTTTTTAAATATTTAGTTTAGTTTTTCATGACTTGGATATAGATACTCAATCTAGAATAATGAGTAAGCAAAAAAATAAAAAAAAGGCTTTAGCTAATTTAGAATTTGTGGCGCGTAGGTGGATGTGACATGAGTGGGGTGAGAGGGAGAGGGATCAGAGGAAAGACCGGATTCTCGAGAAAAGCTAAAACCTCTCGGAGGTCAACTCACACCGACCGACTCTCGGATATTACATTCAACTCTAACCCTTACTCTTATGCCCATCCTCACTTCAACACTCATTTATCCTAAAAGAAATATATATATATATATATATATATTATGAAAATTGTTTACTCAATCACTTCAATTTTTTTTTATCATAATATATCATGATTATGATGAAAAAGAATCTTAAGTCATCCTTCCTTTAAAAGAAAAATTGTTTACAAATATAAAAAAAGATGGGTAAATAGAAACGTTAATTATTATTAAAAACAACAAATATAATATATATATATAGTGGTTTTATTTCATACAGTCTTAGACCATTTTTTTCCTGTTCATGTGGTCGTTCTCAACAAATAAAAAAATCAAAATATAACTAAATAAAAAAACTCTGTCATGTTAAGATAAAGAAAATATTGGATCTTGAAATTTTTTTAAATTGCTATACCCCTGAAATAATCTTAAATACTTTCTAAATATATTTTAATAATTTAGTGCAATACTGGAATATTTATTTGAAATATTTCAATACTTGAAAATAAAACAAATCGTCTTTAGAGGTATGTTTAGGTTTTAATTATAAAAGGTAATTTTACTTACTTAATAAAAAATTAAACATTCATTCCCAAATAAATAATTATCATTTTTTGGAAATTAAAATTCAATTTCAAATTGAATTTTAATTTAATATTATACTTAATAAAATTAAAAAAATCATAATTATTTAATTTCAATATTTCAACATTACTATTTTCAGACTGATATATCACTTGAGACACTTGAGATATCGACAGAAATTTGTATATGGTAATTGTTTAATCTAACCGATGTATGGTGGATTTTGGTAAAAAAAACTTTACCAGTAGAGCATATTGTAAATCCATTGATATTCTATTTAGCTACCATGTTTTATTATTTGACCCCCAGAGGGCTCCACTATTTTTTTGTTTTTTATAAATTGGGTTTGGATATAAGAAGATTAAAATATATTAATTAATTAAATAATTTTCCTATATCCAAACCGAACTTATAAAAACCGAAAATTAGTGAATTAAAACATTATTAATTGATTGCTCATTCATAAGCAGTTTATATGCAAACTTTAATAATTTTTCTCTCATAAACTAGAAGCGACCGCCACATACTGCTTAAGGAAAGTTTGTTTTGAATCAAAAAAGGAATATACTGGTAATTTTTTATCAAAATCCATCATACATCAGTTAGACTAAACAATTACCTTGTATATTTATTTCTTCAACTAAATATTTTAATTTTGTTATATAATGTAGGCAATGCAAAGACTTTTCATTAAGTTAATTGCAACTCCCATCAAGAAAATACATTTTCTTTTATCTACAGATGAATTAAAAATAAAAATATAAATTTTAGGGCCAAGATTTAATAATTAATTTCAAATATATGTGAATACTAGTTAAAATATGCGTAGATCCTAAACGTCATTAATATTTAAATAAATAAATAAATAATAAATTATTATTTTATATTTTTTTAAAATTTGTTTTTATAGCATCTATAATTTGTATGGGATATTAATTCAAATTTTTATTTGTTTATTTTATATAACTATGGCTCTTCATAATAAATATATGAAAAATCGTAATGCAGCTCTAATCTTTTTTTCATCATCCTTGCCCAATGCTGATACATTTTTTAATCATTTATTGATTAGTGATGACGAAATAAAAAATTGTTATAATGTTTCTAATGGACCAATAACTTTTTATGAGCTATTTTTCCACACCTTCAATCCATGATGAAAAAAAAGCTGGAGAAAAAAGAAAGCATTCATGCACAGAAAATAAATATTAAATAATGTTACTATTATGGTAATGAAAGGTTTATTTATTTTTGATATATAATTTTGAATTTTTACATAGAAGAATATCAAGAAATCTATTATATACTACTTGAAAGCATAGATTTATAAATAATATTCGAAATCTAAAACAATTTCTTTGATCCATCTATCTCTAATGTTGGTATATCTACATCCAATTTCTATTTTCTCCAAATTCCATCATACTAACTTTTTTATGCAATTTTAATTTACAATATTAATGAATTTTGTTCTATAAAGACATGGATCATGCCCCATATTGTATATATGTTCCGCAACCGGATTTATTGTTTTATATATATATATGTATATATACACGATATATTTTTCACCGGTCTTTCCTCTCCCATTCTTGCCACACATCATCGTAACCTTCTCGATTTTCTGACTCTAATACGAGGATGGTCTGAAAAGTTTCCGACCCGACCAAGAAAAACGATGTCTTTCAATTTTTTGTTTGTTTTATTTTTCAAAATTCAAGATAGCTGAGACCTGTACGATGTCAGCTGAACGTGTGCGAAATATTTTGCAAGACCATTTGAATTTGGAAAGCTTTGTGCAACGTGGGTGCCGCATTTCCTAACGTTAGACCAAAAATTGCTTCGAAAAACCATTTCTAACGACAATTTGGCGCTGTAGGCGTAATCCAAACGAATTTTTGCGTCGATTCATAACTATTGATGAGACTTAAATTAAATTAAATCAAATTTAATTAATTAAATAAATAATTTATTAATTAATTAAATTAATTAGAACACCGTTATGAGAAATGTATCAGTGTTGATGGAGATTATGTTGAAAAATAAAACAAACAAAAAATTGAAAAACATCGTCTTTCTTGGTCAGGTTGGAAACTTTTCAGACCACCCTCGTATATATATGTATATATATGTATATATATATATATACATATATATATATTAACTTAAAACATAATTCATTGTTATTGAGAATAAAAAATAAATTTCAATGACAAAATAAATTACATTTCTTTATAATATATTAAAAACTTTAATAGTCCCCTTTTAAGCCAAATAATTTCATTTTTATGTCTTTATTTTAATTAATATGATAATGTTTTATTCAGATTATGCGGTTTGTTTGTTTTTATTCCACTCACTCTCCTCCCCCTCCCTCTATCATCTTGAAAATCCGGTTGAATTGAAGTGGCCTTTATTTGCTGCTTAATCTCAAAATGAATGGAGTCATTGAAACAAGCTACGAAACTTTTCAGTCTTTTTCTCTTAGCCATTTCGGGAGTCGCGAATTTTATGAGACCAACATGCTATAAGTTATCAAGTTCTTTTACGTGGCCCTCATAAAAATTGTCTTATGGCTCATATAAAGTATGATTGTTATAAATAACTCAACAGGCCAAATAATGAAACACTTTATTAAAGTAATGTATCATTAGACAATCAAAAATAATCTCCAAGCAAATATAAAAATTCAACATGAATCTGTTTGTTTTTTTATTGTCAATAAACAGTATTCTTTGATTGGATTGGGATTTTAACTTAATCAAATCAACTATTCTTTTTAAACTTCATTCAATAATACTTAGAAAAATATTTTTTTATTCCTATTATGTATGAAAAGAGAAAGAAAATAGATTTCTCGTTAGTTAGTAAAAGACATCGAATCAAGATGGTAATAAAGATTAATGTATTTTTTAACTCTCTTCTTGCTTTCAGTTAATATACTGACTCTCAAACTTTTTTTTTTTGTTCTTTCTTCTTCCTATAAATTGTGGCAATAAATTTTTTTTTATATGATTATATTTAATAAATAATATTTGACTAAAACAAAGAAAATATATTTTTCATTTGGTTTTATTTTCATTTGTTTATTTTTATAAATTGAATAACTGAGATGTAATATGTAGTCAGGGGTCAAAAGTTCATGTTTACTAAGAGTATAAAAAAAATTGTTTGAATTTTTAAGATTATTATATTGTTATAATGGTCTATGATATTATTAGCATGATTAAACGAAAATTAAGTAGTATTTAGGGATTTTGGTTTGAACAATTGACTTTAAAGATGTTTTTTTTTCAGAATCTTGATCTTTTTAATATTTACAGATCACTCTTAAGTCTGCCATTGGAGTTAATTAGATTATTTTAGATATGAGTGATTTAAATTCTGTTACCAGGAAATAAATAGTTTTATGATCTTAATTTTGATATTCTTTGAAAATTCTATTATATCATCATTCTTAGAATGACAATCTGATTCTTGAGATTTACCCAATCACAGTTAATTTTCCAATTGGTAAATAAACTTTTAACTAATTGTTCTTTTATTATTCAAACTAAATATAAAGCTCAACTTAACCTTTATTAAACTATAATTTGTAAAATTATTTAATTCTTTATTAAATATTCTTATTTAAATTTTCCATTAATATCACCAATTTTTTTCCATTAAATATTGCGGAAAATTCTTAAAATATGTATATCTATTTTCACCTCATCTTCTAAAGTCATAGACACAGAGTCATACAATACTAGATTAAAATAATAGTTTTATATAATTTCACAAACATTACTTGCGAATATTCCAAGGCTTATATTAAAATAAATGATATTAAAAACAAACTAAACAAAAAAGATTTTTAAAAAAAAAACATTGAAAATTCATAACAAAAATCTTTTTTCATATTTTTATATTTATCTATTATCGATCTCCAAGACGGCATTAAACATAAATGTTCTTAGGCGCATCCAGTTCCGAAACAGCCCTTTCCTGAGCCACCTCCATCTTATTCTTATTCTCTCCTAATTTCCTTTTATTTATGTTTTTATATTGTCTTTTAATTATATTCTTGGCTAATGATAAAGTGATAACTATAATACCTATATAAATTATTAGTTATTATTTCTTATTATTCTAAAAGGGATTTTTACATTTTTTTAAAATTTAAATTAAATCAAATTAATATACATTGATTTTTCACTAATTAACGTTACTTTATATTTTTTTTTAAACAATTCCATTTTTGTTTATTCGTTCCACCATCCTATTCATACTATTAAATCTCATTTAATTAAAAATAAAAATCTACAAATATCAATTATATGGAAATAAATTAATAAATAAAACAGTGAAGAAAATAATCAATTTTAAAAAATTTACAGTTATAGTAGTAATTTCACTTCATTTTCGGTTTAATGATTAATCTAAATTTATGAAATCAATAATGAATATGTTAGCCAAGAGTAATTAGTTATTTATTCAACAATATTAATTTGTATGTTAAAATTAGAAATTCATATTTATTGTTGAATAAAAATACAAAGACAACAATTTTATTAAAAAAATATTATTTCATATAGTCACAAATTGACCAATGTGTATATACAGTATTTATTTGAATCCATTTGAATGGAAACAGCCCTTTTGAAGATTCATTTAAAAATCTTTTCTTTCCAAATTATTTCACTGAAAGAACAATAGAGAAAGAGCACCACCCACAATTAATCAAAGTTATCTTCCCTTAAAAGGCAAAAATAATTAATTTTCCTTTTCTAATTGGTGCTTTCATTCATTCTCTTATTATTCATTATATAATAATTCTAAATTTATAATGAATAACTCATTTATATATATATATGTATATATATATATATATATTATATACAATATATAAATATATAATATTTATATTAACAATTAATTTTTAATACATACCTTTGTTATACGAGTATATATTTTATTAAAAAAATAAAAAAAGTAAATATTAATTATAATAATCGTTTTTAATAATAATAAACTTTACTATTATATAATTGTTACAGAGAGTTGCTTGAATTTTTAAAAAGTTTTAAAAAACATCTCTTATTTTATAATTTATTTATTTAGCATTTTAGATTCTGAAGATTTAAGTTAATAGGATAATTAAAATAAATAAATAAAAAAAAAATATGAAAAAAGACTTTTATTTAAACAAATTAGAAAGGCAAAAAAAAAACAAAACAGAAAATAAATTTTATCAGTGCATATGTTAGGATATAAACGGAATTGAAACAAATTAAGACTTGGGAGTTTTGTTTGTACATTAAGGTAACTCACAAGCCTTTTAATTTGTTTATTATTTATTTATTCAATAGAATCATTGATCTATCTCTACTGAACTTTTGTAGTTATCTTATCTTATTATACTAGCAAATATTGTATATATCCTTGTATATTTTTGTGATATTAAACCGCTCGAAGTATTTTTTTGAAATTCACACTATAGATAATTTTTATAAAGAAAAATCCTTCTGTATTGGTTTCAGCCTCGAGAAATATCATCTTTGTTAGTTTTTTCTTAATTTAAAATAGGAATTTTAATAATAAAATAAGTTGACCTGTGGCCAGGTCCGAACCGACCGATGGTTTGAAAGCTACAGAAACAATTTCAAATATTTTTAATATATCTATTTATGTAATAAAAAACAGATATGGATACATAAATAATAAATATAAACATTTTTAATTGTATTTTATTTATAATATATATGCAAGACCAGGCTGTGACGTCATGAATGGCTGGATGACGTCATATAATTTTAAATCAAGAAAAAACTAATAAATATGATTTTTCTCGAGGATAAAACCAATACAAAGTGCATGATTCGTGGTGATATATAAAAAAATCTCCTTTGGTGTGAAAATAACCCTTTCCTTCCTATCGTCGATCGCTAATACTACCACTTCCGGTTTCCGGAATTGCACCAAAAGTTGATCAATTCATCCCACTGATGCATTAAGTAAATATACCAAATTTCATCAAAATCGGTTGAGCCATTCAGGCTGTACACATCTATACGGACGGACAGACGGACAGACATCATGCTAAAAATACTTTTTTCTGTTTAGAAAATGCATGATTCGTGGAGATATGTAAAAATCTCCACATGTGAAATTAGGTGTGAAAACAATACCTCCCTTACTATCGTCGGTCGGTAAAAAGATTTGTTTAAAATCAATTTTTTATTTTATTATAATAATCAGCTAAAACTAAAATCCATTCCAATAAATATATCTAATGTATCATTATATGAAACCTGATTTTTTATTATAACTAAAGTTAAAGCAGCAACAAGGTGTTGGAAAGATGTTTTACTTTGTAAATAAATAAGCCGAACGGCGCTTCCTTAATACAAAATGTTATAAATAAAATAAAATTAAAAATATTTATTTTAATAATCAAATTACGAAATATATATTATGTTATATCCACAGGCCATTCTTTTCTGCCTTTCAGTACATTAATACGTACGTTTAAGGGCTGTACATTTTATGACTATTTTTACCGACCGACGATAGTAAGGGAGGTATTGTTTTCACACCAAATTTCACATGTGGAGATTTTTACATATCTCCACGAATCATGCATTTTCTAAACAGAAAAAAGTATTTTTAGCATGATGTCTGTCCGTCTGTCCGTCCGTCTGTCCGTCCGTATAGATGTGTACAGCCTGAACGGCTCAACCGATTTTGATGAAATTTGGTATATTTACTTAATGCATCAGTGGGATGAATTGATCAACTTTTGGTGCAATTCCGGAAACCGGAAGTGGTAGTATTAGCGATCGACGATAGGAAGGAAAGGGTTATTTTCACACCAAAGGAGATTTTTTTATATATCACCACGAATCATGCATTTTGTATTGGTTTTATCCTCGAAAAAAATCATATTTATTAGTTTTTTCTTGATTTAAAATTATATGACGTCATCCAGCCATGCATGACGTCACAGCCTGGTCTTGCATATATATTATAAATAAAATAAAATTAAAAATGTTTATATTTATTATTTATGTATCCATATCTGTTTTTTATTACATTAATAGATATATGAAAATTATTTGAAATTGTTTCTGTAGCTGGAAATTAATTTATTTCAAACCGTCGGTCGGTTCGGACCTGGCCACAGGTCAACTTATTTTTTTTAATTTATGTTCTTTTATATTCTAAAAGATGTAATGATCCATGTTAACAGACATTCTCTCTTATCTAAATGAATCAAAGACATAAGTCTATTAACATAAACAAAATTGTATCAATTCAACATATATTATTTAAATAGGACTGTTGAATTCGCTTTACCCTCCAAACAATTATTGTTTTTGTTATGGTTATTATACATACATACAATACATATATTTATATGTGTATAGTAACCAGAGGGATAAAAACTCACAGAGAAGGGTCATCCGGTGAGTATGACGGATACAAAAGGTAAATAGTAAAATCCTATTTAAATTTAGAGCCTTTAATAGACTAAAATTCAAACTTTCCCGACGGCCCTTTTGACTGTTTAATTAACAGTAGAAAGGCCAGTTGTATGTAATCCAAACCCATGATAACGTCTAACTTAAAGGTAAATATTCCTATTTGAAACTAACAGTTATTATAAAACGATTGTATTAATAGTTTTATTAATTTAAGTAATAAATATTAATCTATCTCGAATTGAAATAAATAAACAGACAGAATAAATTTATAAACAACCACTTTTAAAATATACTTTTTAATTAAATATTCATTGATTAATTAATTCTTTATAACGAAATCAATTTATGAATTTTGATTGGTAAATTCTGACTAATTTAAAACTTATTCCAATTTTAATTATAATGATTGATCTAGATCATTAATTTTAAGTAAACTTAAATACTTAATAAAGAAATGAATAAAAATGTTTTAAATTTTTTTGTTCAAATTTATTTAGAGATTTGTTTTATGCGCATTAGGTGTGTTCATTCTTCCTTCTTTCTTCTCAACTGCTTTTGATGATAACAGCCGAAATTTAATGTAATTTAATGTAAAAATTCGAACGCACTATTCGAGGGCACTATTGTCGGGCAAGGTCAATGAACTTTCTAACCGATTGATTGCCCGATAACAGCGCCCCCATGGCATATATACTTTTCTGTGACTATATATATTGTATAATTAGAATCGAGGTGAGAGTTCAAAGCTCAATTCAGAAAAAATAAATTGATTAATTTGATAAAATCTGAAAAAATAAAATATGTGTGACATAACATTAATGGTCTTAGATCCCAAAGTTATTTTAAAAAAGAAATACTCAAAACAAAAATCAAAGAAATTTTATAAATAAATTCGATTTTTGTAATGTTTAGGCAAAATTTATATAATTTAGTATAAAAAGAGGCCTAACTTATCTAAAGATTAAGGGATATCCAATTTTTAATGAATATAAAGTAATACTAAGGCGATTATATCTTTTCCTGAAATAGAATTATCAATAATTAATATAGTTAGTTTGAAACTTATTGCCTTCCTATTTCATTTATAAATTATTAATCTTATTAGTTAGCCAGAAAATGATCTTTAAACTCCCAGCACCATTCTATAATAATTATAAATTTATTATCATTAAGAAAGTATTGCTTTAATTATTGTGTTATTTTTAAATCTACGTGTGTTTTTCGTTTATTATTAATTTTTTTTTGTCCAATGGCTTAATCAAAAATTAGTCATTGGATTTAATGGCATAATTTCCCTTAAATCCGCAAATTTTCATATTATTCCTATATCAAAATCACCACTGATTTTTACAAAATTGTTTCTACGCAAATATATAAATTTTTATTCAATGACATTGAAAACGATCTAACATTGAAATCGAATGTTGCACAAGATATGAACGAACGAATCGTTCATTCATCACTTTGACACTCCAGTGAATCCATCATGCATTCAGTTCATCATGCGACAAAATTCATGTTAAGGCTCCAACATTTTATTTCGATTACATTTAAAAAAAAAACACTTTCATCACATTTTGTTGTTTTTATATAAAGTACCTGGTTCTGTGGTTTGTATATTGTAAATTATAATTTTAAAATATATAAAATTTTAATTTTAAATTAAATTTAAATTATTTAATTTATTATAATATTTTAATTAAATATAATTTAATTAAGTACTATTCATATAATAATTGAATTAAGATCTTCTTTAATTAAGGTGTTTAAATGAATATCAATAATAAATAAAAAATAAATTGTTTTTTAAAAGTCATATATATAAATAAATAACCTTTTATTTGTTCAAATATTAATCAGATAATGGGTTTAAATAAATTTTTTTGATCACTTATTGAACATATTTTTTAATTTTAGATTTTTCTTTTTCTTTTTAATAATAATAATAATAATATCACCACATACTTGATAACCAGTAATAAATCAGACACATTGTTTACTTCATTCCAGTGGCGTACCTAGAGGGGGGGCGGTCCGCACCGGGCGGCACTTATCTTGGGGCGGCATTTTTTTATATTTAGTTATAGTTGTAAAAAGCAACTTATTCATTTCATATTTATTTTTTTTCTTTCTTGAATAATAAATGATTATTATGATTATTATAAGATTACTATTTGATTTATATAAATTATGATTAATTATATGATTTCGAATATTATTCCTAGGTGTATATAAATGCATTTTAGTGTAAATTTTGAATTCTAATTCCAAGAACAGGATAATAATTTTATTTTATTGTATTCATTAAAATTCGTTGAATTCCGAAACACATCTTTACGATTTTGTTCGGCCAATTTTTCCTAACTAAAATTTTTTGATATCAGTTTATAAATGTCATTTCTTTTGAAAAGTTTATATGATTTCTTTGAAGTGATATACCAATATTTTTTTAAAATCATCGATTTTTCTTTTGAAAAGCAGGGCCGGCGGAAGGTGGTCTGCTAGGTTTAAAATTTACTTTGTGTATTAATTAATATTGATTAAATAACTTCATAATTTATTTATGTGTATTAATTTATAAAAACCACTATTTGATTGACTTATAATAGAAAGGGCGGCAAACTGGAGATCGCACCGGGCGGCAAAAGTTCTAGGTACGCCACTGCTTCATTCGTTAATTGAATTTAATTGATTAATTATAATTCAATTATATTTCTTCCATAACATCTCTAGGGTCCATTTAAATATCTACAAAAAGTTTCAGAACCCTAGCTCAATTTAAAGTTTCTGAAAAATTGATTGCAATTTTTCATTTCAGTTGTAAAATGTATAAATGTTAATTAACAAAAATTGTAATGATATTGGTTGATTAAAATACATATGCATAATGCATAAGGAGTCAGCAAGAAAATATAAGTTTATATGTGTGACTCCTGAATGTGAAATATCAAAGTCTGGTTATATATATTATAGATTATCGCTCTCACAATAACAAAACTAATGTCCTGAAGATGGTCCTGTTTCAAGACCAAAACGTTGACTGAATAGTTGGAAAAGGATGTTGAAGAGTTTCATTTTTAAAACTTCTAATCCATTGTTACTAATAAAAATACTAATATTCATAATAATATTCATATAAATATATCGGCGCTCTTTGCACTCACGAAGTAACACAGAGTATTTGCTTGAAAGGTTTTAATTTATTTTATTTCAATCAGTATATTAAAACATTCATATCTTTTTGTGTTTTTATTTAAAATATAGTGAAAAGGCCCCGTCCACGACGGGTTCAGTGTATATACATAAACTCCTTTGTTGATCACTTTTGAGTAGGATATTTTCTTTTTTTCCACTTTTAAATTGTTTATATACCATATTAATAATGAAAACACGTTCTTTTATTTTATGAAAATTTCTGTATAGATCTCCTCAGAAAAATGAACATGGTTTAATAAACCAATAACTAATTTAACATCTTAGTTAAATATTTAATAGAATTAAATAAAATGGGCTTCCTTATAAATAGTATCAATACAATAAAAACTACTTTTTATTGATATTTACGAATACAAACTAACAAAATACGTCAAAAAAAAATAATTCTAAACAATATGTGTATAAAGAAAATAGCAATTCAATATGATCAACAACAATTTACGGGCATATTTTTTAGTTGGGAACCTAAACTTCAGTTTAACTTATACAAATTTTGTAAAAATTTCTTGTTGATTGCCATATCCTTTTTTTATTTCACCTTGTTTGTGTAATGTGTTGTTTTTGATTAACTAATTAAAAATAAAACTAATTTAATACAAATATATGCAATTTTTGCTAGTGTAGTAAAATTCAAGGCAATCATTCAAGAAAACGCCTTTTCATGGATTTGGATAATACTTTACCAGTGGATTCCTTTTACAATTCCAAATAAACTTTTCTTATGAAATTTTTTCGGGCCTCTTTTAGTTTACGAGATAAAAATTATTAAAATTTGCATATAAATCCATTGAAATTCTATTTAGCTACCATGTTTTATCCGTTTGGCCACCAGAGGGCGCACTAATTTTCAGGTTTTTTTTATAAGTTCGGTTTGGATTTATGAAAATTAAAAAATTAATTAAATAATTTTCCTATATCCAATTATAATAATAAATTAGTGAATAAATGAAAAAATAGTGAATTAGTCAATAACACATTACTTAATGGTACATTTCGACGTTCATAACTAATCTGTCAAACTTAACAAATCTTTATTTTAATAATTTTTATCTCGTAAAGTAGAAGAGGTCCGGAAAAAATTCATAGGAAAAGTTTATTTGGAATTGCAAAAGGAACACAGTTATAAAGTATTATCCAAATCCATGAAAAGGCGTTTTCTTGAATAATTACCAAATTCAATTTTAGATGAGCGTCACACTCCCTACATCGGTGATGTCGAACCTTTTTGAGAAGTGGGAAAAATTTTGATCATTATTTTTAAGTACTATAACTCATGAGTCACTAACATATTAAAAATTTTAAAATAAAAGTCCGATCGCAAAAATCATTTTACCTTTTTTTTAGAAAAAAATTAAAAAAAAAACCACGGGTCATAGGTTGGTCATCACTGCCCTACATTAATGTTTATTAACCTTTTTTTTTCATACCCCACTAAAGTTTCTAAAACTTAAAATGTCCCCCATATTACATATAAACATAATTTTTAATATTAAGAATTTGTATTTGCTCACCTAGAAGCCTAAATATTGAACTCAAAACCGCTCATCAATTTATCCCATTGTTCTCTTGTGGAGTGCACCCCTCACGTTGGGAACCACTACTCTAGATCTATATATTCCTCGTTATAATACCATGAATACATTGTTAAGAAGATCATCCTTTTGTTTCCTTTTAAAAAATTAAAGAAAATTGTTTTTAAGACATTTTTTCAATTAATATATAGTTTCAAACTTTTTAATTTGTGAGATATACTAATTAGGTAATTAAATTGAATAAAAAACAAGAAAAGAAAAAGAAGCTAATTGGATCCGGCCAATAAAATGTTTTTGTTTATTTTTTTATCCTTATAAAGAGATTTTCTTATAAAAAATTTTAGACTCGATATTTAATAATATTGTTCTCCCCTCTCTCTTATGATTTCGGCTATTCACTGGGAACCAATTATTTTCTCTTAAATACTTTTCAAATGTTTGTTTCTGGAAGAGAATACGTTTTTATTTAGTTTTCTAAATTATAAAAGATAAATTATATATATATATATATATAAGTTGACTTCATTTACATAACTGTTAGGGGATGGGACAAAAGTAGATTGGGTCAATTGAAATTTATGAACTTTTTGTCATGACAGTTACGTTTAATGTAACAGACTTGCATACTACGAGAGTTTGTTATTTATTTATTTTTTATTTAGTTGTTTTTTTTATCTTCTATTAAAAAGTAAAGTTTATTATTCAAAACACGATACCTTTTATGAAAATATTAATTCGTAAACGATGCAAGGTGAATAATATCTTCTTTTTCTTTTTTAAAAAATGTTTTGATGTAGGTAATTTAGAGTAAGAAAGGGGATCAAGAATGTTTTAAAATATTCATTCTCACATTTTCTCAAAAAAAAATAAATATTCTAAAACTCATTGCGGTTTCTTTTAGATGATCTAAACTAAAGTAATATCTTCCAATTTTCTAAAAAAATTCTTTTTATTTTTCATTCCACAAAAATGTATTTTTTTCTTCTTAATGAAAGAATAACATCTGTCCATAGACATATATATATATATATATATATATACTAATATACTCATATATATATATTTGTAAACTTCAGTAAAATCATAAAATTGACATGTAGTGTATATGAGAAAGTGAGAGACTGACCCGAGAAGATAGGAGTTCTAAAAAATTAAAACAAACCAGAAAATTGCTCAGCTAGAACTTCTACAAAGATAAACTAATTATTATGGAGTTTACAAAATTCTGGTTACTAACCAAGATTCGGGCCCGTCCCCAGATTTTGACGAAAATCTTAAAAAAAAACTTAAAAAAGAATTGTATGAGCTTTAATACTACTGTTAACGCAAAAAAGATCCCAATTGAAAATATGCTTCAGTGCATAAATCAATTCCCTTCTCTGCGTTAACAATGGGTTGGTTGTTTTTATTATAATAAATATAAATCAAATGCAAATATAAGGTTTAGTCAAGGTCGCCAGTTAATTTTGTTTTATCAAAAAGGAAAATTAACAAAACCTTTTAATTCAAACAATACTTACCAATAGACCAGTTAGACTCATATAATTTCTTAAATTATAAGAAATACACAAATCGTCTCTGGGTGATCCGAATTTTGCAGATACGAGGCTTCTAATTCTTATTTAAATAAAACAAGAAATAAAAACGCTGGAAGCTCTCCAACCACAATCAATTTAACCCACCTAAATTTCCTTAAGGTATAAAGAAAGAATTAGTAAATAAAACAATTTTAATTTCGTTTTTCTGATATATTTATAAATAAAGCAATGTATATTCCAAAGATAAAAAGATATAAAAAAAGCAGTATATAACTAGGTTTGCGATGAAAGCAAATAAAGCAAATAATCCTAACTTAAATTAACAAATTAACAAATTAACAATTCAATAAAAGAATAAACAAATGAAGTATAATGGAGATCGCACAATATTTCTCCACTGGACCTCAAATATGTAAAAAAAATTAAATTATGAAATAAGATTTATTAAAACATTAACAAATTAATCAATATAGCAATTTCAATACAACCTGAGCAGCGAGAATTAAAGAAAGGAGAATTTTTACGAACCAAATGGCTTCTGTTCGAATCTGAGAGGTTTTACAATTCAACCTTACCTCAGGCCGACCAACAGACAAATAGGCAGATATTCACATGGAAAGCAGTGACCAAAACATTCCAAAGACTCAGAAAACACTAGACTGCACAAAAACATTCAAATTTGGCAACCCTGTGTCACGTGACCCGTCTTGTCTTCTCTGATCTTAGACATTTCAAAATTCAAAAATATCCAATTCGCGGGAAATTCGATCTTGCTCAAACAACTACATGTAATATAAACATGGTCTTTCATTACTTTTCCCTAAAAGACCAAACAAATACCTTTCCCCCTAAAATACAAATAAATTATTAAAGTGTTTCTCGACGTTGAGTGTTAAGTTACTGAAATTGAAGACGAGAGTTCAATTTTCATCAAGTTCGCAAAAATTTAATATACAATAACGTAATTGAAAATAAAATTAATGATTGGCTGAAATGAATTTAAAAATAAATTAGTAAAATTAAAACCACACACATTATTGCCAAAACATTTTTTTTCATACCATACACCTGTTGCAAATCTTTCTTTGCATCTAATTTGTCTTTTTAAGTTTTACTTCTGTTTTTGACATCTTTTAAGGTTGTTTCTTATATTTTTATTTTCTAAAAAGTCTTGTTATAAATGTATCGTGGTTTTAGTGCATGTTCTTTTTACTTTTTTATATTTTTATTCAAACAGTCCGTTGGTAAACTGGGATACTCTGGAAGAACTTGATTGTCATTAAAGTTTCTACCTCCTTTAGTTGGTTAATATATAAAATAAATAAGTAGAAAGAGTACCAACCCACAAACCAACTCTCCCCATATATCTATTTCAATCAGACTCAATTTAGGTTTAGAAACTCCAGAAACCTGTTGCTGAACAATAATTATTTAGGGTATTTAACAATTCTCGTATTTTAACACTCTGTATTTACTGAAATAAATAAAACATCCGTTGTGACCAAAAAGTTAGTATATTCAAAACTTGTTCCTATTTTTCAAGAATGAATGGATGAATTATATTAGATAAATTTTTACGAAAAAGTGAAATAGAAATAGATAGAGGATTAAAACAATATTTTCTATGCGTTTCGTTTCGCGTTGCATTTCTAGTCGATGATTTTTATTCTTTCACTATATTATATGTAGTTAATAGAAAAATTGAAAGGAAAGGGTAAATGGCGCGGTGAACGGTTTTTAATTTCCGCCACTTTTCTCTGCAAATGCGTACAGAACGCAAACGCTGCAAGCTGAAAAGCAAGTTAAGCTTTTGACCTAATTTCAGTGCGAGAGAGGCCCTTGGTACCCACAGGGGCGGATATGAAGCCGGAGATAACCCGACAACTTGGATGCTTTTAGATCTGCCGTTAACAGATGTCCCTCCGCCCCTCTTAAGTGATAGACGGGATGCTCTGTGTGGAGGGGTATGTGGGGAGAAAGGGTGCCACTCCAACCAAGCATGTTATTGATTATTATTATTTTCATCCACATCATCGGCGTTATTACACATTTCTTTAAATGAAATCGTTTAAAACGATAGATCGAGAAATTTTCTTTATTAAAATGGAAACCAATCAGATTATAAAATGAAGAAAGAAATGAGAGAATGAGGGGAGTAACAAAATTTAATCTGATTATAATCAAATCATTCATTTATAATTTCAATTTACAATAATAATTTAATTGATATGTGAAATGAAAAAATCAAATTGATTGATGTATCAATTTGATAAATAAATTTGAAATGTAAAATTTGGAATTTTAATCAATTAATAGCTATAGACGAGGAAGATATTAGATATTATCACAGAAAGTGTTTTGCATATATATTTTTCAGAAAAAGAAAAAAATATTTGGTGAAGTTTTTTCCTTCATCTTCCAGTTCATTAGTTAAGAAAACTACCAATTAATTTAAGATTATATTGACATAACTACATATTTGACCAAAAGAAAAATAAGAGATTAAACTTATAACAATGAACAAGTTCTTTAATTATTATTATTAATTTTGTTTCAAGTGCAAATAATTTTAAATTTTCAAAAATTGTTATCATTACAATTAACCACGGCACACTATAAAAGAAACATTAAAGATATTAACACACTATGAGCGGGGCGGGTATTTGTACCCGTTGCGGGGACTGCCACTTATAAGCGGGGCGGGTATTTATACCCGTTGCCACTTATATAATATATATTTTCCCTTGTGTCATTAAAATTACTTATTTTAAACGATAACTAATATATATCCCTCATATAAGTGGCAACGGGTATAAATACCCGCCCCGCTTATAAGTGGCAGTCCCCACAACGGGTACAAATACCCGCCACGCTCATAGTGTGTTAAGATTAAATAAAATATATAATGTTTTCTATTTATATATAGTTATTATTATTGAATAAAAAGACTAAAAATTTGGATTTGTAATTTAGATTTGAATAGGGTCACTTTTTAAGTAAAATTTGAATTTGGCTAAAAAAGTGTGAAAGATCAGACAGGTTCTAATGCAATTCTTACACAGTAATTTTACATAAATACATGTTTATTTCTTAATATCTTTAAAGTTTTTTTTTATAACCTTACCCCTGAAAATATGCCCAAAAAAATGACATGGTTATTGTAATAATGAATCTCGTATATTTCAAATTTACATAGTAATACTTAGAAATAGTTTATATTTTTCTAATTATTATTTATACCATATAAATCAGAAATAAATTAAAAAGTTGAACACTATAACGTATATTTCTAATTGACATTTAATATAAATGAAATTGATTTTAATTTATTATGAATTTATAATAAGAAATAAAATGAGCAGTTAAATATACATTATTTTCCGTACATTAAGGTAATCATTAACTGAAGAATTTAGTTACGTGTTGTATATAGTAAATATAATAAATATAATGTATATAATGTTCACAAAATAAATCAATTTAATGAAATTACAGTAGAGTTCATAAATGATGTTAATAAAATTTTGATGATCATTTAAAAGTACTCAATTCAAACGATAAAATAATATAGCAAATATATAATAGTTAATATATATATATATCAAAATCTCAAGCAGAAAAGGAAATGGTTGATACGCTTATGAATTATAGTCAAAATTATAAGAAAGAATGAAAATAATTTTCATAACTGAAATCAAATCATTACCGTTTATCTTTGTTTTTTCTTTCTTTAAGAATTTTGGGATCTAAGACCATAATCAATTTAGTAATGAGTTTTTAATAATGAATTTATTAATTAATTGTTCTATATTGAAAATATGATATTTAATTAAAAGTTGTGACCTTGGAGAGGTTGGTACTCCTTGCACAAGTTCCGTAATTGAGTATTTTACCACTGAACTACGCTTGAATAATGTTACAAATTTAGATCACCGACAATTCTAATTACAGTTCAGGTCTCCAAGGAGTGGGGCTGTAAGTGGAGTTTGTAAAGCGGCTCTCTTCACATACTGATTAAATATTAGCCAAGTTTGTTTTACAATTCAACAGAAATATCATTCATATAGGTTCAAAATATTTTCAGAAAATAATCAATGAGTTTGTGTGAACATTCTAAGAAGAAAATTAAAAATTTTAGAAGGTTGTGCAATTATATATTTAATAATTTAAGTATCTTTGTAGTTTTAGTTATTGTTATTTGGTTTAGATTGTAGAAGCGGAAATGCTTCTTTATTGATTTTACTGATGAGATTTTTTTCCAAAGACTCTTTAACAAGATTAAATTTTAAACAAGTTTAAAGTTAAGTAAAAGTTTTAAACAAGTTTAAATTTTATGAAAATATTTTGGGTACAGTTTTATTTATTTTATATCCAATAATTTTTATTAATTATATTTATTCTAAAGAGATTTTCCAAAAAAAAATTTCTTAATATTGAATATTTTAACTTTAATAATATTAATGATATATTATAATGTATACCAGGGATGGCAAATAAGATTTGGTCAAAGTGCCAAAATAAACTAAATTTAAATGCAATTTTTTTCGCGTGCCCGTTTACCTTTTATTTATATAAATTTTTAATGGATTATAATAATTGATAAAAATACAATAAAAAAAGGAAATAAATTGTAATATTAGAGATCATGTGATAACATTAATTAAATATAAAGATTTTATATAAATTATATAAATTTTATTAATAATTACAATTTGTTTGTTCTTTATTATTAAAATCCTGAAACAAACTATCATCCGCCTTTAACATAACCGTTTTTATAAACTCCACATCAGAAAATGGTTTTGATTTCTTAGCAATCAAATAAGAAATTTCAAAACTAGCTTCCCTAACATTGCTGTTGGTTTTTACAAATATTGATAATAAATTCGAATGATTTATTAAAGCTTTGGTGGTTGTTTTTATTTATAACGGAATTTACAAAATTCCGTTATAAATTCGATTGATTTTCAGCTATTTTTAACCGTTGAGAAATTAGTTCTTTTCTTTCTTCAATATGTTTTTCGGCGATGTTTTTATGGTTCGTTTCAAAGTGTCGCTTAATAGAAGACGTTCGACATACAATAATTTTAGAGCACAGGCCGCACCGAGTTTTATCTCCATGTTTAAATAAGTTGACCTGTGGCCAGGTCCGAACCGACCGACGGTTTGAAATAAATTAATTTCCAGCTACAGAAACAATTTCAAATAATTTTAATATATCTATTAATGTAATAAAAAACAGATATGGATACATAAATAATAAATATAAACATGTTTAATTTTATTTTATTTATAATATATATGTAAGACCAGGCTGTGACGTCATGAATGGCTGAATGACGTCATATAATTTTAAATCAAGAAAAAACTAATAAATATGATTTTTCTCGAGGATAAAACCTATACAAAGTGCATGATTCGTGGTGATATATAAAAAAATCTCCTTTGGTGTGAAAATAACCCTTTCCTTCCTATCGTCGATCGCTAATACTACCACTTCCGGTTTCCGGAATTGCACCAAAAGTTGATCAATTCATCCCACTGATGCATTAGGGAAATATACCAAATCTCATCAAAATCGGTTGAGCCGTTCAGGCTGTACACATCTATACGGACGGACAGACGGACGGACAGACATCATGCTAAAATACTTTTTTCTGTTTAGAAAATGCATGATTCGTGGAGATATGTAAAAATCTCTACATGTGAAATTTGGTGTGAAAACAATACCTCCCTTACTATCGTCGGTCGGTAAAAAACCGTAATCAGCCGTCCAAGAGGATCCAAAGCTTCGAATATCTTGAAGTTTTTTTTTTTTTTGGTACTATTTTAATTCAAAACAAATTTTCATTTAAAGTTAAACACAAATTTTAGTAAAACTAAAAACTCATTAAAGAATATATAAGAATTATATCACAATTATATATATATGTACGTATGCAAAGGCAGCTATAAAAAAAAAAATTTTGATAAAAAACAGAAACTATTTAAAAATAAGAAATTTTTTTACTTAATTTTTTAAATTTTTTGACGTGGCTGAAAATTTTTTTGACATGTAATTGCCATCCCTGATGTATATTATTCAAATATATGAAAAGAATTATTAAAAATTGATTTATTCTTAAAATGATACTATTTACCTTTTTACTAAAAATTTTTGATGTTGAGATTTTGATGTTTTTATACGTTTTGAAGGTCCCTGAGTCATTTTCACTAAGGTTGAGAAAAATGTCTGTCTCTCTCTCTGTATGTGTGTGTATGTGCTCATTACATAGAAACTGTTTTACCGAACATCTACCTAAAATTTTATACAGTTTTTGGTACACAATTTTAGTTTAATGTACTAACTGTTTATGCACAAGAAATCAGTACATACTAGATACAAAAAAAAATTATTTATATAAAAAAACTATTTATTCTCTACCAAGTTCTGTACATAAATAAGCATGGTGTAAAACTCGCATTAGAATATTAAATGTATTAAATTTTTGGAAATTTTTTCCACATAAAAAAAACTTCTAAAAATACATAAAATAAATTAATTAATTTTTAAAGTCAACTTATGATAGATAGTCAATTATTATTATCAATAAATTAGTTATTTTGGATACAAATAATAAATAAATTAATAAAATAAGTAATTTCTTTTTATGGAAAACTTAAAGTTTAATCATTACTTTCCTTAACTTTATAATCATATTTTATGTGAAATAAATAAACGTTTCTGAATCACAGAATAAATTTATCCCTGTATTTAATATATGTTTAGTAAACCAAACTAAACAAAATAACCAAAATATGTTTTACATCAACAAAAAAATATTTAACTTCCAAACGAATAACTTTAAATTACCTTTTATATTTATCTTTAATAAATTAATTTTATATATTTATATTAAAAGCAATTTTAAACTTCATGTAAATATCATTTATTTTATTTATTTATTAATTATGTGGTTCTGATAAATTTTATTGATCTAAAAAAAAATCTAATAAGTTTTTATTATTTATGAATTATTATTTTATTAATAAATAATCTGAGTCGGTTACTAAATGATTGACATTTTAGATAGGCTATTTAAACACTTGAATGAAATTAATTAATTATTATTCACTTATTTAAAATTAATTATTTACTAGAAATAGTAGTATATTTTTTAATTAAATTAAAATGAAAAAACTTTTTAAAATAACAATAAATTGAAATTTTATTAATAAGAAATAATTTTAAATAAAATTACTTATATATCATATAAAAATTAAGATGATTGAGAGGGATTGGGAGGGATATCGTGATAGTGTAATCGAAACTCGTGTATAATTTCTCCATTAAAATGCCCTGTTCTTTCATTTGTCTTTGGAATCAAAATAAGTATTTTAATTAGTTTATTAGAATTTCTTTTCCATTTCCTTTTCACAAGATTTTAATTTCTGATTTTCTTTGTCAATTCAATTCTTTTATTTTTCTCTGTCTTCTATCTCTCACTCTTTCTTCCTGTCTTCATCGATTAATCAAGTTTCATTATAATTTGTTATAATAATGAATTATAAATTAGTCAACATACAAAAAAAAAAAAAAAATCAAATCAAAATATGCCGGATGTCATAAAGTACTTATTGTGTAAAGCTATTTAATTATTTATCATAAAGTTCGAAAAGGATTGTGGCCGCATCAATTATATTCCTCCAACCATCCTTACACAGAACCATCTCAATCAATTACAATTATATCTCTATTTCCTCTCTCCTCCCTATCTTATTTATTGCAAATCGAAATTTAATATAAATATTATATAAATTATAAAAATTATTTGAGCTTTTATTAGTGTTGAAATTGTACAATTCATATTTGCAATGCTTACTATTGACGTGTCTCTGTTCTTTATGACCAGAACTATCTTATTTTTTATCAAAAATTAAAAATATATGATATACTCTAAGAACCCAATAGAGTTAGAAATAAAAGAAAATTAATTTTAATTTATTCATGCGATATCATTGCCAATATATTTTTACCGACCGACGATAGTAAGGGAGGTATTGTTTTCACACCAAATTTCACATGTGGAGATTTTTACATATCTCCACGAATCATGCATTTTCTAAACAGAAAAAAGTATTTTTAGCATGATGTCTGTCCGTCTGTCCGTCTGTATAGATGTGTACAGCCTGAACGGCTCAACCGATTTTGATGAAATTTGGTATATTTACTTAATGCATCAGTGGAATGAATTGATCAACTTTTGGTGCAAATCCGGAAACCGGAAAGTGGTAGTATTAGCGATCGACGATAGGAAGGGAAGGGTTATTTTCACACCAAATTTCACATGAGGAGATTTTTTTATATATCACCACGAATCATACACTTTGTATTGGTTTTATCCTCGAGAAAAATCATCTTTATTAGTTTTTTCATAATTTAAAATTATATGACGTCATCCAGCCATTCATGACGTCACAGCCTGGTCTTACATATATATTATAAATAAAATAAAATTAAAAATGTTTATATTTATTATTTATGTATTCATATCTGTTTTTTATTGCATTAATAGATATATTAAAATTATTTGAAATTGTTTCTGTAGCTAGAAATTAATTTACTTCAAACCGTCGGTCGGTTCGGACCTGGCCACAGGTCAACTTATTTTTTATATTTTTATTATTTTTATTTATTAATTTTTATTAAATAAAATTTTTTAAAATATTTTAAATATAAAAAAAATATTAATACAACTAAATGAATTAAAAAGAATGGCAAGATGCAAATATGGATGACGTAGTTTGTGACGTTATATACATTTAAATTAAGAACAAACTAATGAAGATTTTTCACGAGGCTGAAACCACTACTGATCGATTCTTCTTTTTAAAAAATATCTATGGTGTGAATTTCAAAAAAATCCCTCGAGCGGTTTAATATCTCAAAAATATAAAAATACATATATACAATTTTTGCTAGTATATTAAGATATTTATATATCTAATTATTAATAAAATTCTTTTGATTATTTTTTTTTCTTCATTATAAAACATGATAATTAATTAATTAACTATACTAATTTAAAATTAAAAAAAATTGCCATCTAAATAATTTTATTTATGAATTTATGCCCGGGTTTGCAAAGATCCCTTGCTAATTACACAATTATTTTTATATATGTATATATAATGTTTTTTTTTTTCTATTTTACGTTTTTGTTCACCGAATTGATTAAAAGTCGAGAATATATATTAAGGTTAAATTATACTTTTGCACCCCCTTACTCGTATTAACATTTTTTTTATTCACCTGAACGTTGTGACAAATTAGTTATCTTTATTAAAAGTTTTTTTTTTTTGTTTTTTGGAATAGAGAAGAGAAATTTAATTCATATATATATACTTATGCTCCCTTTCTTTCTTTTAGCGGTGTAGATCATGAGAAACCAGGCAGCCAGCTCTCTTGCATAATTGAACATGAGTTTGTAATTTACTAGAGGAAAGATTTGGAATTCAAGTCCGGCCTGTCTCAAATATCTCCATTCAATTAGCCCCACTCGACTGACACCGATCATTCTATCATTCTTGTTAATGTGCAGCTCATTGCCAAAGACAGTGATTGACTGACTATCGAGGAGAATTGACCTGACCTTCGCCTCTGCTGCTAAACATATTTGAAAATCAAATCGGCTCTGGGCATATTTTCATTTTTTTTTTTTTTTATTATTTTAATCATAATTATTTTCCATCTTGATTTTGAATTTTCATTTAAGCTTATATCTCGATGTTCAAAATATTAAAATTTGAGTATTTCTAAAATTAATTATAATTATATATTATATACAATCTATTTTTTATGTGGAAGGGGGAGATCTTCATGGGCTCGCTGTATTCAAGTTGGGAGATTACACAAAGTAAAACGAGACTTATCTGCCAAAAAAAACCCACCTTGGCCTATTAGAAGTACCATATAAGATTCAAATCAAATTTCGCACACATATAATATTATTATATATTATAAATATTATATATTATAAATATTATATATATATATATATATATATAACCAAAAACAAGCACTAGAATATGTTTTCGTTTAATTAAAAGACAACCTATTCCTTTTCCCCACAAAAAAGAATAAGTTGACCTGTGGCCAGGTCCGAACCGACCGACGGTTTGAAATAAATTAATTTCCAGCTACAGAAACAATTTCAAATAATTTTCATATATCTATTAATGTAATAAAAAACAGATATGGATACATAAATAATAAATATAAACATTTTTAATTTTATTTTATTTATAATATATATGCAAGACCAGGCTGTGACGTCATGCATGGCTGGATGACGTCATATAATTTTAAATCAAGAAAAAACTAATAAATATGATTTTTTTCGAGGATAAAACCAATACAAAATGCATGATTCGTGGTGATATATAAAAAAATCTCCTTTGGTGTGAAAATAACCCTTTCCTTCCTATCGTCGATCGCTAATACTACCACTTCCGGTTTCCGGATTTGCACCAAAAGTTGATCAATTCATCCCACTGATGCATTAAGTAAATATACCAAATTTCATCAAAATCGGTTGAGCCGTTCAGGCTGTACACATCTATACAGACGGACAGACGGACAGACGGACGGACAGACATCATGCTAAAAATACTTTTTTCTGTTTAGAAAATGCATGATTCGTGGAGATATGTAAAAATCTCCACATGTGAAATTTGGTGTGAAAACAATACCTCCCTTACTATCGTCGGTCGGTAAAAAATACCTCAAAATATTAAAAAAAAAAAAAAAATAATGAAAATATAAACAATTAAGTAATTGACCAAAATTGTTTTTTTTTTATAAAATTTCAATTCAATAGAATTTTAAAAATATTTAATAAATATTTATAATTAATTATTCAATTAAGTTTTTTAATTAAAAAAAAAACAAAATCGTTTTTATGCTTATAAAAGCGAATGAATAAAAGTTCTATGAAATTAATTAATTTTTTTAAACCAATTTTATTCAAATTATTTACAATTAAAATTATACAAAAATAATATATAAGTAATTTTTATAATAATTTTATTTACTACTACCAATAAGTAAATATATGAATGGAATTTAATTATTTATGTGAAAATTCAATTTATTTATTTTATATAATTGTAAATATTTGAATATTGAAAATTAAAAAGAAATGAACACCTCTTAGTAATCAATAGCCAATAAATAGGAAAAGTGAAAGGTCAGGGGGACAAATCGCTCTTGTCAGGAGCGAGGACTGCCATTATATTAATTTTCAACAACATTAATTTGTTAAATCAAATTAAATGAACTTTACACTACTTTCATTTATGATATATATTTAAAAAGATGTACAAAAACACACAAATACAGATTAATATTAAAAATTTATTTTTATGTCTCTTTAAAATATTTATTTCGAATTTTAGGGTCGATTATTTATATATAAAGTAAAAACAATCATAAGTGGAGTTTATACGGCTATTATAAACAATTTTGCGTCCCATCAAGAAAAAAATAAATAAATAAATAAAATGAAAAAAATATTAGATACTCATGAATTTTTATGTTTATATATATTATTCTTGTTTTATTAAATTTTTAAATTATTTATGAATTTATATATTTCTAATATATTTTACAATTACTTATTCAGTATAATTAGAAATGTAAAAACATGTTAGGTTTAAGTTAAATGGGAGAAGATTAATTAATTAACAGTTTAAAACAAAATTAGAGAAATATCCAATGGGTATAGCAAGTATAAAATGAAATAAAATCAGTTATGAAAGAATTTGGAAAGAATACCAAATGGATGGACCTGGCTGATGATCATGATAAAAATGCTTTAATAGATTCAAGTAGATATAAAATTTATTGATTTAAATTATTCATCTACATTTAAATTGTCATTTTGATTAAAAAGAACGATAATCCATCAATTAATGAATAATATAATATCATACTAATTATTTATTTGAAGTATTTTTTTTTTTAAATTTAACTAAACTTTAATTTAAATGAAAAAAAAATTTATGAATTACCTTCTTTTCTCACTTAATCGTTCCACAAAGCACCATGGATCATAATTTATGTTGATAAATCGTCCCCTTCAATTATATAGAAAATAACTTTTTAATATGATTTCTATAAAAAATGGTTGGATTCCAAATCACTTTAAAATACTTCAAATGGTATTAAAAGAGAACACGCCCGACTGTCTTTCGTCCCTCAACTAAATATTCAAATAAACAAATTGACTCCATTAAAGGCCTGATCAGGAGAGAGTTAAATTCAATAAGGACTCAAGCTGCAACTCTGTCTTCTCATTCCTCCCTCCCCTCCCAACACAAATGTTTCTTTCACTTGATTCTCTTGCTTTGTTTTATATACACATTCATACATATAGAATATAACCCAGAACTTGATGCAATGAAGAAAAAAATAACATCGATAAATCATCATCTAGATTCGTTTTTTTTTAGATTACATGAAATCCAGATGACAAGTGACTCCAGTCGAGGAAAAAATATCTCGTTTAAATCCTCATAAAAGTGGCCAAGAGCCTGTCACATTTCCAACTTCATTTGAAATGATTGTCTTTTATAAATACAAGAAAGTGCATGAAGTGCATTTTTAAATTTGACCTCAATTCTAAGCAAATGGCTCTTTTATATAGTTTTGAAATTTTATTTTAATTCACTTCATCTACATTGTAATTAAATATAAACGATACATATACATATGTATTTGATATTACCATCCTTCATTCACAAAAAAAAAATAATAATTATATAAATATATATGTATATATATGATACTTTAAATATAAATAAAATAAATACACTGTAAATAATTACATTATATTTTAATTATAATTAATTCCGGGTTGCTATCATGGGTACGAGACGCATTAGTGAGACTTGAATCTCGACGTTTCGGTCTCCATTTTAAGTCATTGTCAAAAGAATTTTGGGATCCTGGGGCTAAATGAGCAAGATATATTTTTGATATTTTTGATTGAATGGATGGGTACTGTTAGAATTATTGCATTCTTAATCTTTAAAAAATCACTGACACTTACACTAACAAAGGTGGTCCGGCTCGTACCCATTTTATAATTAAAATTTTACTGAAACCTAAATGAACATAACTATAACAATCTATTTTAAAATCATTATAAAAGCTTCTAGTGTTATCACCATTTATGACATTCGAAACATTCTATGGTGAAATCCGCAGTTCGTCAATTCTTGTCTATTTTTTTATTATCAGATTTTCTTTAAAATTTTAAATCATATTTTAAAAAATATAATTTGTTTATTTCTATTCCACACAATGAAAAAAATATTTATAATATTACTATATTTCGTGAAGCAATAGTAATTAAATGTTATAAGTAAATTTGAAAATTCTTCACTAATATGTATATATGTTTAATTATTTTAACTATCATTTATTCTCCTGTCACTATACTTTGATTTATTCATTTTTTTAGTTAGTATTTCTCTTATTCTTTAATTTATTTAGTTTAAATAAGTTTCTCGATTTGTTCATTGGGGATTTATCCAAACCGTGGAACTAGCAAATGTTGAACCATCCACGCAGCTTCTCTTCAGGCCCTTAATCCCTTTGGAAAACCTCGGGTATGAATTGGATTGCTTGGACTATACGACGAGAGTTCATTGAATAAGGATAAAGAGATCGAGAAGAGAGAGAATAGGTAGGGGAGAGAGAGAAGAAGGGGCTCTGAGAGGAGTTCTGTAAAAACACTATTGAAATTCTAGTAAAAAGTTACATTTAAAAAAATCCTTTTTATACTGATTTTATAGAATAGAACTAACCTTATTGTAAAACCAAACGTAAATAATTGTACTTATCTATAATAAAATTGGTAATATATATATATATTATTTTATTTTATGTATAAAATTAATTTTAAAAGAAATTTGAATGATTGTTATGTGTATTCAGATCAATTAATGGTTTATTTATTCTGAATATTATGAACGATTGCTTGTTTCTTAATATTTAATTTTTATTTTTCTCAAAATATGATCATTTTCTCCTAAAATTTCAAAGCAACACGCTTGACTTTCAATGTCGACCTGGATTCAAGTTCCAGGCTTGGCAAGGAAATCTCTCTCTAACTAAGAACCAGGTCCTCTCAACCTTCGTGATATAAATTGGGTAGCTACTTGAAATATGAAGAAATTGCTCCCGATAAAAAAAATCAAGATAAAGTTTGAGAGAATCTACTGTACTGATCATATAAAACCTCTACCCCGTTTAAGCAGCATCCAGCTTGATAAGCGCTGTCCTTTCGAAGGAGGTTCCAAAGTCAAAGGTTTTATATATATTCATATATATATATATATATATATATATACCTATACAGTCAAATTTATATAAGTACTGCTACAGTGTTGACTTTCTGAATTAAGAAGGAGATCAGTGAATTTAATAATAGAATAATAATAATAATTAATAAAAATTTTATTAGCTGACTTTTCTATGAAAAATAGGAGAGGTCTGATGCTTAAAAGATATTCCTGTTAAAACACAGCAAAATTAATAACATCTTCATATAATTTAAAAAAAAAAAACTTGTATAACTTTATAAAATGAACTCATCAGTTACTTAGAATTTCAAAAATATGTTATTGGAACAAATTTAATTCGTTATCAATCATCTTTTGAAGGATATTTTTTTATATTATTATTTCTCGATTTTCATTATTATTATTATTATTACAATAATCCTATAACATAATTCTCTTGATGAGGGTGTTTCAAGTATAATTAAATTAAAAAATGTTCGTCGAATTTCATTTTATCGTGTCATATCATATCCGAGAAAGGTCAGGATAAATACTTATAAACATTAAATTTTAGTACTCTAAGGGTCGAAGATAATAATTCCTTAAATAGATTTCTATTAAGGAGGGTAGTTTTGATCTAAGCGACCCGTATAACCTTTAATCGTTATTCCCTTATATAGGGACATTTGGATTAGATTGGAAATCGAAAGAAATGAATTGCAAAAAATTTTATTAAAATAGTTTTTAATAATTCCTATACATATATTAAATTAAAATAGAATATATTTTATCTAAATTACAAATTTCACGGGCCCATTTAAAATAAATTGAAGGTGATCTTAAATTATACGATATGTCCATATATATACATATACATATAAATATATAACTTATTTAATATATTTTTATAATTTTATGTATTACATATCTTACAAAATACAATACTAAAGAAGTTTGAGATGAAATAATAAGTTTTTTTTTTTTTTTTGAAAAACTTAAATCTCAGAATATTTTCTAATGCAGTATAATTCCCTTGATACAAATCTTTAATACTCGCTTTAAAATACCCTGTGCGACCATTTCCTTCTTCACTTTAAAACATTTAAGATGTTATAAATGTGTTGGGGCTTTCTTATACTTTTATTCAGAGAGGATAATTTAAAATATAAAATTATTTCAGTGGAGACTAATTAAAAAAATAAAAATAAATTCAATTTATTTTTAAATTAATTATAATATATATATATATATATATATATATATATTAACATTAATTTATTCATAAAATTCATTAAATTTATTCATAAGTATAATATATTTGATCTAACTTTGTCTGTAAGATTAAAATGTCTGTTTCTGAGTTTCTACATGCTGGTTACGATAACTTAAAATTATCTAGATATTTAGGAAATAATGGTTCGTTGGTTGGTTCTGGCAGTTCTAGTTCCATTTCAATACTAGAGCTTTTATATATATATATATTTAAGAGTTAAATAAGTAAAGCAAAGAAAGCGAAATTATTGTTCTTTTTACTCTACTAAAGTTTATTATTGTCATATCAGAATAAATAGCTTATATTTCTAAAGAAAAATTATAATATTTTATTTAAATTGTTTTTTTTTAATAATAATTGATGAGTTACTATTGATGGTGTGCAGTGAATAAAGAAAATAAATTTGAAAATAATTTAAATTACTCATTTAATAGAATTCTTGGAATTGTTTTTTTTTTAAACTAAAAGTTCCAAAAAATTTTTTAATTTCATATTTTTTTCTAAAAAAAGAGTTTGGTTTAGTATTTAATTTATTATGATGGAGTAATTATCAAAATTAGAGGTATAACTAGTGTTTGGCAGGCATGATACATGCCAAGGGCGCCAACTGTAGGGAGGGCGCGAAAAAACACCAAACGTAACATTATTTATATAAATAGGAGCCTTTAAAAAACTATTTAGGTATAACGTGAAATTGAAATATGAACAATATTTTTTCCAATAAACAAAACAAAACACATTATATCTATCGCCCTAGAAGGGTTCAAGATTGATGTTTTCCATGGGCGCTATTTTTTTTACTCTAAGTACGTTTTTGTATAAAGCGAACAAATTGTTTATTAATTGAAACTATTGTATATTCAATTGTAGAATTTATTAATTATAATTAAATTTATATGTTTTTAAGTTTTGTTTTGTTGATATCATTCGAAAATAAAACTGTTTTATTTAATTTACAAATCGGTGGTATTCTATTATAATTTTTGTATGGAGAAAAGAAAGTTAGAATTTATTTTATTTATATACCTAGAATATAAATAAATATAACTATAGTTAATCTGGTTCTATTTATATTATATAAATGTCAATTGTTTGTTAAAGTCTGTGTGTTTGTGTGTGTGTGTGTGTGTGAGAGAGAGAGAGAGAGAGAGTGAAAAAAATAAACTCTATTTATTGGTTATTGGTACTGAATGTGTGTTTTTGTTTATGTTTGCAGGCTGTGCGTGGGGGATTTCCTTGTTACTTTGGCCACCCTGGATTTATTCCTGGCCGTACATCGAAGGCCAGAGGACTGTACCCGACAATCAATGCTATATCCAATTCATCGAAACGAACCATTACATCACATTTGGGACAGCAATCGCTGCGTTTTATGTCCCAGTGACAGTGATGTGTATCCTCTATTGGCGGATATGGCGGGAAACAGAAAAACGGCAGAAAGATCTGCCCAATTTACAGGCAGGCAAAAAGGACAGCAGTAAACGAAGTAACTCCAGGTAGTGAGTAGCTTTCTTCATATGCGTGATAAGCCCTCCCCCCACCCACCTGTCTCACCTGCAATTTTTCTCTCTTTCTGGACACCACCCAAAGCTGCCAAAAAGCCACCCACACACTCAGCCCAGAGCGAAACCAGAGTTGCTTTCGAGCTAGATCTCATCTATCATCTATGAACATACGTTACTAGGCATATATGGGTATTACATTATAAAACCTTACCAGGGGTGTGGTATGAAGAATGACAACCGACCTAACACATCTCGATAATTTTCAAATTTGGCACGTTTCACTTATTGATTAAAGATAAAATAAATCCCTTTTTTTTTTATTCTCTCCCCGTTATAAATTATTCAATAGGACTAAAAATTTTCTAAGACGACCTTTTCAACTATAAGAAAAAATCTTGCTTGCGCTATAGAAGATTTATATTTAAATCAATGAAAATATAATAACTTTTAATAAATCCATAAATATATTATATATATATTAAAAAAATAAAAATAATTAAATATAGTTCTTTCTTATTTATTTCAATACAATACTAAATTATTTATTTTAAAAAATTACATAAATTACTATTACAATTTGAATTTACAAAAAAAAAAAATTATTAATTTAATTTTTATTTATTTAATTTTTTTGTTCTTTTATTGGGATTTGAGTCCATTTATATTTTTTTTTTTTTATATAGAATAAATTCTTAATTTTATTCACTATTTTTGTTAAATCAACATTTGAATTTGACAATTTTTAAAACTTCATCTTCAAATTTAGAAGCTGTCAAATAAGAACTGTATTTTTTTTTATTTTTTGTTTATTGAGCTTTAATATTAATAATTTTTCGATAATTTTAATTTATACGTTATAAATAAAGAAAAAAACAAAGAAAATAACAAAGTTATTGAATAAATAAATTAAAATATTATAAGCTAATTAAAATATATAAAAGATATTTAATTTATTTTCTTTTTAAAAAATAAATTTAATATATGTATGTAGATAGATAGATAGATAAATAACAGAAAATATTATTAAATGATCATTTTTTTTTTATTTTTATCAAAAATATTGAATTTACCTATATAAATAAAAAATAAAGATTATTAAAGGATTTATTTAAAATATTAAAAAAGTTATACTCGTACCTATGTTTTTTTATATATTAAAAATAAAAATTATACTCCTATTTATTTATTGATTTCAATCATATGTATTGGATACGACTGGAATAAAGTAAATACCTAGAACCGATCGAGTTTTTAAATAATTAAAAACGAAATCAAATACAATTTCATAATATTTTTTTATTGAATTTTTCTCATTTAACATTTTTTTTTTTAATTCATTCAATGATATATATTTTAATTTTAAGAGAATTTATTCACTTTATTTTAAAATGCACAATAAGTGGCTCAAATTGGTGAAAAAAAAAAATAATAAGAAGTTGTTTTACGGAGAAAGCAATTTAGGGAATTTGGAGACAACAGGAATTGGATGGAGGTAGGAAAAAATATGGCTAGGATATATTAAATTCAATAATGCCATAAAGATGGATAGAGATCAAAATTAAATAGAAATATCTTTTTTACTTTCCCGCATACTTCGTATAAGAGAAGTATTGGGAACTTCGAGATTTCGATAGATCTTGACGTTTTAGACCTCCCTGAGTCGGAAAATACCATTTTTCGAATTATGTCTGTGTGTGTGTATGTATGGATGTATGGATGTATGTAATGTTTGTCTGTGAGCAAATTTACTCAGAAACTAATCAAGCTAGGACTTCGCAAATTGGTACACCGATATTATTCACAGTTTGTAGATTTCTATCAAAATTTCGTCAAAATCGGTTAACCGGAAGTGGTACTTTACCTACACTGGTTGCGTTTACCTTTCAAGTAAAGTACCAGTTTGCTTCGAGATATTTGCTTCCTATTTTGTATATAGATTTAAAAATATGAAAAAAATTCAGATACCAAATTTCATCATGATCTGACTACCGGAAGTGACATTTTACCTATACAAGTAGAGTTAGGTGTAAATTATAAATATATATAATAGTGTTAAACCATTTTACTTTATAATTTAAATTAATTAGTTTGTTTATTTTTATTGTTGTTAATTATTTATGTTTTATCGTTCTCAAGATAATGGTTAAAAATAACTTGTAATATAATTTACATGCGGGAAAGTCTAGGGGAGGACACTCCCGATTTACTTTTTAAAAAATTATTAATTATTAATAGTTGCCGTGAGATATGGGTCTAATTTTACTTTCATATGGACCCAATATTTATTAGAAAATTGTTCAAATTATAAATATCTACAATTTAATAATTTTTAAAAATAATACAAACAATATTGTATTTTTAATATATTGACTAGAAAATTTAAAAAAATAAAAAAAATATATAATTTGGAATTTTAAATTTAATTAATAATAATAATAAATATAATAATTTAATTTTAACATCGCTATCTTCAGACTGATGACACGAAGAAAGATAGATACTGTCACGAAATAGTATTATATATCTTGAAAACAAAAACTATTAATCTAGTATAATAATTATAAAAAGATTTTCTTTTTTATTATAAAGAAAAATAATTGAACAAAAACCAACATCGATTGTTGTTTGTAGAGATTTCGATATGTTTTTTTTTTTTTGTTGTTTGGTAAGATTTTCGAAATCCCAGCAAGTGATGGGCGTTGGGTGGGCATATGACGGTTGAAGAGGGCTTATTTAACTTTTACAAGGCTGACATAGAGTGCCTATAACCCTTTTCAAGCCACTTGTCCACAAGGAGGACAGACAAGCAGAATCCATCACTAATGGGCGGGTTTCTAAGAGGATTGACTTCTTAGGGGTGGGTGGCGAATGATTAGATACCAAAGCACTAAAACACTCTACAAGATGCTATTTTACTTAAGAGTAGGCTCAATATACAAGAGAAAAATTTTAGAAAAAAATTTTTCGTTTGGGGATTTAAACAATGACAAAATCTAACGTTAAACAACCTTCAACTCAAATCAAAAAATGATATAATTGTACTTCATATAACACAATAATGATGAAATGATAATTATAATATTAAATAAATACATATTGAGAATTTATATGTGAAATATAATAAATATATTTTTATTTGTAGGAAAATAAATAAATAAATAAAAATAATATATTAATAATTTATAGTAAAACAACTCTTCTTCCTCAAAGTATTGGAAAATGTTGGCCAATGTTCGCCTTTCTGAATATAATAATAAGAAATTGGAATATTTAAGTATTAGATATTGTATAACAATAATATAATGTACAATATAATTTTTATACCAATATTGGTTTTATTTCGTATTTTGTTATTTTTTTATTTTTTCAATAACTATGGAAAAAAAATTCAAAAAGGTAATTTTATTAAAAAAAATGATTTATGATTATCCAATAAATAAAATATTTTTCAATAAATAAAAATATATAAGTAGTTATAAATGATATTATACTATTATCAGTTTTAATTATAAATTAAAATAATAAGAATTTTTTAATTACAAATCACTTAGTAACTGTAATCTATTTTAATAAGATTTCTTAATTTAGTTGTATATTTAGTTTCCTGAGAATTAAGAGTAAAGGTACCATATAATATAATATTGTAATTATTAGATAATAAATTGTTAATTTTAAATATTGAATAAACAATTCAGATAATTATTATTGTTATTATTATCATAAATTTCAAATTTAGGCTTAATATATGTAAGTCGGTTTTTAAATAAGAGAGATTTTATTTAATTCTATAAGAATAAATAAACAAACATTAAAAATATATACATAAATAATAAAATAAAAATAAATAAATACAATATCTATAAGAATAAATTAAATTATAAGTTATTGTTAAACCATTTAATACTTATAAAGTAGAATCCAGCGACTCTAATGTCCTTCTACTTAAACATGTTTTAATATATATATATATATATATATTAAATGTACATATATTATTAATGAACTTTTCTTTTAGTTATAAATAAATTTTCGCTATATGAATATTGCCGAAGCCCCTTAAATTATGCAACCATAAAGCCTTATAAAATAACTGATTGCGTTTTTTAGGCGTCATATTTTAATTATAATTTTATAATTTATTATCAGACTTATCTTATTAAAAAACTATTTTTTAATTTTTAAGATTATTATTGTTTAAAAATTTCACTAAATAACGATAAATTTTCTAAAATATATTTGATTAATTAAATATCTTTTTAGATCATTAAAATAAATAGGATTCTTTAAATAAATTTTTGTAATCATGATTAGAGTTTTCAAATGATCTTTTTATGTAAAAGAGTAAATAATTCCAGTCGTATCATTCATAATATTGAAATATTATTTTCTATTATATCAATATTTTAAGAAATTTCTATTAAATAGATAATATATTAATTAATATTTAAAAAATTTAATAAAAAAATATGCAATTTTTTTTACAAGTTCATTGAATTTCATATTTTGTAATTTTTCTTAAATTTTATTAAAAAAAGAAGTTTTTTTTATTCATTTAATAATATATTCACTTGATTGGATTTTATCAGAGGGTTTAAAATTCCACACCTCCCTCCATTGAAGCAAGATACTCGTTGGGGGTTGACTGGTGATGACGATTTAATCATCCTACCCATACACTCAGGGCTACTAAACCTATCCCTAATGATAATTATCCAAATTCTAATTGACACTAAATAATATCCAAATAAAAAAATCATAAACGATAAATTGCGAACTAATATTTGCTTAATAAACAAACACATGGCATGATTCTAATGAAATATGTATATGCACAGCTTAAGTGGGCATGAATAACCACCCTGCAACCGCCTGCTATACCACCCTTTCATATATCATTGCTTGATTGTATTTTTTTTCATTTTATTATTAATTTTCTCATAAATTTCTTAAACTTTTTCTTAAATATAATCATAAGATTAAATATTAATTAAGAAATTAAACTATTATTATTTTATTAAATTATTATAAAAATAAAAAAAGATTTGTAAAGAATAATAAAAATATTAATAATTATATAAATTAAATAATGGATTGGTTTTTGTTTTATTAAATAATTTTTTAACATTAACTATGTAATTAGAAAAATGTTATATCTCAAATATAAACACAACACTTTAAATTATATAAAAATAAGATAATAATATAATTTCCAAATAATTGAATATTATATTTATATTTTTAATTAAAAAATTAATATTACATAATAAATAATAATAGTAAGCTTCTGGTAAGATTTATTATAGCTTTATGATAATAAATATTAATTTTTTTTTGTTTACATTGCATTAAAAATACACAAATTATGTTTAGAGGATCATTAATTGACTTTTACGAATATATCATTATTAGATTTATATATATATATATATATATATATATATTAATTTTTTTATGGCTTAAATTAAATTATTATTATCTATTTATTATATATATAATTTTTATGATTAATTTGTGGATTTATTTATGTTTATTTATTTATTATTTAATGTTTAATATCATATATTTATATGAAGTGTCTTTTTATTGCAATTTTTGTTATTAAATATATGGACATATATTTTCATTTTATATTTGTTATTAATAGAAATATTATAGACGCGTTTCTATTTAAATATTATACATGATTAGGCGTACATTATTAATTGCTTTAGTAAAGAATATTATAATAAAAGTTAATCTAATTACTATTAAAAGTAAGATTGTAACTTAAAAATTCAATCTAAAACTCTAATAACTATTATGACATGATTATTGTTGTTAATGGCACCTAAGACTATTAGCTGATCTTAGGAAAAATTGCACATTTATAAGAACTGCTAAAATTTACAAAAATAGTAAATTTGCAAACAATGAGGTGGTTATGTGAATAAATAAGTATGAATATTAATTTTAAAGAATGTGAAAAACCATAGAATATACTCTACTCACAAAAACTGTGAAAGAAAACAAATTACAAGCCTTTGAAATAAAAATGATGAAATTTCGTTTATGTTGATCTTGATAACGGTCAAAACAAATCTTTCTTACTACGGTTCGCTTATAACTAAAGTAGACACGGTTAATCTGATTGCGTAGGAGGCTACTATCTTCCTCTAAGACCTTTTTCACGCCAAAAGGCATAGTTTTTGAGATAGAGTAAATGCGTCATATCCCTAACAGCTTCATATCCCTCGATTAAATCTTATATATAAGAAATTTGTCAAATTATTCCTTATATTTAAAATTCTTAATAATTATTTAAATATTAATAATATAATCTGAACTTTTATTTAACTTTATTTTAATTTATAGATTTGTATTTTTTTAATTGGATTTTTAAATTTGGCACCATTTAAAATAATTACATTAATTTATTATTTAATTTTAAAAATAAAACATACAATTTCAGGGTAAACTATATATTATGTCAACAACATGACAATGATTGCAAAT
Source organism: Labia minor (assembly GCA_963082975.1). Lineage (NCBI taxonomy): Eukaryota > Metazoa > Arthropoda > Insecta > Dermaptera > Spongiphoridae > Labia > Labia minor. The sequence goes on along the minus strand of OY720350.1, from coordinate 28,658,291 downwards.
TTAGTTTTATATTTATTTAGTTTTTGTAGTATTGTTGAAAAGTAAAAAAACGACTTTATTTTATATAATTTTTAAGTACTTTTTTTTAATCTTGGAAAAATTGACATAAATTTGCTTATTTAATGTTAAAATGAGGTTATAAATATATTCAATTACATTTAAATGATATAATTCAAAACGTTTTTTATTAAAAAATTTATATATTCTACGGAGCTCGTAAGATATTTCAACCTCTCGGGACCATTTCCACTTAATTTCGATTCGATCTAATTCTATTATATTTGATTTTAGATGATCTCCCCAACCAATTCTTGGTTTACACATTTATTGGTCGTTTTCCCTAATCAAACTATTAACCCACCTTTTACTTTCACTAACATTCATCTAAATTACTTTCTATATTAACTTTCACATATAATAATTACCTATAAATTTTCTATATCATAAATTGAATTAACAAATTTAAAATTAAAGATACTCTGAGTCAGCAGATGATTAATAATTTAATTAATATTTTATTTTCTTATTAAAAACCTCTTCCCTACAAAAACAATTTTGGTGAATGTTTGTATAACAAAGTTATAAAAAATCATTATGAAGTAACTAATATAAATTGTCATAAAAAGGAGATTTAGAAAAGAAAAGCTAAATTTGTTAGGCGACTTAGTTCTTCAAATATTAGTCCTTTGTTCGAAATGTTTTCTTGATGGAACTATACAAAAATATCCAATATCTATTAAATTCGAAATAATTGTTTATATGTAAACTGTGGAGTTGGGGACATTGGGAAATTATTAAATGAATTATTAATAAATATGATCCCTAATTAAGTCAGGAGATGCAATAGTATTACTTATTTATTAAAAATGAAAAAAAAACTAAGTTAATGTATCATTTTATATTCGATAACAATATAGTTACATCCCTCAGAAATTTTTCTACAATTAAAAAAGTAAAATATTATTATTATCATTAATATTTGATAAGTTTAAAAAGAAATAATAATGAAAAAACTTATAAAAATGTATAATATACCTAAATAATATTTTTAGTGATTGAATTTAAATTTAAAAATGAGTAATTATAATAATAATAATAAATTCTACCTATATAATAAAATATATTATAAAAATTTTAAAAATAACATTATACCTACATTATATTTCAAAATGAAAATAAAAATTTAAAGTTAATAATCGCGATATTCAATTACTTTTTACCGACCGACGATAGTAAGGGAGGTATTGTTTTCACACCAAATTTCACATGTGGAGATTTTTACATATCTCCACGAATCATGCATTTTCTTAACAGAAAAAAGTATTTTTAGCATGATGTCTGTCCGTCCGTCCATCCGTCTGTCCGTGATGTGTACAGCCTGAACGGCTCAACCGATTTTGATGAAATTTGGTATATTTACTTAATGCATCAGTATGATGAATTGATCAACTTTTGGTGCAAATCCGGAAACCGGATGTGGTAGTATTAGCGATCGTCGATAGGAAGGGAAGGGTTATTTTCACACCAAATTTCACATGAGGAGATTTTTTACATATCACCACGAATCATGCACTTTGTATTGGTTTTATCCTCGAGAAAAATCATCTTTATTAGTTTTTTCTTAATTTAAAATTATATGACGTCATCCAGCCATTCATGACCTCACAGTCTGGTCTTACATATATATTATAAATAAAATAAAATTAAAAATATTTATGTTATATCCATATCTGTTTTTTATTACATTAATAGATATATTAAAATTATTTGAAATTGTTTCTGTAGCTCTTAATTTACTTCAAACCGTCGGTTGGTTTGGACCTGGCCACAGGTCAACTTATTTTAACATTATTATTTAAATAAAAAAAAATGAATATTTTATAGGGCCTGCTCTCTCCATAAATTAGCCCTTCCAAGCCTCACTATATGGAATTTAGAAAAAATAATAAAAAGAAAGACCATCTTAAAAAAAATATTAAAAAAAAGGTGTATGGTCTGTAAGCCTCTTTAAATCAGCTGAGAATGCCTTTGATTTTTTTTTTTGATTTTGAAATGAAACTGCCACAATCGGGGCAACCTGAAAAATAACCTATCTATCTAAGGGGTCCATATGGGTGGGTCATCTTTGCTAATTGGAAATACCCTAGACTCAAAAGGTAACCAACAATTTATTCCTGTTCAGGCTATTCCCAAAATTGTGCTGAATTACCTTCTCGTATGCCTGTTCATTCGATCCATCTCAACTACGTTCTCAGCAAAACAAAAAGTCAGAATTCAGACCTGAAATGCAATTCATACAACCCTTCCCTTAAAATATTGGCACGTGTTTTATCCATCCACAATATTTTATTTATTAATTCTAATCTAATCCATTGATTAGTAGAATTAAAGTAGGAAGCAACTTCCTGAAAATCCGTAACATCAAAATAATTCAAGCCACCCCATGTAATGCATCGAAACCTACCTATCACTTCTAAATAACTTTCTCTCTTCTTCCTCCTTTATTAATGCCCCTTTTTGACAGATGAACTCTGAAATTACTAATCTCACTAAATTCTATAATAAATGTAGTTTAATATATTTCTCTATAATCTTCTAATTCTAATGAATATTATCAAAACAAAATAATCAATTGAAATTCAATTATTTTTACCATTATGATGATTAAACTTTATTTTAAATATTAGATTAAAATATTTGAAAATTAATAAAATATATATTTTATATATTTTAAAATGCGCCATGCTAAATAAATAACTAAGATAATTACTTACATTTGGTGAGCTGTATGTAAATTATTTCATCATCAGGGATGAAAAAAAATAAACAATTCAAATCAACATCCAGGGGCAGAAACATGAAATTAAAGTAAAAATAACATATTAAATTTTAAAATAAATAAATTTAAATTGAAGTAAAAATTAAATTAAAAATAAATACTGACCTCGGAGTCAATAAAGGATTGATATTCCTTGCAGACCAACTCGAAGAGCTGAATTGATGTCTCCCTCACCTAAATAAATAAGAAATAAAGTAAGATTAGATAAGATTTATAACAACAAAATGAAAAAAAGATTAATATATTCGAGAAAAAACTACTTTTTCTCCTCAGATACACATATAAAGTGTAAAAAACCTGGAGTGTCTCCACTCGACTATCTTGCAATTTTAATTGGATTAAATAATATATATTATATTTAAATTAAAAATAATTAATTAAATTATAAATTATAAAATTAATAAATAATATTTATAAAAGCTGCGCATGTTTAGCTCTTTGTTGATGGCACCATGTCACGTGCTGGTGCGTGATTTGCAGTTAACGTGTTAAAAATTAATTCTTGTACTTTGGACGATTCAATCAAGCTGAAATTCTATACATATATTACAGTTTTATACAATTTTTATATTCATGTTAAAATCTATTAAATATATATCTTTATTTTTACGGTCAGTTTAGAGCAGTGTTTCTCAACCTTTTTGGACCAAACGCCCCCTTTGTAAGACCCGCTTCTTAATTCGCCCCCCTATAAATTTTTACAGATAAAAATTACATGATAATCCCTAATATAAGGTAGGTACACTAGGTGATACTTAAAGCCATATTGAAAAATTGAGTTTCAGAACCTGATTGCAAAATCATCTGACCTTTTTTTAGAACCATATTGAAATAAGCTGGAGTGTCTCCACTCGACTATCTCGCAATTTGAATTGGATTAAATAACATAATATATTATATTTAAATTAAATTTAATTAATTATAAATTATAAATAATAAATATTAAACCAGCGCATGTTTGGCTTTTTATTGATGGCACCATGGCACGTGTTGGCGCGTGAGATTTGCAGTATTAAAAAATTAATTCTGGTACTTTCAGCAATTCAATCAAGCTGAAATTCTATATATAGCAGTTTTATACAATTATTAATCATGTGAAAAATTATCAAACATATATTTTTATTTTTACGGTCACTTTAGAGGAAAAAAAATCAAAACGTTGTAGGTAATGACCCTCTTCCGGTTGAGCTACATTTCTCAAAAATTGATAGAAAACTATGAATTTTGAATAATGTCCATGTACCAAATTTCATCATTCTAGCTCAAACCGTTTTTGCATAATCTTGCCTACATACATACACACACAAACACATACACACATACACACACAGACATTTTTCTCAACCTTAGTGAAAATGATTCAGGAACCTTCAAAACGTATAAAAACATCAAAATCTCAACATCGAAAATTTTCGTGATCGCAATACTATCTCTTACGAGATAGTAAAAAATTGAAAAAAGAAGAAATGCTTAAAAAGCCTGTTCTCAAAATCATCTTACCTTTTTTTTAGAGTTGAAAATGATTTCGCCCCCCAAAAATAACTTATCGCCCCCTTTAAGATGTCGATCGCCCAGGTTGAGAATCACTGGTTTAGAGCATAGGTTCTGGGTAGACCCCCTAAATTAATTTCGATTTTTTATAAAAAAAATTTTACCCTTTTTTTAGAGCTTTATTGAAAAATCAAAAATGTTTTAAGAGCCCTGTCGGAAAAACAATTTTCCTTTTTTTAGAGCCGGGAAAACATGTAGACCCCCATTGTCCCCTTGTGGACCCTTTCTCTAGCGAGATAGTAAAAAGAAATGTAGATAAGAAAATCTAAAATAGTTATGTAACTTGTCACTTTATATATAATATTTGTCCTTCATTCGAAATGTTGCATGGTGGACTATACAAAGATATCTAAAACTAATAAACTAGTAATAATTGTATAAATGTAAACTGTGTAGCCTAAAACAAATTATTATATGGTATTTCCAAGATATTTTGATCGGCCTGAGCTTCGGCTCTAACCACAAAAAGTTTTTAAATTTTAAGTGAAATTTTCAACGTTAAAGTTAGGATTATTAATAAAATCATTTTTCTTTGTGCGTACCATCAAATTTTTCAAACGTGCCACTTGTGGCACACTTGCCAAAGTATTCGCCATCTCTGTATTAGGTGATATCATAACATTTATGATTAGAACCATATAAACTAAATTATTATGCATTATATCATAAATTGTGGCTTAAATTTTGTTTCATGAAGAATTAATTTTAATAATCTGATTGCTATTTTCCATTCAATTCATCTCTAAAACATTTTTTTGTTTATTTTTGTAAAATATTCATATGATTATAAAGTCCGTCAAATTTGTAATTTGAGTGACGATTTCATTTCGGTTACATAACTTTGACAATTTAAATTTGTGACCAATTTAATTAACGTCGAAGTAAATGGGGAATGAAAATTACTACTTGCCTAATATATTATTTAATATAACTTTATTAATTATTTTATTTGAATTAATAGTTTAATTACTTTTAAATTTAAACTATATTTTACCTAATGATTCTATTATATAAGTTAGCATTTGTATTATTCTTTTTTTTTAATTATGAATTCCCTTCTAATTTTACTAAAATTATTGATTAATATATTATGATAACAATTTTAATATATTATGATTTAAATTACATATATATTTTTAAAGTGACTTTTTTTATTTTACAAATTTACATTTTATCAAATTTATCTACAATTATCAATTTTTCTTCAATAATCGGCAAGATTTTTATCATTAGAAAATATCAATAGTGTATATTCTCGTAGTTTTGTTATTTTATAGATCATTTATACATACAAAATTGAATAATTACTATAAATATTTAGAATTTAATTAATTAATTAATTAATATTTCAATAAAATAAAGAGATTCAGTTATGTTATATGTTTGTATTCTAAAAGACATATTTACGTTATACATTATATATATCGGATAATCACAAAGATTAGATTTCCAAAATTGTAAATGGTAAATAATTAATTTATGAATATAATTTCAAAATAAAATACAAACTAAAACTAGACAATGAATGTAATTAAAAAAAAATCTAAAATATTAAACTTTCAAGTTTTTAAATTCTAAATAAAAAATTAATGGAATAAATACCATATTCATATTTATTGTGGGTCAAGAGGTAGATGGGATGGTTTAGTAGAAGTGGGTTTTCTCTAATAAGTTTTTCTAGTAATCCATTCGACTCGGCTTTTATCGCCAGGCCTGGCAAGGGAATTTTTCTTTTCAGGGGTTTGAAACAATATTCAATTATCGGAAGTGATCAAAATTGGAATAATAATAATAATAATAAATAATGAAATAAGAGGTAGCGGCCTCCGATCAAGAAAATCAGAACAATGCTTGATATGATCTGTTGCATTGATCATACATCACCTCTACTTCGCTTAGGTCACTTAAAATCAGGAGTTTATAATTTTACTACTATTTATATTTTTATTAAATTTAAATAAACATATATATATATATATATATATATATATTTTCATATATGATATATTTTACTGGACTACAAGAGTTAAGTTGATTAAGATAGAATGAAATCCTTGACTTGGTTATATGTTTGTATTGTTCAGTTTCTTCGTTGATAAGCTCTAACCAGAAACAAGCTTGTCTTGTTTGCGGTTTGATTTGCATTTTGACTGCCTAACTAAGATAAACCATCCCATCTCATAAGAAAAAATAGCCACTCTTCTCTTTAATGCTTATATCAGTAGATGGGTGGGAATAGATAGAAAAGAAGGTGGAAAAAGAAAACGATTTTCAATCCTCTCTCTTTCTTCAATGTTTTATGTCTACATTTAAAAAATAAATAAATACATTTCTGTGAAAATGGAAATTTAAAGATTAAGTTTCATACTGATTTATATTAATTTTTTTAATTAAATTAAATAACTATTTTTTTTTTAAATGCTTATTTCACAAAAGTGAATATATAATTAAAAATTAAATTAAAATGATAAATGTTTATAATGTTAAGGCAAATGTTAAAGAGTTTTAATAATATTTAACATTTATAAAGGGAAAAAAATACTTTCGATATTTTGTACATCTCTTTTAATGGTTTTTATTTATGATATTCATTAAATAGAATTTTCCTTTTGAATTAAATTTAATTAAATTTAATTTGTATTCTATTTATTGTATAATCTATTTAAAGATCTTAAAATAAAATTTAAAAAAAAAATAGATTTTTAATGAGAATGTTTTTTGGATTTAAATGGACTTATTGGATTGTTTTTTGAACATTTCGGTTATTACACCATCAACAAAAGATTAAGTTGAGTTCTTGTTAAATGTTGTTTATTTTTTATCTTACTACTATTTATCTTGTGGCAGATCTGCGGTTAACCACATATGTGGGATTTTCATTCGTGTTTTGTCAATCTACAAACTACAAATTTATACAAGCTTAATCCATATAATGCGATTTAAATAAATAATGAGGTAATTTTGTAAATGAATTTAACTCTCTCCCTCTCCTTCTCTCTCTCTCTCTTTCATTCTCTCTTCTATATCTTTGTTGAGTTGAAGGCAACATACACTCCAACTCTATCTTTAGAAACTGTTCTAGTAATATAATTATAAAGTTCCAAAAACTTCCGAACGAATTTATATTCCCCTATTTAAAATTAAAATTACCTTTCTAGAGAATTCCTTTTGTTCAACTTTTGCTTACGCTTAGGATAATCAAATAATTATTAGAAAAATCAAATAATCATGATTAAATACCCGATTGTGCTTTCTATAAAATCAAATAAATATTGTATTCTGTAGTGAGTTATACTTATGACTTACATCACAAGTAAAACAATGCAGACATTGAGATAACAGAGATAAAATTAATTTTTAATTTTTGTGCACCTGACAAACGATATGCAATAGTTGTGCAAAAATTTGTCAAAAAATAAACTTTATTAAATTTAATTATCCTATGTAGTATAAAATAAAAATAACTAAATAAAATTAAAAATATAACAATCAAAATTGTATTTTATTTATAAATAAATTATCTAAAATTAATTATTCTTTATATAGATTTATCTAAGTCCATTTATAGCCACCTTTTACTTTTAGATTGTTAATTTATTTTATTATATATCATATTAAATTTGTGAATTTGTTAAGAGTTGCTCCTTCGTTCATAACTTTAGTAGTTTAATACTTAAAAAGACACATTTTTAAAGTTTCATTTAAGTGTCATTATTTTGATTTCATTATTCGAATATATTAATTATTTAGATATTTTAACTTTATAATTTATGTATATGGTAAATAATTAGAATAAATAACTAAATATAGATATATTCAATAAAATAAAATGTTTAAGAAAAATTGCATTTTTGAAATTTATTTTTTTATAGAATTATTTATTATTCATATTAGCTTGTAAAAAAAACTAAAGTTAATAAATAAAATGTTAAAATAAATTCATAAATGAAAATATCTTGAAATGCACATGCTTTTATTGATTTTAATAGTAATTTTTATATATTAATTTATAATAATTTATATTTATATTACTTTTTTATTTGAAAATTTATGATTTAATATTAAAGGGGACTGGAAAGTAGATATCTAAAGGGGGGAGGGGAGAGAGAAGAATATATAAATATATATATACACAAAAGGAAAGATTTCATTTGAAATCGATTAAAATCATATTTGGTAAATTTGCATAATAAAATTCATAACTGATCGAATTATGCACGGAGGATCTCTCCTTGAATGCATATAAATATTCTAACTAAACGATCTTCAAGCGATATTATCACTTTTCGAAATAATAAATAAAAAAATAATAACCACACCTTATTTTGTTATATAATATAAGCATCTAATAATTTCTTACATATTATAAAATAAAAATTACGATTATAAAATATTAAATATTAAATATTAAAAGTATAATATTATAATTATTTATTTAAACGATACACTAGATTTAAAATGATATATAATTAGATAGTTAATTAGTAACAAAGAATCAATAATTTTGATATATACATAATCGTTTAATTTACCACCAGTTAAAATTAAAACATGGTCACCATAAACTTCACCATTAACTTTTTTTTTAATGAAAGAATAAATATATATCTTTTCGCAATATACATTTTATTAGCATAAAAATCAACTTCAAAAAGTACAAAAATGTTATGGTAATAAAAACTTATAGACGACAGTTGAACTGAAATGGATACAGACAAATTTTACCATTATTAGGTAAATCATTTCAAAAATTTTCTACTCCTTATTATATTAATAAAATATATAGGTATAGTTTAAATCATTTTAACATAAAAATAAATGATCCATCCGTCTTATTTCGTCCATTATTCTCTCTTGTGGCCATCATTTACTTTCTTATTATTTGTTATTATTAATTAAATGTTTTACTTTTAAAAGAATGATCTTAAGATGTTATTGATTTTTTCCACCTCAAGGGATAAAAATAAATAAAAAAAAAGTATAATACAAAAACAAAATAAAAACGTTCTGATTAAATTTTTATTCTATTCTGCACTTCCTTGTGCTTTGTTATTATTAATGTATCCGCTTGATACATCGACTATAGAGGCTTGTAAGACCAAAAAAATAATAGAAAGCTATTGTTCCTGAAAATTGAAAGTGGGAGGAAATGGAAGGGGATGAATCCTTAATATATATCAATTTTGCTCGAAGGCTAAAAAGAGGAATTAATAAAATTACGATAGCAACCTCTTCACTTCTATCGCACCTGGAAATTTAAATGGACTGTATCAAAGGTCTATGTTTAATATATTAAGAATTTGGGATTGAAAAAAGCTCGCTAAATAAACACTATAATCAACTTTTACAATATTTAATTAAATTAAATTAGGTTCAATTAAAAACGGATTAATTATATTTAGGGTCACCTAAATATTTTTATATATCAACTTAAATCTAAATTTTCAATCTAAAATTAATATAGTTCAAAGTGTTCATAAGTGCACTTATCTGACCACCGGGAATTGAATTAAAATGGGGGTTTACGCTGCCGTTCGCTGCCTGGATGTCTTCTCTGCTGGTTTCGCAATTGATCCAACGATCAATTGGCTTTGGACCCTCCTCGAGTTTCCAACGGGATGAATGGACCAGCACGGATCCAAAGGTAGAGATGATCCCCTCAGGAATCACTGGGTTTGCCCCCTCGGAACAAACTCTGGAGCACAGGACCGGCGGCTGCAATCTGTAGCCTCGTCGACGACCCCAAAAGCACCGCGTTCGAGTTGTAAATTCGAACGGGTCGAATAAGGCGTCGGTGGGCCAAGGGGCCCCAGTAAGCAGTGGACGAGCAGATAAAAACAACAGGCCGCAGCGACAGACAAAGGCAATAGCACTCGGGCGACAGGTACAACAGCAGCGGGGCTCCGGAGAGCTCGGCCTGTCTTTTTATATGTAGATAGTAAGGGAGGGGGGTGGTCAACCTCATGAATTTATGACAATAACAATTAAATATTTAAAACTATAAATTAAATTAACTTAAAAATATTAAACTACATTATATAATTAATTAACACTAATATTTATAAATATTAAATTAATTACTATTTAAACTTAGTCAGAGGGCGGGAATTCAAATTTATTTGAATTCAGGTTCCATGCGGAAACATCACTCCCCCCCTTGACGGACTGTCAAAATCTATTTAAATTTACGCTATCGGGTAGCAAAGTAATTTTGTTGATCGAAAGGTTATATTCTCCCCTCTCGGTCTTTATTTTAACCCCCTGTACCAAATTGTCCTTTCCTCGAAAGGTTTTAATGATTTTCCCCAGTTTCCATTGCAAGGGGGACACGCCGGAATCGGGTATCAATACCAATCTATTACGCAAATCACTAGGGTTCTCCCGAAACCACTTTTTACGAGATTGCCGATTGGTTGAATAATTTTGCCCAGGATCACGCCTATTTTCCCCTACCCTTTCCCCATTGGACCCTTGTTGATATGAATTAATATATTTACAAGGGCCCATTAGAACCCACCCCAGGTGGGTGTCTTGCGCTTTTGGTAAATCCCTTCTAAATACTTTCGTTTTCGATTTCATTAGAAGGGGATATATTTCTGCTCCGAGAATTATATCAATGCCTGCAGGTATGTTAAATTCTGGGTCGGCTAATTTATTACCTGCCGGCAGTGTGAAAGGGGGGATCCTTACCTGTTGTATTGGCTGTTCACTTGTTAATTTTTCCAAAACAAGAGGAGCTATTTTATAATTTTGCGATGTACAGAAATGAGGGCAAAAGTTGAGCTGAACCTTCCCTTTTACTCTCATTGACCGGCCACTCAAATTGAATAGACTTGTAGAGGTCTTTTCAATTTTATGACCGAGTCGTTTCGCCATTGAAAGCGAAACACAGCTTACCTGTGCCCCACTATCTAATAGACACCTAGCCTTTATCAATTTTCCCTCGGTGTCTATTATCTGTACCTGCGCAGTTGCCAATAGTGATGGATTAAATAAATTATTGTTACACTCCGCATTCGACTGCATTATATGCGTTTGTAATGCATCTACATTCGAATTAATTGGTTTATCCTCCAATTGATTACTTTCTACATCTATATGTAGCAATTTATTCAATTTTTTATTACAATGAGCGCAAGGAGGTTTAAAACAGTCTGCCGCAGAATGTTTTAATCCTAGACAATTGAAGCATCGCTTCAATTCCCTAATTTTTCCCTTGCGCTCTCCAAGTGATAATTTTTTAAATTTATGACACTCTTTTAAGGAGTGTTTTTTTCCACATATGCTGCAGTCGAATGGGGGCCCGCCCATTGTATGAAAAATGCCTGCTTTATTAAAATTTGGTTTTTCCCTTCCCTGATCTATTGTTTTATTGCCCTTTTCAATGCTCAGGCCTGGCTGAGCTCCTAGACAAGAATTATACCTCCTTTCTAAAAAGGCCAATATCTTTTTTAGGCTGGGGAGTTCGAAGTTATTTATTTCATAATACCATGCCCGCTTTGTTTCGTAATCAACTTTCTCTAGAAGAGAGAAAGTCCAAAGAGGGTCACAGTCATCTATTTGTATTTTCAACGCATCAAGATTGTTTAAAACGTTCTGAAACGTTGAAAATACTTTGAACAAACTATTCGCCGAATGTGAAGTGGCTTTAGGGATATCCATAATCTGCCCAATAAACCGGTACACGATTTCCGATTCCCTATTGTATCTTTTCTTGAGGGTGTCCCATATAATTTTATAATTCTCACCCTTCATTGGATACATGCCCACGCATTCTAAAGCCTCCCCTTGCAAGGCTCCTTTTAAAAAATTTAATTTCTCGAGAGAGGATAAATCATCTCGATCTCCTACAATCGAAGAAAAACTATTTTTGAAACTTTCCCAATTCTCAATTTTTCCAGAGAATTTGGGAATATCTAATTGAGGCAGACTTGGCTTTGCCGTAATTTTAGGCCTATCGCAAGTCTGCCTACGAGCCTCTAGCTCGTTTTTAATCTGCCTAATTTTTAATAACAGGCCACTCGACATGTCCAGAATCCGATTAATCATTTCAGTTGTTTCTTCATCTCCCAATGAAGCATCTGAGAGAACATCTGAGTTCACCTCGTTGATGCTTACATTGGAAGATTCCAACTGAACCAACCGAACTTCTAAAACATCCGAGTCGGCCTTACCTATATCCCCCAAGGCGGAAGCGATGGTGTGCACAGAACCTGCACATATATTTAATTTTCTGTTTAATAATTTAAATGCCCTCGACATTTTAAAATTTTTATTTAATTTTAATTAATCTCCCTGAGAGACTAAAATTATTTATATAACTATTAAAAGATCCTTTAAAATATTAATTTTAAACGAACCTTTTAAAACTTTAGCGACCTTTTTTCAAACAAAGGACAAAGAAAATGAATGGAAAGGAAATTTGCTATTGCAAGGGTCAGGTAACAAAATATTCCAACTGAATATAATGTTTATGGCAATTCTATTTCAAGAACAAATGCTTTCTTTTTAAACTAATATAAAATTATTTATATTAAATTAAAACCAGATAAAATCTTCAATTTTATCCGGCTAAAGAAGGACCAAAAAATTTAATGATGTATCCGCTTGATACATCGACTATAGAGGCTTGTAAGACCAAAAAAATAATAGAAAGCTATTGTTCCTGAAAATTGAAAGTGGGAGGAAATGGAAGGGGATGAATCCTTAATATATATCAATTTTGCTCGAAGGCTAAAAAGAGGAATTAATAAAATTACGATAGCAACCTCTTCACTTCTATCGCACCTGGAAATTTAAATGGACTGTATCAAAGGTCTATGTTTAATATATTAAGAATTTGGGATTGAAAAAAGCTCGCTAAATAAACACTATAATCAACTTTTACAATATTTAATTAAATTAAATTAGGTTCAATTAAAAACGGATTAATTATATTTAGGGTCACCTAAATATTTTTATATATCAACTTAAATCTAAATTTTCAATCTAAAATTAATATAGTTCAAAGTGTTCATAAGTGCACTTATCTGACCACCGGGAATTGAATTAAAATGGGGGTTTACGCTGCCGTTCGCTGCCTGGATGTCTTCTCTGCTGGTTTCGCAATTGATCCAACGATCAATTGGCTTTGGACCCTCCTCGAGTTTCCAACGGGATGAATGGACCAGCACGGATCCAAAGGTAGAGATGATCCCCTCAGGAATCACTGGGTTTGCCCCCTCGGAACAAACTCTGGAGCACAGGACCGGCGGCTGCAATCTGTAGCCTCGTCGACGACCCCAAAAGCACCGCGTTCGAGTTGTAAATTCGAACGGGTCGAATAAGGCGTCGGTGGGCCAAGGGGCCCCAGTAAGCAGTGGACGAGCAGATAAAAACAACAGGCCGCAGCGACAGACAAAGGCAATAGCACTCGGGCGACAGGTACAACAGCAGCGGGGCTCCGGAGAGCTCGGCCTGTCTTTTTATATGTAGATAGTAAGGGAGGGGGGTGGTCAACCTCATGAATTTATGACAATAACAATTAAATATTTAAAACTATAAATTAAATTAACTTAAAAATATTAAACTACATTATATAATTAATTAACACTAATATTTATAAATATTAAATTAATTACTATTTAAACTTAGTCAGAGGGCGGGAATTCAAATTTATTTGAATTCAGGTTCCATGCGGAAACAATTAATATTTCAATGGTAACTGGAAGGTGAAACGGGCATTATTTGTGAGGTGGTTTCTATTTTTGCCAACCCCAGAATCCCTTAAAAAATATGATTTCACATGAACGAAATAATTAAAAACCTTCTAAGAGCAACCCTCATCCATAAACGCGGATCGTAAACTGAAGCAAATATTTAACCCGCTCTCATGGAAAATGATTCTTTTTTAATTTAGGAGAATTAATTAGTAGAATACACACACAAACGACCAAAACTCTTTCCAAAAAAATGAGAGGTTCGACTGAAAAAATGAGGCAGACATAAAAAATGAATAAAGACAAATAGATATATCATTTTTACTATTATATCTATTTTTTTTTAATATTTTTGAATAATTTAATAAATAATTATAAATATTTAATATATCCTTTAGGGAAAATATTTTATATTATATAAATTGTCCCTTTACTAAATTTGTTTATTGCTTAGAATTATACATACGAGGGTGGTCTGAAAACTTTCCGACCTGACCAAGAATTTTTTTTGCTATATTTTTCAACATAATCTCCATCAACACTGATACATTTCTCATAACGGTGTTCTAATTAATTTAATTAATTTAATTAATTAATAAATAAATTAATTAATTAAATTTGATTTAATTTAATTTAAATCTCATTAACAGTTATGACTCGTCTCAAAAATTCGTTTGGATTACGCCTACAGCGCCAAATTGTCGTTAGAAATGGTTTTTCGAAGAAATTTTTGGTCTAACGTTAGGAAATGCGGCACGCACGTTGCACACAGCTTTCCATATTCAAATGGTTTTGCAAAATATTTCGCACACGTTCAGCTGACATCGTACAGGTCTCAGCTATCTTGAATTTTGAAAAATAAAACAAAAAAAAAATTTGAAAAACATCGTTTTTCTTGGACAGGTCGGAAACTTTTCAGACCACCCTCGTATTAGAGTCAGAAAATCGAGAAGGTTGAAATGATCAGGACAAGTGGCAAGAATGGGAGAGGAAAGACTGGTGAAAAATATATTGGTGGGGAAACCAATTGGGAACCGAATGATTGGAAGTCCAAGAACATGGTGGGCGGATAATATTGGAAGAAACGGAGTTGGATGGGTGTAGGGATACTTGAAGAAATGTGATTGTTGCGGCCAAAAACTTTTGAGTTCCGTGGAAGCTCAGTAGTAAAAATTTAATTTTTTAAGAAATCTTTATATTTATGAAGAATTTAAATAAAGTGGTAAAATTTTACAATCCTAATTGTATCCCAGAAGTTTTTGATTTTTATAGAATCAAAATATGCTGGGAGATTATTATAATAATCATTCACAGTTTACTTATATTTTAATTATCATTTTAAAAATTAAAAAAAAAATAAAAACAGTGTTTTGAAAAAAATTAAAAATATTAAATTAATCCTAAAAAGGATAATTATATATATATATTTGTTTTGTAAAGTTAGATTATTATTGAATTATTAATTAATTAACTTTAATTTTGGTATTTATTGGCAGATTATATTAATTATTTCTTTATATTATTGACTCTTTGCGTCTAATTATTAGTCTAAATTTTGATATTTATTTATTTTGATTCCATCATATTAAAAATTCTATTTTAAATTTTAGTGAACTTGTTAAGGTTCGAGTCTACATTCCCAAGCTCACTAGTACACTCTGTTCCCACAGAGCTTAGCTTTTGATTAATAATTAATTTATTAACTAATTAAAATGAATTGGTCCAAAATACGGAGGGCTATATGGATTGATTTTTTACCCTAAAGACCCCCTAATTCGTAAATTTTATTGTTTCAAAATCAAAAAGACATATATATTTATAAAATTTATAGTATAATAAAATAGTAAAAAGTAATAATATAATTATATAATTATTATCATAATAATATTATATATACAAGGGGTGTTCAAAGTATTCTCGGTAACGGGGTAATTTAGCAGTGACGAAGAGATTTAAATTATTTCAGTTGGTAACGACACTCCCTGAGAACATAACCTCAAAATTTCATTTATTTATCATTAGAACTAATCTAATTATCGTTGGTGTAAAAAGACCAGAATGACTGATGCGACAATGTTGTGAAAAATGCTTTGAAGAAATAAAGCATACACCTTACAGCCCAGACCTTGCCCCCAGTGATTACTTCTTATTCCCCAACCTAAAAAAAAAGATCTTCGTGGAAAACGTTTTTTTGACGATGAAAGGCTGAATGTGGCAATTAACGCACATTTTGAGGACAAGGAGGAAAAATATTTTTTAGAGGGAATTCAAAAGTTAGTTTCCCTAGCAAACAAGTGTATTGAGGTTATGGGGGACTACAATGAAAAATAAATTTTAGTTAGAAGTTTCTGCATTTTTCATCATACCTATACCGAGAATACTTTGAACACTCCTCGTATATATAACTATAAATAATCAAATAGCAATATTGAATATAATATCCATATTTCACGAATGAAATAATTATTTTCAAGTGAGTCGTGGCAGTTTTGATTAAAATTTCATTTTCAAATCGTTTCCGGCTAACATCGAACCAAATTTCCCTGTTGAATGATTTAGGAGTTTTGACAAGGACGCCACCTCCACACTCTCTCCTATACATTCACCCTCTCGTCCACCTATTCACACTCACACCCTTTCAATTCTACAATATGAAATGAATAATTATCCCCCTCCCACCTCACCCTGCCCCATTTCTTCCATCCATTGCTCCCGTCATAAAACCTTCCTCCTCCTGAATCAACTAAGGAAGAATTTCATAAAACCTTGAATAATCAAGTTAACTCAATTTCAACTTAATTTTGTTTTACTTTTCATCACCAATTTCTCTGCATGAGTGGAGATATTCACTACTCACACCATCACTCCTCTTTCAATCTCTCTTCTCAGTTTAAATGATCAATTTATATTCGTTAATTAAAGTGTTCACTAGCAGAAGAATTGGAAAAACCAATAAAATTTAATGAAAAAAATAAATAAATAAATAATTAAAACCACCACAAATAGAAAATCTATCATCATATTTATATACCTTCCAGGTGATTTAATTTCTTTATCATATGTGTTTTTTCAGTTTCCACAAAAATTACAATTCTACCCATATTTTTTTTTTTTGCCCTTTTTTATATTGGGAGCTAACAATAAGTCTATTTTAGTAATTTTTTAAAATTAGTTTATTTAATTTTATTATTTTTTTGTTCTTGTACTGATTTGAACTCTTTACTCAAGTCACGGAACTATATGAAATGAAATTTTTGCAAATTTCATAATATAAATTTATTGGATATATATACTACCCTAATATACTTAAATAATTATTTTTAATAACATAAATTATTATTTAGTACATATTAATGAAAAACAATAAAAATAAAATTGATTTGCAATATTAATTCTACATAATCTAAAAACAATAATTATTACACATAATAATTTTAACTTTCTATAATAAATTTGATTTTTCATAAAAATATTCATAAAATAAGAAATTGACATTAATAAGTTTTAACTTCAAATTTAAAAAATCTGGACTGTCTCCATTCGACTATCTCTCATATTTTGGATTGGATTAATTAACACATATATTATATTTAAATTAAATTTAATTAATTAAATTATAAATTAAAATTAATATTTATTAATCAACACGTGTTTGGCTCTTTGTTGATGGCACTACATCACGTGCTGGAGCGTGATTGACAGTCAACGTGTTAAAAAATTAATTCTGGCAATTTCAGCGATTTAATCAAGCTGAAATTCTATATATAGCAGTTTTATACAATTTTTAATCATGTGAAAAATTATGAAACATATATCTTTATTTTTGCGGACAGTTTAGAGGGAAAAAACATATTAATTGAGATATTAAGTTTTATTTTTAAATTTGTCAAATATTAAATAAATAAAAATATAATTGAATGTAGAAAATAATGAGATTTTTATTTATAAATACAATTTTTTTAACACACCACGAACTACAAATTTATTATCATTCCATGACTAGTTCAATAAGACAATAGAAAAAATTGATGGGCGGTCAGAAATTTACCATTTAGGCTTCGAACAATTAGTGAACAATTGTGAAAATTTTTAATATTAATAATTATACATATCGTATATGTATATATATAATAAGGGGGCATTTTTAATTTTTACTTCAGGTGGGAAATAGTTTAGGAAACTCTAGTTTAGATCCTAAGAGCTAAAAAAAAATTGTTTTTTTTTCCTAGGGATTTTGTTTGTTTTTTATAATATACTCTCTTTATTTATTTATTTTTGTATTTTTTTTATCAAGATTCTTATTAACTCTTTGGTGTGGGGTTTGCTCTTAAATTGGTGAATTTATCGCCGGCTTTAACAGGAAGAGGCTAAACTTCTTTAGAAGCAAGACTTTCTAGGAAGCGCCCGAGGGAGAAGGCAGGGGAAGGTTAAAGAACCACCATTGGGGTGAGCTAACCCACTTGTCCACGTGTCAAGTCACAAATCGCTCTTATGAATAACATATTCGCAGCGAAATTACAATTTGAGCTTTAAATAATTTATACTGTGTGGCTTCTACGATATATAAGGATTTTTTTATAACTCATTCCCATGACTCCAATGGAATTTTTGAAGGAATAATATTCTACGTGCTTATTGCTGGTGGATATTCACCGCTGGTTTCCATCATATTCAGAGACTAAATTTATATTACCAAGCTTTTTGATATTATAATAAAGAAAATAAGATCTACAATATCTAGGATAATGTAAAGGTATTGGCATAAAAAATTTATATGAAGTGATTGATATTAAATGATTTTTTTATTAATTAATATTAATATTTAAACTTTGTACGTCCTACGCAAGGACAACGCCTATCAAGCCGATTATATTAATGAGGTGTCCTATGATCAGTAGAACGGGTCCTCTCAACCTTTACCTTGATTTTCTTGATCCGAGGGGCTATCAAGTAGTTTCCCCAATGTTGTTCCCGGAGGCTGGGTTGACTCCGTCCCATAAACCACAGCTAGGGAAATTCCCTTGCCAGGCCCGGAACTTGGAAGATCAAGGACGCGGTGGGTTGATAATGTGGGAAAGGTCGTGAGAGAGATGGGAGAGGATAGGGACTGGAAGGTTGTGGCTCAGAATAGGATTCTTGGAGGGGTGTGGTTGCTGCGGCCAAGAACTTTCGAGTTCCGTAGAGGCACAGATAGATATTAGTGAAGAATTAATAATATAGTAATTATTTTATATACCATGAGAGTCTTGAGAGCCAGGAATCAAAATTTGTTGAATTCAAAATATTTAATGTATTATTTATATATATTATTATATATAATTTTATAAATTTGTTAACATTTAATTATATCATACAAAATTTGGCGCCTTTTCATACAAATTATCTTTTAAATAATGAATGTAAAAAAATATTTTATTTTTTATCGGCGCCTCCCAAAATTTGGCGCCCCAGGCAGTCGCCCGGCTTGCCGGTCCCTTTATCCGGCGCTGATTTATTTAAAAATTAGTGATTAATTTTATTTTATTGAATTTACTTACTTACTCATGCTAAAAATACTTTTTTCTGTTAAGAAAATGCGTGATTCGTGGAGATATGGAAAAATCTCCACATGTGAAATTTGGTGTGAAAACAATATCTCCCTTACTATCGTCGGTCGGTAAAAATCTGGAGTGTCTCCACTCGAATATCTCGCAATTTGAATTGGATTAAATAACATATATTGTATTTAAGTTAAATTTAATCAATTAATTTATAAATTATAAAATTAATAAATAATATTTATTAAACCTGCGCGTGTTTGGCTCTTTGTTGATTACACCACGTCACGTGCTGGCGCGTGATTGCCAGTCAAAGTGTCTACATACACACACAGACATTTTCCCAACCTTAGTGAAAATAACTCAGGAACCTTCAAAACGTATAAAAACATCAAAATATCGAAATCGAAATTTAGTTTCCTGACAGAACAGAATTGTCTATTTATTGAAAAAAATGATTAAAATTAAAAAAAAAATTTAATTTTTCTTAATTTAAATTAAATTTATCTTTATAATATAATATATATAATAGGAATATATATATATAGAAACAAAATTTTTTAAGTTATTTAATCATAAACTTAATATAAATATTAATGGAAATAATTTTTTTCAGTATTGATGTTTGCATGTTGCTTTGCTTGCTACCCCATCCTGTAATTTTATTTCTATCCAAATAACCACCTGTATTTAGTTTAAACTTATAAATTAAAATAAATAATATAATATATAAATATATTATTGTACTTTTAAAATTTATTAAATAATATAATAACTTAATAATATCTATATAAATTTATTAAATACATCTCTACTCATATAAAACTATACATTTGACTAAAAGTTAATTTAATTGAATTGTGTTTAAACTAATAATGTTTTTGTGTTAATTTCATTGTATTGTTTGATCTAATATCTATTATTTAAATGAAATATAAATAATATAAGCAACTTTTCCGTTTATGAGTTCAATCTCATTATCATTATGAAACAATTTCTATTAGTGGTATAAATTATTTTCATTGGCCCGGGAATAAGTTGGTGTAAGGGAGGGGAGGGGGTATAGAAAGGATGGTTACAGAGGTTTGAGGGATGAGTGAGTTGATCAATACACAACTTGAAGGAAACAATTTAATTAACAAATACTAAAACAACAATTATTTACGAAATTATAGAATAATAGAAGGTGGAGGGATTAGAACGAAGTTGTTCTGGTGGGGGGGATTTATTGTGTATAGAATAGAATTTCAGTTGTGGGTGATTAAAAATAGATGCTTTAAATACATTTGAGGGATTTATCTCCTGGCACTTGTTGAGATATTCATCTCTCTATGGCGTCAAATCTAAAATCAAAGCTAAAATTGTAAAATTTCATAAGAAATTGTTTTCATTTTTTTTTTTAATATATTCTATAATCCATAATAATGAAGGGATATAAAATAATTTGATCAGCTATTTTATTTTGAAAAAAACCCAATAAGATAAAAAAAAAAGAAAAATTAGAACATGATTTAAATTTAAATCATTCAATAATAATAAACATAAGATGTTTTTTTTCATTTTTACCACGTTCCCGTCGACATATACCACCGGTGGCTTATGCCGCCACATAAAATAAATAGACAAATTATGGAGGCGGTGGGAACGTGTTAATGAATAAAATATACTGCCTCTCAATATATTCTATTAATTTAAAAAATTTTCCACATTAAAAAAATAATTATAGTAGTTTAGTGGTATAATATGAGTGTTTGAATATTATCAAAATAAAAAGTTTAAAATAAATATATAATTATTTATATATATGTAAAGATGTTTTATTTTCGAAATTTTATTCTTTTAAAGAATGTACAAAATATATTAAAATTATTAAACATTATTACATAAATTAAGAATAATTACAAATAAATAAAAATAATTAAATTATTCGATAATTAAACAGTAGTTTTTCAATATTCATCTATAGGTATATATAAAAGGCAATGTCTGTCTGTGTGTCTGTCAAAAACTCAAAAACTACCCGTCCGATTGCGATGAAACTTTCAGAGATTGCTGTGAGCCTCCCAGGGAAGGTTTTAGTGTAGTTAAATCCAAAATTAATATATCCAAAATTAATTTAATTAGTAATATTTTGGTAAAAGTCTATTCATGGTTACCATGGTTACATTGAAAAAATTACAATAAATAAATAAAAATAATTGGAAATCTTTTCAACTTATTATTTTGATAAATTTTATTAATTTTTTTAATTTTTTTTAAACTGTCAAAAATAACATACCTATAATAACAGTTGTAATAAAAATAAAAATATAAACGGTATATTATTATTATTATTATTATTATTTATATTATTATTTGTAATAATTCAAATAAAAATAAATAAAAATAAAAACCAATACATTTTATCATATAATAATTACCCAAAAGTGATTTCAAAAAAGTAAATAAATAGATTCCATCTAATTTAAATTTATTATTTACAGTTATTTTATAATTTAAATTTATACAGAAAAAATAATCGGTCCTTAGATCAAGAATATATAAGGATAATTTGATTCTATGAAGCAGCTGTACTTAAGCTAGTCGTACACCATGATGTACATTTATGTAGAGAGATAAATTTCAATTATCTATTATATCAATGATTATAGCCTAAATTGATATGGTTTCTACTTGTTTGTATTTCGGTATATAACTTAATAACTTTAAATTTAAGCAGTTATGTTATTTAAATAAAAAAAGTAATAAATATATAAAAAGTAAAAGAAAAGAAAATAATCAAAAGTATTTCAATTAAGGTTCTGTTCAATTAAGCGATAGCTGTATTTAAGCTGGTTGTAGTCCATGAATATTTATTTACAGAGATTAGGAAAGGTTAAATAGGACATTTTTTAATATTTTCTGTACTTTTGACCCATGAACACTTAATACAGTGTTTAAAAAAATACACATTATATCTATGTAACATTCTGACAATTTGTTCTACAAAGTACTAATTTAATATGTCATGGCCAGTAAATAATGTATATTTGTAAAATTAGAAAGCTTTCTGTTTTTTTTTTCTTTAACAATTTCTGCACCAAAATTAATACGCATGATATTAAATTAAAAATAGAATTAGTACAAAATTATGAAAAAATTTAAATTCAAGTGTTGGCGATTAATAAAAAGAGTTTCATTTAAAAAAAAAATCTGGAGTGTCCCCACTCGACTATCTCGCAAATTTGAATTGGATTAATTAACATATATATATTAAAATTTAATTTAATTAATTAAATTATAAATTAAAATTAAAAAATAATATTTATTAAATCAGCGCGTGTTTGGCTCTTTGTTAATGGCGCCACGTCACGTGCTGGCGCGTGATTGGCCGTCAACGTGTTAAAAAATTAATTCTGATACTTTCAGCGATTCAATCAAACTGAAATTCTGTAAATAGCAGTTTTATACAATTTTTAATAATGTGAAAAACTATCAAACAAATATCTTTATTTTTACGGCCAGTTTAGAGGAAAATGACGTTCTTCCAAAACGATCTTACAAAATGATAATTAATATTTATTTTATTCTAAAGTAGTAAATTTGTTTTTTAACAGTTATTTTGAATATTCACGCTAAATACTTTCCAATTAAAAAATTATCAAAATTTTCCTGTCAATTTAATAACATAAATAATAAATTTATGAATTCCTGTTTAATATTTAATATAATCTCATATTATATTATTTCAAATATTTTTTTTATTACTTTTACAAATTCTTTTAATTAAATTAATTTATTTGATGGGAAAAGGTGAATCAATTGTTCCCAAAAATTGTATTTTTTTTTATATATATAAATACTATTTATCTATTAGCATTAATTTAAAAATAATAATATTATAAAATAATATTTAATTATTAGTTTCCAAATTTTTCATAGTTTTTTAAGGTATAAAATTCCACTTATTATAGTTAAAATTGAAAAATGATAAAGAAGCTTCAAATGAATATGAGAAGAGATCAAATCTCCCTAATTTCCAAAATTATATTATAATCCGTATATATGGGAAAAAATGAATTTAATAATCAATAAGCTGGAGTGTCTTCACTTGACTATCTCGCAATTTGAATAGGATCAAATAACATATATTATATTTAAATTAAATTTAATTAATTATAAATTATAAATTAAAATTAATAAATAATATTTATTAAACCAGCGCTGTTTGGCTCTTTGTTGATGCCACCATGTCACGTGTTGGCGCGTGAGATTTGCAGTGTTAAAAAATTAATTCTAGTACTTTCAGCGAATTCTACTAATATATTGAGCAGTTTTATACAATTTTTAATCATGTGAAAAACTATCAAACATATATCTTTATTTTTACGGTCACTTTAGAGGAAAATAAATCAAAACGTTGTAGGTAATGACTTCCGGTTGAGCTACATTTCTCAAAAGTTGATAGAAAACTACGAAATTTGAATAATGCCCTTGTACGAAATTTCAATATTCTATCTTAAACCGTTTTTGCGTAATCTTGTCAACACACACACACTAACAAAGATAGAGACAGACATTTTCTCAACTTAGGGATCTTCAAAACGTAAAAAAACATCAAAATCTCGACATCGAAAATTTTCGTGATCGCAATACTAACTCTGGCGAGATAGTAAATATATAAATATATAAAATTTAACCTTAGTTTAGAAGATGTATGTTAAATTAATAAGTTATTGTCTTATCACATAAGAATTTCATGTTCTAATTGAAATACAATCTTTTCAAAAACATTTTTTACATGAAAAATAACTTGTATAAATGAATAGTTATACAATATATGGTAAATGTTTCAATTGTTAAATTTATTTATTTATTTATTGTATATTCCAATTTGTTAATATTAGTTGTATCCCACTGATAATCATAGTTAATGACAAGTCGCAAAGTTTATTGTCTAAATCTGGGGTAAAGATACTAGGAGTGGGCGGAGGGTTCTTGTTGACATGCTTTACATCAAGATTGACCAAACTATGACACATAGACAAGATAAACAATGCTTATGCCCAACTAGTTCGACAACGTTTAAATTGACTTTTTAACATTAGTAATTGAACATAAATTGTTTTACAAAATTTAGGGGGTATTTAATAGAATCGTAAATTAACTTATACCAGTGGCGTAACTAGGGGGGAGCAGGGGGGGACATATGTCCCCGGGCGCCAAATTTAGGGGGCGCAAAATTAGGGAAGCCAATTTGGATCAAAAGAAGCATTAATATTTAAAGTTAAACTGTATTTTGTATAAGTCAATAAATATTATTTATATGCTTATTAAAATCTGTTAAACCTGTTTCGTTATTCGTCATTAATATTCTTTAAAAAAAAATTAAATTATATATATATATATATATATATATTTATATATACGAAAGGGGGCGCTGATTTCTCAGTTGCCCCCAGGCGCAAGAACCTCACGGTACGCCACTGACTTATACCTATTAAATAATACAATAATATAAAAGAAATTACCTAAATAAATAATAATATAATTAATAGGTATATTCATGGTAAAATAATTGAAATAATTTATATTTTAATAATAAAATTGGATTGAAATTAAGGCCGATTTCAGATATTGAAAAAAAAGGAGATTTTTATTATTTCAAAAGGTGCCACTTTTGGAATCCTTCAAAGTATTTATAACAAAGTTAAATAAGTATTATATATGTAGGATTAATGTTATATAGTTTAAGAGTTACATTGGGCTGCTGGTTGTGGCGGTTATGGAGAGCCCAGGGGGGTGTCCCTCGAAGAAATTATTTAATTGGATTTGCTTATATATCTAGTGACGAGGCTGTCGATTTGGAAGACTGGAAACGATCACGGAGCGAATCGTCAACGGCTGCTGACGAATTGGAGAGCACCGTTGTTCATCATCACCGGGAGCACGGGGCGGGGGCTGCTTACCTGCCCGGGAACGCACTCTGCGTCTCGGATCACGCCCACTTTCACAACAAACACCAACGAACGGGACTCAATAACCGAAAAGTGGGTGAAAATTTTTTTTTTATATTTAATATAATAATATATAAAACACATATTATAATATTTTTTTATTCCCTAATTTATTGCCCAACAAATTGATTATTTATTTTTTTCTTTTCTTTTTTTTTCTGCCATATATTCTTGTAAATAAATTTGTTTTATTGAATATATATTTTATATATATTTTTAATATGATTTAAGTTGAAGAAGAAGACAGATCAGGATGAATTCCCGTTCTGTTGTGAACCTAATCCCTTTAGTAACAAGATCATTCTGGGATAAGGTTTTCCAGGAAAACATCTTTTTTATGACCAATTATATTTATTATTTATTTTTTCCTTTATTCTATTGGATATATTTAATTTATTACTAACATATCTTTTAATTTTTTTTTAAAATGATTAATGTGCCACTCAGTAGTCAAACGATTTAAATAAACTGAGAAAATGAAGCCCAAAGTTCACAGCTTGTAGAAAATTCAGGTTTATTTACAGAAAAATGTATATTGCATTGAAATATTATGATTATCAAGTTCATTATTCACTTCATATGTTTCAGATTATATTACATTACATTACTAGCAAAATTTTAAAAATTGCAGTTAATCGGTTTGGCTTCGGAGTGGCACATACATAAATTTATTTAATATTTATGTGATATTTAAATTATTGGAATTTAAACAGATTCATCATGTATTTTAATTTTTGTTTTTAATTTTTATCAAGTTTCACTATATTTTATTAAGTCAAAGTAAATAGAATAGTTGTTTTAGTGTTGTTTTAAAATTTTAATCATTATTTTAATTTTTATTTTCATTTTATATTAAAGAAAAGCAATGTATTATACGATTACTTATAATTTCAATGATATGAAAGAAATTCAAGAAATGAATATGAAATTTTATATAATTTATAATAAAAAATTTGAATTAGGGATATTAGCTCTTATTTATATATCTGAGATTGGATTTTTTTCCTCAATTTTATATATTATTCCAACTAGATTATAAAATTATTTAAAATATTTAATATTTAATATTTTCTAAATGCAATGGATAGAAAAAGACACATAAATTCCTATTACAATTACTAATAGAAAAATTCTACTATTTTTTAAGCAATTTTTTATTTTTGAAGTCCGTAAAAAAGAAAAAAAAATCTATATAAGTATTAAAAACTATATAAAAATAATTTACATGTAAGATTTAATAAATTATCATTTATAATATTAAAATAGATATATATAATAAATTAATTATAATAATTATGCCTTAAGTATAAATTAAACAATACCTTCCCTTCCTATCGTGGGTGGGTAAAAATATATAACTGTTATAAATATTATGTTTGAATGTTAAAAGCATTTGCATTGCAATCAAATCCATATAATATATATTTAGAGTTTA
Organism: Labia minor; assembly: GCA_963082975.1. Taxonomy (NCBI): domain Eukaryota; kingdom Metazoa; phylum Arthropoda; class Insecta; order Dermaptera; family Spongiphoridae; genus Labia; species Labia minor. The sequence continues at coordinate 28,631,235 of OY720350.1, read as the reverse complement.
GAATATATAATTAGAATAACCATTATTAATTAATATTAATAAATAATTAAATATAATTAAAAAAAAAATAATTTTATTAAAATAACTTACATACACTCGGTTTTGGTGTCTTGTCTTATTCACTATTCAAAGTAAACTAAATAAAAAAATATTTTCTATTATTTTTTTTCATTATATTTTCCCAAGAACTGATTGGCTTATCGGTTCTCGAAAGAAAAATATTTTATCGAAAAAAATTGTTCTGGAAAGACCTTTTACTGCTTTAAATAAATATAATATAATCTATTCTCATTGAATTTATATTAAAAATATTTATCAAATAATTTCAAGTAATAGATAACATTTTTAATTAAATTTGAATATTAAAATATTAAAAGTAATTTTCAGTTAGATTGTATCATTATTTATAAATCAATAAAACAATATTCTGATAATATAATTTATTGAGTTAAAAAAATATGTAAATATTTTTAAAACAAATAAATAATTCAATCACCATTTATATATTTCTATATTAAACAAGAAATGACTGATACACAATGCAATAAAATTTTTTTTTTTTTTGAGATGAGAGTAAGCGTTGGAATAATTATATTTTTTAAATTTGAATATGTATTTTATTTTTATATAGGATATTGTAAAATGTGTTTTTTTATGTAATCAAAAAGATTGCAATTATTATCTGTACTCACGATTATTAATTTTAAATTAAAAAGATAAATACTTATTTTTATTTATTTTATTTGCAATTAAAATTCATTTTCAATATGTTTAGTAAACAAAATATATGGTATATTTCGCATTATTGCAGAAATTTCAATATTTGTTCTTTTCTTTTATGATTTTCAACAAATATTAAATATCATTAAATTTATAATTTAAATTCAATATTATTTCATATTTTAAAATTATTTTAATCGTTTTTCGATAATAATAATATTGAATATCATTAAATATTTTTGGTTTGTAAAAATTTTAAGGTTTGGGTTACAATTAAATTTTATTGAAAATTTAATGTGGAAATATGGCATCTGTCCCAGCCAACAGAAAATTAACAATTGCATTAATACTCTTTTGAATTCTCTTGGAATGAATATGACAAACATGGAAATAAATAATTAATCATTTATATATATCAATAAGAAAAAATAGAAATGAATATTTTATAGTGTTAAATACAAAGTGAATGGAAGAAAAGAGAATATGACATACAAGTGGAGGGTATGTTTTGACAAACGACAAATATACATTTATTATGTATTCCTATCCATTTGCTTCTAATATTATGATATATCTTTTTTTCTTTTGACAAATCAAAAGACAGCCAATGTCTCTCCTCTGTCTATTTGTTGAAATTTGATTCCCAAGAAAGAACAAATAATTTATAAATTTGTCTTCTTTATATTCCTTTCAATTCACTTGAAGTTAGATATAGGTCTCGTTTGATATTTATTTTTTGTTTCAAAAATAACAATCGTTATTCTTTTTATAAGAATATTTGTTTAAAAATAAAATTATATTAAATTATTAAACAAAACAAAAAAGTTATAAATAAAGTAATATAGAGATTCAATTTTGGGCCAGTATCTATAATTAATTCGTGGAGAAGTGTATCTTTCTCATTTGACGTGTTTAGCCTGAAGATAGCAATGTTGAATATTAAAATTAAAAAATTATATTTTATTTATTATTATTATATAATTTTAAAATTCGATTTAATTTGATATTTCAAATGAATTATCAAAAAATTATAATATATATATATATATATAAATTAAGTATGAATTTTGAATTTATATGTTAAGTGGTAAGTAAAATTCCCTTCTATATTTAGGTATAATCTAAAAACACCCATGAAGTTTCTATTTCACATAGACTAAAGGGGGAGGGGATAATAAATATTAATTAATAAAATTAATAATATTATAAGATATGAGTTCACTCAATACTCACCAACTAAGTTCAGTGAATTTTGATAAGAAATTTAATTTAAAGAATATTTTTTGGTAATTTATAATATAGATAATTTAAATTTTATATCTATTCATTTAATTGATTATTTACACTTATAATGATGAAACATAAATTACTTATATTTTATATTAAAATCTAAGTGTAACTAAGTGACATGATCAAGAGCTAGGAAATTTATGATCAACTATTCAAGCCATACCAAGTTCACAAAAATTTAAAAAATAAAATTTGAAAAATATAAATAACATGACTAAAATGATCATTATAAACAAATATTCATATTTTTCAAATTAATAGATATACATATAATTTTAAATTTCAAACTTTAAAAATTCCATGTGTATTAACTATTTATTAAAAAGATCAAATTTAAAGATTATAATAAATTTAAATTATTAAAGATTGTTTATACATCTCAACCGAAACTCAGTATAATTTATTATATAACAAAATAATTTTTAAACTTAAAATTGAATGTTTTAAATATGTCTAGTTCCAAACAAAGAAAAAATTTTTTTCTTAATGGTACAAAATTTAAAAAATAGTAAATTTTTATATATTATTTATTTATTTATTCTAACTAAAATAATTATGAAATGTTTTCTTCAATGAGAGGGAAAAAGTAGGATTACCAAACAAAACTCATCATATTTTAATATATTTATTTATTTAAGAAAATATATTATAGCTTAATTTTTATAATTGCTTTCATTTCACTACCTCGTTTCAATATCGTCTAAATTATTTAACATATAATAAATGAATGATGATTAAAGGAAAGAGGTAGTTCTAAAATTTATACAGTTAAAAATTAAATTTCTATGTTGAAAAACGAACAAATAGAGTGAAGAAAAGAAACAAAACCCATTTTGTTATACAACCACAAATATTGTTTCCGAGATTAAAAGAACAGAAGAAAATGGATGAATAGAGAATTGTTTAACGAAAGTATTTCCTAGTAAAAGAATATTCTTTTAGAAAATTAGTTTTTGGTTTATAAATGATGTAGATTAACTAGAAAATAAAAAAAGAGCATGTTCTTTTCTTTACTTGAAAAAAAAAAACAATTTTATTTATTAATTTAACGATTCTGTTAACATTATAATTATTATAATACTTTCTATTGGTATAGTAAATATGTATTTTGGAAAATTAAGCTAATATATTATGAATAATCTTGGACGTACAATAAGGTTAAAAATATTTGAATAAAATATTGATTTTACATATTAGGAGATAGGAAATTTTGAAAAATGTGTTATTGGAGAATTTAAATGGAGTATCGAGTGATTGTAATATTGATTGTCGACATTAAGGGGCAAAATTAAATATTTATATTCAAAATGATTTTATGTGTAATATATAAGTAAAATACTCTATATTTTAGTCATTCTGTTTAAAAAATCACGGCAATTTTGTCAGATTAAAATAATACAATAGAGAGTCAATAGAAAAGTCTTAAGCTCTGAAACAACCCTTCTACACAATTATCTATTCAACATATTCTCTTCTTTTCTAGAATGTTTTTTTTTATAAAAATAAACACAATTATCCTTTGCTTTCATTTTTACCGACCGACGATAGTAAGAGAAGTATTGTTTTCACACCAAATTTCACATGTGGAGATTTTTACATATCTCCACGAATCATGCATTTTCTTAACAGAGAAAAGTATTTTTAGCATGATGTCTGTCCGTCCGTCCGTCCGTCTGTCCGTCCGTATAGATGTGTACAGCCTGAACGGCTGAACGGATTTTGATGAAATTTGGTATATTTACTTAATGCATCAGTGGGATGAATTGATCAACTTTTGGTGCAATTCCGGAAACCGGAAGTGGTAGTATAGGCGATCGACGATAGGAAGGGAAGGGTTATTTTCACACCAAATCTCACATGAGGAGATTTTTTTATATATCACCACGAATCATGCACTTTGTATTGGTTTTATCCTCGAGAAAAATCATATTTATTAGTTATTTCTTGATTTAAAATTATATGACGTCATCCAGCCATTCATGACGTCACAGCCTGGTCTTACATATAAATTATAAATAAAATAAAATTAAAAATGTTTATATTTATTATTTATGTATCCATATCTGTTTTTATTACATTAATAGATATATTAAAATCATTTGAAATTGTTTCTGTAGCTGGAAATTAATTAACTTCAAACCGTCGGTCGGTTCGGACCTGGCCACAGGTCAACTTATTTCTTTTATTGTTTTTATTATCAGGAACTTAGGTTTTTTAAAACTACTGATTTTTTTTTTGTTATTATTTCAACTTTAAATTAATTAAAAGAGATATTTTGAATTTTAAGAGTTTATAAAAATAGTTTTATGTGTTAAGATATCATGAATTTGAAAACAATATATTATCATATAATTGTAATTTTTTTATTTTCACTTATGATTCTTTTTGTGTGTTTATATAAGACTTTGAATATATTTACGTAGTTTAGAATTTATAATCTTCTTACATATCTTTACGTTTTATCATTGGAGAACTAGTGTAAGAATCTGTCTCTCTGTAAAATAATAATCCCATTGAAAAACAATTTTTAAATTTGAAAATAATATCTATATAAATATAATATAAATACATAATATACATTTACATTTTTACAATTTAAACTGATTACTTTTCAAATAATATTTTAAATAAAATAGTAATTTAATTAAAATGTAAAATCTTATTTTTCACGTTTCGAAAATATTTTGTAATTTGGTACATCAGAAAAATTTCCAACATTAACCAAAATTAATTATAATATAAATTAAGTTCATTTATAATTTTTCATAAATCTTATAGCTATTAATGGATTGAATTTATTAAAATTATTTTATCTCTTTTTTCAGGTCAATTCCTCTATTATTATAATATATTAGTGTTCTGTTTTAAGTTTTATTTATTGGGAAAGAGAGCGCGATATTTTAAACTGAAATTTTTACTTTAAAAATCTCTAGCGACTACTAAATTACACATATCGCACTGAAACTTTGAATTTAGATTAACAATATAAGGTCGTTAGTTAATTTTCAATAAGTATGAACATTTAAATTAGTGGTCCAGTCTAAGTAAGCAAAACTTAAAAAAAAATCCTCGAAACAATTTATTTTATATTATTATTAATAATAAATAAATTAATCATATTTGTAATTGAACTTTTTTAATATGAAAATATGAAAAAAAGTAATATAAATATTACAAGCGTTGTTTACAATATAAAATCCACTTTAAGTCAATTTTAATTTAATAAATATAAAATTAGAATTAAATTATTGTAATTATTTCATTTTTTGTTTTTTTGTTTTTTTGTTTTTTGTTTAATTCAATCCTTTAATAGGATTTATATATTTATTTTAGAAGATAATAATTTAATTAATATTATTATTAATCTTTAAAAATGTTCGGTTTAATAAATATGATTGTATAGGGAGGTTCAGGGTCAGCGGGAGCGCCGAAACCTCGCCCCCTGTCCTGCGCGGCTGTACGCGAGTGGTGTGTGGCATGGTGGCATTCCGGCCGGGAGGACGACCTGGACAACGACTACGAGGACACTCCTAGCGATATGGGGTAAGCCAAACTACAAACCAAACAAATAGTGAAAATAATTGTTTAAGATTATTCGCAACGATAATAGATATTTAATTTTACCAAAATAAACAACTCCGTTTATATATAATATAATGTTTAGATTTACAAAATGATAATTAATATTTATTTTATTCTAAAGTAGTAAATTTGTTTTTTTAACAGTTATTTTGAATATTCACGCTAAATACTTTCCAATTAAAAAATTATCAAAATTTTCCTGTCAATTTAATAACATAAATAATAAATTTATGAATTCCTGTTTAATATTTAATATAATCTCATATTATATTATTTCAAATATTTTTTTTATTATTTTTACAAATTCTTTTAATTAAATTAATTTATTTGATGGGAAAAGGTGAATCAATTGTTCCCAAAAATTGTATTTTTTTTATATATATAAATACTATTTATCTATTAGCATTAATTTAAAAATAATAATATTATAAAATAATATTTAATTATTAGTTTCCAAAATTTTCATAGTTTTTTAAGGTATAAAATTCCACTTATTATAGTTAAAAGTGAAAAATGATAAAGAAGCTTCAAATGAATATGAGAAGAGATCAAATCTCCCTAATTTCCAAAATTATATTATAATCCGTATATATGGGAAAAAATGAATTTAATAATCAATAAGCTGGAGTGTCTCCACTTGACTATCTCGCAATTTGAATAGGATCAAATAACATATATTATATTTAAATTAAATTTAATTAATTATAAATTATAAATTAAAATTAATAAATAATATTTATTAAACCAGCGCTGTTTGGCTCTTTGTTGATGCCACCATGTCACGTGTTGGCGGGTGAGATTTGCAGTGTTAAAAAATTAATTCTGGTACTTTCAGCGAATTCTACTAATATATTGAGCAGTTTTATACAATTTTTAATCATGTGAAAAACTATCAAACATATATCTTTATTTTTACGGTCACTTTAGAGGAAAATAAATCAAAACGTTGTAGGTAATGACTTCCGGTTGAGCTACATTTCTCAAAAGTTGATAGAAAACTACGAATTTTGAATAATGCCCGTATACCAAATTTTATTATTCTAGCTCAAACCGTTTTTGCGTAATCTTGTCTACAGTCACTCAAAAAATGACTCAGGGACTTTCAAAACGTATAAAAATATCAAAATCTCGACATCGAAAATTTTCATGATCGCAATACTAACTCTGGCGAGAGAGTAAAAAGAAATATCTAATAAATGAAAAAAGTCCATCATAACTAAAATCTTCTTTTAAATAATTATAAATAATTTATTGATTTATGTTTAGATATGTTTATCCGATATTCATGAAAAAACACTTGATATTGAATCCTTGAGAAATGTTTAATAAAATAAGCATTTTAAAATTTAAATTATTAAAGCTTTGGTGGTTGTTTTTATTTATAGTGGAATTTTGTAAATTAAACAACATATTGATATTTGTTATTGTAAATTTATTCAAAAAATACAAACATATACACAACGTTTCGATTGCTACTTCTGCAATCGTTATCAAGCGTTATCAGTATTTAACTTACACTGCACTGATCGAGTGTCCAGTGACAAGTGACGAATGATACTTAATATAAGACCTAGTTCACTGGACACTCGAACAGTGCAGTCGCTTGATAACGATTGCAGAAGTAGCAATCGAAACGTTGTGTATATGTTTGTATTTTTTGAATAAATTTACAATAACAAATATCAATATGTGGTTTAATTTACAAAATTCCATTATACATTTTAAAATTTATTTATTTAATTTAAAATGAACTAATGCGACGGATGAAAATTTAACTTACATTATCAATGATTTTTGTAGTAATGATAAATCAAGATTATACTTAGAAATGTTGTCAGCAATTTTCTCAAAATTCTAAAATATATCATCCATAAACTCATATATAAATATATACATACCTAAATAAGTATATTGTAGAGTTTTGAAAATATAGGATATGAAAAGTACTTTAGATATATATAAAATGAAAAATATTTCACATTTTTTTTACTTTCACTGATAATTGTTTGTTTATGATTTTTATACCCTGAAGAAGGTAGGTATTTAATTATTATTAAATTGTATTCCCCCCCCCCTCTTTTATTGTTTTATTTATTTTACCTGTCTATATTTTTTATTAATTTTTTTTTTTAAATTAATATATTTCAACTGAATATAATATCAATTCAATAATAAAAATTTATAAAGTTTATAAATTACGATTGCCTCCAGCAAACAACAAAAAAAAAATTATATTGATGAGTGGAATACGAATTTTTTAATAAAAAAAAAAAAAAATAATGAAAGTTGAATATAGGTATATATATTTTAAAATTAATTATAAATAAAAATATATCTGCCTACCTTATTCGAACATAATAAAAAAATCTACCATTTTCAATTAAATCCTTAATTGAATTATGAAATTTTAAACTTTATTCGAATATATTTACTGATTTCAAGTAATCAATAAAACAAATATATTATTATAATCCTGATATCCTATATATCAGCGGTCGGGGAACCGGGGTAAATTACCCCAAATGGGATAAAAATGAAACTTTTGTGGAAAAAAAGTAAAAAGTATATAGTTTTAATTTGCTATTTTATAAACCTGTTGGTATTTTTGCAAATTAAATTTTTGGTAATTGTTTTCTTTTCAAAATTATAATGTGGGGCTATAATAAGAAAGATGCTAAAAAGAGGCGATTTTTTTTTTTTTTTTTTGCTCTTCACCATGGGGTAATATTAAGTTAAACAAAAATATTCTGAGGTAATGATTAAAAAAGTTCCCCGACCGCTGCTACATATTAACAAAATTTTGTAAAATATCGAAAAAATAGAAACCCTTATTTTAAAGAATTATTATAATATGAACATCAATTAAATTCATTTAAGTGCTTTTTTAACGACTTGCACATAATAATTTATTACTACTTTTCTCTTCCATGATCCCCCCTCCACCCCATCTTATACTAAACCGTAAAAAAGCTCAGCGCTTGTCGTATTAATGTATAATTCAATCGGTTAATGGCCTCCAAGTAAATGAAATTATCTAAGAAAGCAAGAAGAATTCTGATTCGTTCCCCAGATAATTTTGCCTGAGCGGATCGGTGTGATTTTTAAATTATTCCCCATAACTTAAAGAATAATTAGTACTTGAAAGGATCGTCATTGCTGTAATGTAAACGCTTTATCTGATTGGTTTGCAATTTATTATTAAAGCTTCACCTATTATTTGTACAACAAAATAGATTTCAATTAATTGAAAAATACATTTATAATTAGTAAGAACTAAAACTATTTTTGTATTAATGATATATAGAATAAAAAAAACTACAAAACTATATTGGCTTAACTTATGAAATATGAGGACCAGAGTTCAAATCTTGCCAAGTACGTGTAATTTTTAAATTTTAAGAATATAATAAATATTTCATTAATAACTAAATGAAAATTAAAGAATGAACAATAATAAATTATTATAATATGTTTAAGCTGTATTATTATTATTATTGTGTTTGGAGATTTAAGGCACTTCACACACACACACACACAGTATCTAAGTTCCTTATTTTGGGTATATTTTAAATCAGGGGTTGGCAACCTGATACTCTTAAACATTTTCGACTTTTTTTCATTATGGCTCTAAAAAAAAGTTAAAATGTTTTTGCGATCAGGCTCTTAAACATTTTCGATTGTTCAATATGGCTCTAAGTATCACCAAGTGTGGCTTCCCTGTTATATTATTTCAGAAATGTGCCCGACTATTGAAAAAGGTTGCCGACCCCTGTTAAATTATTAAAATTAAATTTATGTTTATTTTTAAGTTGGCTTAGAATAAAATATAATATTTAAATGAGTTTTTTCCTTATTTTTTTCTTTAATTTCTATTTGAAATAATTTTATTGAAGAAAATATTATTATAATATTATAAATCCATCAAAATACTAATTTGAAAATAATTATTTATTATTTAATAAAATCAATTAATAATTTGACTAATATTAAAAAAGTAATTAAAAAAAATAATAATATTATTGTTGATGAGCTTCCACCCACCCTTAAATATATTTTTAATTAGATTTTAATGAAAAACTAAAGAAAGATATTAATAATAGTATACATTTTATTTTAAAAGATTAATAAATAAAGTATAATCACATAATTAAATAATTTTTTAAAAAAACAATATTAAAAGTTTATTTTTACTATCTCGCCAGAGATAGTATTGCGATCACGAAAATTTTCGATGTTGAGATTTTGATGTTTTTATACTTTTTGAAGGTTCCTGAATCATTTTCACTAAGGTTGAGAAAAATGTCTGTGTGTGTGTGTGTGTGTGTGTGTGTGTCTGTGTGTGTGTGTGTGTGTATGTAGGCAAGATTACGCAAAAACGGTTTGAGCTAGAATGATGAAATTTGGTACATGGACATTATTCAAAATTCATAGTTTTCTATCAACTTTTGAGAAATGTAGCTCAACCGGAAGAGGGTCATTACCTACAACGTTTTGATTTTTTTTCCTCTAAAGTGACCGTAAAAATAAAGATATTTGTTTGATAATTTTTCACATGATTAATAATTGTATAAAAATGCTATATATAGAATTTCAGCTTGATTGATTCGCTGAAATTACCAGAATTAATTTTTTAACACTGCAAATCTCACGCGCCAACACGTGACGTGGTACCATCAACAAAAAGCCAAACATGCGCTGGTTTAATATTTATTATTTATTATTTATAATTTATAATTAATTAAATTTAATTTAAATATAATATATTATGTTATTTAATCCAATTCAAATTGCGAGATAGTGGAGACACTCCAGCTAATTTTGTTTTAATTAAATGAAAATTTTCAACATTGTTTTATTGGGAATAGAGGAAAGGGGATTATCATAAATGAATTGATTTATCACAATTTTGTACAAAATATCAATATTTGTCTATTTAAATTTAGAATTCTGTATTCACACACAATATTCAACATTCTTTTGAGCAAAATTAGTCGTTGTTTATATAATCACCTTCAACTTCAAAGAATATATATACTTTGCACAAAAAAATAAATATCACACAATGGTAGTGTACAATGTCCATAAAATAATATAAATAAATTAAAATATATATTTAAATAAAATCTCCACTCTTGAAATCAGGAGCTACAAAGGGACAATAAATTTACAAAAATTACATGTAACAATGATTATTTAAGTCAAAATTTTAATTTTCCTCTTATAATAAATAAATGGAGAATAAATAAAATGTAAACTAACACAATAAAATAAATCAATTTTCAATCTTTCTAATTTTTTGTTCATTTTTTTTTTTTTTATTTTCATTTTAAAAATGAAAAAACCCATTGCTAACCCTTAAGCAATTCAATGAAGAAAGGCAACTTTCACTTTATTCGAAGTTCAATAATCCAATCAAAACGCCAATCATTTGAATTTCTAATAAATTACTAATGCAATTTCAGTTTAAAGCGAAGAAACAAAAAAAAAAAAAAAAAAAAAAAAAGATGAACTTCGCTTTTGAGTTTTTTTAATGCCTAAGTTAAATGGAATGTTCCATCATCGAAAATTAAAATCGTTCTTCTGAAGTTTTCTTTTCATCTAAAAGGGCACATTGGGGTTGTTGCCCAGCAGCCATCTACACAAATTAAAAACTTAAAAAACGCTATTTTATGTTATTATTAAGAATAATATTGGACATTGTTTCATTTAAAAAAATCTAGAAAATTAGTTAAAGAGAACATGAAATACAATTTAGAGAGAAGATTCAGTTTTTTTTTTAAATATTTTGTTTTTAATTTTTATGTTTATATATATATATATATATATTTATCAGATTTATCAGGGATATAATCACGTATTTTTGTGAGATTGTTTTCTCGACGTTTCGTCACCCATTTTGGCGCCATTTTCAAGAGATTATTTAGGTGGGAGTATTTTTGGGATTCTGGGTCTAAGTCTGTGTGACCAAGGGTTAATATCGGGATTTTGGGTTGATAGGTTGGGTGGTTTTGTACTCACTGTGTTGCTCCGAAGAATCCTGGGCAGTCCTGAGACCGGCACACGTCCGCACTGGACAACGGCCCTGATAAATCTGATGATAATAATAATAACAATAACATTCACGGAAACCTAAACCAATATATATATATATACATATATCTAAGGTTTCCATAGTTTATTGCCACTAGAGAGGGTTGATGTCTATATATCGGTTACCACTCACTCGATTGTCTCAAAAGAATATATTTCAGCTTAGAGTTTTTCTGAAGATAACTTCCTAAAAAATTACTATAGATTTGAAGACGAGTTAAATATCACAATGTATACCTATGATGCTTGAAAAAAGGAAAAATACGCTGAATAACATATCGAAAAATTTGTGAAATTTATGGTACGAATGCCTTTGGACTGAAGGAAAGACCTAGGAGTGGTTTAATCGATTCCTTTCTAAAAATTTCAATGTCAAAGATACACCTCGCGATTAAATTTCGCAACTGGTGGAGCAACACCGGCATGCAAGCTGTCAGGAAATAGCGGAGGCACTAAACATCAACCCCTTGACAGTTTTTAATCATTTGAAAGGAAGCTCAATGTTTGGTAATCTAATGAGACTTTTTTATCTTCTATTATATATATATACCTACATATTAAATTTATTTCAACGAAAATAAAAATAAAGAGCAAATCAGTAAGGATTCGTAAAAAGAACATTTCAAAAATTTATACTTTGACCTGTGAAACAAAAATCTTTTAAAAATGTATGGATCAATATGTCTCTGAAGTACTTCACAGTTATATATATATATATATATTAGTTTTATTTAGGACATTGTGCAATATATATTATATACTTATATTTTTATTAAATAGGTATGTCTTGTATGTAAACATAAAGTTTTATGTGTAAAATACTAAGAATATAAAATGTTTATTTTTCATGAATTTGAGAATCCAATTCTAATGTTTTAGGATTCTTTCATGACTTTTCAGGAATATACGTAGTATTATAATGATAATAATGATATAGTCTCAGAATTAAAGATCTTAATCGATTACGAAGAATATATTTGAACATATATTTATTTTTTATATATTCTGTTTTTTACTTATAATTAGATCAAACAAAAACTACATTTTAATGTTTTATATAAAACTTTTAATTAAGTTAATGACATTATAAGATCACATTTATACAATATTTTAACAGAAAAAACATTTAATTATAATTATAAGTAAATAAGTAGAGATTAAATAAAAATAGAAACAATATATTATTATATGATATAAATTAATGATATTCTTCGTATACGTAGATATAGGGTGATCATATTTCGAATCGGGACAAACGGTTGAGCTTATTTTTTATTTTTATTTTTTTTTATACGAAATGTTCAATAACTTAGTCCAGAAACGTTTGATCTTTTTTTTAGAAGCAAATTTTGAAAAAAGTACGAAATGTACTAAATATTTAAAAAAAACGGGACAATTGGCTGTCAAAATAAGATAATTAAACCTCCTTAAATCATGTTTTGATTGTTTAACATTATCCTCTTTATTAATTTCTTTAATTATGATAAAAAAACAATTAAAATGATCTTGTCTAAAAATTTTATCTTTAAAGATCAATTATTTACCTGAAAAGTCCCCTAATACAGGAGAAATTAATAAAAATTATGTGAATTATTTTCAAGATAAGAATATTTATATAACTACATTTAAGTATACATTAAAAGAATATTTTTATATTATTTATTTATCATAAATAATAAGAGGATAGAAATTGTTGCCAAAATAATAATAATTGTTTTTTATTTTTTACTTTTTTCATTAAAGAATTTATAAAATTTAAATTTATTTACAGAGCTATAAAAATTAAATTCATAATAAATACATAAGCAATGCTCAGGGCATTTTGTTTTCAAAGTTAAGCATCCAGACGGTGCTGCCTCATTGTGGCCAAACCTCAAACAAATATTTCATTTTCCCTTAATAAATAAATACTTTATACAAATTGAGAAAGCAAAACAGACACATTGTAAATACAATAAATAATACAAGTAGGTAAGTAATAAGTGTGCGCAAATAAAAAAAGACTATTTGATCTTTATATATTACACAAATAATAATCTATTTGATATTTGAATTAAATTATGTATATTTATTTGAAATTTAAGAATAATTATTTTGTTAAATGTATCACACAACACAATAATAATTATTATAATTAAAATATTAAATATTAGATTCTTTTGAACTGTATTATTTTAATTATATATTGGATTTACTATATATCTATCCTATTTTTTTTTTTTAAATAATTTTGTACTTATTATTTAATTGTCTATAATTTTTTTTTCATTGTAAATATTAAAACAATATTTTAATTTCTTTAAATGTATAATTATAGCATATTTCAAAATAGATATAAGTACTAATTGTATTTTATTATAATGATAAAAATAAAACATTTAAAGATTTATAAATTTCAGCAGAAATAAATTTTTTTTTGAACTTGAGCTTTTTGTTGATTTATATCCACTTTGCTTTTCAACAATAGACAAAGAAATATAAAAAAAAGAAAAGTCATATTATTAGTTAATTAGGAGTAATATGTAAGCTTAATTTTTATAATACGATATGAATGATGATAATATCATATATTAAAATCATCTTTTAATAAAAAAAAATGAATTATGATCCAAAATCTTTTTAATTCTATTTTATTGTAAAAGAATAATAAACCTTGAAAATGTGGTGAAATATTCTACAAATAGTTCAAAAAAGTATAAAATATTATCGTATCTTATATATATATATATATATATTTAAAAGAATTTTCATAAAATACTTATAATATATTAATATTTATTTTTATTTTTTATCTCATTGAATTTATATTTTACGTCAAAATTGTTGATTGCCATTCCTAAAGAAAAAAAAAACATTTCTTTATTTTTCGTGGAAATATACATTCCATATTCATATTTTATGTGAATAGAAAATTTTTCACGTCATAACTCATAATTAAAGATTTTCAAATTTTTTCCGTCTTTTTCTAATCATTCATGTTATTATTAATACTCTCTAGTTACGTTTGGGTCTAATTTATATGGAATATGATCTTTGTTGAACAGTTTCAACACAAGCGGCTTCTTTGAAATTGGTTATAAAATAGAAATGATGCAAAAAAATATGTGAAGATGGTCATATTTTGACCCCAGATGGTCCGTGACCCGTTGCACAGTTGTCGTGACCCTCTCCTTACCATTTCTTGATGAGACCCCTATTGAAGATGTCAACTCTATTATCCACTGGGCACAATGGCTGAAAGCATTTGAAACTTAAATGGAAAGAGATATATTATCAATTCCACCTCCACACCTCCCAAGAAAGAGCACACACCTGAAATCTCAATCGTAGAGGTTCGATCCAATATTTTTGTAATTCATATTCTGACAGGTCATTCATTATTTTACAACTATTTATCTCACAAGAGAAATTATACCTAGAAATCCATTTAAGGATGATTCTGTAACCAATCTAAGAAGACGGAAATAAATAAAAGGAGAACAATATTTACAAAAAAAATGATTAGAATTAGAAATATATACCTATACTTACATTCTTACATATAAGTGTAAAAAAAATAAATTAATGCCCTACCTCAACTAATCAATTAATAATATGATTTTATTTTTATATAATAATAAATAATTAATTAATATATTTTTAGAGTATTAAAATAAAAAAAAACTTTGAACATATGATATGCCAAGTTGCATTGTTGCTTGGTAAAATATAAGATTCATTTTATTCTCTATGAACTAAAACTTATATATCTACATCTAAATAACATTTTTTTAATTAATTTTTTCTATAAATTAATAAATAAATAAAAAATAATAATAATTTAGGGAAAAAAGTTAATTTATAATGAATTGAGTGGTAAGTTTTGTCATCTAACTACAAAATTATTTTATAGTTTGTATTATTCTTGATTATTTTTACCGACCGACGATATTAAGGGAGGTATTGTTTTCACACCAAATTTAACATGTGGAGATTTTTACATATCTCCACGAATCATGCATTTTCTTAACAGAAAAAAGTATTTTTAGCATGATGTCTGTCCGTCCGTATAGTTGTGTACAGCTTGAACGTCTCAACGGATTTTGATGAAATTTGGTATATTCACTTAATACATCAGTATGATGAATTGATCAACTTTTGGTGTATATCCGGAAACCGGAAGTGGTAGTATTACCGATCGACGATAGGAAGGGAAGAGTTATTTTCACACCAAATTTCACATGAGGAGAGTTTTTTACATATCTTCACAAATCATGCACTTTGTATTGGTTTTATCGTCTGGAAAATCATCTTCATTAGTTTTTTCTTAATTTAAAATTATATGACGTCACCCAGCCCTTTATGACGTCACTTATTTATTAAAAATAAAATAAAATTAAAAATATTTATGTTCTATCCATATCTGTTTTTTATTGCATTAATAGACATATTAAAATTATTTGAAATTGTTTCTGTAGCTGGAAATTAATTGATTTAAAACCGTCGGTCGGTTCTGAGCCTGCCCACAGGTCAACTTATTTTTTTTAGATTTTTATTTAGTATTAAAATTTAAAATAAAATATTTTTTAATCTCTTTAATTAAATTAAAAAAAAAATAATATTTTATAAGTATCTGAAAATTTTTTTGAATCTTAATAATAGAATATTTTCATGTAACATATGACTAGAGGATGAATTATATAAATTTAATAACAATTAATAAAAAGTATATAATATAAAAATTTAATAAAATATAATAAATAGCATATCATTTAGAATGGGCTATAGCTTAGTGCTGTAGTGTTTAGCTAATACGATGTGTGATGGATCCAAATTCATAAATTTATTATATTTACTCGTATGTTAACAAAAAAACTATATAAATTAACAATTAAATTCAAAGTTTAGTAAAAAAAAATGAGAGATTACTAATGCCAATAGTTATTTTATTGACTTTTAGAATCTATGTACAGGATGGAAAAATTGGAACACTAAGGGCGAGGGGCGCTGTTGTCGGGCAATGGCAACTTATCTCAACCGGTTGATTGCCTGACAATAGCTACCATGGCGTTTACATTTTTCCATCACTATACATTTTAGCCATCCTATGCAACTATTAGATTATTAATTTAATCATAAAACTAATTGAACTTGGCGAGGTTTAGTCAAAATCATTAAGTTACGACCCTGTTCTTTCATACTTTTTAGTTAATTTAATTTTTTTTTATTATCCGAGTTTATTTAATTAATTTGCATTTAAATTGACAGATATGCTACGCCTGTGAGTGTCGAGACTCCGTTGCAATCGAGTGTTTCCCGATGCACGTCATTGAATGTGATCCGTGATCCTTACGCGTCGAGTCACGGTCACGCATCACATGGACCTTCGTCGGTAAGCGCGACAGCAGCATCGGTGTCCTCATCGGTGGGCCATCATAGTACTTCTGGTGTGGGGTCGGGCGTCACGGCACCCACCGTTGCCACCATCAAGGAGAGTCAAACGCCACCCTCCCGGCACATGCACCATTACGACGCGAGAAGCACACTCCCGGCCACTTCGAACCCCACCTCCACCAGATTACAGGCGAGATCTGTGAGCAGTGACTCGGTGAGTTATCTTCATATTTTTCATCCATCAATATACATTTTATCATTTTTTTTTTTTTTAAGTTTTAAATAAATCGTTTAGGATTTTCTAGCGGAGGTAGGGGATTTTAGGGGCTGAACACCTTCCTTTCCTCGACTTCCTCTATTTAAAGAACTTTACTAAGGTAAAAAAAATATTCTAAATAAAATTATTTCAAAAATACATACTTATCCAATCTAAAAAGTATTATTTTATTTTATTTTCACTTTAAGGTCTGTATTACAGATAGATATTATATACTTACATATTAAAGGTGGAAACTGTGAGGAACAAACAATTATAATTTATTAGCAAAATTGACTCAACATTCTATCTTTAATTTGGTAAGAAAAATTTATTATTAAATGTATAATAAAATAATAATTAAAAACATAATTAAATAGTAAAAAACATATATAGTAATATATTCAATAACATAATTGTCTGTTATGAATTTTTAATTACTAATTGGTGTTTTATGATTAAAATACAGAAATTAAACAAACTTAACCAATCAAAATGGAGATTCTTCTGATTATTTGTATAGAAACTATAAAGTATAAAAGATCATTACTACAGTGAACGCTCTATATAAGCAACCTCTATACAAGCAACTTTTTTAGTTCAAATGTTCTGTATAAGTAACTTATTTTTTTAAAGATAAATATGTGAGTTGACAGTTGTTCACCACACCACACCACACAACAACATAACCTCAAAATGTACAAAAATTCTGTTATTGGAATATGTTTGTCTTTTGTGCTGCCAGTATTGAAGTTAATTTCTGTTAATTAGAATTGTTACTAAAATTTCTGTTAGTTTCTGTTAATTAATTAATATTTTTGTGCTTTAAATTCAATTTTTCCATATAAGCAACTTTTCCTAATACGAAACTTTTTTATTGAAATTGGTTCAAATGAGTTGCTTATATAAAGCGTACACTGTATTTATCATATATATATATGTTGCTCTAGTAATCAAAAAAGTTCTTTCCCGAACGTAATCAAATTTATTTTTTTTTCTACATTCACTATTCCTTTTTTGTAGTTTTAAATTACCAACTTCCCATGGTATATTCAATTTTCTCAATTAATCTCCCTTTAAATAATTCATCTTTAAATTTTCCTCATCTATTCGAATTAGGTGTCCCGTCCATTTTGACTTCATTTTATCAATAGATACCTAAAGAAAGAGAGAATGAGGATTTGGAACTAAAGGAGGATGATTTTAAGTATATCATGCATTCTCTAATGGGGGAGTGAGAGAAAATGCAAGGGCTCGCGTAGGGCAGTGGTCGCCACTCACTGAGACAGATATGCTACCCACCGCGAAAGTGGAAAGAAATCTGCCCGCTACCCTAAAATTATAAGATACATAAACTACAAATATTAACTGAGTTAAAACGAGACTGGCTGGAGTCGAGGAGGTAGCTCTAATCAAAGAAATGATGTTCTAGGCACGTCTGAGGTAGTATGAATATGTCTTGAAGGGGAACGTGACTACGGTGCCAAAGTCAACTACGAAACTTGTAGTAGTGAACCAAAGACCCTGAAGAAAGACAAAAACTAACTAACTGTATAATGAGAAACTTAAAAATAGCTAGTTTGGGTCATTTACCAAAAAGAATAGAATAGAGAAATAAATAAAGGTTAAGAAGAGAAGATATATAAGAAATTAAATAATCCAGAAAGTACTACGGAATATTGTTTATAATTCTAATATATCATATTAGTTGCTATGTTCATGAACTTAATGATAAAAAAAACAATTCCCTAAGTTTTGTTTATATTTTAGATTTGTATGTTTTTTTAATCGTATGTGTTAAAACATTATTAAACAATATGATATTCAAGATTTAATAAAATATTATAAATTTACAAACCTTAATTTATTCCATAATTTATAATCTATTTTTCCCTAATAAATTAATTTCTAAATCGTTGACTAGAATGTCACATTGGAACCCTTTCTCTTTTAGCAACCTAGATTTGTTTTAATTCTCATGATCCAGCCACTCTATAAATGGTGACAAGTTTTTATTTGCAAGTTTTTCTTATTGGAATAAATTCTTTTCAACTTGCATCAACAGATCAATAGAAGTTTTTTTCTTTTCTCTCTCCCTCACTTATATTCTCTCCTCCTTTATCTTGCTCTCATTCACTCCTGTTTTTTTTTATATTTCGTGGAGCAAGATAGAAATGATTTGAATCTTTTGAACTATTGGCAAAAGAGTTTCCACCAAACAACTATCGTTGAATTTCCAAGAATTTCTGCTATCTTTAGAATTCAAACTTCTTAAATGTCATCTTTTGACTTCGAGATTCAGCCAAAATCAAGGTTAAGCAAACGTCGGATAAATTACATTTATTATTTTTGCAATGAGCAAAAAAAAAAATGAAGGGAATCGGCGAAAGGAAGTATTTTATTACTTTTTATATCAATAAGAGAAAAATTGTAGAATCAACGGAAAATTAATATTTAACAATATTCAGAGATATTTTAAAATAACAATAACAATTAAAATTATGAAATTTTTTTTTGAATTAAATGTAAATAAAACAAATTAATTATTAGTTTAATGTATATATAATATCTTATCTAGATAACTCGGTTATTTTTGTACTTAAATATAAAACTCATGACTAATAAAATAATCATATTGATATTAACATATATTTTACATTAAATATTATTTAACTAGAAACAGGTATTTTAGATTATAATTATTATGTAAGGAATTTTTACTTACTTAATATAACAAATTACCTTCATACCCAAATATAAATTTATCATTTTTTAAAAAAATTAAATTAAAATTTAAAATTGAATTAAATATAATAATTATAAATATTTCAATTTTGCTATCTTCAGGTGTTACATAATAACAATTAGTTAATTTGATTATTAAAATTTCAATTTTACTTTAAAATCTATAAGTAATATTTTGTATTATATCTAGAATTTTATTTTTTAATTAAAAGGTTAAAAATATAAAAAAACAGATGATTCTATTATTATTATTTTTACCCAATCACCATAAGGCAGTGGTTTCCAACCTTTCTGTACCGGCACCCCCCTTTTTAAAAAATCTCGCGCCCCCAGCAGGGGTGCGCCCCACAGGTTGGAAAACACTACCATAAGGGAATAAATATAATTAATTCTTACCTAAATTATGTTTTCAATTTTTTTGATTCATTTATACACATTAATATTCTTAGATTTTTAAGTAAATTCTTTAATTATAAATTTAAATCATATATATAGGAATAGGTTAGATATATAGAGTTCATAATTCAAAATTTGAAAATTTTCATTATCTATATTAAGTCCTAACAAAAATCTTCTAAACTCTCTGTTTAATAATTAAATAAACAATTTCCAGGATTCCATTAACACCCTTTTAAGCTATTAATGTCAAATTAATTTGAAAATTAATAATAATTATACTTATAATGATATATGATAGAAATTAGTAATAGTAGTACTTCATTTATATCTTCTATATGTATGAATCGAACAAACAATAATTTTGTTTAATAATAAAATTTTATACTTTAGTTTTTTATTTTGGATTTCTTTTATGATTGATTAAGAATGATTTTATAGGCTTATGGTTTATTATTAAAATTAATGTCATTTAAATTTTAATGGATTAAACCAAAAAAAATCCATAATATGCGAAAATACCTACAATAAAATTAATAATACACAAAAACACGAGGGCAGGTCAATAAGTCAGTGACTTTTTGAATAAAAAACAGGTTTTTGGATAAAAAATTATTTTATTTTTCAACTTAGTCTATTTTGTATAGATGTATTGTGCGCTGCAACGATCCAGGAGGGCGGTGATGGCCACAGGTTCATTTAGGAAAATTACTTGTATATTACTTTTCTATTCTGTGTGTTTGTGAGTTCAATAAATAGATAAATATAATTTCAATGTTTCTAATTTACATCTTTATTTATAATTTGTTGCGAATTGGTACATTTAACTTTCAGTTTATTTGTTATTAAAATTAAAAAGTTGATTTTCAGGGGGCGCTGAGTAATTTTTTTTCTGGAAAGGGGGTGCTTCGCCAAATAGATTTGGAAACCACTGTTCTTTACACTTCGTCCAACGTTTCTCCAAATTTTTTATCCCTTCCTAAAAATAAGATTTGAGGACATCAAAATAGATTTGTTTGTGAGATTTCATCGTTGGAGTCAAATCTCTTTCTGCCGAGCCATTTCTTCAGGTTTGGAAACAAGAATTAGTCACTCACACGGGTCTAAATCCAGAGAATAGAGCGGATGATGGAGAAATTTGTGTTCTAATTCATGGATTTTCATGGTTGTCAAACAAAATCTAAAAGACCCAGGTGGTTCAAATTTCGACAGGGGTAGCTGATAGTTGTCTGCTGGCAGGAGCTGTGTTGCCATTCCATTTAAAAATAGTCAAGGACTTATTGACCTGCCCTCATATTTAAAAAGAAACGGAAATAAATCGAAAATATTATTTGAAATGGTTAAATTTTATATAACAAAGATGAAAGATAATGATTTTATTATAAAAAAAAATTTATAAACCCTTATAACTCTATTAAAATAAAAAAAGAATTACCATCAGAAAATTAAATGATTTGTTGACTTAAAAATGAATATAAAAAATAAGTAAAATTTTAATAATGAAAAACATTTTACTTTTGGAAGTTTATTTTAATTTTATTTTAATTAATATCTCATCAATTTTCTTTTTCTTAAATAATTTTAGCTTTATCGATTTATTTATAATAGTAAGAGGAGAAATTAAAAAAAATAATTTTTCCTTTATCTAATATAAATATGGAGGTAGAGTATTAAAGTTAAAAACTTATTAATAAGCATTGATTTTTGAAGTGAAACTTCTTTAGCGGCGTCCTGACATTTGGTTGAAAATGGAGAGTGAATTGAAAAATTGAAATTTCGTAACGCAAGAGAGAAAAAAGATATAGATATAACGAGTGGGAATGAGATAGCCTCTATCTGCGTCTCCCTTTTGTGCGGTCTTTCGTTCTTGAGAAAGAGGCTATCTGCGTCTCCCTTTTGTGCGGTCTTTCGTTCTTGAGAAAGAGGCTATCTGCGTCTCCCTTTTGTGCGATCTTTCGTTCTAATACCCACTCGCTAGGTCCAAAGTCCATGGCGCGCATGCGCGCGAGTACGTTGACGCGGAATAATATTTCTCAGCCTCTACTGGGTCAAAGAATTAAAAATTAGTATGACTTATGATCAAAAGAGGGCGAGATCTCCACCTTGTCCAGTAGATATCGCAATTAAATACAATTTGAATTTAAATATATATTAATTTCAAAATTTGCCTAAACATTTATAAAAATAAATATACATATGAAATTTGTTATTTTTTTTTAATATTAAAAAATATTTAATTTGAGATTAATTATATGTAAAAAGATCAACTATCAAATAGATTCAAACTTTTATTTTCTTTGATTAGATTATAATTAAATATTATTTATATTATTTAAAAATTATTATTTTTCTATTTATTAAGGATGTCTATTAAAAAATTGTAATTAACCTTATCATATGTCAAATATTATAGCTAAGTTTTTTTGAATTTTTTAAAATTTTTTATATAATTAATCTCAAATTAAATATTTTTTAATATTAAAAAATAACAAATTTCATATGTATATTTATTCCGTTCAGGCTGTACACATCTATACGGACGGACGGACAGACGGACGTACAGACGGACGGACAGACGGACGTACAGACGGACGGACAGACGGACGGACAGACATCATGCTAAAAATACTTTTTTCTGTTTAGAAAATGCATGATTCGTGGAGATATGTAAAAATCTCCACATGTGAAATTTGGTGTGAAAACAATACCTCCCTTACTATCGTCGGTCGGTAATAATAAAGCGAATATTTGTTACGAAAATTTTATACTGTTATATGTCTTTCGAAATGATCCCTTTATTTTTCTCTATTTCTCTCTCACTCACACTCTCAACTAAAATTTCTCTTATTCTCTAGATTCTAAGAAGTTTCACTTCCGCCACGTGTACGATGCTGCACATTTTGCTTTTTTTTGTTCTTTTGAATTAATTCCAACGTTTCAGACACTAGACGCGTTCATCTTTGAAGGTAATTTATAATAAAATTTTAATTTTATAACAATTATTGTTTTTGAGTCCGAAACGGCATTTATTCAAAAGCGAATTGATTGATTTTTTTAATTTCCTACTTCACCTCCGATTTATTTATTTTTTGTCAAATAAATAAAATCTTAAATCATTTAATTTAATTTATGTATATGTGAGCATATATATTTTATCTTACAATATTAATTTTTGTTTCTTCAGGTATACACAATCCTGATTCGTCTTCCACCAGAGACTTCAAGTTTCGAGAGTGGCGCAGGTACTTCCGATGCCGCTCCCTCCATTAAAATGATCGCCGAGGATGTCCCACCACTTCGAGGTCGGATCATAAGCCGGGTAGATTCTGCAAATAGCATGGGCCTCGAATACCCCCCTGGGCAACCACCCGGCTCAGCAATCTCGCCGCATGTCAATCGTCGACCATCCCACATGCCTGATATTCGGATACCACTAAACGCGAAAATTATACCGAAACAATTGGGCGGTGGTGGTAAAACACTCCTTTCAGCAAATGCTGGACCGAAATTGCAACAGCATCAAAAGAAAAAGAAAAAAACCCAAGAGAAAAAGGCGGATAAGAAAGCGGCAAAGACACTTTCAGCGATTTTACTCGCGTTCATTCTCACTTGGACGCCGTATAATATTTTAGTATTATTGAAACCGCTCACCGCATGCAGTCAGTGTATACCACAAGAGCTCTGGGATTTTTTCTATTATTTGTGTTATATCAATAGCACGATTAACCCCGTGTGCTATGCATTATGTAACGCTTCGTTTAGGCGAACCTACGTACGGATTCTCACCTGCAAGTGGCACAATCGCAATCGCATCGCAATGAATCGTGGATTTTACAACTGAATTGACGATCAAAAGACATATATATCTATATACTCACCCATATACATACATATATATACACACACAAACATATATATATATATATATATATATATATATAAACATAAACACAAACACATTCATATGAACACACTCAATACCAAGAATTCCAAATATGTGCAACACATTTGCTCAATGCAATATTTTTAAAACCCAAAGTGATTTAAATTTTCAAATATATAATATATATATATATATTTATATATATATATATATATATATATATATTTTAGAATAATAAAAATATTAATAATCTAAATAAATAATATTAAGGAAAATAATTCTGATAAACAAGAATTTCTTGGTATTTAGAGAGAAAGAGACAAAAAAATACAAATTGTATTATATTTCCAGATCATAATCGTGATCGGGTTCGAAACATAACCTTATTACAAATGATATATAATTCAATTTAAACAAAATATTTACTTATTAGTCGGTTTCTTAAAAAAAATAAAATAAAAATAAAAATATATAATAAAAATGTAATAAAATATTAAAAAAATATTAAAAAAAAAAAAAATTGGTAAATGGTGTAGTATCTATTAAGTTTGGAAAATTATATAATATCAAAATTCTATTTAAATAAATAAAAAATATTTATTAATTAATTAATAACAACATCATTAATTGGTTTTATATTTTCCCAAAGAGTTTTAAAATACAAAATTTATCCCTATTCAAACATAATAATAATAATAATAATTCTAAACAGCAGCCTGTTATTTTTATCCAACTTAAGAGATACTACAATAACTTTAAAAAATAACCTTAAAATATAATAATAATAATAATAATAATTACAAGGTAATATTATCATTATTATTTTTTAATTTTTCTATCAAAATAATTATTAAAAATTTATTCAAAAATAAATAATAAATAAATAAATAAAAAAACGAAGTGGAAAATAACCGTTTTTCCTACTTTACTCATTGTTAGAAAGTTTGAAAAATATTCCTCTTATCTGACTGAGACTTAACTTTCCAATGCTTTCTTATGTGCGTTGGAACAAATAATCATTTATATTATTTTTATACTTGGTAGATAATAGAATTGATCAATGGTGTATGCTTATTTAAAAAAAAAATACAAAACAACAAAAAAATATACATATTATTTTTTTTTTATTTTGAATTTATTTTCTATTAATTGTTAGAATGTGGAAGCCAAAATCAAAAATAGATTATTACTCATTTTTGGATAAAAAAAAGGATGTTTTGAACCCGTAGCGTATCATGACTAGGGATTTTATATTTAAAAAACCAAACAAAAAACAAAAAACAAAAGAGATTCTATTATTTATCTATATTATATATACAAAAATATATAATAATAATAATAATAATAATAATAATAATAATAATAATATATATATTGTATAGAATTCTACGCAAAAATTGGCGTAGAGAAAATAAATATTTTTGTTCCCTCTTGACCGGGGACGTTGATTTTGTTCAAAACTTCTGATCCGATTTTTATACGGCTTCAAAACAAAACAAACAAAAAAAAAAAAAAAATAAAAAATATATATAAATGAATGCCTAATTTTTGTCAACGGATTGTTAGGTTTCTGAACAAAAATGGACGCCCCGTTGTGGTCAAGATTTTTTTGGTCATTTTGCGAGGCGAGAGTGTATCTCTCGGAGCCTTTGGAAACATAGACGGGTCTCTTGTCTAGTCTTATAAGACATTAATTGATGTAAAGCGAATTTATTGGCAGCCTGGAGAGAAAGGTAGGGAAAGATAGATCCGTGCCTAGATAGCTTCTTATTAGTATTGTCAAGGATTGAATAGGAATAAAGAAACAGGGGAAGAATGCCGCTTGATATTTCGTATATGAAAAGAAATAAACTAAACTTTAAAATTTTTTCCATTACTAAAATGTAAGAAAAGAATTTATCAGAGTTTGGTAATATTTAGTTTAAAGATAAAAGAAAATTTTAAGATCAATGAAATTATAAAAAAGAATATATTTGTACATAATTATCAAAAAACTAAATACTGAAATGAAATTCAAGATATTTATAAGAATATTTATATTATTATTACAATGTTGCCAACTTTTAAATATATAAATTGGATTTTAAAGGGATATGTTTTTTATTTAATAAAGTTAATTGTAAGATATTATATTTTTCATTTGTTTATATGAAATGTAGGTTGAAAATTCGTTCACACATTACTTTATAATAAAATATACCTTAAAAAATAAGTTGACCTGTGGCCAGGTCCGAACCGACCGACGGTTTGAAATAAATTAATTTCAAGCTACAGAAACAATTTCAAATAATTTTCATATATCTATTAATGTAATAAAAAACAGATATGGATACTTAAATAATAAATATAA
Organism: Labia minor; assembly: GCA_963082975.1. Lineage (NCBI taxonomy): Eukaryota > Metazoa > Arthropoda > Insecta > Dermaptera > Spongiphoridae > Labia > Labia minor. Next base: position 28,604,550 of record OY720350.1, on the reverse strand, counting down.
ACATTTTAAATTTTATTTTATTTATAATATATATGCAAGACCAGGCTGTGACGTCATGAATGGTTGGATGACGTCATATAATTTTAAATCAAGAAAAAACTAATAAATATGATTTTTCTCGAGGATAAAACCAATACAAAGTGCATGATTCGTGGTGATATATAAAAAAATCTCCTTTGGTGTGAAAATAACCCTTTCCTTCCTATCGTCGAACGCTAATACTACCACTTCCGGTTTCCGGAATTGCACCAAAAGTTGATCAATTCATCCCACTGATGCATTAAGTAAATATACCAAATTTCATCAAAATCGGTTGAGCCGTTCAGGCTGTACACATCTATACGGACGGACAGACGGACAGACGGACAGACGGACAGACATCATGCTAAAAATACTTTTTTCTGTTTAGAAAATGCATGATTCGTGGAGATATGTAAAAATCTCCACATGTGAAATTTGGTGTGAAAACAATACCTCCCTTACTATCGTCGGTCGGTAATAAATAAATAAGTTGTTTAAAAAAATATTTCTTTCGCTCAAGATACTACATGGGTTTTTCAAAAGTCTCTGGATTTTTCAATAGGTGACGCCACTAGAAAATGAACATGACTCATTTCGAGAGGCTCATCTGTCACTAGTTTATGTATCATGACATTCGTCCATTCGTTTACAAGCTACAGTTGTTGGAGTGACGCTACTTTCGCCTTCATAAGAAAAATGGAAAAACACGAATATCGCGTCTTGGTTAAATATTGTTCTCGAAGGAGCAGATATGGGATAACATTCTTGCAACCACTGCAATGATTGTTCACAAGTTTTTCCCATTAAAAAACAATGTTTAATCAAGACGCGATATTCCTGTTTTTCCATTTTTCTTTTGAATGCGAACGTAGCTTACTCAAACAACTATAGCTTGTAAACGAATGGACGAAATGTCATGATAATTCATACATAAACTAGTGACAGATGAGCCTCTCGAAATGAGTCATGTTCATTTTCTAGTGGCGTCACCTATTGAAAAATCCAGGGACTTTTGAAAAGCCCATGTAGTATATCATAAATATGAAAAAAGAAATGCTCAATTTATTCAAACTTTGATTATCTCCAAACTATCTTTGGTTTAATTATATTATGATTATTTTCAACTTCCGTTCATTGATAATTGAAAGTAAATAAATTATATAAAGTATTTCAACAATTAAAAGAAAATTTGAATTTCATGATTTATATGGAAATTTTCAATCTTAAAATTTTCTGCATAGGTGAATTATTATGTGTATATAATCCAAATATATTATATATATATAAATATATTATATATATATATAAATACATAAAATTAAGACTGTTGTATTTCTATAGAAATCTCAATGGAATATTTTCCCTACTGGTTTCTCTCTCCGGGTTGTATATTGGTGTATATTTTTTAGTGTGTAATACTCACTATGTGTCTTATAATCCTGCTCCTTAAATTGGATTGCTTGTCCGAATAAATGGCCCAGGTGAAATTTCACTCGGGTCTTCCGTTCGATACAACAACCATTTGATGTATGTTTGTATGCATGTGACAAGTGGATTGGGATGAATGGGAGATGGGTGGGTGGGGCATCGATCGAGGCCAAATTCATAACACGTTTCATTTTTGGGATTATTTTAATAAATGATTAAAATATATGAATAAGTATATTAATAAAAAAAAACAATTAAATTAAATAAAATAATCATAATAATAATAAAATAAATAAAAAAAAAATAAATAAATAACTAAATTATAAACTAAATAAATAAATAAAAATATTTATTCATTTTTTTAAAATAAAATAATTAGAAAAAAAATTATAAAAAAAATACTTGTGCTGGGAAAATTTTATATTTTTTTTTTCATTTTTTTTTTTATTTTAATAAGAAAAGATATAAATCAAATTTGAGATGCTAATAATGAATTTGATTGAATTATTATAAATGTTTTATAAATTATTTATTTAAATATAAGTATATATTTTAATCGAATTTGTTATTTAAATTATCAGTATTTAAAATATATTTTATTGTTCATTAGATAAAATTATGGAGGTGTTATGAAAAGAAAAAGAGGCAAAGTTATTGGATTGATTCACTTTATGGATTTGTTATAATATAACACAAATCATAAAAAAATAATCAAATTTGTATTATTTACTATGAAAACAATAAAAAAAACATTTATTTTCCTTGTGTAAGATTTGTATTTGATATAATACTCCCAAAATATAAAAATATAAACACACAATATTGTTATATATATATATAATAAAAATTTCGATTAACAATAGTTTTGTTGAATTGTACAATTAATATAAAAATGCGTTTTCTTTGTAAAAATATTTTAAAAAAACTTTCAGATAATTTTTTTTTATGGTGGGGAGTAAAAATGTGCCAAATTTTATACCAAACATTAATTTCATTACTTATTATTTATTATAATTTATTTTAACCGAATCAAGATAGTATTTATACCATTTCTTTTTAGTATTTGTATAAATTTAATAAATTTAAAAGCTTATATAAGTATATACATACATTTAATTATAAAATAAGTTATTGTTTGAAATTTTTATAGAATTATATTAATATTGTTAGGAAATTATAGAATAAATCAAAATGATATTTTATCAAAAATAAAAATATTAAAAAAAAGAACTATAAAATTAATTAACTTTTATTATAATTTATTTTCTTATTTGAATTCTTCAATATTTAAAGTGCCATTATTATATTTTAATTTATAATAAAAATTGTTATTTATCAAGATGGATTAAATAATTTAATGATAGATAAATAATAAAAAAATAAATAAATATTGAATTTATTAAAAGAAATAAAATAAAAATAGTATTTTATAAATCAATGAAAATAGTAAATATACTGCTATATGAAATTGAAATTTTATTATAAATATTTTGAGATAATTTTACCTATATCAATATTATTTTTAAATTTTGACTTAAATTTCAAATTGATTTTTACCTGGAAGGTAAATGGATTTAATAATCTTTGTAAAATTTCATTAATTATTTAAAAAAGTGCTAATAGTTTTTTTTATATTTAATCTAACACTGCCAAAAAATTTCTTTAAATAAAAATATTTTCTTGAACATAGAAATATTTTTTTTGGTTAGAATACAATTTTTAATATTACAATAAATAAGAAAAAAAATTATTACTTATTCCATTTTTATTAGCATCTCAAATTTAATTTACTAATATATTGTATATATATACATATATATATGTATATATATACAATTTAATAAAATTTCCAATTCCTTTCATGTAAATGGTTGTTCCCAATATTTTACTAAAAATATTTCTTTTTAAATTTTTACTAAATCACATTCACATTAAAAAAAAGCTCAACTAACACAATCAACTTTTTCACAGACAAGTGATATTAAACAAAAAAGTATTTTTAAATTATGAATTAAAAAAATGTATTATACAATAAAAAGAATATTATTATAAATGCTGAAAAAATAAAAAAAAAAATAAAAAAATATAAATAATAATCTAAATAATAAGAATAATAAAATAAAAAATATTAATAATTAATTACTAATAAAAACAAACAAACAAAAATAATAATATTAATAATATAATGACCATATTTTGAATTAATATTGATGGTGTATGGAAATTTTTGATTTTTAAAATATTTATTCTTATTATTATATTAAAAAAAAATAATAATAATAATTTCCATTATTAAGTGTCGTTTGCTTATTCTAAAGAATCCATTTATATATTTTAAAATTCGAACGAACCCTTTTTATCAAATATATAGGTAATAATAATAGAAACGAATTTTAAATTATATATATATAAGATTTCATTATTACTTGTTAATTCCATTTTTAATATTATAATGTGATGTATTTTCAGAATTCTCAGTGTTAATTAACATGAATCTAAGAGATGTATTTTGTGAATTTTATTATGAAATACCTTGAAGACAATGTTCCTTATTAGAATTTTGAGAACTTGCAATTATTTTAAGTTTAAGTTTTGTAAGAAAGTCTAAATTTAAATAATTTAAGTTAAAATTAATCAATCAAAAAATACAGTTTATGTAATTTATTTAAATCTTTGAAAAATTGAGGTTAGGATTTGTATAAATCAATAATCAATCGTTAATTTTTTAAAATATTTAAAATTGTATCTTTATTTTAGTTTCTATCAAAATATATATTTAAATTAATTAATCTTTCAACAATTTCTAATATTTCATTAAAATGCATCTCTCAAGAATCATAAGAAATTTTAATTTTTCAATTTTAACAATTTTTAAAATATTCTATTAAATAAATCTTTTATAATGTAATAATATAAGTGTAACCGTACTGTTATATTGTTATATGTTGTTCGTTGTTTGTTCGAATTTTAAAATAAGATCCAAAATATAAATAAACAAATATATATATATTATCTTTTTTGCGAAAATAGTCTACAAAACATTTAAATAATAATTAATAATAATAATAATAATATATTAACTGAATGTTGGAATAATTAGTTAGTAACATCATCATGAAATCTAAATGGTTAAGCAATTATATAAGAAAAAAAAAATTATAAAAAATGTACTTAACTTTAACATGAATATTTTTTGTGCAATGTCTTCCAGATGATAATTAATTCCTGCTTTGCCAAATGATTACTCATAATAATATCATATTAAAAATATCGTGCGAATTTATCATATTTATTTATTTATTTTTTATTGAATTGTTTTATTATTTTTAATCATTAAAAAAAACAATCAATTGCAAAGTCGCCCTCTTTTTTGCATTTCCTTAGCCTATCAACTCCAGACAAAATATTTACTTATTATTATTATTAAAAAAATAAATAAATAAATAAATAAATAAAATCATTTCTATAATCATTAAACACATATTATATCACATTTCTATAAAAATTACTTACAAAAATTTATTTTATAAAGAATTTCTTAAAACATATCTAGAATATTATTATATTATTGCATATATATGTATATGTATAAACATTTTATCCAAATATTTCATTAATAAATTAACTAGAATTTTTATAGTATATTATTAATTTTATTATATTCAATAAATATTTTCTATTTATAGCGGCTATTAATTTTTTAGAGGTGTGATATATAAATAAAAAATAACATACGACATTTTTGCTCAAATATTTATTTTTTAATTTTAATCATCATGATGATTTTTTATCACTATTATTTAAGATTTATGTAAATATTATTTTAAATATAAATATATATATACATATATAATAATTAATTATTTTTTAATTTTCATAATGATTACTTTAAAATTAATAATAATAATAATAAATATGTTAAGATATTTAAGATCAAAAATAAAATATAAATAATTAATCTATTTTTCTTCATGAATTAACATTATACGTTATAATAATTGTTGTTGTTCTTGTAAAGAGTAAATTTTTATATAACAAAAGTATTAAGATTTATATTAAAATAAGTTTTCTATTATTTAAATATTTAATTAGGGTAGGTACCTTTTATATTTTGATATAAAATGCAGGGACAAACCAAGGAAAAGTTGCGCCCTTATCTAGAACAATAATTATATTTACAATTTAAAAAAAAATTATTTTTAAATTAGTTTGTCATTTTTTAAATTATCTTCAATACAAACATTATTATCAACTTAATCATAATTTTTTTTTATAAAAGTATAAGCGCTGCCAATTATGATATTTGAGTATATATGTATTTATTTTGATCTTTAATATTTCAGTAAAAAAAAATATTCTAAATAATAACTATTCATGACTGAACAATCTTACTAACAATATTATTTTTCTAAATTTTGTATTAATTGAATAATTGTCTTACTAATTCTTCTCCCAATTTCCAATTAGATATCAAATAACTAAGTCCAAATTTTAACCTATAAATTTAAATAAATTAACCTAAAATTTCTCAAAGTATTGCATTAAGTGACACATTTTAAAAATCAATCAAAAAGATTATTTTATTTAGAATAAATCATAAAAATTTACTCTTCACAATCTATATTGTTTAGGATTATTATTATCCAATATACATTTTTCTCTTAAAGTGATTTAAATATAAATAAAAATATTTAATCAATTTTATTAATAAATGTAAAAAAAGAATACATAAATAAACAAAGAACAAAAAACAAAAACAAATATGATAAATATAAATATTTTTTAAATAATCATGAATAAATAAATAAACCAATAAAAATATCCTAATTTAATAAAATAAAATTTTATATATATACCTATAAAAAATACATAATAAAAAAATAAAAAAATTTAAAAAAATGGATGTATATTTAGTGAATTTTTAAGTATATTAAATCAAATGTTTCTTTGATAATAATTTATTCGCTTTTGCCAAAAGACCAAATTCCTTCCTGAAATTTCCTTACTTGATCTGTTTTTTATTTTTCAAACGCTTCTTGTTTTTATTTTTAAAGAGTATATATATTTTTTATGGTTTTCTTGGACATTTGAAGAAATTTAGCTTTTCAGTTCGAAAAGTTAGACCAATTAAACAAACAAATGAATTATTATTATATATTATTAGATTATTAAATTGTTTGAAGCAATTATAGGCATGCATCAATCGTAAATTAAAATAAATAAATATTGATAAATTAATTTTACTAAATAAAATGATAATTTATTAATTATAGTTAATAAATAAATAAATTACCAAATTAAAAATTACACCAAACATTATATAAATCTCCAAACACCAAAAGGAAGAGGGCGATGAGAATAAATAATATAGAAATTAAAATAAAAATATTATTATAATATAAATATATATTAAGAGAAATAATCGGAACAGTGCGTCTTTAGTAAACTTTTTATATATTATTAAAAAAACCTTCAATTTAAAAACAAAAATAAAATTACTTGAGCTCATCTTTGCAATTGAAGTATTTTTCATTTATTATCAATGTTTTTTCCATTTTATATATTTAAGTTAACATACATAAGATAAATAATAATGATAAATAGAACGTTCAATGCAACTAATAAAAGGATCATAAATGTTAAATATGTAAGAAATCATTAATTATTGTACTCGAATGTTTGTACAGTTATTATTACAGTTACCATAATATTTTTTTCTTTTTAGTATTAAAAAATCCAAAATATAAAATATAACAAAATAAAAATATGTATGTATGTAATAAATAAATAACAAATGTAATAAATCAAAAGTCAAGGCCTGACACCAAATAAACCTTTATTTTATATTCATATAAATACTATGATATAATATTATATATATATATGGTCAAAAGTATAACTTAAACGTAAATAGATTATAATAATAGAAGTGAAGTACCAATTTTATTATATTTAATTAAATAAATTGAATGGATGTATTTCTAATGAAAGAAAATTAAATATATTATTAAAACAAAATTTTAAGGCTCTAAATATATGTTTTTTACTTGCTTATATATATTTATATGCTTATATCTATTAATGTTTAATTGTATAGTTACATATATACATGTATATTTATATATTTTAGATTAATTTCAATCAAGTAAATTTGAATTTGAATTTACTTTACTTGGATTTAATGAAAATGATAGTTCTTTCATAAAAATAGTACATTTATATAATATTTAATGGAAAACTGAATATTTTAAGCAATTAAGATATGTATAATTTCATATTCATGGTGCCACCAATTTAAACAATATTCAATTATTATTATTATTATTATTATTATTTTTATTTAATAATGATATATAATATTTTTTCTTTTAAAATAAATAGAAATACTTAATTTATTATTGACAGATGGCTGGTTGAATTATAATTATATTAAATTAAATAAAATGGTGAGAAAAGTGACATTTGTGCCAAGATACTATATTTGTATTTTTAATAATAAATTACTTTTTAAATAAAAAAAAGACATGTTGAAATTATCAAATAAGTATTGTATTTGAATTATTTTAAAGAAATATTGTTTATAATTAATTTTAAATTTAATTAAAGAAAAAATATACTATTTTTTATTCTGTATTATAAATAGAATATAAATAATTCAAAGCAAAATAGATACTTACTTAATTTCAATTTAATAATGTCCCATTGTTGTTTAAATAATTTGAAATTTCTCATTCTTTGTTGATTACAAATTTCTTTAAAAAAGTAAGTTTTTAATCATAGAAATTTTATAATACATCGTTGAAAATTATTATTTATTAAAATTCAATCATTATATAATATTTTTAGTATATTCAATGATATTTGTTTCTTAATTACAAAAAAGAAAGACATGAATAGGAGAGTGGAAAGAACAGATATACAGTATGTAACGTTCAATCTAGATGGTGTTATTAGGTGAGAATTGTAATTTAAGGATCAAAATGTGGAAGATTTGGTGTGAAAATTTTATTTCCATTTTTGTATAAATATATGGGGCTGGTCCCCTTGGTGAAAAAACATTTTATATCTATAAAATTAATACTGATAATATATATTAGAATTAAAAAAAAATATTGTAAATAAAATGTATAAATAATCATTTTAGGTAATTGGTGTTGTGAATAGAGTTGGTGGCTTCTTTTCTTTTCCACTCTCCGTATTTTATAATTGTGTTTTTATAAATTAAAAATATTCAATATATGAAATTTATAATAATATATTATAATTAAAGCAACAAACATGAAAATACTACAAATTATTGGATTATTCAAATTTCGTTTTATAAAAAAGTTTGAAAGTTAAAATTTAAAAAAATCGTTTTACATAAATTTCTAAGAATCTATTATAAAAGTATTAAATATTTTATTTGGAAATTTTAACTTTTAATCAAGTCTCATTTATCTTTTTATTAATTTTTCTTGATGTTCCATTTTAAATGTTCTATAAAAGAATATAAAATAATAAAAACTTTCGAAAAATTTAACAATAAAACTATTGAATATCATTAAATATTAAAATAACTTTAAAAAAAAACAAGAAAATATAAAAATAAAAATACGAAAAAAAAAATAATTTGTGTCTGTGACCTAGATATATCGCCGTATAAAAAAAATAGTGTATTTTATAATTTCTTGTGTTTTCTTTTCTATCTTTGTCTATATTTTTTTTCTACTCAAAGAAACAATATATATATATATATATTATCATAATTGGAAATAAAAAATATAAATGAAAGATTACATATATATATGTATATATATATACATATATATATATGTATATATATATTCATGACGCACATTAGGAAAAAACATGAATTTTGTAATATTTATTCAAAAAAAATAAATAAATTAATTATACATATATATATATATATATAACTATCTATTATATATAGATAAATATAAATCTATATATCTATATATGTATATACAAACATATAATATATAGATATATCTAAAATATACAAATAAAAAATCAAGACTAAAACATTTGTAAAATGATGTTAATAAAAACCGATGTTTTTTATTAAAAAAGATATTCTCTAAACTCATTGAAATAATATTAATAAAAAAAAAAAACTTTACGGGTAAACCTTAAAATCCTAAAATCTTCACCTTCATATATCCCATCATTTACAATCATCATATTCAAAGGATACACATTTATAACAATTTTTATTGTTTATTTTGATTTTTTCATATTCATTGAAAAAAAAATTTTTGAATGAAAAATAACTACTTAGCTCTATATAAAATATTTTCTTAGCAAAAATAAAAGAATATACATTTTCTTTTAATCATATAATTATAATTTTTTTATTATATATAAAAGAACTTTATCATTAGTAAAATTCCCCTGCGTGAAGAATTTTATATTAAACATTAACTTTAATTATTATTATTTTTTTTTTATAATTGACTCAATTAAATATCATTAAGATTTGTATAAAAATTTTTTTTTCTTCGAAAAATTGCATGCGATGTCGGAGTTTTTTTTTAAATCACTGAATAAATTTTTATTATTGATATTTTACCTCTTGTAAAATTCTTTTTACAAAAATGAATTAATAATAAAATTTAAGTAATAAAAAATGTTTCTAAGATATAAATGATTAAGGAAAATATTAATGGATTTTTATTCTAACCAACACTTATTATTATAAAAAGCAAAAAAAAAAAATCTAGAAACAACTCATCTCTCATAATTGTTTTTATTTATGATAATTATAAATTAAAGAGAATTTATCTTTTAAATAATTATTAATTAATTTATCTATATCTAATCCAAAATCATTATTATTTTCTTTTATTCACTTTTATAATTATAATAATAAACATTTATTTTAATTAATTTCAAATTTTACTCGATTTGGTTTAAATTTGAATGATAATTATTAATTGTTTGTATTTTGACTTTTGCGTTCTCATCAGAAGATTTTTAAAAATTTATTTTCCCTGAGTTATAAATTTAAATATTTTTTATCATAAAAAGAATTTGGTTTCCGAAATTTAGAAAACTAAATGTGATAATATAATTGTTATTAATAATGGCGTGGATTAAATAGTTTTTAAATTATTTAATTATTATTATTGTTTATTTATTTGTTTAATGTGGGGAGGCTGATTGGAAACTTCCGGTTGGAAGACCAAGGAAGTGTTGGGTGGATAATGTAGGAAGGGACGTGAGAGAGATGGGAGGGGGTAGGAGTTGGATGGGTGTAGCTCAGGATGTGAAATGTGGTCACTGCGGTCAAAAACTTTCAAAAAGTCCCATAATCCACAGAGATAGATTTATTTGTTCAATTCTAAAATTTCTAAAATAATTCATTTGGAATAAACATACTTCTCTGCTCCATCAATTTCTTATAAACAGCCCTCCTACATACATGTATCTGTGATCTTCACTAATTTAAAATAAAAAAATCATCCCCCAGGTTTGTCCATTCTCTAAACATCCATACACAACCCTTTCTCTATTTCTATTTAAAAATAATAACTTTAATTTTTTTTTAAATAAACAAAAAAAAAAAAAAAAAAAAATTAAATCATTTTTCTACGTAAACCAAATATTTTATAAAAAACACAATCAGTAAAAATAATAAATTAAAAAACAATAATAAATAATAATAAAATTAAAATATCAGTTTTTTGTTTTAATAATTACTGCTTAACTTAGATTATATATATAGCGGAAATATTACAAAAAAAAAAAATGAAATTGAAATTAACAAATATCAAATTTATATGTATATTAAATAAATGAAATGTATATATCTCTAATTTATAGATCGACTCTTGTATTTTCACAATATTTCTTCTTTAAATTCTGTAAGTAATAAAAATTTATTAGTATAAAAATTATTTCATACAATTTACCCCTCAAATAGTTTAAAATATTCTTAAAAATAAAAATTATTTATAAGATTGTTTTATTAAAATTTTTCAAATAAATCGATTAATTATAAATTAATTTAACAGTTTTTTTTGTCAATGTTAATTAAGCATTTTTTATTGTTTTTATATTTCGATTATTATCTCATAAATTACCTATAAAGAAGTATATAGATATCGATCTATATATGTATAAGTTTATATGAGTGTAATAAAAAAAACATCCCTATTTCATTTATAATATACTTTTTTTATTTTGATATCTTCATTATGTTTTAAAATATTTTATTGTTTTTCCATGTTAAACGTCATAAAGAATTAATTATAGAACTATTACTTCTATTATTATTTTATTTTTTTATTAAAATCAAACGTTAATCTTTATAATAATTCTGGATAAATTAATACGAATAGTAATAATAAAATAATGATTAATGATTATCCATATATGAGATTTATTGAAAGATTCAAAGGAAATAATGCATTAGTATATTTATTAATTTTATAGTAAATTTATGAAGAAGACAGATAAGATTTCTGAACTAAAAAATTGGACAAGGAATAACATAGAAAACATTGACAGATATTAAAAGACTTATTAAAGTTTTTAAGTTAACCATAAATATATTTAAAAATAATATTATATATTTATACTTACTTTTAGCAGATAAACAAGTTTATTTTAATTATTAATCATCTAGGCTAGGGTATCAAAATAAATAAGTATTAATATAATAATAAATATTAATATACAATTCATAAAAATCATTTTAATTTTCTTATAGGTATATAGTAGCTATAATATCAATATATAACACGAAATATTAGGATTATATATAAGTATATATATATTATTTTTTTATATAAAAATTATTACATATCTTCATAACAACTCATTTATTTTAAATAAATTATTTTTAATTGATTTACTCTTATTAAAATTCAGTTTATCTATTTTTTTAACACTTTCACTTTTCTCTGATTTTTTTCTTTTGAAACTTTCGAAGACTTATTCAGTGAGTACACATACCAAATATCAAAAAACAAAAACTTTATAATTCCAAAAAAATTTTACAATTCTAACGTAGAATTCTCTTGTTTCAATGTTTCAATCATTTCTTCATTCTGTGAAAAAATAAAAATAAATCTTATGAATATTTATTACTTTTTTGTAATTAACTTTAAAAATATTGAAATTCTAAATTATTCGATTTTGATATAACTATAGAAAACATTTTCATTAGCTTATTTAGTAAAAAAATATAAAAATTTTAGGAATTTATAGATACTATATTATTGTGAATTCAGACAAAATCGTGAAACCCAGAATCTATTATGTTCGGTAATATAAATATTAGATAGGAATTGAATTATTAGTATCAAATGATAATATTTTGTAAATTTGGAGAAACTTTTTCAAATTTTAATGTTAGAATTATAGTTCTAATAATTGTTTTGTTTCGAAATGAAATGGTACGAATCAATTATTAAAAAGATTTGTAATGAAACAAGACAACGCGTTATAACAATTTCATATCATTATATTGATTAATTAATAAAAAATAAATTATACACAATAAAAAAATAATTTCGATATTATGTTACGCGGACGATATAAATAAATATTAGACAATCATAAACGGCATATAAATATAAATTAACACATCAAAAGAAGTAATATTAAGTTAAAATCTTGGATAATATAATTTTCTATTAGGTAATTATTTTTATTAGGTAGAACCAAAATATTTGCAGATATTTTTATATTTAGACATAAGGAAATTAGGAAAGAATAGGAATTGGATAGATATGGTTCAGAATAAGAACCAGGAATATATTAATAGTGGCTGCTTCACAAAGATATTTTACAGAATACCTATAAATTTATTATAATGATTTACCTCTTCATATCCTTCGATATCTAAAATTCGTTTTTTTGGAATTCTTTGTTTCGCTGATTGAACTCGCTGAGAAATAATCTAAAAGTATAAAAATGTATGTATAAAATTTATCATTTTTCTTTTAAATTCAAATAAAATAAAAATAATAGATAGACAGATTGTTAAATAAATGACCTCGTTACAGCATCTACTTACGTTATTTCTTCTTTGTTCCGCCTCCGCTTGTTTCTCATCAATCAATTCATGGGTTAATCTCATCTGTTGATCTTCCAGTCTCTGAAATCTTCTCGGTGGATGTTTCCGTATTAATGATTCATCATCCTCAAGAGAGACGTCAAATGCTAGAGGCTGAGCTAGAAGCAATTTTATAATATATTATATAAATTACTATATATGAATTAAATATATCTAATAAACAAGTGTATATAATTTTATTAATGTAGGTTGGCGAATTACAAAAAAAACCCTGGTGTTCGAAGAAATAATATAATAAATAATAATAAATATAATTTTCTTTTATTATGTTTTATTAAAAAATAAAAATATTATTTTTCGTTTAAATTTTACACAATATAAAAAACTCTGAACATAGAAAGAATAGAATAAAGAATAACGCCTATCAAGACGACCGCCACCTAAACAGGATAGAGGTATTATGATCAATACAACGGATCTAATAATTTCTTAAACTGGGGTATGATTTAATAGTATATGTAGAAAAAATAGTATAGTCTCTGTTCTAAACTTTCACACAAATACAATTTTTATAGTTATGATTCAATTATGTAGGAAGATATAAAATAAATAAATAATACAAATTCAAATTTATAATGTAAATTTTATTGCTAATGGATATCAATTTATTATATGATATATTAATACTTCATTTTTGATTTGCAAGTGGTTAATAGGCCAATTATTCTTTTAATCGTTTTAGATGTTTACAAATTTAAAACTATTATCTGATAATAAATGAACGTTAATTAAGAAGAAAATTATCTTTAACGACCTCTTTACAAATTGAAATGAGTAGTTACCAATTTTGTTGTGGATATTAAGTGGGCGAAGTGGCGCCAGGTTGTTGAGCTGCTCCACGGGGGGATCATCGCCCTGGAGATGGTGGGTAGAGGCCCTTCGCAGGGCAGCCTCTGCTGCGGCCTTCGCGTGTCCATTTGAAAGGGCCACCTGACCATTTACCTGGCCATTCTCCTCCAACGGCATCACCGCTGACTTAGAACCGCCGCAACCCATCACCACCTGACAGATTTTAGGGGCACCCTATTCTACAGGCACTCTTGGCCTAAAAAAGAAAATACAAATCAGAAATGTTAATCAAAAAATATATGAAATGCTAAAAAAATGAAATAAATATATAAAAAAGTATATATATATATATTCTTTTTTAATATTAAAAAAAAAAAAAAAAAAATTTTTTAAAATTTTAAGTTATATTAATATAAATATTTTAAATTTTTAAATTTTAATTGATATAAAGAAGATTTAAATCAAAAAGATAAATTTAGAAAAAATTTTAATTTGAAAAAAAAAAAAATAAAATTTTATTTTTTGAAAGAAATAAAAAATAAAAATTTTAAGAGATATTTATATTCATATTAAAAAATACTCTTATTTAAATTTAAGAAAAGAAAAACAAAGAAATATTGTTTTTACAATATTATATATAAAATAATTATTCTTCATTTGAATTTTTAAGATCAATTCAATAGTTAAGGCTGCTAAACGTCGAATTTCAAATTTGTTGATTTGTCTAAAACTACAAATTTTAACATTTCATCAATTTTTTTGAAATTTTTCTTCAAATTTTAATATTTTTCTTAAGAATATATTTTGTTTAATATAAAAAAAAAACAATTAAAAATATTTATAATTCTCTATGTAATATATATATATATATACCGTATTTTAGAGGTAAAATAATTTTATTTACATTTTTCATTTTGCCCCTATTTGGAGGCAACCACCGTGACAGTACTTTATTTCCAAAATTAATTACTAAATAACTCAGTGGTTGATTAATGTACATTTAACAAAATTGAAGAGGAGGGTTTAAATCCCATCAAGTTTAAAGAAATTAAAATCTTCTTTGATATAAATTATCCAAATTATATAAAGAAATATTCTATGGAAATATGTTAACGAATTCGGACAAATAGTCATTATACTATATTAGCAAGAATAAATAATGCCATAACTATAAAGAAATTCATGCGGTCAATAAATAAAGGAAAAAATGTCTCATGCAAGGGCAGCAGGTTAATATTGACATTCGTATAATACATTAGTCTGGCCTAGAGTTTATTCAGGCGACCTTTCAACTATTTTTATTATTGGTTAGTTCTATTGTGTTTTTTAAATAAATATAAGTTAATAATAAAAAATATTTAGTGTAGTAAAATATAAAATTATATTATTAGTATTATTATTTTGTTTTATTATTATTTTTTTCAGCAATAAATATGAAATTTTTATTTAATCACATTCATAAAATTCATAAAACGATTAGTACCGGGACCCCGAGCCTCGGCTCGGTACTTAAGTTAAAAAAAATGATTCATTATTATTGGATTTGGCTGGTAATATTAATACCTGGGACACCGAGCTCTCGCTCTACCCTTTAAAAAATATTGATACACAATTCTTTAATTATTTATTACAATTATTAAATGTTACACATTTGCATCAATCTGATTAAAATTAATGAACTTGTGCTCCTCAATAATACATAAATATATAATATATAGGTACATATATTTTTTTTCTATAGTGTTTTTTTGAAAAACTGTTTAGCGCCCCAAGTGGTTATAAAACAAACTAAAGACAAAAAAACGTGCTTTGCAGCTTTTCGGAATTAAAAAAGCAAAATTGGCAGTCGTGGGACTGGCCGACAGAAGTGAAAACTTCTGCGTAAGAAATTTTAAAACAGACGAAATTCGCGCTATTTCACGAGAAAGATGAATTTCATATGCATGTATATATATATAACTTATATATTATTTTAAACATATATTTTAAACAAATTTGTAACTTATATTTATATATATATAAATACACAACTTTGTTTAAAATATTGCAATACGAACTGTTTTATAATTCTTATCTCTAACATAAAATATATATTTATTATGTGAAGTTCATTTCGTATAATTTTGATTATATATGTATATATGAAATGAACTTTACATAATAAATATATATTTATATGTTAGAGATAATTTATAAAACAGTTCTAATGACAATTCAAATTTCGCGCTCTGTTATAAGAAATTTGAAAGCAGATGGTTTCATGGTGTTGGTCACGATCACGCGAGTTCTATACTTTTTCCCCATCCCGCAAAAGTGCTCAACGCCGCTAAAGAAGTTTTCACTTCAAAAATTATTTAATATTTGGAAATATATCTGACTTATAGAAAAAATGAATATTAATTAAAGAAAGAAATAGTTTTTAAAATATCCTGAATAATATGTAACAATTTTCAAGATAGAAATTTATTACAATATTACAATTATTAACTGTTGCATCATTGCATCAATCTGATTAAAATGAATGGAACTTCGGGTACTCAATAATAATAAATAAAATAATATTAATAAATATATTGAATAATATTTTATTGAAAAAATATTAAAACTTATAAAACTATCTAAAACTTTATTAATAAAAGAACAATGAATAAATAAATATAGAATAGTAATTTATTAAAAAGTAAACAATAGATAAAAAGAAAAAAAAATAACAAAATCATTATTTTCATTTTTAAATAACGATTCACCCGGCGAGTTTCGAACCGACGAAATCCACTCGTTAAAACATCAGTCCAACCGCTGGACTATATGTATTTAGATAAAAAATTGTCATTTTTTTACTGTCTTAGCAGGCAGTATTAAAAATTTTGACGTTTTCCATATAATATATAATTTTCAATTAAGAAATTAATAATGAAGCTGTATGTTTCAAGAGATATCATCAATAAAACTTAATTTTTCTTTATAAATACTATATCTAGTGTGAATTTGAAAAAAATCGTTAGAGCGGTTTTTGAGAACCATGATATATAGATAAATACATATATACAATTTTAGCTAGCATAATAAGATAAGATATAAAAATATGGTAAATCGTTCAGCTAATCAAAAAAAAAATTAATAAATAATTTAAAAGCAATATTAATAAATATTTTTTTTTTCTAATTCTTGAATTTTGATAAAATTTTTAATTATCAACCTTAATTTCGTTTTATTTTTTTTATTAAGTTGGCAATAGTTTTACATTTATTATTAAGAATTGGATTATCATTTTTCTAAAATTACATACATCTATAAAAAAGAAAAAACATGGTTTCTTAATTTAACAAGTGAATCATAAAATATATATATATAACATAATATTTTATTTGATTCTTTTTTCTTTTTTCTTTCTCTTAATTACTAGAATCCTAGGCCTTTTAAATATCACACCTGATCAAGAATAAATACTTAATCACAACATTTATGATACACGTACTAATAATATATTCGATCAATAAGTTTCTAATTCGATGACCTCTTCCATAAGTTTTTTAGGTCTTCGACCTCAAAACTATCAATTTTTAATGATAAATTTTTTCATTTTTATATAAATATATATAAAAGGTCTCTAATGTGAATATTTTGTATTATATTTATTAATGAATATATTATCAATTCGTTCAGTTTACTTTTTAGATAATAAGTTAATTATTTTTTAAGTTAATTTATTTTTCATTTTTTAGAGAAAGTAACAGTTTTTTAATAAAAAAAAGTGTCTCCACTCGACTATTTCGCAATTTGAATTGGATTAAATAACATAATATAGTATATTTAAATTAAATAAATTTAATTAATTAAATTATAAATTAAAATTAATAAATAATAATTATTAAACCAGCGCCTGTTTGGCTCTTTGTTGATGGCACCACGACACGTGCTGGCGCGTGATTTGCAGTGTTAAATGCTGAAATTCTATATATAGTAGTTTTATACAATTATTAATCATGTGAAAACTATCAAACATATATCTTTATTTTTACGTTTACTTAAGAGGAAAAAAAATCAAACGTTGTAGTTAATGACTTCCGGTTGAGCTACATTTCTCAAAAGTTGATAGAAAACTATGAATTTTAAATAATGCCCGTATACCAAATTTCATGATTCTAGCTCAAACCGTTTTTCGTAATCTTTTCTACACACACATATACAGGGTCAAAAAGTTCGCGGAATTGGTTATTAAAAATTTATTAAAAATATTTATAACATTCTTACATTATTTCCCTTCAAAATACTCTCCTCCTGCATCTACACATTTATTCCACCGTTCATATAATTGTTGGAAACACTCTTGAAAGCCGTTTTTTGAAAGTTCCTTCAGCCGCTCCATCGCATTTTCAATCACCTCTGACGAGTGCGACCGTCGCGAAAACGCTTATGCCACTCGTAAACTGCTGTTTTCTTCATCGCAGAATTTCCGTATGCTTTTTTTAGCATCTCAAGAGTCTCCGAGGGTGATTTCTCCAGCAACAAACAGAATTTAATATTGCCACGCTGCTCTAATGACGACATTGCACAATCCGACGAAAGAAAGAAACTACGATCTACAATATTAAACACCGAACGCACGGAACCAACTACAACTGCCTGCTAACCTCAAAAGCACATTCACTACCAGTTATGCCAACCTCACAAACAAAAATTTCCCTTTCAGCTAAGAAATACTTGACTATAAGCGACCATTCCGCGAACTTTTTGACCCTAGTAGTATATACAATTTTCTCAAACTTAGTAAAAATGACTCAGGGACCTTCAAAACGTATAAAAACTTCAAAATCTCGACTTCGAAAATTTTACTGATTGCAATACTATGTCTGGCGAGATAGTAAAAAGAAATAATGAGAATAATTTTGTATTTATACGGTTGGTTTAGTTAAGAGTTGAATTTTTTGTTATGAGGATTTGAGTAGATATATTACATTAACTGTTTTTGATAAAATGAGGAAAATAAATTTTTTGGTACATCTACCAAAATTAGTATAAACAAAGTAAACAAATAAATCAACAATAAAATAATTTAAAATTTTAAAATTATAGTCAACAATCAACTTTATTTTCTTTGTTGGTCGCCATTTTCCAGATACCAATTTACTCTCTCTCTCTCTTTATACCTATATATATAACTTTTATAGTTATAAACTAAATATTTTAATCACTAACATTTAACAAAATGTTAAGATATGTAATAAATAAATATTTAATTAATTCTTTTTAAATTTATAATATTTTAAGCAATTTATTTTTTATTTATGTATCTTGATATGTAAATATAAATAATTTAAATATGTTTTCACAAATGTTATGAAATTTAATTGTGTGGGATGTTATAATTGATCTTCATATTAAGTAAATGTTGGAAACCAACTCACAAACACAACTTTATTTAGAATAAAATCTATAAATTTTATTTACAATCGATATTAAAAGAATCAGTAAATATATTTCCAGTAATCGACTTTCATTAAATTAAATAATTTCTTATTTATTGATTTCACTTTTCTTTCAATCAATTTTTTGTATTAACTTTATAGTATATTTACTCAATTATTTTTACTATCTCGCCAGAGATAGTATTGCGATCACGAAAATTTTCGATGTTGAGATTTTGATGTTTTTATACGTTTTGAAGGTTCCTGAATCATTTTCACTAAGGTTGAGAAAAATGTCTGTATGTGTGTGTGTGTGTGTATGTGTGTGTGTATGTATGTAGACAAGATTACGCAAAAACGGTTTGAGCTAGAATGATGAAATTTGGTACATGGACATTATTCAAAATTCATAGTTTTCTATCAACTTTTGAGAAATGTAGCTCAACCGGAAGAGGGTCATTACCTACAACGTTTTGATTTTTTTTCCTCTAAAGTGACCGTAAAAATAAAGATATATGTTTGATAATTTTTCACATGATTAATAATTGTATAAAACTGCTATATATAGAATTTCAGCTTGATTGATTCGCTAAAATTACCAGAATTAATTTTTTAACACTGCAAATCTCACGCGCCAACACGTAACGTGGTGCCATCAACAAAAAGCCAAACATGCGCTGGTTTAATATTTATTATTTATTATTTATAATTTATAATTAATTAAATTTAATTTAAATATAATATATTATGTTATTTAATCCAATTCAAATTGCGAGATAGTCGAGTGGAGACACTCCAGCTAATTTTATATAACTTAGATATCTAAAGAATGTTATTCTTCCAATCTCTTCTTTTTCAAAATCTTTTTTTTTGTTATAAAAAAGAATGTTAATAAAAAATTTTAAATTATCAAAGAAAAAGAAAATTTATTGAAGTTTGATTTTTCATGCTACAATATTTAATCCTCTATATTGTTATTTAATAAATTTAGATTGAATTATGAGCCGTTTATTTTGAAAGTGGCCTAACTCCATTTATCTTCAAATCGAGATATTTAAGGGTTTGCGTTTCAATGAATTTAAAAATATAATTATAGGATCCTAATGAGTAATTCTGCTTAAGTGTATATAAGGTTGTTAAATTTATAGTTTCTAATATATAAAATAGTCGTAATTATTAAGTGAATAATTTTCGTTTTTTTATCAATAATGGCGTTAGGCCACTTTCAAAATTAACAACCAGATTCATTATAACATTTTTAAGGTGCCCAAGTCGATTCAGCATAATTCAATATGCTTCAATTTGAAAAAAAACAATACTGAATTTATTTTACATATCTTTAAAACACTTAGGAAACAATTTACGCGATTCGAAACATTTTTTAATTACTGAACATACAAAATTACCAACATAAATTTATTACAAAACAATTTACTATTCACATTTACTACTATTTATTATTATTACTATTTACATTTAAAAGTTTGCAGGTTTTGTAGAAACTATGATGTCCTGATGGTATATATCGTAATTGGTGAATCATGTCCTTGAATTTTGCTGTTGTAATTGGCCTTAGATTTTTATAGAGTGGTGTCAATACAAAATTTTCGAAATTCTTTTGTCTACCCCTACCCATACAATAAATTTAGGACTTTCATTCTCATTCATTGATGACTTATAAAAAATTTTATAAGGTTCATTTCTGACAAAACGTATCCAACATATTTTTAACCAGTTTACTGATACTCCATCAGAATTCTTTAACAATTCAAAAATTAAAAATTGTGTATTCTAATAATTTTGTCGATTCAAAATCTTCTTGTCTCATTTCATTTAAAATGAAATTATTACCTACCCGACACTTTTTAATAATCTTGAAATAATCTTGGGGACCGAACAGTAAATTATTTTTACCGACCGACGATAGTAAGGGAGGTATTGTTTTCACACCAAATTTCACATGTGGAGATTTTTACATATCTCCACGAATCATGCATTTTCTAAACAGAAAAAAGTATTTTTAGCATGATGTCTGTCCGTCTGTCCGTCCGTCTGTCCGTCTGTCCGTCTGTCCGTCCGTATAGATGTGTACAGCCTGAACGGCTCAACCGATTTTGATGAAATTTGGTATATTTACTTAATGCATCAGTGGGATGAATTGATCAACTTTTGGTGCAATTCCGGAAACCGGAAGTGGTAGTATTAGCGATCGATGATAGGAAGGAAAGGGTTATTTTCACACCAAAGGAGATTTTTTTATATATCACCACGAATCATGCACTTTGTATTGGTTTTATCCTCGAGAAAAATCATATTTATTAGTTTTTTCTTGATTTAAAATTATATGACGTCATCCAACCATTCATGACGTCACAGCCTGGTCTTGCATATATATTATAAATAAAATAAAATTAAAAATGTTTATATTTATTATTTAAGTATCCATATCTGTTTTTTATTACATTAATAGATATATGAAAATTATTTGAAATTGTTTCTGTAGCTTGAAATTAATTTATTTCAAACCGTCGGTCGGTTCGGACCTGGCCACAGGTCAACTTATTTGTTAATGACATTTGCACCACGCCAAAATCTTAATGTAAGTATAAATGGAGTTAGTCCACTTTCAAAATATACGTTTTAGTTATTGAATTAATTCTGTGTCAAAAATTTATCATATTTGTTTGGAATATAATCAACCTGAAATTCTTCATTGATAAATAACATGAAGTTGTACATGTAACCATTGTAACCGACAAAAAATGAAAAACGGAGTTAGGCCACTTTCAAATGGGATCTTTTCGTCCCTGAGATTAACCCGTTCACGCCGGCTCCATAATTTGTCTATTTATTTTATATGGCGGCATGAGCCACCGGTGGTACATAACGGAAAGTGTTAAATGGAGATCTATCTAGTTATAATTATTAGATTTGATTCTAAGCAATTGTTGTAAAATATAAGTTTCATATATATTCTTGAAATATTAAACTTAAAAACTTTTGAAAAAATAATAATTTTGAATTCTGATTAATGATAGAGTGACTACCCAAATGTATATTAAACTGATTATTTTCCATTTTAAATATATTTTTTAAAATACAATTTCAAAGTGAAAGACATTTTATTACTGGTTTTTCACGTTCATTCCTAGTTTTTTTTTAAAAAGTTCACATTCTTCACTAAAAGAAATAAATGAACCATATTCAATGTTTCATTGCATATAACATTTCATAGGCCAACAATACAAATTTTCTAACCAATTCAATAAAAAATGACAATTTTTTTATTAAAAATCTTTAAATTATATTTCATTAAAATCTCCAGGTGTATCTCATTCAGTCCTACTCCATCATATAATACTTAATGTCAAGAGTTCAAACCTCACCAAGTTCAGAAAAATTTAAATAATAAATTGTTTAAAAAATTAAAAATAAATCTAATAGATAAATAGACACACAGCATTGTTTAAATGATCTTATTAACTTTATACAAATTATACTTAGGTTGTTGTTAACATAAAGATAATTGAATTTTATTGATACATCGTTTATTAATAAAGATGTATATATGTATATCCTATATATGAGATGACAATATATTTTATTTCTAAACATTGTCTGTTGAATGATTATATTAATATATTCAAGATAAAACAAATAAAGTGTCATCCGCTTATCAAAATTCTAATGTGATTATAATTTCAAAGGCTTAGGGCCCGTCAACACTTCGACCACCCATTTTTCTTTTCTATTGGTGTGAGTATTAAACCTCTAAGCCTATGGAATTATAATCTCATTAGAATTTTGATAAACAAGGTTTTATCTTTATTCGTTTCGTTATTATTATTTTTTTCTGAAAGAAATAAATTATCTACGACATTGGTTAAGAATACAAATTGTTATTTTATTCATGGATACCTCACGAAATATAAACAAGCTGGGTTGTTTTATGGGTCTAGTACATGTAAAATGGACACTTGGTTAAGTTAATTTTTTTGTCGTTAGGTACAATTATTATTTAAATTGTTGTAAATAGATTTATGACATAATTTGAATAATAATTATTATTTTCGTTTATGAGTATATTCGAACGTATATATATATATATTAAAATGTAACAGAGATGTAGATGTTACTATTTTTGAGTCACAAATTTCAACGGTACTATACGTTTTAAGGTTACTCTTAAAATCAAAAATATTATTTTTAATAAATTCAACTTTTTATGTATTAGAATAAAAATAAAAATAATAAATTTAATAGGTTTTTTGGAGTTATTCAGACTTGTTGAGTCTGTAAAGTAAAAAAGGAAAGGAATAAATAATAATACATACCCTTAATTAAAACAAATATTAATTAGTTTAGATTATTTTTAATTTATATTTATTTTATATTCATAGTAATGTTTTATTTTATTAAAATTAATAATGGAAATAGTGAATTAGTATAGAAATTTATATGAAGGTAGCTCAGGATAGGGATGGTTGGAGGAATGCAGATATGGTGAATAAAAACATATTTTTAATTAATTTAGAAAATTTCTTTCTATTCAATTACGTAGAGAAAATCAATTTATTATGATCATTTATATAAAATATGACTTGGTTATTGATTAATTATAATTGCTATCATTAATGTTGCTACACACGTTGAAACCTTTTGGATTAGATATTAGAAAAGATTATAATAATAAAATTACGAATAAATAATATAGCACACAAATAGAAATATCTAATTAGTCTTCTCGAAGTGGTTTCGAATTTTATTTACTCATTCATTTGTTTCATTTTGCCAAAATCGATTTAACAGACAAATTTTTTTTGATAAGTGGAATAGATCCAATCTTACAATATGATGAATTTCAAAATTTATCCAAGGATGGTTTTTACGAAAATCGAATAATTGCCGAGAAAACCCTAAAAACAGCCCTTCCCCATACATATTTTTCAATATTATGCAATATGAACATAATTTCTATCTTTCAATATTATGTAATATGTAATTACTAATTGATAAAAATAATAGCTGATAATTATTATGAGGTAAAGGGGCTTATCTCATCAAAACAATTATCAAAGAGGGTCAAAATTGAAATATATAAAACAATTATTTTTCATGTTAATCGATGACTAGGGTGACCATATTTCGAAAACACCAAACCGGGACAAAGGGTTTACCTTTTTTTAGAACTAAATTTTAAAAAAAAGTACGAAATATTCTAAATATTGAAAAAACGGGACAATAGACTGTCCCGAAGAAATTTTTGGGGACACCGGGACAAAGCACCTAAAAACAGGATGTTTGGGAGACGAGAGTAGATTTAGAGTATTTGTGAGATTAGTATTATTTGCAGCATTTATAGGCAAAAGGAAGATGAAGTCACAGGGGGATGGCGGAGATGGCATAACGAGGAATTGCATGATCTCCAGGTATAGTTAAGGTTATAAAATCGAGAAGGCTGAGATGGGAAGGGGGCGTGGCTGGAATGGGAGAAGCTAGAAATTGGGAGAAACCGAATGGGAATCATCCGGTGGAAGACCAAAGACCAAGGTGGGTGGACAATGAAGGAAGGGACATGGGAGAGATGGGACAGGGTAAGATTTGGTTGTAGCTCAGGATAGGGTGCCTTTTGCAATTCCAAATAAATTTTTCTTATGATATTTTTCGGGCCTCTTCTAGTTTACGAGATAAAAATTATTAAAATTTGCATATAAATTCATTGATATTCTATTTAGTTAGTAGCTTTGTCCGTTTGAGAGGGCGCACTAATTTTCGGTTTTTATAAGTTCGGTTTGGATATACCTAGGAAAATTATTTTTTAATTTTCATAAATCCAAACTGAACTTATAAAAACCGAAAATTAGCTAATAAGTGAATAATTAGTGAATTTAACCCAATTTACACGGGTTTAGTACTTGTCATTATTTCAGGGGTGGTCAAATATTTTTAAGCGCGGGGCAAAATGAAATTTACAAAATGTCTTCCGGGCCGGAGGACCATATTTCGAAAACACTAATAAAAAAAATTATCTTTTTATCACGTTTTACTTAACTTGTATTCTTGTCTGTGTGTTTGTATGTGTCAAATCTTGCAATCGATTTTTCGACGACTTCTAATCATCGGATTTTCTTTAAACTTCACCAACAACTTTGCTCTCGATGACAATACAATATTATCATTTCTATGAGCTTCTAATTGCTACAATTTGAATGAAATAATCCAAAATTATTCCTATATATAAAAATTCAAAATGTCGGATGTAAACAAAAAAAATGTAAACAAAAAAACATAAAATCCCCAACTTTATAAATATAAATATTTAGTACACATTCATTTCTTAAATTATACTTCATAAATTTAATTAATATGAGTAAACTAAAATCGATTGCAAAATTTGAAGACTAAAAAGTAGAAAATAATACTTCCCGTTAGTAAAACGTGGTTTTTTAAATTTTTTTTTTTTTATAAAGTATTATTTTTAGACATATTGAACGAAAAATCAAAATAAGAGACAACTTTTTCAACGGGCCGGCGGCAGTTCAAAAGGCCCGCGCTTAAAAGTATTTGCCCACCCCTAAACTAATGACAAGTACTAAGCCCGTGTAAATTAGGCTTTAGACAATAAAACATTACTTAATGGCACATTTCGACGTTTTAACTAATCTGTCATACTTAAAAAAATCTTTATTTTTCATAATTTTTATCTCGTAAACTAGAAGAGGCTCGAAAAATTTCATAAGAAAAATTTATTTGCAATTGCAAAAGGCACCCATAAGTATTTTAAATATATTACCTACTTAATTATTTTATTTTTTTTAATTAAAATGTTGTTTTGTTTGTTTTATTTTTATACATTTTATTTCTTGAATTTTCTTCAAATTATTTATCAATTAATATTGAAGATATATTTAAGAATATTGAAAATTTTTTTTTTTAGATAGGATTATCATTTAATTGTTTCAAATTTGATAATACATGGTCTCATGTAAGTCAATTAAGCAAAAATGTGTTATTGTTAGTACAATATAATTTATTTTCATTTTCATCAACATCTCCCAAATCGTTCAATATTCAGTGTTCAGTGTTCTTTGATGTTTAAATTAAATTATAATTCAGTTCTTGGAAATGAATAATAATTATTGTATATTGTTATAACAACACTGCACTTTTTGTTAACTAACTTATGCCGAATTTGTATAAAGAAGAGAGAATTTACGGGGATACCAAATTAACAAGGATTTATCATTAAATTTAATATCAGATGAATGATGGATGAAACAAATTTTGAAAATATTTGTTCTACAATTATTAAATAAAGTAGTAAAAAATCTGGAGTATCTCCACTCGACAATCTCGCAATTTGAATTGGATTAATTAACACATATATTATATTTAAATTAAATTTAATTAATTATAAATTATAAATTAAAATTAAAAAATAATATTTATTAAACCAGCGCGTGTTTGGCTCTTTATTGATGGCACCATGTCACGTGCTGGCGCGTGATTGCCAGTCAACGTGTTAAATAATTAATTCCGGTACTTTCAGCGTTTCAATCAAGATGAAATTCTATATTGGGATCTAAAACTATATATCATAATTTTTTTACTTATTTATTTTGTATTAAATAAAAATTCAAAATTTTTCGAAAATGACTGAATTTGTATTCTTATCTAACAAAAGCTCACAATCTGTATGATACAAAAAGAGATTTAAAAAGATTTTAAATTGTAAATCCCTTGCTTTTATTATTTATACATAGGTGTCTTTGCAGACTATTTGCCCGTAGCAACTACATTTTTCCAAATGTCTCAATCCTGAGCTACTTGCATCCAACTCATTTAAATTATTTATAATGATTTTAAATGAATCAAAATATTTTTTTTTAATTTAAATTTAATTCAGTATTTATTTATTATTTGTTTTATCGGAAAATTAAAAAATAAAATGTTTCTCTTTTAAAAATAAATCAATCCATTGATGGGTATCTCTTAATTTATTTATATGTTAATAATTCTAGCTATAAATCTAGCTATTTTTGATAATATATATATATATATATATATATATTATATATAATTATAAATTATAAATTAAAATTAAAAAATAATATATATTAAACCACCGCGTGTTTGACTCTTTATTGATGTCACGTGCTGGCGCGTGATTGCCAGTCAACGTGTTAAAAAATTAATTTCGGTACTTTCAGCGATTCAATCAAGATGAAATTCTATATATAGCAGTTTTATACAATTTTTGAAAAGCTATCATACATATATCTTTATTTTTACGGTCACTTTAGAGGAAAAAAATCAAAACGTTCTTCCGGTCGAGCTACATTTCTCAAAAGTTGATAGAAAACTACGAATTTTGAATAATGTCCGTGTACCAAATTTCATTATTCTATATCAAACCGTTTTTGCATTATCTTGTCTACATACACACACACAGAAATTTTTCTCAACCTTAGTGAAAATGACTCAGGGATCTTCAAAACGTATAAAAACATCAAAATCTCGACATCGAGATCATCATCTGGCGAGATAGTAAAAAGAAAAATAATAAAATGTAGGACTTCTTTTGTAGGACTTTTATTTAATATTTAAACCTTGTAATTAATTTAGTTGACATTGACTGTAATAAATGAGGCTCATTGTAATACGTCTAACCTGAAGGGATGGATGTAAGATGAGTATTTATTGAACAGTTGGAATTGAATAGAATAGAAAGAATTTAATATTAAATTATATTTTTTTTTTGTTAATTAGTGAATTGAGGAGGCTATTTTAAAGAGAAAAAAATAATAATAATAATGAATTGATCAATCAATCTATAGGACATAAATGAAAAGATACTTTCAATGTAAAAAGGAAATTATAATAAAATGGTGATATATTTATGATAATTGATTTTGTTATACCAGAATTATTTATTTATAAACATTATCTCGAATCTCTTGTTTATTTAATACTCAAGAAAATATAAATGTATTGTTGTTTTATTAATGATTGTGAAGCTACTTGTTAATTTGTATACAAATGACTTTACAAAAAGTTTCTTTTCTCTTCTTCTTCTCTTTTCTTCTATCGTGACAAAAGAATTCAATTGCACTTTTTTTTAAACTATTCGTTAAAAGGAAAAATAAGAAAAAAAAAACAAGCATAAAGGATTGATAAAATACATATATTTTTTTTAAAGATTTAATGACTAAATCGTTGATTTTTTCACCATATTTAATGAAAAATGCAAAAGTTTTTTGGAGGAGGAGGAGGAGGATGAGGAGCCCGCATTGGATAGCGTTTCGGTGCTCTGCTCATAAAGGCCGCTTTATTGACTCCTGGGCTTTTAATGGTCCTCCCATTAATAGAAAAACGTAAAAGTTGTTGATTTCCGAGCAATAAATTAACAACAAATATTCCTATTATCCAAGAGACAAGCAGATACGGGAGGGGACCCAACCACGATTATTACTTAGAATAATTAAATAATTAATTATAATAATAAATTCAAAATAAAACAAAAAAAAAAACATTAAATTGAGTATCGCCCGAAATGAATAAAAATATATATTTATTTATATGAATGTTAATTTTATATTTGTTTTTTATATTTATGTATTTATTTATGGGAATATTGGGATCTAAAACTATATATCATAATTTTGTTACTTATTTATTTTGTATTAAATAAAAATTCAAAATTTTTCGAAAATGACTGGATTTGTATTCTTATCTAACAAAAGCTCACAATCAGTATGATACCAAAAGAGATTTAAAAAAATTTTAAATTGTAAATCCTTTGCTTTTATTATTTATACCTAGCACTCTCTTGATACAATCTGCCCGCAGCAACTGCATTTTCCCAAATGTCCCAATCTGGGCTACTTGCATCCAACTCATACTTAAATTATTTATAATGATTCTAAATGAATCAAATTTTTTTTTAATTTAAATTTAATTCAGTATTCATTTATTATTTGTTTTATCGGAAAATTAAAAAATAAAATGTTTCTCTTTGAAAAATAAATCAATCCATTGATGGGTATCTCTTAATTTATTTATATGTTAACTAGCTGCTCAGAGCTCCTTCGTCGCTCTTCACATCTAGACGGGGGCTCCGCCCCCTGTACCCCCGAGTGGTACATAGTATTTGGTTGAAAGTAGTAAAAGGTTTTCATCCATTTTGTTTCAAACAATGTATAACATAAAACATTCATTTCTTATTGTGTGATTATTTAAAATATATTTTAATTTATTTAGTAAATTAATTATATATATTATTATTGAATATGTTATATCTATCTACTCGAAAGTTCTTGGCAGCTACAACCACATTTCTCCAAGTGTCCCCGGTGACCTCATCTTTCTTTGGCCAATAAATGCTGGAAAGAATAATCTGAATCTACTCTCATCTCCCAGGGTCATAGACCATGCGTGGCTCAACGGTACTCGAAAGTTCTTGGCAGCTACAACCACATTTCTCCAAGTGTCCTTATCCTGAGCCTCTGTTCCATCTCTCGTACGTCATTCCCTGATGTACTCATCTTTCTTTGGCCCATAAATGCTGGGGAGAATCCTATTCTCTGAATCCACTCTCATCTCCAAAGATCATAGACCATGTCTAACACTCATATAATACAACAGACAAAATAATTGTTTTATATATTTTAATTTTCATTCCCTTTTATAATAATTTTGATGAGATAAGCCTCTTTACTGCATGATAACAGGCGTTTTCCGATTGCAACTTCGATTTCAATTCTTCTCAAATATTATTATCCTTCGTGATTACATTCAATTTTTCTACATATTCAAATTCTACATTTTGTATGTTAATACTGCTCCTGTTTGTTTCTAAATATATTTATTTATCATTATTAATTTCAAACCTCATCTCTTTTCCTACCTCGATTAATTTTTCCTCGCTATCTGTAATTGCAATTGCCGAATCTCCTATTATATTTAAGTCGTCTGGGTCACCTAATATTTTACAATTGATTTCCACATCTTACTCTTTCTTTACTACCTTCAAGATAAATTTTAAGATCAAAATTTGAAAAAGTTTATCCGGATCTATTGAGTCATGCGTAGGTTTTACTAAAGTCTACAAATAATTAGTGAACAGAGATATTGAATTCGCGGTTTTTTTAATATCTGTCATAATGAAAATATCTTAATTAATGTTGATCGATTTGGCATGAACCCGCAATGATATCGTCTAATATTTCCTCCGCCTATAGTTTATAAGTATTGTATATGTTATAATAGAGTATAATATTTCTTGATCATTTCATTTCGATATTTTAATTTCATTGTTTGATTTTTATTGAATATTTTTAATTATAATAAAATTTGAGAAAATGCAAAGTTAGAGACTTGAGACAATTTATAAAAATTAATTTATAAAAATTAACGGTATAAAAGTATTGATAAAACTAAAGATAAATTAACAATATATACATTCATTAATAGTATTAATTTAAATTAATGGATTTATTTGATTTTTTATTATTAAGTTCATTTATTAATTTTTTTAGATCATAGTTAATTCCCTCCCTTAAAATAAAAGAAGTACCTATTCAAATATGGAAAGAATAAATACAAAATAATTTAAGTTAAATATGATTTAAATATTTTATTATATTAATTAAAATGAGAACTTTTAGAATAAATTATTTAATTGAAATGATATTTGAATATTAGAATTTAAAATAAAAAGTTAAAATTTATAATAATTCTTTGATTGCTAGTTATATACATTGTGTAAAATGAGTCCGCCAGTCAGTGGGCCACGCCTGGCTCTTGAATGAACAACACGGAGAACTATATATAAACTTTAAATCTCTCTCTCTCCCGCTCACACACACTCTCACCTCTCTCCTCATCCCCTCCACCTCTCATTTCTTAGTTATTTCAATTTCCACAAATTGTCTAATTTTTAAAATATTCACTAATTTACTTTCTATTTTTATTCTTTAATCCTTAAATAATATATTTTCTATTTTATGTTAAAATGTAAATAACTTACATTTTAACATATTAAACTATGACAGCAAAAAAGTAAACGAATTACATACATACATACAAACAGTCTCCTTTATATATATAGATAATTCTAGCTATAAATCTAGCTATTTTTGATAATGTATATATATATATATATAAATGAAAATAAAATAAGAGTGTCTAAGCAAAATGATAACTAACTAAAATCTTTAATCATCTCATGAATTTTAATCGAATTGATCTTACGCCAATTTAAATATCATAAATATTAATCATTTAAAAACCAAATAAATAATTGTGGTGGTTTAGAAAAAATAAATATAATTATAAGTTATAATTTAGTAGTAAAATATTTAGTATTAAAGTAATGAACAAGTATTAATACTTTAAATAAAGTCAATTATAATAATTTATAATAAATAAAATGTTTTTTATTAAATGAAACTTACTTTTAAAATAAAATTAAAAGTTCTATGATTATAATTATTTATTTACTTAATACTCAATTATATTATCCCCCCCTCTATAGTCCCCTATAATTAAATAAAAAAAAATGTATAAATATTATGATAATGGGTCTTATAATAAGTCTCCATGATTTTTATGAGATCAATCAACATTGGAATACCTCAAATGAACATGTGCTTAAAAATGTGACATTTGAGCTTATATTTTTTTGAGTAGATAGATTTATAATTGATTACCCGTGTAAATATATTATATTGATTGAAAAATGAATGAAATATTTGAAGACATACGTTAAATGATGCTTTTTTAATATAATAACGGTAAAAACACTGCAAAAAACATGCCATAAGAATGCGGAATAAGGATCCCGAAGTGGGTTGTTCTAATTTGTTATTTTAAATTTCTATGTCAAAGATCGCATATATATATCGTATATAATTGAACTGAAAATGTAGATGAATTTTTGCAAATCGCGAAGCAAGGACACGGAAGCTGTTAGGAAATAACGAAGACACTAAAAATCAACCAGATGACAGATAGTAATGATTAATTTGTAATGAGCAAGCTAGAGGGTGCCACATGATTGAATCCCGTTTTTATATGACCTCTTATTCACATCATATTCAAATTAAAGAGAAAATATATTTATAAAATATCATTTATATGATAATCGTATGGAATATTAATAGCATCATCTTCTTAAAGAAAAAAACATTTTAAAATGAAATTCATGTGGTTTATGCACAAATAATTATCATTCATTTATCCATCTCATAAATCGGAAGTAATAGCTAGTAGGATGTTTAAAAAAAAAACCGTTCCTCTGGGTGTCTATTAGTATGATCGATCGATTCGATTCGATTTTCTTCTTCCGGTTTCGGTCTTTATCTCTTCCCGGATAACTTTCGACTCGAGATTCTTTATGAATTTCAATTACTTATTAAGGAAGTAATAATAATCAGTGTCATTCAACTGCAATTTTTATAAATCATATTCGGAAAAAATATAAACAATATATCATCTATACAAAATGTATTTATTGTTAATAATAATAAATACATAATAGGAAATTATAATAATAAATAGGTTAATTATTTCTTGGGGAAGAAATATATAAAAATATAATAATGTCAACTAATTATATATATAATAGTTTTTCAAATTTTGATCATCAATATAATACCGACTTGGCATATCAAAATCTAGTATTTAATTTAACCAATTAATTTAAAAATTAAATACTTAATTAAAAATATTAAAAAAAAAAATTTTGTAGAATTAAACTTCTTAAATCGATAAAATTTTGACTTTGTTAAATTTGTTTTATATGTATATCTACAAATTATATTGACTTTTAAAAACATTTATATATAGAATACTTAAGTTCTGAAATTAGTATTTTTAAATAAATATAAAATGTATTTAATTAAATTAATCAATTATTATAAAAAAAAATTAATTCAATTTTAATTAATTTTTTTAAATACTATTTAAAACGAAATTATATAATTTGGCATTTATGGTAGGATTTACTGGATAATGTTTTTAGTGAATTAAAATATATTTATAGTATAAGAAAAAAATGTATAATTTTTTAAAGGAAAAGAGAAAGGTTTAGAAATTAAACTGTCTAACTTCTTTTTCCAACAAATGTGTCGACTTTTCGGTATCGTATCAACACTTTCTTCAGGATTATTTTTCACATATGACTAAAGATGTATAATTAAATATTGAATATGGAGATAAATATTTATTATACATATATATTTTATTGTTAAAATAAAGGATCAGGAGAAGAATGTGTCCCGGGGTAGTCTTTAGAGATGTGGGGTTTAACAGCTAATTAATTATATGTACATTCATTCATAAATATTTATTTTTAAATTGATTTTAAATAATTTATTTATATTTACTAAAAATTACTTAAAAATATCTTTAATGATTCACAAATGAATCAAAGGATTATTTTAAAAAATTAAAAGTATTAAGTAAATACCAAATGAAACTGTTAATATACCTGTTGTTTTAAAAATAATGAATTAATATTTTGATATTTTTACAGATAAATACTAATGATAATAAAATTTTCAAAGTTTCGTCCCATCGTTTACATATACATATAATGCAGGTCAATTTAATATTTATATTTTTTTAAACTAGGTGAGGTTTGAACCTTCAACCTATAATTCCGTAATATAAAACTATATACGTGTATATATTTGGTGCTAATCTATCATTTTTGTTCTTTAAACTGAAATAAATAAATAAATTAAAATATAAAATTGAATAATATAAAATAAAATATATTAAAAAATGTAAATAAAATAAATATTAGTTTTCATTCATTATAATTACTATCTCGTAAGAGATAGTATTGCGATCACGAAAATTTTCGATGTTGAGATTTTGATGTTTTTATACGTTTTGAAGGTTCCTGAATCATTTTCACTAAGGTTGAGAAAAATGTCTGTGTGTGTGTGTATGTGTGTATGTGTGTATGTGTGTGTGTATGTATGTAGACAAGATTGCGCAAAAACGGTTTGAGCTAGAATGATGAAATTTGGTACATGGACATTATTCAAAATTCATAGTTTTCTATCAACTTTTGAGAAATGTAGCTCAACCGGAAGACGATTTGATTTTTTTTCCTCTAAAGTGACCGTAAAAATAAAGATATATGTTTGATAATTTTTCACATGATTAATAATTGTATAAAACTGCTATATATAGAATTTCAGCTTGATTGAATCGCTGAAAGTACCAGAATTAATTTTTTAGCACTGCAAATCTCACGCGCCAACACGTGCCATGGTGCCATCAATAAAAAGCCAAACATGCGCTGGTTTAATATTTATTATTTATAATTTATAATTAATTAAATTTAATTTAAATATAATATATTATGTTATTTAATCCAATTCAAATTGCGAGATAGTCGAGTGGAGACACTCCAGCTTATTTTCATTTGGATTTTTAAAGGATGAATAACATTTTTTTTTTCGAGACATAGCCCTTTTCGAAAATCTGGTCGTTGAATTGAACCGGAAATTAATTAACATTGACAATTTTTTTACTTTATAAAAAGGAAGGCCAAAATAAAAAGATATCTTATATAAATACCAAATGCTATTCAAAGATGCACCAATCAAATTCCATTTTATTTGTAAAATGCAAATATCTTTCTTCATTTATTTATTTATTTTTATTTTATTTTATTTTATTTATTTATTTATTTATTTATTTTTTTTTTTTGACTGAATAATCGTAAATTCGTTTCTTCATCGGATTTTGAATAATGAAGTAACGAAAATTCTTTTCAAAGCAATTAAATAAATTTCCAACATATTTCTTCCCATTAGGATGTATCTGATGTTCCCCTCCAATCTCCCCCTCTTCCTCGTGCTACGCACCTTTCTCCACCACCAATGGCGCAATTAAGCTTATGTTATTCATTTACAATTCTATTTTTTTTTTCCCTTTTCATTTTAATAATAGCTAATGCCTGGTCTGCTGGACAGCATATTTATGTTCATTTTTGCTTATATATTTTATGAGACGTTGTTTTCTCGTTATGTGTGTGTATGTGTGGGATTGTTTGTAGGTGTGTACGTATGTGTCTGGACAGTGCCGTGGAGTCTTGGTCAGAATTTAGCCCCGGGTACAATTAATGTTGTTAGCCAAAGGATAAACCTGTCAGGAGGCGGTTGTTTTATTTTGGCACGGTCAGAAAGGGAATTGGCTCCCTCTGCGCGACCTCCTCTCTCTTCTACACTCCCTCGAAATTTCATCGTCCGACATACCTTACTATTATGGTAATACAAAAAACAGCTAATGCCTATGCATTACACAAACCTACCGCCTCTTTAATGTCTATTAACAGAGAGATACATTATTTATATTCACAAAATTCTTTAAATCATTAGATTTCTATCAAAATAAAAATTTATAACAATATTGAACTAATATTGAGACTATATCTCTATAATATTATTTAAAACATTCGATCAATAATATTAGATTTATTAGTAATAAATTGAATGCAATTATAATTATTATTATTATTAATAATAAGTTGACCTGTGGCCAGGTCCGAACCGACCGACGGTTTGAAGTAAATTAATTTCCAGCTACAGAAACAATTTCAAATAATTTTAATATATCTATTAATGTAATAAAAAACAGATAGGCATATAACATAAATAAAAAATATAAATAGTTTTAATTATATTTTATTTATAATATATATGCAAGACCAGGCTGTGACGTCATGAATGGCTGGATGACGTCATATAATTTTAAATCAAGAAAAAACTAATAAATATGATTTTTCTCGAGGATAAAACCAATACAAAATGCATGATTCGTGGTGATATATAAAAAAATCTCCTTTGGTGTGAAAATAACCCTTTCCTTCCTATCGTCGATCGCTAATACTACCACTTCCGGTTTGCGGAATTGCACCAAAAGTTAATCAATTCATCCCACTGATGCATTAAGTAAATATACCAAATTTCATCAAAATCGGTTGAAACGTTCAGGCTGTACACATCTATAGGGACGGACAGAATCATGCTAAAAATACTTTTTTTCTCTTAAGAAAATGCATGATTCGTGGAGATATGTAAAAATCTACACATGTGAAATTTGGTGTGAAAACAATACCTCCCTTACTATCGTCGGTCGGTAATAATATAAATTGAAATAATTCTTTTAATGATATTATGATTTAAATTCATTTCAGTTATTTAACTAAACATTTTTATTTATTACAAATAATATTTTTATTTTTAAATTTTTAGACAAGGGCGAGGGATGAACCGATTTTTATAATTTTTATAGGTCTCGACTATATCAATTAAACTTGAATTAGATTCCAAATAATTATTTGATATTAATAAAATATATATTTTAATATTTATTTATTTTTATTATTTGTTCGAATCCATTCCTCTCCTTTTGTGGTTTAGATAAATCTTCATATTATTTATTATTATTTTTACTCTTTTTAAAGTTATGCTTGTTATAAAAGTGAGTTAAATTTAAATTTCATATTTGTATTAAAACAAACAAACAAACAAATGAATTAATTAAAATATTTAATTGATTTATAATATGATTGCTATAATATTTTTGTAGTAATGTGAATAAAATTACTGGGCATTTTTGAAATAAATCGTTACAAGCTTCTATTCATTTTTGATAAAATTATACCAAGAAAATTTTCATAAAATTTACTTAATGTTAATAGGTCAAAAAAAAAAAACAATTAAAATCATAATACATTGCGGTAGAATTAATTTTAATTAAATAAATAAATACTTTTAATAAAAATAATTATAAAATTTTAAAAATAATTATACCGGATTTTATTATGTTCTTCACTAATTTATTTTAATATTTAATTATGATAATTTTATTTATATAATAATATATCCAAAAAAATTTTTTTTATACTATAATAATTTATATACAAATGTGTATGACATAATTTTTTTTTACAATATTTTAAATACTAAATTTTTTTGAAGTGAATGAAATTAACTAAACAGTTAAAAGTGAATTTCAACTGAAATATAAATAAATATCTCTTTATCTGAATATTAAGATATAGGTACATTCAATCGAGATTCTTTAAAAGAAACACTTAACATCTACGTTTTAAAATTGATAATTTATATTGAAAAGATAAAGAAAAAGTGTTAAAAAAACTATTCATGGTTTTTTTTCCTTACAATTTGAATTCATAACATTCATTTAAATTCCTTTGATAAAGAAAAAAATATAAATTTAATTAACTTAAAGATGTTTTTTGACCATCAAAAGTTAGTACGATACTGATAAAAAGATTGATAGGGTGTTGGAGTGAAGGGAGAGGGGAGGAAGGATGACAAGAACAAATTGTCTTGTTATAATAAAAGTATATTTTTATTATAATTTTTTTTTTAAATATTTTAATTAAATAATAATATTATTCATCTCATTATTTTTATTGTTAGATGAGAAAAAATGGCATATACTAAAATCATACTACTCTCTGACTTTAGTACATCCTACGAAAGGACAACTTCTATAAAGAGGGTTGCCACCACCTAAGCAAGGTAAAGGTTTTCTATGATCAGTAAAACGCATCTTCTCAATTTTGATCCCGGTAGTTGGGAGGACCCCTGCAATTCATACTACCTCGGATATTTAATTATACTAAACATGTTAAACAATAAAATATATGTTTAATAAGTTTAACTTTAACAATTTAAACAAATCTTCATTGTAGAAAATTATCTTGTTGAAATAAAAGTATATTTTTGTAATAATTTTTGTTTTTATTATTTTAATTAAATAATATTATTATACTATTATTTATCTTATTTTATGTTTATCATTATTATTTATTATGTTAAAAAGAAAAAATAACTTAACTTAATATTATATTATACAGGTATAATATATTATTAATAATTTTCACTTAAAAAATTCAAACTTGTCAACATTGTAGTCTTTTTTACATTTATATAATCTTTCAGAGGTTTTATTCAAATATAAGAAATTTCAACACATTTTTCTCTTTGTTTGATTCTTTTCAGTTCTCTAGCCTCCCCCCCCCCCCTCCTCCCTCCTCTCCCCATTCATTCTCCCTATCACCATCACACTCTATCCTCTCTTTTCAAAAGATGAATTTTACATTTTGAAGAAAAAAGAAATGATTAACTCTTGATTATTTTATATATCTGATTCATTGTCCCATAAAATCATCTATCATCTGACAAACGATAATATAACCATCTTTTTATGCCCTTTTCTTTCCATTTTGTGAATTATTCTTTATAAAATATATTGCAATATATAACTTACGTATTTATTATGTTAATGAGAAGTATAAAAAACAACGATTGTGATTTATGATTAAAAAAAAATGTAAATCTTTTATATATATATATATATTCATATATATTAGTAAGATAATATATTGAGAAAAATTGACATTGACGAGATATTTTATTTTAATTAAAACTTTAAAAAAAAAAAAATTCCAAAAATGAATTTCTTCCAAATCCAATGTGACATGCCCTTCACATGACATTTGTTCTATCATTGTATTATAAAATATTTCACAATATGCTTAATCTAGATTTATTAAATTTTATTAATGGTGGTTTATAGAATATTCGTTATTTCAAAACGGTTGAATATTGATAACAATCTTAAATATATACACGTGTTTATATATATACATATATATATATTTATATATATATATATATACTTTCATGAACTTTGAACTATGAGAATAATTTAATTGTATATATATTCATATAGTAAGATAATAATAATAAGTTAGTCATAATGTAAAAAAACATATTATAATAAAATAAAATTAAATATATTTATAATTCAATATTATAATCATGTAACGAAATATCTTTAACTTATAATTCTATGAAAATTATTTTCAAGACATTTCTTCAAATATTTTCTCCTGGGTATTGTATATTATTTATTTTTCCTACTTTTTTATAATAACAATAATAAATATAATATGTGTCTTAATGGTGAGATGCTGAAACTGAAGACAAGAAATCAAACCTCAAAAATTGAATTAATATTAGAGTAGATTAATTTTTGTTTTTTTATATATATTCAATATGATCCCATGTTACTATGTGCAATTTTTTAATTAAAAAACCATAACTAAGAAATTATTTTTGGACCATCCACTTTTGAAATAAGATTTACCCTTCAACCGAGAAAATGATAATTAAGTCAATAAAATAATAATTAATTAATTATATTAGCTATATAAAAAACTTAGATCCCGATAGTCAATAAAAAATAATAAAAGTGGAAAGTAATTAAGAAATACGATCCTCTCAACTAGTGAATTTGTGACTAATCAAAAAAATACTTCATTTTGGACTTAAAGATTAATTATACAAAAATTTAAATTTTCATATTTGTTTTTTTTTCAAATAATACTATTTTTACTTTAATTGAATCATGTTTCTTAACTAATCATAATATTTGATAAAAAACAACAATTAAAACACTGTAATATAGTTAAAGAGGAATGTCTATGATACAATCTTCTTCTTCCTAGCATTTGTCCCTTCGGGGTCTGCTGCTTTGGACAGCCTCCTCTATTTTGGTCGGATGAGGTCCGGTCTATCATTGTTGCGAACTCAAAGAAAACATTTAAAACCTCCAGGCGATTTGACGCGTCAGTCTGACACCGGAATAAGAGAGGATATGAGAAGAATTTTTAATATTGAATTGATGGGATTTGGGATTTGATTAGGGTTTGGAACGCGACTTCCTCAAATGGAAAGGGAGGAAAAGTCGTGGCTTGCGTGAGCAGGGTTGCTTCCCTGAAGTGGACCTACCTCTATCAGGATCATAGAGAGTGTCCACCCGCTACTCATGGGGCTGGGGAATAAGTTTTCTTTAAATTAATTTTATTGAAAACTTTTGCTCTTATTGGCCAAGAACACTGGACTCCTGGTTTGCTAGTTGGACGCACTACCAGTTAAACCAGTGATTCCCAAAGTGGTCTCTATCAACCCCCGGGGGACTATGGCAACCTGTAAGGGGTCTACGCCAGCGAATAAAAACTTTGGGTGTCCATGAAATGAAAATGGGGGTTTACGATAGTGGATCTCAAGCCTCTTTACTTACATTATACTATCTTATAATTTAATTCAATATGGCTCCAAAAAAAGCTAAAATTCTAAAAAACAAAAAATCAATTTCAGATTAAGTCGGGGTCTACTCAAAACCGAAAAACATGGCAAGGGGTCTACGACACAAAAAAGTTTGGGAACCTATGAGTTAAACTATGTCTTTGTCTAACTACTAACAACTACTATTTCAAACATCCCTATCCTTAACCACCTCAATCGAAATAATATCTTATTTTATATATATTTTCGATATGATTTCCATGAAAGTTATTTACAGGTAATCTTCACGTTTTATTTTGATATTCGAGATAATTTTGGCGCCATTTCCAAGAGAATATTTCAGGAAGAAATTTTTGCCATTCTGAGGCTTACAAATAAAGACCAAAAGTAAATTTTGGGGTTGAATGGGTAGATAATCAACATATAAATATATAAATATGTAAATGTTTTATATGTTAATCCCTATATTAGTCACAATTCTGTTTCTCGTATTCCCGACCTAAATATTTATATTTATATAGTAACAAATATATAAATCAAACATGGATGTTAATTATAAAAACACTAATAGCAAAAATCATATTAAAAATAAATTAAATAGATAAATTAATATTATTGTTAATTAGTCAATCATACTAATTTGAATATTCACCTTAATCAATATAATTCTTCTATAGTCATTCTATAATAACCTATTAGGTTTGTATTTCTAATTTCCTATGGAATGCCTATTTAAAACCTAAAATTATAGATCTATAAAAATTTCCGACTCTATAATTAAACTACAATAAAATATTTTTAAAATTTATTATTTGAATATATATATATATATATATATATATATATATATATAAATTATATTTTAATATGATTTTTATTTAATATTAATTAAGTATTTCAATACAAATTTAGTATATATATATATATATATATATATATATATAAACATTGGTACGAGAAGAGAAAGAGAAAGAGAATGGAGAAAGAGAGGAGGGAATAATGTTATGATGTTAATATCGTTTTTATATTAATTATAAGTTTGATAGAATGAAAGGAGGTAGAATAAAAAGAGAGGGAGAATATCCATATAGATAAAAAGATCCTTTGGTATTAATATAAAATTAAATTCGCTTTGGAACGGCTAAATCTAATGGCGCTCTTAGATATCCGCTGGGTTATCGGCCTTCTGAGATTATTATTGTGAATTTTATATGGTCATAAAGTTAAATAAAAATTTCTAGTTTTGTATTCTACAAACAGAGTCGTATATTCATTTATATATATATATATATATATATACTAATGTCACTAATAGAATTTTGTTTCGAGGCCAAAAGTAAATTCCAGAATTAATACAGAAAATTATGAATGAATGAAAAATTTAAATTATTTGCGATTAGGAATTCTCCTAAAACATAAAAACATATAATTTCCATTAATTGTGGAATTTTTTTTTTCTCTATCTCGACAACAAAATTAATTTTTCTTTTTTTTTTTGTTTTTGTTTTTTATGTTTTATTTTATTTTATTTTTTAAATAATATATATATTGATAATGGTTGGTGTCTTTTCATGGATTTGTGATCAGATTAGTTTGGATAGCGTGGTGTGTGGAGGCTGCTGCTGCTGGTGCCTGCAGTCTGATGCTGCCTGGAGCCTTACAACCTGGAACCTGTTCCGGGCACGTGCCAGAGGATACGGTCCGCCGCCTTCAGGGGCACAACCAACACTCCGCACCAATTACCTCATTTATTTATCATTCCGGAGGGACAAGAGATGGAAAAAAAATTGTTATATTAATATTATACCCTGTAATTTTCAAATTAATTTATAAATTGGGTGCATCCAATCGTTCTAATTTATGATTAAAAAAAAATATTTTTTTTACTATTGTATATATATATATATATATATATATATATATATATATATATAATCCTTTAAATTATAATATGAACATGAAGTCCATGAAAAAAATACTTTTATTTTTTATTTATTTATATATTATATATAATTGGTAAATCATAAAATATAAATATTTTCAAAAATTTAGTTGAAACAGGTGATTATTTGTAAATATTTATTTATTTATTATTTTTTAAACGCTTCTTCAATAATATATATCAAACTACATAATTTCCGTCGTATGTATGTGATGTCTGTAACATTATGAAGTTAGTTACAAATTCAGTTTAAACTTAAATTGCAATGTAGCTCATCTGGAAGTGAGTCATTACCTACCATGTTTTAATTTTTTTTTCCTCTAAACTGACCGTAAAATTAAAGATATATGTTTGTGGCAGCAAGCACAAAACACACACGACATAGACCACATATGACGACTCACGCGACTTTCCAAAAATGTTTTGTGTGCCAGCTTCGCGCGGGACTTAGGCAAGAGATCTCGTCGTCACGAGATCATTCAACTGTGCAGTTCGACTTGCTCACGTGCCATTACAATTTGCGATAAATAAATCTGTTTCTATCTCGACATAGCGTTTTATTTCGAAACCCTATATTGGTGACCCCGAAATGAGTACGCCAGCGATCCAACACACGGCGGTCAAACTCCCGCCATTTTGGCACGAACGGCCCGGAGCATGGTTCGCCGTCGCAGAGGCTCAGTTCACCCTTGCGGGCATAACCCAGGACGAGACAAGGTACTACCACATCTTGTCTCGTCTTGAAGCCAGCGAAGCCGCCCTAGTGGAGGACATCATCGAGGACCCCCTCAACAACGGCAAATACGCCAAATTGAAGGAAGGCCTCATCAGCCGCCTCGCTCCGACCAAACAACAGCAGCTGAAACAACTGCTAGAGGAAGCGCCCCTTGGAGATCGGAAGCCGTCGGAGCTTCTCCGAGAGATGCTCACACTGGCCAAGGCCAACGCCGTCCCCGAGGACCTCACGCGCTCCCTCTGGTTGCAACGCCTACCCACCATCACGCAGGCCATAATCGGGGGACAGCCCCAGCTGCCGCTCGAAACGACTGCGCAGCTCGCTGACGCAGCCTGTAGTGCGCATGAGCGCACAACAACTAACGTCGCGCATCAACAACAGGTCGCCGAAGCCCGCTCGCTGAGCGAACGCTTAACGGACTTGGAGCGACAAATCCAGCAGCTCGCGGCAAATCTGTCCAGGCCGGCACCCTCAAGGCCACGAGCTTCGGGCCAACAGCAACCAGCCGCCCCCCCGAACAGCCAGTGTTACTACCACGCTCGCTTCGGGGCCGAAGCCCGAAAGTGTAGGCCACCCTGCTCCTTCACGCCAAAAAAACACCGACACCAGCGCCTGAAGGCGGCAGCCGCTGGTACTACCAACACCCACCGCCTGATCATCAGTACACGCGACACGGGCACACGCTTCCTGGTCGACACCGGGTCCGACCTTTCCTGCTGGCCCCGCTCCCGCGTCTGCGGACCCCGTTCAGCGA
Source organism: Labia minor (assembly GCA_963082975.1). Classification (NCBI taxonomy): domain Eukaryota; kingdom Metazoa; phylum Arthropoda; class Insecta; order Dermaptera; family Spongiphoridae; genus Labia; species Labia minor. Next base: position 28,560,238 of record OY720350.1, on the reverse strand, counting down.
CGACGTATGAACTCAGCGCCGCGAACAACACCACCATCAAAACATACGGCAACATCCAGCTACACTTGGACCTGGGCCTACGCCACAAATACAAGTGGAACTTCGTCGTCGCCGACGTGTCCACCCCCATCCTCGGCTCGGACTTCCTGGCGCACTTCCGACTGCTACCAGACTGCCGACGTAGTCTGCTAATCGACGGCGACACTGGCCTCTCCATCACAGGCTCCAGTAATAAAGTGCGCCAAGCAAGCGTCAAGACGATGATCCCGGGTGAGTCCGTATACTTCGACATCCTGGCCGAGTACCCACTCGCAACCCGACCGGATGGCGTACAACGTGGGCCCCTACACACAACCGTCCACCACATACGGACCACGCCCGGACCACCAACGTCATGTCGACCACGTCGCCTCGCCCCGGACCGACTACGCATTGCCAAAACCATCTTCGACGAGATGGTGCGCGACGGAATCGCACGCCGATCCGAGAGCCCCTGGGCCTCGCCGTTGCTGATGGTCCCTAAAAAGAACGATGACTGGCGCCCCTGTGGAGACTACAGGGCCCTCAACGCACGGACGATCCCCGACAGGTACCCGGTGCGGCACATTCATGACTTCAACCAGAACATCAGGGACTGTAAAGTCTTCTCAGTCATTGACTTGGTGAAGGCTTACACACAGATCCCAGTGAATCCCGCCGACGTACCTAAAACGGCTATCACGACCCCGTTCGGCATGTATGAATTCCCATACATGTCGTTCGGCCTCCGAAACGCCGGACAGACGTTCCAAAGGTTCATCGACGAGGTCATCAATGGACTCGAGTTCGCCTACGCCTACGTCGATGACATCCTTGTATGCTCGCGCACCGAAGAGGAGCACAAGCAACACCTCCGCGCCCTTTTCCAACGCCTGTCCGACCACGGGATCATCGTGAACGCCCCCAAAAGCGTCCTGGGCGCCGACAAAGTAACATTCTTGGGCTACGAGGTCAGCGCCGAGGGGACACGCCCCCTTCCCGACCGTATCGCCGCCCTACAAGGCTACCCCCCACCCAAAACAGCTAAAGACCTCCGCCGCTTCCTAGGAGTCATAAACTTCTATCGACGTTTCATCCCCTCCGCCGCCACGCACCAAGCCCCACTCCACGACGCCTTGACGAAGCTACGAAGCTCTCAGCCAATCCCCTGGTCGCCAGCGCTCACTCAAGCGTTCGAGGCTTGTAAAGAGGCCCTGTCGACGGCAACCATGCTAGCGCACCCCGCCCCGGACGCACGACTCGGCCTCTTCACCGACGCCTCCGCGACATCCATCGGCGCCAGTCTACAGCAACGTATCGGCGACAGTTGGCAACCGTTAGCTTTCTTTTCCAAGAAGCTCACGGACAAGCACGTTGGATGGCCCGCCTACTACCGTGAACTCCTTGCCGTCTACGAAGCCGTGCAGCACTTCCGCCACATACTCGAGGCGCAACACTGCACGATATACACCGACCACAAGCCGCTCACGTCCGCGTTCACCGAGCACCGCGAGCGCCTACCGCCAGTCCAACTGAACCAACTCTCATTCGTGGCACAATTTACCACCGATATCGAGCACGTCAGCGGCGCCGATAACGTCGTCGCCGACGCTCTGTCACGAATCGAGACCATCGAGCTAACGACCACCAGCCTAGCCGACCTAGCACAAGCACAGACGAACGACACGGAGTTACAAGGACTCCTGAACGGCGAGACCTCCCTACGACTGACGAACATCACGCCACCCGGCCTTGACGTTACCCTCTACTGCGACACATCGATGACACGGACAAGACCCTTTGTCCCAGCCAGCTATAGACGCCAGATATTCGACAGCCTACATGGCCTCAGCCACCCAGGAGCACGAGCGACGACGCGCCTCATCGCCGAACGATTCGTTTGGCCAGGCATGCGCCGTGACTGTAACACCTGGACACGCACATGCCTACCCTGCCAACGATCAAAGGTGAGCCGGCACACCACATCACCACCGAGCACGTTCGAGATCCCGACCCAGCGCTTCAGGCACATTCACATTGACATCATCGGCCCCCTACCAACCGCGGGCCCATATCGTTACTGCCTGACAGCCATCGACCGATTCTCACGATGGCCGGAAGCCTGGCCCATCGAGAACATCACGGCCGACAGAGTCGCAACTACCCTCTTCGCCGGCTGGATCGCCCGGTTCGGAGTCCCCGAGACCATCACGACCGACCAGGGGCGCCAGTTCGAGAGCCAGCTCTTCCAGGCTTTGGGTAACCGCACCGGCTTCAGCAGGTCGCGCACCACCGGCTACCACCCCTGCGCCAACGGGATGGTCGAGCGACTACACCGGCAACTCAAGGCCGCCATCATGTGCCACCCCGGCACCACATGGCTGGAGTCGCTGCCCGTTGCCCTCCTCGGCATACGCAGCGCCTTCAAGGAGGACCTCAAGACCACCTCCGCCGAATTGGTGTACGGCGAACCGCTACGCCTGCCCGGTGAGATGCTCATCCCTCCACCCACGAACGCGCAGACGATATCCCACGCCGACTTCATCGAACGGCTACAACAGCAGATGCGTCGTCTACGCCCCTCTCCAGCATCGAGCCACAGAAAGCCAACCGTCTTTGTATTCAAAGACCTGGCAACCTGCACCCACGTATTCCTAAGAGACGACAAGATTCGCGCGCCGCTGCAGCCTCCTTACACCGGCCCCCACCAAGTGATCAAACGCGATGAGAAGACGTTCGTAATCCGAGTCCAAGGCTCGGACACGCGCGTCTCCATAGACAGACTGAAACCGGCATACGTATCGACCACCGACACCACCAGGACAACGACACCGACGACAGACTACGTCACACGCAGTGGACGGCGTGTGAAACCCACGACAACATACAAGGCCTAGAAGGGCCTACTGACCCTTCTTTCTCCGCGGGGGGCTGGTGTGGCAGCAAGCACAAAACACACACGACATAGACCACATATGACGACTCACGCGACTTTCCAAAAATGTTTTGTGTGCCAGCTTCGCGCGGGACTTAGGCAAGAGATCTCGTCGTCACGAGATCATTCAACTGTGCAGTTCGACTTGCTCACGTGCCATTACAATTTGCGATAAATAAATCTGTTTCTATCTCGACATAGCGTTTTATTTCGAAACCCTATATGTTTGATAGTTTTTCACATGATTAAAAATTTTATAAAACTGCTATATATAGAATTTCAGCTTGTGGTGCCATCAACAAAGAGTCAAACACGCACTGATTTAATATATATTTATTAATTTTAATTCTAATTTATAATTAATTAAAATCAATTTAAATATAATATATGTGTTAATTAATCCAATTCAAATTTGCGAGACAGTCGAGGGGAGACACTCCATTTTTTTTTGGTTTTAAAGAAGTGTACGATGTCAATTTCAACCTGATTCGGTTCGGTTTAGTTAATGATTGGCAATAATAATTAATGAGATTATTACTCTTCGAACTGGAAATAGTTCACAGTTCTCTCTGTAGGGGCACTTATGTCAAATTTAACCTACTCTACTAATATATTACCATAAAGAGTAATTATATTGACTATTTCTTTAATAAATAGTGTAATGGTAGAAAATGTGCACCCTTATGACTAAGATCGGTGACTACAATTTTTTCATTATTCTTAATACAAACAATTTTTCCAATAATGATATGATTTATGTAAAGAATAATATTCTATAATTGGTCTGGTAAATTGATTTAAATTATCTTTAAATAAAAGACTGGAAATTAAAAATATATTTCTATTGACTGATGTAATTAGAAATATAGATTACTTTTTAAAATAAAAATGTTGGTTTTCATATATATATTTTAAATATTTTTTTTTTAATTCTTCAAAATAATCTGTTTCTAATTGTTTGTTCATTTAAACTGAAGAAGGTCGTGACCGAAACGTCGACATATACTTTTATTTTTCCTACTGGTTGCAGATTTTTAGTCCAATAAATGTTAATTTGAGTCTTTTCTGCCTCTTATCGTTCTGATATATAATTATATATGTTGTTTGACATATAAATAATTAGATGTTTTTAATCTTTCAGATATACTAAGATTACAACACTTAATCAATGTAGTACTGAAAAGAGTGATTAGTTGTCATTGAATTGTCATGGATGTCAACTTATCCTTGACTATATTCTTGCCCCACTCACTCTTTCAAACAAATCCGCCACTTCAATTGAGTACAAATTCCAAAACAAGTTGCAATTTAAATCTCACCCAAGTAGGATAGGACGATCTTGAACTGGAAAATGCAAGTGGCCGATAATTTTCATTATGTCAGCGCTCGTGACAAGTCTTATGGATTGATGCAAGTCAAGTGCAGGTGCTCCCAAGGGGACTCCAATTATCTTATTATACTCAGCACAATCGAATTGCGTCAACAAATGCCACTCTTGGTCATTTATCGCCATTTTGTAATCGTAAACTTGCTGTCAATCTGTCAGTTATTTTCACAATAAAAGAAAAATCATCATCCAACTTCTTAATTGATTACAAACTACTAAAACAGATATACAATACAAATTATTTTTTTTTTTTTTTTTTTTGGTTTAGTATAATAATCTCATTAAAGCATTTATGGAAATCTATTATGTTAAAATCAGATTGTACACTCATTATCCTGCGTAGGTGGTAACATCTTGTTAGTTAAAAAGAAAACTACTCATCTCTTATAATTATATAAAATTTACGTTTTACTTGTAAAATTATTTTTATAAATAGTCTATTCGTCATATGAAAAAATATATTCTTGTATAATCATAGATTTTTTTTTTTGTCTTTTTCCTAAATAGTAATTACAATATAATTGTGACTAAAACATTCCTTCTATATAAATAAGACGTAGTTAAAAAATAATTTTAATTTTTTTTTATAATATATGTAGGGAATTTCGTTGTCTAGGGGTTGTTTAGCAAAAAATATCTGTTTTGTTTAAATGGTTGCAAAAATATCGTTTTATTGAATAAAGATGAACAAGATAAAAATACAGTGTAAAGATAAATGAAATCGTAACTTCTTCGTTTCTTGAATACTTCTGGCGATGTACAAAAGACTGAATAAACTCTTAACTGTAAACTGACTGAAATCTGACTATATACTTGAACTTAAACTGAAACTGTACAACTAAACTCGAATCGTGTCCGTGTCCTTTTTAAAAGGAAGTCCAAACAGCTGGAACTCGGTTGCTATTGGTCGGTGGCGTGGAGTGGGAGAATGGCGGCGACGGTGATGGTAGCGCATGGTGGGGAGGCGGCGACGGCGTCTGGGGCGCTCGCTGCTTGGAGCGGCGTTGAGAGGAAGCACCAACTCCGATGATATTGTGGTTGAGAATGGCCGACCCTGAGGCAGTAAGATGTGCCAGGCTTTTGATGATTCGGACGGTGATGAGCCAAAAGGCTCCATTCCCACATTCGGCCGTCCTGCGATGTATTCGGCCTCGAATACGTTAATCTTCTTTTCCTTATCTCTCCACTTCGCCTTCGTTTTTCGATATTTATCGATTTTTTTCTTCACGTAAAATAGTATATCTTGTGATTTGGATAAATCATTTATGCCTGTTTCTAAATTTAAATCCACATTAAAATCTTCATTTTCTTTATTTAAAACACTATCTTCAGTTTCAACTTTACTTGCAGTTTGTGTTTTATCATTATCGTTAGAACTTTCTTCTTTAATTTCGTCTAATTTTAAAAAAGCATTTTCTAACTTTAATTTTGTTTCTTTATTTCCTTCATTTGCTTGTTTTTCATAAATCACTTTTGCCAATTTTAAAACTTTCCAGGCGAATTTTAAATTAGTAACGTCATCTTCTTCACTGTCTTTCTCACCATCTTCACTTTCAGGCATTGTTTCATCAAGATAAAAAATTTTATCATTGGGATCAATCTCTTCTTCACGAATTGTTTTATTTCGATCTTCTGAAGTGCTTTCATCCTTATCAACTTCCATTGATTCATCGTCATTTACTTTATCCTCTTCATTAACTTCACTTTCGGTCTTTTTTTCATTATCAGTCGTTAGAGATTCTTTATCTTCATTCTTTTCTTCTTTGACTTCCTGTTTTTCAGTCTCTCCTTTTTTATTAGATTCTTTCTTTTCAGTCTCTTCTTTTTTATCAGATTCTTTCTTATCAGTCCCTTCTATTTTCTCCGATTCTTTCTTTTGAGTTTTTTCTTTTTTATTAGATTCTTTCTTTTCAGTCTCTTCTTTTTTATCAGATTCTTTCTTATCAGTCTCTTCTATTTTCTCCGATTCTTTCTTTTGAGTTTTTTCTTTTTTATTAGATTCTTTCTTTTCAGTCTCTTCTTTTTTCTTAGATTCTTTCTTTTCAGTCTCTTCTTTTTTATTAGATTCTTTTTTTTCAGTCTCTTCTTTTTTATCATATTCTTTCTTTTCAGTCTCTTCTTTTTTATCAGATTCTTTCTTATCAGTCTCTTCTTTTTTATTAGATTCTTTCTTTTCAGTCTCTTCTTTCTTATCAGTCTCTTCTTTTTCTTCTTCTTCATCATCTTCGTCCAGTGTACATAACCAAGATAGAATGTTACCTCTGATTAGTTCGTCGCTGTCTTGCTCAGGAAGATTGAGTATATTAGATGTTCGACGTAGTTGCTTACTGGTAAGTTTTTCCTTTAATTCTTCATTTTTCTTTTCGTATTCCTCAGAACCTTCAACAAAGTTGAACCCTTCAAAGTTGAGTAGGGTTTTTCTACTGAGGCGGCATGTTGCGTCACCCGTTATTATCGTTTTTAATCCTTTCAGTTCATATGGTTTGGCCTCATTGATGTTTTTTGCGATTTTTGGAAAAAAAACCAAATTCATCATCTTAATATATTTTTATTTCTTTAATCTTTACTGTATTAAATCTTGTATTTTCTTTCTTGCTGATTATTCACAAAAAAATCTTGAAAGTGAATAAGTTTTCAATCTTAAATCTTGTATCTTTTCCTTGACAATTATTCACAAAAATCTTGAGAGTAAATAAATCTTCAATCTTGAATCTTGTATCTTTTCTTTAGAATTATTCACAAAAATCTTGAACGTGAATAAGACTTGAATCTTGAATCTTGTATCTTTGCTTGAAGATTATTCACATAAAATCTTGAGAGTGAACAAGTCTAGGAATCTTCTTTTGCCCGAACGATAAACGAGTTGTTTTCAATCACGGACTGAGCCTCCAATTTGTAGGGAATTTCGTTGTCTAGGGGTTGTTTAGCAAAAAATATCTGTTTTGTTTAAATGGTTGCAAAAATATCGTTTTATTGAATAAAGATGAACAAGATAAAAATACAGTGTAAAGATAAATGAAATCGTAACTTCTTCGTTTCTTGAATACTTCTGGCGATGTACAAAAGACTGAATAAACTCTTAACTGTAAACTGACTGAAATCTGACTATATACTTGAACTTAAACTGAAACTGTACAACTAAACTCGAATCGTGTCCGTGTCCTTTTTAAAAGGAAGTCCAAACAGCTGGAACTCGGTTGCTATTGGTCGGTGGCGTGGAGTGGGAGAATGGCGGCGACGGTGATGGTAGCGCATGGTGGGGAGGCGGCGACGGCGTCTGGGGCGCTCGCTGCTTGGAGCGGCGTTGAGAGGAAGCACCAACTCCGATGATATTGTGGTTGAGAATGGCCGACCCTGAGGCAGTAAGATGTGCCAGGCTTTTGATGATTCGGACGGTGATGAGCCAAAAGGCTCCATTCCCACATATATATATTTATATAGAATAGATTAAATATTATTAAATATAAAAAACTTCTTTCTCTACCATTTTATTTATATAATATATAAATGTAATATATTGCATTCAAATCTTTAGTATTTTCTTATTTTAAAATAGCAGATAAAGGACCTCACAAATAACGTCATCCATATTGAAATTTGCCTTTTACCATTCTTTTTTAATTGATATTGTACTAATATTTTTTTATATTTAAAATATTTTACTTAATTTCGAAATAAAATTAAAAATATTTATTTTAATAATATTTTAGAATCAAATTACGAAATTTATTTATTAATCTCTCAGCAAAAAAAATCTAAAATTTATCTTGCAAAAACATTGTAAGTTAATTTATGATAGTTTAAAAACAATTTTTTAATGTTTTGTCTTTTAATTTTTTATTAATTCTTATTAATTTTTATTAGTTAATTTGATATGTTTTTTTTTAAATCTATTTTTGTGTCTATTTTTTATTAAATTACTAATTTGTATTTATTTATTTATTGTTCTTTTATTAATTAATTTTTAGATAGTTTTATAATTTTTAATATTTTTATACTAAAATATTATTTAAATTGTATTATTATTATTTATTATTTTTGAGGACCCTAAGTTCCATTCATTTTAATCAGATTGATGCAATGATTTAACATTTAATAGTTGTATTAAATAAAGAATTGCATATCAATATTTTTTAAAGGGTCGAGCGATAGTTCGGTGTTCCAGGTACTACTTTATAAAGCTCGAAAAATCATAAGGGAAGATGGAATTTATATACGATTATATTGTATATTTTATATAAAAAAAAATCTAAATAATACAAAGAATACAAATAAAAGTCTAAATATCTAATTCAATAATCTATATATATAAAGGAGAGTGTTTGTATGTATGTATGTATATATGTATGTAATTTGTTTACTTTTTTGCTGTCATATACCTCTATGGTAACATAGGCTATAGATTTTATTAATATCTAATCAATAACCGCAGAATTTAATTTTTTAAAGTTTATATAGTTCTCCGTGTTGTTCATTCAAGAGCCAGGCATGGCCCACTGACTGGCGGACTCATTTTACACAATGTATATAACTTTAGCGATTCCCAATCAAAGAATTAATATAATATTTAACTTTTTATTTTAAATTCTAATATTTAAATATCATTTCAATTAAATAATTTATTCTAAAAGTTCTCATTTTAATTAATATAATAAAATATTTAAATCATATTTAACTTAAATTATTTTGTATTTATTCTTTCTATATTTGAATACTTCTTTTATTTTAAGGGAGGGAATTAACTATGATCTAAAAAAATTAATAAATGAACTTAATAATAAAAAATCAAATAAATCCATTAATTTAAATTAATACTATTAATGAATGTATATATTGTTAATTTATCTTTAGTTTTAATCAATACTTTTATACCGTTAATTTTTATAAATTAATTTTTATAAATTGTCTCAAGTCTCTAACTTTGCATTTTCTCAAATTTTATTATAATTAAAAATATTCAATAAAAATCAAGCAATGAAATTAAAATATCAAAATGAAATGATCAAGAAATATTATACTCTATTATAACATATACAATACTTATAAACTATAGGCGGAGGAATTATTAGACGATATCATTGCGGGTTCATGCCAAATCGATCAACATTAATTAAGATATTTTCATTATGACAGATATTAAAAAAACCGCGAATTCAATATCTCTGTTCACTAATTATTTGTAGACTTTAGTAAAACCTACGCATGACTCAATAGATCCGGATAAACTTTTTCAAATTTTGATCTTAAAATTTATCTTGAAGGTAGTAAAGAACGAGTAAGATGCGGAAATCATTTGTAAAATATTAGGTGACCCAGACGACTTAAATATAATAGGAGATTCGGCAATTGCAATTACAGATAGCGAGGAAAAATTAATCGAGGTAGGAAAAGAGATGAGGTTTGAAATTAATAATGATAAATAAATATATTTAGAAACAAACAGGAGCAGTATTAACATACAAAATGTAGAATTTGAATATGTAGAAAAATTGAATGTAATCACGAGGGATAATAATATTTGAGAAGAATTTAAATCGAAGTTGCAATCGGGAAACGCCTGTTATCATGCAGTAAAGAGGCTTATCTCATCAAAATTATTATAAAAGGGAATGAAAATTAAAATATATAAAACAATTATTTTGTCTGTTGTATTATATGAGTGTGAGACATGGTCTATGATCTTAGGAGATGAGAGTGGATTCAGAGTATTTGAGAATAGGATTCTCCCCAGCATTTATGGGCCAAAGAAAGATGAGTACATCAGGGAATGACGTACGAGAGATGGAACAGAGACTCAGGATAAGGACACTTGGAGAAATGTGGTTGTAGCTGCCAAGAACTTTCGAGTACCGTTGGGCCACGCATGGTCTATGACCCTGGGATTTTAAATAATCACACAATAAGAAATGAAAGTTTTATGTTATACATTGTTTGAAACAAAATGGATGAAAACCTTTTACTACTTTCAACCAAATACTATGTACCACTCGGGGGTACAGGGGGCGGAGCCCCCGTCTAGATGTCAAGAGCGACGAAGGAGCTCTGAGCAGCTAGTATATTCTATAATTCTTAAGGGTTCATGTAAAATTTATATTAATGTTTGAAAAAAGCTAAATATTCATATTTATATATATATATATGAGAGCATAGAAAAAATTATATAATAATTCTTTCTCCATTATATATCAGATATTAATATACATACATATACGAGGGGTGTTCAAAGTATTCTCGGTAACGGGGTAATTTAGCAGTGACGAAGAGATTTAAATTATTTCAGTTGGTAACGATGAAAAGCTGAAGGTGGCAATTAACGCACATTTTGAGGACAAGGAGGAAAAATATTTTTTAGAGGGAATTCAAAAGTTAGTTTCCCGAGCAAACAAGTGTATTGAGGTTATGGGGGATTACATTGAAAAATAACTTTTAGTTAGAAGTTTCTGCATTTTCCTTCATACCTATTCCGAGAATACTTTGAACACCCCTCGTATATGAGGGTTTTTATTTATATTTCTGGTCTCCAAATAGTTATCATCAAAATCGTCATTTTTGCTTTTCAAAATATTCTTCATCAAGATCTAACCATTTTGCATTCATTTGAGCCAATTACTCAAAAACTTGCGTTTTGAATTAATATATTGATCAGGGTGGAATAACGCAGATTGCATGGTTAAAACCGGTGTGACAGGTGGCTCGAATTCAGTGAGAAAAAATTATTGAGAAATTTGGTTACGGTAAGCCAAAAGACAAGCGGTGACCAAATATATAAATGACGGAATTTGGAGAAGATAGAAATTGGATGGATGTATTTTAGGATAGAGATGGATGGTGGAATGAATTTCCTCAATCCAATAAGTTTCAAGTTTAGTATTTATAGTAGATAAATTAATTTATTGATTTCTCTAGTAATTAAAAAAAAATAATAACATTACATTTCTCTATATGTGAGATATTTAATTATGAAAATTGAGTGTGTGTCGATAATGTATAAATTAAATCTCCTCTTATGGTTCACTGGATGATTTATAATCGATACTCCAATTAACAATTAAATTGAAGTTAATCCTTGGTGGAATATCATCGTATATATTATCCTTTTTAAGGGGTGTGGATTTTTTTTTTTTTATTTTTATTACTAGCTGCTCAGAGCGCCTTCGGCGCTCTTCACACCTAGACGGGGGCTCCGCCCCCTGTACCCCCGAGTTGTACATAGTATTTGGTGGTTGAAAGTATTAAAAGGTTTTCATCCATTTTGTTTCAATCAGTATATTACATAAAACATTCATTTCTTTTTGTGTTCTTATTAAATATATTTTAATTTAATCACTATATTAATTATATATATTATTATTGTATATGTTATATCTATCTACCTATGTGGCTCAAAGATACTCTAAAGTTCTTAGCCGCAACAACCACATTTCTCCAAGTGTCCCTATCCTGAGCCCTTATTCCATCTCTCTTACGTCCCTTCCTACGCGTCATTGGTTTTCCAAGCGGACGTTTTCCAATCGGTCTTCCCACCAATATCTTTTTCCTCTCCCATTCTTGCCACGTGCCCTGCCTATCGCAGCTTTTTCCCTTTTATAACCCTAACTATTTCTGAAGATGCAGAGAGGCCATGCAATTTCTTGTTAGACAGTCTCCCTCATACCCGGTGACCTCATCTTTCTTTGGCCAATAAATGCAGGGAAGAATCCTATTCTCAAATACTCTGAATCTACTCTCATCTCCAAGGATCATAGACCATGCCTCCCACCCATATAATGCAACAGGCAAAATAATCTTTTTATATATTCCCTTTGATAATAATTTTGAAGAGATAAGCCTCTTTATTGCAGATAACAGGCGTTTCCCGATTGCAACCCCGATTTAAATTCTTCTCAAATATTATTATCCTTCGTGATTACATTCAATTTTTCTACATATTCAAATTCTACATTTTGTATATTAAGATTTTGTATGTTAATACTCTTCCTCTTTGTTACTAAATATTTTTTCTTATCACTATTAATTTCAAACCTCCATTAAATTTTCCTCGCTATCTGTAATTGCAATTGCCGAATCTCCTATTATATTTAAGTCGTCTGAGTAACCTAATATTTTACAATTGATTTCCGCATCTTATTCTTTCTTTACTACCTTCAAGAGAAATTTGAAGATTGAAAATTTGAAAAAGTTTATCCGGATCTATTGAGTTATGCGTATGTTTTACTAAAGTCTACAAATAATTAGTGAACAGAAATATTGAATTCGCGGTTTTGTTCCTAATATCTGTCATAATGAAAATATCTTAATTAATGTTGGTCGATTTGGCCTGAACCCGCAATGATATCTCCTAATATTTCCTCCGCCTATAGTTTATAAGTATTGTATATGTTATAATAGAGTATAATATTTCTTGATCATTACATTTTGGTATTTTATTTTCATTGCTAGATTATTATTGAATATTTTTAATTATAATGAAACTTGAGAAAATGCAAAAATAGAGACTTGAGACAATTTATAAAAATTAACGGTATAAAACTATAGATAAATGACCAATATATACATTCATTAATAGTATTAATTTAAATTAATTGATTTATTTGTTTTTTTTATTATTAAGTTCATTTATTAATTTTTTTAGATCATAGTTATTTTCCTTAAAAGAAACTTAAATTCTGTGGTGCTAGGGGATTTGAAAATTATTCGTCGCAATATGAAGATTTCGCTTACAGTTTCTGTCATGTCCGACCTCCATCCAACAGTTATTTTCTGTTAAGTTTTTTGCTTCTCTTAATCATGTGATCTATATATTTAATTTTTTTTGATTCATTATAATAAAATTTAAAAAAATAAAAATTTTTACTTTGTTAATTTATATAAATTTCAATATAAACTGATTGTGAGTGATACGCTTAGCCAATACTCTGAATATTTTGTGTACAAAAATATTGAATGTTCTTAGCGAGATTTGATATAATGTTGTACGATTTGTCCTAAATCTGAATTAGAAGAAAATTATAAATTGCCTCCTCTTCCAGCCCAATTCATTTACCCACCCATGTTGCATATGGCATCTAAATTTCTTAAAACTCCGTTTTTTTAATTTAAAATAGAAGGAGAGAAAGAGTTTTAAATTATATTCGAATAGTCTATATATTCTATATATCAGTATTTTTTTTCTGAATTTAATAGCAAGTTGATTTTAAAAATTTTCCATTCTTAATGCATATGATTGATTACATGTGTTAAAATTTAAAAAAATTCAAATATTCTAATTTTTATATTTATATATACAATTTAATATTATTTTTTATTAATATCATATCAAAAAAAGAGAATTTATTAAAAATTAAAAATAAAAAAAGAAGCCTATTAATAAAAAATTGAATGGTGATTTAAATATTTTATTAAATTAATTAAAATGAGACCTTTTAGAATAAATTATTTAATTGAAATGATATTTAAATATAAGAATTTAAAAAAATATTATATTCTTTGTTTGGCAATTGTTATTTAATTATGTGCAACATGATTCGACTTGCACAGAGCATCGTTATTTTTTATTAATATCACATAATAAAAATGAATCTTTTAAACATAATAAATAAAAAAGACATTTTAATAAATTTAAAAAATATACCCAATTTAAAAATGTCAAAAATTTAAAACAACTTTATATCATCATATTTTAATTTTATATATAATATATATATATATTTAGTAATTAATAATAGAGTAATTAAATTAAAATAAAAAACAAAGATAATATAATTCAGTCATTTTAATTCAGGTTAAATAATATTTTTTTTTATTATTCAATGATAAAATTTATATATTATTATATATATATTATAGAAAAGAAGAAATATTCAATTAAATAAAAAATAATTTAAGATAAAAATATGATCTAATAAATATTTTAATTAAATTGAGAACTTTTAGAATAAATTATTTAATTGAATTGATATTTGTATATTAGAATTTAAAATAAAAAGGGAAATATTATAATAATTCTTCGATTGGGAAACTCTATGATAATTCATTGTTTGAAATGATTCCGCTAGGCCGACAGTGAGCCGCGAGCTGCTCTTGAATGAACAACACGGAGAATTATATAAACTTTAAAAAATTAATTTCTGCGGTTATTGATAAGATATTAATAAAATGTATAGCCTATGTTACTCTAGAGGTATATAAGAATATTGTGATGTAATTTCAAAGAAATCGGTTCAGCCAATTCTGAGTCTATAAAATAGTAATTTTCCGGACAGACAGACAGACAGACAGACAGACAGACAGACAGACAGACAGACAGACAGACAGACAGACAGACAGACAGACAGACAGACAGACAGACGTGAAAAATTCTAAAGTCACTTTTGGATTCTAGAGGTCATGAAACGCGAAGATATGCAAAAATTTTTAAATTCTGAGCAATGTGCAGACAAAAACCTTTTTTTATATATATAGATTATTATTATTTTTTTTATTTTTTTGTATGTTTGCCACGGAAATTAATTAACACAAATATTCCATTGAATGTTTTATTTTTTATTTATTTATTTTATTGATGGTTTTTTCTATTTTTGTAGGAGTGGGGTATTTTTCTATGAGAGGCACGTCGGCATATCTGCCTGTTCTTGGATTGCTCAGGATGAGTATCATTTGTGATTGTTCCAGTCAACAGGTGCGCGGCGGCTGTCATGTCCAACCAAGGGATAAAATGAAAAAAATCCTAATAAAAACAACTTATTCTCTATTATAGTCTCGCACAGAGTGGTAAAGTTTAGTTCTAGTATTTCTGTAATTAATAAACGATTTCTCGGTACGGGCCATAAATGGAACACCTGAAGATGCAAGGAATATATATATATATATATAAACAATAATACTACTACTACTAATAATAATAAAACAGTTAGAAATTGATAATTTTGTGAAAAAAGGCTGCATCTAATCAGCCCGCATGAAACTTTACCGTGACGTCCCGTGTATTTGTTCTTTAATTTAAATGTGAATATAATTATATAAATTATTAATCATAAATTTTTCATTTTAGTTTTAGCCTTTTCATGTGGGTAACATTATATTTACTATTAATTCAATATAATACCAAATTATATAAAATTTTATTTGAATTCAGTAATTTTATGTTGTTTTACTCCTACTAATAATTATTTATGTGTATATTATTTTTATATAATTTATTTGTTAAATATTATTTAATTCATTCATTATTTTAAAAGTTTGTAGAATCTATTCAAGAAATGTTATTTTTATTCATTTATATTTTTGTAATTTTTATTCATTTAATTTTTTTTGAACTTGTGGAACACACAAACTCAAGTTTTGAAATTCAAAACTGAGCTATATATTTAAGTAATGTATATGTATAATAATAATAAGTACCGGGACCCCGAGCCTCGGCTCGGTACTTAAGTTAAAAAAAATGATTCATTATTATTGGGTTTGGCTGGTAATATTAATACCTGGGATACCGAGCTGTCGCTCGAAAAAATGTTTAGACATTATTATAGACATTTTCATTCTGTAAATTAAATAATTTTATTTCATTTAAATAAATATCTATTTTTAAATAATTTTTCTCTCTACATTATTTATCTAATTCTGACAATATATTAAGATCACACCGGGACCCCGAGCCTCGGCTAGGTAATTAAGTTAAAAAAAAATAATTCATTATTATATTGGGTTTGGCTGGTAATATTAATACTTGGGACACCGAGCTGATATACAATTCTTTAATTATTTATTACAATTATTAAATGTTGCATCATTGCATGGAACTTGGGGTCCTCAATAATACATAAATATGTATTATTAGATATGTTTCTAAGTGCATGAATATTTTTTTTTTATTGGAAGAATGATAAATATATATCGTAATTTATAATTATAAAATATTATTAAAATATATATTTTTAATTTTATTTCGAAATTAAATAAAAAATTTTAAAATATTTTAAATATAAAAAAAATATCTTTTAAAAAAAGGCGGGAGTCAAATTTCAATATGAGTGTCATTTGTCCATATATAAATTAAAAGATAAGATAAGTTAATTAAAATATATATATAAACAAAAGCAAAATTAAATAATAAAAATTTATAAAATTTTGAATTAATATTAAATTATTAGTTAATGACTAATAAGTAATTAATAAAATAAAAAAAATAAAATTTATTACAATATTACAATTATTAAATGTTGCATCATTTTAATTAATAAAATAAAATAAAAGAAATTAAATTTAATCAAAGAACAATGAATAAATAAATATAAAATAATAGATAAAAAAAAAAAAAAAATTTTTTTCCGCCGGTTTCGATCCTGCTAAGTTGACTATTCAAAACAGTGCCTTTACCCAATAGACTAATATATTTAGATGATCAAAATGACATTTTTAATCTCTTTGCAAGAATTATATGTTTTTTTTGTTTTTGTTTTTGTTTTTTTTGAAAGTGATTAATAAATATATATATATATATTTTATTAAAAATAAATATTTTTAATTTTATTTTGAAATTAAATAATGAATTTTAAAATATTTTAAATATATAAAAAAATGTTAATACAATTCATTTAAAAAAAAGCGGGAATCAACCAACCGTATTTTTTTGTTAATAATTAATTAATTAAGATTAATAAATATATATATATATATATATTATTAAAAATAAATATTTTTAATTTTATTTCGAAATTTATTTTATTTTAAAATATTTTAAATATAAAAAAAATATTAATTGAAGTAAAATTGATGACGTCACACCCATATATAATTTTCAATTAAGAAATTAATAATGAAGCTGTAAGTTTCAAGAGATGTGATCAATAAAACTCAATTTTTCTTTATAAATACTATATCTAGTGTAAATTTGAAAAAAATCGTTAGAGCGGTTTTTGAGAACTAATGGTTATATATATATACAAATATATATACAATTTTAGCTAGCATAATAAGATAAGATAATAGGAGGTGGCTTGGCCGAGAGTGTAGCGTGGCAACTTTCTACACAAGAAGTCGGCGTTCGATTCTCACCAAGAACGGATTTTTCTAATAAATTCAATTTAACATCACCTGCCTCCAGCTCCAGGAACTGACAAGCCCTGGTTCTATACAACCCTGCACCAGCAGGACTACTTCAAAAACAAGCAACCATATGCAACACTGGATCGTGATGAGAATAACTCCAGGTGGTACCCAATCTACCCGTCACTTGGAAGATCCGGATCTTCACGAGCACACAAAAAAAGAAGAATAAAGTTAACACTTAAAGAACATTTATATATGGGCCCACTTAACATCAATACCCTTGTATAATATATGGGTGCTTTGCGTGATCCTAGATGGTCCAAACGCAAATAATAATAATAATAATAATAATAATAATAGATAATAAAGGGGTAGCGGGTAGACACTCCTTTATAAGCCCAATATGGGATAGGTCTACTTCAGGTACGCGAACCTGCCCTACGCGAGCCTTGATTTCTCCTCCTATCCCAGAGGAAAATCAAGTCCTAACCTAAAAATTCCTATCGAATCTCTATCCTAAGCCTTTTCCTCCTTCCCCAACAGTCTTTTGGGCAAGAAGACTTTAAAAAATGCACCAAACCCTATGAAATGGAGCCTCAAATGAATTATGAGAAAGGATCGCTGCCTGGGGATCGTCAGGGCGTGTCTGGAGCCGACGCTGGGCACGACAGCTTGCGAACCGTCGGTGGCAGAGTACTGAGGAGGCGGGTACCTGTTTTACAAGAAGCGACAGCCCATACACAACCACCGGAAAGGGAGAGAGCAGGGAATCAGATCTGTCCCACTCCATCTTCAAGCTCGTCCAATCATAGGAGAGAGGATAGGACTGCTGAAGAAGGAAGCCGCAACAAAAGGATCAAGTGGACGCCACGGAAGAATAAAGCAATAATACGCTGCTTCTACCACGTGAACCGTTGTGAAGAAATTCCCCGACCCGGATATAGAAATCTCCTTTATACAGAATTTAAAAAACTCTATCCAGATATGCAAGTGTCGGAACAAAACATATCGGACAGAAGAAACGTCATTATAAAAAAAAGTTATCTTTCATCCGAACAACTTGAAGGAATTAAACGCGAAGTGCAACGCGAGTTAGGATTAGCACCGACAGCATCATCCGATTCAACAACATTAACTCCAACCTTGAACGAAATCCAAACAACCGATACCAATGAGCAAGGGGAAGAACCAGCTAATACCTCTTTCATTGAAGACATAGATAACAAAATGAAAGAAAAATTCCTAAGCTATCTAGAATT
Organism: Labia minor; assembly: GCA_963082975.1. Taxonomy (NCBI): domain Eukaryota; kingdom Metazoa; phylum Arthropoda; class Insecta; order Dermaptera; family Spongiphoridae; genus Labia; species Labia minor. Next base: position 28,541,592 of record OY720350.1, on the reverse strand, counting down.
CTACAGAAACACAGAACCCAAAAGTAGACCATCCCTGCCAAAACTTAAGAATATTAAAAGAGCTACAAATCTAATAAATAAAATGAATGAATGTATTGCAGCCTGCCCAAATATACTAGAAAAACTTGAAGATATTCATTTGGTACTATACAGCGCTGCCATAACAATACTTGAACTTAATAACCAAAGATCTCTACCCCCAAAAAAACTAAATAAGAATAGTATCAAAATAAAAGTACAACCCTGGAGGAGAAGACTTGAGAAAAATATTGACGAATTACGAGCAAAAGCAGACATAATAGATGAATATCTAAAAAATAATCCATCTAAAAGAGTAAATAAAAAGTAAAAAAATTGGCCCGGACAGCAGGAATAAATCTTAAATCCCCCAAAAGCACACAAGAAATGTTATGTCTGAAAGATACATATAGACAAAAAGCGAAAGCAAAAGGTGCAAGATTGAGAAGATACAATGAGTTGACGAAAAGAAAAGAACAAAATAATAACTTTCAAAATAATAGGAAAAAATTCTTTCGCGAATTAGAGGAAGAATGCAAAACGAACGAACACCAGCAATAAAATAATGAAAATTTCCGTCACTATTGGAGCTCTATTTGGTCTGCACCTAAAGAATATAAAAAAGAAGTAAATTGGATCCAAACTATTGAAGATCAAACCGCAGATGTCCAACCTATGGAGGGTGTTGTTTTTGAGACAAGTGATATAACATCGAACCTGAAGAAGACTGCTAACTGGAAGTCACCTGGACTAGACAAACTCCATAACTTTTGGCTTAAGTATTTGCCATCAACGCATGAGGCACTGGCCCGCTGCTTCACGGAAGCCCTAAGACAGCCAAACTTAATCCCAAAACATCTAACGGAAGGCAAAACCTATCTAATAATAAAAAAAGGAAATCCATCCCAACCAAACAACTACCGCCCAATAACCTGCTTATCAGTGTTTTACAAGCTGTTTACATCACTGATATGTCAGAAAATCCAAAATCACTGCACGAACAACAAGCTTATAAGTGAAGAACAGAAAGGATGTATCAGAGGGGCGCTGGGATGTAAACACCAACTCACCATTGATGCAATAATACTGAAGCAGGTACAGGTTAATAAACGTAATGTCCACATGAGCTATATTGACTACAGTAAAGCGTTTGACTCAGTACCACACGATTGGCTTATCAAAACTCTCGAAATTTACAAAGTGTCGCGCAACATCATAGACTGTTTGCAGGAAATGATGAGAACCTGGAGGACAAACATCTTCTTCAATAATAAAGACATCGGACCAGTTGACGTCAGACGAGGCATCTTCCAGGGGGATTCTCTTTCTCCCCTGTGGTTCTGTTTGGCACTGAACCCGCTCTCGACTTTACTCTCTAAAACCGGATTGGGCTATAAGGTCAGCGGACATGGTAATAGTGTAAGGTTATCACATCTCTTATTTATGGATGACCTGAAGCTGTATTCGGACAACCGTAAGAGTCTTCACACCTTGGTGTCTACAGTTCGGAGGTTCTCTGAGGACATCTGTATGTCGTTTGGCCTCGATAAATGCGCTGTTGTGAATATTAAACGTGGAAAAATAAAGAACACAGGAGAATCAGTTGCGGGAATAGAAGAACTGAAATCCCACGACGTATACAAATATTTAGGGATAACACAAAACAACAGAATAGACCATATCCAACTAAAAAAGCAATTCCGCGAAATGTATCAAAAGAGAGTAACTAAAGTGTTAAACACAAAATTATCAGGGGGAAACACAATTACAGCCATCAACACATGGGCCGTACCCATACTAACTTACTCGTTTGGCATATTAAAATGGACTAACACAGATCTCAACAACCTAGATGGAACAACTAGAAGGTTATTGACAAAGTTTCGACATCTACATCCAAATTCATCTGTGGTTCGCTTGTACACGTCTAGGAAAGAAGGTGGGAGAGGATTGGTTAATATTTTGAACTTATGTAGGTCACAGGAGTTTAAAATGAAAAATCGCCTACTATCATCTGAGGACGACCTTATTATGGCGGTAAGAGAAGTCGACCAGGGTTTCACTCCTCTCAACTTGAAGGAATTGAGTAATCCTGCCCCAGTAAGAGAGGAAATAGGTAGAACTTGGAGAGAGAAGATACTTCATGGTAGATTTCCCTTAATGATAGACGATCCATACATCGATACCATGGCATCTATCCAATGGATAAAGGATGGCTGTCTATATCCGGAAACCGAGGGTTTTATGATGGCCATCCAAGATAGAGTTGTGAGAACTAAAAACTATGAAAAACATATCCTAAAGATGAATGTGGAAGATCGGTGCAGAAAATGTGGGGCTATAGGGGAATCGATTGAGCATGTCATGGCTGGATGCCCCTCGCTTGCTAACTCGGCTTATCTGGGAAGACATAATCAATTGGCTAAATTAATCCATCAAGAGCTGGGATTCAAGTTCGGTATTATGGACAGGGAAACAACACCGCCCTATTATAAATACAACCCGCCACCAGTTGTTGAAAAAGGAAATATTATCCTTTATTGGGATAGACCAATCGTAACGGATCAGACAATTGATTATAATCGCCCAGACATACTGTTAGTTAACCAGAATGACAAAACGGCCACACTAGTTGAAATAGCAGTTCCTCTAACACATAACTTAAAAAAAAGTGAAAACGAAAAACTATCCAAATATGAGGAACTTGCATTTCAACTAAAAAAAATCTGGAAACTCGAGAGAGTTTTAATTTACCCTATCGTCATCTCTGCTGAAGGAGTAATTTCAAAAAAAACATCAAGATCCTTTGAGAAGCTTTCCATGCCCAACAACTTGCTGAAAATAGGTCAAAGAGCAATCTTGCTCCAAACCTGTCATATAGTTCGAAAGTTTCTCAATTGAACATTGTCCGGAGGATTGTCTGGGATAGGGTGAAATCCCTCCCCAGGCCGCCCGAGCCTAACCCTTAGAAAAGAAAAGAACAATTAGGGTAGGTGAAATTTTACCAGTACGTAGTACTGAGTAAGTGTAATAAATCGGATAATAATAATAATATATTATTATTGGAAAATAAATTACCTTCATCCCAGGTAATTAATCGATAATATTTAAAAATTATTTTTAAGTTGAATATTTTTGATAGTCTGTTAAATCTGTGTATATATTCTTTCAGTTCAAATTTAAGTACAAAAATTGATTCAAATTTATTCAACCGTCCTTACCTACTAATTATATTTAACCTTCATTCATATTAATTTTGTAATTTACATTATCTAGATAATTCAATCAAATCAAAAATAACTCTTAATTATATATATATGTAATTAATCGCAAAAAACAGAATAAAAAGTTTCTATTCAAATTTAGAATATATTATTTAATTTATTTATTTATTTGAGTTTTTTATGATTTTATACTTTTTATATTTGAATATTTTTTTGGCGTCCTAAATACAAAAAAGCTACAGAAGTCATTAATGCTCATAATTTATAAAACAATATAAATTGTCTCTAATAAATTTTCTTTCCATTAAAGAGATTACATCAAAGAGCATCATAGAGCTGTCTTCGCTGGGGCACAGCTGATCGATTCCATTGTCCATTCTCTTCTGGTGGATCTTTATAATACAAATTTTTATTTCAATCACGTATCAAAATATCCCAATCATGATTTCTTGTACAGATACATATATTATCTTAAATTATGTTGGTCCATTTTTTATCTGACCGATGAGATTTTGAAAAATAGCAATTTATGTATTTGTATTCTACATTTCAAACTTATAAAGCAATTTTTATATTACTAAATTGAATTTCTTAATCTTTATCAAATTTAATTATTTTCTATTTAACACCAATAAATCAACTTTCAAACAATTAACTTCAATAGAAAAAATATGATTTCATAAATTCAATTAAATACTAAAAGGAATGGTTGGATTTCATTGTAAAATAATGTAATATAAAATCACAAGGTCTTTGATTTTTTCATCAAGTTTATAAAAATATATATTTATTTATTAATTAAAGATATTTATAAAATATCAATTTTTAATTTCATATTCAAGCTCTTTTTTGAAAATAATAAATTTTATTGTTTAGATCAGTGATTCTCAACTTTTTTTTTACCGCGGCACACTTTTAACGGTTTAACAATTTGACGGTACAGAAAGAAAAAGATAATTAAGTGTAACAGTTATTTACATAATTACCATATTGAAAAAATTGAAAAAAAAGTCGAAAATATTTAAGAGCCTGATCGCAAAAATATTTTGCCTTTTTTACATACATATAAAATAAATAAGTACTTTTTCTTAATTTGAACTTTACATTTGTATAATTTGGCGGCACATTTTGAAAATCTCGCGGCACACAAAAGTGCCGCGGCACAGTGGTTGAGAATCACTGGTTTAGATAAATAAATTAATAATTTTTATGTTTAATTTTTTGTAAAATTGTTAAAGTAATTTTATTTTATATTTTATAAGAAAACCTTTGAAATCAATTTTTATGAATTTCCATTTAATATTTGAAGAGAAAAATTTTTAACTCATCCCCATATATAAAATTTTATCTGACAATGAGTCAATTTTCATTTTTATTGGTTGGGTCATTTATGAACGTATAATAATAACATTCATTTACCCAAATAGTATATATTCATAAAATAGTGATTTAATATATTTATATCGTATGATTGTATGTAAAATAAATAATATTACATTCTCTTAGAAATTTTTTTATATTCTAAAAATTATACAAAAGATGGTTAATTTATGTTAACCATTACAAATCAAAATCTTCCTTTTGTGACCCTGGCATTGACATCTAATTGTTATTTTTTTATCTGTATATTATTTGTGAAATCAATCATTTGGATCGATCAAAATCAATTTTCAAGAAAGTGAGGTCGTGACAGCTATATTTAACTAAAATAAAAAATCATTAAACATATAATTTGAAAAATTCATGATATTCCATTCATTAAAATAAGGAAAATGTTGTCTAAATAAATAAAAAAAAAATAGAAAAGTATACGAATGAATAGAAAAAAGAGTAAATGGTAGAGAGAAAAAAAATCAATGAGATAGCACGAGTGGACATGAAAATGGAGTGATTTCGATGGTGAAATTGAAGGAAGAGAAGTGATCGAAGACTGATACGGGCATAAGGGTCAATAGAATCGCCCATCGGAGCCCCCGTGTGTGTTCAGGCTACGATGTGCCAACAAGGAATACAATTTAGATTTATACAAATTATTCTAACAACAAATAATGTGTGTGTGTGTGGGAGGGGGGGGAGAACTTGCCAAGAACACGCGACTGCACCTTATCGCATTATTATTACTATTATATTGCTCTCTAAATAGTTAGAGGGATTAATGTTTTATATTTATACTCTCTAATATATTATAAAAATAATATAATTTTAATATATTAATTAAATGATAACTTAAGAAATTTAAATGAATTTTGATTATTATAGGAGAGTAGAATTCGAGTATTTGAGAATAGGATTCTCCGAAGCATTTATGGGTCAAAGAATAGCGAGGAATGGCGGAGACTGCATAACGAGGAATTGCATGACCTCTATGCATCTCCAGATATAGTTAGATTTATAAAATCGAGAAAACCAAAGACGCGGTGGGTGGATAATTTAGGAAGGGAAGTGAGAGAGATGGGAGAGGGTAGGGATTGGAGGGTTGTGGCTCAGAATATAGGGATACTTGGAGGAGTGTGGTTGCTGCGGCCAATTCGAGTTCCGTAGAGACACAGACAGTGGCGGATTAAGTGGATTGGGGGCCCCGGGCGGTAAAATTGAAATGGGCCCTCTGTTATTTACAATTATAATTGAAAGACAAATTTTGTTTATATTATAATTTAGGCTGTTTTATACTTACATATATAGTACTTATGTAAAAAATACAAAATTTTTACTGTGGTCGACGAGACCCAAAATTGATTATTTTTTCTTAAGTTAGTCGGGGTTCAAACACGAACGAATAAAGAATAACTTGTTTTATTTAAACTCTGATTATCCATAAACTCAACAGTTTTTTAAATTTTTTTTTAAGGAAATATTTTTATTTAGGTTTCGGTGGGCCCATAGGGCTGGTGGGCCCCGGGCGGCCGCCCGGCGTTCAATCCGCCTCTGGCCACAGAGATAGATAGATAGATAGTATAAAATTATACAATATTATGTTATTACTGTTTTAATGAAATTTTATTGGAAAAATTATAATAATTACTAGAAGTGATAAAATAAATAAAAATAAAAATTATAATTAATAAAAACTGAATATAAAACAACCCAAAAATAAGATGTTAAATCAAAACTAATTTCAAAATTAGAAACATTTGTCCGAATTGAAAAATATTATTATTTTTGTATTTTTTTTATTAATAAAAATGTATAAATATTGTATAGGGTCAACTTGGAAAAATTCTTTAATAAATAATTGTTTAAGGGATTATTACGTCACGGATGCAAATCTGCGTCACAAGAGTTGAGGTTATAAATATCTCTTGTGGCGCGAAACGAAAAACTATGATTAGAATCTTTCATTAACTATTTGTATAAGAATGTAAACTATTAAATTGCTAGGATTAGAATTTTTTTATATTCATTGTCGAAAGAGGTACTGAACAATTGATACGTGAATTTTTGTGTTAATAAAATAAAAGATAGGTAAAAAATTTCAATTCTTACCATTAAATAAACAAAAAAAAAAATGGAGAGATTAAAGATGATTTCAGAGAGTTGTTGGATGTGACCCACACAGCATTTAATTATTTTTATGGTATAGTAATTAAACAAGGGACAAAACCAGCATATTCAATAATATATATAGTAATTTAATTTAAGAAAAACAGTATTGTTTTGTTTTTTTTTAAAAAAAAAAAATATCAAATCAACATTCCAATTTGCCCAACAACAATACACATTCAAATGAAGTCCAATGGTACCTGCAGAATTTATTCTTTTATTATTAGCCTCTGAACAGCAATAAAAACAACACTAAAAAATAATGATATAAATTATTTATAAAAAAAAGGATGTGCGGAGGTGCACAGACAATTTGATAATAAAAACAAAAGGACACCTTCACCCACTCCCATTCCATGAAGAATGGTTTAAAAAACTTTTGTTTTTATTTTTGTTTATGTTTTGTTTTCTCATTTATGAGCAATATATATATTGAACGATTTGGAAATGGTTTCATGTTCTTATTATATCGACGAAAGAATTTTATATTAAATTGTTTCTAGAGATAAATTTTTTAAAAAGAAAAAAAAATAGTTGATCAGTGAATTAGATAATAAATATTTATTACTATTTATTTATTATTATTGTTTTATTATATATACTAAAGAGCAAGAAATTAATCATTGGAACAAAATTCAATTTTAGGAACCCTTTTACAGTCACCAGTTATATATATATATATTAACATTATTAATTTACTACATTACATTACATTTTATAGGAGGGCAGGTCAATAATCCGTGACTTTTTGAATTTCCCGACTCTTAAATGAAATAGCAACACTGCTCCTGTCAGTAGGCAACTATCAGCTGACTCCTGTGGAAATTTGAACCAGCTGGATCTTTTAGGTTTTGTTTGACATCCATAAATAGCAGACTCGCAGAAAAATGGAAAAAAGTGAATTTCCATGAAAATCCATGATTTGGAATACGAATTGCTTCCTCATCCGCCCTATTTTCCGGATTTAACCCCGTGTGACTATTTCTTGTTTCCAAACCTGAAGAAATGGTTCAACGGAAAGAGATTTGACTCCATCAATGAAATCATCCCACAAACAAATATCTATTTTGATGTCCTCGTCAAATCGTATTTTTAGAAGGGATAAAAAAAATTAGAGAAACTTTGATCGAAGCGTATAAAGCTCAAAGGAAAATACGTTGGAAAAATAAAATAATTTTTTATCCAAAAACCTGAGTTTCATTCAAAAGATCACGGACTTATTGACCTGCTCTCGTATATAATTGAGTATAATTAACTAAAAATACTAAATTGATACAATCTAAATAATAAACTCTAAATAATTTCTAAAATTACAAAATACAATCAATGGGTTGATGAAGCGATTCGAATACGTATCGCTTTTTATCCAACAATTTAATGGAAAATTAGCTATAATGTTTAATAATTTATTAAATTTGCATAATATAACATATTCGTTACATTGATTATACACGAAACCAGATATGGCTAAGGTAATTAATGCACGTTGATTGAATTAGTGTCCTCATGTGTCTCGAATTGAAAAAGATTGAGTACCATTTAGGGTCACAATGATAGGGTAAAAAAAAAACATTAATAGACACAAGATTGGATCAGTGTAAATAGAATTTATAAATATAAAAAAAAAAAAAAATTTTAAATATAAAATTGATTTTTCTTTATAATTTTTTATGTAGGTTATTACTTACTAGTGATGTATTCTTGAGGAGTATAAGTATAAATTATTTTAATCTATATAAAATATTAATCTACTAGTGACTTTACGGAACTGGAAAGTTCTTGGCCACACTCCTCTATAAGTCTCCCATCTGAGCCACCTCCATCCAACTCCCATTCTCTCCCAACTCTCATGTCCTTCGCTACATTTCCAGTCCACCGCATAAAGAATTTCTTCAGAATAATTAATTATAGGTTGTTTGTTTTTAAAAATAAGCTATATTTAATATAAATATATCACAAAAAATTTAATATAAATTCCAAAAAGAGTAGCTCAGTGATAAATTAGTGAACTAATGAACCTACTCTTTAAGAGTAGGTTTGAAACCTCGTTGATAATTTCAAAAATGTATAATAAAATATAAAATGTAAATTAAATAAATATATAAACTGATAAAAATGTGTGGTAGCCAATAGGAAACTTACTTATAGTATAAATTTTCGAAAAATAATTTATGTGTTTATCTAATATACTCTTGTGACGTTTTACATATTTGTATTGTCAGTATTTAATTAATGTATTCATTAAAAGAAGAAACAATATTTTTTTTTAATTTACATTCTTCTTAAGAATAATAGCTACTACAATAAATAGTAGGTATCTATTAATAAATTACAATACATTTATTTCGTTGGATGACCTGTGGTCCCGACGCATAGTTAACCAGACCTTTCTTTGGTTCTGCTTCATTGACCCAACACAACGTGTCCAATTAATTTTGATTTTTTGAAATAATAAAAAAAAAAATCGATTTTCTAAACCCCGTTATTTTACTTGAATTGAAGAAAGAAAAAAAATTGAAAAATAAAAAAATTTCTGCAAAAAAAAAAAAAAAAAAAAAAAAAAAATACAAAAACAAAACAAGTGTGGTTGTTGTTGTACTTATGCGTTGCGATTACCACAGTATAGAGGTGAGACCCGATTGCCCTTTGACCTCTTCTTTTTTTCTTTTCAGGTTAAAATTAATGACGAAAAAGAAAATGAGTTAACCATCTTCTTTCAAAGCACTCCGTTCGTGTTCGATTTTTTTTTCTTTCACCCAACCTTATCAACTTGGATTATCAAATTGCACACCCTTATATAACAAATTATTTTATATCAGATTTCTAAGGAATATTATATGAAATCGATATTAATAAAAAAAAGATACTAAAAACGGATAATATTTTTATCTATTATTTATTTATTCATTCATAAAATGAAATTATAAAATGTGCACAATATCAATTAATATTTTTATATAATTATTCACAATATTTAATTTAATTATTATACAGTTTTACTTAACTTACTCTGTCCGGTTGTACGCGGGTTGTACATTTGTACGCGGGTTGTCCGCGGCATTTTATAATCGATATTTCAACAACTTCCCGTCATTCAATCAACTTGAAATTTTGCATACACGCTTGCTCCTGCTAATAATACACGAATCAATTGAAAAATCCACTGAATTATTTATCTATTAGTGGTAATTAATTAACTAAACTTTCATATGCGGAATATGGAATAGTTCACTATTTCAATCAAGGATGGCGATAGCAGTTCTAGAGACGCTGAATACGACTAAAAAGTATAAAATAAATTTAAGTAAAAAGAAATCTTTTTAAAAAATACACTTTACTTAAAATTGCACTAAAAAGTAAAAAATAAAATCACTTTAAAGTGTATGCGCTCAAATTATAATAAGACCGTAAAACATTTGCTTCCATTTGGTGTTATTATAATTTGAGCGCATACACTTTAAAGTGATTTTATTTTTTACTTTTTAGTGCAATTTTAAGTAAAGTGTATTTTTTAAAAAGATTTCTTTTTACTTAAATTTATTTTAAAAATATGAATAATATTAAAAATAAAATAATTCAAAGATATTAGGAATATCGGAGAAACTTTCCATCATTATCCAAAAAGCTGTTTTAGATGTCAATAACAATAATAATCATTAGTTTTTTAATTTTAATTTTCTTTATTATCTTCTTCAAATATTTAACGAAAGATAATAAAAGTAGGATGTGATGAATGAATAAATTTTTTTTTTAAATATTAAAAAAATTTTTAGTAATACCCAAATTTTGTATTTTTAAACATTTCTCAAGGCTAACAAAAAAAAAAAAAATAGTGAACTTTAAGATCATTAATATTTTGTCTTTCAAAATTTTAGATTGCTATTTTTCCATTTTTGAGTTAGATTTTTTATAAAATTAATGCTTATGTCATTTTATCAATTATAGTACATCAATTAAAATTATGTAATATACCTGTATGTGTATATATATATATATACTTTATTATAATTTAATTTTTTTGTTATTTTCGAAAAAATTTCGATTTCATAAATAAAAATTAATTATTTAATTATATTATAATAAAAAAGAATCAAATGGTAGAAAAATTTAAAATAGATTATAACCCTTTTTGGACAAATATTTTTTTTCTCTGTTATTTAATACAACATTCCAATAGTTAGTTCTACCTGATTAATGTCAATTAATTTCTTTATTGACACGTTTTTTTAAGGAAATTATCAATATATGTCAAGTAAAATTTATTAGATGAATAATAAACATTTAATCAATATATACCAACATAAACCTATATATATATATATATATAGTAAACAGTTTTAGTATAGATCGTATTTGTCCTCTCCAAATATTCCCATTAATTTATTATTCTTTCGATTTTTTTTATACGTTTTGTTTTTAAGCAAAGTGTGTCGCAACTTACATAGCCATAAATCGATTATATGTTCCTGTAAATCACTTTTTGGGCGCTGTTTAAGTCGATGACCATGATAAAGACAGGGAGCCCGTCGAAACGTTTAGACACCTAATAAATTTCCTCGCCTACTTGGCTACCTGATTTCTTTCAGTGAAAAACTTATCGATATAGCTGAATCGGATCACGATCTTAGAGAAATGAATTAGTCTAGGATGGTGTGGTTGATGCAAACCTACCCTACCCCTCTCCCGATCTTCTGATACTTCGCTTACTTCTGCAATAATGATTCAGTGGCCATCTGTCCGTTTCTATTCGTTCATTGAAGTCTCCAAGAGACTTGCCGGCGACTTCGTTGAATTCTTGTCAAGTCGGAATGGAAGTCGTCTCAAGCGCGATTTCTACGAACTTGAAGCCAATTCATCGACAGACCATCAACATCGTCCCAGGATCATCCTCATCAACTTTCTCCCTCTCCACTCTTCTTTATTATTTTTATTTTTAAGCGTGAGGAATGCTGCTCACAACAGGATTCATCATTGTCTCTTTCAAGTACCGATTGATGATTCTGGTATTTTTAGCTTTTCTATAGAAACAAATAATTAAAAAAAATTCTCAACTAAAAACATCACATGGTTTGTTGATTATATTTTTTTTATTTATTTATTTTTATTTTTTATTTTTTTTTTTCTGTTTTCTCTTTCTTAGATATTAACCAGTTATGAAGTTATAGAAAATAATATCAATTTGTCTATGGCCGCTATTGGACTTGAAAATTCTTGGATACAACAACCACATTCCTCCAACTGTTCCTATCACGAGCCATTTTTATTCTAAAAAGAATATGTATATATCTTACTGTGTTAGTATATATGAAAACAAATGTATTAATTAAAATCATTCAAATTACCAAAACATTTTATATGTCATTTACTGCTTAATTAATCATAATTAGAGATAGATTTATATAGTTATGTAGAGTTTAGTTCAGAAAATAATCGTAGTTAGTTTTTATCAGGTCACAGGAATAGATAAAGAAACCGGAGAAATGATACCATATACTGCATATTTATATACTATATTTTTAATAAATTTTAAAGAAAACACTTTTCTTTATATTTTTAAAAATTCTAAAATATATAAAATATAATATATTTTATTTTATTGACTATTTGGGATGTTAATCTTTTTAAGCTGAAGATTCGATCCCTCAATCCTGAGTTTGGCCCGACATAAAGCTAGAAAAAATTTATGTTTCCAACTGAAGATAATTTAATATTTAATTATCTTTTTAAGGGTATATATATGTGATTAATATTGTTTAATTAAATATAAATTACCAAAAAAATATGTAATGAAATGAAAATCTTTTAAAAAAAATTAATTATTTTATTCCTCTTGTTAGTATTCTCCACTCTCTTTTTCTCTTTTATTTTATTTTTTGTTAGATAAAATATAAAAATAATACAAACAAGTGAATAAATAAACCAAATTAGAAATCAATGCCTGGAGTAATATTGTAAAAACATATGTTTTACCTACATAAACATCGTGTAGTTTTTTTTTTCTTCCATGGTATTCATAACAAGAATAAAACAACACCAACAGCAACAAAAATAAAAATTTCAAGTTTCGAAAATAAATATTCAAGGTCATATTTGAATTAAATTTTGTGATTATCAAATGTTATAATCAAATTAACTTATATTTTTTTTATATTTCAATTATATTTTATGTTAATATATAAAAAAATATTTTTAAAATCTTCTCTTTGATTAATTACTATCTCGCCAGAGATAGTATTGCGATCACGAAAATTTTCGATGTTGAGATTTTGATGTTTTTATACGTTTTGAAGGTTCCATTTTCACTAAGGTTGAGAAAAATGTCTGTGTGTGTATGTATGTATGTAACCAAGATTACGCAAAAACGGTCTGAGCTAGAATGATGAAATTTGGTACATAGGAATTATTCAAAATTCATAGTTTTCTATCGACTTTTGAGAAATGTAGCTCAACCGGAAGAGGATCATTACCTACAACGTTTTGATTTTTTTTCCTCTAAAGTGCCCGTAAAAATAAAGATATATGTTTGATAATTTTTCACATGATTAAAAATTGTATAAAACTTATATATATAGAATTTCAGCTTGATTGAATAGCTGAAAGTACCAGAATTAATTTTTTAACACTGCAAATCTCACGCCCCAACACGTGACGTGGTTCCATCAACAAAGAGCCAAATATGCGCTGGTTTAATAAATATTATTTATTAATTTTTATTTATAATTTATAATTAATTAAATTTAATTTAAATATAATATATTATGTTATTTAATCCAATTCAAATTGCGAGATAGTCGAGTGGAGACACTCCAGCTAATTTTTAATTTATGAAGACTAAATATTATTATTATTATTATTATTATTATTATTATATAATATTTATTATAATATATAAATCAAATATTAGTTAAGTAAGAGCTAATTAAATATTATATTAATTACAAATTGTGACAGAGAAAATAAAATCTGTGAAAAGAGAATATAAGAAATTATTTCTCTTCTCAGTTCACAGCTAAAACTTTTATATAATACTAAAATAGTAATCCTTGACTAAAATGGCAATAAAATTAATAAAAATCAATAAATTTCAAATAAAAGTATTTTTACGTTCTAAATAAAAAGACCACAACGTATTGCTTTTGAAATAATTTTCTTATTTTATTTCTAATAAATTGAATTTTTTATATCTGTAAATTTCAATTTTTCGAATTTATATTTACCTGTACTTATACTCTCATTAAATATGTAAAAAATCATGAATATTCTTTTTGTGTACAGCGGCATTTTATTTATTTATCTTAAAGAGCATTTATCACTTTTATAAATCGATATATACTAGGTCATTAGGTATATAAATATTGATTAGATTTAATTAATTATTGAATTGGTTTTCTAAATTTAGGTACAATATATATAATATGTTTTATAAGTAATTAATAAAATAATAAAAATATCTTTCTATGTGACGATAATGAAGTAGATCTTGATAGGCGCAACGACATTCTTTCACTTCCATCCACTTCTTACCATCACCCAATTCCCTACTTTCATATTATCAGCTTAATCCGTTCTTGATTTACCCACCGGTAGTTTCCTAATTAGTTCCTCTATCAGCAATACGAACTTCTTATCCCGACATTTTTAACCGCGATTTATTGAGGGAGAAGTCTTCTCTGACCTTATATTATATTTATATACAAAATAGACTAATAGCTTGTTCAGTTAAATAAAATGATGAATTATTGAACCTCAATAATTTAATTCAAAATATAATTAATTAAAATAATATATGTATTTGTGAAGATTAAGTAAATAGTACTTAAAAGTTGTATCTTAAAAATCACACATTGAAATAAAATAATATAATATGTATAGTGACGGAAAAATGTTATCGCCATGAGGAGGTTTTTGGCGGGAAATGGGCTTTCTCAACCGGTACATTGCCCGACAACTGATGCCGAACACATTTCTACATATCCATGTAAGATAAATTATATTTTTTTAATATAAAAATAACATTCCGAAAATTGTTTATAATATTCAAATATTCTTTATAAAAACTGAAACTATTTATTTTAATTTTAACTCAAACCTTCGACAACCTTTGTTCAAATTTCAATCTTATTAATTATCAATAATATAATAAATAATATATTTATATATATATATATATATATTCTTGGCAGCATTTATAGCCCAAAGATGAGGTCAACACTTTCAAAATGATATAATATATTTAATTTTTTAAATTGCATATTGGTACCTGTAGGTATACATGTATAATCATATTATACCTATGTTTATGTATATTAACTAGTATTCTATACATTTTATATCCTATATATTAAAAAAATATTAAATAATTGAAATTTATTCCTTTTGCTTGTTAATTTTAAATTCTCGATGAATCTCATTATCGATCAATACTTTTTTTAAAAAAAAAATAAAAATAAACGACGTTAGTTACCTGTTCATATAAATCATCGAGCATACATTTCAAATGAAGTGTTAATCACTTGCTGATTGCCCAATTAATTATTTTCCCATACAATTTATGACCGTGGAAAAGAGAGGGAATGAGATCACTCGGGGGAGGTGTTCGTATTCAATGTAATATATAGTGTAGCAACAAAGAATAGAAGAGTTTTAATTATTTGATCACCTGCAGTTGAATGGACAGTGAAATATGTCAATGGTATGGCTGCTGGAGTCAAATGTCCAATTAAATTGTAGGCTGCTCCCTTAAATAACAAGCATCTTGAATTTATGCCAACATTTGACTTATTGAAGTGGAGAAACCCCCAAAGAGATAGGCATCTTAATTAGAAAATGTTTATGAATGGCGCGTTAAATGATTAAATTAATTCTTTTACAACATAAAGGGAACAAAAGGGGAGGGGGAATCATAATCAATTAGCTAAAGAAATAATGAATATTGGATGTTATTTTTATTTATATGATAATATGTAAATTTAATTAAAATTTAAACATGATATACTGTCAATAGAAACAATTTCTATTTACTGAAAGATAATAGCTTATTATAAATAATGATTTGGAATAAAAAAACTAAGATATTATTTTGAAAGAACTCTCCGATCTTAGGTTGAAACTAACTTACATTATAATGATGCTAATTTTAATTTATAAACAGAGAGTTACAATTGGTGAGTGAGCAATGAAAAACCCCAGTCGAGGAATAAAGTCACAAAATTCCTTTTTCTTCTCTCTTAAGGTGATTAAAAAGGTCAATTAATAATATTAGTATAATAATAAGTATCTGAAACACCGAGCTATTGTTGGACCCAATTATTTAATTATTTATTACAATTGTTAAATGTTACATCATTGCATCAATCTGATTAAAATGAATGGAACTTGGGGTCTTCAATAATAATAAATAATATTAAAATATTTTAAATATAAAAAAAATATTAATACAATATCAATTTAAAAAAAATTGGCAAGAGACAAATTTCAATAAGGATGTCATTTGTGACGTCATCCATATATAAATTTAAATTAAGAAAAAACTAATGAAGATGATTTTTCTCCAGGCTGAAACAAATACAGATCGATTTATCTTTATCAATATTATCTATGGTGTGAATTTCAAAAAAATCCTTCGAGCGCTTAATTAATAAATTAATCCAATTTATATATATATACACGATAAGATTTGACATTCTATAATTTTTATCAAATTTTCATGTTTTCTAGTTTAATGAAAAAATATTCCTTAAAACAAATAACATATAAAAGGAAGATGGTAATATTAATTTTCTCGAACGTAATCATATCCAAAGAAGAATATACATAAATTCAAATCCGGAGACATAAAAGAATAGAAGAGAGGATGGGTGCCTCGAGTTTCTCTTTTTAACATTACAAATGAAATTATTTAATACTATAGCTATATTTTATGAATTAAAAATTATAAAGACTAATGTATATAATGATTTGAAAACAATGCAACCTTCTGATCTCATTTCACTTTAAAATTAATCTAATTATTCATTTACACATATTAATGAATAATTAATTGAATTTGAATCAATAAATCAGAATAATAAGATCATTATTTATTCTAATATAAACAGAATTTATTTATGAAAAAAGAATGAAGGTTTGTCTGATCATATGAAAGGATGAACAATGATAATTTTCTTAAAAAACACTGCATTTCAAAGGTTAATTTTTTTTTTCTTTTCGTTTTGGAATATATCTCCATTATAGCCAGCTTTCTCAGAATTGTTTATTATTTTTATTTTTATTTTTAATTATCGATGCACTCTGCGAGGTTCGATCCCTCAAACTCGAGTCTGCGGACCAGGACTTTAAAATTTTTTTTTTTTGAAATTTTTAATGAAGATGTATTTTCAAATTTAATTTTTGATCATTATAATATAATCGAAAATAAATAATAATATTTTTAAAAATAATTTTTCTCATTTATATTCAATTATTTTCTCATAATTATGCAAAAAATAAATTTCAATTGCAATAATAAAAAATTAATAATAGAATCCATTCAGGAGAGTAATTGTAAAGCCATTATCATAAAATAAATAGATAAATAAATATTAAAAAAATATGTTTATAAACAATTTTTTAAAATTTAAAAACAAATTTAAAATTGATACCCAACCTTTCAAGGTCTAAAGAATGGGACCTCCTGGTTATTTATCAGTCTAAATGTAACATAAACTGTTTACTTAATGTATGTAGTATATTAGTGTAGTTATGAATAAATAAATTTATTTTTTTTTCTTAGCCAAGTAATAATTTAATAAAATTAATTCATTATAATTTATTGACTTTTGGGATCTAAGACATTTTTTTTATTTTATTTAATTTTTAATATTATAACGTTTATTATTATTTAGATTTTTCTAAACATGATAAGGTTTGAACCCTCGATCTCAAGTTCTCTAGCTTAATATTATGTCAATTGATATTAATTGTTTAAATACTTAATTATATTATTTATAGAAACTCATTGAAATTCTTAATTTCACTATAAAGAAAATATTTATTTATAATTTTTTTTTTCAAGTGAATATTAGTATATTATTAAAATATTTTTTTTTATTCAGAGATTATTAAATATCATAACAAATTAAATAATTTTAAATTATATAAATATAAATATAGATTAAAAAATGAATATGAAACAATTAAGATCACTAATTAAATGAGAAGAACAAATTTATTTTTTTTTATATATATTTTTAATTTAGTTAATCAATATATATATTTTCGTCGTATTTATGTGATCTCTGTAACATTATGAAGTTCGTTACAAATTCAGTTTAAACTTAAATTGCAAACACCGTTTGCAACGGATTTGCCTAGTATAATAATTAATAAAAATAGAAATTTTAGGTATTACGTAAAGGTATTTTGAAAAAAAATTCTATATTATAAATAAAAAGCATCAACTTACTTCTGTTTTAATTATACTTAAGCAGACAGAAAAACAAAGAGGGTTTGCAAGGAGGGTAGGCGGGGTCAAGAAGAGGATTGTAAAGTGTATAACAAATGTGACTGGCTCGACTTCTTCGGTTGCATTTTAAATATGAATTGCTTATTAAATATGAAAATGAATTATAATAAAATGCTACCTCTGTTATGCCCTGTCCCTTAGACTCGGTTATCTGCTGATATATGTGCCTGGCTTGGCTTAATGGGACCGTTCAACCCTCCCCCTGCGTCGCTAATGAATAGAGATTTTCAATGAAGATAAACCGCATCGTCCATTGTCCTTATTTAGAAATACATTCAATGAAACTTATTGAATTTTGAACAAAAAAGAATCAACACACGAGTAAAATATAACAAACAAAAAATAAAAAAAAATAAAAATTAGATTAGATTAGAAGTAAATAAGAAAAATATGCCATTTTAAAAATACAATTTATAATTTAGAAACATTAAAAAAAAAAATAATAATTAATATTAAATTTTATTTAAATGTACATATAAGTATATCAATAATATATATTTTAAAAAATACTACTTAAATAAAATTAAACCTCAAACCCAATAAAATTATAATTTTTTAATTAGATTTAAATTATATATTTGATTTAATTTAAATTAAATTAATATTAATAATAAAAATGAATTAAAGCATTTTAGAATAGGATTCTCAGGAGCATTTATGGGCCAAAGAAGGATGAAGTCACCGGGGAATGGCGGAGACTGTATAACGAGGAATTGCATGATCTCTATGCATCTCCAGACATAGTTATAAAATAGAGAAGGCTGCACTTAGCAAGACATATGGCTTAGGGGAGGAAAGAATGGCGAAAATTATATTGGTGGGGAGACCGATTGGAAGACCAAGGACGCCGTGAGTGAATGAGGTAGGAAGGGACGTGAGAGAATTGGGAGAGGGTTGTGGCTCAGGATAGGAACACTTGGAGAAATGTGGTTGCTGAGGTCAAGAACTTTCGAGTTCCGGAGAGCTACAGAGATAGATAGATACAATAATAAAAATAAATTAAATATAATTATAATTATAATTTCAATATACCATTATTGCTACTTTCAGATTGATGACGTTTCATAATAAGAATTAGTATTATGGATATTATAATATATAAAATAAAATTAAACTTAAAAAATATAAACCTTAATAAGAATGTTTTTTTTATTACAAATACTGGGTAAATTTTCAAATTAAGTGATATTTTCGTTTTATGTGTATTTCGGTTGTTACACCATCATGATTTATTTTTCCCAACTTATATTTTGATGTTTCGACCAATGCCTATAATTTAATCTATGAAATTCATATCAATTACAAATCCTTTAATATTATTATTATTATTTATAATTCTTATATAATATTTTTTATATAGCATAAGAAAGAATATTTAATACATTTCTAAAAACAATAATAATTTAAGATTTAAAACAGGAAGGGAGCTTCTAATTAGATATTTGAAAGCAGCAAACCACTCATAATATATAAATCCTTCTGTACAACAGGTGCCTGTCTACTTTTAATTGTATTATTTATGAAATTCTTTTGTTTGTCTAATTATAAATTGAAATGCATAGTAAATAATTACATTTAAAAGAATTATATTGGGTGACATGCGAAAACGAGGAAGAAGGGGATCGTTAGTTTGATGGGGAGAAAATTACTAATCAAGCAAGGAATAACATTCCGGCCTACGTGCTTGGGTATAATTTCTATCATAATTATGTGACTCTTGTAATATGCGTCACCTCTATTGATTTTTTTTTTAACTAAGATAAGCATTTTATTCATAAGTACCTGAGTTCGCAGAAAGTAGCTAATCAGTTGTTTTATTGTAGAAGTGAAGGGTCAATGGGGTGAATAAACATGAGTCAGAACGATACCCTACAAACCACCTGGCCAACCAAGCCTTATGATTATCTAATAGAATCAAATGCGTGTAACCATTAGAATACCTTTTTTCATGTCCGTTAATGGGAAATTATCTAAAGAAAATTTTTGCAATAAGAAATTTAAGAATTATTTTGAAATTCATCGAATATAAAATGTTTGTTTTTATTTATAAATTAATAACTCTTAGCAATTTTATACAAAATGTTTTTAAAATAAATTAAAAAACTTATAATAAATGAATATCATTTTGAAACAATATTCCGGGTTTTATATAAAAAAAAAATAACAAAAGATAGATCATTTATTTGAAAAGAATAAAAGGGATAAAGAGAAAAAAATCATAATTATATACAAATATATATATATAGTGAATTTGTCTGTATTTCATTTTATTTAATTAATTAGCTTAAGTGTGTGTTTGTCCGTCTGTCCGATTGTGGATATTCCCTAAATAATTTAAAATATCTTGAGCAATATTTTTATATATACACCTATTTGAACATATGAATAAACTTAATAAATAAAACTAGATATTATTTTTTGATTTGTAATCATAAATGTCAATATTAATAATTGTAAATACAGTGTGTCTCACGTAAGGCTGGGCCGGCAAATAACATGCGCGCTCCCAGTGGTGTATTTTATAACTATTTTGTAGCTACGAGTAGCCACGATCAGTTGAGTTGCTTGAGTTTGTGAATTTTTTCAACAGTTGACAGACAATGATTTTAGATATGTCTAATTCCAACAGAATTCTGCCACAGCTCATTCTGCACATAATTCTATGCAACACATAGAGATGATTTTTGATGATAGGGTAATCTCGAAAAGGCCTTCTCGCCCCCCCCCCCCCCCGAATCTTACGGTGAATGATTTTTATTTGTGAGGAACCTTAAAAAATAAAGTTTACAGAAATAATCCTCACACCATGGAAGAACTTAAAAATAATATCACAACAAAATTTAGGAACATTACGAAACAAGAACTTATATAAGTGAATGGCAATTTCATTAGAAGGGGCCAGGAATGTTTGAATGCTGAAGAACACTACTTTCAACAGTGCCTGTAAAAAAGGAACTCATTATAAAGGCTATTGGGTGCATAAATAAGAAATAAATATAATAATATCGATAATCGAATTCACGTGCAAGTTGTCTGCATGTTATCTCCCGGCCCAGCCTAAGTTGGGACACATTGTATATACATCTAATTGATTAAAGTTCAATTATTTTCTTTAACGGAATAGTGTTGAGAACAGCAGTTCAAACTTCAAGAATTTAAAAAAATTTAAAACTATTATATATACCATTTACGAGGTCAGGTCAATAAGACCGTGACTTTTTGAATGAAACTCAGGTTTATGGATAAAAAAAATGTTTTATTTTTCAACGTAGTCTCTTTTGAGAAATATAAACTTCGTAGAACGTTTCTCCAATTTTTTATTCCTTCCAAAAAATAAGATTTCTCGAGGAGATTAAAATAAATTTGTATGTGAGATATTTTCATCTTTGGAGTCAAATCTCTTTCCGTTGAACCATTTCTTCAGGTTTGGAAACAAGAAATAGTCAATAGTGGTCAAATCCGGAGAATAGGGCGGATGAGAAAGTAATTTGTATCCCAATTTATGGATTTTCAGGGAAATTCACTTTTTTCACGGACATAGTGACTTGCCCTCGTATATAATTAAAACAACTGAAAAAAAAATATCTAAATTGTTTGAAATAGCCTTAAATTTCATTATATTTAAGACTTTATGGACAATATTTATAATTTAAAAAAAAATTTAAACTATATTTTTTTAATTTATAGAAATTTATAATTCAACCTATGAACAACAAATTTACTTTATATTTGTTGTCTTATGTTAATTAATATATCTGAAAATAATATAAAATATCAATTTTATAATTTATTAACTCCTAATCGAAAATAATTCTTGCTTTAAGACTGTTATGTAATGCAAAAACAGGAATCTTGATTCAATTGAACAAAAGATTTAGTAATCCAAAATAGGTCACTAGTTTATTCCCTACCTCGATTCACCCACCTTATTGGCATTGTCTGAAAAACCTATACTAGACTACAATCGATTTCTTTTATCATGTTCCTATGGATAGAACTAATCATCAAAGTGATATTTATTTATCATTTTTAATAGAATATATATATATATATAATTTAGAGTTTTGTATAATATACCTATGATTGCGTGATATGATTTAATTGATTCTAACATAGTTTGAACATACTTTATTATTCTAGTATTTTATATGATGTTATTTAAAAAAAAAATTTTTCTCTCCATTTAAGAAAAAACTTTAATTAACTTACATAAATAAATCCAATAAGAAATTAATTAATAATTTTCCTTTCAAATATGCAATTGATTTGCTGATTATTGACGGTATAGTCCAGTAAATTCTGTAATCGATTTTGATATATTATATTTATATATATATATATATATATATAGGTATATTTCATTTTTTTATTTTTTAAAATTTAAAATATACTACAATTACCTAATAAATTCAAAAAATAAACTTAAAAATAAATTTAGAATTTGGATATAAATTCAAATTTAATAAAAGTATAAAATATTTAAGAAAACAAAATTTTATAATTCAGAACCATAAGATTGATTCTATCAAAGGAAATAGAAAATTTTAATTTTAAATCCTATTTTCATAATTTATATTAATCGTATCCAAAAATAAATTCCATTAAATATTTCTATAAAGATGAATTCATTATAGAGGGTCAGAAGTAAAAAAAATACCATTGATTTCTATAAAGGAAGGATTATAAGGCGCATAAGTTTTTTTAATCTCGTAGTTCTTGTTTGTCATGTTAGTGGTTGAACGAGAAGTGCCGGAATTGATTGATGTTATTCCCCTTCCACTTGAACTGAACTTTTGATTTGTGGAGTACAATTTGTCATTTGTATTATAATTGAATGAATAAGCCGAACTCAAAAGCTTATAATGTAATTTATTCGAGATTAAAAGACAAAAGGGATTAACCGAATATTATTTTAATAATTTAAGTAAAGTGTAGGTATACGATTAACTAGAATATTCACTTTCACTTAAAAAAAATATAATTTTAATTTTATTTAAGGTTAATCGATTGACTCCTTTCAATCATACTAAAAACTTATTTATTATATTTTTTTTAAATTTTATTACATAAGGTATAACCGAGGGTTATGACGAGATTTAGGGGTATTGCGTATTTTCAGAATATCGAAAACGAGGCATTGGGGCCAAATGAAGCGTGTCTACCTTATTTATAAGCGAATCGTGGTGTGCGAAATTTTATCATATTTATTTCAAAGGCTTGTAATTTGTTTTCTTTTTTCAATTTTTGTAGATATAATGTATTCTACATTTTTTAAAAATTAATAGATATTTACAATTCACCCATTGTTTACTATTTGCAAGTCTATCTGAAATTGTGTCGAAGAAGTGATATGAGACATTGGTGTTCTAGGGATATGGCGCGCGTTTTACCATTGCTTAACATTGAAAAATTGAACCCCTCTAACATTTTAGTAATACGAGCGAAATATACATAATCACAGACTTGTGTAAATATATTTTTTAAGTCATGTACTCTTTTAATTCTTAAACAACTTCATGTAAACATTTCTTCTTTATAATTTTTACCGACCGACGATAGTAAGGGAGGTATTGTTTTCACACCAAATTTCACATGTGGAGATTTTTACATATCTCCACGAATCATGCATTTTCTAAACAGAAAAAAGTATTTTTAGCATGATGTCTGTCCGTCCGTCTGTCCGTCCGTCCGTATAGATGTGTACAGCCTGAACGGCTCAACCGATTGTGAAGAAATTTGGTATATTTACTTAATGCATCAGTGGGATGAATTGATCAACTTTTGGTGCAAATCTGGAAACCGGAAGTGGTAGTATTAGCGATCGACGATAGGAATGGAAGGGTTATTTTCACACCAAATTTCACATGAGGAGATTTTTTTATATATCACCACGAATCATACACTTTGTATTGGTTTTATCCTCGGGAAAATCATATTTATTAGTTTTTTACCGACCGACGATAGTAAGGGAGGTATTGTTTTCACACCAAATTTCACATGTGGAGATTTTTATAGATCTCCACGAATCATGCATTTTCTAAACAGAAAAAAGTATTTTTAGCATGATGTCTGTCCGTCCGTCTGTCCGTCTGTCCGTCTGTCCGTCCGTCCGTCCGTATAGATGTGTACAGCCTGAACGGCTCAACCGATTTTTGGTATATTTACTTAATGCATCAGTGGGATGAATTGATCAACTTTTGGTGCAAATCCGTGAACCGGAAGTGGTAGTATTAGCGATCGACGATAGGAAGGGAAGGGTTATTTTCACACCAAATTTCACATGAGGAGATTTTTTTATATATCACCACGAATCATGCACTTTGTATTGGTTTTATTCTAGGGAAAATCATATTTATTAGTTTTTTCTTGATTTAAAATTATATGACGTCATCCAGCCATTCAAGACGTCACAGCCTGGTCTTACATATAAATATATACATATATTATAAATAAAATAAAATTAAAAATATTTATGTTATATGCCTATATGTTTTTTATTACATTAATAGATATATTAAAATTATTTGAAATTGTTTCTGTAGCTGGAAATTAATTTACTTCAAACCGTCGGTCGGTTCGGACCTGGCCACAGGTCAACTTATTTTTTTTTGTAATTTTTTGATTGTCTCCCCCCTTCTCCACCACAACGGGTAGGGCATTTGTAAATAAACCATTTTATAGAAATTCGCAAACAAGAAGTTGCTCTATCGAGAACATTTACCCTAGACACCAATTCAACCCCTTCCACATTGCTACATACATTAATTGCTAATTTCATAAAGATTATGAAGCGAAGACTAATTTCAGATTTTTTTCAAAATAAGAAAAACAAGAAAGGTAAGATTTAAAATTTGTTTTTAAATTAGTGAATTAATTCTTAAATACTTTTCCATTTAAGAATTAGATAGTGAAGCTGGACCTTCAGAAACAACAGATTGTGTTAATAGCAATAGCGAAGAAGACAATAAAGAAATAGTTGATTTCACAACTGAAAAGGTTAATTTTTTTTATTTGTTTATATATATTAACCCATTTGTAGAGCCAGCGTTCCCAAATGGGAACATTTATTTTTATACACCAAAAACCCTTTCAAAAATATTTTTTTCTATATTTATCTACATGATATCTGGTCACCAATGGGTTAAAATCGAATTTCATTTTTTCACGTAGCCAGGGAAGAGGCAGGGGGGGGGGGATTCGGGAGCTTCAGTTCCCACACATAAAATCTATTTTTTTCTAAATTTTCTTAAGTTTAATTTTTTCAAATTATCCTACCACTACGGGCGGACGAAAAGCTTTCGACATCTTAAAGTAGTTTATTATAAATAACTCCTTTATTATTAAGTTTAGGTAAAAATGAATATAATGAAACTTTTAGTAAATGCGATTTCCTATAAATTTAATATGATATGATAATTCTCATAAAAATCGGAATTTATAAAGAAATTCAATAAAATGTGTTTTGACACCTCTTTAAACTAGCATTACTTATGGTCCCATCTTGTCCAAAAACAATCCAATCCCCGCCCATCATTCCAAAAAAAAACATCTAAATATCAAATCCCAAGATAATATCTCATTTCGTTTAGACTTAATTTTGGTAACGAACGGCCGGCCGGATCAAAATTTTTTTTTGCAAGTTTGGATTCAGAACCGTCTGAAAAGTGGAAATCTCGAAGAATCTCGGAGCAAAAATTTTCCGATCATCGTAAAAGCTATCCTTATTTCATGAGGAAAGCTAAAATGGTTTACTTATAGCTGGAAAAAAATATTTTCTTTCTAAAACTGTGAATACGAGTAAATAAAATACAAAATTTGCCAGATTTTGTAAAATCAGTGTTTCATTTACAAAACTTTTTTAAATATTTAATATAAAAAAAAAAATCTTAATGAAAATTTGTTTTTGAGTGAGCCCGGGGGGGGGGGGCATAGGAAGGTGGAGCGGCTAGTCAAAACCCCCCCCAGGAGCAAATTCTGGTTGCGCCACTGGGTATTATAATTTAAAATTTAGCAAAGTTCAAACTATTACCCACAAATTACGCTCTTTATTAAATTTAATTTAATTCATATATTTTTATTTTAAATTTATTTTATTAATATTATATATAATTGATAATTTAATTTATATTATATTAGAAAATAAAAATATTAAAATATTAAAACCAATATGAATACAAAATTATTATTGTTTATTATTATTTTATAGTATCCATGAAAAATTGATTAGGACTATTAGTGATATTTTATTTATGTATTTATTTTATTTATTTACTTAGTATTTATTGTCTTCATGACTGACAGTCACTCCCTTTATAACAGTTACTTTAGAATTAATAATAATCAATTTACCTAAGTTAATTTATCGATTTATTTATTAATATTATGTTTTTTATTTTTTAATATATCTATATATAATGATAGATTAATTTCTACCACTAGTAATGCTAATTCACAGAACAAATTATTATTTATTTATTTATATATAATCCAATAAGAAAACCATAAGTTTTCATATTTTTAATTTTTTGCAATGTTCATTTATTTATTTTTATCATAATATATATATAATTACAAAATACTTCAGATGACTTTATAATTTCATAGAATTTAACTTACGAATTGCGTGATATATTATTTCGAAGAATTATTTTTTTTTTCTACCGGAGCGAATATTCATTATTACTATTGAAATTTCATTCTAATTGTATTATTTTGTTTTCGTTTTTTAAAATAGGATTTATAAATAATTCATAAATAATAAACAAATAACTAAGAATAAAAAAAAAATGTTTAACATTTGTAAAATTCTACATGGATTATTAATTTATAATAATAATCAATAATTTGTTTTATAAGAGTATAATAATTCGATTAATCATGCCTGCAATTATTTACTCAATGAATATCAAAAGTAATTTGTCTTTTAAAATATAAAAGGAATACTAATAAAAGACAGAATAATATAGTATAATAATTGATTTACTTAGTATTGTTAGTTTGTTGAACTCATTGATTTTTGTTTTTCAATTCGTGTTTGAATGAATTTTATGATTCTTTGTTTTTGTTGATAACATTTCAGACAATATTACAATTTTATTATTATTAATTTTTTTTTTTTTTTTTTTTTAAATTTTTGGTATAAAATATATTTTTACCGACCGACGATAGTAAGGGAGGTATTGTTTTCACACCAAATTTCACATGTGGAGATTTTTACATATCTCCACGAATCATGCATTTTCTAAACAGAAAAAAGTATTTTTAGCATGATGTCTGTCCGTCCGTCCGTCTGTCCGTCTGTCCGTCCGTCCGTCCGTATAGATGTGTACAGCCTGAACGGCTCAACCGATTTTGATGAAATTTGGTATATTTACTTAATGCATCAGTGGGATGAATTGATCAACTTTTGGTGCAATTCCGGAAACCGGAAGTGGTAGTATTAGCGATCGACGATAGGAAGGAAAGGGTTATTTTCACACCAAAGGAGATTTTTTTATATATCACCACGAATCATGCACTTTGTATTGGTTTTATCCTCGAGAAAAATCATATTTATTAGTTTTTTCTTGATTTAAAATTATATGACGTCATCCAGCCATTCATGACGTCACAGTCTGGTCTTACATATATATTATAAATAAAATAAAATTAAAAATGTTTATATTTATTATTTATGTATCCATATCTGTTTTTTATTACATTAATAGATATATTAAAATTATTTGAAATTGTTTCTGTAGCTGGAAATTAATTTATTTCAAACAGTCGGTCGGTTCGGACCTGGCCACAGGTCAACTTATTATAAATGTAATAATTATTATGTGTCTGTTTCTAGTGTGTAGATGAGTATCAAGAATGAAACGATAATTAAGTAAATAATTCTTAAACAATATTTATTTCACTTGTCTAAATCAGTGATTCTCAACCTGTGGGGGCGCGAGCACACTAATGGGGAGGGGGGGGGGGCGATCATATCAAGTGCCCGCAAACTTTTGAAAATTTTCGATTTTTTTTTAATATGGTTCTAAAAAAAAGGTCAGATGATTTTCGATTTTTCAATATGGCCAAGTGTGCACATTATTTAAAAAAAAATGATTAAGTAAAGAGGCTCTCAAACAACATTTCGGACTTTTTTTTCAATATGGTTCTAAAAAAAGAAAAAGAAAAAGGTAAACTGTTTTCATTTTATTGTATGCGGTGGGGGGGGGAGGGGCGATGAAAATTATGATTGAAAATTGGGCCGTGAATACTAAAAGGTTGAGAAACACTGGTCTAAATGATTTGTTCGCCTTTCTGCCTTTATGATAAGATAATTCTTTAATTCTCATAATATTGTTATAATGTTCCAGTACTGGGACACAGAGCCTCGGCTCGGTAATTAAGTTAAAAAAATGATTCATTATTATAGGGTTTGGCTGATAATATTTAATACTTGGGACACCGAGCTCTCGCTCGGCCTTTTAAAAAATATTGATATACAATTCTTTAATTATTTATTACAATTATTAAATGTTGTATCATTGCATCAATCTGATCCGGTACTCTATATATATATATACAAATCATTTTAGCTAGCATAATAAGATAAGACCAGCTGGTCAGAGCGCCTTCGGCGCTCTTCACAGCTGGACGGGGGCTCCGCCCCCTGTACCCCCGAGTGGTACATCGTATTTGGTTAAAAGTAGTATTCTTCTATTTATATAGCTCAAAGATAGTCGAAAGTTCTTGGCCACATTTCTCCAAATGTCCCTATCCTGAGCCCTTGTCCTATCTCTCTTACGTCCCTTCCTATGCGTCCATGGTCTTGATTCCCTTTGATAATAATTTTCTTTAATTGCATTTCGAGTGATTTTTTCCCAATTTGTGTAATCACGTACTCACAACATGCAACATATAATTGGTCAAAGAATATGTATATAATATTTATAATTTTTATGTTTTATTTATATTTATAATTTAATTTTGTTTTTGTTTTCTTTTAATAAATAATTCTAATATTAAAAATGCGTAGAGAACGTCTAAAAAATTATATTTTAATTTTTATATAACCAAGAAATCATTTTTCACTCATTTTCAATTGGCGTTTTGAATATACAAAATTAAAGATTATAAAAATAAATAATTTTAATTTTGATCTCATAATTGGATTTCCTTTTTCATGTAAGTATATAATTAAGAGTGGAATTACAATATAATCAATAGCTAATATATAATATTAAAAATATATTTACGGATTCGTTCTATAATAAATTGATGATGTCATTTAATTCTCCTACTATGTATCGAATCGAATATAAAGATAAATCTTCTTTTAAACGTTGTGTGAAACAATTTCAAATAATTTAAATGTAAAACTATTAATGAAATTAAAAAATCAAATATATGAATATAATATAAATATTTTTAATTTTATTTTAAGAATAGATATATATCTCACAGGCGGTGGTTGTGACGTCATCCATATATTATAAATTTAAATTAAGAAGAACTAATAAAGTTTCGTGAGATGTGATCAATAAAACTCAATTTTTCTTTATAAATACTATCTCTGTTGTGAATTTCAAAAAAATCGTTAGAGCGGTTTTTGAGAACAATGAAACAAAGAAACAAACAATTTTTACTCGTATAAGAAGATAAGATAAAGGTCTAGAAATAAGAAAATTGTTATAAATTTTATTTGGCAGGTAAGTAGTTTTTCTAAAAAAAATATCTCAAATCTCTTCTTATAAAAGTAGATTAAAAATAATTTTTACGGTTGATTGAATTGACAAATTTCAGGTATTTATTACTCCTACTAGAAAAACGACAGATTTGAGATTTAGGTTTTCTAAAACATAATTACCTATTATCTATATAAATTTTTTTATACTGACATGTAATTTAATCAGACAAAATTTGAGAATATTCATATTTATATAATTTTCATACGATTACTATATCATATGGGTGTATAAAAAATAAATATGAAAATTTAATTATTATTTTCTAATAATTATATATACAGGTGAATTATTTGTTCATTTATTTTAGCATATATATTAATAAATATTGAAAAATCAATTTTAAATAATTGAAAAAGTGATCTAAATAATCATATTATATTTCATTTCATATTGTTTGGAAATTGTCTACATCTTTCTTTTTATATTATAAATAAATAATTATAATAAAAAATACTCATTCCATCCAAATTATTTCTATTATTAACACACTATGAGCGGGGCGGGTATTTATACCCGTTGCGGGGACTGCCACTTATAAGCGGGCGGGTATTTATACCCGTTGCCACTTATATAATATATATTTTCCCTTGTGTCACTTAAAATTACTTATTTTAAACGATAACTAATATATATCCCTCATATAAGTGACAACGGGTATAAATACCCGCCCCGCTTATAAGTGGCCCCGCTCATAATGTGTTAATATCATAAGAGGTAAATTACTTAAGCATATTATTTAATTTATAGGTAAATATAATTATTTCTAATATTTATAATATAATAATTAAACAAAAAAAAAAGAAATTAAACATATTTTATTAAAAAAACATCTGCCACAATGAGAGTGGTTTATTATATATTCACAAACTATTTTATATGATTTTTTTTTATTATTAATATAAAAATCATCGACCCTTTCGATTAAGTACATTTTTACTCCCTAAGGTTATTGCCACTCAAGGTTTCATTCTTTTTTTATTACTTCGGCCAAGAAAATAAAATTTTCATTTCAAAATATGTTTTATTAAATAGCATTCATTATTTAATATGCAATATGTGCCACTCAGAAGCCAAAGCGATTAATTCCACATTTAAACAAACTAAGACTATCTCGCAATTTGAATTGGATTAATTAACATAAATTATATTTAAAATAAATTTAATTAATTAAAAATTAAAATTAATAAATAATATTTATTAAACCAGCGCATGTTTGGATCTTTGTTGATGACATCACGTCACGTGTTGGCGCGTGATTTGCAGTGTTAAAAAATTAATTCCGGTATTTTCAGCGATTAAATCAATGTGAAATTCTATATATAGCAGTTTTTTACAATTTTTAATCATGTGAAAAACTATCAAACATATATCTTTATTTTTACGGACAGTTTAGAGGAAAATAAATTAAAACATGGTAAGTAATGACCCTCTTCCGAAAAAGCTATATTTTTCAAAAGTTGATAGAAAACTACGAATTTTGAATAATGCCATGTACCAAATTTCATGATTCTAGCTCAAACCGTAATCTTGTCTACATACACACATACATACACACACACAGACAGACATTTTTTTTAAACTTAGTGATAATGAATCAGGAACCTTCAAAACATATAAAAACATCAAAATCTCGACATCGAAAATTTTCGTGATCTCAATACTATCTCTGGGGAGAAAAAATGAAGCCCAAAGTTCATAGCTTGTATAAAATTCAGGGTTATTGATTACAGAAAAATGTATATTAAGATTATCAAGTTCACTATTCACTTCATATGTTGTAGATTTTCTTTTATTTAGATATTTTAAGATATTATTCTCAAAATGTAATATGTAGGTATACATATAATGTGTGATACTCTATTTAATAAAATAAAACTGATCATGAATTCAAAGAATTTAATTTTATTTCAAAATCTATTTATTAAGTTTGTGAAATAAAAAATGCATAATAATCATATTTATAATTCAATATAAAATATTGAATTTTAATACTTTCTTCATTATATTATATGTTTATTAATTTTCTATGATTTCTATACCTATATTCTTTATCATTTATAATTTTGATTTTATACAAAATATAAATTTGAATCAATTTAACTATTCGTATTTTTATTTTTGACTTTTATATAAAAACAATCAATTTTATTTAACTATGTTGAATTGCTTGCAATTAAATGATTAAGTGAATTGATAAAATAATATAATATTCATGGTTTTTCAATGAAAAAATAGTAATAATACTATTATATATATATTTATATATATTACTCTAATAAATTAAAAATATATATATATAACTTATTTTACTTTCTTATATTCTTATGAATTTTTAATATTATAATTCATAATTTAATAGATCAGTAAAAAATAAATGATAATTTTTGAATTCGTTGTAGATTTATGATTGAATGATATTCAATATTTCTTCACTATAATTCAGGTAAAAATATAATTAAGAATAAATCAATTAATCAATCAATTATGTGTAAAATTGCTATTTCGATTTTTAAATACAAGGTCGTGGTTAATGTGTGTATGGGTTGAGGTTGTGGTAAATATAATTTTGTGATCTGAGTGCTCATATTTTATTGACAACATATTCGGTGCATGTGGTGACTGACTGATTGCCTGATGTTTGTCCCTTACCTGATTCATGGCTCTCGAACGACTGACTAAGCCCTATGAATTGAATTTACAGGTGACTGACGACAACAACTGATAAGGGCGGGCGCATGCGTCAAGGAACCAGCCACACGGAGCCTAGAAGAAAAATCGAAATAAACATAAATATAATATTAATCAATATTATTACATATTAAGTATATGCAGTTAATTCTGAAATTTATATTTTAAATTTTATATACTTACAAAAATGTGTATATAGAAATAGTTTTTTTATCAAGAATATTTATACAAATAAAATAAATATTTTTATTATTTTTACTATCTCGCCAGAGATATAATTGCGATCATGAAAATTTTCGATGTCGAGATTTTGATGTTTTTATACGTTTTGAAGGGCCCTGAGTCATTACCTACCATGTTTTCATTTTTTTCCCTCTAAACTGACCGTAAAAATAAAGATATATGTTTGATAATTTTTCACATGATTAAAAATTGTATAAAACTGCTATATATAGAATTTCAGCTCGATTGATTTCTTATTGATTATTTTTCAACTTCTTAATAATAATATTATTTTTTTAGTCAAATTTTATTAGTTTTTACTGTCTCGCCAGAGATAGTGTTGAGATCACGAAAATTTTCGATGTCGAGATTTTGATGTTTTTATATGTTTTGAAGGACCCTGAGTCATTTTCACTAAGGTTGAGAAAAATATCTCTCTCTCTCTCTCTCTCAATGTGTGTGTGTGTGTGTGTGTGTGTGTGTGTGTGTGTGTGTGTGTGTGTGTGTGTGTGTGTGTGTGTGTGTGGACAAGATTACGCAAAAACCGTTTGAGCTAGAATCATCAAATTTTATACATGGGCATTATTCAAAATTTGTAGTTTTCTATCAACTTTTGAGAAATGTAGCTCGACTGGAAGAACGTTTTGATTTTTTTTCCTCTAAAGTGACTGTAAAAATAGATATATGTTTGATAGTTTTTTCACATGATTAAAAATTGTATAAAACTGCTATATATAGAATTTCAGCTCGATTGAATCGCTGAAAGTACCAGAATTAATTTTTTAACACTGCAAATCACGCGCCAACACGTGACGTGGTACCATCAACAAAGAGCCAAACACGCGCTGGTTTAATAAATATTATTTATTAATTATAATTTGTAATTAATTTAATTTAATTTAAATATAATATGTGTTAATTAATCCAATTCAAATTGCGAGATAGTCAAGTGGAGACACTCCAGATTTTTTTCCAATGAAATTAAATAATGTAAGGTGATATATTTTGAAAATTGGAAAGAAAAAAAAATTTTAAACTTAAATATTTTATATTTAATATCTTGAAAATCTTAATAATAGGCTGGTTAATATTGTCCATGAAAGAATGGTTATAGAATGGATAGATACTAACGAAGAGAGAAGAGGATCTTTTGATGTCGCCACATCTGACTGATAAATCTTATTTTATTTCTTTACAAGTCGATGAAAAACCAAACGAATCCTGAAATGAAAATAAAAAATGAAATATAGATTATAGTAATATGAACATTATATGTGTATATATAAACAGAAAAAGCGAAAGATAAAAATTATTACTTCTTTTTTTTTTGAATTTGGAAGGTGGAAGATAATCAAAATAAAACGATAAACTTCAACCTCCGTTGTACGGCTATAATCGAAAACCAATAAAATATGAATAAATTTTGAAAATACTATATATATATATATATATATGCTTATATATTTATTATAGGTATATAAGGAGAATGAAAGAAGAACAAATAGATATATATTTAAGAAATGGAAAGAAAAACAAAAAAAAAAGATAAGAAATTTAAATAAATTTAACGTTAAGAAGATATAAAAATGATTAAATGAGAATTGAGGAATAAATTAAAAAAAAATTATTATGTGGGTAATAAATATTCGAAAAGAGTATAAAAATTTACATTCATTCAATAGTGATTTCTAGATTAATGGAATTTTTTTTTTTTTTAAAAAAAGATTCAGTAATTTGTTGAAATTATGTATTATTCTAAGATGCAGAAATGAGTTAAAAATAAAATTACTATTTAAAATAAATATGGAGAAGGATTAAATGGCTAAATACTTAATAATTGTGAATTAATTAAATGAAATTTTGAAAAATCTATCTTTTAAAAGAAAAGGAAATTTGTTGTTTAACTTCATTTGAACTATTATATGTTAATTAATTTTGTAGAATGTTTCAAAATATATAACTGAGGAATAATAATAAATTAATTGTGGGGATGATATATATAATTTTTATACAAACTATCAAGAAATTTAATATTCGGGTTTATTAAAGAAGAATTTTTATAAAATAAAAATATTGGAATATAATAATTTTAAAATTTTCTAATCAATTTATATTTAAATAAAATATATTATATTAAAATATTTTTAATAAGGAAAATTTAATCAAATCAGTTCTAATATTAGTACTTTACGGTCGATGTCTGTGCTTATGTACCTCACCAGTCGGAAGATAGAAATGTTGAAATAATAAAATTAAAATATGTTTTATATTTTATTTATTATTATTAGTGCAAAGTTGCTATAGATAAATAAATATTACTAATGAGATATTTAAAATATAAAAAAACTTATCATCGGTACAATTAAGGTCACTAGTTTCCTATATTGGGCAGGCAGTTTTCTTCCACACCAACGAACAAATAACAATTGAAGGCTTAACCTTGTTGTCACAATATGAATTTATAATTAATAAGCTAATTATATTTATTATTTAATTAAATTGTGAGTTATTATTAATTTAATTGTAAATTTAATTATTACACTTTAAATATTATAAAACTAAATAATTCTGGTTAAATTTTATTCAGTTGGTTATTATTATTTAATTGTTCTTTTTAATTTGTTTACTATGAAACTCAGCAGTTGTGAAAAGGCGCGAATATACACCGGTTCATTTAAAAAAGGCAACTAACATGGCATCGATTAGCAAGTGACTATCTCAGTTTACGGCAAGTAAATTTATATTGTGAATTTGACAAATTATGGACAACTGATCGAAGTTTAAAACATTTTTGAAACGTTTCATTCATTAATACTACTAGATTAGAAGAAAGAAGTTAAAATCGTACTTTAAATATGGGATAGGCAACCAAGTGCCCGCGAAGCCATTTTCAAGTGCCCACAATCAAATTACTAATTGTAAGTATTAAATTATTTAAAAAAAATGGTAAAATGTTTTTGCTTTTAGTCTCTTATACATTTTCGACTTTTTTCAATATGGTTCTAAAAAAAAATAAAAAGGGTAAATAAAATGTTTTTGCGATCAGGCTCTTAAACATTTTTGACTTTTTTTCAATATGGTTCTAAGTATCACCAAGTGTGCCCACCCCTCTTATATTCTTTCAGAAATGTGCCCGACTATTGAAAAAGGTTGCCGACCCCCTTCTTTAAATCACTGAGTTTCTCTCTGCACTCAAAATTAAAATGCCTTTTCTATGGCAACACAGAGTACACTTATTAACCAACGGGATGGATAAGATCCCTAATTAAGTCAGTAAATATAAGAGAATTATTTATTTATTAAAATAGTAGTAGGACTACACCCATTAAAATCCTCTTCATTCACACGCGCTCCCTTTAAAATTAAAAATTTGATTATTTTTAAATTACTTGAATTCATTGCATAATGTAAGGGAGTATAATTATTATAATTTTGATTTTTTATATTAATATTAAATGAGTGTAAATTATAAAAATATTTAATACCACTTAAATCTCCTTTTTCAGATGCTTCCCAAACATCTCTATATTATCTCTTTTTTCTATTTTACCATGAAAAATAATTTCGCTTAACTCATCCAGTGAAGAAACATTTACTTGCAAAATAAATAACAAGGATTACTTACATTTAGTGAGTTGTATGTAGAAAAGTTCATATTATCCACAGGGATCAAGAAGATAATCAAGAATTCAAATCAACATCCAGAAGCAGAAACATGAATTAAAGTAAAAATAACATATTAGATTATAAAATTTTAAAATAAATTAATCTACATTGAATTAAAAATTAAATTAATACTAAATACTGACCTCGGAGTTAATAAAGAGTTGATATATCTCGCAGATTATACTCGTAGACTTGAATTGAATCGTTCTCGTCTAGATAAATAAGAAATTAATTGCTATAATTTTAATTATTGTTATTTTATAATGAAATAAAAACTTATAAAAATTATTAATAAAAAACCTCTTATTTTTAAATTAGTATAATTATATTAATATTATATTAAAAATAATATTTAAATTAAAAAAATATTAAATTTGGGGGTCCATGAAATGAAAATAGGGGTCTACGGGGGCTAATGCGGTCCACGGGGTCCACGTGTTTGCCGACATGGATTTTTTGAAGATGACTAAAAAAAATAGGGGGTCTATCCAAAACCGAAAAACATGCCAAGGGGTCCACGACAAAAAAGTTTGATGAACATAAATTAAAAAAAAAATAGTCAGATTATGTAAAATTAATGTAGAGTATATAGCAAGCGTGTATTAGGGAAATAAGTCCAAGACAGTTAAATCTCATCCATTGGGGGTAAACAAGAGATTGTTATGAAGGAATAAAAAAACAATTGTCCCCTTACAGGTCACGGATAAGCAAAGCATTTGAGGTGGCGGCGAATCTTTTCAATCTGTCAAAATTCATTAATTAATAATCAATTAAGGAAACACCGTAAAATTATATTATACTAGTTAAAATGTATCTACGTTTCATAATGAATATAGTACCAATTTTACATATTTTTTTAATTATTTATTAAAATTGTTAAATGGAATTGCTAAAAATGACCCATTAAAAATTTGTTTCCTAATATATACAAATTCTAAGTCTAAGAAAGTTCTCGAATATTGTTACAATCGAATTCTAAAGCTTCTCTAAAATATGAAATGTAAAGTTAAAATTCAAAGTACTATAATATTTTTTACAAAACACTTTAAAATACTTTTTATTTTTTACTGTCCCCTTTTTAACATTATATTGTTTGGCAATTTTTCATACTAGAATTGAGAAGTTATCAGATAGATGTTGATATAATGTTTGGTTTCAAAAAGAAAGAGTGAATTTCCATATTAAAAAAAAAGCTTGTCTAATTGATCTACTATATATAGAATGTCAACTTGTTTGTATCGAGGAAAGTACCGGAATTAATTTTTTAAATTTTTTTACACATCACGCGCCAGCACGTGACGTGGTGTCATCAACAAATAACCAAACACGCGCTGGTTTAATAAATATTATTTATTAATTTTAATTTAAAATTTTAAGTTTAATTAAATTTAATTTAAATATAATATATGTTAATTAATCCAATATCAAAATATGCGAGTTAGTCAGGTGGAGACACTCCAGATTTTTTCTTATGTAACTACTTTAACATCCCGGAAATAGTTATCAAAAATATGAATTGAATCATTTTGAGGAAACATTACTCGAAAAATTTAAAAATTTTACTAGTTTTTCTTGAAAACTATTTAGACAATTTGTTTCAGAGCCTGTAACAAATTCAGCCACCACATGAATGATGAATACAATTAATTTATCATTTAGTCTTCATATTTATGTATTTACAATAAAAATATAAAAATTTGAGTTTATTTGAATTGACCTCTTTGTTAAACACGTTATTTGCATACACATTAGTGCACGTGTAATAAGATTAGTTGAAAATTCATTCATTTTTGGGACAACGTTTAAACTTATAATTGTAATTTTTTTTGTTTTGTTTTTTTTAATTGGCTCTAAATATAGAAGTCCAAATTAGCTAAAATTATTCCATCACATTAAATAATTATTATATTAATATTATTATAATTTTTTTTTTAATTTGTTGAGATTTGAACCTTTATCTTCAAATTCAGTAGTTCACCATTTTACCATTGAAATTCAATTTCAATTTAAAGAGTATGTTTATTAGCCAAAATTTTACAATACACCTGTCCCCCGTTTTACACGGAAGATTGGTTCCGAACAAAACCGTGTAAATCGAAATCTTAAATTTTCTAAAACCGTGTAAAACGAAAAAATGTGGAAATTCAATCATATTTTAATTCTTTTATTATTTTATTAGGTACTATATGTAAGTACATAATACAGAATTTGATTCATTCTATATTAGGAACAAAAAATATAAGAATATAAATGCGTGTATGAAGCCGAATATACACTTTTACCAGTTTTTACTATCTTGCGATCACGAAAATTTTCGATGTCGAGATTTTGATGTTTTTATACATTTCGAAGGTCCCTGACTCATTTTCATTAAGGTTGGGAAAAATGTCTCTGATGTATGTGTATGTAGACAAGATTACGCAAAAACGGTTTGAGCTAGAATCATGAAATTTGTATACGGGCATTATTCAAAATTCGTAGTTTTCTATCAACTTTTGAGAAATGTAGCTCAACTGGAAGAGGGTCATTACATACAACGTTTTCATTTTTTATCCTCTAAACTGTCCGTAAAAATAAAGATATATGTTTGATAATTTTTCACATGATTAAAAATTGTATAAAACTGCTCTATATATAGAATTTCAGCTTGATTGAATAGTTGAAAGTACCGGACTTAATTTTTTAACACCACTGCAAATCACGCGTCAGGACGTGACGTGGTGTCATCAACAAAGAGCCAAACATGCCCTGATTTAATAAATATTATTTATTAATTTTAATTTATAATTTATAATTAATTAAATTTAATTTAAATATAATATATGTTATTTAATCAAATTCAAATTCCGAGATAGTCGAGTGGCGACACTCCAGCTTATTTGAAATCCGTTAATTTATAAACCGTGTAAAATCGAAATCGTGTAAAAAAAGTACCGTGTAAACGAGGGACAGGTGTAGTTGATATATATATATATATATTTATCAGAACATACAAAAGATGAAAGTTACAATATTTATAAAATTAAATTGTTTCTTTTTGCGATCATTTATTGATACGATAATACAATATTACTTAATTATATTTAATTTTATTTACATTTTTTTCCTTTTTTTTTTTTTTTTTTTTTTTTTTTTTTTTACTTAAGCATATTTTAAGTTGAAAATACATATAATCAGGGTTGTGAGTGTCAATTCATCAGGAAAGGCTAGCAAATCCTGGAGATTGCGATTTTACCATTGAACTACGCTCTTGTTTATAAATTATTTCTTGATATCATTAAACATTTGAAATAATTCATCGCCTATTTTTATTATTTTATTTAATTTAAATATTAATTCAATTTAAATATTGAAATTCAAATATTATTAAAAAAAATTAAGCTGGAGTGTCTCCAATCGACTATCTCGCAATTTGAATTGGATTAAATAACAGATATTATATTTAAATTGAATTTAATTAATTATAAATTATAAATTAAAATTAATAAATAATATTTATTAAACCAGTGCGTGTTTGACTCTTTGTTGATGATACCACGTCACGTGTTGGCGCGTGATTTGAAGTTAAAAAATTAATTCCGGTACTTTCAGCAATTCAATCAAGCTGAAATTCTATATATAGAAGTTTATACAATTTTTAATCGTGTGAAAAACTATCAAACTATCAATCTTTATTTTTACAGTCACTTTAGAGGAAAAAAAATCAAAACGTTCTTCCGGTCGAGCAACATTTCACAAAAGTTGATAGAAAACTACAAATTTTGAATAATGCCCATGTACCAAATATGATGATTCTAGCTCAAACGGCTTTTGCCTAATCTTGTCTACACACACACACACTCACATACACACAGATATTTTTCTCAACATTAGTGAAAATGACTTAGGGTCCTTCAAAACGTATAAAAACATCAAAATCTCGACATCGATAATTTTCGTGACGCAATACTATCTCTGGCGAGACAGTAAAAACTAATAAAATTTGACTAAAAATATAATATTATTATTAAGAAGTAGAAAAATAATCAATAAAAAATTTGAAATCATTTCCAGGTGTTATTAAATACCATCCTATTATGTCAAGTTGTTTGAAATAGAAAAACATGAACAAAATATTAATTTTTTTCCATTGAATTCCCTTCAATTGTAGATTTCAATTTCTCCTTGAAGTGGTAGCAATGTATCTGTTACGCAGACGCGATTGCATTTTGTGTGAAAGTCGTTAGTTTATTTTGCTCCTCCCACATGGAACGGCCAATAAAAGAGTTCTGGGCGTGTCTATGTTCACCTATCTATATATTATTCATGGATATATATATATATATATATATACTTAAATATTTATATATGTACGAGTGATGATCATGTTCCAAGGCACGTGGGTCATATAATCTTCTTCACGCCAGACAGTAGCACCTGAAAAAAAATATGATGGCCAATAAAATTATTCAACAACACAACAAATGAAAATACAACAACCGAATTCATTTGACCCAGGTTGTTATCAATCTTTGGGTTGATTAATTGTATGTTATAATTTAATAAATTTTGGACCAGTGGAAAAATGTCTGTTCGAACATCTTGGAATTCAAAAGAAATATAAATGTCTTGGGAATAATAAATATAGGTGTACCAATATATTTTATTTTTAGATTGGATTATTCGGGTCTCTTTTAAAATTTATAAATAATATATAATA
This sequence comes from Labia minor, assembly GCA_963082975.1. Taxonomy (NCBI): domain Eukaryota; kingdom Metazoa; phylum Arthropoda; class Insecta; order Dermaptera; family Spongiphoridae; genus Labia; species Labia minor. Next base: position 28,500,309 of record OY720350.1, on the reverse strand, counting down.
ATAATATATTTGAATCAATTATTACGAAAAGGCAACATCTCCGAAATTTTTCAAAATTGTGGAAAAAAATTCCATTTTGTAAAATAAGCGTAATAACACCTATTTAGAGTGGAAAGGAGACATCTTCGAAGTTTTATCATTAAGAAAAAAATTCTGATAACTTTATTTATTTCGAAAAGGTAACAACTTTAGCAGTTGTTTCCTTTTAGGTCCCTGCGAAGTAGATCGAATTAATAAAATCATCATCAAATACCAATAAATTTGATATCTACAACATTACAACTTCCGAAATTATTGATTTTAAAAAATGGTGGCTGTAATTTTACAAAATACTGTACTATCCAAAAGAAGTTTTGGAAAGCAAATTCCAAGAGAGCAAAGGTTTTCGTTTGCTGTAAGCAGCTATAACGAGTTTGTGTACAGTTCCGTCACCTCTGGAACTGTTAAGGTACGCCAATATATAGATAATGATATGAACGAAGAGGAATTTCATTTACTAAAGCATTTAACAAATTTCCCTTCTTTAACAAATTAAATGGATTTTTCTGCCTATTCTTCAAATGTGCCAATTAATGCAAAAAAAAAAAAATAGTCGACATCAAAAAGGTGATTCAGTATATTCCAGTAGAATATACACAATTTTACAAAGATTTATTTTTGTGGCCCACAACTAATGAAAATACCGACCAAGATTTTTAAATTGTCTACAGAAATAAAAATAGTCCAAAATTTTATCAAAAATGGCATTCATTGCATATTATACTTGTGTTTTTAGTATATTATTATTTTTGTAAGGTTTTTTCATATTTTTAAATAAAAAAACAAGTCATAGTAAAAAATTGTTTAACTTATTTCACACACACACACACACACAAACTAACAAAGGACGAAAAGGGAACATATCAAAATTTTTTTTTTTTAATTTTCAGTACAAAACTAATTTATTAAAATAATGATTGACACAAATTAATATTACCTGAAGATAGCTAAAAAGAAACAGAAGAAATAGTTCAATACAATTTTTAATTTTTTCAAAAATCAGTTTTTTTTTTGTCCCCTGAAGAATTACAATTTTTGGAATAATACCTTTTCGAAATAATCGATTCATTTGAATTTATTGATTTTGTTAATTTTAATAATTTAATTTAAATAATTATCGAATAAGAGAATTTTACAACCAGTAACATTAATGGCTTTATCTTTTCATTATTATCATGAAATTAATCACTAAATGTTTGTTATGAATTATTTGTTTAATTTAATTATATATTTTTATATAAACTATAATAAACCTTTAAGTTCTAAGAATTAATTTATTAATTAATTTCATTATCTTTTATCTGTAAGTGTATATCTTGTCTTCTTATATATGTGCCACTCAGAAGCAAAACCTTTTAACTCTAATTTTTAAAATTTTGCTAGTAATGTAATGAAATGTAATCTACAACATATGAAGTGAATAATGAACTTGATAATCTTAATATTCTATATACATTTTTCTGTAATCAATAACCCTGAATTTCCTGCAAGCTGTAAACTTTGGGCTTCATTTTCTCAGTTTGTTTATATGTGGAGTTAATCGCTTTGGACTTCTGAGTGGCACATATAAGAATGAATCCCTATTTCATTCATTTTTTTTTCTTATATATATAAAATTTCTAATGCATAGTTGAAGGTTAAATTAACATAATTGTGCAGAAAATTGGAAAATTTCAGAAAATTTAATTATGATTAATTTGAATTTCCCGCGTGTGACGTCATAACAATTGTTAGTCACCTGTCGACTCACCCTTCATTCCCTTTCAATATGCAATATTTATTTGTTTATCATTTATTTTTCTTCAATATACATTTTAATTAATTATTATTGATAAATTAGTTTGAAAAATAGTCTTAATAATTTTAAAAAATATGTATTTTATTTTTGTTGTTTAAATGTTTATCGTTTATTTTTCGTTATCAATTTTTGTTGACATTTTTGAATAAATATCATTTTTTTGATGAACAAGTGGTATACATGGTTTTATGAAAAACTAAGTGAATTAATTTTTTAGTTTACCAATTCTGGTTCTTTAAAATGCCACAAATTAGAAGAACATGCTACAAGTCAATTAAACTGACAAGCAAAAAGAAGCGCGAAATGAAGTTGAACGGAATAAATGAAACCAAGGAAGCACAGTGTTGCGTTTAATTAACAATAAGTATAAATATGAGAATGGATAAGGAAATGAAATTGTTGCTGACGTAAAATAATATATATATATATATATAAAAATTATATTTATAGCTTCTTTTAACCTTAGTATATATAGTTTAGGATAGAGGGCTTATGAAGTATTTATTAAGTATTAATGTAAGATAAGCACAGTTAGTTTAATTTTGATTGTGTATATAATATTCTATAAATAACGTGTAATTTAATTATTCTTTTAGGTATGTATTATTTAAATGTGTAAATATTCTAATAATTGTATAATAATTGTAAATATTCTTTTAGAATTAATAAAATCACGACAAAAACGAAGAAACCTTTCTCTCATTTGAAAGCCACCTTATATATATTTATTGAAAGTTAAGGCAGAGGACAAAGTCAGCTAGCATTTATATAATATAAATAATATTTATAATATATAATATAATATTATAAATATATTATGTGTGTAATAGAATTTATTTGAAATTCAGCAAAAGAAGTCATTTTTCAAATTTTTATTCTTAAAGTAATTAATTCATATGTGACAAAAAATTCAAATAAATGAATGTTTAGATAAAAATTATATTTAGTAGTATTTATATATGTACATACTTAATAAGACTAAGTTAAATAATTTTTCCTGTTATTACATATGACCATCTGAAGATGTTTTAATTTAAAATATAGAAATTTTATTATTTACCACATTAAGAATTTTATATTATATAAAAACAAGATATAGAAAACATATGAGGGTAGGTCAATAAGTACGTTATTTTTTGAATTTCCCGTCTCTTAAATGAAATGACAACATTCCCCCTGTCAGCAGGCAACTATCAGCTGACCCCTGTCGAAATTTGAACCAGCAAAGTCTCTTAGTTTTTGTTTGAAATCCATTAATAGCAGACTACCTCGAGATTTGAGAAGAAAATCGAAAAAAGCGAATTTCTAAGAGAATCCATGAATTACTCACCCTCATCCGCCTTATTTTCCGGATTTAGCCCAGACCTGAAGAAATGGCTCGGCGGAAAGAGATTTGACTCCAACAATGAAGACTCCAACAATGAAATCATCTCGCAAACAAATCTATATTGATGTCCTCGTCAAATCTTCTCCTATTTTGTGAAAGGGATAAAAAAATGGAGAAACATTGGACGAAGTGTATAGAGCTCCAAGGAGACTACTTTGAAAAATAAAATGTTTTATCCAAAAATCTGTGTTTATTCAATACTTCTTTCAATATCTGTGTTTCATTCAAATTCACGTATTTAATGATCTGCCCTTTATGTTATTTTTATCAAATAATAGATATTTCAATATATGCATGTTTGATTTTTTTTTTAAGAAAGTCTAATTTCCTTTCATAATTATAACCAAAAAAACATTCTTATGTTTCTTAATTTCTTACTAATAGATTAAATTAAATAAATTTAAATTTTAAATTATAATAATTTTTTTTTATTCTTTGTCTCTTTAGATACTAAATTTATTAATAAAGCTTTTTCGTTTATCTGTAAATAAAAGTATTGTTACTTTTTTTTAATTAACCTTAAAAAAGTATCTCATAGTGATATACAAGAATATGCACTTATATCAAATAATAATCTTAATTAATATCAAATGTACTCTTGTAAATTGATATAAGTAGATAAGATTGTAGTCATGCTCAAACATTTGAAATAATAAATACTTTAATTGTTGAAAAAGGATAGGGTACAAAGAAAAAAGGAACAACAACAACAATACCAACAACAAATAAACAACACGCCATGTACAAAGCGTAAATTCGCATGAATAGGATTTTTTCCAAGGCAAAGAATTCGATGAGGGAAGTAAGAAAATTCCACAAGCGATTTGTATTAAACGCTCATTCACGTATCCTATGCATTATTGGATCCAAAGCATTTAAACAGCTCGACTCTTCTTTGGTCAGGGATAATTTGTGACCAATTGGCTTTATGATTTGACTGGCAGCCATAGAAAATGCATGTGCAATAATGCAAATTCGCGATGCAATTGGAGACGGTGCCGCAATCATTTCTACGAAATTTACAACGTTAAAAATACAATCCTTCAATGAGGGGGAGCGAAGGGGAAGAGATTGTATTGAACCAACCGAACCGAAAGTATTAATAATCAGATTTATAATTATTATTTTTTTTTCTCATTTTTTTAATTGTTTTTTGTTGTTTTTTTTTTTTTTTTTTTTAAATTTAATAAATCCAACAGCTAGCTGGCTAAATGAACAATGACAACAACAACAACCGCCACGCCGGCCGGTTGAAAACAACAAATCATCCGTTTTACACGAACCAACATAGAAAAAGTCCCGGGAAGGTCAGGTCAGGTAATTAATATTTACTTGTTATGTATGTTCATTCTACTCTTTGAAAAAGAACATCGTATGAATGTTTTATGTTGTTTTTTATCACGAACGTTATTATTATTAGTATTATTATTTGGTTTGTATTTTTATTTTTTAAATTATAATTTAAATAATGTAACATCAACGAAATTCATTATCTTACTAAAATGTTTTCTCAAAATTCATTTAATCAAAAAAAAAAAAAAAAAAAAAAATAGAATTTATGCTTATCAATTTATTTTTTTTTTATATATTTATTTATTTTTTCAGTTTTTGTTTTAGGTTATTACCTAATCTTTAAATTAATTTAAAAAAAAAAACATTTGAAAACTTGCCTCATTAAATTTATGATACTTGTAATTTTTAGACTATTTTGAAGAAAGATAATTATAATTATTAGACATTCTGAAATAAATAAATACATAATTATTTAGGTATATTTAAATAAATAGAACCAAAAATATTATCAATCAACTGAAATATTTTTCTTTTTAATTTCATGGATATTTATGTATTTTCTGAGATTAAGATTTTACAATTTTTACTATCTCGCCAAAGATAGTATTACGTCACGGAAATTATGGATGTCGAGATTTTGGTGTTTTATACGTTTTAAAGGTCCCTGAGTCATTTTCACTAAGGTTGAGAAAAATGTGTGTGTGTGTGTGTGTGTGTGTGTAGACAAGATTACGTAAAAACGGTTTGAGCTAGAATCATGAAATTTGGTACACGAACATTATTCAAAATTCGTAGTTTTCTATCAACTTTTGAAAAATGTAATTTTTTCTGAAGAGAGTCATTACCTACCATGTTATCATTTTTTTTCCTCTAAAGTTTCCGTAAAAATAAAGATATATGTTTGATAATTTTTCACATGATTAAAAATTGTATAAAACTGCGATATATAGAATTTCAGCTTGATTGAATCGCTGAAAGTACCGGAATTAATTTTTTTAACACGTTGACTGGCAATCGCGCGCAAGCACGTGACGTGATGTCATCAACAAAGAGCCAAACACGCGCTGGTTTAATAAATATTATTTATTCATTTTAATTTATAAATTATAATTAATTAAATTTAATTTAAATATATAATATATGTATTTAATCCAATTCAAAATATGCGAGATTTTCGAGTGGAGACACTCCAGATTTTTTTAAATAGGATTCGTTTATTAAATCTAGCCTAATATTTATATATATATTGATTTGTTATTGTTTTATTTATTTTATTTTATTATTCTTCGTTACTATTTATGTATTATTTTATGTATTTATTCTTGTCACGCTCAATGAGGATTCCTTTACAGTCCGCCAATGGGTTGCTTATTTATTTTTAAATTTATTTATTATCTCTTTTTGTGTCTGTGTTATATTTATTTATTTATAATAGTAACCGACTCTCGAAATAAAATAGTATTTTTTTCTATCCGGGTGGATCTATCTACATAAGGAGTTAAGGGCCTGATACAATTAGATCGGTTAGAATATAGTTGACTGATTGTCAAGCTGTGCCCCAACGAAGATGGCTCTTTAATTGAAGTCTTTGGATTTGTGAAAAATTTTATTATAAACACTAACAGTCCTTGCATATTATATTTAATATATTAAACAATATTAATGAAAAAGCAAATTAAATATACTTTTGAATTTAAATTAAAAGTTTTTTTTATAAAAGTTTGAGTCTTTAAATTTAAAATTTCTATCTTCCACAGCTTAAAATTATTATTATTTCTTATTAGAGATAATATAGCTAATAATTATTGTGTATACAAGTACAATATATTTATATATGTGCCACTCAAAAGCAAAAGCTCCACATATAAACAAACTGAGAAAATGAATCCCAAAATTCACAGCTTGTAGAAAATTCAGGTTTATTAATTACAGAAAAATGTATATTGCATTGCAATATTAAGTTTATCAAGTTCATTATTCACTTCATATGTTGCAGATTACCTTACATTACATTACTAACAAGGAGGCAACTAGCCGAGCGTGTAGCATAACAATTTTCTACACAAGAAGTCGGCGTTCGATTCCAACTAAGAACAAATTTTTCTAATAAAATTCAATTTAACATCAGCTGCCTCCGGCCCCAGGAACTTACAGTTCCTGGTTCGATACATGCGGAAGGCAACGGGAAACCACCGCATTAACATTCCCAAGAAAAATTATCATGGCTAGGCAGCTTCTAAGGCTATCCTAGTCATGATGATAGCCAAACTCCGAAACGGAGACGGCACCTTAAGAAGAAGACATTACTAACAAAATTATATAAAAATGTAATATTTAAAAATACTCAATGTTATGTATATTTTTCTTATTATTTTTTTTTTATTTTTATTTTTACAAAAATATTGAATTTTAATTTCATGTAATATTACAAAAAAAAATAATTGTTATTGACTAAATCAATCACGATTGCTAAAAATCATCAAATTTCAAATTTCAAAAAAAAAAAAACAATCATACTCAATACTATAAAAGTTTAAAAATATTTCGTAAATATCTTAGATAAAAATATAAATATTGTATCTCATTACCATTATAATATGATCATAAATATTATTTGTTATTAAAATATATAGAAATTTATATTTTAATTTATCTTTTATTTTATTGTTCGTTATTTGTAAAGATAAATTAAATTTTTCTGATTTTTCTGATTCAAACTGGGCGGTCCACTTAATGAAGGTAATATAAATAATAAATAAAATAAATAAAAATAAAATAAAAAAAACTAAATGAATTAGGTTAGGTCAAGAATATAATATTATTTATAATTTAAATTATGGTTGAAGGTATTTGTTTGATAATCGTCTGGTTTAATAATAATAATAATAATAATAATAATAAAGAAAAAAAAATACTGATTATATGAATAGAAATAAATTTAAAACTAAAAGAAAAGTAATCGAGTGAGGATGAGTGGAATGTCTTAGATATATTTAAGTATTACGAGAAATCATTCTTTTATCTTTCTATATATATATATATATATATTTTGTGTTATGTTCTTAATGAGTAATCCGGTCCTGATGCTTGCTATGTGTAATAAAAATGGAAAACGTATTTAAAATTAAAGAGGGAAAGGAATAAAAAAAAATATTAATAACGTTAATAAATATTATTTTAGCGACGTTCTTTTCTAAGATTAATATTATTATTTTTTTTTTTTCTAATGGTGACTTGTTCTTGGGTCGGCTGCGGGTGATTTGCTCCAAGGAGTCCGGGACGGGGGTCCTTTTAAAAAGAGAAGCCGCTTGGCCCGGGCACGCGCTCGCATAAAAGGGTCAAAGTTGAACGCCCATTTGAAAAGATCAAACACTCAGCGGCGCCCGGACAGGAATTTCGGCGAACGATTATAAATATTTACGCGCCATGCGATAAATTAACACCATATATGGGCAAAGAGAGAGCCGCCAATAATACAATACTATCTTTTCGGGATCTGTGCAACAGCTTCTCTGGGAGTCCAACGGAATGACAGCTGTCACATCTCTTTCCTTTTAACAAGAGGGAAACAGAGAAGAAGAAAAAAAAAGAAGAAGAAAAGGAAGAAGAAGAAGAAGATGAAGAAGAATAGGGAGGGAGTTAAGAAAGAACAGGTGAACGAATTATGGGCACCCACTTCGGGGGCTTTGGTTACTACCAGGAAATTTGTACGCCTCAAATAAAATTTACTTAACCATTCTTCGGCTAATTTCAATTACAATCACGTGTCGTAAGATTCCCACATCACTCCAGTTGAAATAGAAACAAACACAAGCTTTACTTTATATTTTTGTAATGATTTTGTATCAGGAAAGATAAGTTGAAAAGTTTTTTTTTTTTTTTTTTGATGATGTAAATGTCAAAAGAAAAATTATACAATACACAATAAAACTACACTGAATTTTTGATTATTTGATTTATCAATAATAATAATAATATAATTGTATTTATATGTATCTACTAATATTATTAATTTCTTATTTCATGGATAATAATAAATTAATCAAACAATTTATGCCAAATACTAATTTATGACAGTCTCTGTCTATCCTCACCTGGCGTCATCAGTCTGAAATAAATATCATTGTGGAAATATTGAAATTGAATTACTATATATTACACTGGTCAACAGTGGTTTTGGTGTCAAAGATTTTGGAGGTGATTTTATATGAATTTGATGCCCTGAATTCAAATATGCCATTAGTTTTTGCCTATCAGCTCGAATTTTTAAGATATCAAAATTTTAGTAAATTATTACACTGTTTTAAAAGAAAATCATGGTTTAAATAAACAAATTAAACAGGGAAATTTTATTATATTACATAGATATTACTTATTAATACAAAAGAAAACAGAAAAAGTCATCATTTAAACCAATTACTCACTGAACATTTCGGAAACTTCGCGTGACATTCTTGAATGTATTTTGGAACAATCCCGTTTTAAAGTCCAGTAGTAATCTCCCATCTTCCTTGATAGCGATCCTCCAAACATTTTATATCTTGGTGCAATCTTTCACCTTGCTCCTCAATAATCTCTCCTAAATTTTCAGGAAAAAGGTCTAAGTGACTATGTAAATAGTGCACCTTAATGCTCATGTTTCACCCATGGGATCTAAAATTATTCAGCATCTCGTTGACTAATTCAACAAAATTTTCAGCTTTGTGTTTACCCAAAAACTTTTGGACAACTGAAACAAATGAATTCCAGGCTTTTTGTTCAATCTGATTCATTGAATTTATGAAGTCAGGGTCTTTAATCAACTGTCTTATTTGTGGGCCATCAAATATTCCTGCTTTAATTTTTTCCATACTCAGCTGAGGCATTTTTTCCCTATATATGCAAAGCATGATCCATTCTTTTCAAGAGCCTTTAAAAACTGCTTCATTAGACCCAGCTTGATATGCAGTGGTGGAAAGATGATTTTCTCTCGTGGAACTAAAGGATCGTCTTTTTATAATAAATGAATTAAAATAATAATTAGTTATTTCATAAATATTATTATTTTAAATTCAATTGATTACCAAAGAAGACTGACAATAGGGCAAACATATAAGAATTTATCCCTGTATAAATTTTACAAAACTCATACTTAAAAGTATTAAATAGAAAAAATCTGGAGTGTCTCCACTCGACTATCTCGAAAATTTGAATTGAATTAAATAACATATATTAATTTAAATTAAATTAAATTAATTAAACTATAAATTAAATATATAATATATAATATTTATTAAACCAGCGCATGTTTGTCTCTTTGTTGGCGCGTGAGATTTGCAGTGTTAAAAAATTAATTTACCTGAAATTGCTGCATTACAACCGATTTCAAGCAAAATTCTTGATTTAGATAATATTTTTATCTAAAATTTTTTTCTACTCACAAAATATAAAGATAATATATACAAATAATATTTATTTTATATTAAATATCTAAAGTATAATTGAAATTAAAAAAAAAATAAGAAGAAATTAGATAACTGCTCAATAATAATAAAAAAAAATATTTAGAAATTTATTTTTATGAAATAATTTAATTTCTATTTACAAGTACTCAATACTATTCGATATTATAATTACATAAAAGACTATTATATAATATATTTCATATTTATTTTATGTATAGGTATAGGTATATAATTTCATAAACATAAAAGTAGATATCACTGGAAATAATGAATTTATTTTATTTACTTGATTTTTAAAGAGAATATTTAATTTCTAAAAAAAAATAATTATTTACCTTTTCCCCATTGCGGATTATTTATTAACTTCCTCGATTAAATGTGAAAGTATACAAAGAATACATTTCCATTTATTTTAAGAAGCGCATCGTCAATCAAACCTGTATGAATAGAAATAGGAAATGAATTTATCTTACAAGGATAATAATTTCCATCTATTAAAGTACTTATTTTTGAATAGTTTCAAACGATATTATTTTATCTATGACTAAGAGATGAGCTACCCTTTTGTTAGGGGTAAATGTCCGACATACAATCGATAAGATACCAACAACCCAGTTTAGATAAAATCAGTTAATAAACCTCGTTTAAGTATGAAATAAAATATTAACAAAATAAGAATGGATGAATTGATAAGAATATTGATTATTGAATGTAAAATTAATAATTACAATAATAATTTAATTATTTTTTTTTTATTGACTCTATTAAACTAAGTAGTTATGATATAATAGTTTATAAATTATTTTGATTTTGATTCCATTACTATCAATATTATACCTATTTTTTGAATTTTTGTGAATATTTTCAAATTCAGTAATTCAACATTTGATAATTGAGCTATGCTCTTAGATAAAATTAAAATTTAAAAATTAAATTAAATTTATTTAACAAATATAATTAAAAATCTAATCAATAAATATAAAATTATAAAATATTTAAATAAATTAAAAAAGAATATTAAAAAATTTAATTATAATTATTGTCCATTTTATTTTTGTATTTTTTTTTTAAATTAATTAATCTAAATAATATTAAAAACTTATGATTTATTTTTAATTGAATATACTATTGGTTTTTGAGATTCTTGAATTATGAGTATAATTATATTATTTTACTATCTCGCCAGAAAATTTTCGATGTCGAGATTTTTATGTTTTTATAGGTTTTTAAGGCCCCTAAGTCATTTTTACTAACAATAAGGTTGAGAAAAATATCTCTATCTCTCTCTCTGTGTGTATGTGTGTGTGTGTAGACAAGATTACGCAAAAACGATTTGAGCTAGAATAATGAATAATGAAATTTGGTACACGGGCATTATTCAAAATTCGAGGTTTTCTATCAACTTTTGAGAAATGTAGCTCATCCGGAAAAGGGTCATTACCAACCACATTTACATTTTTTTCATCTAAACTTACCGTTAAAAATAAAGATATATATTTGATATTTTTCATATGATTAAAAATTGTATAAAACTGCTATATATAGAATTGCAACTTGATTGAATCGCTGAAAGTAACGAAATTAATTTTTTAACACGACTGCAAATCACGCGCCTCCACGTGACGTGGGGCCATTAACAAAAAACCAAACACGCGCTGGTTTAATAAATATTATTTATTAATTTTAATTAAATTTAATTTATAAATATAATATATGTTAATTAATCCAATTCAAATTCAAATTTGGAGAAACTCCAGATTTTTTTTAATGATTTTATGAACTTGCTGTTTAAGCCAATGTATTTTACTTCTTTTCATTATTTTTTCAATAATTTATATTTTTAAAATTTTTAAAGTTGGTATGATTCGAACTCAAATCAATAATTTTTGACTATTTGAGATCCGTTTTAATAACACAAAACAAAATTAAAATTATAACCAATACCAACTCTTATCATTCCTTTCATGTTGTTTTCTTTGCATTTGCATCACTTAATCGTAATCATTGTGTATTATGATCTATTTTTCACTCCTGACTGATTAGCAAGGGATTGACCTTGATGGCCGTGTCAGCATCTGATTCAGATGATCTGAATGCATTTTCTGGCACGCGCCACTTGCTTCCTGAGTCACATACTCTATTACAGAAAATGCACACGTATCCATTTGTCACTGGACTTTTGCCTACTTGGTCAATTGATCGTCCAGTCATACTGAAAACATGTCTTCTATGAATATGAACAACAACAATTATCAATCATTATGGAATGGTCATCAAACGCTCAGACGAATTCGTAATCACAGAATGATTAATTAAAAATCTACATAGAATTCGAATTGCATCTGCATTCATATAATTCAACAATTGTTTGTTTAATACAATAAATATAAAACAACATTATTTAGTACTTATGATTTAATCAAGAGAATTTATATATTCTACATATAAACAGAAAAATATTAAAAAGAAATAAAAATTGAAAATTGTGATTCCAATGCAAATACACAGAATATAAGTCACTGATGTAAAAAAACAAGTAAAAATTTATATATACGAGGGTGGTCTGAAAAGGTTCCGACCTGACCAAGAAAAACGATGATTTTCAATTTTTTTTTTGTTTTATTTTTCAAAATTCAAGATAATTGAGAACTGTACGATGTCAGCTGAACGTGTGCGAAATATTTTGCAAAACCATTTGAATATGGAAAGCTGTGAGCAAGGTGGGTGTCGCATTTCCTAACGTGTGTTAGACCAAAAACTGCTTCGAAAAACCATTTCTAACGACAATTTGGCGCTGTAGGCGTAATCCAAACGAAATTTTGCGTCGATTCATAACTGTTGATGAGACTTAAATTAAATTAAATCAAATTTAATTAATTAATTAATTAAATTATTGATTAAATATATTAATTATATTAATTAGAACACCGTTATGAGAAATGTATCAGTGTTGATGGAGATTATGTTGAAAAATATAGCAAAAAAAAAAATTGAAAAACATCGTTTTTCTTGGTCAGGTCGGAAACTTTTCAGCCACCGTCGTATGTAAATTACCTAACTATAGCAATATATTTATTAAATTTTAAAACATGTAATATTTTATTATTGATTCTTTCTTTAAAATATTTTGATTTTTTAATTTATTTAAATTTTCTAAAAAAATGAATCGAATGAATATATTTAAACAATTAAGTTTAAAAATGAGATTTATATATAATATATATTAATATGAGGACATTCAATAAGTAAAGAGACAAATGGCTATAGCTCAAAAACAATTTATTTGATTCTTACAAAATTCAAAATATTTTACAACAACCCATCACTCTTGCAGCTTCCTAAGCTGACCCGTGATAAGCTTCAAAAATTGGGTTGGAAGGTTTTACCTCATCCTACCTACAGTCCCGATCTCGCCCCATCTGATTTTTACCTGTTTGGTCCACTCAAAGACGCCCTACATGGAAAAAGATTTGCTAACAATGATGAAGTTAAGGAAGTGGTGCAAAAGTGGATTCAGTGTAAATCGGAAGATTTCTTCCCCAAGGGAACAAGGAAGATGTAAGAAAAATGGAAAAAGTTCATAACTGTGGAAGGTGATTATATTGTAAAATAAACTGAATTTTGTATGAATCAAATAAACGGTTTTTGAACTAAAGCCATTTGTCTCGTTACTTAATGAATGACCCTCGTATATATTATATACGGTACTATATATATTAAAACAAAATGAAATAAAAAATAAAAAAATACGTTAGAAATTAGTATAAATCCATATAAAAATTATTTCTTAAATATGTAAATGTAATTTTAATACCTTGATTTTTAAAGAAAAATTAACCCTGTTATTTGGTTTATTAATAACGTGATTCGCGGGAATGAATTGGTAACAAATAGTGAAATGAATTAGAATTCAGTTTTTTTCTTTTTCGAATAGGAAAAAATAGCTAATTCTATTGTCTAAGCCAGGATTCGGAAAACTTTTTTAGGAAAGGGTCAAATATAAAAATTTTAAAGATCTGAGGACCAGACATGTTAGAATATATATTTTACTATCTTAACGAAGAATCTAATAAAAAATAAATTTTAAATTAATTAATTAATTTTAAATAATAAATTTTGCATTAATGTGATGGATGTAATTGTTTTGTTTGTTTTTTTTTTAGATATTATTTCATCATAATTGGGTATAAAGTTAAAACTTCATATAATTAAAGTGTTTGCAAATGGTCATCTGTTAATAATGATCTATTTTGCGATTTTGCATACTTCATTTTCGAAAATGTCTACACATTGGTATGTACTTCCAAATACAGAAATAAACCCTCGTTCATATGATTTTAATTGACTCGGAAAGATTCATCGAATAGTTTTAGATCCATATACCTATGAACTTCGTTTTTAGTGTGTCATTATTTTGCATATCAATGACTTCTAACTGAAATTCTGACAGAAGTTCGTCAATCGTACACTCAATTGTATTTTGAAATATTACATTTACATATTATATTTACATCAAAAATGACAATATTTATCCGCGGGCCGGATAAAAATAGATGGCGGCGCGGATTTGGCCCGCAGGCCGTAGTTTGCCGACCTCTGGTCTAAGTAGCATCACCACTACTCAGGCGGCGTTATTAAAACACCAGATCCTGGCTTCTAGCGCCAGATCGCTTTGACCAAAACAATCAAAAACTATAAATATTTTCCAGATTGCCTTTCAAAGTGATTTAAATGACCTTATAGGAACGATCTAGTCGATTGAATAGTTTTGTTTATACATTTATCCAAAATAAATTGTTTTTATAAAATATACAAGCTATATTTTGAAAAGTTGAAGGAAGAAGTCATGTTCCTAAAGAAAATATTCCCTAGACACCGAACCGATCCCATCCACCACCTATATATATAATAAATATAAAATTTGAATATCTATCTTTAATAATTAAATTTTAAAATGAAATATTTTTTAAATAAATCTTCATTTTTTTTAATATTATCACCTTTGGCGTTTGTTTTTATTTATATGAAAATTAATTATTAGAAAATTTGTTAAATTGAATTATTTTCATTAATATCGGAATGAAAGTAATAGCAGTTGATTTATCATTGTAGATTATGTTATTATTGATATATGCAGAAAAAATATTATTCACTTATTTTATAAATGTTGTTTAAGTTTTTAAGTTATTATTATGGAAGAGAATTTTACATACATATAAAAATAAGTTGACCCGTGGCCAGGTCCGAACCGACCGACGGTTTGAAGTAAATTAATTTCCAGCTACAGAAACAATTTCAAATAATTTTAATATATCTATTAATGTAATAAAAAACAGATATGGATAGAACATAAATATTTTTAATTTTATTTTATTTATAATATATAGCTGTAGTAGCCGGCGTTACCCGAGGCTGTGACGTCATGAAGGGCTGGGTGACGTCATATAATTTTAAATTAAGAAAAACATAATGAAGATGATTTTTTCCGAGGATAAAACCAATACATTCGTGGTGATATGTAAAAAAATCTCCTTATGTGAAATTTGGTGCGAAAAATAACCCTTCCCTTCTTATCGTCGATCTCTAATACTACCACTTCCGGTTTCCGGATTTGTACCAAAAGTTGATCAATTCATCCCACTGATGTATTAAGTAAAGATACCAAATTTCATCAAAATCCGTTGAGCCGTTCAGGCTGTACACATTTATACGGACAGACGGAAGGACGGACGGACGCACGGATAGACATCATGCTAAAAATACTTTTTTCTGTTAAGAAAATGCATGATTCGTGGTGATATATAAAAAATCTCCTCATGTGAAATTTGGTGTGAAAATAACCCTTCCCTTCCTATCGTCGATCGCTAATACTACCACTTCCGGTTTCCGGATTTGCACCAAAAGTTGATCAATTCATCCCACTGATGCAGTAAGTAAATATACCAAATTTCATCAAAATCGGTTGAGCCGTTCAGGCTGTACACATCTATACGGACGGACGGACCGACGGACGGACCACTTCCGGTTTCCGGATTTGCACCAAAAGTTGATCAATTCATCCCACTGATGCATTAAGTAAATATACCAAATTTCATTAAAATCCGTTGAGCCGTTCAGGCTGTACACATCTATACGGACGGACGGACCACTTCCGGTTTCCGGATTTGCACCAAAAGTTGATCAATTCATCCCACTGATGCATTAAGTAAATATACCAAATTTCATCAAAATCGGTTGAGCCGTTCAGGCTGTACACATCTATACGGACGGACGGACGGACGGACGGACGGACGGACGGACGGACGGACAGACATCATGCTAAAAATACTTTTTTCTGATAAGAAAATGCATGATTCGTGGAGATATGTAAAAATCTCCACATGTGAAATTTGGTGTGAAAACAATACCTCCCTTACTATCGTCGGTCGGTAATTAAACATTCATATATATTTCTATATAATTATCATTTTTACCGACCAACGATAGTAAGGGAGGTATTGTTTTCACACCAAATTTCACATGTGGAGATTTTTACATATCTCCACGAATCATGCATTTTCTTAACAGAAAAAAGTATTTTTAACATGATGTCTGTCCGTCTGTCAGTCCGTCCGTATAGATGTGTACAGCCTGAACGGCTCAACGGATTTTGATGAAATTTGGTATATTTACTAATGCATCAGTGGGATGAATTGATCAACTTTTGGTGCAAATCCGGAAACCGGAAGTGGTAGTATTAGCAATCGACGATAGGAATGGGAAGGGTTATTTTCACACCAAATTTCACATGAGGAGATTTTTTACATATCACCACGAATCATGCAATTTGTATTGGTTTTATCCTCGAGAAAAATCATCTTTATTAGTTTTTTGTCAATTTAAAATTATATGACGTCATCCAACCATTCATGACGTCACAGCCTGGTCTTACATATATATTATAAATAAAATAAAATTAAAAATATTTATGTTATATTTATATGTTTTTTATTACATTAATAGATATATTAAAATTATTTGAAATTGTTTCTGTAGCTGGAAATTAATTTACTTCAAACCGTCGGTCGGTTCAGACATGGCCACAGGTCAACTTATTTTAAATGTAATCGAAATTTTATATTGAATATGAATAAATAAAATATAATATTTTAACATTTCTATCCTCAGACCGATGACATCATATGAGGACAGTCAGGGACCATCATGAATTAGTATTAGATATATTTATCAAGAATACTTTAAATGATTCATTCAGAATATTTTTAAAATTTAAATCGGAATAAGGAAGAATTGTTTGAAATGATCAGCCAACTATTCTCCGATGAGAAGAACAGAAAACAATTCAAGATTCGGTGGAAGGCAAAAAAGAAGCAGGGCAAGGACAAGAAGGAATGCTGTCAGAGCAGGGAAATTCTTCTTCTGAAGAAGAATAGCAAAACAGTGAGAGGAGGATGAGAAGGAGGAATCGATTGTTTTTTATTGATAACCTCGGTTGATGTTCGAAGAAAAGACAAAATTTAATATTTCCAATATAAAAGAAAGAATCAAAGCATTATCATAAATTTTTTAAATCATTATCTTAATATAATATACATTCCTTTGAAAAACTAAACATCACCATTTTTTTTTATTCTTAAAGTTTAACTCTTTTATTCTATAGTTCATTACAATGCTTGATTTATTACATCACTGTTCTATGGAATTTGATTGTATAACAAAATGTTATCATAAATTTGTAAATCAGTGAAAATATCAAAGACAAGAGACTAGAAATGGAAAAAAAATTGTTAGTCTAAAAATTTTCTTTTTTTATCTTGATTTTTACTTTTAAAAAATTCAAATAAATTATTAAATGTTTTAGGATAAGTAAAATCTTTATATACACGACAAAAGTCAAATTTTAAAATGTAGAAAATTTCATTAATGGGATTCTATAGAATAATCATTAAGGATAACAATATTCTAGAAGTTTTCAAGATTGCAATTCAGTAAATCATGTTAATATACAATAAAAAGTTTATCGCCCCAACATTACTGTCTAAAAATATTATAGATAATTATATAAATTATCAATCGATTGTGAGGCATGGTCCATGACTTTAGAAGATGAGAATTTTAGTAGAGGTTTTTGATAATAAATGAAATTGAAATTAATATGTAGGTATCACAGAAGAGAATATGAATATAAGAATTAACATGATTTTTATGCATCTCCAAATATATAAAAAATTATTGAATCGACAAGTTTAGTTAGGCAGAACATTTTTAGCTGAATTGGAGAAGAAAGATTAATGATAGGTTTTTTGATATGAAAATCATAAAAGGAATATGATGATTTCAAAGTGGTGAAAAAATATATAAGATCAGATTTCAGAAAATTAGGAGAGAATAGTATGGAAATGGAGCAATATTAGTACGGTTGGAGGAATATGCTTGTTGCGATCAAGAATATTCAACATCTAAATCCTCTCATTGAAAATTATTGAAAAAATAGTGTATTTCAATAATTTGTAAAAACTGTTGATTCTAAAGTGGAAAATACAAGAATGACTGGATGAAATTTACTCTGCATTTTTTGCAAAAATTAAAATTTTTATTAGTACACGTATGTTAGAAGTATTGAAGTATTTTAATCAATATTCCTGGCATTTTTATTCTACAAAATTCCTTTTTTTTCTTATTATAATTATTATTATTATTATCATACTTTTATGTTATTATTATTACATTTTATTTATATTATTTTATTATATTACATGAATTGACTATTAAATTCTAGACAATTCTAACAACGCAGATCCAAATACATATTAGGATTGATATACCTGGTACTTGACTGACGGGTTACCTTCTCCTGAACAATTATAAATATGTTTTTCATTTAAAAATAGAATTTGGAATGAATGGAATTGTTAATAAATATTTCATTTTCTTTTTTATAAAGTTCATTCAACTAATATTTAAAGTAATTTTAATAGCTTAATTTTTTCTTTTTTTATTTTCAAATTTGTAAGCCAGTTTAAATAAAAAAAATGCTTTATATGCAATTATAATATTTTAGAAATTATTTTCATCTGAATAATTAGAGTTTTAATTCTACTTGAAGAAAGTAAATTGAAAATTAAACTAAAAATAATTTTTCATAGACAAAAATCAAAATCCGAAGATAGTCAAAAAGTTTATATAAATAATCGAAAATTCAAGTATTTCATTTCTTCTTTTTTTTGTAGTCATTTCATATCTTTAGTATAAAATAAAAAAAAATTTAAAAATAAATAACCAATCATATTTTATTTTTCAAATCAATTCCTTAAATGGTCTATTTCAACAGATCCTCTCATAGATAATATTAATCATTTAGATTTTTTTTATACTTTTCAATAAAAAAAATGTGAAATTTATTTTTATTTAAATACTAACATATTAATCAATCCGTTTCATTTTTTCCTTTAGTGAATTTTTTTTTGACATTGATAATTCAAATTATTAATGACTTTATATTAATTATAAGATAATTATATAAAAAAGTTCAAATATTTTTGATTTTTTTTTGCTTATATATATCTACATATATAATATTATATTTATTAAATATCACAAATCAAATAAAATTAATATTTCATCAAGTTAATTAAGTAGATTGATTTTTTTTTTGTTGATTTCTTATTTTTTTTTATTTAAAAATAAATACTAATACAAATAAATTTATTAATAATTTGATAAATTATATAAATAAACAAATATCACCAAAGACAAATATTAAAATAAATTACAAATAAAAAAAAAATTATTAATTTATAATATTAAAAAAAAAAATCAAATTTAATTTATAATATTAAAAAAAAATCTAATTTAATTTATAATATTAAAAATATTATTCTAGAGAAATATAATTGAAACAAATAATGATTTTAATTAAGAAAAATATACCTATCTAAATTAGATTCTAAGTTAGACTGAAAATTAAACGATTTGAAGATAAATCAATCATGTGCTGCAACTTTTGGTAGTAGAACTAACTAATAATTTGAAAATTGTTCATGAAAAAATTCAAGAAAATGTAATAATGATAAAATTAAAATAGTCAAGAAAAAAAAATATAAATGTTAGCTTAGGATGAAATTTAAAACATATTTTATTTTTTTCAATAGATTATATTAACTTATAGTATTTAATTAGAAAATAATAGTTTACAATTTTATTTAGATTATTATAATATGAACCAGATTGCATTTGATATGATAATTTGCATAGATAGTTACTGGAAAGATAAGAGGAGGCGGATCAAATGTGCTAAACATGCACCGCCTCCCACTCAATCGCTCACCCAACTTGTAGCGACCTCTAACGCGTGTTCTACAAAAACTCTTTCAACTAGATATTTAGCTTTAATTATTTTTACAAACAATTCTGAAAATTTTCTTTTTAATTTCTTCAAAAATATATTATTCATATATTAAATTAAATATTAATTGAATAGGGAATGATTTTTTCATTAAAAATTAAATTTGAATAAATAAATTAAATTGAATTATATATTGTAACTTTTGTCTCCTTTAAATTGAAATGCTAGTATAAATTTTTGATGATTTTTTTGAAAAATTCAATCCTATTTCTTCTTCTGAAGGATTTAAAATTCGTTTTTTTTTTTAAATTAAGCATTAAATTAATAGGGAATGTTTTTTTCATTAAAAATTAAATTTGAATAAATAAATTAAATTGAATTAAATATTGTAACTTTTGTCTCCTTTAAATTGAAATTCTACTATAAATTTTTAATTATTTTTTTTAAAAATTCAATCCCATTTCTTCTTCTTAAGGATTTAAAATTCGTTTTTTGTCAATTTTCTAAGGGAATTATAATTATTTTATTTGTCTTATATTTTAATTCTAAGAAAGTACAATAATAATATTAATAATAATACAAATAAAATTGAAAATAAAATAAAGATTAAAATTGATGTAACATTACGATTAATTAACTTAATTCAATTACATAATAAAATAATATTAGTAAAAGCGATGAAATTGAATTTATTTCTAAATTGAGGGATTAAAAACAAAAATTAAAATATTCATAAAACTTATACTAGAAAAGTAAGCCCGGATTGACTGATGTTTTTAGGTTATAATTATAGAAGGGAATTTTACTTACTACTTCGGAAAAATTAACCATTCAAATCCAAACTTATAATTATTTTTTTTTTAATATAACTGAAATCTATAATTCAATTCAATTTTAACATAATCTAATAATAATAAAAAAAATGTAATTTAATATTTCAACACTGCTAACCTCAATCTGATGACAACGCATAAGTCAAAGAGAGACAGTGATATTGGTTTTACAATATAAAGCGGATATAAAACAAAATCTAAGAAAATTGCATATTAACAGCATGTAAAGGTAAAAGGAAAATAGGTAAATCAAATTAGTAACATATAAAAGTATGTATATAAATATTGAAAGGCACATAAATTAAATTTCCAACAAAATAATATTTATTAAACAATTTCATGCTTTCAATTTCATTAAAATAAATTATAAATTGTATAGAAAATAGATTAATTGTTATATAATCAGTTAATGAAATATTGAAATTTTAATTGTATTAGTTAAATAATATTAATTAAAAATTTATAAAATTTAAATAAGAATCAATTTACTTAATTTAAAAATTTATTTAATTGATTTTAAATAATTTCTAATATAGTAGTTACTCAGACTGCCTTCTGTGCTCTTCGAACTTGGGTAGGGAGTTCTGCCCAATACCCCAAAATAATACGTGCTATTTGGTTGAAAACCTGTATATACCTAATAAGTTTTCATTATTTGATTTATAAAACTAAAACTAATTTTTTTAACTTAAATGGTCTTCCAACATCCAAAATATAAATAAATTCAAATATTTATTTTTTTAATGTAAATACGATTTAATTTAAATTTTTAAGTCATAATAAAAATTTTAAATGTTCTTAGCGAGATTGGATTTGACCTATCTTGTCCGATTTGATCTTAATCCAGATTAATATATTCTCCTAAAATTAGAAAAAACTTATGACGAGTTTTACCCTAGTCCAGTGATTCTCAACCACTATGCCGCGGCACTTTATTGTGAAGCTCTTAAACATTTCCGACTTTTTTTCTAAATTTTTTCAATTTGGTTCTAAAATAAAAGGGTAAACCGTTTTTGGGACCACTTTTTTCAATATGGTAAACATTTACGCTTATCTTTTTCTTTGTGTGCCGCCAAAACCGTTAAAAGTGTGCCGCGGTAAAAAGAAAGTTGAGAATCACTGCCCTAGTCCAATTCATTTACCCATCCAATTGTATGAAAAATAATAATAATCAAATAATAGTTATATTTTAATTTTATAACTAAATACTTAAATTTGAAAATCTTATAATTGAACTTATTTTTGTGAATTTAATACCAAGTTGATTTTCAAAATTTTCTATTTTATTTGTATATGATTAATTATGTGTAAAAATTAAAATATGTGTTTAAATTTAAAATCCCAATTTTTAAATTTATAAACAATTTAATAGCAATATTATTTTTTATTATTGTAATATCACATCAAAAAAGAATTTATTAAACAAAATAAACATAAAAAGAAACCTATTAATAAATTCTAAAAGAATATAACCTAGGTAATCATTACGAAATTTAAAATATTTATCCAATTTTAAAAAGACAAAAATTTAAAACAACTAGCATTTGTCTATCAAATCATATATAAATTTTTATGCTCGTAAAATCAATAAATCATTTTTGCACTTGAAATATAGTATTACGATATAATATTTGAATAATTAAACTAAAAAAAATTAAACTAAAAAGAAAAACAAAAATAATATAATTTAGTCATTTTAATTGACATTTTGAAAATATTTTTGTCTTCATAAAACACTAAAGAAAAATAATTTCTGTTTTTTTTTAAGACAAATTTATACCCTTCACTTTTAAATAGAAATGAAGAAATATTCAAATAAAATAATAATATTTTAAAAAAAATAATAATTTAAGAAAAATATTATCTAAATATTTTATTAAATTAATTAGAATGAGAACTTATAAAATAAATTATTTAAATGAAACTTTACTTGAATTTTAAAATAAAAATTGCATATTGATAAAATATATGTTTCTCTTTTAATTTTTAAAATTATATGTACATATAAAAATTCATCAGCGCAAAGAATACAATAAAAAGAACGTCTACATATCATATTTTAAAAAATTAATTTTCTGCGGTTATTGATTAGATATTAATAAAATTTATAGCCTATATTCAAATATGGGTATATAAGAATATTGTGATGTAATTTCATATTAATCGGTTGAGCCAATTTTAAGTCTATTACGTCACAATTTCCAGAACAGACAGACGAACAGACATGAAAAATTCTAAACTCACTTTTGGATTCTAGAGGTCATGAAACATCATGATATTCAACAACTTTTAAAATCTGAGTATTGGGCAGAGATATAATATATATATATATATATACACATACATACCTTTATAGATTGATAAAAATAAGTAAATAATAATTTAAATTATATAGATATATTTAAATATTTATTTATATATATATTCACAAAGTATGCTAATATGATCTATGATAGATAAATTTTTAAGATATGAGTGTATTTTTCAATTATTAAATTTAATCAATATGAAAAAGTGAAATTTTATATTATTATTACAGTGTTTGTGTCTTTATTATATAATATGGCTTGGGGGTGGGGTGAGGATTAATAATGCTAGGGATATTGGCGTGGTGCCCGTATTCAGTATTCCTTCGAGTTTAATTGTCGGCTTCGAGGTGTTCGTTTGTCGTGTGCCGTCGGCGACGTGTCTCCACGCCACCCCATCCATAAATGGTCGCCACTCACCTTCAGCTGCTCCGCACACTTCTACTTCCAAATTCAAACATTTAAAGAATTTTTTTTCTAACTAATGCTTTTTCCATCTGATCTTTTTTTTATTATATTATTCATTTAATTTCATCATTCCTCTAATCTTTTATTTTATAATATATAATCGTATAATTTAAGGTAAATGTACCAGTGGTGGACCATGTTAAGAGAAATTTTCATTAAAAAACACTATTATTCTGTAATAAAAGTGAGAATAACAACAAAACAAGTGCTAACATATTGTACAACTATTTTTAATTATCACTACAACACCAACATTCGGTTAATTTATATTAAATATTTTTTTTTTTAATATTTTTCAAAACTTATTTTTTGTTCTAGTAGTGGGCTATATGAAAATCGAAAGTTTCAGTAATGGACCATCAACCATGGGTATAAAATAAATAAATGGAATAAAATGTAATAAGGATTGGTTTTATTAATATTTTTTATAATTTCTTATTATATTTTATAATTTATTTTAATTATTCTTTATATTTACAGTTTATTTCTATATATTTACAATTCTTATCCATTAGAACTCGCGGTTTTTAAACAAGAAAGATGGTCAGTCAATGCAATCGAAAAGAAAAAGTTAATGACATTAATATAATTTAAAAAATATATTGGAAATTTTAGTAATATTAATTTAATATAATTATAATTATTCATACTAATATAATAATAAATATATTTTATTAAATTTATTATTATTAGTAATAAGACGTTTAAATATAATAAATTGTTGTTGATTTAATTTCATAAAATAAAATTATAAATTTAATAATGTTTATAAATTGGGAATGAACCTATTTACACAATTTATTATCAGCATAAAATTTAGTTATCTAAAGGAATCTGATGAAAATATAATTTAAGTTGTAAAGATTTAGTGATTAACCATGTTTATCTCAGTATTTGACCACGTGGTCCACTACTGAATAAAATTGTTCTAGACACTTAAAACAAAAAAAAAAAAATTTGCATACATCACATTTATTTTTATAAAAAAAAACGATTTTAGTAAAAAAAAATTTTAATCGTATTTTTTAGTAATGGGCCACCCCGGTCCACTTCTGAAAAAAATGTGATATTTGTTTCAGTAAATGACCCTTAATAATTTTTATTCATGACGTAAATTAAATATTTAAAACTGATTAATATAATTTGTAGTATCAACTATTTAATTTAATTTTCGGATTGAAATTATTATTAAATAAAACATAATAGATTGAAAATAAAGTAAAGCATATCCTTAAGGTTTTGTATAAGAAACTAACCTTAAAATGCAAGAACGCTTGCCTCGTGTTTTAAAAAATTCATAATTATAATATAAATGCAGCGATTGGTCTCTGTTTCATTGTTAAGCAATCCGAAATAGGCTCTTCTTGATATTTATCGATATCTCAAGTTTAATTTGAAATTAAAAAGCTTATTTTGATCAAATGGTCCATTACTGGTACAGTGGTCCATGATTGGTACATTTTCCTTAGTTAAAGAATAATTTGTCTACTGTGACTATTATTATTAAAGAGATACATCAAACAACAAACAAGAAGTGCTACTATTCTTATTTTTCATATCACAATTTCAACCATTACTACCATATTAAAAGAAACATTAGCCCCTTGATGAATATGATATTTAATTTTTTTTTAAGTAAGTAAAATTTCCATTCAAAATTGTATCTTAAAAAACACCCTGCAAGATGGGTTTAATTTCTAGAATAAAATTATAAAAAAAATCGAAACTTAATATTCGACAAAACCGAAAATTCAGGGTTTGGACCTCAACAATTTCATTAATCTAAAAAAAATTTATTAAATATATTTATATTAATAATTTGGTAATTATTCAAGTAAACGCCTTTTCGAAGATTTGGATAATACTTTACCAGTGGGTTCCTTTTGCAATTCCAAATAAACTTTTCTTATGACATTTTATTGGGCATCTTCTTGTTTACTAGATAAAAACTATTAAAATAAAGATTTTTCAAGATTGACAGATTAGTTATAATCGTTGAAATGTGCCATTAAGTAATATTTTATTGACTAATTCACTAATTATTCACTTATTCACTAATTTTCTTTTTTTATAAGTTCGGTTTGGATATAAGAAAACGATTTAATTAATTTTTTAATTTTTATAAATTCAAACCGAACTTATTAAAACCGAAAATTAGTGCTCCCTCTGGAAGACAAACGGATAAAATATGCTAGCTAAATAGAATATCATTGGATTTATATGCAAATTTTAATAATTTTTATCTTGTAAACTAGAAGAGGCCCAAAAAATTTCATAAGAAAAGTTTATTTGGAATTGCAAAAAGAACCCAATGGTAAAGTAATATCCAAATCCACGAAAATGCGTTTACTTGAATAATTACCTTAGAAAATAGTAACGTAAGCTAGATTAAATAATCTTTAATATAAATATAAGGTCATTAATATAATTAAAAATTGATCTAACTAAATACAACAACAAACGTAATTTTCCAAATTTTTACTATATTTATATGTTTTGTACTTTTGAGTTAATAAATAAATGATATAATTATTAAAATAAGTAGTATGTTTTATGAGATATAAACTTTAATCTAACTGTAGGTTAAATAACTGCAATTGTATTCTATTTCCAGTACAGACATGAGATCATGTCTCCGGCAGAAATTTTTCTCCCATTTCGGGAAGGAAATAGGACAAAATAGTCGAGACCTGACTGCATGTCGTTTATTTTCTCTTTTGGTTCTCTACAATTCTTTACCGGTTCGTGGTACAAATCGAACATTGAATAGAAATGATACAATTACGATAGTTTTTTGAAAGTTTACTTCATTGGACGAAATTTTCTATTCAAACAGAGATTTATAAACATTTCCGGGAGAGGAGATCAAATAAATAATTCAATCATTTCTATTCATTTGTATGTCTGTCTGTCATACTTATCGTGAGAAATATGATAAATATTAATTTTATGTTTTCATTCGGCAACCTTTTTTGCAATATTTTGAACAATTATGTAAAAATATTAAATTTCTAATCCAACACATTCGATATTTCAATTTGATATTATATTTTTATTTAAGGTTAAGTCCATACCACAATTTACCCATTTTATTTTAATATTTATTTAATTATAAGATGAATTTTTTAAATCTTTAATAAGAAATCAAAACGTTTTCTCAATTTCAATAAAACGTTTGGATAAAATATATAATAATTAATAATGTAGGAATATTCTTAATTAATTCTAAAGATATATAATATTGTTTCGTTTATTATAGTTTAATTTCATTACAAAAATAAGTTGAATAGACTTTTGTTCTAATAATTATATTGAAAAATTTGGTTGAATACATTTTCTTTTATAGAGTCATTGATAAACTAAGAAAAATCTGGAGTGACTCCATTCAACTAACTCGCATATTTTGAATTGGATTAATTAACATATATTATATTTAAATTAAATTTAATTAATTAAATTATAAATTAAAATTAATAAATATATAGAAAGAAAAAATTCAGAAAAAATTACATTTGATAGAAAACTATGAATTTTGAAAATGATTCAGGAACCTTCAAAACATATAAAAACATCAAAATCTCGGCAAGGAAAATTTTCTTGATGGCAATACTATCTCTGGCGAGATAGTAAAATCAATGATAATTTGCAATTTTTGTGGGGCACAACTGGTAAAATGATTTAAGCACGAAATTAAAACAAAATAATAATTAATTATAATTAAAAATAATAATTAATTTTAGATAAGATTTAAAATTACACTACTATTAATTGTTATTTATTATTATTTAATATATTTAATAATTTTTCAAATATATTATTTTTTTCAAATTTAATTAATTTTTATAAATTTGGATAATCCAAATTTCATTATTCTTGCTCAGACCGTTTTTGAGTAATCTTGTCTATATACACATAGACATTTTTCTCAACCTTAGTAAAAATTACTCAGGGGCCTCCAAAACGTATAAAAACATCAAAATCTCGACATCGAAAATTTTCGTGATCTCATTACTACCTAGAGATAGTAAAAAATTAAAATAAAGATCTAATCAAATAAATTTTTACGATATCAATTTTTTATTTTATTTTTATTATTAAATTTATGTTTCTAAGAGTTTTGAGAAAGGAATTTTGAAATTGTAGGGCTTAATTTAGTTCAAAGCTTCCAATACACAGTAAGTCCAATTCAATCCAAAACACCAACTATGATACTTAATTACACCGAATCCAAAAATTCTCTTTCCAAAACTTTTTTTAAATCGGAAACTTATAAATGAACATATATATTTATAAATAAATATAAATAAATATTGAGTATTAATCCAAAAATCACAATTCACATTTTAATGTCGTTTTAAATTTATAATTTTATAAAATATTCTTTGTTCAGTGTAAAAAAATTTAAATTTAATACCCCCAAAACACATTTTATCTATATGATTTTTTGACAAAAATATATTAAACGATTTAATAATAGATTTAAAATCGATAGAATTCTTTCAATAATAACCCAATAGTTTTTCTTAAAATTATTCTGAGTATTAATTCGCTTGAACACAGTGTTAACACACTATGAGCGGGGCGGGTATTTGTACCCGTTGTGGGGACTGCCACTTATAAGCGGGGCGGGTATTTATACCCGTTGCTACTTATATGAGGGATATATATTAGTTATCGTTTAAAATAAGTAATTTTAAGTGACTCAAGGGAAAATATATATTATTTAAGTGGCAACGGGTATAAATACCCGCCCCGCTTATAAGTGGCAATCCCCGCAACGGGTACAAATACCCGCCCCGCTCATAGTATGTTAATATGATATTTTAGAAAATATATATGAAATACTACTATTAATTTTATGTTAAAGTGAATTTATATTTACAATTTAATCATAAATAAATAATAAATAAATGTAAAATATAAATATATTTGATAATATTATTAAAAAATTTTTTTTATTATTTATTTATTAATTTATATTTTTGTATTATTATTTAGTAATATTTTAGAGTGATTTTTTATTATAATGAATTTAAGTTAAAAATTGGAATGAAAACAGTTCAACTCAACTCCTTTTTCAAAAAAATACAGAAATAAATAAAATATATAATTTTCTATATATAAATGGCTTCTAACAATGATAAATTGATGTTAATTTAATTATTAGCTATTTAAGTACTTTTTTTATTTTTATTAAATATGTAAATTTTTCAACTTGTGCCATTGAATAATATAAAGTATTAAAGTATTACCGATATTAGTAAAAGCGTTCTTTGAAAACATGCGGCATTTCTATACTCTTTGCTTTATCATTAATAAATCTAAAAATCTTTGAATATTTTAACCTCTCTCTTTCTTTTTCCGAGTTTAATCCATTATATGAAAAAAAAAAAAATAAAAAAATTATTCAGGCATAAGTCTAATTAATTTCCCCACTCCTCTCCCATTTATTCAATTTTAAAGTTTGTTGTATTCTATAAATTCGTCCGTGTGCAATTATTTATTCCGTCATTCCACTTATGGAACGATTCTAATTTCACATGTATTTTTTTGTACATTTATTAAAATCCCACCCAGGGATATATATTATATTTTTCTTTTCTTTCTTTCTTTTTTTTTTTTTTTGTTTATTTTTATTTCTATCTTTTCTATTGAAAATAAACAAAATGGCGGAGGTCACAAATCAGTCGGGCGAAAAGAAGAACACTCCAAAGCACTCATTTTATTTCTTTTTTTTTATTTTTATTTTATTAGTGCTGAATTTTTTTAACGCTCAGTTGATCACAAATATGTTGATAACTGTCTTGTATGTTTGTACAATATGTATGTATATGTATGAATGTTGTTGTATTAAGTAGTGAGTGAAAGAGAGAGGGGGTAAAATAAGCAAAATGGCGACATGTTATCTCCAATCACAAGAAGGAAAGGTGTGGCAACCATTTCTTTTTTTTTTTTAATCTATTCTAAAAATAATTGAAAAAAGAAAATTATTCAATATCCAATTTAAATTTATATTTAAAATTAAAAATATTTTTAAAATTTGTTAATCGAAATTGTTTAATTGTGTAGTTAATAATATCCTTCTATTAAATTTTACATTAACATAATATATATTTAATAAAAAATAAAACAAATTTTTATGTTTTTTTTTTTATATTTTAAAATTAAAAATTAGATCTCCATTTAAAGAAAACTTATTAAAATATATTATTAATTATTTTATATATATTTATTATTATTATTTTATTTTATTTTATTTTTTATTTTAATTGAAAAGGTTGTTAGGTATGCATTCTATAGATAATATAATATTGATTCTGTTTTCATTGAAAATACGTGCTTAGCATTGATTATAATCCATTGAGAGTCCAATATAAAGAATTATACACGATCCAGGACATTCATGGCTATTTAATATAATCACTTAACAAAAATCAATTTAAATTTATCATATATAGGTATGTATGTATGTGTGTATTTACGAGTAGAATTCTTGAGATATAAATTAAATTTATTGGATCTTTTAATATAAAACATTTTGAAATTTAGGTTTTATTAAAAAACTAATCCAGTCAATATAATCCACTCTGGATAAAATATCAGTCACAAAAGTGAACCTTTAGAAACAGAAATAAAATATTTATTTGAATTTTTTTTTTTTTCACTA
This sequence comes from Labia minor, assembly GCA_963082975.1. Taxonomy (NCBI): domain Eukaryota; kingdom Metazoa; phylum Arthropoda; class Insecta; order Dermaptera; family Spongiphoridae; genus Labia; species Labia minor. The sequence goes on along the minus strand of OY720350.1, from coordinate 28,469,729 downwards.
TTTACAATATTTCTAATAAATAATGGTCTCATAATTATGGTCTAACTTAGTAAAATGGTTTATGTAATAGATTAGGAAGAGGTAAAATAAAAAAAAAATATTTATTTATTTTCTCTGGTCATTTCTTTACTACGATGGCAGGTCAATAAGTCCGTGTTTTTTTAAATTTCCCATTTCTATGCAATAATTAGCTGATCCCTCTCGAAATTTGAACCAGCTAAATCTTTTAGTTTTTATTTGACATCCACTAATAGCAGACTTCTTGATTTGAGAAGAAAATGGAAAAGGTGTATTTCCGTGAATAGGCATACGAATTGCTCCCTCATCCACCCTATTCTCCGGATCTAGTCCCGAGTGATTAATTCTTGTTTCTTGAAGAAATGCCTCGGCGGAAAGAGATTTGACTCCAACGATGAAATTATCTCACAAACAAATACCTATGTCGTCGACAAATCTTATTTTTTAGAGGGGATAAAAAAAATTAGAGAAATTTTGGACAAAGTATATAGAGTTCAAAGGAGACTGTGTTGAAAAATAAAATATTTTTTTATCTAAAAACCTGTGTTTCATTCTAAAAGTCTGGGATATATTGACCTGCTCTCGTATACTATTTTACTTATTTTAATAATATATTATTAAAACTTATTATATTGAAATTAAATTTATAAAGTAATAAAGTTAGATATAGAAACTGATGATTAAAATACTAAATAAAATATTTTCAATTCATGAATTGACTATGTCAGTCTGCAATTACTTAATAAAATTAATAATAATCTATGCAAATTTATTTTATTTTTTTTTAATATTTGTAGAGAGAAATTTCGTCTATAGCCCACTATCTTCATCTTTAGGATTGTAAAATCAATATTAGAAAAAATATAATTATGAATTTATGTACTAAATTATAATAATAAATCTATGAATAGGTTATGAATTTTGGGATGAGAAGAACATAAAGGGTTTTTCATTATTTTTCTGTTTGTTTTAATGAAATAGATTTAATCGAAGGTATCAGTTGAAAATGATACCTTTACTTTATGCGCATTTCATCTGTTTCACCAAAATCAGAAGCTTTTTTCTTCCTAAATGATCTTATTTCGTTCAATTTCAATCTAATCCGATTTTAATCAGAATATGTATTGGTTTGATAAGTTATCACATTAAATCATTAAATTATTTGTATTATTAAATTTATCGTGCCCAAATTTAGTAATCAATCGCTTTTTCTAATAAACTACACGATTAAATTTTACCTGATTTTATAGGTGAAATGTTAAAGAGGTTCGATGACTCATTTTCAAATTGGACCACTCCTAATCTTGTACAAGAAAAAAATCACATTAATAATTCTTATAAATAAATAAAAAAAGTATACTAGTAAACTTTTTTTTCATTTTTTTAAAAAAAATTGAATTTTAATATTATTTTATAATAATAATAAAAAAAAAGTTCAAAACTTGCCTAATGAATTTCGTCGCCTTCTTTACTCATGCTAATCGATCTTTTTAACGCTCAATTATCTCCAAATCCGAAATTCTAATCAAGTCCCAATGTGCGAAGTGTATCCTTTGTCTACCCCCCCCCCCCCATCAATGGTTGTCTCTTATATGGACGACGTCTCGTCATTTCATTTTTTTCACTTAGTACCTTCCTCTCATTCGCGTAGAACCTTATTTGGGGCGCAATGATCAACGCAAACCCAAAATTGGGCATTACCTCCTCCTAATGCTCTGTTCAAAGTCCAACGACAGGCACTGCTTTTTAATCATTACCGAATATTTTTTCAATGTAATTAGACATTTTATTATTGTGGATTTACTTCACAAATGAAGAATGTAGTAAAAAAAAATCATAAAAATCCACACTGATTAAAACAAAATACATTTTCTGAATGATGAATACTTTTTTAGATATCAATTGATATATTTTTTTAATTAATTAATAATTAATTAATTAATAAAATAAATTACATTATTCAAGGTGTAATTAATAAATTGATCATCCAGAATTAAGTTCCTGAGAAATATAAAAGAAGCTCAAAATATATTTTTTTAATTATTTACATTTTATTGAATTTAAAAAAAAAATAATATATAATAATAATAATAATAACTGTATAAGGCAATATTTTTCTTTCTTCACTAACAGCATCCATGACTCATTACATTTTTTATGTGAAACAAAACAAACAATTTATCTTTTATTTCAATATAGAGTTATTATGTATTTCAACATTTACTTATCCAGTGCAGCCTAATCTATTTTTCTAGTTCTCTGGTTATCGGAATATTATTTTCGTAAGGAACTCGATCTGGAGAATACGGTGTGTACGAAATAAATTATGATAATATTTTAACTTCGTTTTTGTAGATAAATAGAAAAATTGTTGTTAATAAAATCACTTTAACTCAGTGTTTCCCAATCTTTTTTGTGCCATGCCCCACCTAAGCCCTTTTAAAATTCTTTTGCCCATCTATGCAACATATACATAATTTTTAATATTAATAAGAGATAAACTTGTGTCGAATCCATTTTCGAATTGCAACCTTTTACAATCAAATTCCCCCCTGTGGGGCGTGGGCCCCACGGTGGGAAACACTGCTTTACCTCAATGCAACACACTTTATTGGAGTATAAGCAAATTTTGATAAGTAATTTAGGTTATTTCTCTAATAATTCTTAGTTATTAATTAGTTCTACAATGAATGGATCGATTATATAATTATATACTATAATCTACACTACCAGTGAATTATTATTATATTTCATAGAAATTAAAATACATTTTTTAATAGAATGAAAAATTTTAATATTATTTGATAATAAATTTTAAATGATTTCAAAACTTAAAATTTCTTTGAATATTTCTTTTGAATATAGTGAATATCAAAATATTCAATTTAATTCAAAAAATAAATAAATAAAATAAAAATATAAAAGAGAATTTGTGATTTAATCAGATATCGAATTCTTTCTATTCAGATGCAAGATTATATTATATAAAAAAAAAACAACCAACAGATGATGCTCATTGATCTTTCTAATTCTTTTTTCTTTTCTTTTTTTCTTTTAATTTATTTATTTTCTTTCATTTGTCTAGAAGAAGAGGAAAAATTTTAATGCGGCACAAATTAAAAAAGATAAATTATGAATTTGATAAAGTAGACGAGATAGGCATGAAAGGTATGCAATGGAGGTGATTGGTCATGTTGACGGATTTTAGCATTTAAAATCCTATAAAATCCAACAGGCAAAACAGAGATGAATATTCTTTTTTTTTTATAAAGATAACTTTAAAATATTTATATAAAAATACTGTCTAGGATAAATGACTAAAGTCAACCCTTTAAGGCTTTTGGAAAAGGAAATAAAGACTCATAATATGAAAATGATCAATTTTTTTTTTTTAATAAGATACATTATCTCTTTACATTGATTGGTCAGTTTATTTATTTCCTCATACGGGCTTTATCACAAGAAGTAAGAGAGGAAAATAGTTAGAAAAATTAAATAAATAAATGTATTTTTAGCTATGTACTTATACACGTGTAGATATATAAAATAAAATGATGATTTAAGATTAAATAATTTTAACTATCTTGCAAGATGTCTGTGTGTATATATATGTGTGTGTGTGTATGTAAACAGGATTACGCAAAAACGGTTTGAGCTAAAATAATGAAATTTGGTATGCGGGCATTATTCAAATTCGTAGTTTTCTATTAACTTTTGAGAAATGTAGCTCATCCGGAAGAGGATCATTACCTACTACGTTTTCATTTTTTTCCTCTAAGGATCCCAAAGTGGTCTATATAGACTCCTGTGGGTCTATTTCAACCTCCTCTACGGCAGCGAATAACAAATTTGGGGGTCCATGAAATGAAAATGGGGGTCTAGGGGGTCTACGTGTTTTCCCGACATTAAAAAAAAGGTAAATCGTTTTTACGCCATGACTTTTGAAATATTTTTAAAAAAAAAAAAAGGGTAAAATTTTTTTATAAAAAATCAAAATCAATTTAAGGGGTCTACCCAAAACCGAAAAACATGGCAAGGGTTCTACGACACAAAAAAGTTTGGGAACCTATGCTCTAAACTAACCGTAAAAATAAAGATATATGTTTGATAGTTTTTCATATGATTAAAAATTGTATAAATCTGCTTTATATAGAATTTCAGCTTGATTGAATCGCTGAAAGTACCGGAATTAATATTTTAACACTGCAAATCACGCGCAAGCACGTGAAGTGGTGCCATCAACAAAGAGCCAAACACGCGCTGGTTTAATAAATATTATTTATTAATTTTAATTAATAATTTAATTAATAAAATTTGATTTAAATATAATATTTAAATTAAATATAAATATAATCCAATTCAAATTTGCGAGATAGTCGAGTGGAGACACTCCAGATGTCTTTAGGTGTAATTCAACGCAAAGTGTCATTCTATCGTTTTATAAATGGCTTGAGAGTATAGTTTAGTGCACACGACATTGAATTAATCCCATATTAATAAAGAAATTATTAAAATAATTTACATATTTAATTATAATCAATTAATATATTCAAATGATGAGAGCATTATCAGGTAAATTTCAATAAAAAGAATCGAAATTGCAATTATTGAGAATTAAATGATTTCAAGAAAAACAATATTATATATATTTATATATATAATGAAGTTAACAAATCACTATTATTAATTGATATTAATGATAATTAATTAAAATTAATAATTAGACTTACCAAACGTCGTCTTTACCTATTCAGTGTACAATGCAAACTAAAGAAAAAATATTTGTTTACTTATATTTTTCTTCTAAAATCCATTTCAAATGAATTTCTATTTCAAGTGAATTGGTTGAGTGGTTTAATAAAAGAGAATTACCCGAATTCACTTTCAATTTATTTTTTTTTTTATTTTTTTTTTTTTTGGAATTACTTCTCATCATACTACCCAATTGTATAACTAATATTAATTAATATCATTATTATATATACTTAATTCATTTATTTATTTACCATTTTATTCATGAATAGGATTAACTTTTATATTTATATTTATATTCTTTGTGATATCAATTTTTTTTAAGAATTTGTTATTAATATTATTTTTTTATTTATATAAATAATAAATGAGATAAAAAATTCACAGTTAGACTTGATTAATGATTGAATATATCTCTTTTTCAGAAATGTAGTTTTAAAATACATTTTTTTAAATTATATATATATATATATATTATAAGAATAATTTCTTAATTAAAATAATTAATTGTAGTCATATATGCAGACATATTCATAAATATTAATAGAATCGCATAAAAATAATAATAATAATAATAAAAACAAGCGAGAAAAGATCAAATGTGGGTGTAACTATGCATTTGACCTCATTCATATTCTGATATACTAGAATACTTAGTGACCATAAAAGTATCTGTCATTAGAGGATTTAAAGGAAGATTCTATATCAGTTTGGAATTAAAAATAATCGCCTAATGAATTTTTATTAGTTAGATCATTTGTATTTTAATCATCAGATTAAAAAAATTATAAATATTTTGAATTCATGACTTGACTATAGTTTGATAGTAGTGGATGTCTCAACACCGGCTTTGCAATTTAATATTATTTTTAGAGGAGTAGGACGCCAAAGTGGCATGGATTAAATATAAATAAGATTTAAAATTTTATAAATGACATTAAATATTTACCGAAATCATATTTAATATAACAAATTAATTCTTATAAATCTAGTTAATCTTATATTACAATTTATAAATTATAGTCTAGAAATGCGCTGAATTGTATGTATTTTTTTTTCTTTTTTCACTATAATAGAGATTCCGGGACATTGCTATCTAAACTGATTTAATAATATATTAGAAAAAAAATATTATCTATCTCTGTATGTTTGTATTATTATATATGGTATTTATGTATTTCTTTTTCTTAGAGAGAAAAAAAACTTGAAAATGATTATTATTATATTCAAAAATTCAGTGAATATTATTGGATTTTTGAGTTGAAGAAATTTTGATTTTTGATGTATTATTCTCAATTTTATATATTTTATATTTGATAATTTAAATTATTTATTTTTAATTATTCAATAAATATGAAACAAACAACTTTGCAACGAATCATGTTACTTATTATATGTATATATATGGTATATATAAGAATTAAATAATGAGATATAAGAGTTGGAATATTCTTTAACTGCTAAAGATACATGGATGATTAAAAATATTACAAAATCCACGCCATTACAACCTTAAATAAATATTAGTAAATGTATAGTACAAACTTCTGATAATGACGTAACTGTAAGACGTAAATGATTATAAAGTTAAATTAAAAATTTATCTTGAAACTTAAAACCGTGTGTTTTTAATAAAGTTATTTTTAACCTATTGGTTTTATTATTAATGTTCAATTTCATTTATAAAGACAACATTGTTAAAAAACAATTCAGGTTAAATTTTAAAAATATATTATTTATATAATTTTTAACATTGATAAATAAAAATATTTTTCTACTGAATGACTAATATTTATCTAATATTTTAAATATAACTTATAATATAGTTATTATTTTTTCTTTAAGAATTTTTACAATCTCGCCAGAGGGAACGGTTTGAACTAGAATAATTAAATTTGGAATACGGGCATTATTCAAAATTCGTAGTTTCTATAAAATTTTGAGAAATGTAGCTCAACTGGAAGAGGGTCATTACCTACCATGTGTGTTTCGATATTTTTTCCTCTAAAGAAGACCGTAAAAATAAAGATATATGTTTGATAGTTTTTCACATGATTAAAAATTGTATAAAACTGCTAGATATAGAATTTCAGCTTGATTGAATCGCAGAAAGTACCGGAATTAATTTTTTAACACGACTGCAAATCACGCGCCAGCACGTGACGTGGTGCCATCAACAAAGAGCCAAACATGCGCTGGTTTAATAAATATTATTTGTTAATTTTAATTTATAATTTAATTAATTAAATTTAATTTAAATATAAAATATGTTATTTAATTCAATTACGAGACACTCGAGATTTTTACTATCTCGTAAAAGATAGTATTGCGATCACGAAAAATTTCGATGTTGAGATTTTGATGTTTTTATACGTTTAGAAGGTTCCTGAATCATTTTCACCAAGGTTGAGAAAAATGTCTGTGTGTGTGTGTGTATATGTGTGTGTGTGTATGTATCCAAGATTACGCAAAAACGGTTTGAGCTAGAATGTTGAAATTTGGTACATGAGCATTATTCAAAATTTGTAGTTTTCTATCAACTTTTGAGAAATGTAGCTCAACCGGAAGAGGGTCATTACCTACAACGTTTTGATTTTTTTTCCTCTAAAGTGACCGTAAAGATAAAGATATATGTTTGATAATTTTTTACATGATTAATAATTGTATAAAACTCCTATATATATATAATTTCAGCTTGATTGATTCGCTGAAAGTACCAGAATTAATTTTTTAACACTGCAAATCTCACGCGCCAACACGTGTAGTGGTGCCATCAACAAAAAGCCAAACACGCGGTGGTTTAATATTTATAATTTATAATTTATAAATAATTAAATTTAATTTAAATATAATATATTATGTTATTTAATCCAATTCAAATTGCGAGATAGTCGAGTGGAGACACTCCAGCTAATTTCTTTTAGAATTTTTAAAATATCATAATTAAATTTCTGAGGAGCGAGAAATAATTAAAACAGATGTCAATAAGTATAATGAACATACCGAATTATTATTTCATCCATATTTTTTTTTTAATGGCCTTCCTTAAAATAATTATTAACTTAATTATCCCCCATCTTTAATTAACAAACGACGACGTTGATTAAAAAAAAAAGGCCCGTTCTTTTTCGTTGAGAAACCCAATAAAATTCGCCATTCTCAAAGATTATTAATTTTCTCAGATGATTAGCTCTCGATTCGTTTTGTTTCCTGGATTAGGCTTGGGTCCAAATTGACCCGAGGCGCCCTCCATGCGCCTCTCAATTCCTCTCCCGACCTGAAATTAACCTGAAGATCTTTTATCTTGGCGCAATGTTTTTTTATTTTTTTGTTTTTGTTCTTTTTTTTTTTACCTCACGTAACCATCCTTGCTATTTGACGAAGTTTAAGTTCGTTGAGAATAATATATAATCGAATTGGGAAATTATTATTTTTAAAAAAAACTACACCCACCCCAAATCAACATAATATAGAACACGGGGGTATGATTATTTCTCCTGAAAACAAATAGATGAGATACACAACGATTTATTACATTATAATTTGTTTACAAAAAATAATATATTATATTTATATATATATATATATATATATAAAACAAAGATCATTAGATGAAACTTTATCTTTCATAGGTATAAAAAAAAATCGGATAAAAAATAAACTGACCATATATTTTTTTTATTCACTATAATCATCGAAGAATATATTATAGGCACAATTATGAAGTATAGTTTATAAATGCATTCCTTTTTTATAATCATAGAAATTTGATCGAAAATATTTTAAATATGTTTTAAAATAGGAAAGATAAGGTTTAGTATATATTTTGAAATATTTATTTTGAAAAATAAAACAACATATAAACGAATATTCTACATATTTCATCGATTAATTATATAAAGAGCATCATTCAAATTATTTAATTTATATATAATATATATAATAATTATATTTAATTATATTTAATTAAATTATTTAATTATTTTAATTTTTTTTTTTTTTTTTTAAACTATAAAAACTTAATAATTTGCAATTTTTTTTTTGTAAGTTACATTAATAATAAAATAGAAATTATAAAAAACGCTGAGATTGAAAATTAAATTTTATTAAATTATATCCTATCGGAATGACCAACTAATTAACTGTTAATTCAAACTTACAAAGTTTCAATATATTATTTAAAAATTGTGTTCGTATACTTACTGGTTCTCATACACTTACAATTAGTAGAAATATATTCCATAGAAGAGGAATCATCCTGATACAACTTTTCGGGATTAAGAATATAATTTTATCAAATGCGAAGTTTTTAACACCGGATTATTTCAATTTTTACATTAAAAATTCAATCGCATTTATATTAAAAAATTCAATTAAAAAAATTAGCTGGAGTGTCTCCACTCGACTATCTCGTAATTTGAATTGGATTAATTAACATAATATATTATATACTTAAATTAAATTTAATTAATTATAAATTATAAATAATAAATATTAAACCAGGTCATGTTTGAATTTTTGTTGATGGCACCACGTCACGTGTTGGCGCGTGAGATTTGCAGTGTTAAAAAATTAATTCTGGTACTTTCAGCGATTCAATCAAGCTGGAATTCTATATATAGCAGTTTTATACAATTATTAATCATGTGAAAAATTATCAAACATATATCTTTATTTTTTACGGTCACTTTAGAAGAGAAAAAAATCAAAACGTTGTAGGTAATAACCCACTTCCGGTTGAGCTACATTTCTCAAAAGTTTATAGAAAACTATGAATTTTGAATAATGCACGTGTACCAAATTTCATCATTCTAGCTATTATCAAACATATATCTTTATTACCACGTTTTTCTTAGCTTGCTTTCTTGTTTGTTTATCTGTTCGGGTCAAACCTTGCAATCGAAATTTCGACCACTTCCAGTCATCCAATCGCTCTGAAACTTTTCAGAGTTATGTATTCTGGATGACAATACAATAAAATAACACATTCGTAGCTTGCAAGTGTTTAATTAGAGCATAATTAATGAATATAATTTTGTATGGGAAAATCAAAACAAAAAGTGTAAATATTTAAATTTGAAAAAACCGTTAAAAACCCGTTAAAAGAATAAAGTAAATGTAAATATATGAAGACTAAAAAGTAGAAAATAATACTTTATATAAAAAAAAAACTTTTTTAAAAAACCACGTTTTTAACGCACTAAAAAGAAGAAAATAATTTTTCTGAAACCCCATAGGTACTGACATTACAAACAAGAGATATGATTTGAAGAAAATTTTCTATAACGTAAAACGTGGGGCGCAACTATGGCTAAAATATTCTGTATCGTATAAAAATTTATAAATAAATGTTATTAGGTACAAATTAATAGGATAAATGAATTCATATTTTAATTAGCTTCAAAAAGTAAAGCTTATAACTTATCGAAATTTTTAAAAGAGGTAAATTTAATTTATGAAAAGATTACCTTTAGATTACTAATAATATTCACTTTTAAAAAATTCTGATAAAAAATGACATCCTAACAATATTCTGGTAAATAATATAAGAAATTTAACTTGAAGAAATCTAAAACTAAATTTTGCTACTGCAAAATTTCTAGCAAATATTTAATATTTATGTTAATAAAATTTCTAAAGTGTAAATTGAAGATGTTTATTTAATATTAAGGAATTAATTTTCCAAAAAAAATTTACATTAATAAAAGTATTCTGTTGGATTACTAATAATATTCCCTTTTACAAAAAGTCTGGTTAAAAATGGCCCCACGTTTTACGTTATAGAAAATTTTCTTCAAATCATATCTCTTGTTTGTAATGTCAGTACCTATGGGGTTTCAGAAAAATTATTTTCTTCTTTTTAGTGCGTTAAAAACGTGGTTTTTTAAAAAAGTTTTTTTTTATATAAAGTATTATTTTTACGGTCACTTTAGAGGGAAAAAATCAAAACGTGGTAGGTAATGATCCTCTTCCGGATGAGCTAAATTTTTCCCAAAAGTTGATAGAAAACTATGAATTTTGAATAATGTCCATGTACCAAATTTCATAAAATAACATATATTATATTTAAATTCAATTTAATTAATTAAATTATAAATTAATAAATAATATTTATTAAACCAGCTCGTGTTTGATTATGTAATTTAAAATTTATAAATAACTATAAATAAATATATATATAGTTTTTTACCGACCGACGATAGTAAGGGAGGTATTGTTTTCACACCAAATTTCACATGTGGAGATTTTTACATATCTCCACGAATCATACATTTTCTAAACAGAAAAAAGTATTTTTAGCATGATGTCTGTCCGTCCGTCCGTCCGTCCGAATAGATGTGTACAGCCTGAACGGCTTAACCGATTTTGATGAAATTTGGTATATTTACTTAATGCATCAGTGGGATGAATTGATAAACTTTTGGTGCAATTCCGGAAACCGGAAGTGGTAGTATTAGCGATCGACGATAGGAAGGAAAGGGTTATTTTCACACCAAAGGAGATTTTTTTATATATCACCACGAATCATGCACTTTGTATTGGTTTTATCCTCGGGAAAATCATATTTATTAGTTTTTTCTTGATTTAAAATTATATGGCGTCATCCAGCCATTCATGACGTCACAGCCTGGTCTTGCATATATATTATAAATAAAATAAAATTAAAAATGTTTATATTTATTATTTATGATATATTCATATCTGTTTTTTATTACATTAATAGATATATTAAAATTATTTGAAATTGTTTCTGTAGCTGGAAATTAATTTATTTCAAACAGTCGGTCGGTTCGGACCTGGCCACAGGTCAACTTATTTTTTTTTAATTATTATTTTTTTTTTTGAAAATGAAATTAAAAATAAAAAAAATGAAAAAAAAAAATAATATAAAATTGAAAAAAAAAAGATTTGGAGTCAGAAAGGTCAAGAGTTGCTTTAAAGGATGGGATAATTTGTTTATAGTCAATTCTTCGTATTTGAACTACCTTCTACTTATATTTTCCTAGCGTTTAATACTAGAAGATGCATCAGTTAGGATTGTTAGGCCGAAATAGTCCAATTCAATGTCATCTAAGAAATCCGGCTTGGCCGGTCTGAAAACATTAGTAGAAATAATAGTTAGCATAACTCAAGACTCATTATCATCCTCCAAACCTACCACCTATGAGCTTTTTTTTTTTTTTTTTTTAAATGTGTTTATTAGCCAGAAGAAAAAGATACATAAATTTTACAATATATAAATATAAATCCCTAAACACAGTGGGATTAAGTGATACAATTAACAAGGAGTTAATAGAAGTAAGAAAAAAAACATATTTAACAGAATGTTATGATCATGTTTATTACTTATAAATTATTTTTAATAATTATTTTTTTTATTTTACTTATTCAATTATATAACTATTGAAGGAGAATCAAATAAATTATTTACAAAAGAAGCAAGTACATTCCAATCTTATTAGATGAAAGAAACGTGACAATTTTTTAATTATATATAATTTTTTTTTAGGAAACTGGCTTTGGGAAAAAAAACCTAAAAATAACATTACAAGAGGGGAAAGATTTATATATTTACAGAAGGCAAGGAGATGAAATGTGGGATAGTAGGAGTGGAAAGATTGAGAGAATTAATAAATTATTACAATATTTTATATTTTAGTATACACTATTAAATTCTTATATTATAAATTTATTGAAAAGCCCTAATTACAATTAATTTTCAATCCACCAGTATTTTTTTTTCGCGATATTCTCACTCTTATCTCTTTTTGAGATTGCCATATTGAAACGCCAGAATCTATATTGATCTTTTCCATCTAAGAAGGGATCGTAAGTTATGCTTCGGTCAGTACTTTTCCTAAATATATGATAAATAATTGGAATTTTGTTTGAGTCCTGGATGTAGCCATTTGCGTCCAAATAGGTGAATGCTTCAGGTGGAATAAAGCCTGAAATAAGGGTTCGCCTAAAGTACATATCGTTAGGGTATGAAGCCCCGTAGATTAAGCTATTTTCTCGAATGTTGATTATTTTACTAAAGTAATTGCGGATTAATTTAATTATAAATATGTCAATTCTGTTTAAATTAGAAAAGTTGTATATTATTTCGTTACTAAAATATTTTTTGTAATCTGATTCAGGGGATCTGTATTTACCCAGACATGCTCTTAGGCAACTCCTTTCAAATTTTCTTATTGATTCCATTACCGAGGCTGTTTGGTTGAACCAAATGCAACATCCGTATGTAATTATTGGTCGAACAAATAAGCTATAACATAAAATTTTTAATTTTGGGTCTAGATAAGGACAGAAGAATAACTTTTTTAAACCCATGAAAGCCGATCTAGCTTTATCTAATTGGATTTTGACATGTTTATTGAATAGAAGACGTTCGTCTAAGTAAACTCCTAAGTATCTGACTAAGCTTTTGTGTGGAATATTTTGTCCTTTAATTTTAATTTGAAATTTTTTCCAATTTAATTTTGTGTTATGATTACATCTAGCAATTAGGGGCCTAAATAGAATAGTTTCACATTTATTGATATTAATTTTTAATTTCCAAGAATGATAAAAAGAAAAGATTTTGCCTACTAAGATTTCAAGATCATGTTGTAGTTGTTTAGACTTTGTGCCCGACAGATAGACGATTAAATCGTCTGCGAAGGCAATTCCATATTTACCCTTTGTTTCGTTCAGGCCATATGCAGTGAGAATATCGCTAATAAATATGTTGAATAATACTGGCGAGTTTATTGTACCCTGTTGTAAACCATTTGTGACTTGGCATTGAATAGAAGACACAGTGTCATTGTTAAATGTAACGAAAGATCTTCCTTCGATCATATTCCAAATGAATTTAATCAGGTTTTCATCGAAACCTTTTGTTATCATTTTGTAAATAAGACCTTCACGCCATACAGTATCAAAGGCCTTTTCCACGTCGATCAGACAAGCTGCAACTACTTCATTATTATTTAATGACCAGTAAATATCGGATGTGAGTTTAGAAATAGCATGTACTGTTGAATGCTTAAAGCGAAATCCGAATTGTGATTCTGGGAGAAAATTTAAACTTTCCATAGCGGAGACCAGTCTTTTGTTTATCAACACTTCAAGGATTTTACCTACATTAGATAATAGGCTGATCGGACGAAGGTTTGACATAGAGGAGGGGTTTTTACCTTTTTTAGGGATAGCAATTACATTGGCTTTTTTCCATTTTTCAGGAAAGTAGCCATTGTTAAGTGCGTTGTTGAATATAATCGTGTATATTTTAATAATTTTCTTTGGCAGGCGTTTTAAAGCACAATTAGGTATCTTGTCCGGGCCTGTCGACTTTTTATTATTTAGATGTCTGATAATATTCTTGACTTCATTGAATTGTGTTAAGAATGGGTCTTGGTGTTGGGAAGGAAATGTTGATTTATTGCTATGGGAGAAAGTGGTTATTGTTTTGTTGTTATGAGCGTCCTTTACTATTTTTTCTTTGAGTTGGTTAGTTTTGGAATTTATTATGTTAGAGAGACCTGGTTTTCCCATGTCTTCGTTTTGTTTATGGGTCAGGGAAAAATGGCAGGCTATTATGTTAAGTTTATCTTTTGTGTCAAAAATTTCAAAGTTTCCAGATGAATTTTTGTTTTGTTTATGTATGTTAATATTTGCCATTCTTATTAAATCGGAATTGTTTTTGTCAATTTCTATTTTATTGGGGAAAGAGTTTTTATTTTTATTTCTAAATAATGAATTTATTTTAGGGAAGGTCTCGAGGGAGTTATTTAACGGAATAGTTTCAATTTTGTCTTTCCAATATTTGTTTATTGCAAGCGAATATTCTTTGGAAAGTTTTTGCCTCGTAAGGGAAAGTAGATGTTTCAGTTCTTTGAATTCAGTGGAATTTATATTTAAGTTTTTTCTATAGAAACTATTTATTTGTGAAACGAGGAAGCTTTTTGCTTTATTTAATTTTTTAATTTTATTATTTAAATATTTATTAACTGAATTTTGATATTTAATTGGCGGAGTAGATTTGTGTAGAGCTTTCAGTATGTGGTTTTCGATTAGAACTATTGAGCTATCTATTTCATCATTATTTAGATTTTTTGTCTGGGATATGTTCAGAGGAATATTTTTGTTAAGAAGATCTTTGAAGTGGTTCCAGTTGGTTTTATTGTAATTAAATTTAGTACTGAATTTCTCAATCAAAAAGTTTTTGGGTTGGGATAAATCTATTTTAATTAATGCTAATAAGCCAAGATGATCGCTATCAAAGTAAATAGTGGGTAGTTGATTTTCATTCAATGAGTTAAGAATATTGAGACGTGAATCCAAGAATATTAAATCCAGGTATGAAGAGCATCTGGGATACGAAGGAAATTCCGAAAAAACGAATTTCATTCTGAATTTAATTTGGTTTTCGGTGAACCAATTTCTAAGGCTTTTTCCTCTAAAATCATTTAATTTATTATTCCAGAGACGATGTTTTGCATTGAAGTCGCCTGCCATAATAAAGAAGTTTTTATAATTCGAAAAATTTAGTGATTCAAAGATTGTGTTAATTTCTTTAATAAAATTACTGTTATTCCTATTTGTACTATATATTGATATTATAAAGAGATTTTCAGTAGAATTAAGTTTAATTTTGATTATAGTGGATTCAAGAGATTTGTTGACTAATTTAAATTTAGTAATTTCCGTGAATTTTATATTTTTTTTTACTAAGATAGCGGTACCGCCTCCAAATGTGTCACCTGGTCGATCAGTTCTCACGACCAAATAGTTGGGAAATTCAAGAAGGTGCTTAACATTAAGCTTAGTCTCGCATAGGATGAGAATATCCGGATTGTGAGTTGAGATAATTTGTAAGAGGTCAGTTTTTTTTTGAATTGAAATGAGGGAATTAACATTTAAGGAAATAATTTTTAGATTGTGAGAGTTTAGATCGTGTCTGAATGTGAAAGATTTAATATTTGGGATATATTATTAATTTGAGCTGAGTGGGTTTGGAGGCCATTTAATATTTTGATCATATTTACTTCGATTCGTTGCAGCCTAACTGAAAGATCGTTGTTATCAACAGGGTTTATGATAGATTGACTAGAGTTAGTATTATTATCGTTATTATTAATGTGATTGTTATTATTGCCACTAGATTTGTGACCTTTTTTAACGTTATTATTTGCTACTTTACTTGCATAAGATGTGTTTGGGCTGACTAAGCTTTTAATTGAATTTAGTTTATTTTGAATATTGTTTTTTTTGTTCTAATTGTCTATCAATTATTTTCTGGTTGATTTCAATTCGTTTAGGACATCCGTGATAAGAGGCTGGGTGCCCTTTACTTTTACAGTTAACACAATATATATCAATTTTAGGAGACTCGGCTAGTAAATTGCATTCCCCGGGGGAATGCACACTATCACATTTTACACATCGGAAGTCCAAATTGCAATTACTCGCTGTGTGCGAGTATCGTTGGCAATTATAGCATTGGGTCACTTTGCTTTTTTGTATTCTTTCCCAATAAACTTTGTGATAGCAAAGTCTATTAATAGAAGTAATATCACTAATTTTACTATCGGGTGTAAATTGAATTATAAAGTGTGGGAGGATCTTGTTATTTTTGCGAGACTTGGGAGTTGATAGTCTTTGGATTTTGACAATTTTTATTATTTTTTTTTTATCAATATTGCCAATTTCCTCAGAAATCATTTCCTCATCTATGCCGTTATTTAGTCCTTTAAGAATAAGGGTTAGGTTTTTTTCACATTTTGGGGTAAAAGTAAAAAATTTAATTTTTTGGTCTCTAATATGGTTAAGAAATTTTTTATAAGTCTCCAAATCCTCAATATAAATTGAGGATTTGAATGGCTTTTTATTTATATAGAAATTCGCCTTTCTTTCTCTTAATTGTCTTAAGAGAAAGATAGAGTCCTCGTTACTCACAATTATTGGAGGGGGTTTGTTAAAATTACCAACTCTGGAGTTTGATCTTTGTTGTGTTGGAGTCGCATCATCATTTTGTATGTCTTCATCGGCTTGATGAGGTAAGTGCAGTGTAGGTGGTACCGGATGGTGGCTCGGAGATTCCTTGGCCGCCTTTTTTGCAGATGTTTTCATCGGTGAATTTCGGGTTCTTTTACCAGAAAAAGTGGCGAATCCCTCGCCTACGTCGGTTTGCATCTCCTCGTTTGCGAGGATTTCAAAGGGGTTTGTCGTTTCAATTGACCCGGCGTTATTTTGAATTGAATTTTTGTTCTCTGACTCGAGTTTTTTTATTTGCTCTTTCAGAGAAACAATAATTCTGTTCAGTTCATCAATTTTTTTTTTATAAATTGAGTTAGACATATTTGGTTTTTTTTTAATAACTGGCCGCCAGGAGGGATATTTATTAGACTTAGAGATAATCTCCTTAAGAGACTCTTTAGAGATATCTCTAAAATTAATTATTTTTTGAGCCCTATTTTTGAAGCTAGTTAATTGGCTAGTTGGTTTCAAAGAGTCAATGCCTACGATAGCTGGAGGTTCCAAGGCCTTACTGGCCTCTGGCTCAGTTGGGGGCGTGTCGTTAGTAGAGAGGTCCGTTATGAGTACGAAGTTTACTCTTCGGAGGCTAGAACGATACTGACCACCTATGAGCTGGTTTACAGGAACCCGCAACAATTCCCGGCGAAAACCAACCCTTAAAAGTAGATATTTAAACTTCAAATCGCATCTTGGTCATATTTTTTTTTTTATTTTTTTATACATGTAAAAAATAATTTTATATCTTAATTGAATAATTATAAAATTTAATTTGAATTGATTCATTTATAAAATATAAATATAGATACTGTGATTATCACATGAGGACATCATTTCAGTCATTAGCCAATGGAAGAAATCTTCTTTGTCACCAAAATGGCGGTATGATTTAAATTTTCAAATTTCTTTTAAAATAATTTATTTATTTTCTATAATAATAAGCTGGAGTGTCTCCACTCAACTATCTGGGAATTTGAATTGGATTAAATAACATATTTACATATTTAAATAACATATTTAAATTAAATTTAATTTATTAAATTATAAATTAATAAATAATAATTATTAAAACAGCGTGTGTTTGGCTCTTTGTTGTTGGCACCACGTCACGTGTTGGCGCGTTACTTGCAGTCGTTAAAAAATTAATTCTGGTAATTTCAGCGAGTCAATCAAGCTGAAATTCTATATATAGCAGTTTTATACAATTATTAATCATGTGAAAAATTATCAAACATATATCTTTATTTTTACGGTCACTTTAGAGGAAAAAAAATCAAAACGTTGTAAGTAATGACCCTCTTCCGGTTGAGCTACATTTCTCAAAAGTTGATAGAAAACTACGAATTTTGAATAATGCTCATGTACCAAATTTCATCATTCTAGCTCAAACCGTTTTTGCGTAATCTTGGTTACATACATACACACACACAGACATTTTTCTCAACCTTAGTGAAAATGATTCGGGAACCTTCAAAACGTATAAAAACATCAAAATCTCAACATCGAAAATTTTCATGATCGCAATACTATCTCTTACGAGATAGTAATAACTAAATTTAATTTTTATCAAATAAAATGTGTTCAAAACAAATTTAAAATTATAATAGCTTATTCAAATATAAAATTCATTATAAAAATTAAATAAAATTATTTTAAATTTCATATATGAAATATAGTTTTTTGTTTTGTGTAAATCTTATAAATAAAAATATTTCGAGGAAATGTTAAACTCCCAAAATGATTTTTTGGCATTTTTTTTTCTATAGATAGATAGATAGAAATATGTTAATAAAAAATATACAAACCCAAACCACTGATCTCTAAAAGAGCGGCTAAATTCATTGGAAAGTTCTTGCAAATTAATTGGATTGAATCGTATAAATTTATATGATTTTATTTATTTTCGTTCTAGGAACGAAAACAAATTAATTAAAAATACGTAAAAAAGTGAAATTATTGAAAGAAGAAATTAATGGATAGAAAATGATTGAATAAATTAATAAACTTAAAAGGTTAAGAGTGATATTGAAGACATAAACCTCAGTAACATTGCTTAACTGGCTTAATTATTCATATTTAAATGCATATTAAATAGTTCTTAGTGCTCTACGGTGTTATTGGAAAAAATAATTGAAATATTATTAAATATTAATTAAGAATTAAATTTTTAATCGTTAATTACAATAACTAAATTGATTTGTCTCTATTTTTTATTGTTTTTGTTTTCTTTTTGTATGGATTTTAATTATCTTAACATAGAGTAAATATTAATTATACATTAAATATTTTTTTTTTATACAAATTGTAAAAAGATTATAGTTTTGATACACTTTTTAATAACTTCACTTTTCTGTCTGTCTGTAATGTTCAAAATTTGTGATTGGATTTTAACCCGCTTCTATTTGAGCGATTCGCTCAAATTTGAAACGTATATTGCAAGTCGATGACATTGAAATAATCAAAAAGAAATATTTTGAATTTTTCAAAAATACGGATTTTTAAAATTTGTGAATTAAAATAAAAAAATGAGCTGTGGCCAGGTACAAAAACCTACGATCTGAAATAAATTAATTTCCAAACAACATTATATATAAAGTATATTAAAAAAAAATTTTAAATCTTGAATTAAAAGGACTAAATTATATTATCTTGGATTTTATTTTTAATGTAATTACCACTATGCTTTTAGTCGAAATTTCCCGACAATGAATATAAAATTAATACTTTGTAAACTACCACTTCCGGTTTCCGGATATACACTAAAAGTTGATGAATTCATGCTACTGATGCATTAATTAAATATACCAAATTTTATCAAAATCCATATAGCCATTCAAGCTATACACTTCTAAACGAACAGACTGTCAGACATCAAGCTAAAAATACTTTTTTCTGTTAAGAAAATGCATGATTCGTGGAGATATGTAAAAATCTCTACATGTGAAATATGGTGTGAAAACAATACCTTCGCTTCCTATCGTCGATCGGTAAAAATAATAAATATAAAAAATTTATATTAAATAAAATTTAATTAAATTGTAATTATAAATTCAATTTAATAAAATTAAAACTATTTCAATATATCAAATGATTTATAATGAATAATATTATATAAATAATTAATTTTTCATAATGATCCATATTTTTATAAAACTTATATTTATAAATTATAAATTATAAATTTTTACTAATAAATTTTTACTAATAAAAAATATAACAAACTATTAACTATAAAATAAATTAATAAAAAAACTTTTTAATAATCACGCTTTTTAATAAAAAAAATACCCTAAAAAATAGAAAATAAAATATTAATTAAATTTGAATATTATACTTTACATATGCCTAACAAAAAAGCGTGGGGCGCATATAATAATATTAAATTCTTTATTTACTACTTATGTTCATATGCGCCCACGCTTTTTAGTTGAGTATATGTAAAGGACGAGGTGGAGAGCGGGATGCGATAGGCGGAGTCATCCGTAGAAGAAATCGCATATATATAAATATATATATATATGTAAAGGATAATATTCAAGGTTTAATTATAATATTTTATTTTCTATTTTTTTAAGGGCATTATTTATTAAAAAATGTGTATACTAAAAAGTTTTTAGTATTATATTATATTTTAAAAAGAGTTTTTTTCAATAATCATAAAAAACAGTTTTTTTTTGTTAATGTTAATATTGGAACAGTTACAAAAAGTTTAATGAAACCCATAATAGATATATATTCAAATAATTAAATAAAATTATACCATCATATATATAGAAACGTTTCTTTATATCAGAATTGATTTTATTATCCCCTATTCCTATTCCAATGCATTTAATTAATTAGTTAAAAACCTTTCATCGACTTGAAGGGTGTTTTGTTAGATGAGTGTGAATTTATTATAACACTCTGTTCTAAGAAATATTACATTAAAACACCACCAGGCAAACATCGTATCATGTAAAATAAATACCTGAATTGCTTAATTACCCGTAGTATAAAAAATATACTCCAGTCATGTTTTTCTTTATTTCTCACCCTTTATTTTAACCATTAATTTTTATTTGATCAGCTGATTGATATTCATTTAATCGGAAAATTCGAATAATAAAATATTAGTCACCTGAAATTAAACTGATACGATGTTTATTTTTTTATGAATTTTTTTCTATAGTGAGAAATTAAAAATTAATTATTTAAAGAAAAAAAAATAATTTGAAATGTAGATCAGTTTAATTTTGTTATAATTTTTTGAAATATTTTATTATACAATCGAATAAACATGTTTTTTTCCTCGATTTAAAAAACATGTCCCGTATCAGTCATACAATGAATATAAAATAATGAATTATTAATTCTTCCACAATGTAATTTTCATTTCTAATTATTTTTGAATAATCTTATCTTATTATGCTAGCTAAAATTGTTTGTTTGTATTATTGAGGACCCCAGTTCAATTCATTTTAATCAGATTGATGCAATGATGCAATATTTAATAATTGTAATAAATAATTAAAGAATTGTATATCAATAATTTTTAAAGGGTCGAGCGAGAGCTCGGTGTCCCAGTTATTAATATTACCAGCCAAACCCAATAATAATGAATCATTTTTTTTTTAACTTATTATAATTACCGAGCCGAGGCTCGGGGTCCCGATACTATATATATATATAATTTACTCAATATTTAAATTTTAATTCAATAACTTAGCACTAAACATCTGAGCATAGTTTGAATTCATAAATAAATTCAAATTTTATTTTTTAGTTTTAATATTAAAAATACTTGACCACATTCTAACTAGACAGTAAATTATAAACAATTGAAGAATTTTTAAGTATTTAATTATTTCTTTTTTAAATTTTAAACTAAAAATTAGAATAAATAAATACTTTTCACATCAAGTTTACCTTACAATGCTCCAATTCTATTCAAAAAAATTTCCTAAGATAAAACTATTATAAAATTAAACATCCATACCCAAATATATATCATTTTTTTTTTTAATTTAAATAATAAAAAGATAATATTTTTATTTATTTAGTTAACAATTGCTATCTTCAGATTGATAAATCACCTGAAAACAAATAGAGATTGTCATGAACTTTTACCGACCGACGATAGTAAGGGGGAAAACGTATTTTTAGCATGATGTCTGTCCGTTTTTTAGTTAGTTTAGTTTAAAAAGTATATTTATTAGCCAAATATATATACAAATATATGTTGTTTTTCTCATAACATATAAAAGGGATTACATGACTTTTTCTTACAGCTAATTGGTGACTCCAAAGTCGTAATTATCTATACAATGTTTGTTTATCATTACGTATTAACTATTTTGAATATTACAATTTCAAAATGTAAATTAATTATTTTTTTTTGTCTAGGAAAAGGCCATATAAAAACACCTAGACTATATGATGTCTGTCCGTCCGTATAGACGTGTACAGCTTGAACGACTCAACGTATTTTGATAAAATTTGGTATATTTACTTAATGCATCAGTAGCATGAATTGATCAACTTTTGGTGTATATCCGGTAACCGAATGTGGTAGTAATAACGACCCACGATAGGAAGGGAAGGATTGTTTTCACAGCAAATTTCGTATTTGGAGACTTTTTATATATCTCCACGAATCATGCAATTTGTTAACAAAAAAAAAGTATTTTTAGCATAGTATCTGAATGTCCGTCCGTCTGTCCATTGTGTGTGTCCGTATAGACGGCTCAACGGATTTTGATAATATTTGATATATTTACTTAATTCATCAGTACCATGATTGCATCAACTTTTTGTGTATATCCGGAAACCGGAAGTGGTAGTTTACAAAGTATTAATTTTATATTCATTGTGGGATAATATTTCACTTAAAATATAGTAGTAATTAATAATTGAGTAATTAAACTAAAAATAAAAACCAAAATAATATAATTTTGATTAATTCAAGTTTGGAAATTAATTTATTTTAAATCGTCGGTCGGTTCTGTGCCTGGCCACAGCTCATATTTTTATTATAGATATTTTTAAGCATATTTTCTAATCCATTTTTGGATGTAGGACTCCTCTAACAGTTTTTAACATTCTCAGTTCTTTTATTAAGTGGGAGTGGGGTTGTTAGTCATGAAACGACACGTTAACTAGACGGGTTGATGAGTGGATGGAGTATGTGAAGGATTTATAATATTGAATTGATGGATTTGGGATTTGATCAGGTTATGGGACACGACTTCCTCAAATGAACTCGAGGAAAAGTCGTGGCTTGCGTGAGCAGGGTTGCATCCCTGAAGTCGACATATCTCTATCAAGATTATAGAGAGTATCCACCCGCTACTCCAGTGTTATATAAGACCAATATTAACACACTATGAGCGGGGCGGGTATTTGTATCCGTTGCGGGGACTGCCACTTATATGATGGATATATATTAGTTATCGTTTAAAATAAGTAATTTTAAATGACACAAAGGAAAATATATATTACATAAGTGGCAACGGGTATAAATACCCGCCCCGCTTATAAGTGGCAGTCCCCGCAACGGGTACAAATACCCGCCCCGCTCATAGTGTGTTAAACTAAAAAGTAGTACATTTTAATAATTTTAATATTATTCAATTAATTTTTATTATAACTAATATTACTAGAATATTAATTCGTTTATTAAATAAATAGAATTAAATGTTACATCAACTTCTCTCATTATTTTATTATAAAGTTAAAATCTCATTTGTTTAGTCAATTTTTAATTAATTTTTCATCTCTCATTAATTTCATTTGGTGATTGTCTTTTTTTTTTGTTTTGTTTTGTTAATTTATGATGATGATGATGATGACGGTGATGATTCATCGTCATTCAATTTCAATGACAAATGCATTCATTCATTTTGTATGATTGATTATTTTCAAGTTAATATCATTTTTCTTATTAATTCCCTTCGAGTTCAAATCTAACAATCTCGCTTTTACCTCCGTGCCTCTTCTCATTCTTATTTAAATAATATTCTTCTATTTGACCAGAATAAAAAAAAAAATATTACAACGCATTGAATTTCACTTTATGATTGAAATCATTTTTGTCAAGTAGATTATTATTGATGATCTCAGCATGAAATTAAATATAATCATTAATTAATATTCTTGGAGGGGCCTCTCGGGCGGTTCAATATTTGCAATGCGTTCCTTACGAACATCTTCGGGGTACTCAAAGGCAGTCAGGATATCTCCGGGTCCGAGACAACCCCCCCCCCCACACACACACACAACCACGCACCGCGCGACATCGGCGTCCGACAAACTCAAATAAAATTATTTTTAAATTGTTATTATTTGAATAGAAATGTGAAGAGGATGATTGACGATTTTTTTTTTTATTTTCACCAATTAATTCAATTTTAATCGAAAGATTAAGCAATAAATGAGAAAAAAAGATTATTTGAATAACAGAGAGTAAGTGGTAGATGGGAGGGGCAGGGGTATTTGATTTTATTAAAAAAAAAGTAATAAAAAACCAAAATTGAATGCTCATCAGATACATTATTTCATGATGCTTATATAAGGGATTTAAATTTTAATAATTAATTTTAATAAATATGAAATATATTTTTATATAATAAATACAGAAAATTGAGAAAATATATTATTAATTTGATTAAATGGATCAGTAATTATAAATTATATTCTCCTTCAAATATATATTCAATCATAATAATATAAATTTAGATTCAAATAAAATAAAAAAATCTGGAGTGTCTCCACACAATTATCTCGCAAATTTGAATTGGGTTAAATAGCATATATTAATTCAAATTAAATTAAATTAATTAAATTATAAATAATATTTATTAAACCAGTGCATGTTGTGCTCTTTGTTGATAGCACCACGTCAGTGTTAAAAAATTAATTCTGGTACTTTCAGCGATTCAATCAAGCTGGAATTCTATATATATCAGTTATATACAATTATTAATCTTGTGAAAAACTATCAAACATATATCTATTTTTACGGTCACTTTAGAAGAAAAAAAAATCAAAACGTTGTAAGTAATGACCCACTTCCGGTTGAGCTACATTTCTCAAAAGTTGAGAGAAAACAATGAATTTCGAATAATGCCCATGTACCAAATTTCATCATTCTAGCTCAAACCGTTTTTGCGTAATCTTGGTTACATACACACACAGACATTTTTCTCAACCTTAGTGAAAATGATTCAGGAACCTTCAAAACGTATAAAAACATCAAAATCTCAAAATCGAAAATTTTCGTGATCGGAATACTATCTCTAGCGAGATAATAAAAACTGACCGATTAAAATAAATTAATTTCCAAACAACATTATATATATTTTCCATATATAAAGGATAAAAAAACTATTCTTAAAACTTGAATTAAAATAACTAAATTATATTATCTTGGCTTTTATTTTTAGTTTAATTACTCAATTATTAATTATTACTATATTTTAAAAGAAATATTTTCCGACAATGAATATAAAATTAATACTTTGTAAACTACCACTTCCGGATTTCGGATATACACCAAAAGTTGATGCAATCATGGTACTGATGAATTAAGTAAATATACCAAATTTCTCAAAATCTGTTGAGTCGTTCAAGCTCACAGCGGAGAGACGGATAGACTTCATGCTAAAAATACTTATTTTTTTGTTAAAATAATGCATGATTCGTGGAGATATGTAAAAATCTCAAATTTGGTGTGAAAACAATACCTTCCCTTCCTATCGCCGGTCGGTAAAAATGAGAAAAATAAAATATTTACTAAAACTTAAAATAAATATTAACGGTTATGTGTAAGAAACATAAATAATTAGATATAGAATATTTATAGATGATAATTTTTCCGATTATTAAAAATAAGAAAGTACTTGATACAACAATTAGCTGCGCAGAATTCTAAAAATTTACTGATTATAAAAATATAAAAATATATTTCATATTTATTAAAATTAATTATTAAAATTTAAATCCCTTATATAAGCATCATGAAATAAGCATCATGAAAAAAGGTATCTAATGAGCATTAAATTTTGGTTTTTTATATTACTTTTTACTATCTCCTAAGAGATACTATTGCGATCACGAAAATTTTCGATGTTGAGCTTTTGATGTTTTTATACGTTTTAAA
Source organism: Labia minor (assembly GCA_963082975.1). Lineage (NCBI taxonomy): Eukaryota > Metazoa > Arthropoda > Insecta > Dermaptera > Spongiphoridae > Labia > Labia minor. The sequence continues at coordinate 28,443,799 of OY720350.1, read as the reverse complement.
GGTTCTTGAATCATTTTCACTAAGGTTGAGAAAAATGTCTGTATGTGTGTATGTATGTAACCAAGATTACGGTTTCAGCTAGAATGATGAAATTTGGTACATGAGCATTATTCAAAATTCGTAGTTTTCTATCAACTTTTGAGAAATGTAGCTCAACCGGAAGAGGGTCATTACTTACAACGTTTTGATTTTTTTTCCTCTAAAGTGACCGTAAAAATAAAGAAATATGTTTGATAATTTTTCACCTGATTAATAATTGTATAAAACTGCTATATATAGAATTTCAGCTTGATTGACTCGCTGAAATTACCAGAATTAATTTTTTAACACTGCAAATCTCACGCGCCAACACGTGAAGTGGTGCCATCAACAAAAAGCCAAACATGCGCTGGTTTAATATTTATTATTTATAATTTATAATTAATTAAATTTAATTTAAATATAATTTATTATGTTATTTAATCCAATTCAAATTTGCGAGATAGTCGAGTGGAGACACTCCAGCTAATTTTATCATAAAATTTATATTAAAATATGCATATTTTAAAAAGATATCTACCTGGACACATTGTATACTATACACCTATAAACCATTTGAATCATTACAATGTTTTGATTTTGATATTTCTTGACATATTAATTATATCTATTTAGAAAAAACAAACAATTCAATTGTTTGCTTAAAAATGAGCTCAATACTGATTAATGGTTCCAAATGAATGAATTGCATAAAATTCTTATGAGCCGTATTCAAGATCAGGAAAACTTAGGCACCTGCAAGTTTATTTAAAAAATGATCTAAATTTTATAAATTTTTTTTTTCTATTCAATCTTATAATTTATTATAAGTATATTATACAGTAGTTTAGCAATGAATATTGTTTAATGATGTGATTGGTAGTTTGTTACACGTTCATTTCAGTAGAGGTGAGTCAGAGGAGGCAAGTAAGTCAAAACAGTCACGACTCCACTCACAGCACATAAAAGGAATAGCTGCGACGCTGGTTTTCCAAGAGAGAACAAACACATCGGGAAAAAGAGAGGAAAAAGAAACAATTCGGGGTTCTGTTCTAACACCTTCTATGAATGCGCGAAAAATTCCAAGAATAATTTAACTTAATGTAAATAATGTATTTATTTATTTACCTGTACATTTGATCAAATATTTAACGATAATATACTTTTCATTTATGTTATCCGATAATAAAGAGAATAAGGATATTTACACAAATTATCTTAATGAATTAATAGGATAATTTATTGAAAAATTAATTTTTTTTTTATATAAGCTATTGGGATCTATGTCTATTTAAGTATTTAAAACTTGAAATTAGATATATTTAACTAAAGAGCATTCATTTCAATAAAAAATAAGAAAATTAAAATTAAGCTTTAATAATAAAAAAACAAAAAACTTAACAAGAATAATTTTTAATTAAACAAAGTTTTAAGTTTTTACTTTATTGACTACTTTATACGCATTTATGCTGTTACGCTATCATTTGATAATGGCGGAACAGATAAAATGCGCATAAAGCTAATATTTCAATAAACTTGAAATTATATCGAATGTTTGATTAAAACATACTCTTTTTTTATAGATTTTAGATTATATTTAATTTACATAACTTATTTTAAGATTATTATTCTTTAATTATATATTCTATAAATACATTATATATTATTATTTGAAACTGTTGATTCGAAATCAATTCATGCTTAAATCTAAATGAAAATTAATTTACAGAAAACGCTGTCGTTATTAATTATTAAGTAAAATATTTTAAACTTTGACATTATTTATAATTATTATAGTACAATTAAAAATTTTAAGGTATATAAACAAAAATATAAACATTATAGAAAATAACATTTTCGACTTATATATATATTAATATAATAAATGATATTTATAATATACAAGGGGTGTTCAAAGTATTCTCTGAAACGGGGTAATTTAGCAGTGACGAAGGGATTTAAATTATTTCAGTTGGTAACGACACTCCCTGAGACCATAACCTCAAAATTTCATTTATTTATCATTAGTAGTAATCTAATTATCGTTGGTGTAAGAAGACCAGAATGACTGATGCGACAATGTTGAGAAAAATGTTTTGAAGAAATAAAGCATACACCTTACAGCCCAGACATTGCCCTCAGTGATTACTTCTTGTTCCCCAACCTAAAACAAAAGATCTTCGTGGAAAACGTTTTTTTGACGATGAAAAGCTGAAGGTGGCAATTAACGCACATTTTGAAGACAAGGAGGAAAAATATTTTTTAGAGGGAATTCAAAAGTTAGTTTCCCGAGCAAACAAGTGTATTGAGGTTATGGGGGACTACATTGAAAAAAAAGTTTTAGTTAGAAGTTTCTGCATTTTCCTTCATACCTATACCGAGAATACCTTGAACACCCCTCGTATATATATATGTTTACAAGATGTATTAAATTTATCTAGAACATAATCATATTACTTAATTACTTTAATTTTTAATTTATTAAACTAATATTCTTAGATTTTAAATAAATAGAAATAAAAGAAAACAAAATTCTTTAATTAATTTCATTAAAACCAATCGAACCCACATCAAAATTATAATACTTTTCTAAGAAAACAAATTCAAAGTTTATTATAGGTATAATTTGTATCATTATAAGTTTTTAACATAGTTGATTAACTAGGTAAAAATATATTAAGAAAAAAATTCTTGCTTATTTAAATGATAGACATGAATAATGGAAACTGAACGTCAATTAAGTATAGATAAAATTTTCTATAATAAATAGGTATATATTGTATATATATAAACATTAAAGGACAAAAATACTTAAATATATATAATCATTTTGCCAAAATGATTTTTATTATTTTTTTTATCATAATTGTTCTACCCTTTACACTTTCCTGTTAAATTTTATTCATATAATTTATTTATTCCTGATTACGTGATTTTATTTATTTCTTTTTTTTTTAAACATATTTTGTTAATTTTAATGAGTAGAAATTTTTGGCAAGATTTTTTTTATTTTTAATAAATTCCTGCATTACATTAATAGTTTTGCCGACTTCCAAAGTCATTCGTCTGACTTTCGACCCCTCACCTTTCATCTGATTATGTAATTTCATAAAACCTCAATCAATTGACTCTAATGAAATATAATAAAATTGATCGTTAATTACTTATTAATGTTTTTTCATTGATATTAAGCATGCATTGTTATTTATTTATTAAATATTTTTAGAATATATTCAAAATTAATAATATAATTATATACTATAGCTGAAAAGTCCCGGGATTTTTCATTAGTTAACGCCACTAGAAAATGAACATGACTCATTTCGAAAGGCTCATCTGTCACTAGTTTATGTTTGAAGTATCATGACATTTTGTCCATTCGTTTACAAGCTACAGTCGTTTGAGTGACGCTACTTTCGCCTTCATAAAAAAAATGAAAAAAAAGGAATATCGCGTCTTGATAAATTGTTGTTCTCGAAGGAGCAGATATGGGATAACATTCTTGCAACCACTGCAATGATTGTTCACAAGTTTTTCCCATTAAAAAACAATGTTTAATCAAGACGCGATATTCCTGTTTTTCTATTTTTCTTATGAAGGCGAAAGTAGCGTCACTCAAACGACTGTAGTTTGTAAACGAATGGACGAAATGTCATGATATTTCATACATAAACTAGTGACAGATGAGCCTTTCGAAATGAGTCATGTTCATTTTCTAGTGGCGTTAACTAATGAAAAATCCCGGGACTTTTCAGCTCATGTAGTATATATTCTATTATCTGCAGGTGGTGACAAAATTAAGATTTTGGATGAATAACAACAAAATTTATGAATTCAAAAACATTGTCTAGCTTTTGATGTAAACCATTCATCGAGCCATTTTTTTATTTCTTAGTAGTTTCCAGAGCATTGTTCTTGAAGAGTGCTTTACATTGTAAGTTAGAAGATGGAGCAAAATCTGATGAATAGGAAATAAGCCGTATAATATCCCGTTTAAATGCTTCTAAATATTTTTACTTGTTTTTGTGACATTTATTTGAAAAATATAAACAAATTATTATTTTCTGTTAAAAATAAATACAAATGTAAAATATACTTGCATCATTTAATTTTTTTATTTATTCTTATTTTATAAATCTAAACGTTAAAATAATTATTTACAAATTTAGAATTGTATGAATAAACTTAGACTTAGATTATAAATTGATATTTTGTATTAATATTTTATATTATTTATTGCACAATATATAGCTCATGTCTTAGTAACTCAAAATTTATTTATTCTTCATTGAATACTCAATTGTATTTTTTTTTTATATAAATTTTTACAACAATTATATTTCAATTATCATATTTTTGTTTTTAACTTAATTTCGTTATTGTTTTTACAATATAAAAGAATGTTTCATTTTATCAATTCAATTATAAGTTGATCAATTTATAAAATTTTTATGGTAAAATTTAATACCATTGTGATATGATTTTCATCATAAAGAGACCGCTTGAAACTTTCATATCTGACTTGAATTCAAATTTCAAGTGTAATTATCGACATATCTTTTCACTTAGGGACCACATATCTCACACATTCTCCAAAGCCTGTTCTTTAATGATCAAGTCATTTTTTTTTTCTTGAATTATGTGTTCTCTTCCCCCTCTCAACATTACTCCCCCATTTTTATAGTACAGCTCAGTTTCGAAGAAAATCATAATTCTTTAACTCTTTTCTTTTTTTTTTTAAAGTAAGAGACGTGGACTTTATTTTATTTTTATTTTTGTGATCGCCAAAAAGGAAGAAGGTCGCACATAAATCCATTATGTTCATTACGATGGCAAGGTTAATATATATATATAGTCTGCAGGTAGTTGTCAGTAGCTTCAGTAATATTAATTTATTAGTAAAAATTTTAGTAATATATTACTATCTGGATAGAGGAGTATAAAAAGGTAATTTTAGTCAATCTCCTAAAAAAGAAACTATTCAAAAATTTTTATGTGCCATTTCATTTTAAAATCATCCACTCCTGTTTGTTTATTTCGGGCTAATAAATATTAATATTAGAATTTTAAAAATTTTTAATAAATTTAAAAAAATTTTTAACAGCTTTTTTATATAGGTAAATTCAAAGAAATGGCAGTCGATGGTAGTATCTATATATAGTTATTTATTTCAAATCAAATGCATTACTTTAACAAATTTAAATAGTTTAATTAATTAATTAACAGTAATGAGTATAACACAGGGGGTACATAGTTGTACTAGTGGGGTTCTGGATAAATGTTCAAACCTCACCAAGTTTAATAAAATTTATAATAAAATATCTCTAATATCTAATATGAAAAAATTCATTTGGGCATTAAGATCTTAAAAAACAAAATTAATAATAAAAATCATTACTTTAGTTCTTTATCTTGTTTTTATTTTATTAAATTATATAATTATTATACATTATCATCCAGAAATAAATTAATATAATTTAAATCAGGGTTTTCTTAACCGTTTTTCTAAGTCGACTACTTTTAAACTTTTTTTATCGTTTAATAAAAAAAAAAATAAAAAAACCTTTGACTTTTGTATGTCCTACGTAAGAACAACGCCTATCAAGTCGGTTATATCAATTAAGTGTTCTATGATCAGTAGAACGGGTCCTATCAACCTTTACCTTGATTTTCTTGAACGGAGACGCTACTTAAAATCAAGTAGCTTCCCAATGTTGATCCCGGAGGCTGGGTTGACTCCGTCCCATAGACCCCAGCTAAAGAAATTCCCTTGCCAGGCTCGGGACTTGAACCAAGGACCACGAGAATGTGAGGCAGGTTTGCAACTTCCCACCCTGTGGCGCCCTTAAATTTTCTCGTTTAATAGACCCCTATTTTTTGATGCCGTATAAGTATAATAATAAAATTTAACATAAAACTATGAGCATTTAATAGAGTACTATATTTTTACCAATTTTACAACAAAATAAAAATTATTATTATCTTAATTGTAGTAGAGCTAATATTAGTTAAAAAAAAAAATTGAAGTTCAATATTTAATAAATTAATAATTTCATAAATGATTAATAGGAATTCCTAACTGAAAAAAATAATGTGACGATTGAGGATAGTATTTTTTGATAATGTTTATATCATATTATAATTTTATATCATCATTTTATTATATCAGATTCAAATTTTGATTAATAATAGGTTGCTCAACTTTCGCATACGAAAATAAGGCTAATAAATATTATTAAATAAAATTATTAATTTACCATCAAATTAACTTAATCAAAAAAAAAAACTATTTAAGTTAAATGATATTTTATTTAGATTGAAAATTTTTTAACAAAAATTCTAATATACCTTAAAACATGGAGATTATATAAATATATAAAATTGAAATAAATATAACTTTAATAAATAATACTACTATGGTGGGTTGTTAGTAATTTTTGGTATTTACTTTTTTTATTTAGTTTTTATTTTATAAAGCAATTTTTTACTTTTTTTATAGTAAATAAAAGAGGAAATTCGCCATCGACTTCCAAGTTCTGTCGGCCTTGTTCAAAGCTCCATAAACCCCCAAATGGTACACCTGTTGGGAATCCCTGATATATATTGATAACATAATAATAAAATATATCTTGAATACTAATTTGATAAACAACAATGCGCTAGGAAAATAGAATTTGAATTCAATTCGAATATCTTTGAAAATTTATTCAATAAAATAAAAAATTTACAATTGAAATTCGGAGATTTTTAAATTTATGATTTGATGATTATTATTCGTCAATCTGACCCCAATCCGAAATTTCTTTTTCTTTTTCTTTTTTTTTTTTCTTTCATTTATCCCTTTTAGTCAAGTGACATGAGATTTTTTCTAATGTCACAATTTTCGGGGAGAAGATAGAAAAGTTTTTCTTTTTTTTTTTTTTTTTTTTTTTGATTTATTAAAAAAGCGCATCTTCAGAATGATTTTGTAAATCCAATTTTTGTAAATTCATACCGATCGATTCCCATATAAGGGGTTAATAATACTTAATGAATTGGGAAGAGAATTCGTAATTAATTAAAGAGAATATTGCTATTTTTTTATTTTTTTTTTTTTTAAAAAGGGAGAAGAGAAAAGAAGAGGAGAGGAGGAAAAAAAACGGCTTGTGAGAATTTGGCGCCACACGTATTTGCTATTTGCATCTTTTAAAGAGGGTCCCTGCCCCGGCCGATTGCTCCTCTTAAGATCTCCGCGGCGACGGCGGCATCCGCCACACACAGAATTCAAATATAAACTTGTTGAACACGTTTCAAGTAGACAAATACCAAATTTGGTATTGGCAGCCTCCGTGCTTCGTTCCTCTACTCTTCTCGATGGACAGACGAACATACACACACACACACACTAACATATACACATTCAGGCATCGATTTTTACTTTGGGGCAATTTTATAAATTGACCCCCACCGAGCATAGGTTAGCAAATTAATATAACAAGCATAGAGAGATGCCTATGTATGGCGGAGGGCCTTTTAAAAATTTATAGATCATAAAAAAATAAAATAATTATTTTTTATCCATATGAGGTGAAAAAATGTTTCTAGGTATGAAACACAGCGCGTGTCATTACCAAAAAGATAAGCACACAAAAAAAAAACATTCTCGAATTAATGTCGTATATTAAATGTTATTTGTTCATTTAAATAAAAAAATATAAAACATTGGTACTGGTGGAAGGGGAAAAGGATAATTCAATGAATATGTAGAGAAAATTTTATATATATATATATATATATATATTAAATAGGTAGGCTCTAAGAGATTCTTCTTTGATGAAGAGAAGAGGGGGAAAGAAATGTTATTACTGTTATTCAATTATTTATAATTTTGTCAAAAAAAAAAAAAAAAATCAAAATTCTTTTAATCATTCCCTCTTATTTCTAGTTTCTTCATTCTTTTTTTGAAAGTTTTTTCAGATTACAGCCTATTTCAGTGATTTTTTGATCTTGAAAATTTCATGTATTTGAAAAGTCTTAAATAGAAGTTTAGGGCCTTTTTATAGAATAATTTAATTTTAATTAATTAAAATCATTAATAACAGGTGTCAGTAAATAGCCATACTAAAATATTTCAATGATTCAGCCTTTTTACACTCGCCAGAGATAGTATTGCGTCAGGAAAATTTTCGATGTAGAGATTTTAATGTTTTTATAGGTTTCGAAGGTTCCTGAATCATTTTCACTAAGGTTGAGAAAAATGTCTATATATGTATATATATATATTCTTATATTGTTGGGTGATAACTTGAAAAATATATTGGTGGGGATGCCGATTGGGAAACGTCCGCTAGGAATACCAAGGACTCGGTGGGTAGATGTAGGAAGGGACGTGAGAGAGATGGGAGAGGGTAGGGATTGGATGGTTGTGGCTCAGGATAGTGACAATTGGAGAAATGTGGTTGCTGCTGCCAAGAACTTTCGAGTTTCATAGGGTCACTGATAGAATTGGGTGATGACAATTTGGATAATTTGAATTAATATCCAAATTTATAAAAATTATATTTGAAAATGAAAATGTTTTGGTAAAATTATTAAATCTACTAAATAATAATAAATAACAATTTATAGTAGTGGAATTTTAAACCTTATCTAAAATTAATTATTATTATTATTAATTATAATTAATCATTATTTTGTTTTAATTTCGTGCTTGAATCATTTTACCAGTTGTGCCCCACAAAAATTGCAAATTATCATTGTTTTTTTTTTTATTTTAACTGGTTGACCGGAGAAAGCGAGGTGTATCTTTGAATTAGAAATTCCCGGAAAAATAGAACAAACCACTCCTGGGTCCTTCATTTTCATATTAAGCATTCTGAAAGGAAATGAGCAAACTACTTCTTGTGGTCCTTCATTCACTCACACGATTCTCACTCTACAAATCTTTTTCCGTATGTTTTTGTATCGTATTTTTTTTCATGGTAAAAATAGCCCACATAACATATTCTTCAGATATTTCACTCATTTTCACATCTACATATTAAAAAAATCAAAAAAAAAAATTTGGAGTGTCTCCAATCGAAATTTGAAATTTGAATTGGATTAAATAACTATTATTATATTTAAATTAAATTTAACTTATTAGAAATTATAAATTAAAATTAATAAATAATATTTATTAAACCAACGCGTGTTTAGCACTTTGTTAATGGCACCACGTGCTGGCGCGTGATTGCCAGTCAACGTATTAAAAAATTAATTCCAATACTTTAAGAGATTCAATCAAGCTGAAATTCTATATATAGCAGTTTTATACAATTTTTAATCATTTGGAAAACTATCAAACATATATCTTTATTTTTACGGTCACTTTAGAGGAAAAAAAATGAACCCACTTCTGGATGGGTTACATTTCTCAAAAGTTGATAGAAAACTACGAATTTTGAATAATGCCGGTATACTAAATTTCATGATTCTAGCTTAAACCCTTTTTGTGAAATCTTGTCTCGACACACACGCACATTTTTCTCAACCTTAGTGAAAATGACTTAGGGACCTTCGAAATCTATAAAAACATCAAAATCTCGACATCGAAAATTTTCGTGATCGCAATACTATCTCTGATGAGATAGTAAAAACTGTCACTCGTTAGTTTGAGACAATCGGATGAGTTTTCTAGCAACATAATTTTTATATAGCTATAACCTATTTTTATTAAAAATTTTAAATTAAAGAATTATTTTCATTATATATTATCATTTCCAAAATTGGAATCAAATAAATATTTATTTTATAAATATTTAAGAGATTTCAGAATCATTCTGTTTCTTTAATATAACAATTATAAATAATTATATTATAATATAAGTAATTATGTTATAATTAATATAATCCTTATTTGTATTAAATTGTATTTCTATAGTAATTTTTATTACAGTTCATTTATTCAAACTACTGATCTCTTTTTTCTCCAAATATGGCTGAATATGAATAATTAAAAATATATAAATATAAAATATACTTTTGTAAATTTTAATTCTAGTAATTAAGCATCACCTGGAATTTAAGTTCAATCCTTATAAACTTGAAATATGAAATACTTAATACCTTAATACTAAAATTATAATAAATATCATCTATTCATTATAAATAGAATCCATTGATTATGTTTTTTTTAATTTATTTTGTTTATTTTTAATTCATTTATAGAAAAAACACTATGAATCTATTTTAATTTAAAAGCTTTTCATTAGAAATTTGATATCTTTAAAACGATTAATAATAAATCAATGAGAATTAAAACAAACATTCATTTTACTAAGAAATTGATAATTCTTTGAATATAATGTTATAATTTTTTAATACAATGTATAGAAATTGTCTTGTATCTCTCTTTTCCGCTTTTATTGATAATATTAAATAATCAATCCATTGAGAAAATTTAGAATTCATCATTCATTCAACAAATAGATAATCCAATTTGGAAATGGAATAAATGTGACCTCTTCAAAGAGATAACCATTAATATTTTAATCATAATAATTTAATTAATTTTTTTAAATATTTATAAAGATTATTTAAAATTAAAAAAAATAAAATATAAAATATACGATTTTTAGTATAGCGATCATTAAAATTTTCGATGTCGAGATTTTGATGTTTTTATACGTTTTAAAGGTCCCTGAGTCATTTTCAATAAGGTTGAGAATAAAGTGTGGGTATGAAGACAAGATTACGTAAAAACGGTTTGAACTAGAATAATAAAATTTGGTATACGGGCATTATTCAAAATTCGTAATTTTCTATCAACTTTTGAGAAATGTAGCTCAACCGAAAGTGGGTCATTACCTACCACTTTTTCATTTTTTCCCTCTAAACTGGCTGTAAAAATAAAGAGATGTTTGATAATTTTAACATAATTAAAAAATGTATAAAACTACTATATATATAGTACCGGAATTAATTTTTTTTTAACACTGCAAATCACGCGCCAGCACGTGACATGGTGCCATCAAGAAAGAGCCAAACACGCGCTGGTTTAATAAATATTATTTATCAATTTTAATTTATAATTTAATTAATTAAATTTAATTTAAATATAATATATGTTATTTAATTCAATTCAAATTTGTGAGATAGTCGAGTGGAAACACTCCAACTTATTATAAATATTTATTGAAAATTTAAATTAAAATACAAGAGATTGAATAACTTTTCTTCTTTTTATTATAAGTTACTTATAAGAAAATAGAATTTAATTAACATAATTATTGTATTATTGAGGATGGAATATATAAAATTTTCTTATATCATACGAATAAAAAAGATTTATTTTGATATGATTTTTGAATAATTACTGTTGAATATGTTTTCTTATAAATTTTTATTTATCTTTTTTTAATATTCATTATAATTTATTCATATTTCATTTGTAAATAGTATTATTTAATGTTTATCTTAGATAATTTTAATTAATTATTTAAAATAAGTGGCTATCAACTTAGGTATATACATTTTAGCCATAAAGTATACAAGATTCTTTTTTGTTTTAAGTTTTACCAGTATGAAAATAATTATTATTATTATTATTAATATTATTAACTAGTACCAGGTTCATCGAGCCGCCACTTGATTCTTTAAGAAAATTATTCCTTATGAACTATGAATATTTAATATTAAGATTATTATTTAAAATAAATAAACGACAAAATATATGAAACAATTTCAAATAATTTACAAAAACATAAATTAAAAAAAAATAGTCATAAAACATACAGACCTTAAATGTACGTATTAATGAACTGAAAGACAGAAAAGTATGGTCTGTGGATATAACATAATATATATTTCGTAATTTATTAAAATAAATATTTTTAATTTAATTTTATTTATAATATTTTGTGTTTATGAAGCGCTGTCTGACGTAGTTGCTGACGTCATTTAAATTTTATTTTAAATTAAGAAAAAACTAACGAAGATGATTTTTCCCGAGGCTGAAATCAATACAGATTGATTTTTCTTTATAAAACTTATTTATGGTGTGAATTTCAAAAAAATTTAATATCTCAAAAATACAAATATATATAAGTATTCACAATTTTTGCTAGTATAATAAAATAATATATATTAACTAGAAAATATTTCTGTTTTGATGGCTTTTAAGATTATAATTTAAGAAGAGAATTTACTTATTTAAAAAAATCAAATATTCATACCAAAATATATTATTATAATTTTTTTGAAAAAATAATACAGCATTATATTTTAATTTCCATAATTTTACATATTGAAATTAGAATTAAAGGTATGTATTTTTATTTTAAATTTTTTTAAAAAAGATGTTAAATATTTAAAAAAATGAATTCTAACAATCAAAAAATTACAAAAAAAACAAACAAATTTTTGAATTGAAATTCATGTGTTTTTTATATTAAATTTATATATTATTTTTATTTGTTTATTTATTTATTATATTAATATTATTTTTATAATACTTATAAAATATTAAAATATAGGTTATATCTATATTATGTTTTCAATAAATTTAATTTAAATCAAGACAAATATTTAATAAAGATTATTTAAAAATAAAAATAAATTATTAGGTGTGTAAATAAGTTCTCGCTGTTTTTTTATGAAAATGAACGCTTTATTATACAAAAATAGTTACACTCATATCATTCAAAGTATTGGCCATCAGCAAGTGTCTCTTGAGTTTGACATGAATCTTCTTCGAGCAACTTCTCTAATTCTTCATCTTAAAACTTTTTTGGGGCGCCTGGACGTTCCTTGTCTTCAAGATCAAAATCACCATTTTTGAAGCGTCGAAACCAATCTCTACAGATAGTTTCGGATAGGGCAGCGTCTCCGTAAGTCTCAACAAGAATTCTGTGAGCTTCAGCTGCAGAATTCTTCAGAAAAAAGTAGTGCAACAAAACTCCCCGCAAATTATTTGGAGTAAAATCTGACATGTTCAAAGCTTTGTAAAAATTCTAATTCTAATCGGACTAAAATGAAATGAACTCTAATTTATAGCTAGGACCCTCCTGTGTTCACAAAAAAATAATCCCCAGGCGAGCATGCACATGCGCAGAAACGAGCTAAAGCTTACAAACAGCGAGAACTTATTTACACACCTATTATATGATAATTATTTATATAAATAAATGTGTATAAATGAGTGAATGACATTTATTAGGATTGTTACAATATTAATATTAATAAACGCAACTTAAACCTTGTAATTTCAAAAAGGCTAAATGAATAATGGCTAATTCTCATAAAAATCTTGATTATTTATATTTTCTTTTAGTTCAAATTAATTAAAATAAATTATATTTTCTAATGATTTATAGTTATAGTTAGAGCGTCAAATCGTCTTATTCCTCTTATTTATTAGTAAAATTCTTAACAAAAAATAGATGTTGTAGTGTTGTGATAAAAAGAATCCGCGGATGGTCCATTGGCATTATGGCGAGAAGATTTATCATCATGCAAGATCTAATTGTGTTCTGTTCCAATGTCTCGTTGGGGACATCATTTAAACATGTTTACTAAATGCACAGCAGAGAGTCGCCTCTCAGATTGTCACTTAACTGACGGATTTATTATATCCACATCAACGAAGAATGATTAAAGGAAAAACAAATGGTCTAGAAAAAAAAAATGGAAAGGGAAGAAAAGTGCAGGGGGATTTTCTTTAAAGGAAAATGAACCAAAAGGTAGGTACACAAAATAAATTACAATTTTGTAATTGAAATAAGCAACAACGAAAAACAAAAAAAAAAAAAAGAAATTGTCATTTGTTAATTTAATTTTATTTATTTAATTTATTTTTTTAAATATAAAAAGACATCTTTACTTTATTCAAATATTTGAAAATAATACTTAACAATTAAAATATTAATTTATAAGGGTTTTTTTCTTTATAATAAAATTTATAATTATTATATTAAAATAATTAATGTGACTTTGACTATTTTTTAAAAAATGTTTTAGTAAATAACTTCTGGTAAATCTTTTTACTTGTAGAACGGTTAAAAATTATTCAAATTAACTTTTAAATTGAAATTACGTTGCTATCTTTATGTCGTTCATCTAATAAAAACTAAATTTTAATTGAGTAAAAAAACATAAATATATAACTACTATATTTTATTTAATTTAAATTTTAATGAATTATCATAATTATAAAACTGTTTACTCATTTATACATTGCATAGCTATAAAAATATTATGATATGAGAAATAATTTAGAATTCGTAGATATAAATGATTTAAGTAAAAAGTAAATAAATAAATCATATGAGCAGTAATTTATAATTAGATTTAAGATAATTTCTATTTAATTTTAATTATAAAAGTAATTTCATTTAATTTTTCGTTAATTTAATTTTAACATTTTTTATCAATTAATCATAATAGAGAATAGCTTTAGTGTTTCCCTACCATTTCTAAACATTATAAAGATATTAAACTGGTCAAAGCATGATTAATCTTTATAGTAAAATAGATCTATAAATGATTCCTAAGGTTAGAATGGATATTTGGATAAAATAAATTTAAATCAATATATAGTGATGAGGGAATTGGAAGAGAATGAAAGATTGGATGGAGTTTTTTTTTTTGATTCAGAATAGAAACATTTTAAGAAATCTGATTGAGGTGGCCAAGAGATGGATAGACAATCAAATCATAAAAAAAAAATTTTTGAAAATAAATGTATACTTACATAATACTATGTAGCTCTAGAGATCTACTAAAAATGGGTATTTACGTAATAGTAATTAATATTCATGTTTTAATGTCAGTGCTAGTACCAATGATTATAGAGCTTCAACGCACTAAGTTAAAGATTACCCAACGTGTCGACCAAAAATTCCAATATTGACCCAAAGTTATATAGACTAAGACTCAAAATCTTCAAATTTTTTTTGAAAATGGCACTAGAATGGGTGCCGAAACGTCGCGACTTAAATCTCACAGAGACTCTTGAAAATAATAAATCAATAATTAAAATTATATATATATATATATATATATATATATATATATATATATATATTAACAAATATAATTTGTTCTAGTAAAAATATAAATTAAATAAATAAACATTTTTTTTTTGAAATTAATATAAATATAATATTAATTTATAAAAAGTAGAATACGAGGGTGGACTGAAAAGTTTCCGACCTGACCAAGAAAATCGATGTTTTTCAATTTTTTTTTGTTTTATTTTTCAAAATTCAATATAGCTGAGACCTGTATGATGTCAGCTGAACGTGTGCAAAATATTTTGCAAAACCATTTGAATATGGAAAGCTGTGTGCAATGTGGGTGCCGCATTTCCTAAATTTAGACCAAAAATTGCTTCGAAAAACCATTTCTAACGACAATTTGGCGCTGTAGGCGTAATTCAAACGAATTTTTGCGTCGATTCATAACTGTTGATGAGACTTAAATTAAATTAAATTAAATTTAATTAATTAATTAATTAAATTAATTAGAACACCGTTATGAGAAATGTATCAGTGTTGATGGAGATTATGTTGAAAAATATAGCAAAAAAAAAAATTTAAAAACATTGATTTTCTTGGTCAGGTCGGAAACCTTTCAGACCACCCTCGTATAGATAATTTTAAAAAAAGATTATTAGAGGTTGTCAAAATACTTACCAAAGGTATTGATTATTGTTAAACGAAATATAGAAATCTAATTTTAGTTTATTTTTTTCTTTAAATGATCATCCAGGGTGGTATAGAAACCCATTATGTCACTTTTAAGTAAAATTTATTTCATTGTATTGTATCTTGATTAAATGTGAATAGATCTTGGAAAAGTATAAAAAAAATTTTAATTCTTCGACATAATAAAATATTATAAATAAATTATCTATTAAAATTCAGTTAGTGTGCTATGGGAATTATATATGCATTATATTTATAGTATATATATGTATTATATATAATAATATATATATATATATTTATGCGTGTGGTTAATAAATATGAGTGACCTTTTCAATCAGAATTAGAGAATTACATAAATAGATATTTTATTATAATTTATTGAAATGCGATTAGAGTTATAATATAAAGGAGGCATAAAATTGATAAATTGATATGAATGACATTTTATGTGTGGGCACCAGAAAGATTTATCTTACATCTAGGCAGATAGAGAAAATAAGCAAAAAAAAAAACACTTAAAACTTGATAATATAATATTATAACCGCCGAGGGTATTCATATTCATATAAAAATGACATTTTAAAATAAAATTATATATATAGAATATATAGAAATAATTTTATAACATTAGATTGATTCAAAATTTAACATTAATTTATTAATATGTAATTTTCTAATATATTATTTATTTTAATTCAAGTGTAAAATAAAATAAAAAATAATAATAAATAAAGAGAAATATTTATGGATAGATACATAGAAATGATTATAATGTAAAATAAAATTTAATAGACCTTTTTATGTGCTAAAAGCTAAAAGTTAAAGACTTATATAAAATTATGATTTTTAAATTTATTAATAAATATGATATATAATTTGACAATTTTCTATATATAGGTGTAGCATATATAGAACTATATATATAACTCTTTAACTCACTCTTTATTTATTCTCTACAATCTAAATTTTTATCAAGAATTTAGATTTGACATTTTATTTAATAAATTCTATAACTGTAAGAGAAATAAAATATTACAAAAGATTAAAAATGTAAATTAATTATAATAGAAAATTTTATAAATGATCACTTGCCATAAACTAGGATTTCTAATTCAAATTCAAAAAATTAAAATAAAAATTTTAATAAAAAAATATATTGCATATTTTTATTGTATAAATGAGTGATGAATTGTTTATATATCAACATACCCATTAATTTTTTGTCTGAACCGGCGAATTTAAAAAGTAAAAAAAAAAAAATTGTCACAACAATTATTTAACAATTCACAACAATTTCAAACTATAATATTGGCTTTTTATTAAATCTATTTTGGTATATTTTTATTTGATATTTTAAATGATGAAATTTCAAAATATTTTTTATTCGTGTAAGCTATAACCAAAAGATTAATTGATATCTTACAATATTTAAAGTGTATAATACAGGTATAAAATTAGAAAATTACAAAAAGAAAAAAATTTACAATTTTTTAAAAAAAATCCTATTTTTCTTTAAAAAATAATATTTAAACCATTTTTTTGTGAATTATACGAAATAATTGAATAATTAAAATTATGACTAAATATAAAATATAAAATATTAATTTTTAAGTTTGCTCGATAAACTGTAATTGGAAAAAAATATTAATTTTTAAGTTTACTCGATAAACTGTAATTGGAAAAAGAATATAAAAATTCATAATGATTTTTTCCTAAGGATTATTTCTTATTATTCTATGTTAACACAAATAACTTTGAAGCATTGATCTCTCATTAAAAATTCAATTCTTCATCTTTCCAATAACACCGTAGGGCAATAAGATGGAAACAATTTGTTTGTATATCAATGATATTAGCTTTTATTAGATAGAACATAAATTGTATTTTATTCTCTTTTTTGATCATTTTTATTTATGATTTTCTATTCATGAACATTTAATTATTTTTATTTTATTTCATTTTTCATTTTAATTCAATAATGTAATAATAAAATACTCAAATTAAATTAATGCTAAATTTCGAATCAATCAAATATTATAGTAATTATTTCTATCAGTGATATTTTATTTTACAGTGTCATTTTTAACTGAATATGAATACCTTTCACGTTTCTAATATTATCAAGTTTAAGTGTGTTTTTTCTAGTATTTTCCATCTGCCTAGAATATTTTATCCTCTATTATGATTATTTCTATGTATCTTCTTATAAAAGCGGTCGTAATTGTATGTTGTTATCGTTGAAATAATAAATAATCTCTTATAACATATAATAATGTCAAATAAAATATAAATAGACAAATTGACTGGAAATGAAAGTTCGAATAATCAAACCTTATTTGCAAATAATAGAAAAAACAAATTAATTTCTTATTTTTCTCATCCATTTTCTGAATTATTAATTATTAATATATATATATATATATATATATATCTTTCAATATTTTTTTATTAAATTTAACTTGTTTCCTATCTTTTTGTATTTTTAAAAAATAATGTGTAAAGACATTTCATTTCATTTCATTGAATATCACTTAAAATTTTTTCATTGTTTATTTCTTAGTAGTATTGGACCATTTGATTTACGTCTACATGTTTCAAAATTTTATACAAATTAGGAGTAAATCCATTCAATTGTTTTATGATATTTTTCCTCTCCTGTTTCGGAATCCCTTGCTGGGAGACTTGAATGAGCGTGTAGACTTGCCATACTTGGGCTCATCCTAAAATCATAGTAGTTTATTATACGTTTTAATAGAATTTAGCCTTGTATATTGATTCATTCAATGAAATTATCAATTAAATAATGAAAAAATTTTCAATATAATAATTTATCTTTCTTTAAAATATACAAATAATCATTATTTATTATATTTTATGAGGAGAGTGTTTTATTAATGGTATATAAATAATGCAATTGTACTTTTATCATGTTAAAAGTAAAAACGAACAAACTCTCTTTCTCTCTCTCTCTCTTTTCATTATTGTATTTTCTGGTATTTTTCAATTGAAAAATGTTCATTTTTAAATGCAAGATGATGTTCTCGTTTATTCAAAAGTTTTGTATTTTATCCCTCCCACTCATTCAAAGTACTTTTTTAATGAAGAATATTGTTCGATTTGTAAGTACTTATAAAAAAACAGCAAACAAACAAAAGAGCTTAAGCAATTTATTTGGTCTAGTTGGTTGTTTAGAGGTATCCCCACCCCTCCCCCCTTCACTCTCTCTCTCTCTCATTCTTGTAGTGCTAACTTTACCTCCCTTTCCTAAGTGGTTGTAATGTTCTATTGTTCCCACAAGAAGAAGAGGCGAAGCAGAAAAAAATCTTTTTCTCTAATTCATTGGAAGTATAAAAAAAAAGGTAGAGCAACCGCACGTGGACCGATAACGACCATTTGATTTCAAACTAAGAAACAAAAAGAGAAAAAAAAAATAAATAAATAAAAGAGAAAAGACGCACCAACACTTTTATGCTAATTTCTAGCAACACATTGCAGCAAATGGATGGACGTATCTGGAGAGAGATGCAAACCCTCGATATCATTAGATCCATATCTATCTTTTAAGGTTAAAACAAACTTCAGTTTTGTTAAAAGTAATTGGTGATAAATTAAACGTAGAAATGTAGAATATGTGAATTTGTTACTTGAATTGGGTATTTAATCCATTTCGTATCTTCAATGACAATTTTTAATTTTTTTATTTTTATAATTATAAGCCTTGTAATTTATTTAAAAAATAATATTAATCTTTCTTCAAAGTCAATTATTAATATAATTAAAATTTTTTATTTATCAGCTATTGGTCGTTTTTTATATTGTGCTTATATTTTAAGTGGTAAATTAAATCTTAAAACAACATTTAAATAATATATACCTCTTCCCTTCTCTGTTAGATGACAAATTTTATTTAACAATTCTTAAAAGACCAGCCGGTTACCTCATGTAGATGTATATTTAAATTCAATTTAATATATTAATTAGTTATTCATATGTATGTTAAAATTAATATTAAATTAAATTAATATTTTATTTTAATTTTTTCTTTTAAACTAAAATGCAAGTAAGTAGTATTATACTTTTTTTTAATATATGATAATTATAAATACACATTTTATTTAAAAATAAATATGTATATTTACTTAATTTAAATAAATCCTCTTGAATGAATAAAATTTATCATTTTTAAATTAATATATACAATTAGATTATGATTGGATGCATTTGATTATATTCATTGTCATATAAAGACAAATTGAAATGTTATGATTTGACATACAAGATTTCTAACGATGATTAAAGTGACATTAATTCTATAAGATAACAAACCATCCAACACTTGATTGATATATACATATATATGTATGATTAAATAACCCAAATACTCTGATGGTTCCATATATTATATTTAAAATGGAATAAAAAATATCTAACAGACATATACATATAAATATATACATAAATTTGAACATGATTAAATAAATATACATAGGTTAGAACTAATTCTAATTAATTAACCTAAATAACTAATGATTTAATAATACTGGCAAGAAACGTTAAAATCTAATACAAAATTTTCATCTAAAGATTCAGGAAGTCTTAAATTAAAGTATATCAACAAATAAATAATATTGCTGAAATAGAATGGCTAGTAGTCTGTATAATTTCGAGGACAATGGCCTCATCACCAATTTGGCCCAAATCTATCTTTAGAGAAGATTTCTTTTTATAAGATTGATGATGAAGATATGGTAATCAAGTAATAGTAATCAAACTAACTATTAATAATATCCTGTGTTACTAATAACAAAATATATTTTAAATATTATCAAATATTTTGTGTCTTTTTTTAATTTTAAATTACTTAAATTTAAAACTTTTGATGACTTTACCCAGTGGCGTACCTAGAACTTTTGCCGCCCGGGGCGATCTCCAGTTTGCCGCCCTTTTTATTATAAGTCAATCAAATAGTGGTATTTATAAATTAATGCACACATAAATAAATTATTAAGTTATTTAATCAATATTAATTAATACACAGAGAGTAAATTTTTTTACACATATTTGTATGCACTCGTAAACATATTTATATAATATTTACTCTTCTAGCTTTCATACTAGAAAAATCGTGTATAATGCTCTCAAAATTTATATTTTCTATTTATATTTATATTTTTTCCGCCGGCCCTGCTTTTCAAAAGAAAAATCGATAATTTAAAAAAAATATATCACTTCAAAGTAATCATATAAACTTTTCAAAAGAAATGACATTTATAAACTGATATCAAAAAATTTTAGTTAGGAAAAATTGCTGAATAAAATCGTATCGAATTCAACGAATTTTAATGAATACAATAAAATAATATTGTTATCCTGTTCTTGGAATTAGAATTCAAAATTTACACTAAAATGCATTTATATACACCGAGGAATAATATTCGAAATCATATAGTTGATCATCTTATATATAAATCAAATAGTAAACTTATAATAATTATAATAAACATTTATTATTCAAGAAAGAAAAAAAATAAATATGAAATGAATAAGTTGCTTTTTACAACTATAACTAAATATAAAAAATGCCGCCCCAAGATAAGTGCCGCCCGGTGCGGACCGCACCCACCGCACCCCCCTAGGTACTGACTTTACCTATACACTATAAATGAATAAATTCATAATTATTTTTTTTTTAATTTTTTAATAAAAGAAAATACTCTATATAAAGATTAATATAAAATATTTTATAAATAAATTTTAAATAAAAAAATATTGTAATCTAACCTGTTTCTAACACACCATTTTTCAAAACTCAAAATTTATGAATAAGGTCTATTTTAATTTTTCTATTTTTAAGTTACTTTATTTTCAAAATTTTAATTATTGTCCATTTAGAATAAAGTTCTTTCCAAATTTTTTTTACTCCTCCTACACAGATTTTATTTTATAAGATCAAATTTTTGTACTTTTTTTTTAATATCAGAATCATTTTAACCCTTTACTTAATTTAAATCTTTTTGAATTTGATAAATTCTCACCTCATAACATTTAGTAAAATATCAAACATTTATTTTCTAGTTATAAATATGCAAAATATTTTATTGAAATATAATAAATTGTAATCAAAATATGTTATTAATTTTATATTTTAAATTATTTAACTTTTTATATTGAATTCAGGATTTTTTCGAAAAAAAGGAATATAAAAATAAATAAAGACTTCCTGTAATTAAAAAAAGGGAGTTAATTTGATTATAAATGCAAAGTGCATTGAAGTCTCTCATCCTAATTTGGTGTGTTTATATTAATTTTAATTTAAGTTTTAATATGGCCATTAAGAATTGTAACTTATTAAAGGCTATCGATTTATAAATAAAACCAGATGTTAAATATTATTATAAATATGTCTAATCTAAATGACTTAAAAATGCATTTAGCATATTTTATGAGATGTATAAGCATTCTTTTAATATGATACCGATAGAAATTTCAAAAAGAAATATATAATAAAAAAAAAATTATTTATTTATTTATTTCAAATTCATTTTTTAATTAATTTAATATACTTATATATATATAATTTCTTTTTGACGTTATTTTTAAATGCCGGTGGATAACATGCACATTTTATCTTTACTTTCTTCACCTATTCAAGTCACGTTCTTTTCTCATTCTAAACTAGCCGAATTGGATTATACATTCAAATAAACTGTAATGTTGATGCCACCTGTGAGTGTCAAAAAATAAAAATGCACAACTGTTGTTTTTGAATTAAATATAAATAATCTTTTTAAGACTATAAAAAATATGAGAAACGTTATATATTAAACATATAAATATACAAAGTATAACTTACAAAGCACATTATAACGTTTCAATTAATAAAATGAAACATTTATTATATTAATATATATAAATATATAAAGGATATATATATATATAGATAATAATTATATATATATTTAATTATTTTTTTTACATTTCGTAATTTAATCTCAAAATATTATTTATATATTTCTACGAAGGAAAATTTAAATTTCAAGGTTATTTATTGATTTTATTTTTTTAAGAATTATATATACATATTTTGTCATATATGTAGAATTTTTTAATATTTATCATCAAACAAAACAAACAATATAAATACAAATTAACAATTTAAAATTTTCCTTCATTAAATTAAAACAAAATTTACTCAAATAATGCAATTTAAATAAATTAATATTAATAAGAATTGTTCAGTCTCTTATTAGAAAAACAAGTACTGGTGTTGATTGAATATTGTGAACAATGAAATTTATAATAAATAATTAAGTATTTTGAATAATAAATAAATTATTGCTTTACTTTAGGTGCCTTTTAATAATATCATAAATAAATGGGGAAAAATAGAAAAATAGGTTTAATATTATTACAAATTAAAAAAAAAAAAAATTGTGCGATACAGCATAAATATACGTTAATATACTTATTAGAACGCTTTGCTAGTTAATATTGCGCGAGCGCATTCTCCAAGATTCCGAGACATGAAAGATCTATTTTGAAATCAATATATAGAGATCTTTTGTTTAAATTTTTTGAAGAATATATATATATATATATATATTATGAAATGTTAAAATATTTTTTAAAATAATAATTAAATGTGAGTTTTATTATTTTTCATATAAGTCGTAATTATTTCTATTATTTTCTATTTAAGAAAAAAATAGATATTATTAAGAGAAAATTAAATAAATATTTTATTGATAAATAATGATGGAATGAAATCAGTTTCGAAGATAACTTATTATTATTAATTTGAATTTAATGTATTGATGTTGATGAGCAAGCTCTCGAAACACTTTTCTTTAATTATTGATTTCTTCATAATAATTTACTTATTTATATACTTTTCATTAAAATAAATTAATATAATCATTAATTATTTATTTAATTTCAAATATATTCTGAATCTCAAGCCATTAATAATATTTTATTAAAGAATGCATCATATGTAATCAAAAGATTCAGAGAAAAAAAATATTCAAATGGATAGATATTTAATTAGAAAGAAAAGTTTATTATTATGACCCCTTTGCGGCCATTTTTCGTGTTGCGGCCATGATTTATATTTACTAGAGTGAGTTATTTATTCATAATTTTTAGAAGAAGAATATTTTATATTAAAAAAGTATTTTTATATAATACTATCAAGAAGTTGGGAAAATTTTCATTTATCATAAGTGTATAGATAGTAAAAAGAGGATTGCGGGTGGAATAAATAGGATATCTAAGGAAATAAATGATTGAGTATTGAACACTAAAAAAAGTACAAGAATAATACAAGAAAATTTACATTATAAATAGATAATTTGAAATTTATACAGGCACTTAAAGTAAAAATTAATATATAAATAAAGTTATTTTCCTGGAAGTATTATTATTATTACTATTATTATTATTATTATTATTATTATTAATATTATTTTGTTTATTTGCAAGCGACATAACAAGATATGATAACAAATTTATCTATATCCTCTCCGTAACAATATTAAAAATAGATATCAATCAAACTTAATAAAATCTACCTGTCATATTATCTCAAAAAATTATTTATTTATTATAATATTTATTTATTTCACTCTCTATTTTGAGCAAAGCATTTTTTTTTGTTTTTGTTAGAAGCAAATAAGCATTATCATTAGATAACCATTGGCAAGATTTTATTATTGTTATTATAATTAACAATATTATTAACATTAACTTGAATTTTTCAATGGAGAGTAATGGATAACTTATTTTCACAGGCAGGTTTTATATTATAATAAATAAGAATATTTCAAAATAGAATACTTGATAGACAGATCCAGAGTACATATTTTCTTTTTTTTCTAAAATATTTCTGTTTTTTTTTTTACATTTACATTTTCAAATTGATAAAAATTTGAATTTATATTTCTTCAAAAAATATTTTGATAATTAGACACCATTTACAATTTAATACACTGGATCTGTTTCGACTTAATAATTATATTAATTTATTAATAATATAATATATTTTTATAAATTATTTTCTATTTCTACCTTTATTTTAACAAAAAAAATAAAATAAATATTTAAATCAAAAGTGAAAATTATTTATTAATTATTAGATAAATTTTTTTTTTTGTTTTATATTTTAAAGATCGAAATTATTTATTCTTTTTCTGAAATTGAATTGCTCTAATCATATTGTATAATTTATTATTATTAATAGTAACAAACGTAATCCTGAAACGGAAATGCCATTTTCAAAAAGCGAAAAAACAATATTAATTTCACTTTTATTCACTCGGCAAAAATTAAAAAGATATGATTCTAAATTTAAAAAAATAATTTATTATATTTTAAATAAAAATTATTAATTATTTTAAGTTAGAGTATGAAGTGTGAAGTGTGAGATATTATTGAACTGCTGTTTGCTATTGAACTGAATGACTATTAACAACGATTAAAGTTTAATTAATATTAAAAGATTTAAAAATTAAAAAAAATCAATAATAATAAATGTATTTATTAAAGCTTTTGTGGTTATTTTGATAATTATTAAGGGAATTTTTATTAAAAGACCACATTATTTGTATAAAATTATTTATTAAATTAAAATAATTGTACAACGTTTCAACTGCTTATTCTGCAGTCGTTTTCAAGTAACCGTATAAAGAGGATGGATATAGACTCAATAAGATGTAGAACATAGTGTTGGATGAGTAAAATTTGTCAGATCAAATGAAATATAATTAATCTAATGTGTATTTATGTATATATCTTGATTATAGAAATAATTTACTATCTTTATTATAGAGACATAATGCACTATCATACTTCTTGATTGTAAACGCTTGCTTTGACAATTGCTGCTGACTTCATGTTGAGATTAAGAATTGGTGGCAAAAATTGGAGCCAAAAATTGGCGCCAATATCACTGCCTATATAAGAGGTGACGTGTCCCAACATGCATCAGTCAGCTTGAATCGGAGCAAGCGTACGGTTACTTGAAAACGACTGCAGAATAAGCAGTTGAAACGTTGTACAATTATTTTAATTTAATAAATAATTTTATACAAATAATGTGGTCTTTTAATAAAAATTCCCTTAATAATTACAATAATAATAAATTTATTTTATTTAAAAAATTAGTAGAGTAATAATAATAATTGTATACTAGTATTTATATATTTAATTTTGAAATATTTATTAAATAAAACAATTTGATCTTTCTAAAAAAAAAAATAATAAATTTGATCTCTGATCTTAAATTTGAATTTTAGCTACAGAAAAAAAAAAAAAAAACTATTTGAAGAATTTTTCTTTATATTTATATATATATCTTCATTATCAAATGAATTTTATATAATATTGTGACAGTTTTATGTTTATTGTAAATCGAAATTGATTAAATCAGAGATTTTCGAATATTTTATCATAGTGACCCAATCTTCGTCAATAGACATACTTTTATTTCAGTATACTATAATAAATAAATCACACGAAAATTAAATATTTATTTTTTTTTTTTTATGTATCAATTTACAAAACAAAACACACATAACTAATAGTTGGCAATAAACTATTTAAATTATAATATAATAAATAATACTTAATATATTTTGAAATGATAAAAATCAAGGTTAGGATTATTTTTTTTTTTATAATGTGCATATCTAACTCTAAAATATTTTAAATGCCTTGAGTTGGTTTGTTTTTATTTATTTAATTTATTATAATATCAATTAGAATAGATTAAAAAATATACTAAAATTTATAAATTAATTTTTGTAATATTTTAGCATATTTTTATGTATTAATAAAATAAAACGTATTTTTTTGTTTTAAATTTTTAGAGATCAAAGACGTTATTATTGTGACAATACCTTCAATTATGATTTAATGAATTGGCGAGTATGGTAAGATCACGAAGTAATTGTTTTTGAATAAATGATAAATAAGCAAATGAACAAAAGAATAAA
The DNA here is from genome assembly GCA_963082975.1 of Labia minor. Taxonomy (NCBI): domain Eukaryota; kingdom Metazoa; phylum Arthropoda; class Insecta; order Dermaptera; family Spongiphoridae; genus Labia; species Labia minor. The sequence goes on along the minus strand of OY720350.1, from coordinate 28,417,122 downwards.
CAATTTCAAATTACCTAACAAAGAAATAAATTAAAGTGTAGAAGATATAGATTACCATTGGAAAATTGCATTTTCACATATTTTATAATAATTAAATACACATATATATTTTATATTCTTTATATATGTAATTTAGTTAATTTAATCCAACACGATGACCTTTAATTATGGGATTTACAGGAGGACCGGAATTGTTCTTATCAATTGTGCCACTCAGGAGCCAAAGCGATTAACTCCACATTTAAAGAAATTGAGAAAATGAAGCCCAAAGTTCACAGCTTGTAGAAAATTCAGGTTTATTAATTACAGAAAAATGTATATTGCATTGCAATATTAAGTTTATCAAGTTCATTATTCACTTCATATGTTGCAGATTACATTACATTACATTACTAACAAAAAAAAATTTAAAAATTGGAGTTAATCGGTTTGGCTTCTGAGTGGCACAATTATAAGATTATAATAAAACCAAATAAAATTTAATTGTCATAATAAATCGACAAATTTTAATTCATTTAAATAAAAAATTCGAAATTCATAGCAAATTTATTTTATATTGATGAAGAACTTTTATTTGAAATCCATTGAAATGGATTAAAAAATAATAAAATTAAAGGGAGCTTCTTATTTTTTATTTGTGAAATGAGATCATTATTTAACTCAGGATATTTTTTCAACTAGTTATGTATATGAATGATAAAAAATAGTTTTCCAGATTAGATCGCAGTATGTCCAAGAATTGCTTTTGTTAGTTGCCTGTGTGAAAAAAAGAGATCTAAGGACTGAATGCTTAATATTACAATTATATATATTATATATATATATTTTTTATAAGAAGATTTATAATATAGGCATTATTAATGTGTATATATATCATATATAATTTATATTTAAATTTTACAAAATTTAACTCATTTTCTTTTTCACTTTTGATCTAATAGTTTATAATTATGAAACAACAGGTTTTATTATATCTTAAAAAAAAAATAAATAGAATATTTACTTATAGCATACACCCTCCATTCCAAAAGAAACCGAACTTTTTAAAAAAAAACAAAAAACCAATGTACATTTGGGAACAAATCATTTTTATTAATCAATGTATTCCCCTTCTGCATCGATACGCAAATTTGCACGCTCCAACAAGTTGTCAAACGACTTCTCCGTGTCCTTTATTGGAATGGTCTTTAGGACGTCGGTCGTCGCCTTCTCAATGGCTTCAATCGATGCGTGCCACTTTTCTTTCATCGCCAAATGCAGTTTAAGGAACAGATAGAAGTCGCACGGAACCAGATCTGGTGAATAGGGCAAATGATGCAAAGAAATAACGTGATTTTTGACCAAAAATTAAGTTACAAGTCGCGAACGATGTGATGGTGCATTATCGTACAAAAGAGTCCAACTGCCGATTTCTCGATATTCTGGCCGAATACGACGATTTCTTGGCAGCAAACGCTGACGCAAAGTAAAATTTTTTAAAAGATTTTTTGTTATTTCTGATGAATTCACGCACTTTTTCGATATTTTCTTCCGATAATCCGGTTCTGGGACGGCCTGATCTTTCGTCATCATCCAGCGTCTCTCTACCCGATTTGAATCGCCCGAACCACACGTAAACTTGCGTACGGGATAGACAATCATCACCATATGCATTTTGTAGCATTTGGTGCGTTTCAGTTAAAGTTTTACCAAGTTTAACACAAAAATCAATTGCAGCTCTTTGTTTTAAACTCATTTTCCGACCGATGTACAAAACACACTGACATTTGAAACGCAATAACTTTTGTTGTATGCATCCAAATGTCATGAAATTTATACCAGTTGTTAGTGAGGGACTAAGCCATCTACGGATAAAATATTACAACATATGGCATTAGTGCTACTATTCTTTTTTAAAAGTTCGGTTTCTTTTGGAATGGAGAGTGTATATATTCTAAACAATATAAATTGAATAAATAATATGTGAATTGATTTTTCAAAATTTAGTACAAATGGTCTTCAAATAATTGAGTATATAAATAAAAGTAAAATTTGGAAAATTAAAATAAAAAAAAAAAATAAATTAAAACAAATTTTTTATTAGAATTTAAATAAATGAATATAAAAAAATAGTAATCACTATTATTTCTATTAATTTATATATTAGATGACTTTTGATATGTAATTTACTGTATAAAGAATATAATATCTTTCTAATTAATAAAATAAATAATAAATTCACTTTTGATTAAAATATTGCTAAATATATATATATAAATATATTTTTTATGATTTTAAGAAAAAATGCAATTTTTTAAGTGTTTATTTAAAAAGTGTTTTTTGGAGAATATATATATAATAATATATTTATTTTTTAATTTATTTATATTTAGTATTTCCTATATAAAAAAGAAATCCCAATAAAAAGACTCTGTTTTTAATAATTTTATTTTTAAAAATTAGGACTAGCCTGATTCAAGATTAAAATCTTTTTTTTCTATTCATTTGGCTAAATTTTTTTAAGTATCACAAATTGGTCAAAAACTTTGGCAAATAATTAAAAAAAAAAAAATAGAATAAAATAAAAAATAAAAAATAAATGAAATTAAAATGACCGAAGAAAAAAAGATACTCATTTGGAGGTCAATAATGAAAAATTTGTTATAAAAAATATGTATTAGCATTATTTTCATTTTCCTATTTAAATATTTTAAATAGAAAATTTAACAATTTTGTCTTAAGCTATTGGGGATTTTTGGTTGGGGAGAGTGACATGAGAAAATCCGTGTTGGCTAGGGAATTGATTTCAAAAAAGGGAAATGTCATTTTCTCGCTTTAGTTAAATCAGCAGGTTCTTGGTGACCATTAACTGCAGCGGCCGCAGCAGCAGCAGCTGCTGCAGCAGCCGGTAACGTTAACGGTAACGGTATCGTGAAAAATTGTTGACCGGAAGCTGTAGTTGTCGTTCCAGAAGAACTATTATTACTAGCTCCGTTTCCGGCTGAAACTGCATCTGAAATAGAAACAACCAACATGAAATAAAGACAAAAAAATCAATCTTATCTCGCCAATAGGTTAGAGAAAAAAAAACATTCTTAAAAAAAAGAGAAGGAGAAAGAAAAATCAAAAGAATTCCTCAGGTAATTTTGTCCTTCGAGATGTCATAAATATTCTCTAAAATATGTGGTCATTTATCTTTTTTCCTTATTTAAAAAAAAAAACAAGAGGGAAAAAAATTAGAAATTTAGAGAAATTTTATATAAGAATGAAGATAGTAAATCCACCATCGTCATTCAGTTGTATTTTAAATCATTCGGGATTGTATTAAAAAACGATTCTTGAAAGGGAGAAAGAAATAAGAGAGAGAGAGAGGGGGAAGGAATTATTTTTTATTAGTATACTCGTTCAATAAGTTAAAAGTAAAAAGAATAGTTCCGAAGATATAATTAAATGGCTTGAATTAGTTCAAATATTTTCAATTAATTTGTTATTCAATTCGTGACAGTCTCTGTCTATCTGAACTTAGCAATGTTGAAATATTGAAATAAAAATATATTAATTTAAAATCCAATCCAATTCAATTTTAAATTTAAATTTATATTTAAAAAAAATGATAAATATATATATTTTTAATTCAATTTAATTTTATTAAGTAAGTAAAATCCCTTTCATACTTATAGCAAAAAAAAATGGGCCTGGATAGTTTTTATCTAGTATGAAAAAAGAAATTAGATCAATCAATATCCAATTCAATGATTTCAATTACAAAGTAATTAAAAAAATGTATTCTGAGAATTTTAAAAATTTATAATTATATTAGGAATCCATAATTATACTAGATTATTTTATTATGAAAAAAGACATTTAATAGATCTCCTACATATCTTTTTAATTCAAATTTTAAAAAATTTCAAAATTTGAATTACTAAATTATAGATTCATATATAAACTTAAATATTTATTTAAAATGAAATTTTATGTATTTTATTAAATATATTAAATATAATTTTTTTTTCTAATAGAGATTTAGATAAATAAAATAAAAGTTTATATGAAAGATGAGAATTTAAAAAAATATATAATTTTGAATTTTGACGTAAAAATGTAAACGCAAGGGAGGGGCGCTGTTATCGGGCAATGGCAATGGCCTTTATCAACAGGTTGATTCCCTGACATCTGCACCCCATATCGTTTACATGTTTACATTATTATACATAACTAATATAATCAAAAGCACTGAAATACTAAATACTTGATCCCTTTGTTTAAGGTTTAAGCAACATAAGGATGCTATAAATTAAAATGACTCAAGTGTAATTTCCTCCATATTAATATAATACATAATTTATGAAAGTCAAAATTATATTTAGAGAATTAAAAAAAATTCTGCTAATCAACCATATTATATAGAAGGTAATTGAATTAATCAATTAATTAACTTATAATAGGTTAATTAACAAAGTTTAATTAATAGCATGTCAAATTTGAATTTTAATTAAATAAGAAAATATCAGAAGATATAATACATTTAAATTGTCATCCTTATTCTTAAGTGCTGATAAAATAAGATTAAGGGGCATTTCCTTAATTATAACTCTCACTATCTCTGTTTATATATTTTTTTTATTCAAATACTCATTAATCATTGAATTGAAATAAAGAAGGAATTCTCATACATTAATTAAATAAATATATATTCTGTAAAATATTTTTTTATTATTAAATTTAGTTTTAATATCAGCTAGAATTAATTAATATATATATGTTATGCCAGGAATCGCTTACAAAGGCTTGAGTAACATAGTTTGTACTATAAATAATAATTATTTATTTAAAAGATATTATAAAAAAATAAGCTTCATTTTATTAAAAATCACATTATTAATGATTTCCATTATCTTAATTAATTTATATATATATATATATATATATATAAATTTACATTTTCACATTAAAATTGAATGCATTTATTTTCGAATTGTGTTTTTGAATGACGAATCGAATAGGTAGGCTTGATTTTTCCAGGTAATCATGGGAGGGATTCTTTTTTAAGTAAATATAAACTCCACTGGGCTGGTGAAGAAGAATCCACCCATTACTTTTAAATAAATATTTGAAAATCTAGAAAAAAAAAATTCAATAATTTGAAATGATAATTAATTAAAATTTTATAAATGAATAACAAAAAAAAAATATATAATTTTTAACAAATGTGAATTTGATGGTGCTTGAACTTTTTTTTGAACTAAACTTGAATTATTATTAGTATTTTGTATATTTTTAAAAAAATATCTATTTATCTCTTTATCACTAAAGGCTGCACTTATCAACCATATTCCTCTATCATGAGCCACCTCCAGCAAATTACAGTGATGCCTCGCATAACGAACCCCTCGCACAGCGAACGCTGCACACAACGAACCATAATGAACTAAATTTCATGATTCACACAACGAACTTCGTTTCACGCAACGAACTCGCCCGAGCTTCCACGATCGCTGCCGTTGTATTGCATCCTCTTGCGTTTCACATAACGAACTTTTCGCATAACGAACTTGCTCCTGGAACGAATTAAGTTCGTTGTGTGAGGCACCACTGTAATCTAATCTCTTCATAGTCCCATATTACTTTTCTCATTTTATATTTCTTCTTTGACTAATATATATATTAATTTTAATGAATAATTCAATAATTATAATATAATTATTTGTATTAAATTTATTTTACTTTTTCTTAATTATCGAATAGCGTAAATGTATATAAGGTGATATATAACCAGATATCAGTTTACGTTGGATTGGTCTTTAACTATCTATCTACACACCATGTTGATATACTATTACATTTATGCAATTGAAAGTAAAAATATTCATAGATATTATTAAAAAGTGATAATAATTAAAAAAAAAATGCTTAGTTAAGTGGTAAACGAACTCAATGAACTTTCAATGAATCTCTCGGTTTCAGAAATTGATCCATGTCCAATGAATAACTGATATCTATGTATGCTTATTTCATGAAAGATTTCTAAGAAATGTCATTGCATCTGTTTGATTACTGTGCAAAGTGATTCTTGCTCTCGTTGAATAACAACTTTGAAGCATGATACATCCTCCTTGGAAGCAGATTACCAAGACAAAACAGAAGTTACATGTATTTTATAGATCATTATTTTTAAAACTTCTATTTAATGAAAAAATAATACCACAATTACATAATAAAAAAAAAAACACTGTAAAATTTTAATTTAAAATTATTTAAATAAGAGTAGTTAAAAGATTTATTTTATAAATAAATATCTTAGACTGTTTTTAATAGAAATTAAAAAATAAAAAAAGTTAATTTACAAAAAAACCTTTAAGTATAGGAAAATGACTATAAGAAATTGTCAATAAAATATGAAAAATTTTATAGTTACATAGTTTCATTTCCTTCAGGTGGAAGTGAATTAAGTGTATTATAGTTTATATTATATTATATTATACTTTTTTCACTTCTTTATTATTTTCTTTTAATACATTCATTTATAAATCCCAGGATTAACTAAAAGATTAACAATTGTTTTATAAACTCTATCAAATATTCATCAACACAATTATTTTATAGTATTATATCAGTGATTCCCAAAGTGGGCGCTACCGCCCCCTCGTGGGTGCTGCGGCGATCCAGGGGGCGGTGATGGCCACAGGTGCATTTAGGGAAAATTACTTGTATATTACTTTTCTATTCTGAGTTCAATAAATAGATACATAATTTCAATGTTTCTAATTTACACCTTTATTTATATTATTTTGAGAATAGGTATATTTATCTTTCTGTTTAATTGTTAATAAAATTAAAAAAAAAGTTAATTTTCAGGGGACGCTGAGTAAATTTTTTTCTGGAAAGGGGGCGCGTGACCAAATAGGTTTGGAAACCACTGTATTATATATTCTTTATTCTAGTTGTTTGGGAGCAAATCTGGAGAATAGGGTGAGTATATTTCCCAGTTTTAATTTCTAAATATATAATGAGAAAATGTTGGAAAAAATGATGAAATTTTAACCCTTGACTTGTAAAGTATGATAATGTTAATTATGGATTTGTAGGTTGATTCGGGAGATATTTACCAAATTTTTATTTATATCTTTATCAATATACATATATAAAAATAAATACTTATAATTTTATTTCTTCGACATAGAAAAATAATGTGTATATGCTTACTCGGATCGGTTTGCAGTTGGAATTTACCATCTTGGCCCAGACTCAAAAGCACTCCACTCGGAAGAGCTGCTGTTGGCGCATACATCATCCCTTGTGATGTTTGATACATTAATCCCGTATAAGGAGGTGTCAGCATATTCGCTATAACAGAAAAGAAGAATAAAAACACTAATTATTAAATTGGATAATACAAATTTTCTAAAACATTTTATTAATAAAAAGATAAATATTGTAGAATAGTATTGTAGAATAGCATTTGCATTATATTTGTGAATTTATAAATTAGAATATTTAAGTAAATAAAGACATAAGAATTTAACATTTTTGAATTTGTCTTTAAATTTCATTAATTTGTTTACAAAAAAAAATATTTCAATCAAAATATAAGTAGTATATACATATTCGTATATAATAATAATTGAATAACTAAAATTGAATTAAAAATTTAATAATTTCAATAACCTTTCATAAAAAATTGTGGTCAGAGTTTACAGAAAATTTGAAAATATTTTTAGGAGTGCAAACTAAAAATAAAGAAAAAAAAATGAATAGTAAAATAGATTCTACAATTTATGAATCATACCTATATATTTTTTAAATTCTAAGTATAATAAAGAAAACGCTTTTGATAATGGTGTAATTACCGAAATGCTCATAAACAAATATATTAATTTGAAATCAAATAGAATAATAAATTTAAATTTTTTATTATTAAAGTAAAAATTATATTTATATATATATATATTTTAGTCAACAAATTTAAAATTTCTTAAAAAATATAATTTGAAAATTATTTAAAAAAAATTGTTCGAGATATGGTATTTTGAGATCTAATTTTAATTCAGTCATTGTAAATATTTTATTGATGATCTATTTTATTAATTTCAAAATTTTTTAGGTTTAAGTGAAATTTCTTAACTCAGACCTTAGAATCTCTAGATATTAATAAATTAATAAATTTGGTAATTTGATAGTATTTTTTTCCACCAAAAAGATTGTTGCTTAGTGATTTAAACTTGAATAATTTTTTTTTTAACTAAACTATTATGATATTTTTGACCATTATGGAAAATATTTCGTTTTGAACTATTCTTTAAATCTATAAAAGAAAGAGCGGAGTAAAAGAATTCGTGAGGAAGGGAGAAGGAGGCGGACGCTTCCTTTAAGAATAGGCTGATAGAGATGTGAACTCTCTCTGGGGCCCATCGATCCATCCCAAGCAACTTAACCGACCAACCAACACACAAGACACTACAAAAATACACCACCCAAGGCTCGAAATAAATCGCCACTGAACAAAGACAACTCGCGCGACTTTTCCCATGCATTCGAAAGTGCTCAGACCAATCGCTGAATATCAATTCGACTTTGTTTCAAGAAGAAACGAAAAGAAATATATATATATATATATTTATTTATATATAATAAATAAATTCCAGATTTCGGATTCAAATATTCCATTAAATAAATAGAAACTAAAATATATTTTCAGAAATTTTGTTTAATTTACTTATGTTTCTAATTTTATGAATAATGTCTGCTAACAAACTATAGAATATTTACAAAGAATGCATCAAGCTAGAGTTTATTAATAATAATATTTCCTTCTAATATAAAATTAATTTTTTTTATTTAATAATTCTTTCTAATATGCTTGATTTATTTTGGACCAAAGACAAATATAAGAATAATAAAGTTATGAATAGAGAGTAATAACATTCCAAATATGTAATAAATATATATATTACATCATTTTCATAAAATATCCAATCAGAAAATTTATATATATTTATAATTTTCTAGAATATCAATTTTTAGATAAAATTATTATTAAATCATGATTGTAAGTATAATGTTGTGAAAAAATCATACCATATCCACTTTATAAAAATATTTTAATATAATTTTAAAAAAACCTCTTACTTTTGTAAGTTCTACGCAAGGACAACGCCTATCAAGTCGGTTATATCAATTAGGTGTCCTATGATCAGTAAAACGGGACCTATCAACCTTTATCTTGATTTTCTTGATCGGAGACGCTACTTTTTATCAAGTAGCTTCCCAATGTTGATCCCGGGGGCTGGGTTGACTCCGTCTCATAGACCCCATCTAGAGAAATTCCCTTGCCAGGCCCGGGGCTTGAACCCGGGACCACGAGCATGTGAGGCAGCGACGCTACCTCCACCATATGGCGCCTTACATTTAATATATTTAACAATAATTAATAAAAATAACATGACATGATTTGTTAAACTTATTTTAAATCCCCATTGTCTATTTAAAAAAAATAATTTTATTCTTATCATTTTTAATTACAAAGATAAAGATAAAATACAAAGAATTGATTTTATAAATATTTCCCTAGTTATAGGATATTTATACAAGAATAAGATGGCAACATTGACAGAGATCGTTTATTTATAAATAAAAACAACATTAGCGACATCTATTGAGGGATTTCTATATTATATCTAAAATTTGAACTAAAAAAAGAGTAGAATCTTGAGTATGATTTATCAAATTTGCCCAAATTAAATAAAATATGATTAAATATTAACTATTATTATTATTTTATAGATCAAATAAAGGGTATAATTTACACATATAAAAAAGATTTATATTAAAATATATACCTAATTTCAATATTTAATTCTTTGTAAAAGAAAAAAGAAACAAACTGAATTTATTCTATTGAATAGAAAGACTTTTACATGTGTTTCTACAAGGGAGCCATACAGCTACACTACCTATTGATCTTAATACAATAGGCTTATAAATTCGATAAGATAAATTAATAAAAATTCTCTTTAGATATATTTCTGGGCCATTTTCTTTCACATTCAATGATTGTGCATTCAATAGATAGGACATCAGAAAAATAAAATAAATAAATATCCAATTGTGCATCAAATGGTTGATTCATAGCATTGGAGGACAATGGATTGCTTCGGCTCCAACCAGAAACGATACCCGTTTGTTTGTTTCTTGTTGTTTTTCCACATATTTTTACTTAAAACTAAATTAAATTTAACAAAAAAAAAAGATAAAAAAAAATAAAGAAAAATCTTTTCTTTCACTAATAGTAAAATTTATATTTTAACTTAATATTTTATTTTTGTTTAAAAAAAATCACTTTTCAAAAGAAAAGATAAGAAATGAAATTAAAAAAAAAAATATTCCAAAAAGTAGTAATCGATAAATAACAAAAAAATTGTAAAAGAATATTTTTCAGTCGATCATAATTCTTGGAAGAACAGTAACGGGTCTTATATTCAATGATTTTATAAAAATTCTATAACAGAGTATAGAGACGCTTTGCCGGGGAACAGCCAAATAAGTCAAAAACTATATTTTAATCAATTAATATTAATGTCAGGATTTCTCCATTCAAAATATTTCTATTTTAATTTAAAAAAATATTAGTTGTTTATTTTTAAAATAAATAAAATTTAGACAATATAAAAATAATATAAATAAATATTAATAATAATAATATTTGTAAAATAAAGATTAAATATAAAATATAATAATTTAATAAAGGACTTGAATAAAGGTATATGTAGAATAATATAATAGGAATCATTAAATAATTAAGTTAACAAAAATACCATTCAAAAGCAGAAATTTTAATTTTTCGAAAAATCTAATCATAATTTTTTTATGATAACTATAATCATAATATTTAAATCATTTTGTTGTTGTGTTGTTGTTATTATTATAATAATATATATCGTGATTGTAAGTGAAATTTGAGTAATACTCATCGTTTAAACAATAAAAAATGACTATTGGTCGAAATGCCACAATTATATGACTGGGTGAAATGTCATTTTAAAATAATGATAGGAGTGAGAAACTATGACAGCTCTTGACACTCTGGCACGATTATTTTTATATTCTTTGAAACAATTTCGGATACAAAGCTTATTTTTGCTATTTGATTTATGCAATTTTAGGTTTATTTATATAATATAAATTAGGAATTTTAGTGATATCATTTTTGTTAATAATCAACAAAGATCATAAATTTTACAGGTAGATATAGAAATATTAAAATATGATGATAAAATTACTAATTAATATATTGTTATTATTATTATTAATCAATTATCTAATAAAGGGATTCCATTATGAGGAATAGAGCTGAAATGTATGAAGGTAAACAAAAAAGTATAGAAAAAAAAAAAATTCTGTAATTCGCATAGTCACAATCATTTTAACTAAAAAATAAATTAATTAATCAGAGTAACATATGATAATCCATAAGGAAGTGAATAAATTGGTTGACGTTAACTATAACTAAAATTAAATAAAATAAATAATAATAAATATTTTATTTAAATTAAGATTAAGCTAAAAAAATTTACAACTTTTTTTAAATAACTCATCTAGTCTTTATTTAAAAAATCATTCTTATTAAGTTGTATTTTTTAAGTTTAATTTTTGTTTTTTCTTTTTTTAAATTATTAAAATTTTTCAAATAGTCCCTATGGTCAAATTTAAAAATTTCATAATAATAAATATGATTATGATCTTTTGGTATTAAATTAAAAAAAAAATTAAAAAAAACTTTTAAAAAACACGCTTTTATTTAAATGCAATAAAATGGAGAAAATAATTTTTCCACACACACCACGATTTCCTTACAATTAATTATATCTAAAAAATGAAAGCGAGGGTGCCAAACATGCAGGGAAAAACGTATATTCTACTTCAAATAGACATAGTGATCAAGTATAGTGGAAAAGGAAAAAAACAGAAAGGTTTCTACATATACATTGAAATGTCCTTCGTATTCTTTTCCTTTTCCTACATGTTTGATGCCCACGCTTTTAATTTTTTAGATATGATTAATTGTAAGGAAATCGTGGTGAGTGTGGAGAAATTATTTTCTCCTTTTTAGTCCATTTAAATAAAAGCTTGTTTTTTAACCCCTTAACTGCCACCGAAAACTTATGAGATTCGCTCCCCAGTGCCACCGGCACACACACACACAGTTATATTTCCCTCTCCAATTCGCCCCGCCCCTTCTTTGAAATAGGCAAGTCCATCGTAAACATTGTCGTCAAGGACATTCTATTTGATTCTATTGCATTACAAAGTCATGGGTCTAGCTGGGTCTAGCTTTACCGATAGCAATGCATTGCAGGGAAGCTTACTTCGGAAAGCCGTATATATACGCCCGGGGCAGTCAACGCATCGGCTTAGCGCGGCGTATATATACGCCCGCGGCAGTTAAGGGGTTAAAAGTTTTTTTTATATTTTTTTTATTTCTTAACTTTTAGTCTTGACAGAAATTTCGCCCGACTTATGATTCCAGGTTATAAGAAATAATTTATTTATTGATAATTAATATTACTATTGTTATTAATTAATAATAGCTTCGAAGTCACCTATGACCTGGGTATGAACCTGTATATTGCATTGTCATCGGAATTACATATTTATGCAAAATTTTAGTTCATTCGAACAGTGGGAAATGGGTAAAAATCACTTTACAAGATTTGACGACATATGTATGTGATGTATGTAACATTATGAAGTTACATATTCAGTTTAAACTTAAATTGCAAACACCGTTTGCAAAGGGTTCGTCTAGTATATCTATATATATAAAAGGGAATGTCTGTCTGTCTGTCTGTCAAATACTCAAAAACTACCCGTCCGATTACGGTGAAACTTTCAGGGATTGTTGTGAGCATCCCAGGGAAGGTTTTAATCTATCTATATATATAAAAGGCAATGTCTGTGTGTCTGTCTGTGTTATTGTTTTGTGTTTTGTCTATCTATCTATCTATGTAAAATAAAGAACAAACAGAAATAAGAAAATAAATTTTAATTAATATAATTTATAAAAAAAAATAATGTTCATAAACTTAGAATGGAAGGCGCTCGGAGCAGCTAGTATTATATATAAGTACCGGCTCGGTAATTAAGTTAAAAAAAAATGATTCATTATTATTGGGTTTGGCTGATAATATTAATACCTGGCTCTCGCTCGACCCTTTAAAAAATATTGATATATGTTGCATCATTGCATCAATCTGATTAAAATGAATGGAACTGGGGTCCTCAATAATAATACCTGGTTCATCGAGCCACCACTCGGTCAATAAAAAATGATTCTTTATTATCGGGTTTGGCTGATAATATTAATACCTTATTCACCGAATCGCCATTCAAATATTAACATACAAAAAGAAAAGTAGGCGTGTTGATATAAAATATATACCTGGGACACCGAACTATCGCTCGACCCTTTAACAAATTTATACAATTTATTTTTACGAGGGTGGGATGAAAAGTTTCCGACCTGACCAAGAAAAACGATGTTTTTAAATTTTTTTTTTTGCTATATTTTTCAACATAATCTCCATCAACACTGATACATTTCTCATAACGGTGTTCTAATTAATTAAATTTCATTTAATTTAATTTAAGTCTCATCAACAGTTATGAATCGACGCAAAAATTCGTTTGAATTACGCCTACAGCGCCAAATTGTCGTTAGAAATGGTTTTTCGAAGCAATTTTTGGTCTAACGTTAGGAAATGCGGCACCCACCTTGCACACAGCTTTCCATATTCAAATGGTGGTGCAAAATATTTCGCACACGTTCAGCTGACATCGTACAGGTCTCAGCTATCTTGAATTTTAAAAATAAAACAAAAGAAAAATTGAAAAACATCGTTTTTCTTGGTCATGTCGGAAACTTTTCAGCCACCCTCGTATATACTTTAAAAATTTTACAATTTTTTAATTATTTATTATAATTTGCTAGTGTAGTAAGATGAGATACGATTGGAAGACAATTACTGTTTTTCAATAATATAGAGAGATTTATATAATTTTATTATTAATTAATTAATAATACCTCCGAGGTCACCTATGACCTGGGATTTCATTTCATTTGAACATTGGGAAGTGGGTCAAATTCACATTGCAAGATTTGAAGACAGGACACAATGTGAAACTAAATAAAAGTGTGTAAAATGCTATCAAATTATTTTATAATTGATTTCAATATATTAATTAGTAGTTTATTTAAATAAGTTGTTGTTTTTAATGAATTTTAGAATTTATAAAGAAATTAATTACTTTACTTATAATTATATAAACTATCCTAAACTACAAAAAAGAACAACAATATATATATATACACTCCAAAATCTTTATTATACTTTAAAAAAAAATATCTTGATTTTAGGGTTGTAAAAAAATGTTTGAACTGATAGGTATAAATCTATAGAAATATATCCTTTGTAACAATAAATAAAATAAATCTAGGTATATAAATCTCGTTCGCATTGATAAATGTGCTAAGTGACTGACAGCTATTTTATTGAATCCTTCGTTTTGTTGTTGTTGTTGTTGTTCTTGATGTTTCCACATCTAAAGTCAACTCGCGACGACTTTATCCTTATCAGGAGTCGTCCCAGTCGACGGCTTTTCTCTTATCAATTTTCTCTTTTCTCTATGTATCTGTATTGGTGTGTCTATTTTATGCCTATATCGGGCGGCCTGGTGTCAAGTCTTTATAAATTTGTCTTATTTATTAGGAATGTCAATTATGGCAAACGGACGAGAGAATGGCGACATCAAAAAATAAATGCAAAGTTGCATATTTTGTCTATTAAATTTTATATTCTATTGTTTTTTTTTAAATAAATATAACATTCATCACAATTTAAATAAATGTTATCTATCTATATTTATTATTCTGATATTTTAAAAATTTATTTATTTTAGAATAAGTCTTCGGATTTAATTTATAAAAAATAAACTTCCGAGTTTTTAATATTCTTCGGAAGACTATCGTTTAACCAGTCAGTTACCGCCCAAGCGGGTTAAAGGTGTTGTATGATCAGTAAAACGGATCCTCTCGACTTTTATCTTGATTTTCTTGATCGGAATTACTAATTTTTATTAAGTAGCTATTCAATTTGGGTGGACTCCGTTAAAATACAAGTGTTGACTAATTTTAATTATATTATTCAATATAAATTGAGATGTATAATAATAATAATATTTTTCGTTGTAAAATTTTAAAATAAAATTTAATCCGAATAATCTGCTTCAATATATATAATAGTAACTAATTTACTCAAGATTAAAATAATAATTTTGGTTGTTAATATATATATATATTAATGATCTTGTCACTGGACGCTCGTACAGTGCAGTCGCTTGATAACGATTGCAGAAGTAGCAATCGAAACGTTGTGTATATGTTTGTATTTAAAATAAATTTACAATAACAAATATCAATATGTGGTTTAATTTACAAAATTCCGTTATATTAATGATGTGTTTTATAATAAGTACATGAATAAAAAATGACCAGAGATAAGCAAATTTGGTTTTAGTAACAAAATGTTTGTTTAACTTTGAAAGCTATTTGGTATTAAATAAAAAACAGAATAATATAACATTTCTAATTGCTTTGCAGTACGGGGTAATTAAAAATTGTTATGGATATTATTTTATATGAAACTAATAGATTTGACCGTAAGGGCTCGTTGAAAAATTATCATTTACTTGAAAATTAAAAAATAAACACTAAATACAAAAACAATTTATTTGCTTTATGGTCATTTCGCAAGATACAGCCTTCAGTTTTCACGTGGAAAAATCACTTAATGGTGTAAATATCAAAATAACTATAAATTAAATAAATTAACAATATAAAAACAAATTAAAATTTAAATTTGAAAACTTTTTTGCATTAGTAAATTTCAAGTTAAAAACATTTTAAAATTATTATATTATTATATATGTACCATATATACAAGCAAGATTTTTTGACAATATAAAAAGTTTGGGTATTAATTCCTCTTCTTATTAGAATTAGTAATAAGCTGGAGTGTTTCCACTCGACTATCTCGCAATTTGAATTGGATTAATGAACATATATTATATTTAAATTAAATTTAATTAATTAAATTATAAATTAAAATTAATAAATAATATTTATTAAACCAGCGCGTGATTTGCAGTGTTAAAAAAATAATATCGGGGGTTTCAATCAAGCTGAAACTATCAAACATATATCTTTATTTTTGAGGTCAGTTTAGAGGAAAAAAATGAAAACGTGGTAATGACCCTCTTCCGGTTGAGCTACATTTCTCAAAAAATGATAGAAAACTACAAATTTTGAATAATTCCCATGTACCAAATTTGATGATTCTAGCTCAAACAGTTTTTGCGTAATCTTGTCTACATACACACACTCACACACATATATACATATATATACACACAGACATTTTTCTCAACCTTACAATTAGTGAAACTGATTCAGGAACCTTCAAAACGTACACAAACATCAAAATCTCGATATCGAAAATTTTCGTGATCGCACTACTATCTTTGGCGACTTAGTAAAAATGGTTTAAAAAATATATATTTTTATTTTCTAAGAAAGTTGAGTGTATGATTGAAATATGAGCTTAATAGTAAATATTTTAAGATATTACATATATATATATGCGGAATGTATAATTTTGTAGATATTTTGAAAACAATGTTGAGTGTTGGGAATGGCATCTTTCCAAAAATAATAATTTTCTTTTTATTCATTTTGAAGCAAAAAAAAAAAAAGAAAAATTTAAAATCAAATGGAGTTTCTTTAAATTTACTATGTTTAAAGCATAAAAGAATAGAGATAAAAAAAGAATAGAGCCGGACTATTTGTATTGGAGTCATTTGTTCTTAATTTAATTATTATTAGAAATTATGCCAAATAAAATTAAACTTAAAAAGATATAATACTTAATGAGAATATTTTTTAATTAAATATTTAGTGTATTTCAAGATGATTGATATATTTACTTTATGCGCATTTCGAATCTTAAAAAGCTTCTTCTACTGATGATGACTTTAATGCCGAAATAAAGCATAAAGCAAATATATCATCAATCATCTTGTCACTTTACTGAGTATCTAATTAAAAATTATTTTTATTAAGTTTTATATTATATTTTCAAGTTTAATTTTAACTTACTTAAATTTTTAAAATATTTTAACTAGTACCTATGGTTAAGTCTTTTAATTTCATAATTAATAATTAATATCAACATTTACCCAAAGAAAATAAATCAGAAAACGTTTCTTTAATGATCAAAGCCTGACAAGAGAACGTTGGAAAATAAAAAATAAATAAAATAAATAAAAGTGCACATATCAAATCTAACCATTCTGATTAATGGGACTCCTCAAAGACACACATACACCTGATTTTAAATAATAATTTAATAAAATAAAAAATATCCATTCTAATCATTAATGACTATAATGATAGTGAAATAAAATTCACTATTAATATATAATTATATTATATAGAAAAAATTTCAAATTCTCTTTGGTCGATATAAATGAATTGAAATACTATACTATATATTCACAAATTCATTTTTTTTTAACTATCTATCTATCTCTGTGGCTCTTCGGAACTCGAAAGTTCTTGGCCGCAGCAACCACACTTCTCCAAGTATCCCTATTCTGAGCCACAACCCTCCCCCATCTCTCTTACGTCCCTTCCCACATTATCCACCTACCGTGTCCTTGGTCTTCCAAGCGGCCGTTACCCACACGGTCTCCCCGCCAATATATTTTTCGCCATTCTTTCCTCTCCCATTCTAGCCACGTGCCCTGCCCATCGCAGCCTTCTCGATTTTATAATTCTATCTATATCTGGAGATCCATAGATGTCATGCAATTCCTCGTTATGCAGTCTCCGCCATTCCCCGGTGATCTCATCTTTCTTTGGCTCTTAAATGTTTCGCAAAATCCTATTCTCAAATATTGTTAAATCTACTCTCGTCTTCTAAGGTGATAGACCATGCCTCACACCCATATAATACAACCGGCAAAATAATTGTTTTTATATATTTTAATTTTTATCCCCTTTGATAATAATTTTGACGCGATAAGCTCCCTTACTGCATGATAACAGGCGCTTCCCGATTGCAACCTCGCTTTAAATTCTTCTCAAATATTTTTATCCTTCGTTATTACAGAACCTAAGTATTTAAATTTTTCTACATTTTCAAATTCTATATTTTGTATTTTAAGACTTTGTGTGTTAAATATATGAAACTATTTATTATGAATTAAAAAATAATTGTTTATAAATAAAATCCAGTTAAAAAAAAACAATAACAATTTCAATGTAAAAAAAAAAAAAAATTAAAATTATGGATTATTAAATTTTTGACATATACAGAATAATGATACGTCAATTAAAAAGGTAAAAAAAAATTAAATAATTTACGTTGTATAATTAAAATAATCAAATAGTTATAAAAAAAGTACATATAATATATAAATAAATATAAGCAATATGGATGGATAATTGCAATAGATATGTTCATTCAATTTGCTTAATTGATTTATCTGATGAAAAATAGAAAATTTTAAATTTATTTATTTATACAATGGAATATTTATATTGAGATTGATTGATGATATTTGAAAAATTTTATATATTTCATGTCAATTCAATAAATTTTTATTAATCTTTTTTTATATATGTAGGTTTATACATAATGCAGATATTTTATGATTAGAAATGAAATTCCTCTATATAGAAAATATAGAAATCATATAATCATATATGATGTAATGTTTAAAGAGAAATTTTATATTATATTAACCTATAATATATATATATATATATATTAAATATATTATTAATATACAATTAACCTTTAAATTATGCAAGTTAAACATCTTAAGTTAATTTGAACATATACTTTCATCGTTAAAGGGAATCCATATTGTTTTTTACTTTTTTGTTTTTATTGTGTTATAGATGAAAAGCTTAATTCGGTTTTTTATTTTATTTTATATTTTTTAATGAATTAACAGTTATATATCTAATAAACATACATAATTGGTGAATACTGTTCAATAATAATATTATGATTATTGACTGTCGTTAAAAACATATTAATCTTGAGTTAATAATTATATCCATAACCAAATGAAAGTATAGGTTAAGTTTATTATGGTTATGGTTCATTAGGGAACTATCCACCCTTCTATGGAGAGTGATATAAAATAAATTATAAAATAATAAGGGTGGCTAATTGATAATAATATGGTTATAATAAAATATAATGAATATTAGCATTCAAAATTTATATTAAAATCGAACAACCCCTAAAAATTGATTGGAGGGAATTACGAGGGCAATTCACAAAGTAGGTTATATTTTGAAATTAAGACAAAACTAGTACAGGAAAATGTTTTTTATTATATACATTTAAAAGGGCAACTAAAATACTATTTTTCTACATAATCGCCAAAAAAAAGTTGAGACATTTATTGTAGCGATGAACAAGCTTCGAAATTCCTTTCTCAAAGAAATCTGAGTGTGGTACCCACCTGACCTAACTTTTGAGAAACAATTTCGTACAATAAAGTGCGTGAAATTTGCGGAAAACTGAAGGAAAGTTCGGTTATGGTGAAAAAAAAATGAACTGGTGGAAAAGATCAATGAAAAAATTAAAGGAAACCGTCGTTTCACCATAACCAAATTTACCTTCAGTTTTCCGCAAATTTCACTCAATTTATTGTACGAAATTGTTTCCTACAAGTTAGGCTACACCATAAGTTTTGTGCCAAATGGGTACCACACTCAGGCGGCGGATTTCAATGAGGAAGGAATTTCGAAGCTCGTTCATCGCTACGATAAATGTCTCAACTTTTTTGGCGATTATGTAGAAAAATAGTATTTTACTTGCTCTTTCAAATGTATATAATAAAAATCATTTTCCTGTACTAGTTTTGTCTTAATACAAAAACGTAACCTACTTTGTGAATTGCCCTCGTAAATAGAAAAAGGTTTATAAATTAAAGGAAAAAACATTCTAATGAAAATTTCTATTTTATTGATTTGTTTTTTTTAATTCAGGTTTAAAAATTGTATATAAATGTTAGCCTCCCTCAATTCTCAAAATATAACTATAGAATAAAAATATAAATTAGTATAAAAATAATTAAAAAAAATTTTAAAAAAATTCTGCAATAAATATATTAAAATTTTAAAAAAAGAATAGACAAAATGACTCATATTAGCATAATAATTATTGTAAATATGTTTAATAGATATATTATATGCTATTCATAAAAATGGATTGTATTTAATCTATTAAAAAAAAAACAAAAAAAAACAGATAATAATAAATTTAAATAAATGAAATTCCTATAAAATAAAATAAAATTATAAATTAAATTTTAAACAGGAATAATAACAGTATTATTACTATAAAAATGGATTGTATTTAATCTATTAAAAAAAAAACAGATAATAATAAATTTAAATAAATTAAATTCCTATAAAATAAAATAAAATTATAAATTAAATTTTAAACAGGAATAGTAACAGTATTATTACTAAAATAAAAATACTCTTAAATATAATTATACATTTTTGAAATTGTTGATGTTTGAACTCTCCTCCTAAAGTTTTGTAGCTCAAAACTATACCATTTGAATTACCACTAGATAAAATTAAATGAAATAAAAAATGCATTCTTATTATTGTTTCCAACAGAATACAATGCCGGGTAGTGAATTTTCGGTGAACTATATCTTAGAAGATCTCTATCCAGGATGTTTACCAATCAATATCAATCGGATACAAATGTTCCATAAAGGAATTTCTAAATATTTAGAGGGTGAAAGTTATGAAATATTTAAAAATGTTTCAGAAATTCAAGCACAGGGAAATCGATTGCCATTACATATTTTTACCACATTTCCAAATTTGAAAAGTATCTCTTTAATTAGAAACAATATAGAGCATTTTAAAAAATCGTAAATTATTTATTTACTCATTTATTATTATTTATGTATTAATTTTAATTTTTTTGGTTTATTTATTATTATAGAATTTATACTTTTCCATCACTTTCAATTTTGGATTTAAGTGGCAATAAAATTAATCCGAATGATTTACCGAAACTTGGTTTTATAAAAACATTGAAAGAGTTAGTCCTGTCACGTAATGAAATTAGTTATTTACCAACAGAGTTTTCATCGGAAGGAAATTTTCCGTCGTTAGAAATTCTTCGGTTGGATCAAAATTCATTACGATTTCAAAATATCTTCTTTATTTTATCGAAATTACCGAAACTAGTTACATTAAATTTAGATAATAATGGTTTTCAAGAAGTACCCTATTTGGTCGCTATGGTAAGTGTGATAACGAGGTAATACACATTAACAATTTACATATATTAATAACAAAAATTAGAGAAAAATTTAGTTTAGAAACTTGAATTCCTGGTCTTTATTTTATAATTCTAAATTTTGAAAATATCATAATTGTATGAAATAAGTCAGATATTGATTTAGAAAGGTAATCAGGAATACGAAGAACTACTCAAAAATAGTTTAAGATTATTAGAGAGTTATGGACATTTTTTACAAAAACATCATCTTCGGTATTTGAATCGGAAATTATATCATCGGGAAATTAGGATCTCATCGTGTTCGTTTACAAATTTGGAGACGCAAGGATTATTAAATGGAAAAAATGCATGGAGAATAGAAAAACAACGTTTAAAATTTAATAAGGTATTGTAATGTTATAAACATTTCTAATTAAATTAGATAAAGTGAAAACATTAAATCAAGCAAAAATAACAGGGTTGTGGATTATTTTAGTTGACTGGTGAAAGTGTTTTGAGAACAATGAATCTCAAATTGAATTCATAGTAGTTCATGGTCAACCCTAATTTCACACTCAACTTTACATTATTCTTGACCTTCTACTATGCTTGCGCAGTATCTTTTGAGCTTCCGATTGTCGTAAGTGCTCATTTTTTGCTCATCACCTGTTTTGGCATGTCTGAGAAATGGCTCGATTTCACCATATTTCAGTTTTAGTATGAGGAAGCTATAGAACTATCTTCCTTTTGTGTAAATCATTCAAAACCGTTTTTTGGTCAATGCTTACCAATATCAGAGTGATATATTTATCTTGATAAACTTTTTTAAAAATATTATGAAATTTTTCAGTGATATGACGACTAACTATTTCAACAAAGTAGGTTTTAATCAAATATTTTGAAATGTTTTTCCACAAACCTGCCGTTTTCTTCTCTTTGTTACAATAATATTGCAAAATACAGTGAACGTTGTCTCTATATAAGGAACATCTAAACAAGCAACTGTTCAACTGTTCTGTATAAGCAACTTATTTTTTTAAAGCTAAATATTTTAGTTGACAGCTGTTCACAACATAACCTCAAATTGTAAAAAATTAGAATGTTATTAGAATATCTTGGTTGTTGAAGTTAATTTCTGTTAGTTTCTGTTAATTAATTAATATTTTGTTTGTTTTTGTGCTTTAAATTCAATTTTTCCCTATAAACAACTTTCCCAATAAGAAACTTTTTTATTGAAATTGGTTCAAATGAGTTAGTTGTTTATATAGAGCGTTCACTGTATATAGTAATTTTACATTATTTGGATTCTTTCCACCCATTTCGGTGTCGAATCAAAGTATCACATGAAGAAGACACCTTTTTAGTGTGCGTTTAGTGATGTCGCTGTGTTTTTTTTTCTACAGCCCATTGCAAGTAACGTCACTTTTCTGGAACAAGGCTTTTCAACTACAACTTTTCCCCAAATCTATTAAAATATAATAAATTTGATAAAACTATATAAGTAAACTGTATGAGTAATTGTGGAAATTTTAAAAGAAAAATAATTTTATTAATTTTATTTTATTTTAAAAATAGTTTTCTTTTCTTTTACACTGTATTAATACTAAATATATATATATATATTTAAGGAGATGAATAAAAAGCAACTTTCAACATCTAAACGATTTACTAGAGAATGTAAACTTAAAATACAAAAACGGGATTCACAAGTCAATATAAATTCTTCGGATAATTTTAAAAATAATTTTCAAATATTTGATCAGTATATGGCGAAAAAAGTAAAATTAAATAAAACAGTGTCATTCAGTAATTTTCGAAAAGATGATCTAATGAATTCAAAGGATTCAGAAGTAGTCTTAGAAAAAGAGGATATTACTATTCCAAAAAATGACCAGAAATTCGAAAGAGATTTCTTATTTAATAAAACCATTGATTCAAAAGGTAATATTTATTTCTTAACGGATAATAAATATTTATTATAGTAAATAGTATTATATACATCATTCGAATCGGATCTTTCTTATCCTAGTAATAAATATAGTCATAAAATATCCCCATCATTCTTTCTTCATTTTCTTTCATTTATTGTTAAATTTTATTCATTTTTCAGTTATTAACTATTAACTATAAGAATCATTAAAATGTTCCTATAATATTTCTTAAAAGTTAACTATTCACTAGACTATTTCTGAAGGTAGTACCAAAAGTACCCGACCTAACCAATTAAACATTCAAATTTGGGCAAACTTATCTTTATTTATTAACATAGTCTAATTTTAGCTTGATAAATTTTCCGGGTCAGCGTTTATTTTCGAGCTCCTCAAAACAATCATTAATAGCATCTGTTCATTGAAGTTTGAAAATGAAAATAATCCGAAGGGACTAGTAACCAATTTGAAAATGAACTTGAAGCAACCACACTTACTTTTTACTTTCCCGCATACTTCGTATAAGGGAAGTATTGGAATCGTCAAAAATTTCGACTTCGAGATTTCGATAGACGTTTTAGACCTCCCTGAGTCGGAAAATACCATTTTTCGAATTATGTCTGTCTGTGTGTGTGTGTGTATGTATGTATGTATGTATGTAATGTCTGTAAGCAAATTTACTCAAAAACTAATCAAGCTAGGACTTCGAAATTTGGTACACCGATATTATTCACAGTTTGTAGATTTCTATCAAAATTTGGTCAAAATCGGTTAACCGGAAGTGGTACTTTACCTACACTGGTTGCGTTTACCTTTCAAGTAAAGTACCAGTTTGCTTCGAGATATTGGCTTCATATTTTGTATATAGATTTAAAAATATGAAAAAAATTGAGATACCAAATTTCATCATGATCTGACTACCGGAAGTGACATTTTACCTATACAAGTAGCGTTTCTTTTTTACCGACCGACGATAGTAAGGGAGGTATTGTTTTCACACCAAATTTCACCTATGGATATTTTTAGGTACATATCTCCACGAATCATGCATTTTCTTAACAGAAAAAAGTATTTTTAGCATGATTTCTGTCCGTCCGTCCGTCCGTATAGATGTGTACAGCCTGAACGGCTCAACGGATTTTGATGAAATTTGGTATATTTACTTAATACATCAGTAGGATGAATTGATCAACTTTTGGTGCAAATCCGGAAACCGGAAGTGCTAGTATTGCCGATCGAAGAGAGGAAGTGAAGGGTTATTTTCATATCAAATTTCACGTGAGGACATATCTCCACGTGTTATGCACTTTGTATTGGTTTTATCCTCGAGAAAAATCATCTTCATTAGTTTTTTCTTAATTTAAAATTATATGACGTCACCCAGCACTTCATGACGTCACAGCCAGCCCTTATATATTATAAATAAAATAAAATTAAAAATATTTATATTATATCCATATCTGTTTTTTTTTACATTTAAAATATCAGTTAACCGGAAGTAGCACTTTATTCTATATATATATATATATATATATATAAATGTTACCAAATATCAAATTTGACACCAATAAATTAATACGAACTGGCTCTTTATCAATACCAAGTTTACACATTCTAAATATTCATTCACAACTCTTTATACCTATTTATATGCGGGAAAGTCTAGGGGAGGACACTCCCGCTTTTTCTCCAAATGCAGTCGCCTAGAGATTTTGGGAACATAATATATTAATAAATTAATTATTTTTCTAGTTGATCGCTCGATTTATGAATTGGATTATGTACCATTTCCAAGATTAGAAAACATCAGTCTTCAAAAATGTGAATTCAATCGACAAGTGACAATACTTTCTGCTGTGATTTGGCCATCCATTTTACAATTTAATCTTATTGGTAATCGTCTCTTCGATCAATCCTCTCACCCGGGAAATGTGAAAGCAATCATTAAATTTTTTAAAAAAGCAGGTATCACTATTCTCACCGGCTACCATTTTTCTTCTTATATTTCTGAAGAGGTAAAAAGTATATTCCTTAAATAAATTTCTGACTCTTAATCATATAATCAAATAAAAATCAATGGTATTTATTTTGTTTATTAGAAGATGCTTAATAAATATAATTCAAGTGGAACATTAGAAAGTCGAAGCTTTGATCTACAACGAAACAAAGCACTACATCATTTTTGGAGAAACATGTCACATCATAATAAATCTAAAAAAGTGAGTATATATATATATATATATATAAATCGAAAGTTCTTAACAATCACATTACTATTATTATCCTATCCTGAACCATTTACAACCAATATTCCTAGTAGATGTTGTGCCCTTTTCTATTTATTATATAATATTATATGCTATATTATATTTGGATTTGCACAAAGATCATGTAATTCATAATTATCTGAAAATAAAATAATTTAATCTATTTTCATCCATAAATGTTACCAAACATTTTATATTCTAATATCCTGTATCTCTTTTCGTTCCATGACTTTTTAGATTATATATATATTGTTATAAGTGGAAAAATAATAATTTTATTAATAACTATTGCAAATAATCATAATGATTTAACATTCCCTCGTCCCATAATGTCACTTAACGCGTCTCACAAACAAGCTTAAAAGAAAATTATTAAAAATAAAACAAGCTTAAAAGAAAATTATTAAAAATAAAAAAATAAAAAATAACATAAATTTATTATCTTTTTTTTAGTATGATGAATATGGATCCCTCTGGGATACGGATTCCTTTTATGGGTCATATTCTAAAGGAGAAAATACAGGCACAATCGATTTACAATTAGGACAACGCCCACCAATACTTTGAAAATATTTTAATTTATATTTAAATAAAAAGAAAAAATTAAAATAAACTTAAAAAAAAAAAGATATGATATATCAATTTTATTTGGAAAATTTCAAAAGAACTTAATCTTTTTTAAATAAATAGATATATTTTTCTTAAAAAAAAAATAAAAATGAATTTAATTAATAGTTAATTCCTTAATTTTTGTCTATATTGTGTGATATTTTACAAAATATTTCAATAAGAGTCTAGCTTATCACTAAGTAAAGATTACATACATATAAATAATTATTAAAAATAATTTGCATTGGATTAAAATTAAATATATTTATATAAAAAATATACACTGTCACAAAATATGAAATTTATAAGATAAGGATATTTAAATGTATTTTTGGAGTGAACAATAGTAAATTTGGAATATTAAATAGTTTTGAATGTGCGACGGACTCAAGTTTCTAGATTTATGGAGCAATTATTTATCTATTTTAAAAACACGAGCTTCATAATCGCCAGTTATGATTATAGCACTGAGTGAGATTTTCAAAAAGAATGAATATTGTACAATTCTTTGCCATAACTACATGGTATCTTTGATTGTAATTACTTTGAAAGAGAAGAAGAAAATTTTGATGAATTAATGAATCTCATTTTAAATATATTTTATATAAAATTTTCAAATATGAGTAAATAAAAAAATACTAAATTTATTTAATAAAAAAAAGATAATTAGTTTAATTTAAATTTAACTTAATTATAAAGAATTTTTAGATTATAAAAAATAATATAGTTAATAATTGGTTGATTGGAAAAGTGGTTAACACGAATGACACAATTCAATTATTTTGTTTATTTTTTTAATGAATTTATTTATCTCCATTATATATAATTCACAGCTCGAGTAAATGAGGTTAATGAAACTCTGTGAAAGGTTTAGATATATTTATTTATTTTTCAAACTAATAGATTTAGAATATTTAAATTACAAAGGTTGACGTATCATTAACGTGAGTTATTCTATGGCAAATAATAGACGAAAAAAAAAGTAGGAAAAAGTCAACTAAGCAATTAAAAATCAAAGGTGCTATGGGAATGAAAAAAAATTAAGATACCGAGTTAAAAAAAAAACAATTCATTAAAATTTTGCAATCGTGTTAATTGAACATTCAATGTAAAAACATTATTATCAGGTTTCAATAGGCAATTAATTAAGCGGAATTATTTGCTTTCAATTCTGACCACCAAGGGATAAGCGAGCGTTCGGTCCTTTAATAAGAAACCTTGACATTTTTTAAAAATAAAAAAAAAAATAAAAGAAAATCGGCTAAAATCTTTAGAAGATAAGAAAATAGGGGATATTGAAAAATATAAAATATATATATACTATATATATATATATATATATATATACTTAAACAAATATAAATAAATACTTAATTTTTTAAAAGAAAGTTATCTAAAAGCCTTTTTTAGTCATTCATACTTATATATTAAATGTAATTTTATTTTTACTATAATATATTTATGTAATTATATGATTATATAAAGTATAAAAAAATATTATGATCATTTCACCTGGAATTTTGAAGCGTCTATATTTTAAGGCAATTGATTGATTTTACTTCAAAAAAGTTTTCATTATATCATTTGATTGATCAATTAATGAACAAATTAAATTAAATGAACCTCTTTTTTTAAAAATTATTTAAAAGTAAAGGTAACTAGCACATTTAAATAAAAAAATATTTTTTACGAAATATATCCCTTAAAAATAATTTTTTCATTATATAATTATTATTATTTATACCTATTATATGCCATTTTATTATTATACACATTAACATTAGTATTTATTTTAATTCTGAAAGATTTTTATTAATATCAGATTAAAAGAAAAATTTACACCGATTCTCTTTAAATTTTTAAGTATATTTTTAGAGTACTATATACTGTATAAATTAATAATAAATTGTAATTAAAATGTAATATATTATTTATGTATATAAAAATTTTAAATTTAAAATAAAAGATATTTAGCAACGTCGGTTGTTTTATATTGTTATGCGGGGACTGATCCACTATTTGACAATGAAAATTCATTAAAAATAATTCTTCTAGGCCAAAGATAAGAGGTGATCAACATTTTTCTAATTAGATCATTAAACATAGAGTAATAGAATCGAAGAGATTACAATCGGGTGACTAGTGAAAAATTTGTAAGTCAATTAGAAAACAAATAGGAATTGAAACTGAGGTAGATCAGAATAAAAATAAAAAAAAAATTCTGACTTTTGTACATCCTATGAAAGGACACCATCTATTTAGTCAATGGCCGCCTAGGAGAAGTAAAGGTGTTGTATGAACAGTACAACGGCTGCTTCCAACCTTTATTATGATGTTTTGGATCAGAGGAGCTACTTCTTATTTATTTATCACGTATTTTGGGTGAATTTCATTCTTATAGACTACAGATAGAGAGAAATTCCCTTTCGACCACAGGGACTTGAATCATGGACTACTAGGTGAAACGTGTTGAGGGATTAGAATAAGAATGATCAGAGGAATTTCGATAGATAAAGTTAAATAAATAAAGTTGAGACATCAGAGATTTTGGAAATTCCTTATCCTTTTTGAGATTTTAGAGCGCCCAAATTTAAATTCTAATTTTATCTTATATTTTTTCTTAATATATATATTTTGATATTAAAATTTATTGTAAACAGGGCGTAGCGTGATCTATTATGTTGGGAGGCAAGGGGGTCTCCTCCGAAAAATCTTTTGACAAAATAAATTATTTATTTATTCATAACGTTTAGACTATACTTCTATATAAATTAAAGATGTTTTTTTTTACTTTTGGGTTCTCAGTTACAAAACTAATCACTTTTAAATTTATTTTTGGACAATGTTTTGGGTGGAGGAGGAGGCACGTGTGTATTACATATATTAAATTTATAGGTTTCAATAATTCCATTTATTTAAACGGTGCTCAAACTGGGGTGTTTTAAATAATGATTAAATTAATTAATATTATATTATAACTAAAAATAAGTTGACCTGTGGCCAGGTCCGAACCGACCGACGGTTTGAAATAAATTAATTTCCAACTACAGAAACAATTTCAAATAATTTTCATATATCTATTAATGTAATAAAAAACAGATATGGATACATAAATAATAAATATAAACATTTTTAATTTTATTTTATTTATAATATATATATATGCAAGACCAGGCTGTGACGTCATGAATGGCTGGATGACGTCATATAATTTTAAATCAAGAAAAACCTAATAAATATGATTTTTCTCGAGGATAAAACCAATACAAAGTGCATGATTCTTGGTGATATATAAAAAAATCTCCTTTTGTGTGAAAATAACCCTTTCCTTCCTATCGTCGATCGCTAATACTACCACTTCCGGTTCCCGGAATTGCACCAAAAGTTGATCAAATCATCCCACTGATGCATTAAGTAAATATACCAAATTTCATCAAAATCGGTTGAGCCGTTCAGGCTGTATACATCTATACGGACGGACAGACGGACGGACAGACATCATGCTAAAAATACTTTTTTCTGTTTAGAAAATGCATGATTCGTGGGGATATGTAAAAATCTCCACATGTGAAATTTGGTGTGAAAACAATACCTCCCTTACTATCGTCGGTCGGTAATAATATATTTGAAATAATTTTTGAAAAATCTTTAGTTATGTTAACTGAGTAGGTCAAATGTTTGCAAAGATAGTTGTAATAGATCCATTGAAAAAATAAGTTGACCTGTGGCCAGGTCCGAACCGACCGACGGTTTGAAGTAAATTAAATTCCAGCTACAGAAACAATTTCAAATAATTTTAATATATCTATTAATGTAATAAAAAACAGATATGGATAAAACATAAATATTTTTAATTTTATTTTATTTATAATATATAGCTGAAGTAGCCGGCGTTACCCGAGGCTGTGACGTCATGAAGGGCTGGGTGACGTCATATAATTTTAAATTAAGAAAAACATAATGAAGATGATTTTTCCCGAAGATAAAACCAATACATTCGTGGTGATATGTAAAAAAATCTCCTTATGTGAAATTTGGTGCGAAAATAACCCTTCCCTTCTTATCGTCGATCGCTAATACTACCACTTCCGGTTTCCGGATTTGCACCAAAAGTTGATCAATTCATCCCACTGATGCATTAAGTAAATATACCAAATTTCATCAAAATCGGTTGAGCCGTTCAGGCTGTACACATCTATACGGACGGACGGACGGACGGATGGACCACTTCCGGTTTCCGGATTTGCACCAAAAGTTGATCAATTCATCCCACTGATGCATTAAGTAAATATACCAAATTTCATCAAAATCGGTTGAGCCGTTCAGGCTGTACACATCTATACGGTCGGACGGACGGACGGACGGACCACTTCCGGTTTCCGGATTTGCACCAAAAGTTGATCAATTCATCCCACTGATGCATTAAGTAAATATACCAAATTTCATCAAAATCGGTTGAGCCGTTCAGGCTGTACACATCTATACGGACGGACGGACGGACGGACGGACGGACGGACAGACATCATGCTAAAAATACTTTTTTCTGTTAAGAAAATGCATGATTCGTGGAGATATGTAAAAATCTCCACATGTGAAATTTGGTGTGAAAACAATACCTCCCTTACTATCGTCGGTCGGTAATTATTATTATTTATATTATAATTATTAGTTTTAATTTAAGAATTACAAAATAATATTTTCAAAATTCTAATATATGTACCTATATATTATCTATATATCGACCTGATTTGGAACGAATAAAGAATTAAACTTTTACTTTGTTTTCAAAAATTCTAGGAAATCAATTTATTGAGTTTAAACACTGAAGACGTTTCTATAAAGTGAAAGATCAATTAAACAATTTCTATTTAATTATCGAATGAAATGATTAAAAATATTTACCTATTAAGGGTTATAGTTGTTTACATATTTTTAGAGAAATTTTATTTGAAAATGAAATCAGAGGAAAAAAGTAAAAAAATCAAAAAAAAAAAAAAATAAATAAATAAAAATATTATTGCAGGTAGCAAACCTGAAATGATCTGGGCTTGTGAGGTGTTGAGTACATTCGCTGTGACTGATGAAGTATTTTGCGTGGTGGTTACCGCCTGAACGCATTGTATTTGAGTTGTTCCGTCATCAACGTTCTCTGTTTTGATGAATCCATTGGAAGACGGGGCATCAGATTCGGTGGAATTGTTATTACCACCGGATGCTGCTGCTGCAGCAGCTGCTGCAGAAATAGCTGAGGCAGATACAGGAACCAGCCTGTCACCTATTACTAGAACAAAAAAAAACAAACAAAAAGAATTAAAAATAATAATAAATTTTAAATATTTAATTATATTTTAATTGAATTTCCTTTTCGAGTGCTTAGAAATCATTTTAATTAAAGATAAAGCCAGATATTGCGAAAACAAAAAAAACAAAAACAAAAAATGAGATTTTAGTATTTCTTTATGTTTTAAGGTTCCAAATAATCCGTTTATTACACTGTTTCTGGGGTCTTCTATATATAACTCTAATATCAACATCTTTTCTACAATAAAGTTCATGTTTTGAAATTAGATTATAAACATAGAAAAAATAACAACTTTCAAAATCTCTATTTAATAAAATTTGTCAATCATATAAATTATTTATATTTCATGAATTAATTTTTTTTAAAATTAATTGAAATAATAATTTAAATTAAATTTCATTATAGATTTATTAAATTATTAAAAGATTTATAAAATTTGATATAAGTAAAAAAAAAATCATAAAATGGCTGAAATGAGTTTAAACTTTACTTTTTTAATATTTATTTATTTATGAATGTGATTTGAGCGAAAATGTTGCCAAGTTGTTAGCACCCCAATATGCTTAAATAATAAAACTAGGTTATGATCAGTTTTACTGTTTAACCGGAATTTTGTCCACAAGATTTCTGCAACACACACTCTCTCTCTCTCTTACACACACACGTCAACGGGAAAACCACTTTTTTGGAATCAGAATGACTTAAAACGTGAAGATTTGTGGAAAAAAAGCATACCGGACATGAATCCGTATTATAGATACTTTATTCTCGAAAAACATCTACCAACTGTAATGGTCAACTAAATATCAAGAATATTGAAGGATTTTAAAAATAAGAAAATAAAAACTGAAAGCTAGTAAGTTTATAAGCAGTTGTTATCAATATTCATAAAGTGCATTAGATTTTTATCAGTTCAAATCTTTATTTATTTTTCACTTGATTCGTTTGAAATCTCCACTTATCTAGAGGTTATTCTTTTAATTATGCCCCAATATATTGATTGTCCCTCATTTTAAAAAAAAAGTAATTTATTCTCATTGTTATTTACTCGACTGCAAAAACAGCAAAACTCCAGTGTTTGGCAGTTCTATTTATTTCTTAAAAATATTGAATTTCAGAATTTGTAGGTAATGAATGTAACGACACATTGCCCGGAGAGTAGATAAGACGTTATTCTCTTAGATTTCATTTGACCCGTGAGAGGGATTCAAAGCATTATACTAGTACACTAGTGACCGATGGAAATTTATTTGTGTAGGTTTGTTTTCATATATATGAAGAATTCATATGAAGAAATATCAATTCTACCACAAAAACGGTCTATCTTGGAAAAAATTGACCAGAATTGGAAGGAGTGTCGGTGTCTCGGCACCGTGGAAATGATCTGTATCCGAAGATTTGCTGTTCTTTTCTGGGAATGAGGTTGTTTCGCATATTGACACTTCTTGTCAGACAAGTAAGAGAGAACAACTTTTCACTATTAAAATGTACTTTGGATCCTTCAGTTCAGTTTTTGATTATTAGAAATAATTGTCAAAAACTGGAACTTTAAGTGTCAATCAATAAGAAAAACTGCCAATAACTGGAAAATTGCTCATTTTTTTTATTTTTTGTTAATCAATTTTTTTGTTGTAACAAAAGTCTAAAAACTAAAGTTTTGACCCTAAAACTATTTTTTTCAGCAGAACATAAAGCGGTTTTTGTATTCTAAAGGGAATTGATAAAAACGAAGGATCAAAACTCACCAATTTCTCAATAATTTTATTATTATAATTCATTTGATAGATTACTATGTAAACTGTAAATTCTAAAATGGTTAATAATAATAAAAAAAAAGTTCAAAGTGATATTTATTAGGTCAATATGATTTTAGATTATGGGACAGGATCAGAGTAGAGTAAATCAAAACTAAAGGGAAAAATTAAAATAATTTTCCCAGGATCAACTCTAAAAGTATTACCAGTTTAGGAAACCGAACATAATAACATAAAATATATAGATCCATATTTTATAATCATAAAATACGGAATAAAGAATTGATTGAATAAATAAAAAAAATCTTTAAGTGTTTTGAAGAAATAATAATAATAATAATAGTATAAAAAATGTACAAATAGATGATATGATAAAGTAGTACATTAACAATCAATAAATAAAATCTACTTTCCTTCCCTCTTCCCACACCACCCTTACCCATTTAATATTGGTTTATTTTACTTTATACCTTTGCTTTTACAATTTTTCTTTTCTTGTTATATCGACTTTATAAGGTATTAATAGAATTGATTGAAAAATCTCTTTTGGACTTCATAAATGCCGCCTATCCTCTTCAAAATAAAAAGCTCTCTCAGTTATTGAAAATATTATTGGAATTCGATTAGATATTGACGTATAAATAATACACGTGTATTTCGTTATTTTACAAATCATTCGGATCAATATACGAATGTTAATATTTGCTAATTCTTAAACGTGGAATAACATAATCCATCCATATAATTGGATATTTTATATGCCAATACTTAAATGAAAGTACTCATTTATTAAATCTTTTAATAAATTGCATTTCATCGATGGTGAAATTTTTGAAATTAATTTCGAAAGGTATACTTTTTTATAATTGTTATTATTATTTTTATTATTATTATTACTATTTACAAAAAAATTAAAAAAAAATATTAATATAGTATTAAATAATATTATAATAATTTTATATGAATAGAATTAAATTGCTTAAAATTTTATGTAACATTACAATGTATAAAATTTTATATGCATAAACACAGTAAAGTAAGTAAGAATTAATGATATTTTTTCCAAGGACAGGAAGATTTTAGTATGATTCTTATCACTTCTTCCGAATTTTAATATAATTATTTCAAAAAAAATATATATTTAATTTTTTATATATAGGGAGATAGGAGAGGGCAGGAGTTGGATGGTTGTAGCTCAGCATAAGGACACTTGGAGAAATGTGGTTCCTGCGGCCAAGAAGTTCAGTAGAGCCACAGAGATAGAATTTGTTATATTTGTTTGTTTGTTTTTTTTGACATTTACTAAAATAATTTTTTATTTATAAGTAAAATTTGATTCCATTTAAATAGAACAAAATTCAATCAAAATATTCTTTTACATCAGATAGGTATTACATTTTTATTATCTTCTTTAAATATTTCGTGAAAATATTTTATTTATAATTTTCATCCAAGTATGATAAATTAAGTTCAGATTTTATCATGAATTGTCATAGAAAACTCTTAATTTTAAGTTCTTATCATTAAGAAAATAATAAAAAATAAAATCGATAGCTTTTTAATGTATTTTCTATTTCAGGTTAGTATAATCCATTTAGAATTTAAAAAAAACGTGTCAGAGCCTGGAGATAGTCCCCCTATTAGACTAATTTATAGAATTATTGTAGATACAAAAAAATGGATTAACTTAAATGAAATTAATAATCCCCTTTTAAGAGAATTTAGTAAATTCCATTAAGAAAATAACTGTCATTCATTCTTCATGTTAATTACTATTTTGTACCTATTAATTTATTTTATCATTATAGTTATTTTTTTTCTTCAAACTTTATCTTCATTACTATTAATAATACACATACATAAGACCGACCTATGAAAATTATGAGAAAAATATTTTTTAAAGTTGTAAAAATCGCACAACAAAATCGATTATACTTGAGTTAAAACGGCATAGTCTTTTAAACTTTATTGACAATTTCTCATTCTCTGTCTGTTAAGATTCAATGTGCCGCAATATATATATATGTATGGAGGTAGGTCAATAAGTCCGTGACTTTTTGAATTTCCTGTCTATTAATTGAAATGGCAACACTGTTCCTGTCGGCAGGCAACTATCAGCTGAAACTCCTGTCGAAATTTGAACCAGCTGAGTCTTATAGTTTTTATTTGACATCCATTAATAGCAGACTACCTCATGATTTGAGAAGAAAATGTAAAAAAAGAATTTCCATAAAAATCCATGAATTAGGATAGGAATTGCTCCCTCATCCGCTCTATTCTCCGGATTTAGCTCCGAGTGACTATTCCTTGTTTCTAAACCTGCTTGCCGGAAAGAGATTTAACTCCAACGATGAAATCTTCTCACAAACAAATATTTTGATATCCTCGATAAAACTTATTATTTGGAAGGAATAAAAAAATTGGAGAAACGTGATGAAGTATATAGAGCTCAAAGGAGATTACGTTGAACTATTTTCAAAATAATTTCGTTAATATGTGTCCAGTATTTTAAATCAATTTTAATTTATTTTGTTTTTTACTAAAAAGTAAAATTGTGGAACTTTTTGACCTGAAATTGTAAATATCATTATATTTATTTTAATATAACAGAAGTTTATAAAAATTAAATTAAAATTTTGGTAAATATTCTGTTTAAAATTTTTACTGTACCGTTTCTATTATTGTTCCTTTTCAGCAAAAAATTCTATTTAATATGTTTTTTATTTAACAGTTTTATCATGAAAATTTTTAAATTTATTTATTTTTATAATTTTTTTTTATTATTTATTTATTTATTTTATCAGAAAAAAATGCTTATATATAGGTATAAATATTATATATAATACAACTATTTTATAATTACGTTATTTATATTTTAACTTTTAACCTGTAAAATTAGAAAAATAATATTTAAAAATTTTAAAAAAAAATATGAATTTGTGTTGACCAACTCTATTAATTTGATGTACTTAACGTTTCGATTAGTATTGATAAAGTATTTGATAAAATTCCATACTTATTTTTACTTAGTTTTACTTTTATTCATACCTAATACAAATACTAAAACATGGTTTGAATTTTTCTATGAATGGAAAAAGGAAAATAAAATGGATAAAATAGTGTTTATTACATGGGAGAAATATTTCGCATGAATGCGGTTGGTTAGGCTCGCTTCTATTACTATTACTTAATAATTAGCAATGTTGGAAACACGTGCGTAAAACATTTGAAGAAAAAAAAAATAAATAATTAATGCATATAAATAAACAACGTTAAAAAGATGAGTAAATTAAGTCATGGAAAGTATGCAAGAATATTTAATGTGGAATTAAAAAGGAAAGAAAGAAATAAAAGGATATGTAGAATATATATATTAAAGCATTAAAAGAAAAAAAAGTGAAAAAGAGAAAAATAAAAAAATAATTAGATTCAATTTTAATTTCAATTGGTGGATTTTTTTTATTTTATTTTATTTTTTAATATTGTTGGTTGTATGTAGTTGTTTGGTATGTAGTGATTAGTATTTTTTTAAAGAGAGTCAATTACAGGGATGTTGGAAATTCTTGATCCTTTTGCGATATTTTGTATCCGAGAAGAAAGCTAAACAAAGTAACTAAAAAAAAACACACACAGAGAAAAAGAGAAAAGAGGAGAGGTGGAAAACAACAGAGTGCTGATGAATATCTAGAGGTCAGTTTTAGAATTTAACAAATCGAGATTCATAAGTAGAAGTAGGAATAAATAACCAATTAGGAAAAACAACAGTTATATTATATATATAAATATAATTAAATTTTATTTAAATAGAATTGGGGAAAAATAAAATATTTAAAAATTAATATTTATAATTATTTTGAATTTATAGCAAAAAGACCATGATAAACGAGTAATGTGTTATATATATATGTATATATATATTGTAGGAAATTTTAATAAAAATGTATGTTTTTGTTGATATTAAATGGAAGTTTGTTCTAAAAAGAACAAATTGTGTTGACAAGATGGCGCTCACATCCGAACAGCATCGCGTTCAATTTGCAAAGAACGGAACAAATCCCTTAAGTTATGTCCAAGTTATGATCAAGTCTAGATTTTGTTATGATCACTTATGTTACTGGTTTACTCACGTTTATGTTAAGCAAGCATTTTATGTTTTATGAATTTGCTACATTTATGTAATATTTTAATAAAAGGATTTATGCACCCAATTTATTGAATTATCATTTATGAAAATCTACCTTTAAAGAAGATAAAAGAAGAAAGAAGGAAAAAAATAATTTTTCCTACAATATATATATATATATATATATATATATATATATAAAGTTGATACAAATCTATAAAGAGATTGTAGAGAAATTAAAAAATTCATGTTGAAAGTTCGATACCCGCAATATACCTACTTGGACATACTTGTGTAAAAAGTTGACTATTCTTTTCTTTAATATCTCAAAGAATGAAATAGAAAAAGAGTTGTTGTTGCTGTAAACAACTATCAAGGTCAAAAAAGTCAGGTTAATTGATATATAATTGGTTACCCTTGATTATGCCT
Source organism: Labia minor (assembly GCA_963082975.1). NCBI lineage: Eukaryota > Metazoa > Arthropoda > Insecta > Dermaptera > Spongiphoridae > Labia > Labia minor. The sequence continues at coordinate 28,379,348 of OY720350.1, read as the reverse complement.
GTATAAAATAATTTTCAACAGTAAACAAACATAAAACTATATTTTGTAAAATTTATTATGGCAAATAAGTAGGTTGTCAAAGAATAAACCAGCATTTATAAAAATTTATTTTTCATCAATTATGAAGAAAAAAGGTTGATTCTTTCTAATTTTTGTGAAAATAAATCAGGCATAGCTTGTTTAAGAGGGTAATAATTCAGTTATTCTTAAGGTCGAGGGATTGAATCCCACCAAGTTGAGTAATTTATAATAATTATTAATTTTGAAAAACAATCAGTAGCTAAATAACAATGCAGTTGGTTACTTAATATGAAAGGAACAGGAGAGAAATAAAAATTGGAAGAAACTTGTTCAGGATATGAACGGTTGAAAAGGAATGTGGTTGATGCAGTCAAGAACTTTCGAGTTCAGTAAGTCCATAATGATAGATAAATAGATATATATTATTATTGTGATATTTTACTTTATATAATTATATAAAGTAATAATCGATGAGAAAAAAAAAACAGGGAAAGCGATATATTTTTAAAATAAAATTTATTATTGTAAATATATTAATCGAAATATACTTATATATATATATAAATGAAAGTAAAAAATGATTAATAACTTGAAAGATTTATAAGCAATAAAAGGTGGGAACGAAATGCTAATTAATAGTTGAAACCTTTTCTATACTAGAAGAATGGGAGTTGTAATTTTTTTCTTTCTCTTGACCAGTTGATGAATGAAAAGTAATTGACTATTGAATGGACATTTTCATCAATGACTTCTGTTCATGTAACTGTAATACAAGCGTAGCGTTTAACTGTAATCAAGCAATTCTCGGTAAGTCACACCAGACAAGCACAGAGGCACCGATTTTCTCCATGAAGGTAGAAAATGTCCAGCCAGATGTTGCCAACGATAAGAATTTCGTGATCAACTTCGCGTTATTATATTTATAAACTGATTCACGATTTATCTTAGCTTGATATTCAAATTTTACTTCAATTATTATTATTTGTTTGTTTTGTTTTTTTATGAATTATCTTTTTAGTTTAGATAATAATGTGAAAAATTTTGCATTGGAAATATAGGGGGAATAATAAAGTTTACTATCATGCAAAATCAGCTCCAATTGCTAATATTTAAATAAAATCTGAACAGAATAAGAACCTCTTATCACAATAATTCAGATCTGAAATGTTGAATATATAGTAGACTTTAATAAAGCATATGACTCAAAAGGCCGGGATAAACTTTTTCAAATTTTGATCTTAATAGGAATCCCGAAAAAACTAGTACGTATGATTTAAATTAGTTAAAAAGGAAGAGTTAAATGCGGGAATCAATTATCAGAAACATTCGAAATTCGGAATGGGTTAAAACAAGGAGAAGCACGATCACCAATTTTATTTTATTTAGTACTAGAATACGTGATTAGACAAATTGTGGAAAAATCAAACAAAATACAATTAGGCAAAAAAATTCAAGTATTAGGTTACGTAGCCGATTGAAATATAATAATAGGAGATTCGGCAATTACAATTAAAGATAGTGTAGAAAAATTAATCGAGGTAGGAAAAGAGGTGGGGCTTGAATTAATAGTGATAAGACAAAATATTTAGTAGCACAGATGAATAGTATAAACAAATCAAATCTTAATAATTAAAATATATGAAACAATTATATTATATGGGTGTGAGGCATGGTCTATGACCATGGGAAACGAGAGTAGATATAGAGTATTTGAAAATAAGATTCTTAGCAGCATTTATGGACTAAAGAAAGATGAGGTCACCGAGAAATGGCGGAGTAAAACGAAGAATTGCGTGACCTCTAAGTATAAAATAACATTAATTTATAAGTTATAAAAATTAAAAAAAAACTTTTGAACATAAGTAACTGAGTAGGAGAAAAGAATTTAATATTATTATATTTCCCCACGCTTTTTTTGTTGAACATATGTAAAGGATAATATTCAAGGATTAATTAATATATTATTTTCTATTTTTCGGAGCAATTTTAATTAAAAAGTGTGTATATTAAAAAGTTTTTTTTATTAATTTATTTTCAAGTTTTAGTTTTTTTTCATATTTTTTTTTAATATTTTATTGTTGCTTGCCAGATGTAAAATATTGCATTATTGACTGCTATTTAAATATGTTATTCTTGAACATATATTAGATTCTTCGCGAAGTATCTAGGCATTTTCTAGATAACATTGATTATACAAGTGGCTTATTAAGCGATCGGGATTATGCCGTGTACTATGCGGCACTGGATTCTTTTCGGAATCACAGAACACAAGCACATGGTATAAAAAATGTATAGAAAATAGAAAATATAAAAAATTGTAAATATAAATAGAACATTGTATTAACATCAATCATTTAAATTCACAAATTTTAAAAATCCGTATTTTTTAAAATTTCAAAATATTTCTTTTTGATTATTGCAGTGTCATCGACTTTCAATATACGTTTCAAAGTGGGTTAAAATCCAATTAAAATTTTTTAACATTACAGAAAAGTGAAGTTAATAAAAACGTATAAAAACCGAACATAACATTCTGTTAAATATGTTTTTAATTGTATTAATTTTTTTTATTATAATCTCACTGTGTTTAGGGATTTATTTATATTTGTAATCTAGGTATCTCTCTATTGACTGACTAATAAACACATTTAAAAATTTTGGTACAGTCTAATAGTTTATAAATTTAAAAAAAAAATGAAATATTTAAAATATGCTTAAATCTCAATAGATTTATTTATAAATATACATATATTTATGATCAATTTGGGAAAGAATATCTATTTATAATTTTTTTCTATATAAAATATTTAAAATTTGTGAATATGAATGTTATTTAGAAAAATAAGGTACCAATTTACTTTTAGTAATCATAATTCCTTAATTTTAAAGTGAAACATTCGCCAAATATAATACTTCAATGATTCCCTTATTTTAAATTTCCTTTTTTATTTATTTATTATTTTTTTTTGTTTTCAAAACCTTTTCATTAAAAATAGTGAAAGGTGAAGATTCAAAATTAATAATTTATGATTATTATGATGCAGCTCTACCAATTGATTATATTATATACAATATATATTGTATAGAATGTATAATATATATATTTACATTTAAAAAAAATCAATCTTAAACAAAAATAGATACATAGATATTTCAAAATTTGTATTTAATTGAAAGCTTTAAAATTAAAATCTAGAAAAAAATTTCTAGGGGCTATCATGTACAATCTTTCAAAATATATAATTCAAATAAGAATATAAATTTAAATGTAATAATATATAATATATAATAAACATTTAATAAGTATAATTTAAAATTAAACGCTCTGTCTTGTTTCAAAATTATTTATTTATTTATTATTATTATTTTAAATTCAAGAATTCCAAGATATTTTAAAAATATTTTTAGTTTTAAGTTTAGTTTAAGTTTAAATAATAAAATAAATTGTGTAAATGAGTCGCCATAGATAAATTTACAAATTAACAATATTTTTGTAAAATATGAATTATTCGGTGGTGATTGTTAGAAAAATATCTTACTTCGATAATTTGGAGGTCGATCCTCATGCATGGGGTCTGGTGATTCGGGTCCACTGGCACAGGAGTCACCGCTATCCATTCCTACAGGCGATCTAGGTGACATACATCCCGGCCCCTCCTGAAACAACAGAAAATTCAGAAAAATTGTTAGATAAAATTTAGATATAATAAATATAATTAAATAAAAATGACGGAGAGAGAGAGAGATAGCAAATTATGAATATTTTTGAAAAAGATTCTAATTTTATATATATATATATATATATATATATATATATTATACTTATACAAAGTTTAAATAAAAAGAAAATAAATTATGATGAAAATAAACATGCAAAATAATTAATTAAATAAAATATAAAGAGAAAAGTTGTAATTTTTTTTTAAAGGAATTTCTTATTTATGATTATTCATTATTTTAATTTGTCAAATCCACTTGTGTGAAAGTAAAGAGTTATTTTAAGTATTTTTAAAGCTTCCGATACATGGACATAGTCAAGTATAAACAAATAAATTTGTAGATAATAATTTTAAAAGTATTTTTTATTATAATAAAACATTCAGTTAAATAATTAATAACTGAAGTATGTAAGAATACCTATACATAAATATATATACTTAAATAATATAAATATTTCTATAATTTGGGAATCCAATAAGTATTTTAAAAAAAATGCTTTTTTAATTTAATTATTTCGTTATAATAAATAAATTAATTAATTAAATTAGTTTTAAGAATATTTTATATTAAAAAAATTAAGTCCGATTTTGATGAAAAAATCTCAACTACCCATCCGATCAAAATGAATTACTCAACTATAAAATTTGAACTCAATCAAATAATGTACACCAAAACAAACTCAATGGTTATCGTAAAAACATTAAAAATGGATTCTTGGGTAGTTAAAACGTAAAGAAATGGTGAAATTATTTTTTTTTTTACTGGACAAGGTCTATAATTTAAAATAAATTTGATAATATTATTAAATTGTGGAATCAATAGCTCTTTAAAGAAAAATCAATTTTAATATAAATATAAATAAGTTGACCTGAGGCCAGGTCCGAACCGACCGACGGTTTGAAATAAATTAATTTCCAGCTACAGAAACAATTTCAAATAATTTTAATATATCTATTAATGTAATAAAAAACAGTTATGGATATAACATAAATATTTTTAATTTTATTTTATTTATAATATATATGTAAGACGAGGCTGTGACGTCATGAATGGCTGGATCACATAATTTTAAATTAAGAAAAAAACTAATAAAGATGAATTTTCTCGAGAATAAAACCACCACAAAGTTCATGATTCGTGGTGATATGTAAAAAATCTCCTCATGTGAAATTTGGTGTGAAAATAACCCTTCCCTTCCTATCGTCGATCGCTAATACTACCACTTCCGGTTTCCGGATTTGCACCAAAAGTTGATCAATTCATCCCACTGATGCATTAAGTAAATTTCATCAAAATCCGTTGAGCCGTTCAGGCTGTACACATCTATACGGGCGGACGGTCAGACGGACAGACGGACGGACGGACAGGCATCATGCTAAAAATACCTTTTTCTGTTAAGAAAATGCATGATTTGTGGAGATATGTAAAAATCTCCACATGTAAAATTTGGTGTGAAAACAATACCTCCCTATCGTCGGTCGCGCGGTAAAAACATTATTTCCTATATTAAAACAAAATTGTTATATTTTTATAAAGTGATTTTTTTTTCATCTCAAATCAATTAATGATAATAGTTTATTTTATATAAATAAATAATTTATATAAATCTAAAAACAAAATACAATCAAATAAATTGATTCCTTACAAAATTTGTTAATTAATACCCCTCTTGTGTAGGATGAATAAAATATTAAATAAAAACAAATATACTTGTATTGTTAATAAAGATTATATGTTTATGTTCATTTGAAATGAAGTGCAAAGTAAAACAAAAATAAAAAAAAAAAATCAAAAAAAAAAAAAAATTATCTATTAATTGATATTATTAATTAAAATACCAAATACGCTGTCAAAGAATATTTTTCGGTTGCGGTGTTTTTCAAAGGTTTGCGTGACTAAATCTCCACATGTATGTTTTGTTTATTTATTTATTTATTTTTATTTTTATTTTTGTCTTTTTGTTTCATTAAGGGCCGATAGAGAGACAATAGACACAAGGGCGTAGTCTCCACCTCCTCGGCTGCAATCCAATCTATTATCTGTTGTCTGTTTAGGTATTGGTCGAAGCAAAAAGTCTGTAATTAGAAAAGGCAAGCAGCTGCCGTGTGCGGTGTTTTACCGGGGCAGCAGAACAGGTATCCGGCTAACAAGGGACCCGCGAGACCGCCTTATATGCGTCGGCATCTTATGCAGGTGTGCTGGGACTGCGATCGTTTATTAATGCACTTGCCAATGACCAGTGGCTTTTATCTGTCCCCTCCCCCTCCTCATCCCCTCACCATCACCTCCCTATATCCCTTTTTCAACCAACTTTGAAGACTTATTGGAAATATCTGATCGAAAATCATCCACGATAATGGAAAATTAAAAAAAAAAACAACGATCCACGCTGGTGATAAATTTCCAAGTCAAAGATTCATTTTCATTAAATACTAAAAAAAATAAATAAATAAAATAAATAAATATAAATAAAACAAGAATAAAAATAAAATAAAACAAGTTATTCCTTAATAAAATAAAAAAAATATAAGATAAAGTGACAGATCATTAAATTAAATATTACATAATAAAATTTTTAATTATATATACTATATAGGTATATATATATATATCTATAATTAAACAGGATGCACAATTTTTTGAACCTTCTGTTTTTATAATGAAAATCCATCCAGGGATAAAAAAAAATGATGGGTGCAATTTGCATTAAAATAGCTTAATTATGAAAAGTGTCAATAAATTATAAATTTTGATAAATTTTTTTTGATTTTTTTTTAAATGTTAAATAGGGTAAATGTATTGAGCGGATATTATAATAGTAGAAATAAAATAAATTAAATTTAATTATTTATATATTCGCATTAATTTATAAAATTGAAAATTTTAAATCCAAATTTAATTATCTTTTTATACAATAATAATTTCAATATTAATTTTTGTTTTCAATTTTTGTAAAAAAAAAGGAAAATTAAATCCGAAATAATTAGAAATAAATGTATAATTAGATTAAAGAATTTTCGCGAAAAGCATTCCAAAGGGGAATTAAAAATACAGATTATTGAATATAAAAATAAAAATAAAAAAAATAAGAAATATCTTTTTAAAGGAATGAATCCATATTCGAATAAGTTTTATTATTTTTTATGGACAATAAATATTAAAAATATTCTAAATTTTCATAAAGTACAATTATAATTTTATATCTAAAATATTTTTGAATGGGTTTAGGAGACTAAAAATTATGAAAAATTAAAAATACAAATTTATTATTGTTTATGAATTTTTGCTCTTTCGGGCACATTTATATTTTATTTTAAAATTTAATTGGCTTTTTGGGGCCCATGCCCATTTTAGCCATACCTCCTATTCACTTGAAATTAATTATTGATTCTTCATCTAAGTCAGTGATTCCCAAACTGGGGAGCCGCGATGCCGTCATTAGTGAGCCGAAATATTAAATTAAATTTTCTAATACTTGAAATTTTTGGTTCTAAAAAAAAAACAAACAAAAAGGTAAGATTATTTAGTGGGCAAACTTTTGATCATTTTCGATTATTACCGACCGACGATAGTAAGGGAGGTATTGTTTTCACACCAAATTTCACATGTGGAGATTTTTACATATCTCCACGAATCATGCATTTTCTAAACAGAAAAAAGTATTTTTAGCATGATGTCTGTCCGTCCGTCCGTCTGTCCGTCCGTCCGTCTGTCCGTCCGTCCGTCCGTCCGTATAGATGTGTACAGCCTGAACGGCTCAACCGATTTTGATGAAATTTGGTATATTTACTTAATGCATCAGTGGGATGAATTGATCAACTTTTGGTGCAATTCCGGAAACCGGAAGTGGTAGTATTAGCGATCGACGATAGGAAGGAAAGGGTTATTTTCACACCAAAGGAGATTTTTTTATATATCACCACGAATCATGCACTTTGTATTGGTTTTATCCTCGAGAAAAATCATATTTATTAGTTTTTTCTTGATTTAAAATTATATGACGTCATCCAGCCATTCATGACGTCACAGCCTGGTCTTGCATATATATTATAAATAAATTACAATTAAAAATGTTTATATTTATTATTTATGTATCCATATCTGTTTTTTATTACATTAATAGATATATTAAAATTATTTGAAATTGTTTCTGTAGCTGGAAATTAATTTATTTCAAACCGTCGGTCGGTTCGGACCTGGCCACAGGTCAACTTATTTTTCAATTTTTTTCAATATGGTTCTAAAAAAAAAGGTAGATGATTTTGCGATGCTCTGAAACATTTCCGATGGAGGGAAGAAAAGTTTTCCAATTTTTCAAGAAAGTAAAAATTTTAATCAAAATCGGATGTATTAAGGGAGCCTCGGAAAAATACGATTATTTGGGGTGCCGGAAACCAGAAAAGATTGGGAACCTCTGATCTAAGTGAACTTGGTTAAGTTCGATCCATCGAATTCAAGACCACTAATCTATCAGCCTGGTCTAAAAATTGGAATATATATATTCGATTAGGATTTTATTAAAGTTTTTATTGTAAAAAGTTATATTCGGGTTGTTTTAAAGTTAGTTTAGTGATATTTGAACCTCAAAAATATTTTGAAAATGATGATAAAATGGGATTATTGATATTTTCTAATCTATGAATTACATGCAAACTAAAAGAAAAAAAAAAACAAAACAAAATTAATTAATTAATATATATAAATTGTTATATAAAAGAAAGTGAGCGAGGAAATACCTGGAATCCTTATCAAAATAATCGTATTAAATAAAAATTGAATATATCCAATGTGTCGATAAGAAAATGAAAACGTTGAGGATTAACATAAAATTTAAAAACAAGTTTCGTTTGGATTAAAAGGGCGATCATCCGTGTCATTTCATTTGCACGTGAATAGAATTGCTTCACTCCATTAATGTTTCATGCATTTATTAGTGAAGCTGAATTTTCTGAAGACATTATGAATCGTCAAGGCCGCTTAAGGATGATTAATATTTATCAAAAGAGGAAGACGAATATAAAATAAAATAATAAATATGAAAATAAGAGCCAGCAGAAAGGTTAAAGAGCATCGTTTAATAGAGACAAAATCTATGTTTATTTACATATGTAATAAGAAAATGTAATGATAAATGTGCTCTTGTATATTCATTTAACACCCTCTACCCATTAATTGTACCTTGAAGAATCCGAGTTTAATTATTTTTTTTTTTTTTTTTTGATCAACATTCAAGAAATAAAATCAATAAATAATTAATTATCACAGTTCATATAACCGGTGGTTGTAAAGGGGCCACTAATCTCCTACAGTTATGTCTATATTTATATATTGTAAAAATATATATTATTCCAGATGTAAAATGATAATAATAAAATTAACATTGATTAATATATAAAATTTGAAAGACAATGGGATATATTATCTTAATATATATAATTATATATAAATGAAATTTTTTATGTTAATGTTTTAAACGTTATCAAATCAAGTCCTAACCTCTTGACAGTTGTGTTAATTATTTAACATGTTTTTATTTATTGAGAGAAGGTTACGTATTAAGAAAAGTTGTCTGGATATTTAAAAAATTGTATAAATCTGAAATTGACCCTATAGCTCTGAAAGAGAAGCAGGTTCGCACCCAGTTACACTTCTTATAATACAGAAGTGAAGATAAAGCCTTAGTGAAAGCAGAAAGCGGATGGTATACTAGAATATTATGTTTTAAATATAATTAATGTACACTCTTTCAATTATTGGATAAAATTCAGATTAAATAATCCTATTTTATTATAACTTTATTATTTATTATTTAAAATTGAAATAAGAAGTTTTTCTACAAGAAAATAAGAAATTATTTCTATTAAAATTTAATAAAAAGAAAATTATCTATATATTATATATAATCTGATTTAATATTATATTTAAATTGACAAATTGTAATATTATATAATTTACAATTGGACTGGATTTGTTTTGAAGGATAAAGAAATATTAATTATTTTCATTGAATTCCGTTGAGTAGGAAGAATTTGTTTTTATTTTCGCCTTGCATATATGCATCCGTAATGAAATTCGTTTGAAAATTCAAATGTGGTATTTGTTTCCTTCTATTCTAACAGATTCAGTTCAATGTTTGATTCGTTTTCTGCCATAAAAGCCGATTGGACATGATGTGATTGTGTTGTTGCGGGGGCGTATTGTGAGGTGTGTAGCGCGTGCTTGCTAGCATACAGGATAAATAAGGGATGGGGCCCACCCGGAGGGCACGTTTTTCCTTGATCGAGGCCCTCCTTTTTCCTTGACAGGGCCCACGCTCTTGCCACTTGAGTAACGGCACCGGCGCTGACTCAAGTGCCAGCTTCTCTCTCTCTTAAGGCAGACCGAAAACGGACAAGCGACTTACAGACGCCCGATGTTGACCAGAGAAGACTTGAATGCGCGTTAGGAAATGTTTCCAAATCGATGCCAAAACCAAAACAAAAACAAGCAAGCGGTGAAGAGACGGAAGGGGGGGGGGGTAGAGTGCGGAGTGAAATTATATATAAATCCAAATCTCAAGGGCAAGGCCAGAATTCAAGATCTATCTAAGGATAGATGATCCATTAACCTTAGTAATAATAAACGGTCGAATAATAATAATAAAATAAAGATTTATTTTTTATTTTATGATACTGAAATCTAAGCCAGTCCATTTCAGCCATTTCAGACATTTTATTAATGGCAATTTCAATTATAAATAAACATTTTTTTTTTGAATTTTAGTAAGGTTCATACTCTTATTCTTAATTTTTATATTTCAACATTAAATCATTGAGTTAGATTTTAATCATCAATAAATTTTAGACAAATATTGATTTTTTTATAATTAATTGTTTAATCTTAAATACAATGAATAAAATAATTTTAAGAAATTATATAAAAAAAAATCGTGTATATTTTTACTAAAATATTCGAATAAAACATTTTCATAGCTATTATTAAATTAAATAATATAATTGTATTTAATTTTAGATATATTAGCAGATTAGGATGATCGACTATATTTCTATCCATTTAAGCGTAATATTTGTTTATTTAGGATTATAGAAATATAATAATTATTGAAATTATAGCTCTTTAGAAAAAGCTTATAAATATTTGTTGTTCTCATAAAAATGAATTAAAGGTAACCTATAGATGGCAATGAAATAATTGTTATTTTTATGATCTAATGACATTGGTAAATTTGTTGAATTTACAAATTTTCTTTCAATTATAAAAATTAGAATGCTCCACCTTCTTATTCTCAAGTCTCAAGTTGGGAAAACTAATATAAAAAAAATCTAATTTTCCATTCGCTCGTGTAAATTTAAAACGAAAAAAAAGTAGAGAAATAAGAAATTAAGTTGATGAGATGGTAATATAAATAATTAATAGATTAGGTAATAAAATAGTGAAGTAAAATAAAGTATGATATAATTTTATATATCAGGTTTTATTTCATTATCCAAATAGGAAAGAAGACTAGTTTTTTGCCATATAATCAATAAATATAATTTTATTTCAAATTTTACCTTAATACCTGAATTTTCATTGAAATGATTAAAAAAAATTATTTAATATTTCAATTTCAAAAATTAAATTGTAATAAAACCGATTATATATTATTATTATTATTATTATTATTATTTGTTTGACTATAAAAAGAAGTTTATAATTAATTCTAAATATATTTTTTGTAAAATTTCATAATTTTTTCAATATATAATAATTATATTTAAAGACAAAGTATTTTTTTAATAGAGGTGCTAGATCAGGGGTATCTAAACTATGACCATTCGAGGGCCACATTGCAAAGAAACAAAATATGCTCGGCCGCACATAAATATCATTTTTTTTTTAAGAACCATATTGAAAAAAATTAAATATTTTCATAATTTGAGTTTGGGCCGCAGTTGTACACCCCTGTGCTAGATATTTATTGAAATAACAACACATTTTAATTTAAAGTTTTAGCATACAATTGATCAATTTTTACCGACCGACGATAGTAAGGGAGGTATTGTTTTCACACCAAATTTCACATGTGGAGATTTTTACATATCTCCACGAATCATGCATTTTCTTAACAGAAAAAAAATTTTTTAGCATGATGACTGTCCGTCCGTCCGTCCGTCCGTATAGATGTGTACAGCCTGAACGGCTCAACAGATTTTAATGAAATTTGGTATATTTACTTAATGCATCAGTGGGATGAATTGATCAACTTTTGGTGCAAATCCGGAAACCGGAAGTGGTAGTATTAGTGATCGACGATAGGAAGGGAAGGGTTATTTTCACACCAAATTTGACATGAGGAGATTTTTTACATATCACCACGAATCATGCACTTTGTATTGGTTTTATTCTCGAGAAAAATCATTTTTATTAGTTTTTTACTTAATTTAAAATTATATGACGTCATCCAGCCATTCATGACGTCACTGCCTGGTCTTACATATATATTATAAATAAAATAAAATTAAAAATATTTATGTTATATCCATATCTGTTTTTTATTACATTAATAGATATATTAAAATTATTTGAAATTGTTTCTGTAACTGGAAATTAATTTATTTCAAACCGTCGGTCGGTTCGGACCTGGCCACAGGTCAACTTATTAAATATATTTTACTATTTATATTTAGAATACATAAATAGAATATACTTAAAAACGCAATAACATAAAAATATATTTATTTCAAATTTACCATATAATTATTATAAAACTCAATTACTTAAAGTTAGTTGGAGAGGCTATAATAAATTAAATAAATAAATAAATCACAGAGCGGTTCCAATGGAGGTAGTCAAACAATAATACTTATAATAATTGAAAATTAATCAACTTTAATGGTCATTTTTCATAAATTTATTTATCGAATTTTAGTAAAATAATATGTATTCTCAATCAAAATTATGATTTTAGTCAGATTTTAGTTACATAATATTTTAAAAAAATAAAAAGATCAAAGTTAATTGAGAAATTGTTTTTTTTAATTAATATTTAGTTATTATATTATAAATATTAAAACAAATAATACATATGTAAATAACTAATTGAAACTAAATCTAAAGGTTAATGTGAAACTGATATATATATATATATATATATATGTCTTATATACATGTATACATAAGATATTAAATTCTTATATAAGGCGCCATGGAAAAAAAATAAATTAATAGAATAAAATTATAATATTAAAAGAAACATTTCCAAGGCAAAAATGAAAAAAATATATATAAAAAAAAAAATTAAATTAAATTGCAAAGAATATAATTAAAACTGACATGATTAATCGTTGCATTCATTATTTTTGTTATATTAAGAAATAATTTCTATTTCCTTTTTTTTTTTTTGAATGAGTGGCCGAAAAAAAAACTGGAATAAGAGGGACAAGTATTGAAATCATTTAAACGGAATGTCAATTTAATAATAAAGAAATACGACTATGCATTTTTAAAAGAGTTGAAATTATAAAAGAGAGTCTGGATTTTGAAGCGATCAATTAATATTATGAGGGAAAAAATATGTAGATACACATTCCAGAAAAATTTCCCTGTTCTTTTTTTATTTCTTAAAAAATATTTTCAAAATAATATAAATATATATATATATATATAAGCAATTTAAAATTCTAGTATAATATTTAAGGTTAAGGTTCTAAGAAAATAAATAAATAAATAGATAAAATAAAAAAATTCAGACTTTTATAAAACGTTATAATAATTTATAATGTTTTTTTTATCGTTTAATCTTTTCTCTTTCGACACACCATCCAAGCTCTGGAATTAATGGTATTTTTCCATTGTCCCTCTTATGAATAATTATGATACGATGATGAAATTAAATGATTTAATTATTTTTTTTTTTTTTGGTTTCAAGTCTTGGTTTGTCTGAAATTTTCTAATAATTAAGCTATGGCCAGCAGGTTTTTTTTTTGTTTATTTTACGTTGCTCGGTTTGTTGTTGTTGTTTGAGTTATGAATATGTGTGACGGTTATTTGAGTATGAAACTCGCGTCTCGTCGTATGCTTTATGTTCACAATTAAGACAATCAATAACAAAGTTCATTTATGGCAATCGTCCACAGCTGGTAACAATTTTATCGGAATAACAAGAAAATGGGGAGGTTCAGTGACTCGGGGAGCAGTGGCGACCTGCAGACTGGCGAAGGCCGACCGAGAACTACACCCCTTATAAGGTGGCTTGGTGGGATACCCCATTTAAGGGTACTCTTGTGACTCATCGGTAACTGCGCCCGTATATGGACTTTAGCAGGCGGGACCTACCAATGAAAGGGAGGGGGGGTCGGCCACTGTCCAGGTGGAGGGGGACGGCTTGACGCGGGTCGCGGCTTAGTCCACGGCGGACCCTCTTCGACTTCGGAGCAGTCGGCGGTCGGTCGTCATCAACCGGCGGAAGACGACCACCTGTTATCGTCATCGGTTCCATCATCCACCCCAGCTACACCACCGGTGAGTGCATATTTTCATAATATCACCCCTAAAAGAAAGGGTTGCATGCTTTCACCCCTTAACGGGGGTTAATTTCTATATCAATCGATTCTTTGCATAAAGAGTAATCGAATGATGGGGTGGTTGGTGGGGGTGCGTTAAAGTCACCGGAGAAAAACCGAGAATTAGGGACATATGGTCGTACTTTCGAATTGGTCCGGAGAGGCTGCGATTTCTTCTCCATCCCTTCCCCCCTCTCTGGCTTGCTGCACGATCCCCACTCCAGAAGAGCTCACTTCCCCATCATTCTCCACTCCCCCCTCTTTTCTACTCGGTTAGTAACTACCTGTTACACTTACGTATAAATAATCGATGCAATACCGGAAATTTACAGGGTAGAAAAATAATATTAATATACTCCAAAAAAATTAGAAACATAATCTTTAGAAAAAATTACTATCATTTAAGATCATTTAATTATTTTACTTTTAATTTATTGATATTTTCACAATATTTAGGACATGAAAATTTCAATTTTTTATAAAATAATCATTACTGTCTTTTTATAGATTATATAAAAACCAAAAATTTCTTAATACTTTATTATTTTAATCAATTGATAATTTAATTTACTTTCTAAATAAAGATAACAAATTACATATATATTTAATCACTCTAATTATTATATTATATATATATATATATATATATATATATATAAAATGTTGAAACATTATTTTCAAATATTTTACTACTAAAATGTAGAATATTATTTTTTTATTTGTATAGTAATAAATTTAAAATTTAAAATTTTATTATATCTTATTTTATTGGAAAATGTTCTTTCTATTTAATTTATTATTTAATATTTTATAAATGAAATGAAATTTTAATTTAAAATTATTTATCATTCATTATATATTAAATATTTTAATAAAAAATTAAAATAAATCTTTCTATTGAATTTATTAGAAAATATAGATAGGTATATTTATACATAATAAATGATAGTTGATGGATGAATAACTAGATAAGTAGGTTAATATAGGTATATATTATAGCATGGAAAGATACGAGTGGGAAAGGGAGGGGAGGACTTTATAATCTACAACAAACTAAGTATCTAAATTAAATTCAGAAAGAGATAAATTATTAAATGTTGGTTTTTATAATGTCTATTCTAGAATATAAATCTTCTTAGACGTTATTTTTTTTATTATTGGCATTTACGATAACAATACACAAATATAAACCATTTTATTTATTTATTTATTTTTGTAATTGTACAATTCGTATTGATTATTAAGACAAAGTGATTACAAAGAACAGGGAAAGAGGGAAAATACAAAAAAAAATTTTAAGACCTAATGCAATTAAAAATAAATGGGGGGAAAAATAATTAAAAAAAAAAACTACAAAATCTCGGGAACGTGAATAAATAGCATTTAAAAAGAGCAGTGGAGTGTGAACGAAGAAGTTGAATAGAACAAGTTGTTCCAATTAATTTACTAATTGATTTGAACGTATTGTCAAAAGACAAGTTTGACAAATTCATTAAATAACAAAAAAAAAAAAGAAAAAAAAGAAAAGAGATTAAAAAAAAAATAATTCAATTGAATAATACAATTTATACCTATTTAATTTGAAATTATACTAATTTAATATTAATAAACATTTTTTATTATTATTAATATTATTATTAATATAATTGAGACAAACAAAAGTCAATCAATAAAATAAATTTTGCTATAAATAAATTAAAATCAGCAATCACTTTCATCAATTATGAATTTAATAAAAAAAATAATAAATTTTTATTATAATATAAAACTTAAAATTCCAACTTATTTTACTTGAATATTTAAAAAAAAATTATAAATTTTCTATATTTATATAACATAATAGCTACTGTTAGGATAACTATTACATTTCTTTTATTTTATTTATTTATACTTTTTATAAAAGTTCTTTAAACTATTATATTTATTTATTGCCGTTAGCTTTTTAGTAATTTTTGAAATATTTTATATTGATTTAATATTTCTTTAGAATGTTTTCCATTGAAATTATACTACATAGTTATCATTAAATCGGGAATTAAACTGTCCATATACATTGCGTGTTCGACCCCCACTATATTGAATTGGATAATAGGTTGATTACACATGCCAACACACATTATGATTTGATAGTTAAATTTCAAATTTAATTTATCTAATTATTAAATTAATGTCATTTTGAAATTTTATATCATTATGAATGTAATGAAATATTTATTTACAATTTTTTTTATTAATTTTGGTTAAAAGAATTCATCAATAAAAAATATTAATATAATATAATTTCAAGAATTAATTAAAATATTCTAATATTTTTGATTGAGTTGAAATTTGTTAAAGCGTAATAAATAAAATAAAATTGTATGATATATAGAACGACGTAGCTCAGTGGTAAAGTGGTGAACTACTTAACTTGAGGATGAAGAATATTCAAAAATTTTAAATAGATAACATTTAATGCTTCTTATGGAATCAAAATAAATTAATTTTTAGAGTGGAAAATATGCGCTTAGATACTAAAGTCAATAATAATAATAAAATTAAAATTAAATTAAAAAAAAAAAATACAATTAGTTTCATGTTGATGAATATAAATTAAATATTTACAAGTTTGGAATATTAATTTTTTTTTTTTATAAACTTTTTAATTATTTTATTTCATCTGAAATATTATATGTTGGTACAATTTATTGTAAATCAGTGATTCTCAACCTTTTTTTACCGCGGCACACTTTTAACGGTTTAAAAATTAAAAGTTTACCATATTGAAAAAATTTAGAAAGTCGGAAATGTTTAAGAGCCTCATAATCTAGGGGCACAGTGGTTGAGAATCACTGTTGTAAATACTTAATTAATATAATTTGACTTATCTTAGAATATGATTAAAAAATGTAAATATCATTCAAATTCTAATTATTGAACAATTATAATTCATGATATAATTCAAATTATGTATAAGTTTTCTTACAACTAAAATTATGTTATGATTTATTTTTATTTATTTCTTAAAGGTGTACACATTCATTATATTAAATAAATAAAAAAAAAATTATATATATATATATATTATTTAAATGAAAAGTGACCTCATTTTGAAATAATAAATTAAATAATTTAAAAAATATAATAAAATACAATGAAAATTAATAGGAGTGGCTTGTTTACATAAAAATTTGATTTTTCTTTGGGAAATAAAATAAAAAAAATCTTCAATATCTAAAGAAAAAAAAATAAAGTGGTTTGTGCTATTACGATGAATTTATCGGAAAAAGAATCAGAACAGCCGTGATTTATGAAGTTCCATTTTTATAGGATTTCTTTTATTTTTATATTATATTATTAAATCATTTCATGGCTGTTTTTATACTCTACCATACTCACACACATATACACATACAAATATATATATATATATATATAAATATATAATTAATCAATATTTCTAATAGTATTTATATTTAATTACAATATTAACACACTATGAGCGGGCGAGTATTTGTACCCGTTGCGGGGACTGCCACTTATAAGCGGGCGGGTATTTATACCCGTTGCCACTTATATGAGGAATATATATTAGTTATCGTTTGAAATAAGTAATTTTAAGTGACACAAGGGAAAATATATATTATATAAGTGGCAACGGGTATAAATACCCGCCCCGCTTATAAGTGGCACAGTCCCCGCAACGGGTACAAATACCCGCCCCGGTCATAGTGTGTTAAAATCATTAACAAACAAAGTATAATATAGAAGTAGCTGAAATATTAGAAGATTCAATTAATTAGTCATGATGTATAGCAATAAAAATTTATTTATCAAAATAATGAATAAAGTCATATCAGAAATGTTTTAAAGGCAAAAAAAAAATTCAAATGAATGGTCTATTTGTTTGATTTGTAAATAAAAACTGTGAAATATCTTTAATATAAATAAACGAGAGAATCATTGATGATGTATGTTATTCATGTTTGTTATTTTATCTTCATTTGCTTGGGTCAGTAATAAAAAAGAAACGAACCGTTTCCCAAGGGTCAAGGGAAGAAAGAAAGGCATATTTATTTAAGCGACGTGTAGTCTAAATTATTACTAAATATTTATTGTCATAAATAGATTTAGGATTGAAAAAATATAAATGAATGACAGTTTATTTATTATGGTTGATGTTTCACAAAATAAAAAAAAAGTCATTTATGAGTGATTGAGAAAGCATATACGACTATAATTTTTTCTTAATGTGTATATTTAAAAAACTAAGATCGATTTTGATGACATAAACTGAGTTAAAAGGGCTTAATGGATTTAAACCATTGAAAAGGCCATTTAATCCTCCTTAATACCCTACGGTGCTATTGCTAAAAATTATCGATATTGATCAACAAGTTATTAAATTAAGTAAACAAATTTATTTATTTTTTTGTTGCATCAGATAATTTTCAAATCCAACTTGAATTATTATATTTTTATTTTTATATAAATTGACACTTGTTTATTAATTTTTTAATATAAAAAAAAAAACAATTTTTTTCGTCCATAAATGAACTTTCACTAACATATATTATCATGAGTAAGTTAATACATATTTATACCGTTTCTATTTATACGTCTACGATTAAACTAAAAATTAAAACTATATTTTATATAATTGTTCGTGTTTGAAATTTTCACAATCGTTTACTAGTTTTTTTAAATGTTAGAAAAAGAGTATTTAAGATAATATTTTATGTAAAAAAAAATGCAACTGGACTCAGGCGAAATTCTATAATTTGATTTAAATTCAAAAATTATAATATATAATTATTAATATAATTATATAATATAATTTTACTGTTGAAATTTATTATTTTTATAAAATTTAATTACAAAATGAAAATAATATATATTTTATTCGATTTTTTATAAAGTATAAATAGAATATTCGCGATTTCAGGCCCCCCCCCCTCCTTTCTTTCTAAAATGTTTGTATTGAATAATTTCAAATACATATCGAATTAATTAAATATATAAGTAAATGAAAATAATAATGAATTTGAATTATGTTTTAATGTATCAGAACCTAAAAATAAATAAATATAGAAAAACGTTTTATTATATTAAATATTGATTTTAAAATAGTATGTTTTTACTACATTTCTCTCTTATCGCTTTCTCCAAAGTAAATATTAGCATAATTAAAAACAATTTGTATCAATTTTTAAACTTTACACAGGAGTGAATTAATTTAAATTAATATTTATTTTAAAAATAGGAATTATACATTTTATTAAAATTCCAAATAAGTTTGATTTATTAAAAAAAAAAAGGATTAATTATTCTTTTATAGCAGATATATGAAACTCCTGATACTTATGCAACTAATATGATCAATCTGAAAGTTTATATAAGTTTTAGGCGTTTTGACCATTTTACGTCAGAGTCAATTTAATAAAAATGTTGCAAACCATGTAGAAAAAAATTTGCTAATTTTATCTTAAATATATAAAATTGACTTTGTAGAAAGCTTAGTGAGGTATCAATTTCATTGCTACGATTAGTGAAAGGTTTCAAGTGATTAACCGTGATTTGATTTCTCGACGCAATTGTTTCAGTCTGTCAACTTGATATTCTAAAATATTTAATTACTTTGATTTAATTCATATTTTGTAATTTAATAAAAGGGTTTAACTAAACTTGAAAATTCAATGGTGCACCAACTAATCGATATTTTATGAGGTTTAACAAAAATTTTAATAAATTATTCAAAATGATATAGAGGAGGTTGAATTCTTAACCAAAAGGTTCAAATTTCTCTTAAACCACCTTGCATCTTTGATAAAATTTTATGATTTTTATTTAATTGATTTAAAAAATATATTTTAAATTTTAAATAAAAATATGTCATATATAGTAAAAAAAAAAGTATTCATTTATTATTATTTTCTAAATAAATCCTACAATTTATTAAATTCAATAAATTAATTGTACAGACAATTTAAAGATAAAATAGAAAAATAAAATAAAAAATAAAATGTAATAGTAAATGTCTGATACATTTTTTATTTTCGAGGTGTTTTGCATATTTAAAATGCCTCCCACTCACTGTCAGTCACTCACGGAGTCGATAACTCGTTTCAAAACTTTTCGTGTGATCTTCTAAAAGATTTATGGGAGAGTAAGTAGTCTATTATAAAGGGGTCATGAACCTGACAAGGCGTAGTCGTTGGAGAAGGGGTTGCCATGAATTTTATTAATCATTTGAATGAGAACTGACAAGATTTATCATTGCTATTTTGAGTTTGGTTTTAAAAAAATGTTGCGTTATTTATAATAGTATATATATATATATATATGGCAATGATATAATAATATGGTATAATAATATATATATATTAATACATCTATTCTTAAAAATTATTTATTTTATAATTAATTTTAATTATTTACAATAATTTCTTTTGGATTTTTGAAATAATATTACTACAATTGATTTTGGTTTAGGATAACTTAAAATGTGTATATTACCATTTGTCTTAATAAATTTTTCTTTATGCGCAGTAATATTTTTATGCGCAGAAATATTGCTATTTCTGCGCATGCTCGAACCAGTGCCTTCTACATTTTTACTATTTTTTTTTTTCAAATGTTATAATAACAAACATATTAAGAGACTCATTTATTATGCAGATTGAATTTAACAGTTTAAAATATTTAAAATTAATTTATTTTTTATTTAATTTATTGCTCAATCAATAACCAAAGTTAACATTAATTCATAGATTCTGTTAAAATTTATAAAAAAAAAATTTACTGCTTATTTTTTTCATTATAATAAATAAATTTAAAAAAAAACTTAAAATCTATTAAACGGTTTCAATCAAACTAGTTATATATTTTTAAATATTCGTGATATTATATTAAGTCAAAATATTTATAAAAAATGATATGAAAGAAATAAAAATAAATCGATTAATTAAATTTTTATCAAGTAATAAAATGTTATTTATAAAAATATATATAAAATATTTTATTGAAGAAATTATTAAAATATAAACGATATAAAAATGAAAGCATGAGAAAATGTAATCATTTTATTAAATAAAAAAAGAACAATTTTTAACAATAATTTGAAAATTAAAATTAATTCTGAAAATATAGTAATAATAATAATGATAATAATAATAATTATGATATATTACAGTTTTAATTAATGTTTAAAAAAAAATTCATTTCTTCATTTAATAATGAAAATTAAATTTTGTACTTTAATTGAATTAAATGATATATATATAAAAAAAGTAACAAATCGAAATAGGAGAAAAAAAAGAGGAATGTTAATTAAAAGTTCATTTTTTTTACTTCTTATTAAATAATAAGGAATAAAAAAAATTATCAAGTAATAAAGTTTAGATTAGAACAAGTATGTATTTTTATGAACAATAAATTAAAATTATATTTATTAGTATGTTTGGTTATTATCTGTCCATCCGTTCGAATGTCTAAAAATTTGTTTAGTTTTTAAAAATTATAATTAAGATGGGAGGAATAATTTCTTTACGGAAAAATAATTTAAAATACCACTCAAAATTCTTCAATTTTTCAAAATTAATACTATTAAGAGAATTAATTTGAAATTACAAACCTCCAATGGGCTAAAATCTTTAGTAACCTATTATATATCTTTATTATTATAATGTTTATATCAATATATTGAATCCTAACAATTATTATTTAAATAAAAGGTGAAGAAATTAATTTCTAATTGTATACAAAATTTTTAACTGTTCCATTCAAATATTCAAAAACATTTCATTAATATATGTATATGAATCAGAATTCAATTAATTTTACTAAAAAATAAAGATAATGATTTTTACCGATAAAATAAGTAATAATAATATTTAGTTTGTTTAATTACAGGTAATAATATTTTTCATTCCCCTTTGTAAGATGACTTTTGTAGATAATTATGATTTAAGAAAATGATGGACTATATTTTCGTTCTTTAAAAACCCAAAAGTTTGTTTTGTATTTTGTCGAATTAACTTCTGTTAAGGTTATATTTGAATTAAATTTTTTTTATTTTAGAAATAATTTAAAGAAAATATATTATTATTATTATAATAGAAATGAAGACTAAAATGAAAAAAAAATAAGTTGACCTGTGGCCAGGTCCGAACCGACCGACGGTTTGAAGTAAATTAATTTCCAGCTACAGAAACAATTTCAAATAATTTTAATATATCTATTAATGTAATAAAAAACAGATATGGATACATAAATAATAAATATAAACATTTTTAATTTTATTTTATTTATAATATGTATGCAAGACCAGGCTGTGACGTCATGAATGACTGGATGACGTCATATAATTTTAAATCAAGAAAAAACTAATAAATATGATTTTTCTCGAGGGTAAAACCAATACAAAGTGCATGATTCGTGGTGATATATAAATAAACCTCCTCAGGTGAAATTTGGTGTGAAAATAACCCTTCCCTTCCTATCGTCGATCGCTAATACTACCACTTCCGGTTTCCGGATTTGCACCAAAAGTTGATCAATTCATCCCACTGATGCATTAAGTAAATATACCAAATTTCATCAAAATCGGTTGAGCCGTTCAGGCTGTACACATCTATACGGACGGACAGACGGACAGACGGACGGACAGACATCATGTATTAAAAATACTTTTTTCTGTTAAGAAAATGCATGATTCGTGGAGATATATAAAAATCTCCACATGTGAAATTTGGTGTGAAAACAATACCTCCCTTACTATCGTCGGTCGGTAAAAAACTGTATTAAATGGACTATAAATTAAAAGTTATTAAACGTATTCTGTTCAGAGAGAAGGTGGGGTGTAGTAATAATAGAAAGGAAGGTGATATCTTGCTTAGCCGATTGATATTTCCACAAAGGGAAGTTGATGGGCAACGGAAGACGCGTACTCTTCACTTCCGGCTATCTTTGTCATTGTCGATTGGCACAGGTTTGATTTCTACGTTGGAGATCCCCAACGTGGCTTGTATATATTTTGTATTAAATTTAATACAAGCAGCCATTAAAGGATTAAAGTGAAAAGTTTCCGTCGGGTAAAAAAAATAGTAAAAAAAAAAAAAAAAAGAAAAAGAAAAACATGTCAATGATCTTCTCTTCTCTCCATTTGTTTTAAATGAAAAAAAAATCGCAATTATATGCAATGAATATAATTAAAAATGATGAATAATATAAATTTTACATATATGGAAGCGTTTAGACAAGATGAGAGATTTTCTCTCTCTCTCTCTCTCTCTCTCTTAAACACAAGTAAATTAGTAAAATTCCATTTCTAATGAACATTTCATTTCTCTTTCTAGAAAAAAATTATAAATACCATGATGATTGCATTTTATTTAATATCCAAGCACACTTAATAAATTAATATTTGAATATAATACTTAAAAGAATATTATTTAGGTCACTTTTTTACTCCATACTTGAATTGAATGATAATAATTTAATATTAGACAATTTTAAATTAAAACTGAATTATAAAAGTATTTTTTTAAAAAAATATAAATTAATGAAAAACAAAATGTTTAATAAATAAAAATTTCGTTTCAAAAGTGAAAAAAAATATTTTTCTTTAAATTTAATTCAAATTTCAAATTATATAAGAGTAATAATAAATATTGTCAAATATTAGGTTTAAATATTAAATCATCTTTGTAAAAATTAGTGGTGGACGTAGTCCATGGTCATTGACAATAGAATCAAATAAATTTAGAGATATTTGAATAAAGTATTTTTTTTATAAAATTTCATCATCTAATATCAAGATAGTAAGTAATATTTTTTTCAATATGAAAATATTTTAAATTAATATTTTAAGATTAAAAAATAAATGTAGATTTTAATTTATTTTTTATATAATAAGCTAAATGCTTAATTATATAAATATATATATATATATATATATATTATATATATAAAATATGTTATTTATTTTCCTTTTGATCGGCAACCATCTATACAAATGAACTCTACGAAATAAGTGTTCATTATTTTTTGAAATTTTCCATTTCACTCCGTGATACTGGTTATAGTTACAATAAAAATTAAACTTATTAAATATACATTACTTTTTATCAATAAAAATATATAATTATTATTAAATGATGGTATATTTGCGATCTATTTCCTTTAAACATTTATTATAATAAACTATGATATATTAATATTAAAAAAACATAATAAAATCTATTCAAAGAAGATGATAATTAAAAATAGAAGTATCAGCCTAAATTAATATGAAATAGTTGTTTATATGAATCATATAATAAATTTGAATGATTCATATTAATGCATTGAAAATGCAAACTATGTTCTTTAATATCCTTCATTTATTTGAATGACAATGAATTAAAAAGAAAGAAATAACATTAAATTAAATTTATAATTATAAGAATAATCAAGTAGTATGTATATGAAGTATATGAAGTAATAATAAGGATTATCTTTTTTAAAAAAAAAAAAAATAGTATATAATTATTTTTGAAAATTAAAATAACGTATAACAATAAAAGTTGATGAACACACATTTGTAAAAAAAAAAAATATTTTTAGTTTATTTAAAATTAAAAGAAAATTTATTATTATTCTTTATTATATTATTTATCATTTATATAAGAATTTAAAATTTTGTATAATTGTCTCTTTGAAAAAAATAAAAATAAGTAATTATTTTAATTAAATTTAAAATTATTTATTAATCCAAAAACAAACATTGTTTCAAAAGTCAAATACACAATTTTATCAATTATCGATTATTGAATTAATTATATTATAGGTAAAATCACCTAAATCTATAACTTTATCTATATATTAACAAATAAATAATTGGATATATATCAACTTTCATATTTTTTTTTTATCTCAGCTAGAACGGAACATAAATAATACGTGGTTAATTAAATAAATGATGATTAATATATTATTATAATTATTTTTATTTTTGTAATAGTCAGCTTGTAATTTAATGAATAAAATACAACGATCATACGTCATCTAAGATTAGATTTCAAATGATTAAATTCTTTAGAATGTAATTTGCATTACCCGATTGATAACAAGAAATCCCCCTCAGCGAATTTCAATAATCAAGCAATGATTAATATCCCATATTTTTATTTATTTATTCCATGTTATATATATTATATAATAAATAATTTATTGATTTGAGAATATATAAAATAAATAAATTAGATTTGCAAGATATTGTATGAATTTATGTATGATTCCGAAAAAGTGGTTTTTCTTAGAGGTGTCTGTCACTCTGTCGGTCATATCAAACTATAATCATGACTAGATGGTTTTTATCATTACATTGGAACAAAAAGAAAAAAAAAATTAATTTAATTATAAATTCAATTGATTTCATTTAAAATCGAATCATGTGCTCTTTACAAGTGCATGTCGGCTGATTTCAAATAAAAAAATAAAAAAAACAACATCTATACGTATATCATATAAAGTTATACTAATTCAAAAAAAAAAAAAAAAATATTGGAAATTTTTTAATATTTATTATTAGTTTTTTTATTCATTGACTTGGTACTGACATTAAAGATATGTTAAATATATAGGTATATATAGTTATATAAATAAAAAGTACATGGTATGGTGAGATAAAGCCTGTTCTTCTCATGACTTGATCCTGACTCAATTATAAATTATATCGATTTCAACTTTTGTGCAAATTCTAATTAACTACAGCATTTGATAGTTTTTTTTTTTATTCACTTTTATCGAATCTCTTAATTTTTTTTATATCTCCCCAATTGTGTGTTCTTAGTCTACTATACTATAATCGTTTTTATAGTTTTTTTATTTCGCAAAACCTTATGAATTTATAATTTTAATTAATGGGTATGTATAAAGATTATTTAGCACGTTCTCCCGCCGAACCACCGGTGGCTCATACCTCCACATAAAATAAATAAACAAATTATGGAGCCGGCGGGAACCTGTTAAGGCATTCTGTCCCTTATACTTTACTGGAATGGGGTAGAGGGCACTATTGGGTTTTGAGAAAGGAGAAAGAAGAATTTCATGATGAATTTATGCTACATAAGAAAAAAAAAAGTATATTTAAAAAAAAAAACTCCTTACTTCCAGAATTTAAGATAAATATTTTTTTAATATAATAAAATTTCAAAAAAAAAAAAAAGATTATTTTTCATATTTCTTCGAGATACATACAATTATGTTGTCTTAATTTTAATTTAATTCCATAACAAATGCGAAGAATTATATGATTAAAATCTATGAAATTATTAAAGCTTTGGTGGTTGTTTTTATTTAAAACGGAATTTTGTAAATTAAACCACAAATTGATATTTGTTATTGTAAATATATACACAACGTGTATATGTTTGTATTTTTTGAATAAATTTACAATAACAAATATAAATATGTGGTTTAATTTACAAAATTCCGTTATAAAATCTATGAATATTCTCTCATCCACAGACTATGTCTCAAATCTTTGCAATTCAATAAAATTAGAAAGAAAAAATGTTTATATATATATAATGAAGTAAAATATGAACATCAATAATAATACTTCAATAGAGCCTCCTTCAAACTTGGTTGTTAATAACTTTTTATGGATAGGTATATATAATTGATTACAAAAGATACCATTATAACATTAATAAATACATCAAAATTTCTCGTTTCATAATAATTTCATAAAATTCATTTCATAATTTACGTCATAAGCAATTATTATGTTTAAAAAAAAAATTTTAAATTTCGGTTATTAACCATTATTTCAATTTATTTCCATTAATATCCATAAAATATATCATAATTAAATTTGAATGAATTTAATTGAGTTGAAAAGTAGATTATATGATTGTAAGTGAATTGTATAAAAATGTATCGTTCATGTTATATATCAAGTTGTTCATGTCCCAAGTTTCAAATTAAATGAGGATTTATTTCACTTTCTAACTCCAAGTTGTGTGTTTTTAATTGGAGTAAATGGCTTCGTTATTTTCCTGTTTGGATTGACCTTTTGATAGGCGACAATTTGCATGTGTACGCGTCTCTCTTGGAGTCTCTAATTAGGGTTGTAGTGGTTGGTGTGAATGAAGATATGAATGAAGAGGTGTGTGTGGGGAGTGAAAGTGTGGCCAAGGACGGGATGAAGACGTCGTGCCGGTGCACGTGTGGGCGCCTGGCAGTCAGCTTCCGAATCCCGGTTGGCGCGGGGCCAACCTTCATCCCGTCGTGCATCACTCGATCCTGGTGTCAATCATGACTGGTGCTCGATTAAGATCCCCGGGTTGATTGCATTCAGCCACTCGCCGAATAATTACAAGGTGGCGTCGCTAATGAACATCAGCGGGCGGGGTTGCAAGAGAAAGAAGATAAAGAAAAGAAAACCACTTAGTCAGGCAGCTCATTCTCATTCTCATTAAAGGATTTCAAAAATAAATTTCTTCAAGTTATTAAAAAAAGATAAATAATAATAATAAAATTATTGAATTCTTAGAATCGATTTTGATTTATTTTGTTTGTATTAAAAAGATAAGAAATTTCAAATTAATTTAATGTTTCAGATTGAATTGAATTTTTCATAACTCAAAAGTCGATATATCTTCTTTTTATATAAATTTTTTTGATTTTGAGTATAAATTAAAATTGTAGATATTAAATTATTAAAGCTTTGGTGGTTGTTTTTATTTATAACGGAATTTTGTAAATTAAACCACATATTGATATTTGTTATTGTAAATTTATTCAAAAAATACAAACATATACACAACGTTTCGATGACGTTTCGTGACTTGTCACTGGACGCTCGAACAGTGCGGTCGCTTGATAACGATTGCAGAAGCAGCAATCGAAACGTTGTGTATATGTTTGTATTTTTTGAATAAATTTACAATAACAAATATCAATATGTGGTTTAATTTACAAAATTCCGTTATAAATAAATTAAAATTGTTTATTTTTTGATAATTTTGGGGTATTTTGAAGCACTAATTTGTTGTGATTTTTTTTTATTTGTATCGAAGGACCAAAGTGGTGACTGTTTTATTTGTATCGAAGGACCGATTTTTCACTTTTTTAAGTATTTTTTTTTTATTTCAAATCATTGCAAAAAAAAAATGTTTTCTTGTTTACAAAAAAATCATACAGTTTTTGTTCTTTTTTGGTTTTGTTATTTAAACTTCAAATTATTGTATTTTATTTTTTTATTCCGAATGACCATAATTTTATTTTTTATTCTTAAAGAATATATAATATATATTTCAAAAGATTTAAATGTTTTTGTTTTTTGTTTCTTTGGAACTAAATCTTAAGGGTTATTTATAAATATGAAATGTGATGAAATAAAAGAATGAGGTGACATAGAAAAAAGAAACAAAACGAAGGCAGGCTTCAAGTTTTCTTTTTCATTCTTGGAAGTTGAATTTAGTCAGAATTTCAAATAGTATTTAACAAAAAACAAACAAATAAATAAATAAATAAATACTTTTCTACTATACATGAATAGATTAAAAATTTATTGGCATTAATGAATTCTTTATAATTCAAAAAATATAAAATCTGATTATTTTAATATCAGATTAATAAAAAATAAATAAATAAATACTTTGTTACAATTCTTCATATGATAAATATTAATTCTATCTTGATATGTAAGATCAAGGTCATCTTGATATTTTGAAATAATTCCACATAAAACAACGAAATTATGTAACAAATATTTAGATCATATTTTTGGAAAAAATTTTAATATTAAAATAATATAAAAATTGTTTAAACAGAATTGTGTCCGACTTGATGAATTCAATAATTTCATTTAAATAAAAGTTAATAAGGAAACTAAAGTATGTCCCGAAAGTCAATAAAAAAAAATCAAAAACAATCAATAAATCTCATTCATATTATTAATGAAGCATAGATATTTATATAAATATTAAAATATGTATATCTATAATTGTAAAGGAAAATAATTTTTCTCTATATATCTTAAACAGATCAAAGGCTAGCTTATATTAATGAAATAATGTTGAGCAAGAGAACTTGAAGTTCAAATTAAAAAATAAATAAATAAATTTAATAAAATTTAATTAAATAATTACATATAGTAATTATTTAATTAATAAAATATGTAAAACGGCTTAAATAGGCTTAGATCCCAATAACTTCATAAAAAAAAGTAAAAAATAAAGTAATCCATAATTTATTTGAAAATATATCTTTAACGTTTTAATTTAATTAATGGATTTTAAATCTTGATAATTTAATTTTCAAATCCCTTCAAAATGATTGCATTAATTTTAATTGATATCATCATCAAGATAATTATTATCAATTTCGTTGATAGAAAGTCTTCACTAATTATAATGTGCAGAGAGAATATTAATTAAAATTCGTTAATCTTTAATAGAATTTAATTAATTTTTCATTTCCGCGAAAGGTGGGTGGTCTCCCCATATATTGATAAATATTCTTGTTTATTTTTTTCCATATTTTCTTTGAATTTGGTGAAATATTTTTTTATCATCGCAGATTAATGTTAAAATATAGAATATAAAAGTGACGAGATGAAAGGGGGGGGGGGGGGAAGAAGGCGAATGTGGAATGTAGAATGAAAACTGAATCTATCGATGGAAGAAGGCCGATTTTAATAGCCGAGTGGGTTGTTGGGTGGCACTTGTTGCGATTGTGTGCGGGGCACGTGGGTTCTCCAGCCAAGTACTTGGGTTGTTGGGTACTCGATAGCCGGGGTTGATGTCCTCCGTGAAGGCGGGCAGCTCTTTCTCCTCTCTTTGGGCACAGCTGGTTGTTCGTCAAGGTGTCCCCGCCACCCTGTCATTCCAATTGATGTCAAATAACCACATGGGAATGTGTCGCCGTACAAAACATCCCCCATGATAGATTCGAACAGAAACCGGGAATCCCCTGTGTCAGAAGAACCCTGGGAGTTTGCCAGGTGGCAGGTAATAGGCCCCGAAGTCGCCCAGGGCGCTCAGCTTCACCGCCGCCGCTCGTTACAGACGGCACACTTAATAGAGAGAAAGAGAGAAGAGAAAAGAAACAACAAGAAAATATATATATATAAAAAAAAATAAAGACAGACGAGACCATCACTTGGATCGGTGCAAAAGCCATCGTCTTTTGTTTTGTAAAGTGTGATCCTTTCCTGTTATGTAATCGACGCAGCACACGTTAAAATGATACACAGCCGTGACTCATGCTTTCTTCATTCTTAAAGCTTTAACCATTTTACTATTTGTGACCACACCATTCGAATAATGAGAAGCCACTCTTTGATAAGAGTATCATGTTGTCTGAGGCTTTTCAAGTTACTATTAATCATTTAAAAAAGAAATAAAACAAAAAGAAATAATCCTTTTCTTTTAATAATAAGAATTTTGTAATAACTATGTTATTTATTGATAAATGGGTATATAGTGAGGAATAACTGTCTTGAAAATATCCTCTTTTTTTTTGTGTGAAATATTAAAAAAATTATATTTATCCCAATATATACATAAGAAACAAAAAAATGAGCTGTGGCCAAGCACAAAACCGACCGACGATTAAAAATAAATTAATTTCCAAACATTATATATATTATATTATTATTATTATATATTTATTATATTATTATATGTATATAGAGTTAAAAAAAATATTATATCTTAGTTTTTATTTTTAGTTTAATTAATCAATTATTTATCACGAATATATTTTAAGTGAAATATTTTCCGACAATGAATATAAAATTAATACTTTGTAAATTACCAGTTGATGAATTCATGCTACTGATACATTCATTAAATATACCAAATTTTATCAAAATCCGTATAGCCGTTCAAGTTATACACTCCTATACGGAAACACAATGGACAGAAGGACGGACATACAGACCGACGGACGGACATACATCATAATAAAAATACTTTATGTAAAAATTCTTCACATGTGAAAACAATACCTGCCCTTCCTATCGTCGGTCGAAAAAAAAAGATCCAAGTATAACTACAAAGGTATAGTCTTGAGCTTCAAAAATTAAGAAGAAGGGTTTAACTATCACCAAACTTGAATAATTTTAAATAATAAAATGTTATAAATATATTTGTCATGGCTAAGGGTAAGATTTCAAAAGTCTTCAAAACATTTTTAAGATTCCCTTATCAGTTTATTTTTTAAATTCAAAGTCTGTTTATAAATTCTTTATAAAAGAAATATTAATTAATTTTTAAAATATTAAGATTTTAGATATAAAAAATTAAAATATATATATTATAGAGTAATTATGTATATAAATTTAAATAATTATATATATAATGGGAAAAATAATTTTATTTGAAATTCAGTATTTAATGTTTATGTGTAAAAATAAAGGAATATACATATATACATATATAATTTAACATTTTTAGAATTATTTTTTTATAATTATTAAAATTCAAATAAGAAAAATATATTATCTGCAATTGAATTAATATAATTTTATAATTTATGTATTTTTCTAAAGGGAATTTTCATTGCTCGAACTCATTTTAATGATTAGAGGTCAAAAAGTGAAAGAAAAATAGTTAAGTACGAATATAGGAAGTAAAAATTTTATTTATATATTTTTAAGAATTAATAAAAACATTTGTAAAGGGTTTGTAGTGGGGGGTAGGAAGAAAAGAGAGCGGTTAACTCATCCTAAATGTTATTGAATGTTGAATCTGAATTAAACAGCCATGAATTTTCAAAAAACAATTGTTCGATGAATGCGCGCATCTCAGTAAGCCAATATTTTAAAAGTTTTATTTTTATCTTTCGTGAATAAATTTAAATAAATAAATATAAATAATATATATTCTCGATCTATTTATTTCAGTAAGATTGATTTAAAAATTAGTTGTTATTCTTGTCAAACAAAGTACAATTGAAACAATAAAAGCAATTCATTCAAAGAAATATAAAATAATAATAATAATAATAAAATAAATAAATAAATAAATAAAGCAGGTTTGCAAAACAAGATCAGATAATATACAAACGGTTGAATTCAATGAATATAAATCATATTTTTTGATGATTATTTGGAGAGGGAGAAAAAAAAGATATGGAGGGAGAAGGAGAAAGAATGGAAGGGGAAAGGACTCGGAAATTAAAGGAAATAAATAGAATATGCTAAACAAGTCATCGAAACTCACAAAAGACGTAAAAATTATGATTTAATTGATTATATAGGTAAAATTATATCCTTGTTAGTTTGTTTTATATTTTTGCTCCAAGCAATAATTTCTTGTTAATTAATTGAATATTTGAATGATAAAAGAATATAATTCATAAATGGAATGATGTTGAACTATAATTTATTTATTTATTTATTTTTTATTAATATGTTGATTAGTTCTTAAGAAATTCAAATCTTTATTAGAAAATATGATAACAAAATATTAGAAATAGATCTCTATCTTATAAAAAATTTATACATTATATATATATATATATAATGTATATATAGACCTATATATATATAAAATAATTGATTACTTTCGATTCTATATTAATGGTATGGAAATGATTTTTTCCATATCCAATTAATAGAACTACGACGAATCAGTATCATTACATATCTAATTAATTATAGGAATTTTAATGAGTTCTCAAATTATGAATCAATATAAGGATAATTATGTAGATTAATGGGAACCTGATCTTTTAGCATTAAGTTCAATTTATTGTCATATCATTAAAGTAATGACAAAAAAATGGATGGTGACAAAAAATCAAGTTGTTATATATATATATATATATATATATATATATATATATATTTCGAAATAATTTTGAAAAGAAAAATTAAATATTAAAATAAAATATTTTGAAATATATCAAAAAAATGTTTTTTTATAAAAATATCATCAAATATCTAAAATATAACGAATTGTTCATATTATTAAATAAAATCGATGTATTTTATTAAAAAAAGGACCTTTATAGTCACTAACTTTTCAGATAAAAGTAATATTGTGTCAAAGATTAAATTTTTCGAAATTTTTTTCAAAATTAAATTTCTTTCATATAGAAAACCATAAAGTAAAAAAGCAACTTAAAAAATATTATAAAATGTTTATCTGTTAGAGAATTAAAAAATTTACAAAGATATGTAAAATCTTTAGTAAAAATTCTTCTTAAATATTTATTAGTAGGTATTTCTTTTTTTTTTTTTTTTTTTTTTTTTTTTTATTTAAATATATTTATTAATCTCATTTCTATTTTATTTATTTATTATTCTTTGAATAAATATTATTTATTTCATAAAAAAAAATAAAAGAAAAATAACTTGAGAGAAAACAACCGTGTAATGGATGGAGGAAGGTGAGACGGGAGTGGGGGGGAGGGTTACATTTTCTGTAGATGATATTTATAGAAAGAAATGCGATGAATGTCTTGCTTGAAATGGTTATTTTATATGATGCTCGAAAGGTTTATTGATGTCTCACAGGGTGGATCAGTTTACTTAACATTTGTTGCATTCATTTAACGAGCGAGTGAATGGAGTAAAAAGGAGAAATAACGATATATAAAGAAAACAATATTTCTTTTCTTATTTCGGCCACTTTTCTATCTATTTCTTACGTTAAGATCAATGGTATAAAAAGGAGAAGAAAAATTTAATTTAATGTTTTAAAAATTTTATTTATCTATGTTTAGATATTTTGAATATAGAGTTTAACTTTTTATTTAGATATGACATTAATAGAAAATAGAAAAATACGGTGTAGCCATTAGGATATTAGGGATGATGCTCCAATTATATTGCAACATTAAGGTTGGGAGGAATAACATGAATTCATAGAAATGCTGGAGAAGAAATTCATTAATATTATTTAAAAAAAAAATAATAAATGAAAAATATCAATAATGACTAATTAATGAAGTTGATATTTATTTATTTTTTTAATTAATATTTTTTATATAAAATCTTAATGTTATTTTAAATATATTTTTAAAATGTATTAATAGAAATACATACTGATTAAACGAAAAACCAAACGATCTTTTCTTGGAAATTTATATACAAATTTTCTCTACAATTTGAACAAAATCGGTTAAACGGTATAGAAGCTAACGGATTCATCTACTTAAACACACATGGATAAAAATTTGGATGTAAATTAAATCTTAAAGATAAATTTAATTAATAATTGTATTTTTTTATCATATAGTTAATACTTTTCTTTACACTAGTAAAAAAAACAAAACAAATGAAATTGATATAATAATAAATAAATAAAATAAAAATTGCGATTATTATTATTATTATCGATATATTATAATAATAATCGATCTGATAAATAATAATAATGTGATTTGTTGAGCAATGTTTAAATAAAACTTATTTAAGATAATTTAAAAAACATGTTAGTTTTAGTTGGGTTGTTTTAAAGAAGCGGTGCTTGTTTGAGGGTAAGTAAAGAGCATTGGGATGTTTTAATCCTGGTTACCATGTAACATTGTTTGATTGGCTGCTGCTAATCAGCTCGAGTCGTGTCTAAATTTAGTGCCTAGCACTCCTCTCTGGAGAGCCTTTGAATAACTACTATAAATAGAGGATAGGATATGCCAGCAGAGAGACTTGGAATCAACATCGCTTCATTTCTGTTCAAGGCGAATTTTACTCCTAATATATTATTTCATATTTAGATTTATTATTATTTCTATTTACTAAAATAAAAAGTACAATCAAATAACTTCAAAATTAGGACATAATTACAAATTTTGCTTTATTATTTTTCATTTTATTACAAAAAAAAAAAATCATTCTTATCTACATAAGTCTATGAAAAATAAAAATTAACAAATTTATATTGTTAAATTTATGATATAATAAAAAAATTCGCTCAAAAACATTGTTAGTAAAGAAAATTCACTTCTTTACTGAGGGTTAAATTTTACTACAAAAAAAAACAAACAATCGTTTTTTTAAGGAATTTATAACCTATCTACAAAATTTAAACCCTATCTGACAAGCAATGTAGACGTTTTAACGTTCACCCACACAGACATATACACATCGTAAAAATGTGAGAAATTGATTCTTGGGACCTTAAATCGTAAAAAATACTAAAAGATAATAGTCGTTTTTTATTATATTCGCAATAGCTTCCATTACACTGCAACACTTGGAAAGTACAATAAAACTTTTCATAGTTCACTTCTAAGTTTATCTTAAGTTTTTATGTTAGAATAAATATGAAAGTAATTGAAGTAGTTTATATAATGTATAACAAACTAAGTATATATTTATTTAGTAGAATAATTAATGTACTGAAGAAAGGTTTAACTAAATTTATTTAGGATATTGAATAATTAATAAATAAATGGATGGATAAATTGAGAAAGAAGATTCTTGATACTTCTTTTATAACTTCAATTTTATATTTTATATTATACTAAGTATATTTAGAAATTGGAAGAAAATAAATAAAGCTCCAATATCTTCTGTACCAAATATTCTGCAATGGCGCATGCGCAGTTAAGACAAACTTAGAAAAACTAAAAAAATATTGGTATAATTCTACTTCGCATGAGCCATTATACAATATTATGTACAGAAAATATTAGAAAGCGTATAATTTATTCCTTAACAATTTCTGTACATAAATATATTTAGTGTAAAACAGTCATTAGGTTCTTTAATATAAAAAGCCGATTATTATAATCTGTGGCACTGAAAATTGGAATTCAACTCATTTAATTGATAAAATATTACTTTTTCGTATTTACATTGTTCTCCAATTTCAGTCATACACAAGTTTCATTATTCAATGAAATATAAAACATAAATAATATATTTTTAAATTCGGGGATAGAGGATATTCTACAAATAACTTGTTTAAAATGTCTGAAGTGTTTGAAATAATGAAATTAGGGGTATATATACCAAATTAACTATTTGAAAACATGTCCACCTGATTATGGCAAAGGAAGAGATAAAAAAAAATGTTTTTGAAAGAGTTTTAAAAATGTTTATATTTTTTTTTTTCTATTTCGAGTTGATATTTTTAAACACCATATGAACCATATTGCTATCCAAGGATACTTATGGGAACATAAAAGGAAGCTTTTAATCCAATGATTAGAAAAATTACAAAAACAAAACGAAAAGGTTAAAGTAGTATAATAATAGAAATAGACAGAAAAAAAAAAAATCATTTTAAAATATAATTTTTCTGTTTGGTTAGTTATTATTATTTTTAGCAAATATTATCTTATAATATAATTTGAAAACTGTAAAAGAGTTTGCATTATATTTTTGTTAATATTTCTCTCTCTCTCTCTCTCTCTCTAACACGAAAAGTAAATTTTAGTTAAGTATTGATATTCATTTATTCGTATGTGAATAATGTTCCATATTTAACGAACTTTTCAACCAGATATTTATTAGATTCTCAGAAATATTATAAATAGTCATCACTTCTTTTACAATTTATTCTTAAATGTACGGTAAACTATTTTTCTAAAGTTTGAAAAAAGAATAAATAAAAATAAAAATAAAATAAATAAAAATTATGAGAAACATTTTTTATCCAGTAAATTATTAAACAAATTTATTTATTTTTATTTTTTAGTAAACTTGTGGAAAGATATTATTACTTGAAATTATATTTACTTAGTTTGGGATTGTAATCATTTATAACTACTTAATTTTAGTTTAGTTTTAAATACTATCGTTTTGAATTATAAAACCTGAGAATAACATTATCAAACTAATACAAATTAAAATTTTAATATAACATGAAATCTTATTAAAAATAAATTAAAGAATACTACTCCTGAGATGGCCAGCTAGTATCCTATATGATAATATATATATATATAAAAAAATAAAAGATAAAATAATTTATTTTGATTTTATTATCATATTCAGAAGTTTTTCTCTATAATTTAATAAAAATATACATATTAGTATAAAGATGTTATGATAAGTATATGAAAATGCAAAATAAATCATTTATATGCAAAAAAAAGATAAATTTATTTATTTATTTTTGATTTATATGAATATACTTTAATTGAATTAATTGAAAATAATAAATATTTGAATTTATAAATTTTTCGAATATAAAAAAAAAATTATATTAGATTCAAGAGATTTTATATTCAATAGTTATAATAAAACTATTGAATTTACTTTTCAATTTATTATTATTTATTTTTCTTACTGATTCTTTGATGAATTCATCCAATTACCATCACAAATATAAAATTTAAATATACTCAATCTAATCAATAACTTTTAGTTTTTAGAATTTATGAAATTATGAAATTTATGAAATTATCCCCACCCCTTTTTGAATAGTAATTGTCACTACTATTATAGTTAGTGTGAACCCTGTAATAGGTATTTATTTTATTCATTTTCATCTTAACTTTGAGAAAAAGTTTATAGAACAGTATTATTCGGGGCATAGCTATTTTATTTTAATATTTTGTTTTTAAATATATATAAGTAATTTTTTTTTTAATTAGAAATATATTTTATTTCATTAATTTATAACACAATATTATATACTTATATATAATAAAAAGTCGTTTTTTTTTATTTTTAATTTATTAATCAATCTTTTATTTTCATTTTTCATTAAACCATTTTTTAATTAGTTGGTGTGTCTGGAATTATGTAATACTCTAACAAGAATCATTTTCATTCAAAAAAGAAAACTAATTTAACGAAGCAAATAAACAAGTACAGTGAAAAATATTTTTATTTATTTATTTTTAATCAATATTTTTTTTTTTTATGTGGAAAAATAGTGATTAATTATCAATTTTATAAGTTGCGAGTTTCTACTTTGTAAAATCTTGTTTTCATCCTATTAACGAATCCAAGCTTAACGAAGGGGAAAAGGACAAAAAAATTCATTAAAATTGTTTATAATATATATAAATTTATTTATATATACATATATTAAAATAATGTTTACGATCTTGGAAGATTGAACTTTTCAAATTTCTTAACAAACTTCTTTCTTAAGAGATTTCATTTTATTTTCATCAAAAAATCATTCCCTTTCTTTTATTGTCCGCTTATTATAATAATTAACAAATATATTAAAACCCATCAATATTGAATATAATAAATTTTATTTAATTTTAAGTAAAGTATATTAATCAAATATATATAATAATTATTTTGATAATTAAAAAAAAAAAGAATTAGAATGGAAATATTATCATTAAAATATTTTTGCGCTGACAATATATTTTCTACTATATTCAGGGTTTGTCATAAGCCAGTCAACCGTAAATGCAGTGTTGTTAGAACAATTATAATTCATATTAAATTTCTACAATTGATCTTGTCACAACTTCTCAACAGTTTTCCGTTTAGAACATAAATAAGAAATAATGTTGAGAAATTGTATGGCAAGATATATAAATCAGTTGTAGATAATGAATAAGAATTATACATATTATTCTAACAGCACTGCATTTTCTGTTAACCAACTTTTGCAGGACCGTGTATTTTATGATTATATCTCTTAAACAAATGGGATAAATAACTAAATTTATTTGCGTATATTTTTATAAGACAATTATAAAATTGTTGAAGTCTTGTCTATTCATATTTTTTTTTTAAATATTAGGCTATTTTAAGTGATCTGTCTTTTTATATTATTAATTAAAATTTAAAGAGTGCTTTGATTCTTAAAAATTAAGTGTTATTTTTTATTTAAATTTTTGAATTCCATTTCGATAATAATTTGTTTATTTATTTTATGTGGCGGCATAAGCCACCGGTGGTATGTGGCGGCATGAGCCACCGGTGGTATATATATAAATTCAAATTCAGCCTAAAAGGATTTTATTTAAAATGGAAAGGGTCATTAGAAAGAAAAAAAAATTGTCAGAATTAAGATCAACCTGTCAAAATTGGGGTAACAAATTTATTAAAACATTTATTAAGTGAAAGTGAAATCGGCTGGAATTTTTTATACTCCAGCCACGATTTGTTTCTTATCATACATAATCCATTCTCAATGAATTGTAACAAGCTATACTAATGGATTCAAAAAAAAAAAAATAAAAAAGAATCTATTGGGGTGATTTCAGTCAACACTTTAAGTGTGCTTGTGACTAAAATTGCATTCCCCCTTCCATTCTTTCCCACTCTCTCTCTCTCTCTCCATATATATATAGTAACTTTTCGTTTCCTCGCTCGCTTGCTTCCAATTCTTGTTTCGTTCTATTCAATTGATTGGTTATCGATCCATCAATCTCTCGGATGTTAATAAGCAATCGATAGGATCAATTCGTTTGTTGCTCCGTCCATTAGCATATGAATCGCAGGCGCGTGTTAACATGGCTTTGTAATACATTCATCATGCCATATTTATCTTACCCGACTCTGCATCTAATTAATTCCCGGCATCAGATGAAACTTGCCTTTTTATACTTATTTATTTTTTTTATTAATTTATTTATATATATATATATATATTTACTTTGGGATGAATCATCG
The DNA here is from genome assembly GCA_963082975.1 of Labia minor. Taxonomy (NCBI): domain Eukaryota; kingdom Metazoa; phylum Arthropoda; class Insecta; order Dermaptera; family Spongiphoridae; genus Labia; species Labia minor. Next base: position 28,339,544 of record OY720350.1, on the reverse strand, counting down.
AAGGCGCCATTCTACCCACCTTTTTTCTATCTCTCTTTCGCACAAGAGCCGCACCTTTGGGTGATTTTTTTATCACCCTCCGGCTTTTTTATTCAATAAACTAAGACAACGTTATTAAGTTGTAATGTGATCATATATTAAAACTATATATACACATTTTCTCTTTCTCTCTTTCTCTCTCTCGCTCACTCATTTTTCACCTTTCTCCTCCCTAAACTAACATAAGAATATAATTCATTTGATGTATAATAAATAATATTTCATTTCAAAATTTGCATAGCTTATTTTTCCATTTCCTTTGACTATTAATTTTTTTTTTTTTTTTTTTTTTTTTGTTATATTATTTAATATAATTCATATATTTAATAAGAAAATATGATAATCATAATAAAATAAATTTTAGAAATGTATAATTGTTTATTACTAGGTGAGATAATATAATTATTATTTTATCAATTTTGTTTATTTTAATATTGAAAAATAAAATATTCATAAATAAATATTATATATTTATTGGTAATAAAATATAAAATAAAAATAATAAATTGAACTCATCCCATAAGTTCTTGATTTATTTTTCATTAAAATTAGAAAATCATTATTATAAAAAAAAATTTTATTCACATTTCGATTTTTTTTTTTTTTATTTAAAATATTTATAATTTTTTTTTTTTTAAACTTTAATATTTAAGGAAATTGATAAGATCAAATTATTAGTGAATTTTTCTATTTTATTCAAATTACTTTATTAAAATTTATAACACATATTTAAAAATAGATTTTAATTAAAAAATTTCAATTAATGAACTAATATAAAAATAAATATTATATATAATTAAAAGTACCCATACGTAAATATCTAAAAAAAAATAAACTAATATATATATATATATATATATATATCTTTTTAATAAGGAAACATAATTAATAAACCAATTAGTTATAATTTAAAAAGAAAATAAAAAATTAATTTATAGGGAAACCTAAATAAATATGATTTGAAAATGGATCGTTGAAAGATAAACCTGGTAAAATTTTAAAATCAATGAGTTCATAAAATTAAAAAAAAAAAACGGAATTTGTATTATATAATTTTTGCATATTTAATTAATTTTTCGGTTGACGCTGAACAAAAAAATCAATAAATTAACCAAAAAAAAAAAAAAAAAATTCTAAAATTCAGATCGAATTTGAAATTTCTTAACTAATTATCAGGAATTTTTTTTTTTCACTAGATATTAAAATTAATGAACGAATTTGAATGGATTTTTGATGATTCCCGTTTGGCCATCAATATATATATATTATATATATATAGGATTCGTTAAAAGTTTCATCTCAGCCTTTTCTCTCTTTCTTAAGCTTCATATGTGTATATTTTTTTTTCCTTACTAGAATTTGTCATATTAAAAAAAATAAAACTTAAAAAAAAAAAAATCGAAATTTTAAATGTAATCAAATAAAACTTTTTTTTCTTTCTCTTTCTTATTTTTTTTTCTTTCTTTCTTTCTGTCTCTCCTTTAAACTAGATTAATAATTCGAAACCAGTTCCCACTTTAAAACGAATGTCTAATTAGCATGATCTCAAGGTTTTTAACATATGATTAGATTGTTTAATCACTTTGGATGAGCATAAATGTTTTTCAAATGAACAAAGGGTGTAACGATTTTAAATAAATATATATATATATATATAAAGGTATAATTTTGAAGTGAAATAAATATACACGTTTTAAGGACCCAATTTTTTTTTTTATAATTCGTCTTAGTATGACTTAAAAACAAATAAAATAAACAGTAGAGTGGAAAATATATTCATTTAAATTGAATATTTTAATCCGATTTAATAATTTTTTTTATATATATAAAAAAGAGTGTAACGATTTTAATTATATTTTTATGAAAATTTTCATCATTTAGTTTTATTTCACTCCTATAATATTAATTAATTAAAAAAAAAAGTTTTATATAAGAATAGCATTAATACATATTCCTAAATAAAAAAAAAATAAAATAATAATTAATTTCAATATATCGTACCTCGGTATAAGAACAGTGACACAACTAAAAAACCTTGAATTTTTACAATATTGAATTAAAGAAAAAGTGTCAACTAACCTAAAAGTAAAGATGACACAACTGCCATATTGCGGACAAATCTAGAGTTACAGATATGACATTTTTCGAGCTTGTAGTTGTATAACAGATGCATTCACTAATGTACTTAACTCAAAATCGGGATTTTTTTTTAGTTGTGTCACTGTTCTTGCCGAGGTGCGATATTACACAAAATTAATAAATTAAATAAAAGATAAAAATAAATGTTATTTTTTTTCTTTTCATAAAAAGATGAATATTATTTATTTATTTATTTTAAAAACAATTAATTATTATTTTGATTATAAAATCCAATTATATAATATCATTTGTACAAAATTGGTTTATTATCTTTATTATCATATGTTGTGTTGTAAATGAAAGTAGTGTGATGCATTCGCCCGAGTATTTTTGTTTTATAATAGTAGTTACTTTAACTCATAAACTCATTTAAAGTAAAACATAGCATGAATATACAAAAAGGTCATTTAAGGTGTACTTAAACGGGAATAAATAACAATGAATCTTTATATTATCATATATAGGGAGGTGTATAAATAAATAAACAAGATTATAAATGAAAAAAAAAAAAAATTATATATCCGATGTGCGTGTAACAAGATAATATTTAAGAAAAAAAAAATAAATTAATTAATTTTTATGATATATAAAGAAATAAAGAATTCTTACCAAGAGGCATAATTAATTATTTATAAAGTGTATAAATAAATGTCTGATAATATTTTTTTCCGTATGAATAAAAAAAATGATTTAATTTAAATTATTTTCTCTTAAGATTTTTTAATGAAATTCAAACTATTTTTCTATTTCATCTTGCGATTCTTTCTTTTCATTCATTTATTCTGTTTTGTTGCTTTATAAATGTATTTTTTTTTTAAATTCTTTTTATATTATTTATAAATAAGAAATTAGCATTTTTCAAATAAAGATGATACGGTAAATTAACATTTTATTTAAATTCAAATAAAATAAAATAATAATTAAACTTTTTTTTGGAAAATTTCTATTACAACTTAAATAGTTGCCTAAATTTTACTAGTAAATAAATTTCTAAGATAAAAAAAAATATTATTTTTATCACATAAAAATAATGAGGTCAGATCGACCTTTATTTTAGATTAAAAAAATAATGATAAATAAGACTTTTTAATTATTTTGTTTGTTTCTAAAATTTTGTTTATTTTATGTTTTGGGTATTTTAACTCTGCTTCTTTCTCTCTCTCTCTGCCTTGGAATTGATTATAAATTTATTTATTATTTAATTCGATCGCTTATCCTCAAGTTCGGCTGATTTTTTACTAAAACCATTAACTTAATTATTGAGGTTTTTCTAAAATATTAAATTAAAAATATTTACTTATTTTTCAAACTTTTTCTCTATCTTCAAACCCGTTCAAATTTAATGAAATTGTTCTCTAACAGGTTATTTAGTCAAAATTTGTTTACTAAATTTTTGAAAACAAACTTTATATAACTTTTACATTAATTATGCTGATTGATGCGAAGAGTCTTAGTAAAATATTTTTCATATTTAAAAAAAAAAAACGTAAAAGTAATATTCAAATGAAAACTGGCCGCAAAAGGTCATTTGACTGGTTTGTATTTTTTATTTTTTAAAAAATTGTTTATTTAAATATATATTTCTATTTAGTTAGATCAGATTTATGTATATTACAAAAAGAAATAGAAATTTATTTTATATTAATTTATTAAATATTTTGTGTGATAATCAGTAATAATAATAATAATAATAATGGAAATTTTTAAATTTTTTTATTTTTTAAATCGTGAATAAACTAATAGTTGGATTTGAAATTCAATTATATACATGTTAATTTTTTTTTTAAATTATAACTAATTTTAGAAATTATATACATTATATACATTATATATACAGAGAAATTTAAATGAAACTAAAATTTGATTAAAATTATAATATTCATTTTCAATAATATATATATTCTTGGGATTCATACACTATGATTTATCCAAGTAAATCTTTATCATTGAAGTTTCTATAGAATTTATTATAAAAAGTGGTAAAGTATAATATTTATTAGAGTTATGTTAAAGAGTCTTTTGTTCGTGGTTGGGTATTATATTAAAGAAACTCAATTTTAAAATAAGAAGATTGTAGGGTGGCTTTTGCGTGATCAATTAAGGATCGGGTCTTTATCCAAGGAACAAAAAAAAAAAAAAAATATCTTCATGAATAGGAAATAAAAACTAACGGGGACGATTTATAAGTTCAGTGGAATTGGAATATTTTTCGGCGAATGGCAGTTAGTGTCAAAATGAAGTGATTTATGCAAATGACAATCGGGGGAGGAGGAAGGGTATATTCCAAGGGCCACCTGTAAGGTCGTGTCGTGTATTTCTTCGTGCAAATGCCGCCGCGCAGCCAATTAGAATAAATTACACATTGAGAGAGCGAGGATGGTCAATAGGTCGGAATGCATTTGATGGCCAGCCGGCCGGCCGGCCGAAGGAGGAGAAAAAGAAGAGAAGGACCAGGAAGAAGCCACGCACACAAGAGCACGGGAACAAAGACAACGGGTCAGCTGGTAGGAGTGAGGCCATTGCGCCCCAAGGGGGACGAGTACGGCCATCGACACCCTCGTGTACACCTCGATCGAGGGGTGAGTGACGTTCTGGTGTTGTCTCCACGAGGACGGTGTCCTCGAATGGACTGCCAGGGACACGGACGGGCACAGGTGGCCATCAGGCGCCGGACAGGACAGAACCCGGGCGCCGAAGAAGTCAGGCATGCCGATGGCCACGAGGTCAGACAATATCCTGCGAAAAATGTGCCGGCCGGCCGGCAACCTGCGAACTGGCTATTCTATTCAAATTTAAGGGCAGATTATCAATCAACGGCACCGTAGAAAAAAAAAATAACCCAGGACAACATATGTACAGCAGCGCATTGTATATTAATGCCACCGAGATTGAAGAGACGCGGAATTCCAATGCCTGGGCAAAAGAAACAAAAAAAAAAAACGAACAAACAAACAAACAAACTGAGAAACATTTCCAAATTGTGACCTGTTTTGAGTTCAAATCAATTCAATTGTGGTTGGAATCAAAAATACAGGCTCTCTGATTAGCAACTATCCAATCTCCTGAAAGAAGAAACGAGGAGGAATTTCCTCTTATAGAACCGACTTTAGTCTCCTTCCCTGTTCAAAAACAAACACAAATATCAACACTATCATAGACTCAATTCGACAGTTTTATTTAAATGAATTTAATTAATAGAAGTGGTTGATAACAAAAGAAATTTTTCTATGACCAAAACCGGTACAAATATATTATCTAGACTTTCACATTTTTTTTTCCTAAAAATCCTATGATAACAAAACTATTATTTTATCAAAAAACTATTCTAAATGTTTATGGAAATAGTAATGATAACACCTCGAAACATAAAAATTTCTAATAAATGGAAAATATAATCAATTAGATTATGTTTTTTAATAAAAATTATTTTTGTTAAATTTAAAAAAAAATATTAAACAATTTTTTCATTGCCTCAAAAATTCTATTTAAAAGGTAAGGAAAAAATTTATGTTCATTAAATTTATTACTATTTTTTTTTTTTTGGAATTCTAGATATAATCTCTATGAATTCATGGTGATAAATAAAGTGGATCCTCCAAAAATAATTAATTACAATATTATAAGTTATACTATGTTACTATAAATAAATTATTTTTTTGGGTAGGGATTAAAGTCTATGTTCCCAAATGTTTTTATATATAGACAAATAAATATTTTTATAAGTTTTTTACCGATCGACGATAGTAAGGGAGGTATTGTTTTCACACCAAATTTCACATGTGGAGATTTTTACATATCTCCACGAATCATGCATTTTGTTAACCGAAAAAAGTATTTTTATCATGATGTCTGTCCGTCAGTAAAGATGTGTACAGCTTGAACGGCTAAACGGATTTTAATAAAATTTGGTATATTTAGTTAATGCATCAACTTTTGGTGTATATCCGGAAACAGGAAGTGGTAGTTTACAAAGTATTAATTTTATATTCATTGTCGGAAAATATTTCTTTTAAATTATTGTAATAATTAATAATTGAGTATTAAAAATATTTTTTTGGATACTTTTATATATATATATATATATATGTAATGATGTTTGGAAATTAATTTATATCAAATCGTCGGTCGGTTCTGTGCCTGGCCACAGCTCAAATTTTTTTTATCAAATCTTATATGGATGCAAAACAATACATAAGCTTATTATAGAGATGAGATACTTATTGTCAAGAAAAATAAATTTCTTCTAGGGGAGCAAGATTCAATATTAATAATATAATAATATTAATATTAAGTATTTGGATAATAAAAAAATATTTAAAGAGAATCACACGGAATCTATTTCCATTTCATTGCTTTTTGTATAAATTTATTATATAAATTTTCTAAATCATTAATTTATTTAAAATTTAAAAATGAAAAAAAAAGAAAATGATAATTTAGAGAAAAAAAAAATAAATTAAAAATAAATCGCTATGCAATCAGGTTTAAGAATAGGTAAAAGAATGAAATCATAAATGTTTGTAAAGGAAGATTGGACAAAATGGTAAATAAATAAAATATTATTGTTTTGTGTTTTGGTTATGTGAAAGAAGAACTAGGAATGGAAATCATTATAGGGTGGTAAATCATTTCGAACAATTAAATAAATATATAGAGATAATTTATTGTGAATATAATATTTAACCAAAAATAGGAGTAATGAATGGTCTTTTGTATCAAATCGATTAATCAGTTGGGATTTTGAATATTCACTGATATTTTATTATGATTAAGAAAAAAAAAAGGAAAGGCATGCAGTGGCCCAACTGCCGAAAACACCTAATTGATCCTAAACAAGGAAAAACATTTATCTCTCGGACCCCCTCCACGCCCCTCTACAGTCACCGCACTCTCTCTCTCTCTCTGTCTCTCTCGCTTTCATTTATATATATTTTATATTTTAACTATGCATTTGAAACGCATAGCTATTTTTTATAATATTCCTAATAAAATGCTGCTAGCTGATGGTATGGCGCCCATTTACAAAGAAAAATGGAAGGAGGAAAGGACAAAAAAAAAATGAACATCGGGCACGAGGCTAAGATGACCCGAAAATAGCTGATCGCTAAGAGTGTAAATCAGGAAAGGGAGACGCGCAAACGACTTATCTATTTATTACAATGATATTTTAATAGAGTCATAGACAGAAAGAAAAATATCATCTTTGGGGACAGATGTGATTGAAGATAAAAATTTTGGTAATAAAGTGAAAATAAAATAAAATAAAATAAAATAAAAAATACAACATTGGATTATCATATCATCAACATCACGGATAATAAAAACATAAAAATTGAACAAATCAAACAACAACAACAAAATAAATAAAAAAAAAACAAAATTATAAACAACATTTGGACAACAATTTTATTGGAAATAATTTATAGATAAATTGAATTATTTTTTTCTTATTATATAAATGTAGTATATGATTTATTAATAAAAGAATGTAAAATTTGGCATTTGATAAATAATTTGTTTAAAAAAAAAATGAAATCAAATACTGATATCTAAGAGAATATATAATTTTTGAAAATTTATTTTTCTAATTATTCAGAGCAAATTATAAAATTTTAATTTTGTTTTTTAAATTTGGTTATGTGAAAGAAGAAAATGTGGACGGTAGATGTTGAGGTTTGAATCCTGATAATCAAGTTCTGTAGCTCACAATCAGTAGCATACCATTTGACGATGCTTGAATATATAAATATATATAGGGTGATTCGAAAAGTTAGATATGATTCAATGAAAATAAAATTATGAAATAATATACAACTTTTTGAATTACTCTTTATATGATTTAGGTAATTTAATTTTTTAGTAAATAATTGATATATTTAATTTACCAAACATATAATGTATAATAAATAAAATGCAATTTTGAAAATAATTTAAAAACGATCTAATGATAATTATATATTTTAATTAGAATTATATATACTATACATGGGCTGAAAAGTCCCGGGATTTTTCAATAGATGACGCCACTAGAAAATGAACATGAGTCATTTCGAGAGGCTCATCTGTCACTAGTTTATGTATGAAGTATCATGACATTTCGTCCATTTGTTTACAAGCTACAGTCGTTTGAGTGACGATACTTTCGCCTTCATAAGAAAAATAAAAAAACAGGAATATCGAATTGGTTGCTCATCCACCGTATTCTCCAGACTTGACCCCCAGCGACTATTATCTGTTCCAAAACCTCAAGTGGTTGCTCCATGGAAAGAGATTCATCGCGAAAACCGAAGCGTATTTCGAAGGAATGAACATTTCGTACTACAGAAGGGGCATCGAAATGTTGGAAGATCGATATACCAAAAGTATCGCTCTCGAAGGCAACTATGTTGAGGAATAAATAGAATTTTACCCATATTCATATATTCATTAAAAATCCCGGGACTTTTCAGTCCATGTAGTATACATATACCCGTTAAGTCAAGATAAAAATCCCCCATGACTCTTGGTCACTCAAACTAAGACCCAGAATCGTAAAAATTGCGTCTTAAAATACGCTCTTGAAAATCCCACAATTATATATATATAATAAATAAAATGCAATGACAAATTATAATATAACTTAGAAGTAGAATTAATACATAAATTATAATAATATTATTTAAATGAAATAAAACTGCGAATGATCGTATCAGTTTCATTAATGAGTTTGTGGTTAAAAAGACGGAATAGAAATTTGATACATAGATTGCTCTCATTTTGACCGGGTCCCCTGTTCGCGCCTACTATACTCACTTTCCCAAATTCTTATTCTGAATTTTCAGGAATTATTAAATTGAATTGAAAAAGTTAAGAAATCAGTTATTGATAAAAAGAAAACCAATTTTATAAATTTAGGCTCAATCATTGATATAAGTAATAATAATATACTAAATTATAAATATATAAAAAAAAATAAGTAAATTGCCCGCCTAATGTTTATGCAACTTTTATTCAATAAGGAAAATATGGTTACATAATTTTCAGGCGAGTTAATCATCATTTTACAATTTGTATAAATCTCTCATACAATATATTTTCCTAAATTTATTCAAAATTTTTCCAGATGTAATATATCCATCAAATTTATATATTCAGTTTCTATAAAAAGTGAATTTATTACCGAATATATAAGATAAGATTTCGAAAATCAATATTTTTTACTTATAAGTGAATAAATTTGAGGATATTTATTGTTTTGTTTTATAAATAATAAATATGAATATATTACAGTAAGAAATTAAAAAAAAAATTATATTATAAATTTAATTTCAAATTTGAATTTTAATATAAAAAAAGAAACAAATTTATTTATTCAATTTTGTTTTCAACAACTACACGATATTTGTATTAATGATTATATATATATATGTAGGTACACTAGACTATAAAATTTATTTTAATTATATATATATTAAGTAAAAATTAATTTAATTTAATTTTATTTATTTATTTCAAATTGATCAAATAATAATATTAGTCGATAAACATGCATTTCCTTTAATATAATTATATAATGAGATAATTGAGACATATATATCAAATTTATCGCTACTTTTTATGAATAAATAAATAATAATTTGTTGAATCATTTGATTCCAAATGAAGAATAGATTTATCATAACTCGTGACCAAATCAACTATTTTGACTCCTCCTTTCATTCACTTTAATTTAGTAAAATTATATAGTTTATAGAAATAATGTCTTTTTTATTATTAAAATAAAATAAAAAAAAAATGATTGGCAAATATCTATTAATACATAAAATATTATTGAGTATAATTATGTAATTTTTTTTGTAAATTAATGAACATGTAGATAGAATGTTAATTATTAGAAAATAAAAAAAAGACTATAAAGAGAATATGAATATAGTATATTTATTTTGTAAATTAGTGATGTTAAATGATAGATTATTTAATCGTAAAAAAAATTATAAAATGAAAAATAAATATAGATTGTTAGTAGATCGATAATTTGTATGTCTTTTTAATTATTCATGTAAAATAAAACATTAATAACTCAACCGAAGTTGGAAAAATTATAAAAATTGAGAATTAAATTTCAAATTTCAAAACTTTTTTGTAGAAATATATATATGTATATATGTTTAAAATCTTCTAGCGCTTCTGAATTTGCAAGTTTTTGGTTTGGTTTGAAGTAATTAAATTATACAAATGTCTTTTTCATCCATCCAATTCCTATTCTCTCCTAATTCCATCAAACCTGTCCATCCTGTCATTGGTCTACCAAATATTTAGTATTTCTAAATATTAATTTCATAACGAATAAATAAAAAAAAGTCTGATTAAAAAATATGATCAGAGTCGGTATAAGTTTCATAACAGTTCGAAACTAACTCTTAATCCTATTTTCATAAGAAATTAAAGAAAATATTATTTGATTTACATAACCATAGATGCAGAATTTTTCTAAAAAAAACCTTATATATAATAATAATATTTATTATTAATGTTAAAACATTTAATGGATTAAATTGTTTCAACATACAGAATTTGATAAAGATTTAAAATTTTTTTAAGAATGGTAAATTCAAAAAAACAAATAAAAAAATTATAGAATCAGAACTATCAGTGGGGCAATGGGGAGATCTCTGGTGACAAATACAGTCATACCCTCTTATATATCCAAATAAGAAGGATTATTCTTATTTAACACGTTCCCACCTTCTCCATAATTTGTCCATTTATTTTATGTGGGGGGATGAGCCACCGGTGGTACATGCCGGCGGGAACGTGTTAATCTTCATAAAATAAGGATTGAAAAATTAATATTTTCAGAATTTGATTAGCAATTAAAGGCAATTTTATTTAATAGTAAAAAATGTAACAAAATATTTATATTTCATATTTATTTCTAAATCTTTTTAGAGAAAATTTAAAGATATATAGGATATTTAAATATAAGTGATTTGTACAGGATTTTTTGCTTGTCGGTTATTTTGGAATAAATCACTCTCTCTATTTTATCATACAAAAATCAATAGGTTTAATCAATTTTTTTTTCAAATTTTAATTGATAATATATTACAGTGAAAATAAAAAATTACAAAATAAATAAATATATTTTATATATTGGCATATATGACAAATTATATGAAAGTTCACAGTGTTCTCGCGACCTAAATTCAAGTGTTAGTGGGTTTAGGACCCGGAGGGAAAAAGGGTCGTGACCCAAGGATTAGCCATAGACTATAATTTGAATGAATTTGGTTCAGGTTGTTTGTGATGAAACAGGGAAACAATTTCGAATTTTCGTTTTACTTTTTTTTTTTTTGTTTCCTCATTATTTTAAAATTCTTATTCTTTGGAAATTTTAAAGTAAAATTCGAAATAGTCTTTAATCGTATGTTAAGCCGAAATATAATATTTATATACATATATACATATATTTTCATGAATAAAGATGAAACAAATCTTTCTTTTGAAAAGGACCAATTAATTTAAAACTCAGCAATTATTTTAATATCTATCAGACGAAAGAACTTGTTAAACTTAAAGATGCCAAATTAATTAGTATATATATATATATATATATATATATTATTTTATTCATGAATAATGATCCTGTTTGACAGCTGAAAGAGTAAAACTTAGACAAGAAAAAGATTCTCGAAATTTTCAATTACCGGTCTTTCTAGCTATATATACTATATATAAATTATATATGTATATATGTAATCGTAGACTCATATTATCATAAGTAAGAAAATAAAGGTTCACATTAAGATCGTTGAAGTTGTAGAATATAATGTTAATTTATAATTATTAAAAATATAATATAATAATTATTTGATTTATAATAATTAAATTTAATTATACCTATAATAAAATTATTCATTAGTTATGTTTATCATAAAATAATTACACAATAAATTGAATGATTAAAACAACTAATAATGAAAATTGTAATTTTGTAAAAGAAATTTTGATAAAAATTATCCATTAATTGAATTTATTATATTTTATAATGTAAATAACCAAGTACAATTGCGTGGGTGGGCAGCCGTTCATTAATTTTGGGAACGAGTTTTTGGATTTTTTTTTATTTAATTAAAAAATTTAATTTAAAAATGGCATAAATCTTGTACCAAGTGTTTGATTTATTATTTGACAATCAATATTTGATAATAATTTTAAAAATTAGTGAGTGTTAATATAGAAGTATCACTTATAATTGGATTTATGTTTAAATAAAATTTTAAAATTAAATTAATATATCATTTTTAATGAATAATAATTATAATTATAATTTATTTTTGATTTCAGATGCCTATTGATGCGACCAGACGAGTTTTTTTTTTCATATTATTTCATATTGAATAAATAATAATATATTTATAAAAGTAGGAAATTTAATAAATTAATATATTTAAATTTTAATTAAGATTTTTTTTATTCCAAAATTAGTTTATTATCATACGAAATAAATTTTAAAATGGAAAAATTGTGAATTTGTAAAACTATAAATATATTTTTATTTATTTAAAAATTACAAAAAACAAATTTGGAAGAAAGAAGAATCAAAGAAGATATTAATATTAAGATTTATTATAATAATTTGTACACAGATTATGTAAAAAAAAAAAAATCAAAAACATGATAATAAAAATTTAAAATTATATAGGTATTGCATATATACATATATAATTTTAAATGAGTATAGGTATATATATTTATAAATTATTATGTATTAAAATTGAATAATATGTATAAAAAATAGTGTATAATAATGATTTTTTGGTAATATATGTAATTCGCAGATGGTAAACCGTAAGTATTTAGAATTAAAAATGATATATGATTTTTCTTGGAATCATTTCGGGTTTAAATTGATTCTGTATTGCGATATTTTCTCCAAAGAGTATAACTTAGTAAATCGAATTTTAATATTATTATTATATATTAAATAAATACACTAAAACCCCCTCTTCAAAAATTTTTAAATTATTATTATTATATTTCTTAGCGTTAGTTAATGGATAAGGAAAAGACCACATTTGTGATGTTTACAATCTAAGTAATTAAATAGTTTTGTTTAGGGAATATTTTGCATTTATTAAGAAATTAATTATACCCACAAATAATTCAAAATGATTAATTTTTAAAATAAATTATCCATTAGTAAAATCAATAACAATCTTTTAAAACATTATTTTATTACGTTTTGAAAAGTACAAAATTAAATAATAATTTGATTTGAAATATATTATATTTCCAAAGAAAAATTAAAAAAACATTTATAATTTTTTACCTCATCAAAATTAAAAAAAAAATAAATTAATAAAAATATTAAAAATAATAAAAATATTCAGAAATTGCATTTGAATTTAAAGAAATTCATAATTAAATTATTTAAATAAAGTAAAAAAAAAATTTGTTAAGAAATATGTCTTAAAAAATTCTAAATTACATAAATTCTGGATAAAACTAGAAAATATATAACCTAAATACAAAATAAATAATATTAAATTTTAAATTAAGACACATTCAAAATTCAAGAAATTTAGAGATTTGATTTTCTTTTAATAGTGAGAATGAAAGAATTAAATCGTAGTAAAATTAAAAAAATAATTTAATTCCGTTTAAATTATAAAAAATATTTATTTTCAATTTATAAAAAAAATTAATTTTTAAGACATACTTATTGAGGATTTAAATTAATTTATTTTATTCCTTTATTTTGGAATAATTTAATTATAACTATAGACATTGTTTTATGTAATGTTACTCTAAGAGAACAAATCGCAATGCAGAGTCAAGACAAGGTAAGAAAATGTCAATTTTATACTTAAATCAATATTGAAACATGACATCATTCAAAATACTCATAACTAAAGATTTTAAAAAATTGGAATGATATTATTTAGTTACTTTAAAATACCGATTAGTTTCAAATAATTAACTCATAAACATAAAAAAAGTTTAACCAAATTTTTAATTAATTCGCAAGATTATATAATTTATTTATAATTAATTTAATAATTAAATATACTATATAAAAAATTGTCTAAAAAAGTATTATTAGGATTTAAATTAAATATTAGGTCATGAGTAGACAAAGAACGGTGATTGACTGGGATAAATATTTTGCGGTTTTAAAATTTTTGCATAGATATTGGATTATGAACTTAAAGGAGAGGGATGGAGGGGAAAATGTTAAATTTGCATGTTGAAACTAGTTAGATAATAATAAAACGAATAATAATAAAATAAAAATTTTCAAAATTAAATTTAAATCTAATTTAAAGTCATCTAAATTATTTACTAAAAATTTTTTTTATGAATTTAAATTTATGTAAAAGTTGAAATATATATTTATGTTTCTTTCTAAATATTTTTGAAATTTGTTATGAATACAAGCAAATACATATAATGGTTAACAAAAAAAAAAAAACAATATTTTTCATTTTCATTATATCTTTATTTTTAGTAGTCTTAAAAAATATGAATAATTTTACTTTTATCTTAAATAAGTATTTCTCTTTAATTGAATAATTTTATTAGATAATATACATATAATTATCGAAAGATATTTTTTAATTAGAACATAAATTAGCATAAAATATTAGGTATTTTCCATTAAAAAAAAATTAGTATATTAATGGATTATTAGGAAAAAAAAAATAATTTCAATATTTTTATTAAATACTGAGTAAAATGTATAGAAAATGTAAATTAGATAGGAGCAATAAGAATAATTCAATATTTAATATCAGTTGTGATGTCAGACTTTCAATTTAAGTATTCGTAAAGTTGCCAATAGATTTATTTTTATTTAAATATACAAATGAGGTACAACGTTCTCTTGATTAACGCGGATAAATATATCTAAAGATATAATCAATGGAGATGAAGTATAAAAATAGTTCATATAAATATTGTGAGTGGCATTGGGCCATCTTTTTTTTTTCCTAAAAGCTGATTAATTAACTAATGGGATAGTATTTATTATTATCTGTTGGAAAATAAATGGATTCAGGTGTAGGGGGGTTTGTTTCAAACAAATAGGTAGTTTTTTTTTTTCTTTTTGAAAATTTTTTATATATTATTCTTATAAATTAAATTTTTAAAAAATGATAAACATTTCAATTCAATTTTATAAGAGATGATAAATGTAATGAAAAATTAGAGGGGTGAATTTTGAAAATATTTTAAAAAATTTAAATTTCAAATAATAGTTCAGATATGTATAGATTTTCATGTGTGATTTTGTTTTTAAAAATATTAAAAAAAAATTAATTTTGAGAATTGAAATTAAAATATAAAAAATAAGCTGGAGTGTATCCACTCGACTATTTGGCAATTTGAATTGGATTAAATAACATATATTATATTTAAATAATAAAATTATAAATTAAAATCAATAAATAATATTTTTAAACCAGCGCGTGTTTGTCTCTTTGTTGATGACACCACGACACATGCTGGCGCGTGATTTGCAGTGTTAAAAAACTAATCCCGGTACTTTCAGCGATACAATCAATCTGAAATTCTATATATAGCAGTTTTATACAATTTTTAATCATGTGAAAAATTATCAAAAATATATCTTTATTTTTACGGTCACTTTAGACTTAGAGGAAAAAAAATCAAAACGTGGTATGTAATGACCCACTTCCGGATGAGCTACATTTCTCAAAAGTTGATAGAAAACTACAAATTTTGAATAATGCCCGTGTAACAAATTTTATTATTCTAGATCAAACCGTTTTTACGTAATCTTGTCTTCATACACACACAGACAGATATTTTTCTCAACCTTAGTAAAATGACTCAGGGACCTTCAAAACGTATAAAAACATCAAAATCTCGACATCGAAAATTTTCGTGATCGCAATACTATCTTTGGCGAGATAGTAAAATTGTTAATTAAAGATTACAAACGATTTTTTAAAAGATTAATTAGTCAATTTATTTAATTTCAAATAAAAATTTAATATTGTTTAAAAAAGAAAAAAATGTATTATATATTTTTAAATAATATTTGCTGATTAACCTATATAGAATAATTTTTTTTTTTTTTTAAAAAAGTGACCTGTCTTTACCAATAAATTCAAAGTTATTGAGAGAATTATTGAAACCTTTTGCAATCGGTAATAATATTAGGAGTAAACTAGGATAAAATCAATATTTGATTTTTTCACAATCAAGGTTATAAGTTAATTAAAAAAAAAATCAAATCACTTTTTATAGTTCTTAAAAAATTTTTAACGGTAATTTTGGATTCTTAAAATAATAATTAATTAGGTTTATTAAAAGAATATGAAAATTATAATTTTTTCTTTTAAACTTGTTTTAAAAAAAAAATCAATGTAAATACACTTATTTTACAAATATATTATATAGTGGGCGTATATCTATAGATATTATTTTGATTACTCATTAAATACTTAATGTTTAATGAAGCTTAAGTAAATTTATTAATTAAAATAATAATGAAGTAATATATGAAAAAATCATTCATGACTAATAATAAAAAAAAAATGACTTTGAAATAGTTCTTATAAAAAAAAAATATGTGTATATACGCTTGGTTGAATTTTATATAAATTTGTTTTATTAAAAAAATTTTATATATTTAATTTTGTTTTAAATAACTCATTTAAATTTATAATTTGAGTTATAATACCTAAATAGAAATTATTAATAATACGTTTAATCAATTTAATTCAATATAAGTATAAATAAAAAACAAACCGAAAGATGATATGTAAGTATTTTGTCTGTTTTTAAGAGTAATATTTAAAAAATACGTGTAAATAATAAAATACAAAAAAAAAAGAGTAGAATTTTTCTTTATAATTGGTCCTTATCTAATATGCATATTTTATTTTAATTTATTCCAATGAATTTCTAATTTTTCTATTTATTTATTCATCTAATTTGTTAATAATCCAGAGGTTAATTATATTAAAAAAAACAACAAATTTTATAGCTCTTAACAAGAAAAAATACTAATGTCATTTATAAAAATAACTACTATATAAATATTCAGAATAAAATATTTATTTATACCTAATATTAGACTCACAGATATATAGTTTAAATTTATAATAATATATAAATTTTAAGAGTTAAAAAATATATTATTAAACTAGCAGTACACACTTTGGATTTTTTTAATTTTATTTATATTTTATTTAAATATAAAAAGTTTTTATGTAATTTAATGTAAAATATGTAATATGTAAATATTCAAATTTGAAATAAAAAGCAATTTAAAATAAAGTAAAAAATCTTTATTTTTGACAAGAAAAATATCCTCTACCTACACATCTATTGAATCCTGAATAATCTAGAAATATATAAATATAATTTTATCTTAAATTCCTTATTTTGTTGTTTTTAGAATTGTTTATTTTTTTATAAAATATTATAAAAATATATATATTTTAAAATTTTTCTTCTTTCATTTTCTAATATAATATATATATATATATATATATAAAGTGAAAGAAATTAAGGTACGGTAGCTTCGAAGCAATTCAATTACGTCATCGATTTGTAAATAAAATCTTAAATGGGACTGGAGTGGGCCGAAGTGAACAGAATAAAGTTATCTGAAGAAATTATCGCATAGTAATTGACTGACCTCTAACTCCTACGTTGTCCTAAAAAAAATCCTTCCCCATTTTCCCTAAGCCTACGCTCAACAGACGATGAAACAAGAGAAAGCAAAAGCAAAAATAAATAAATAAATAAAAAAAAAATATAAAAAAAAAATTGAAATATTCTTGTTGACATCGTAAGTGAATGGTGGTGGGGTGGGAGGTTTATAAAAATATGTAGTTGAAAAAGAAATTGTATTAACTAATCATTTTGTTGCTAATTATTAATGGAAGAATGTTGAGAGGGAATCGGGAATGAGATCAAAATACAGGGATCCAGTTTGGCTTGGGAGATGAAAAAGAAGAAGTGCTACTGGTTGTTGTGGCCACAACTCGTTCCTCGATGTCGGCATTAAAATGCGTTTCTTTTGCTCACTTGGACAGGATTGGGGACTCATTAAACAAACGCATCGGCTTTTCTATAGAGAAACCAAAATCTATTTATATATATATATATATTGATAGGGAAAGAGAGAAAAAAAAAGGAAAAATTATTAAAATGCATGAGGCTCGTAAAAAGTACACCAATCTCATCAATTTTCGAAATGTTATAGGCAATAACAAAAAAAAAAAAGATATTAATGTGATTCAATGAATGAATAAAAATTAGATGATAAAAAATCTTTAAAAAAATTTATATTGTAATTAATATTTTTAATTTAATTTAATTTAATATTTATCATTATATATATGTATATATACTGATAGCTTAAATATTATATGTTGATTATTTTACTACTTTGGTTCAGATTTTTTTAACTTTTTCACTTGGTCTCCTTATATATTTTTTTTTTCAATTGTTTATTAATTAATTAATTAATTAATTATTTTATTACTTAAAAAATAAATAAATACTCCAAAACAGCAAAATGATTAGTAGAATATCTTTTTATCAGTATTTATGGATATATTAATTATAATAAAAATGAAAAGGATTAATTAATAATAAAATAATTACTTGCTATTTATTTATATATTAAATATATAAATAAAAAAAAAAAACATTCAAAATAAAATCAAAATTCAAGGGTTTATTGATTGTAGATTATTCATAAATTATTTAAATAACATAAAAAATATGATCACAGAAGATTTTAAAAAACTTTTTTTTTTTTTTTTGATTTTTCTAAGACTTCATCATGATGATTTTCATATGTAAGAGAATAAGAGAGAAAGAGAGACAAAAAATGGTTATGGTTTATAGGTATTTATATAAAAAAAAAAATATTAAATATATATATAAATATATATAATCGATCAATTTCGTTTCATTTTCAAAATATATATATAAAAAAAAAAACATAGTCAAAAAAAAAATAATTTGACTAAATCACATTTCAGAAAAAAAAACAATAAGATTAATAATAATAATAATAATAATCAAAATAAAAATAATAATCGTAATAATAATAATAATAATAATAACTAAATGGTTTGACTAAATCGAAAAACTTAAGAGGTACACAACAAATTAATTAGAATAATTAAAAATTGAAATGAATTGAAATTGTATTCCAAAAATAACAAAATAAATAAATGATTTTTTTTTTTTTTATTCAAATTTTTTTTAAGGATATATATATATATATATATATATATTTAATTTAACAGTATTTTATTGTGAATTGTATATTTTCCGTTTTTTTGAAAAGAATTTTAATTCATTTCATTATTTTTCTTTGTTTTTATGTTATAATAATAAAATTATACAAAAATTATTTTATACACATTTGTTTTTCAAAATGCATCATCATGACAATGAGAAAACTGGAAAAAAAAAATGGAGAAGTGTAGGTGTCACAAATACAACAACAAAAATATTATGATCAAAAATGAAATCAATCAATGTTGGGTGAAAAAAAAAAAAAATGAAAACGATATACGTGCACTAATCTAATAGAAAAGAAAAAAAATATTACTCATGCAAGCCGAAGACGTCACTTAAATATCCAGTAAATAAATAGAAAAAAATAATAATAAATAAATAAATAAAACTTCGTAATCAATGAGTTTTTTTGAAAAACACTAAGTTACTTTCTAGCCCGATTTATTATACACTTCACCGTAATTAAAGAGTTATACATACTTTATTTATTGTTTTCTCATTTTTAGATTTATCAAATTGAAAATAATTTTTCTTGGATGTTTTTTTTTTTAATATTAATATTATCATTATTTATATTTATAATATATAGCTTTCATATGAATAAATTTTAAATAAAAAAAAAATACTTTGCACATCTGCCCATTATTTCATATAACATTATTTATTTATTTCTCTCTCTATATATTAATTTAAAACAATATAAACTGCGTCCTTGAGGATGCGTGCGCATAAAGCGAAATGTTATGAAAATTCACGGAAGTTTACGGGGAAATTTGTGAACACACAATTTTAAATTAAATCAAAAAGGATATAAAGAAAAAAAATTATTTGTTACGAGTATGAGAACAAGTAATTAATTAATTTAAGCACAAAAAAAAAATATTATAAATACATGTTTTTTTCCAATATGATTACAATGTATTATTAAAACTAGACACCTATTATGAATTAAATGAAGAGACAAGGTCTATGATAATGAATATTATGACTAGAATATTGGAGAGCTTTGCAAAATCATTCATCCCTACAGAAGGTATATTCTCCCTTCTACCTTTTTTTATCTCTTCTACAAAACAAAAATAAAAAGTTTATCCGAATGATTCATAATAAATCATCAAATTATTTAATAAATTATCTAATTGTACTTTTATTTTAAGTACAATTTATTTATTCTAATAACAATACCCCGTAGTTATAAATTTAAAAAAAAAATATAATTCATTTAATAAAAATCCTAATATATTTAGGATAATTTCATATAAAAATTATCTAAAGAATTTGATTAAAATATAATAAACTTAATAAAAATAAAATTAATAATAATAATGATATAATAATACAAATATTTAAGAAAGTATTTAATACTTTTTAATTATAAATTAAAAAAAAAACATCCAAGAATATAAGTAAGGGCTTTTTTAATAATTTAAAAAAGAAAAGTGAATAAAGAAAAATAATTTTTTGCTATAAATAATTTTTTTCTTTTTTTAATATTATAAATCTATATATTTAATAAAAATATTTTATATAATCAAAATCTATATTAAAATCTTAATTAAATATTTAACAACGTTTAAAACGTTGGTGTATGCATATATGTACATGTTTTTATAAATATATATATTTAAAATTCACTTATGCACATTTATGAGTCTATTATTTTATTTTTAGCTATTTTTCTTTGTAAATATATATATATAAATATATATAAAAATAATTTATAAATAATTATATTATAATATAAATTTTTGTTTTCTTACCTTGATGGCACGTAGATCATTTATTTATATAATGGAAAATATAATAATTGGTTGTTTATATTATTATATAGGTATATATATATATATAAATATATAGGTAAGTATAGAGAAATCTGCTGGGGAGAAGAGATCGATCAGTTTTTCGAAAATATCCATGTATCTTGTGACTAGGGACACAGTTTAGTTTACAGGGTGTGATATTGTATATAAATTTGGATTTTTTGATTTTATTTTATTATAAATATATATAATTTTTTAACCACCCCACCGATACTTGGATTGAAACACAATTTCCGAAAGGTTTAAATTCCCATAAGAGCAGAATTGTAGTATTGTTTTTTTTTCTCTCTTTTTGTGGAAATAGTGACGTCATTCGGTAGCTTAATACTAATTAAATGCACAAAATATATATATATATATATATATATATATATATATATATATTGTATCATGCGATTATCATAGAAAGAAACAAAAGTATTTTTTTGAAATAAAAAAAATTGGTAAAAAGAAATATTTAATTAATTTTTCGTTTATTTATATCAACTTCACTTCACGACTGTCTGTCTGTCTCTCTGTATGTTCGCTTTTCTGACAAATTGAAAGCGATTTTTAATCAGCTTTAAATTTATTTAATTATTTTTTTTATAATGACCGTACTCAAGAAGAAGAATTAATTTTTATTTATTTATTTATTCATTATAGAACTTTTCCAAAGTTCTTTTGTTTTATTTCACCCCCCCCACAATACTAAATTTTCTCATTAAAAATTATCAATCGAAATACACTTTAATCGTTCTATTAATAAAATGCTTCTGATGATTTTTTTCAATAAACATTATATAGAAAAATGTATTATTTTATTAATATTAATTTATTAATAATAAATAATTTATTATTAATTAATTTAGAAAAAAAATCTCAATGTCTGGGTTCCATTCAACAAAGAGAAAGAAACAAAACTACAAAAAAAAAAGAAAAAAATAAGAAAAAAAAAACAGGTAATAAAAAATTCTTTCCGAGTCATTAAAATTAATTCCATATTAAATTGTCATATCTTTACCAAATTGAGCGTAAATTGAAAGACAATAATAATTAACGTCTATTAGTGTGAAGTACATTGTGGTAGAAATTTTTGTTTCTTTCTATGAATTTCTATTTTTTCTCTTCTTTATCTTTTCTATTGCAAGTGTCTTCAAAGAGTTTTGCCGGCGTATCGGTATTTTTGCCATCTCTCTCTAATATATCTATATATAAATGTATGTGTAAGTATATACATACAATATACTATTCATTTGAGAATAGATAAATTTCAAAACACATGCATAATAAATAGAAAAATCTCACCCAGGCTCTTTGTAAAATTGTAAAAAGGGAATCTGTCAAAGGGCATCCTCATTAGATACCATTTCTTCAAAAAAACAAAAAAAAAAACAAAAATAAATTAATTTATATATTTATTAAATTAATTTTAATATTATTTTACTTAATTTATTTATATATATATTTTTT
This sequence comes from Labia minor, assembly GCA_963082975.1. Lineage (NCBI taxonomy): Eukaryota > Metazoa > Arthropoda > Insecta > Dermaptera > Spongiphoridae > Labia > Labia minor. The sequence goes on along the minus strand of OY720350.1, from coordinate 28,316,820 downwards.
TTAATATTTTTGTATTTGTGAATATAAATTTTTTTAATTAATTACTATTTATTTATTTATTTAAAAAAAATATTTACAACAAAAAGGTATCTAATGAAACGATTTACAAGGAATCAACTTGATTTACGGAAAGGCCTTTAGAAATAAATACAAATCTAAGACTTAAGGAGATTATTATTATTATTATTATTATTATTATTTTTATTATTATTATTATTATAATTATAATCATACTATGTCATACTATGTATTTTGTCTATAAATGAAAGACAAATCATACCCAAAGATATTCCAATTTTGTTATTGCTGTTTTCTTATAAATACTACTTGTTTCAATTTTAGTGTGAAAATGATTAAAAAATAAATAAATAATAGTTTGATAAATAAAATATTTAAAAAAAATAGTATTTAATGTGAAGAGTATTTTAACACACTATGAGCGGGGCGGGTATTTGTACCCGTTGCGGGGACTGCCACTTATAAGCGGGGCGGGTATTTATACCCGTTGCCACTTATATGAGGGATATATATTAGTTATCGTTTAAAATAAGTAATTTTAAGTGACACAAGGGGAAATATATATTATATAAGTGGCAACGGGTATACCTGCCCCGCTTATAAGTGGCAGTCCCCGCAACGGGTACAAATACCCGCCCCGCTCATAGTGTGTTAATATGTACCCTTCAAAAAATATTCCCCTACCCTCACTTTGTTCAATTTTATGTTATATTTAAATGCTCATTTTTTTAGTGAATTTAGTGAGATTTGAAACCACGATTTTAAAAATAAATAACTCAAGACGTTAGGAATGATTATATCCTAATTTTTTTATTCATATGTAAAACTTACAATAAATAATGCAAATATATTATACAAATATATTTTCAATAAATTAATACTTGAATAATTTTTTTAAAGTGATTATTGATTTTTATAAGACAGAATGGTAATTTAGTGGTTATAGCACTACTTCATTGAACTTTAGTCCAGTGGATCAAATCTTGCCAAGTTCACTTGGTTTAAAATTAATTTAATAATGATATCCTATTAAAATGTGTATTATGGCTAAAATGAGCTTATAATTAGATTCCAAAAGTCCAATAAACAAAATAATAATTTTTAAATAGTATAATAATAATATAAAATATTTAAATATTAGATTGGAAATTAATTAACTCTGAATAATATATATATAAAAAAAAGTTCATATTTCGATAATTAATTGGGATAAGGTTTCCCTGGAGCCACAAAATTTGTTTGAGGTTATGTGTCTTCTTAAAGGAATCCAGGTCAATAAAAATGTATTGTTTATTATAGTGCCCAATTTAAATTTACCTATGTAATCAAGAGCCGGTTCAAGTCTTAAAATTGATGTTTTTATTGAGACATTATCCGAATTATAGGCTTTTTCTATAAACTGGCTGTATAATTAATTGAAAGAATTGGAATATCTTGGAATTTTGGTTGAAATTTGGTGAATGTGTTTGGAATGATAAAATGATTTGCGATTCGAATTGCCTTTCCGTTTTCAAGCGATGGGACCTATCGTTGGGGGTGAGAATGGGACATGTGCGGATAGCCCGGGTGCGGGGGTAGCGCTGGACTCGGACAGGTGGGCTGTTGATAACCGCCAGTGGCCATCATCGGGCCAGGACTGGAGCAAGGAATGAGGTGGGACGGGGGGGATTGCGCGAGTGGGTGCGGGGGGGCCATCAGGTGGTGTTGCTGGTGTGGTGAGCCCGGATGCTGGTAGTGGTGCTGGGCGTGCGCCAGCCCGGCAAGCCCGCTGGAAGCGCCGCTGCTCGGGTACAGCTGCTGCCTTACTTTCTGGTCCTCGTCGCTGATGTTGTACGTGAGCTCCGTTTCCTCGAAACCGGTGGCCGACATCCGTTGGTCACCCCCGGCGCCAGCGGGCGGAGGGTCAGGCGAATTCAGACACGTCTGGATTAACGCCTTGCCCGCCTCACTCGTGATCATCGGCTGAAGCTTCCGCGTCGCGAACGTGTAGACGTGGCCGGTCTCGGATGCCACAAGAAGCATCACTTGGGTACCCGTCAATGTCGACAGTTCGTACGCCTAATAAACAACAACAACAAAAAAAAAACATCAAAAAGAGAACATGAAAATAGGAAAAGATAGATTTAACGATATGTTACGAGATATTTATAATATTTAAGACCTGTGGTTAAATATATATCTCTGTGCTTCATCTTATTAAACGTGGAATAACTGAAGAGATTTTGAATTTGATTTTGAAGACAGTTTTTAGGATTTTGGAGCTGCAAAATCGATGTAAATAGATTTTTTTTATGAAAATAGTTTTTTTTTCTTAATTAAAATAATTTATCAACAGGTATTATTAAATATGCAATGCAATTAACATCAAAATATTGCAATGATTCAATTTGCTTTTTAAACCAACTTTGAAAGACAATTGTAAAAAATAAAATAATAATTAAAGCTTTTGAGGTTATTTTGAAAATTATTAAGAGAATTTTTATTAAAAGACCACACTGTTTGTATAAAATTATTTATTAAATTAAAATAACTGTACAACGTTTCGACTGCTTATTCTGCAGTCGTTTTCAAGTCCGCTTGAATCGGAGCAAGCGTAGGGTTACTTATTCTGCAGTCGTTTTCAAGTAATCGTACGCTTCAAGCGGACTTGAAAACGACTGCAGAATAAGCAGTCGAAACGTTGTACAGTTATTTTAATTTAATAAATAATTTTATACAAACAGTGTGGTCTTTTAATAAACATTCTCTTAATAATTATCAAAATAATAAGTTTAGATATTATAACGAATATGAAATATCACTATGAAACGATAATCTAATTTCAATTACTTTCAATTGTTTTATCTTAAATATCAGAATTCGGCTCATCTCATTATATAATTATATTATTATAAAGGTACATACTTTAAATAGTATTAACATGAATAATAATATCAAAAAAAATTTTTATTTAATATTATGTAATGCCAAAAATAATATTAATATATTGATTGAGTTCTATTTTTTTTTTTTAAGTTTTATAATAATTAAATATTTTGCAAAAATAAAACTCTGAGCAGATCAAAATCTTGTTCTCGAAAATGGTATAAAGTCATTAAAATAGCTCGACCTCATTTCAAGATAAAAAATATACAAATATATTTTAAACATACTCTTTTTTTTTGATTCTATAATAATCTTAGGGAGAGTTCTCCCTCAATGAAATGAAATAAATTATGCATAGATTATATAATAAAACATATTCATTAATCAGAGGTAATGTTTTTCATAATTTATTAATTTTATTTTACCAAATATAAAGAATAACTAAAATAATAAAATTTTTAAACTTTGAATTGATCTATTATAAATAAATTAGAGCTTTTTCTATATAAACTGGCTTTATTTATTTTAAATAATTTTTATTTATTGCACATACATATTATTATAATATTAATTATACAAAAATTAGATCTAGAATGTTTCTTTGATTTTCTTTAAATTTCACCAAACTTTAATAACCAATAGAAATATACTTTCATTTATTGTAAATATTATTAAAAATGGTACTTTATATATTTTAATTACTATAATTGGGATATTTAGGTATATTTAATAATCTATTATTTGTAGATTCAACCTGAAATTTTCTTTCTTTTATAACAATTTTCAATTTATAAATAATAACTGAAAATTAATAATAAAATTAATAAGTTGACCTGTGGCCAGGTCCGAACCGAAATAAATTAAGTTCCAGCTACAGAAACAATTTCAAATAATTTTAATATATCTATTAATGTAATAAAAAACAGATATGGATAGAACATAAATATTTTTAATTTAATTTTATTTATAATATGTATGTAAGACTAGTCTGCGACGTCATGAATGGCTGGATGACGTCATATAATTTTAAATCAAGAAAAAACTAATAAATATGATTTTCCCGAGGATAAAACCAATACAAAGTGTATGATTCGTGGTGATATATAAAAAAATCTCCTCATGTGAAATTTGGTGTGAAATTAACCCTTCCCTTCCTATCGTCGATCGCTAATACTACCACTTCCGGTTTCCGGATTTGCACCAAAAGTTGATCAATTCATCATACTGATGCATTAAGTAAATATACCAAATTTCATCAAAATCCGTTGAGCCGTTCAGGCTGTACACATCTATACGGACGGACGGACAGACATCATGCTAAAAATACTTTTTTCTGTTAAGAAAATGCATGATTCGTGGAGATATATAAAAATCTCCACATGTGAAATTTGGTGTGAAAACAATACCTCCCTTACTATCGTCGGTCGGTAAAAAAGGTATTAAAGGTAAGTTATAATTAACAACACTCGATTTTTTGTTTCAAAATAAACTTTTATTCAATCTTATGATCATTTCGACAGTAATGTCATCATTAGAAGTTTGTACTATACTATATTATAATATATTATTATTAAAAATTTGCTGTATTTATTTTTGTATTTTTTTTAAAAAAATACCATTGAACGAAAAAAATTAAAAAGTGTAAAATAAATTTTTTAAAAAAAGATAATGAAATTATATTTTTGACAACATAGCATAATAAAAATGGCTTATATCAGTGATTCTCAACCTTTTTTTTTTTACCCTGGCACACTTTTAAAGGTTTAAAAATTTTGCGGCACACTAAGAAAAAGATAAGTGTAAAAGTTTACCATATTGAAAAAAGTGGTCACACAAACGGTTTACCTTTTTTTCTAGAACCAAATTGAAAAAATTTAGAAAAAAAAGTCGAAAATGTTTAAGAGCTTCATAATCTCGCGGCACACTAAAGTGCCGAAGCACAGTGGTTGAGAATCACTGGCATATATGTTTTATTTATTTTAATATGCATTTTCAATAAATATTATGTTGTTAAAGAGAAACAGAATATAATCCTATATATTATTTACTCACAAACTAAATTAAATGCTGTCAAGTAATTAAATTCAATTTGATTTTTATACTAAGATTAATGCAAAATAAAATTTTATTCCCTATATATTCTTTAACAAAACAAGTAACTATTCAAAATAGATTAAATTTATTAATAATTTGCAGTATTTGGAATAATTAGTTATGAAATTAAATATCAGTTATTTTCCAAATCAATTATTAATAGTTATTTATTAGAAAATGTAAAAATGTTTAGTAAGAATTTAATTTTATTTTTAGATTTTAGTGTGAATGTTTATAACAAATTTCCTTCTAAGGAGAATAGTTAACCCTATCTATACCTACAGAGAGTGTCGCAGAAACCACATTCCCTATCTTGTCCCTCTTTCTCTCTCTACTCATGTTTAATTGTTGATTTAGAAATAGAAAAACTTGTCTATCGAGTTCTCGGTCATGTTTGCTGGACTTCTCTTTAAATAGGTTTTTTTTTTTTTGTAAATTTTTATCCCAACCCCTTTTCCATTTGTATTACTATATATATCCGGTTCGAAATCATTTTTTTTTAATATGTATAGAGATCATGCAATCCTTTTGAATTTTTAGAAAAGTTATTAAATGTCTTAATTCACTTTTATTTATATTATATAGTAGTACCGGGTTCACCTCGATACTTTAAAAAAAATATTCCTTATGAACTATGAATATTTAAGATTAAGATTATTACGACAAAATATATGAAACAAATTCAGAATATTAATATTAAACAATTTTAAATAATTTAAAAGAACATAAATTTTAAAAAAATAGTCATAAAATACACAGCCCTTAATGCACTGAAAGATAAAAAAAAGTATGGCCTGTGGATATAACATAATATATATTTCGTAATTTGATTACAAAATATTATTAAAATAAATATTTTTAATTTTATTTTATTTATAATATTTTATATTTAAGGAAGTTGCCCAAAGCCATTTTTTTTATTATTAAAATTCCTATTTTAAATTAAGAAAAAACTAACAAAGATGATTTTTCTCGAGGCTGAAACCATTACAGATCGATTTTTCTTTATAAATGGTGTGAATCCTAGAGCAGTTTTTAATATATCTCAAATAGAAATATATACTAATATACAATTTTTGCTAGTATAATAAGATAAGATAAGATATATATATAAAGGTAGTAAACACAAATAATATAAATAAACAAAATATATTAAAAGTTTGTTTTAAATTATTATAAATAGCAAAAAAATGAGAATGAGTCCATTGTATAATAAATATAATATAATTTAATATAAAAAAAAATCTATTCAGTTCAATTATGTTAGGATAATCCTTGTTATGTGTGATTCTGTAGTAATAAATTTCATATTATTTCAGATTTAGGTTATGTAATGGAAAATATTTATAAGAATAATTTACTGATAAATTACTATCAAATTTATATTAATAAATCTAAAAATGCACCATCAAAACAAAAAATGTTATAAAAACTAATCTTAAAATGATATAAAGTTATATTTAAATTGAATAAATGATATTAACAGTGAGTAAAGGAAGTGTTTGTTTAAGAAAAATGATAGGGAAAGAGAGAGAGGGAGATGAATCAAGGGAAATTGTTTACTAAATGTATATATTCTAGTGATTCATTTCAGACCGGGAAACTGGAATAAAAACTGGTCCGCCACCACAAATAAGTACTGACAATCGATGACCTATTTTTTATTAACTCAAAAAAAATTTAAATTGTAAATAAATTAAAATTAAATATGGTGGATAAATTGAAAATATATAAAATTTAATTAAATTTACATAATGTTAAAAAAAAAGAAAATTAATCATCCAAAACATAGATTAAATTTTTATATTAGATTAAAATCAATTTATTTATAAATTGTATATAATTTAATAAGTGAGTAAAAACAATGAGAATAACTATATCTCATTAATGACATTGTGTAAAATTAATTAATGCGCGCGCAACCGTGAGTTTATCAATTCATATTCTGTACTAAAATTAATATATAGATAGATTTTTAAATCAATATCAATAAAAAAAAACATATTTTTTTTGTGTGTGTTGTTGTGGAAGAAAACATAATTAAAAGTTTTAATAGAATAATATTTAATAAATTTCAAATTAATATTGAATGCATATATTAAATTAAATGCCCATTATATGATATATATTAAATTTTGAAGATCAAGAGAATAATAAAAAATTATTTAATGTTTAATTAAATAATATTTATTTTAGTTAATTCTTTCATAAAAAAATCTTTCAACTATAATGTTTACAATAATTTACCAATATATATATATATATATATATATATTAATTATATTAACACACTATGAGTGGGGCGGGTATTTAAACCCGTTGCCACTTATATAATATATATTTTCCCTTGTGTCACTTAAAATTACTTATTTTAAACAATAACTAATATATATCCCTCATATAAATGGCAACGGGTATAAATACCCGCCCCGCTTATAAGTGGCAGTTCCCGCAACGGGTACAAATACCCGCCGCGCTCATAGTGTGTTAATATAATAACATGAATAACATAAATTAATCTAAATAGAAGGAAATCTGAGTTTCTTAAAATTCTTTAAAAATATTGTTTTGAAATTTGATTAAATAACTATTCTTTATTTAAATAAGAAATAAAAGAAACTTTCAAAATTTTATTTAAATACTTTAAGAAGAGCTCTCGGTATATAATCACACACATAATAAATAAAAATATAATTAAATGGATGTTCCCAAAAAATCAAATAGTACATTAAAATAAATTAAGTGATAAAATGATTAATTTATTAAATAAGATTTCAATTTCAGATAAGCGTTGATTAAACATTTTAATTTATAAAATTATACTTAATATATAATAGCATATACAAATCTCAGGTTTCCTTTAGGACAGGTATGTAATAGTTGTCAGTTCCTATTTTATCGTGAATTAATATGTTGTTTTTAAAAATTAATGGCATTCATTTTCAATATCAAGTTTCCATATTTTTCATTCAAAAAAAAAAATCAAAAATTTCATCAGAGAACAGACTTAAAATATAATAATAAATTAATATTTCTATTTCCCAATTTTTCGAAATAAAAGCCAATTTTTTTGCTATTTTATTAATAATTAATTTTATTTATTAGTGTTAAAGACCCACATATATCGTTATATTTTTTAACCTTTGGCTATGGGGAAGTTTGTTAGATCAGTATTATCACATTTGGCCTATGATTGAATTAAATACTTAAGTATGTATAGAATAAATTACAATTGGGTGATATTAATATTTGTTTAATTATATTAAGCAATATGTATATCATAGGTAAAACGGAAATATAAAAATAAGTATTTTGAACAATTAATTTTATATTAATATATGAAATTATTGCATAATTTAGAACAAATCAAAGCACATAGTTATGGAACTTCAGGACGAGGTTTCAAACCTCCCTACATTCACAAAAATTTAAAATAAATGTGGGATTCTATAAAACAAAATTAAGTTTTTCAAGAATTTTTTTTTTTATCATTCCTAAAAAACTATTTGTTTGGACAAGTGAATAATGTTAATAATTTTCATTTATGATAGTAATTAAAACAATCTTTCATTCAATATCAAAAATAAATAAATAAATAAAAGAAAGAAATATAATCATATATTTACTTTAGTATTGTGATTTCTTTCAGGCTTTTTATTATATATGACTAGCGTAGTGAAAATATTTGATGACCATTAATATGTTGAAAAATAAATAATATTATTTATATATATATATATATATTAGTAGGAGAGGGCTCTATGTGTATTTTAACAATGTAAGAAATGGAATCTACCGTTTGAGAAACACAATGCTTATGTGTATACATCACATTGGTTATTTGTTTTTGATATTTGTGGAAAATTTCAAATTACTAGGATAATTGGAATTGGAGGAAACTTTTATTCAATTAATAAAAAGAGTTTCAAGTTAATAAAAATATCTAAAAAAAATGAGCAAGTTTTATGTAATAATAATTTTTTAGATGTTTTATTTTAGAACTATTAGTTCCTAATTGTAATATAAAAATCTTCTAATATACATCGATACAAATATTAATAATTCATATTTATCAAAAAATAGACAACAAACTAAGGTGACTACAATAAAAATAAAAAAAGGGGTATAAAATTTCCTCATATCAAATTTAGCTAAAGGAAGGAAGATATAAAAAACAAATTTCAAATTTTATTTGTATACAAAAAATTTCTAAACTTTTAAATTGTCTATTAATTTAAATAAGTTGACCTGTGGCCAGATCCGAATCGACCGACGGTTTGAAGTAAATTAATTTCCAGCTACAGAAACAATTTCAAATAATTTTAATATATCTATTAATGTAATAAAATAATAAAAAACAGATATGGATACATAAATAATAAATATAAACATTTTTAATTTTATTTTATTTATAATATATATGCAAGACCAGGCTGTGACGTCATGAATGGCTGGATGACTTCATATAATTTTAAATCAAGAAAAAACTAATAAATATGATTTTCCCGAGGATAAAACCAATACAAAGTGCATGATTCGTGGTGATATATAAAAAAATTTCCTCATGTGAAATTTGGTGTGAAAATAACCCTTCCCTTCCTATCGTCGATCGCTAATACTACCACTTCCGGTTTTCGGATTTGCACCAAAATTGATCAATTCATCCTACTGATGCATTAAGTAAATATACCAAATTTCATCAAAATCCGTTGAGCCTTTCAGGCTATACACATCTATACGGACGGACAGGCAGACGGACAGACGGACGGACGGACAGACGGACGGACGGACAGACATCATGCTAAAAATACTTTTTTCTGTTTAGAATATGCATTATTCGTGGAGATATGTAAAAATCTCCACATGTGAAATTTGGTGTGAAAACAATACATCCCTTACTATCGTCGGTCGGTAAAAATAAAAATGAACATATCAAATGTTTTGTGTTTTATGTGTTTTGTAGTTAAATATATTTTCAAACATTATATTGAAAAGAAAAATAATATTTCAATGTTCTTTTCACACCACCTAATATGATTTATCAATTCTATCATTTAAATATCAATTAGGGAATTCCCTTTTTGATTGACTTGCCAATTATTATTAATATACCTATTTAACATTATTTACACATATATTTCTACATAATCTTAAATTTATTATCCAATTTTCGAATCTTATTAATATTAATATAAGAAGCTTAAGGGCACAGATAGTTAAGGCTTTGAGTTCCGCTCATTTATCATTCAACTTTTATGTTCTTTAACCCTATTAATTCATATTCATACATAAAAGATCCAATCAAGGTGGATAGAGCCGTTTTCACAGGGACACAGCCAGTAAAACGATGAAATTCATCTTCAGTCACTTTCATGCTTTGCAAAGCACAGATAATATATTGGAATTAATTACAGTATCAAGGAAATATTAAATAATTAATAAGATTAAAATTTGTAAATTTATAATAACTAAACATAACAATATATAAATCGCTCAAATGTGAGACTGTAGTTCCCATTGAAGTAGACTAGAATAAGAGTTAAAATATATACATATATATATATATTATATAACAAATATATCTATGTGTTTGTATACTAGGAAAATATTTAAGAAAATTAATTTATAATAAATAAATAAATAAATAAATAAATAAAATATAGATAAAAAAGTGAAAACTATCAATAAATTCTATACAGATATATATCAAATAATAGGTCAACTTAATCTAATCCAATCATAATCTAACTTTTTAACAAAATTATAGGGTCCTATTTTTTATCTAATATTCTATGATAAAATTACTTATTTTTTACAAAAATAAATAATATCTAGCTCATTTAATGTTTTTTTTTAGAATTTAAACAATTATTTATTGATAATAATTATATACTAATCATTTAGGCATAGGACGGAAATTAGAGTTTAGAATGCTTTAAATTATATAAATATATAGGCAGTTTTATTAAATGATATCATCATTTTATTGGATTAAGATTTGAAATGACAATTATAGATTAATATAAAATAATACAGATAAAAAATGATGTATATAATTTACTTATTACATATATATATATATATATATATATATATATATATATATATATATATATTATCTAAAGATAATAGAATCAAGGTGATTAGTATTGAGTGAGAAAGGAGTTCCGTTAAATTCTTTTTCCTTAATTCAGTTATATTTAAAAAAAAATTACCCGATAAAAGCTTAATTGAGCAATGAAATTTGTGGATGTTGTTCTAAACTCTCCAAGTGAAGAAAAATTTAAATAATTAAATGTCGAATTCAAAGTCGAAAAATAAATAAAATTAATTAGTTGCTAATAGTTAATAATTAATTAATGCATTTAATTGATTTATTTATTTTATTAATATGATTATTAATCATTGTTTAAAATTTATTTTTTAATATTTTTTTATTTTATTTTATTTGGTTATTTTTTACTATTTATTTATTAATATAAAAAATAGAATGGATTTAAGATAGAGAAAGATAATAGAAAAAAATGTTTGTCTGTCTCAGTATGAGATCTCATTTGTCATTTCAATGTATATCCCTGGGAGGTATATTTTTTTTATATAAGTTAATTATAAATAATGAAGTGCTTGAATATTAAAATATTAAACAATAATACACTATAACACTTAACATTTTTTTTTTATAAAATAATTAACTATAAAGTTATAAAAAAAAATTATAATTATATTTCTCTACTTTCTTTTTTGTTATTTTTTCATTTTTTTTTTTTTTAAATTATAAAACAATAAGTTTTTCTTTTGTATTTCAATGTAAAGAGAGAGAAATAAACTTAATTTTTATGTAAAAATTTAATGAAGTATATTGCCCTGGTTACAAAGATAAATTACAATATCAGGTTAATTTTTTTTTTTTTTTCAAACAATCTATAAGAAAATTTTTGTATTGTATTGACTTTTCTAATTTCTTAAAACCTGATTAAGTTATGCAGAAACTTACAAAAGAAGACCTCAAAATGATTCTTTCCTCTTAAATATAGTTTTTCATAAGTCTGGAAATATCTAAATGAGTAATTTTGACACCATCTTTTGTTGAGTTCACTTTTAGTAGTTTTTCAGTTCGTTTCTAGTATCATGAAACAAAATAATTAAAAAAAAAAAAATTAAAATTCTATCCTTTAAGAAGTTGTATTTATGTCTAATTTTCATAAATTATACTTAAATAAATATAATTAATTAATTAATTAATCCTCCTAATCAGTGGCGTAGCGTGATCTATTATGTTGAGGGGAGGGGGACACGGCGTGGTCCGGGGGTAAGAAAAAAATTTGACAATATTTATACGTAATTTAAAGATGTTTTTTTTTTTCTTTTGGGTTCTCAGTTACAAAACTAATCACTTTTATTTATTTTTGGTACAATGTTTGGGGGGCACGTGCCCACCTACCCCCCCCCCCCGTGTCCCACCGTCCCAACGCCACTGTTCATAATTATCAAAATATTTATTAAGAGAATTTTTATTAAAAGACCACATTATTTGTATAAAATAATTTAATTTAATAAATAATTTAATAATTTAATAAATAATTTTAAAATTTTATAAAATAATTTAATTTAATAAATAATTTTATACAAATAATGTGGTCTTTTAATAAAAATTCTCTTAATAATTATCAAAATAACCACAAAAGCTTTAATAAATATATCAAAATATTTAATTAAAAATAAAACATTAAAAAGCTCCATATTTGAGGGCACATATTTCTTAAATATATATGTATTTACTAAATATATCTCACTATTAAAAATATAAATATCAATAGCCCCACCGATCCCTAAGAAAATTTATTTATTCAATTTTAAACAATTATATATACATTTATATATTTATAAGTATATGTAATAAAGAGTGTGTCTATTTATTTATTTATTTATTTATGAGAGACTAATCATGAGATAATTTAAAGAAAACATTATAAATAAGAACTAAATCGTTCTATGTTTATGTGTATCCATGGGTATAGGATGTGCATACATCCACGTCTGACAAAGTAAACTGCGAGGCGATTGGATTGAATTGAAAAAAAAAATGCAACGGTAGAAATGGCATTGCCGGATCTGGCCTACGCTGCTCATTAATAAAATGTGATTACAAATAGAGAAATAGATCTTTAATACTAAAATTAAAATCATTTTGATTGATTATCATATTAATTAAAAAGCTTATAGAACAAACGGTATTAAGAATGTAATTAATTTATGCCCTATTTTAATTAATAAACAAAATCATTCTATTTTACAATTGTTTTTATTTTAGTTTTATTTTCTATCAGGGACATTTTGCAATTAATGAGAATATTTTAATTATATATATATCAATAATCAAATAATATATGTCGATGTTTCTGTGTTTGTTTCATATAATGTTATCCGTCTGAAGATAACAACATTGAAATATTGCACTTAAAATATATTTTATTTATTATTACTATAATTATATTAATTTAAATTTAAATTTAAATTATAATTTAATTTTTTAAAAAAAAAGTTAATTATATATTTAGATATGATTTTTTTTAAGTAAGTAAAATTCCCTTCAAAAATTATAATCTAAAAAATTTTCTAGTATATAATAATTTTATAATTCTATTCTATTAGAAAATTTATAGATACCATGTAATTTTTTTTTATATGTATTATCAGTCCATCATCCATTAATCTTAATTATATAAAACTTTTCAGATTGATGAATATTATGGAATAAAGAGAAAAACTTACAATCATATGCTAAGGTGTTGATTGCAAAGCAGGTAAACAATTCCGTTTATTTTTTAAATAAATAATAAATTAAATGATAAAATAAACAACATTAAAAAAACCTATTAAATTATGCATTTTGATCATTCTTTCATTCATTCATAACTACATTCGATTGAAGAGAATTGAATTGAATATTTATGGTATTCTTTAAATAATAAATTCAAACAAGTAAAAACAAAGATTTCATTAACCCATTTCATAAATAAAAACCAGACCAATGAATTTAGAAAATTATGGATTTAAATTCAAGATTATCTTGAAATATGTTGTAAGGTATGTTTAAATAAGTTGACCTGTGGCCAGGTCCGAACCGACCGACGGTTTAAAATAAATTAATTTCCAGCTACAGAAACAATTTCAAATAATTTTAATATATCTATTAATGTAATAAAAATCAGATATGGATATAACATAAATATTTTTAATTTTATTTTATTTATAATATATAGCTGAAGTAGCCGGCGTTGCCGGCGTTACCCGAGGCTGTGACGTCATATAATTTTAAATTAAGAAAAACATAATGAAGATGATTTTTCCCGAGGATAAAACCAATACATTCGTGGTGATATGTAAAAAAATCTCCTTATGTGAAATTTGGTGCGAAAATAACCCTTCCCTTCTTATCGTCGATCGCTAATACTACCACTTCCGGTTTCCGGATTTGCACCAAAAGTTGATCAATTCATCCCACTGATGCATTAAGTAAATATACCAAATTTCATCAAAATCCGTTAAGCCGTTCAGGCTGTACACATCTATACGGACGGACAGACGGACAGACGGACGGACAGACGGACGGACAGACGGACAGACGGACGGACAGACATCATGCTAAAAATACTTTTTTCTGTTAAGAAAATGCATGATTCGTGGAGATATGTAAAAATCTCCACATGTGAAATTTGGTGTGAAAACAATACCTCCCTTACTATCGTCGGTCGGTAATAAAAATTATTATAATTTTTAGGAAAAATTGTCCTTATAATCTCTAATAACTATTAGTATAATTAACGTAGGTTATATTATTTTAAAAATAAATTGATATTTTATTTTATTGATTTTAGTGAATTTCTTAAAAAATCCTAAAGATTAAGCAATTATTACAATTATTATGATTTATACAAATAAATGATTTATATTTAATATTATATCCAGTTATAATTAAATTTTATTCCATCTAAAAGGTTATTTTATTTATTTCTATATAGAAAAAATTTGTATTTTTTATAATTTTTTATTATAATTTCATAAGAAAATATTTATTTATTTAATTGTTAATTATTTATAAAAACCAAAAAAAAAAAATAAAGTTAATTCCCTTTTCTAAATTTAATTGACTTGTCAATTATTATTTAATGATAATAATTAAATTAATTAAATTAAAAAATATTTTTTGTAAATTTCATATTTAAAATTATATACTAATTTATCAATAAAATTAATTAATATAATTAGAATTCTATAATTGCCTATAAAAGACAAAACAATTGAAATAGTAATATAAATATTCATAATTTTAAAAAATCAATATAAAGTTTCTTATAATCGAATGGAATTATAATAAAATTAAAATGTTTTTGATATATTTTTTGTATTTTAATCTTCATAGTATTATAGCATATCAACTAACTCATTTAAATTGATTTTATAATTTATAATGTAAGGATATATTTATTAAATACTTAATTATTATTATTAATCAGATTATCATTATTCCAAAACATATTTAGGAATCAATACAATAGATTATATATTATTGTATTTATTCATCTATGAAAATAATTTTAACTGAAATATCTGTGATTCCTATAATTTTTAAATAATTTTTATTCAAATTCACATTAATGGATAATTAAATTTAAAAAATACATTTTTTTAAATTAATCATTATTCAAAATATTTAGAAATGTAAAGCTCAAAGGTCATATCATTATATTATAAAAAATTAATTTTATTGGTTTTTAATTATTAATTTAGTTTTTCAAAAAATAGAGCATAAGAGAAAATAAAAAATAAATAGGAAATAATTTATTAATAACATGTTATCAATATTAAACAAGTATAGTTATTAGAATATCAATAATAAATTATGATATCTTGCTTTATTAATTGAAGCTACCATTAAAAGATTAATTTAATGATAATTTCATAAAATATAAATATTGATAACCCTTCAACACTATTTTCTAATGTTTGAGTAGGAATTAAAAAAAATAAAAATAAGTTGACCTGTGGCCAGGTCCGAACCGACCGACGGTTTGAAATAAATTAATTTCCAGCTACAGAAACAATTTCAAATAATTTTCATATATCTATTAATGTAATAAAAAACAGATATGGATACATAAATAATAAATATAAACATTTTTAATTTTATTTTATTTATAATATATATGCAAGACCAGACTGTGACGTCATGCATGGCTGGATGACGTCATATAATTTTAAATCAAGAAAAAACTAATAAATATGATTTTTTTCGAGGATAAAACCAATACAAAATGCATGATTCGTGGTGATATATAAAAAAATCTCCTTTGGTGTGAAAATAACCCTTTCCTTCTTATCGTCGATCGCTAATACTACCACTTCCGGTTTCCGGAATTGCACCAAAAGTTGATCAATTCATCCCACTGATGCATTAAGTAAATATACCAAATTTCATCAAAATCGGTTGAGCCGTTCAGGCTGTACACATCTATACGGACGGACAGACGGACGGACGGACAGACGGACGGACGGACAGACGGACAGACATCATGCTAAAAATACTTTTTTCTGTTTAGAAAATGCATGATTCGTGGAGATATGTAAAAATCTCCACATGTGAAATTTGGTGTGAAAACAATACCTCCCTTACTATCGTCGGTCGGTAATAATAAATAGGGAAAAGAAAGGAAAGTGACAATAAAGTAATAAAATGACTGCTAATTAACAAATGGATATGTGATCCTAATGGATTTATAAAATAATTAAAGTATATTCACCGAAACAGAAGATAATTTTTTAATAATTTTACATCAATTTTGAGGGAAAATAAAAATGTTTGCAATGAAAACAAAATAATTATATATATAGTATTTATTTGAATTTTTAGGTTATATTTCTCATAAATGTATTTATTAAAGCTTTTGTGGTTATTTTGATAATTATTAAGAGAATTTTTAAACATGGATGAATTTTTAAGTATGGAACATAGTGTTGGATGAGTAAAATTTGTCATATTGAATGAAATATAATTAATCTAATATGTATTTATGTATATATCTTGATTATAGAAATAATTTACTATCTTTTTTATAGAGACATAATGCACTATAATACTTCTTGATTGTAAACGCTTGCTTTGACAATTGCTTCTGACTTCATGTTGAGATTAAGAATTGGCGGCAAAAATTGGAGCCAAAAATTGGCGCCAATATCACTGCCTATATAAGAGGTGACGTGTCCCAACATGCATCAGTCCGCTTGAATCGGAGCAAGCGTACGGTTACTTGAAAACGACTGCAGAATAAGCAGTTGAAACGTTGTACAATTATTTTAATTTAATAAATAATTTTATACAAATAATGTGGTCTTTTAATAAAAATTCTCTTAATATTTATTTGAATGTTTATTAATTTTTAGTTATTAAAAAATTATAATTTACTAGATGACCAGTCCGATATTATAAAATATTGCAAGTTATAATGTTACAAATTATGAAATAAAGTTAAATTTAATAGATAATCTAATTATATGCATAATAAATATAATTTTAAATACTCAAATATAAAATATAATACAAATTATATAAAAAACATATTTCAATTAATATATTTATTCATTGCGGGGATATAAAAAAGTTAATAATTCAAATTTTAAATAGATTGTCAATAAGAGTGGACGTTAATACCACCAAGAGAAATTAATTTTTAATTAATTAAATAAAAATTTTCAATATTTTTTCCGTTATAAACCTTTCTTTAAAAATATCTTCGTAACTGAACCAGAGAATGAATTTATTTAAATTATTATTAAGGGTAAAAAAATAATGTAATTGAAAAAATAAAAAAATAATTAAATACTATTTAAAAGAAAGGAAAATTCAAAAGGAATAAATAAGCATCAATTAAATTAAATTGTCATTAATTATTTAATCTTCATTATCGTTCTAATATAATTATACACGATGATGATTTTTTTAATTAAAATTATTCAGATTGCAAATTAAGACAATAATTTTATCTCGACAAACATATATAAGATAAGAAGGGGTCCCCAACCCTATTCCCATTTTAGATATGCCCAATAGAATGCAATGACAAAGATCATATGGACTTGAAATTTATTATTTATATAAATAATTTTTACATTATTATTTACTAATTTCTGGTTTAGGCACATTTTTCTTTATATTTTAAATAAGATTTCATGTAATATATTATTACTAGTATATCTTGAACTCAAAGATTGGGAACTGCTGCATAAGTATATTAATATCATATAAAAAAAATTTAAAAATTTTATAAAAATTTAGATATATATTAAGTCATTGATTTAGTAATTAAAATAATGGATTATCACACAAAGGTCATATAATCAAATAGGAAAAGATTAAATGAGAAGCTGTAGAAATTCAAACTAATTAAATAATTTCATTTTAAAAACGTACAAAAACAAATCCTTCAAAATATTAATTGTCAATGAGTTTATTTTAATAAATTTTGTTTTTTTTTTTTAAATTTTTTAAATTTATTTTGAAATTTATTGGAATTAACTTGAGTACTAAAAATATGATTGATTTATTAATAATGTGACAAATTATCAATTGCATGTATGGTTAAGAATTGTTTTGAAAAATAACAAAGAATTCTAAAAGATCCATTAAAATTTCTTTTTGGTATAATTAAATATTGTAGAAAATATAGTAAGAAATATATTTTAATATTCTATCTGCATTTATGAGCCAGAAAACAAATTAAGGGCAGTTGCATTTTTTTTAATGATTAATGATAATTTTTAAGTAAAGACAGTAAGATAATTATCTTGAAGATTAATTTATTAAAAAAAATTATTAATCATAATGTTTTACTGAACTGGTGAAATGCTTTAGATCTATTTTAATGAGAAGGGAAAGGATAATTCTAATAAATTAGAAGAAAATCAGCGTTTTTATTTTTACAACTAAAAAAAATAAACTATGGATTAGAATAAATAATATAATAAAAATAAATAAATAAACATTCAACTAATAAAATTTAAAAAATCGATATCTATTCAGATTAATCAAACAGTTCCATAAAAAGGAATCATTGATGAATTATTTACTTTTTTTTTTTGAATTAAAAAAAAAAATATTTTCGACAATAAATTCCTTCTTAAAAATAATAATAGGTTCATTGTTAAGACCTTTGGGAACAGGGAAGAGTGGACAAAAATAGACAATTTAATATAATAAAGAGTATTGTTTTAAAAATTCTGGAGGTTATATACTACTATAGCAGTGATGGTGAACCTATGACCCACCCAAACATTTTAACTGACCCACACTTTGATTTTTAAATTTTTTTCAATATGGTTCTACAAAAAAAAGTTAAGATGATTTTGTGGCCAAACTTATGAACATTTTCGATTTTTTTCAAAATAGTTCTAAAAAAAGGTCAGATGATTTTGCGATGCTGCTCTGTATATGATTGAAAATTGGGCCGTGATTTATAAAAAATATATATTGTATGTGATTTTCTTTATTCCTTTTATAATTACATACTTAGTGACCCACGAGCTAGATCTAAAAAATATGATGATTAAAATAAGACCCACTTCTCAAAAAGGTTCGCTATAGTATCAATTTAATGTAAGCAGTTAATATAAAAATCATATCAATATATATATATTACTAAATATATATAACTACATAATCGTTTTATGTTAAGTTTAAAAAAAATCATAAGATTTTAAAATAAATTATATTAGAAGAAAATCATTTCTAAAATATTATTTTCAAATAAAACGTTAATTTATTATGTATAATAATTTATGTTGACGATATATAAGCATTTATATATAATAATAATTTTATTTATTAAAAAAAAATAAAGTTCAAAAAATTGTGAATTTCAAAAAATAAAAAAAATGAATATTTATTTTTCATTTCATAGAGGTTTAGTGTTGTTAATTATTATATAATAATGATATAATATATAACAATATTGAAAATAAATAAATAAATTTTGATAAAATTAAAATTATTAAAATTTCTATTTTAGAAATAAACATAAATTCAAATTTTTTTCTTTTTAATATTGAAAGTTCAAACCTGGAAAAAATGTTAAAAATGTATATATTAAATAATAATATGACCAATATAATAATCAAAATAGGTTGATTATATGTGTATATATGATTGTAAAATTGAAAAGAAAAATAGAGAACTGTTTCTACAGCATTTAGAATCGGATGAATTAAAACAATTTATATGAAGTTGCTCTCATTATAAAACAGGATTTTCATAGAATAATTATGTTTGTCTGATAATAAACATAACCCCTTTAAATATATACTCCCATTTAATCAGTGTTATTAAGTTAAAGTTATATTATTTATATCTTTAAAAATAGCAATACCTGTAATTTAAAAATTTCCATTCGAGTAAAAGGAATTTTTATATCGATATTCATTCGATTCTTGATGATTTTTATATAAACAAATAGATTGATGATAATAATATTTATATTTTGAAGATAATTATGTAATAATTATTATAATGAGTATGAAAATTACAAAAATAATAGGGTGATTAAGAACATTTTCACGAAAGGTATGGAATAGTGATGATAAAAAGAAATATGTGTAGATAAAGTAAGATTTTTTTTTGTAAAAGGACAGCTCAGAGTGGCGAGCGTTGAGGTAGCCCCAGTTGTTGCTCTCAGTTGCTATCTATCTTCCTTCCCACTTCCCACTCGACAGACAGACGTGCATGCATTCCGAGTTCTCAATCTCAACATCAAGCCGACGAGGATGATGACTAAAAAGCATACAGCTAGCTCTCACACGCATATGACAAATTTAAGTGGAAATTCACTTATTTACCTTGTCAATTTTAAAATAAATCTCGCATATTAGAAAAGAAAATATGAAAAATTTTTATATTATAATAATATAATATCAGAATAATCATAATTAAATATAAACAAATTAAATTAAATTAAATTAAATAAATCATTTTAATTTACCTATATAAGGTGATTATGATCATATTCGTAAATAAAGATTTATAGATAATTTAACTTAATAAATAAATTTAAAATTGCATTCTGAAATTTATACATTTAAAATTATTAAAGTATTCAAAATTAATATTAAAACATTTTATTATTAAAGTTTGAAATATCTTAGAAAATATTAATGAAGTGTCAAATAATTTATTTATAATTTATAGAATAAGCAACGAATAAATAAATGATCACATCTGCCAAAGAATATATGATTTATTATAAATGAAAAAAATGTTCATTTAATTTCAATTATTTTATTAAAATAATAGAATGATGTATTAAATGAATGAAAAATTGAATAAAAATATTTTTCGGATAATGAGCCTTTAATAATAAAGACAAATGATAAAAGTATATATTAAGGGTTATTTCAAACATCCATTATTAAGATTCAAATAATAATCTTATGAAAAGTTGTCAAAAAATTTATTTTAAGAGGAAAGGGATTTAAAATTGAATTTACACAGCTTATACTCCGATCCTATAAATGTTTATACATTAAATTTAAAATTAATATTAATTTAAAAAATCTCGAAGTCGAAATTTTTGACGATTCCAATACTTCCCTTATACGAAGTATGCGGGAAAGTAAAAATCATCAAGTAATATTAAAAAGATATTTTCCCCCCAGATACTATTTTTGTTTAATAAAATTAATAATCTGATGAATAAAAATTTTATATTAATTATTAAAGATTTATGCTTTAAAGCTAAAAAATTTAAATTTTGTTTCAGATTAATATTTTTTTATTTAATAATAAATTAAATTTAAATCTAATACATTTATGATTATATAAAATTCATAAAATATCAGCGATTGGTAAAAATTAGTTAACTCAATCTCCTAATTTCAAATGTCGTTTTTTTCTCTCATTAAATTAACATACGAGAAAGAATTAATTAGGAAAAAATCAGCAAAAAAAAAGCTCTAGAAAATAATATTTACTTAAAATTCTTGAAAATTAATTTTTCTTATATAACTAAAATAATATTAAAATCTATTTTCAAATCATAAGCAAAGATATAAATTCAATTATATAAGAATTTTGAAATATATGTAAGCTTTTTATTTTTTAAATGTATCTATTTCATTTTTGTATTTTAATTTTTTAAATTGAAAATTATTTATAATTTTGTTTTATTTATTTTCTCTCGAAATGATAATCATGTTATAATAAGATATTTAAATAGATTCGCCACAAGTTGCGGTTTGAATGAAATGTCAAAGTTTTAGCGGGAAATTAAACAATACAAATAAAGAAAAGATTTATGATGTATCAAATTCAAAATATTATTAATTTTAAATGTTGAGTCATTAATATAGCATAAATATTCTTTATAATAAATACATTTTATTAATTTTCCTTAAATATATTAATTAAAAAAATACTTATTAAACTTAAGTCACAATTATCAATAATTTAAAATTGGTAAATATTTTTGTAAATTCAATTTCTAGGTCTTTAGTGTAATTAATTAAGTAAAAGATTTTATTTAATTCGAATGTCTAAGAATATAAAGTATTTTCATTATTTATATAGGACAACAATATTTCTAACTAATCAGCTGTCAATTACTTAATGATAAATAAAAATTTCTTTAAATATTGGGCAAACGTTTAGTTGAAATTAAATCATATTTTTGTCTATTCTTTAATATTCAAATGAGGTTAATATTTAAAACCAAGCCAATTTATTTGAATTATTTTTAGAAGAAAATGAATGTAATGGCCCTCTTGATACTCACTCTCTAATTTAAATTTAATAAAACAATAAATAAAAATATTTATTGTGCCAAAGAAATCGCGAATACTAAAAGCAAATTTTATAATAAAATGTCATTTAAAATTAATTTAAAGTAAAAGTATATTTAAATTATTTATAAATCACTTGAGACTAAGAATACAAAACCTAATGTTTCTCAGTTGGTTATTACTATTTTAATGAATGAAATTATATTCAAACACTAAAAATAATTTATTAAAATTAAATCGATGCAATACGAATAGACACTATAAAAAGTTAAAATTACTTTCAATACAAACGAAGTGAAAATTGTGGATGAATGTAATGTCATGAAATGTCAAATTACAAACTATATTACTACTACTACTGTATATATTCATTGAGCCAGTCAAAATAAATTAAATTAATTTAAGTTTATTAATTATTCATTATGAAATTATAATAATAATTTATAAGAAAAACAAAATTGTTAAATAAATTTTTATTTATTTATTAATTTATTTAATTAAAAAGCATGAATTTTTTTTATGTATTATTAATTTAAAGGTGGTTTTAATTTTATACCTGTATATATACTGGTATATATATAAATTTATTGTTTTTAAAAAATTGCATAGTGGGGGATTCATTGAATTTTTGTTTGTTTATGGCGTCATTTCAAGGTGGTTTTCCAATGAATATAACAAATATTAAATATTGAATGGTGTATTCTTTGGATGGCTAAGCCTACACGGTGTGTCGAGGAAACGAGCCAGCAAGAGGAAAAGAGAGAGCGTGAGAGGTTAGGAAGCTGCCGCCCGGAGGCACTCGGATATAAATCTGCTCTTTATAAACAAATGAGATGTCAAATGTTTACTTGACCATGATCATTTGTTGATTTTTAACCTAAAGCATCGATTTTTCGTAATTGAAAAAGAGAATGGTTTATGAATGAATATCATTGGGGAAAAGCATGCACAGGTGTGACAGTTGAGACGTTGAGATTTCACATTCCAACACGTGACGTTACCTTTTTCATGATGCCAGTCTTTCTTTTCGAGAACGTTGTATATCGTCGCAATTTATTATCAATATATTCCATTTTGATTTTAACCCGGCCTTTGGTTTTCTTGCCATTAGGCGGCGGGGTCTTTTTTTGGGTTTGTGTGTAGGAATCATCGGAAATGTCCACGGCACTACACTCGCCGGGCACCAACCCCATCGGACCCTGGCCGCCCATACCCCTATTTGCACTCACTTCGGCGTCAAAACACACGTCCGAGGAATCGCGTTTAATGCCACGACCTAAGCCGACACTACAAGTACTGGTGGGCATCGCCATGGAGGGCCGAGACACCGACGTCGAGGGCCGGTTATGTTGCTGTTGAGTCCCGTACATCTCCGGCGAACCGTCACCACCACTCAACAACGACATATTATTATTATAAACCATATTATAACGTGAATCCCTGGCACCACCGCTCGGTGTATTCATGTTTCACTCACTTGACATTGACATGCACTTTGAGGTTAGAAATTGACAGGTGGCGGGATGCGTCAACACCTTTCTTGGTTCATCGTCGCCCCGCAACTGCTCGTAATTTGACCTACGAGCCGCGCAGCCGTCGCTGATACAGATGGCGCGCAAATCACTATATAGTTCCTCCGCCAAATTTTTTTTTAATTTTCTCTTTAATCACACAATGTCAACTCAAAATTAAGATATTACCTACATACGTATTGATCAATAATTCAATTTTTTAATTTACTTTATATTTATACTAAATCTAAATAAAGATCCATATACGCGGATTGATATTCTATTCTATATAAAGCCGTCCCCCACTTCCATATTTAGAAGTCGCTGTTGCCAAATTAGGTAAACTTCACCTAATATGGTAAACAAAGATCCTCCCTTTGACAGATCCGCTCTTCATTTCCTAGTGATCGAAAGAATCGCGATGCCAAAATTAATAACCATTGTTATTAATAATTATACTGTCATAATAAAAACAAAACAAAAAAAAATAAAAATTAAATATTAAAGAAGAAATAAGCGCAATCAATTCAAAAAACATGCAATTCCTAGTACAAATATAACTCGAATTAAATCATAGGGTGTAAAATTAAATCCATTCATTGTATATCCAATGGTGCGGGTTTTGTCTTTTTTTAACTAATAGTAATGGCGCATCGCCAAATTGTTAATGGAAAAAATAGAATGATGAAATCAATGTTTTTCTTTTTCTTTAAAAATTATAATATAATATTTCCACAAGCGCTTCGCGCATGCAAGGGATTCATTTTTGTATCTTTTGCCAAATCATATATATAATAAAAAATAAAACAATTTTAACCAGAAAAAAAATTATAATTCATTTTTTTTATTAATTATAATATTATAAATACCAAATATATAAATATATAATTTTAAATACTAATAATACTATAAAAATATCTATAAATTAAATAAATTTAAAATTATATATTTATTGTATAAGTAGAATTTATAAATTTTTCTCATTTCTTGAGGTGAAATTTAAGATATATATTTATATAAAATTGCCTCGATTTAGTAAAATACAAATCTAATAATTTAAATTTTGTAGATCTAGCTCAGAACCTAATCAGATCTCTTTAAAAGATAATTATAAACTAAATTATTTTTTTTATAATTAATTAATTATAAATATATAAAAAATATTTATTTGAGCAATAATTTTCAAATGTTTTCTAGTGAGAGAGAGATTTTCCCTTGAATGAAATGTTATATCGTTACAATCTATATAAATTTAAATATTGTTTCTATCTTAATTGTTATATAAATTTAAAATTCATTGTTAGAAAAAAATCTAAAAAAAACTATTATATTATTTTTATAAAACCATTTTAATTAAAAACAATATGTTTAAATAAAGAGGTGTCAAAATAAACACCATATAAATCTTTTTTCATATAATATTATAAATAATATTCAGTTTTCGTAATGTCGCATCATTTTCCTACTGGTAACCCTAAATAGAAATCAGAACACACACTCAGAATTTTTATTTTCAAATATTAAATTAAATAAAAAATTATTTTTGGAAATTGTTTAATTAAAGTATGAAAAATAAAAATAACTACCTAATAAAGATTTATAATTAATAATTGACATTTAAATAATATCAATTCAATTGAATACTAAAATAGGTTAAAATTAATAATAGCAAGATTGCAAAAGAAAAACATAATATTATAATAATAATTTAACAAATAATACTATTTCAATCATATAATGAGGATATCATCATCAATATGTAATCATATTTATAAATAAGTCAGTTCAGTATAAAAACTGTTTTATTTTCGTCAGTTTTATATATATTCTTTTTAATTCAATAAGCAATAAATAATTTTCTAAAGTGTCCAAAGTAAATGTCATACATCTCTTCTAGCACATTAAATATCCCTGGTATCATTAAATCACTTATGGATCTTTAAATATAGATCAAATAATTATATGGATTGTAAGAATAAATAAAAAAAATTAACAGAAATATTCCGAACATCATGACATTCCAAATGATATAGAAAACTATTTTTATTTTCCAAATTTTTTTTTCTTGTTTTTATTATTTTCTGAAATATAAAATTTTTAGTTTTCTAAAACAATAAACTTATCAATTAATTTTAAAATATATAATGAATAATTAATACTTACTCTAAAAGATAAAGATAATTATTTTGAAAATTACACATAAATTAAGTATGATTAAAATTATATTCACATAACTAATAATCGAATTAGTTATTATAGAAAACAGACATACAATATCATTTAATTATTATATTATTAAATGACTGTTGCAGGAAAATCATCCAAATCGAAGCATGTTAGATACACATCTAAGTTTCAAAAATAGAATAATGAAATTGTATATTGTTGGTCATCTATCTGGAGGTCAGGTTTATTGTTTCACATGCTTTTTCTCTCTTCATCACCCCTCCTATAAAAAAAAAAATTATCAATTTTAAAAATACTTTTCAAGTTTGAAGAAAATATTTCACATATTTTTCTAAAATTAACATAAAGTCCACTTAATCTAGATATATTATTATTATTATTTTTATGATTTGATCTTAAATTAATAATTATTAATAACTAACAGAATATTTAATGAATTTCAAGATTAATTGAGTCATTTTATCGCGTTCTTTCTCCCATTCCCTTGTCATACTGCTAAAAATTGTTTTTATAAAACTTATAATATTTAAAAAATAATTCCAAAGTAAAATGTAATCATTATAATCTCTGAAGGTAGGAATGATGGGAATGAAAAAAACAACGACCTTTGCATTGGCTTTTATAGCTTAAGGGAAAAAGATGTTAAGGAAAATATTAGTGAAAGGTTTAAGTAGAGAGATTGATCCTTTTGACTAGGGTCAGGTTCTCTAATTGGAAAAACAGTTTCTATTACTCCTATAATTACGATTAAGTATTGAATTTTTAATTTTTTTGAACAAATATAAGAATATGAATAAATTATTCTCTATTTGAAAAAAATACAAATATAAATATTATTTATTATATTTATTTTACAAAAAATATTTTATTAATAATTGAATTAAATTCATATATGTTAATTAAAATAAAATATATACAAATCAATATAAAGTAGTTAATTTAACAATAATATGTAACATAAAATGTAATAAATAATTAGTAGATTTTGATTTATAATAAAATTAAAATTTAATATTATATGAAAAACGTACATTAAATTTTTTAGTAATTTAATTAGTTCTTTAATAAAATTTCATTGTCAATTATATTTAAACTTAATTAAACATAATTTAATATATAAAATAGTTTTGTTTAAAAAATTGTTTGTATCAAATACATATGTAAAAATACAGTAAGTATTTATAATTTTTTTTTTTATAGATTTTAAATTAAATTTTAAAATATGTAGATTTTAAAAAGTAAATGGAGTTAAAAAAAGGAGGCTATTATTAAAAATGAAATTATTAACATCATATGAATGATTTTATTTTTAATAATTATAAGACCACATTAATTAACTTTTAAACATATCAACAAAATATTTATGGAGGTTTATATATATATACATATCATTTAGCTGAATAATTTGTTCAATTATCTACGATTAGAATGTTGAATAATAATAATTTTATATAGATAAGCTAAAAAATATTTAATAGATATGTTAGTATATTATATAAAGTATATTATACTAATATATTCTTAATTTAAATTATATTAAATTGATAGTAAAAATATGTAATATTTATGTTTTACGTCTGTATATTTATTTTTAAGATAATTTCAATTACATTAAATAAATATTTTTTTTAAATATGATAATAGAATTAATCGAATATAAATAAATATTAGAATGAGAAATATCTAAATTTATATGAAATAATTATGTACTATAATTAGGTTCTTAGGGAAGTTATTTCTTGTTATGCAACCAACACAACACGGATGAGCATCATTTCACTTATCTTGATGTATTTCTATAAATTTATTGTTTATTTTAATTATGATTGTAAAAAATAAAAATGTAATGAGAAAAAATAGCAAATTGGGTAGATGGTTGCATTCAATGAAAGGATTGGAACAGGGGTGTGGCACATACTTTTCAGTAATAATATTAAAAATAGAGAAGAAGATATAGAAAGAAAGAAATCAAGAAAGCACACACACACACACACAGGCATAGGAACTATTAAAATATCTAAAATACGCTAGCGCTACAGAGTTCCGTAACAAGAACAAAGATACTGTTCAAGAATTATTAGAAGGGATAAATATACAAAATAAAATGTGTATTAATAAAAAAAATATCAAAATATATGGTGTTAGGAAATAAAGACACCCACTGATAATAACGAAAGTCATCTAAAATGAAAAAAAATAGAAAAAAATAAAGAATAAAAATATTGGGGAGTGTAGTTTTTCTTATGGTAATCATTGAAAAAGAATATCCATAACTTGTCGAGGGAATCTGATGCCGTAGAGGAAGGAGATAAGTGAAGGATTTTTTAAAATATTGAATTAATGGGATTTTGGGGTTTGATTAGGGTTTGGGAGACAACTTCCTCAATTGAAGGCGAGGAAAAGTTGTGGCTCGCGTGAGCAGGGTTGCTTCCCTGAAATGGACCTATCTCTATCAGGATCATAGAGAGTGTCCACCCGTTATACCTCTGCTACGCAACTCGTTAAAGAGTACTTTTTTATTTTCATTTACTAAGGGTACTGACCATTTTCCCCATTATAAAGAGAATTGAATTAAAATTGAAGATTCCTCAAGAAATTAACACACTATGAGCGGGGCGGGTATTTGTACCCGTTGCGGGGACTGCCACTTATAAGCGGGGCGGGTATTTATACCCGTTGCCACTTATATAATATATATTTTCCCTTGTGTCACTTAAAATGACTTATTTTAAACGATAATTAATATATATCCCTTTATAAGTGGCAACGGGTACAAATACCCGCCCCGCTCATAGTGTGTTAAGATCCAAAACAATAAAATATAAGACCAAGTATTTGCAGCGAACAATAAATATGTAAAAATTTATTTTGTAATAGATGAATAGGAATTTGAGTTAATAAAAAAATTGAGGTGGGGGAAGGATGCGTTATGAGATTGCAAGAAAAGGATAGAAATATTATGAAAGGTGTTTGTGTGAATCAAAGAATAACTGTTTTGGGGATGTTTTTATATATCAGAGATAATGAAAAAGAAATGGTGTAAAAGTTTGAATAAATGGAGAACTGATAAGGGTGACAGATGTGAGTGGGTAAAATTGTTGAAGTTGAGACGATGTATGAATAGCGGGGTGTGGAGATGAAAGAGAGAGAGAGAAGAGCAAAATTTAAAGACGAGAAACCGATATAATATTAAATTTATGAAAAATTTTAAAATTGAATTGAATTTGTAATATAATATTTGTACTAAAGATTCCAAATAAGAAAGTAAAGAAAGAAATAATAAAATAATAAATAAATATAATAAAAATGTATTAAAATGAATGAAATGTCAAATATTAATTTTATAGATTAACAATTAATAAATTAATTAAATATTAATTGCAATCACTCTTTGAACTTTATTAGGACCTAAGTTTATTATTATTTTAATATTTAAATTCTAAATGAAATCGAGAAGTTCATTTTAAACATTCTTAACTTTATTTATTTTTTTTTAACTTTTTGTAACATTTTGTATTTTTGAAATATATTATTGTATTATTATATTAAATATTTCTGAACTTGTTTAGGTTTGAACTTTTTTATCTACATTCCACGGTTAGAAGGGCTTGGATATCACTTTTTTACTATCTCGCCAGAGATAGTATTGCGATCACAAAAATTCTCGATGTTGAGATTTTGATGTTTTTATACGTTTTGAAGGTTCCTGAATCACTAAGGTTGAGAAAAATGTCTGTGTGTGTGTATGTGTGTATGTATGCAAAAACGGTTTGAGCTAGAATGATGAAATTTGGTACGTGGGCATTATTCAAAATTCATAGTTTTCTATCAACTTTTGAGAAATGTAGCTTAACTGGAAGAGGGTCATTACCTACAACGTTTTGATTTTTTTCTTCTGAAGTGACCGTAAAAATAAAGATATATGTTTATTAATTTTAAGTTATATAATTTTTCACATGATTATAAAATTGGTATATATAGAATTTCAGCTTGATTGAGTCGCTGAAAGTACCAGAATTAATTTTTTAACAATGCAAATCTCACGCGCCAACACGTGACGTGGTGCCATCAACAAAGAGCCAAACATGCGCTGGTTTAAAAAATATTATTTATTAATTTTAATTTATAAATTAATTAATTTAATTTAAATTAAATTAATATGTTATTTAATCCAATTCAAATTTGCGAGATAGTCGAGTGGAGACACTCCAGATTTTTTTTAATTTACTAGAATTATTTTAATTTTAAGTTATATTATAAATAAATTAATAAAATAAAAAGAAAATTTAAAAGGTTACAGAGAAGTTATGAGAAGAGAAGGGTGAGTAAAATATTTCCCTATATGAAGTCAGGTGATTACTTTATACATTGAAATAAGTTACGTTTTTCCACTTATTCCACATCTTCAGTAATTTATATATATTATTCCTATTTAATTATTTATTTTTATTTTATTATTTGTTAATTTTCAATCTAAATTATTTATTTTGCTAAAAATAATTTATTTTTTATTATATTCTTACATTTATTAACAACTAATTTATTTTACAATATATATATAAGATATATAATAAAATAGGACACTATATAAAAACAAATGTGAAAAGATTGTATTTTTGAAATATTTTTGAAATATATTTCTTTGAAATACCAAAACCAATCTTTTATTATATTCCAGTTATTTTCATAAATAGAAACTTAACCAATGGTATTTATTTTTTTTTTTTGAAATTCGTTTACAAATATAATTTTCTTGATTAACAGCATTAACAAAATACAAATATCAAGTATCTTACAGTGGCGTATGAGAAGTGTGGGTTCCTTTTGTATGCATTTCTCAGTGGGAAACTCCCAAAGCTACAAGTTTACTTTTCACAGGCTATAATTATTGGAAGAAAGTAAATGAGACACAGACGGGGAGTAAAAGAGGATGGATATACAGTTTAAAAATATAAAAGACACAAATAAACAATAGCCTAGAGGAAATTTGGGATTTACTTTTGGGCATAATTTTTTTTTTTTCTTTATTTTTTCTTTTATTAAATCTATTAATAATTCATTTTTCATAGAATATAATGAACGTATATATAGAATTTGGCGCCTAGTCAAAAATACTCTAAAAATGAAAAATCTTTAACATACAAAAATGAGACAACATATTGAAATACATGCTAGAAAAATTTATCGTACGTGAGAAATTATTTTACAAATTTTAGGCCAAGATATCAATTCATGGGATACTATAAAATAAATTTTATAAATTAAATTAAATATCTTAAATATATATGTGGTTTAAAAATCTCAAGAAAAATATACTTTATTCCCTTTTACAATCCTATTATAATATATATAATTCCAATTAAATACTTCCTATAGAATCTGGGTGTTTATCATTCAGTCACACTCTGTTTACTAAATACTGTTAAGAATCTTATTTTGTAAATTTCGACAGTGTTAGAAGATTATTTAAATATATTAGAAAAACAACGAATTTGTAAATCTAGATTATCTTAAATTTAATATATCAAAAATATAATATCTAATTTAGAACATTTTTAAAAATATACATTTATTAAAATATAATTGCATTTTAATAAAATTGTTTTTATTGTATTCTTGTTTCGGAATTATTTTTGTTTTTCGATATTTATGTTCTAGATATAAATAATAAACTTGGCAGAAGAGCCGAACTTATAACATTTGCCCCCCGGGACGTTCTCCAAATTGCCGCCCATTCAAAGTCAATCAAATGGTAGTTTTGATAAATTAATAAACATAAATAAATAATTATAATTAAGAAATATCATATGTTTATTTAAATTATGTAGTAATAATGGAGTCCTTCAAAGTTATAATATATACTTGCACTTATATAAGCAATTTGAATAAAAAATACAAGCTTCTATTTTAAATGTCACAATTAATTTAAGGAGATTACAGACGCCGGGCCTTTCAGACAAAATAAATTGCCAACAATCATTTTTAATTTATAAATAAATAATTTTATATCATTTGAAAAAATATATAGTGACGAAAAATGTAATCGCTATGAGGGCGCTGTTGTCGGGCAATCAACCGGTTAAGAAAGCCTATTGCCTGTCAAAAGCAATCCCCTGGCGATAACATTTTTCCGTTACTATACATATATGTTCTGGTAAACTTTTTTATGAACCAACAACAAATTGAATTTACAATTATATCTCTAATATTTATTTTAAACAAAGCCAATAATATTTAAACAGTATGGCGTTTAAGGCATTGGATGCCGACCTGCCTTTAAATATCATCAATAATATTAATAATAATAATATAAATAAGTTGACCTGTGGCCAGGTCCGAACCGACCGACGGGTTGAAGTAAATTAATTTCCAGGTACGGAAACAATTTCAAATAATTTTAACATATCTTTTAATGTAATAAAAAACAGATATGGATATAACATAAATATTTTTAATTTTATTTTATTTATAATATATAATTAGGTGCTGGCTATGACGTCATGAATGGCTGGATGACGTCATATAATTTTAATTAAGAAAAAACTAATAAAGATGATTTTTCTAGAGTATAAAACCAATACATAGTGAATGATTCGTGATGATATGTAAAAAATTTCCTCATGTGAAATTTGGTGTGAAAATAACCCTTCCCTTCCTATCGTCGATCGCTAATA
Source organism: Labia minor (assembly GCA_963082975.1). Lineage (NCBI taxonomy): Eukaryota > Metazoa > Arthropoda > Insecta > Dermaptera > Spongiphoridae > Labia > Labia minor. Next base: position 28,283,648 of record OY720350.1, on the reverse strand, counting down.
CTACCACTTCCGGTTTCCGGATTTGCACCAAAAGTTGATCAATTCATCCCACTGATGCATTAAGTAAATATACCAAATTTCATCAAAATCGGTTGAGCCGTTCAGGCTGTACACATCTATACGGACGGACAGACGGACGGACGGTCAGACATCATGCTGAAAATACTTTTTTCTGTTAAGAAAATGCATGATTCGTGGAGATATGTAAAAATCTCCACACGTGAAATTTGGTGTGAAAACAATACCTCCCTTACTATCGTCGGTCGGTAAAAATTCTGTCATAAAATATGAATCGAAGCCAACTCCACTGGAAGATTGTAAGAATGAATAATGAGGAATTATATGATCTCTAGGCATCTCCCAAATTTAATGTTATAAATGATTACCAAAGGATAGCACGATCTCTAAGCATCTTTATTAAATGTTAGAAAGAACTCATAACAAAAGAGCTGTGGTAAAATAAAAAATACGATTGTAAGATAATAACAAATAAATTTCTAATAAGGAAAATTAAATATGATCAAAATTTATATGATTTAATTAGATTTAAAGATGAGAGTTGTAACAACTCTCGTTGAAACATTGTAATATTTGTAGATTTAAATTATTTATTTAAATTGGTATTCATAGAACCTTTGATTTGAATATGAGAAATGATAGATATATAATATAATTTTAATGATGATGATGATTAAATTGTTTTTCAAAAATATCAAATACAAAGAAAACTATTTAAGTATATACTTTTGTTATTTATTTAAATGAATTTATAATACATATAGATTGAAAAATGAAAAATCTCTTCCTAAATAAACATTCAGAGATGATATCATGAAAAAATAAATATTTCTATAATATAACATCGCCCATAAGATTATTGAATATTTTATGGACGAGACGCGAAAACAAATGATCTTTAGAAAAAATACAATAGAAATAAAATGAATGAAATTAATTCATTTGTCTTACTATGCTAATTTAGTTTGACAAAAATTTCTTACACAGCACATTTTCTAGAATATAATATTTTTTTTTTAAAAAAAAAACTATATTTATAGGATCTTGAAATAAACTACGATAATCTTTCATGTAAAATTTTGTATGAAAAAAATATAAACAAATAAACATGTGAATAAAATACTGTTAAATGATAATAATGACAGTTTAAATGTGATACAAATGAAATTAATTTGCAACAAGTTTTCGAAATGTTAAATGTTTATTTATCTTATATAACCTTTTAAAGAGATTCTATTATTGTTGCGGGGGTGGATATTCTGAAACGATTTGAGGTCAGAAAGAGAGAGGCTCCTTCAAGGCATGTTTATTCATCTTTATTATTTCTTTTTTTTTAAGTTTCAAGGTGATATTACTTAAACAAATTAAAAAGAAATAGCAATGGCTTATAAAAATGTTTCATTCATAAAAAATAATCAATTTCTTTCTATACTAAATCTCGATTATGAATGTCTATAAATCACAATTATTAAAATAATAAATAAATAGATGATATATATATATATATATATAAATGTTGGTTTAGATTTCCGTGAATTTTATTACTATTATTATTGTTATCCTGGTGAGTATGTTTTCTCGACGTTTCGGCGCCCATTTTGGCGCCATTTTCAAGAGGTTATTTAGCTGGGAATATTTCTGGGGTTCTGGGTTTTGGTCTGTGTGAATGAGATTCGATATCGGGATTCCGAGTTGTTTATATATATATATATATTATATATAATCTATTTATATCTATCTATCTATATTTATCTCTGTGGCTCTACGGAACTCGAAAGTATTTGGCCGCATCAACCACATTTCTCCAAGTATCCCTATTCTGAGCCACAACCCTCCAATCCCTACCCTCTCCTATCTCTCCCACGTCCCTTCCTACATAGTCCACCCACCGCGTCCTTGGTCTTCCAAACGGACGTTTCCCAATTGGTCTCCCCACCAATATATTTTTCTCCATTCTCTCTTCTCCCATTCTAACCACATGCCCTGCACATCGCAGCCTTCTCGATTTTATTATCCTAACTATCTGGAGATGCATAAAGATCATGCAAATCCTCGTTATGCAGTCTCCGCAATTCCCCGGAGACCTCATCTATTTTTGGTCCATAAATGCTGCGAAGAATCCTATTCTCAAATACTCTAAATCTACTCTCGTCTTCCAGGGTCATAGACCATGCCTCACACCCATATAATACAACCGGCAAAATAACTGTTTTATATATTTTAATTTTAATCCCCTTTGATAATAATTTTGACTAGATAAGCCTCTTTACTGTACGATAACACGACGATTTACCCAGTTGCAACCTCCATTAAAATATTTATATTTATATATTGTTAATAAACTTATAAACAATAAATATAACAAATATAGTAAATAAATTGTTATTTTAGACCTTCTCTGCCCCCCCAACATAATAGATCACGTTACGCCGCTGTCTAGAACTACTATAGAATAATAAAAATTATATGTAATATATGTATGTGATATTGAAAATTGTATACAGAATTTTATTCTGGTAGTTTTAGGTGAAGAATCGATCTATATAAATCTTATCTTTTGGAAAAAATAATTTGTTTTTTTCTTAATTCAAGAAATTATTAATTACAACTGCATTAAATATACAAATTCAAACATTAACAATAATTCAAGGAGTCTTTGGAAAACATTTATTTTTATGAATATTTTTATTATTAATATAAGTATACTATTAGACATCCATGATTATATTTATTGTTTGAACCAACATATAAATGTATTGAAAAAAATGTATTGTATATTGAAAAAAAATGTGTTTTTGTGAGAATAACAAAATTAATATTAATTTTGTATTCATTGTCGAACATTTATTTGAATTCTGAGGAATCAGTTGAACAGCTCAGTACATAAATTCAAATTAAGTGATTTAGACCAGCCAAATTCTTGAATATTGATAAAACAATATACTCAATATACCCAATTTAGAAAATTTAAATTTTGATACCTATTGTTCATCTGAGGTGTCTATATCAGTGATTCCCAACCACTGTGCCGCGGCACTTTAGTGTTCCGCGAGATTTTCAAAGTGTGCCGCGAGACTACGAGACTCTTAAACTTTTTTTCTGAATTTTTTCAATTTGGTTTAAAAAAAAAGGTAAACCGTTTTTGGGACCACTTTTTTTCAATATGGTAAACTTTTACACTTATCTTTTCCTTTGTGTGCCGCCAAATTTTTAAACCGTTAAAAGTGTACCGCGGTAAAAAAAAAAAGGTTGGGAATCACTGGTCTATATTATATATTCATCGATTGAATTTAAAATTAATATGAAATAAATGCCTATAAAAAAATGTAATTATAATTATTTTGAAAGTATAGGTATCCTACAAAAGTGTACTTTTTGTAACACTTTTAATATCCCTTAGAAGAAAGCTATATATATATATATATATATATATATATATTCGAGTTTTTTTTAATATAAAATTAAAATATAATATTTATTAATTATTTATCGGCTGTTTTTTATTTGGAATCCAGGTAAATGTCAAAAATAATTAATTGATATATATTACAATACTTTAGTGAAATTTTTTTTTTGACATTTTCCGGTCATTTTTCCTTTTTATATTTCGGGGGAGGGGGGGCTACCGATTAATTTTTTTTTTACTTCCAAATATAGTATATTGTAATACTTTTAAAAAATGAATATAAATCACTTTTTAAAAAAGAAAAAAAAGATATAGATTAAAATTTATATATATATATATATATATTTATTGATAAATTTAATAATTAAAATAGTTTTACCTTATCGACAGTTAAGAAAAATGATTTGTGATTAATTAAATGGTAAAAAAGAAAAATAGTTCTATTGAGGGAGAGTATTCATTAGAAAAATAAATATTTTTCATGTAAGGAATGTCACTAATCATGGAAAAATGGTTAGGTGTTTGAACTCCTTTCCAATTAATCACGAACGGGTAAAGCGTGGTGGGGATTTTTCGGGGAACGGGGATGTTGTGAGGGTTTGCCTAAAAAGGAGAAACCACCGCACCATATATGTTCGGTCAAGATCGGCAGCAGACACCTCCGGAGACGGACATCGGCGCCGGCCACTTCCGAATAGCAACCCAAATTTATTACCTCCATCAAAAACTTTAACATGATTTTCAAGAATTCCGAGTATTTTTCTATTAAAAAATAAAAATTTTGTAAATATATATATATTTACAAAAAAAAAAAAACAAGAAAAAAAAAAATAAAACTAATTTAAATATTTTTATGTTAATATATGAAATTATACAAAAATTTTTCATTTTATTATTATAAATAAAAATACTATTTTATATATAGATAGTTAATTTGTTGACATTTTGTATGCTCATAATCGGTTGTAAGTATAATATAGAATCCGGTACGAACTACTTGGGTGGCGACTTTAATTTAATTTTTTCAAAAAGTTTTATTTAAAAATATACATTAAATAATATTTCAATTTTTTTTTATTAAAAAAATTCGATTTAATTACTTTTTTTATTAACTTCCTCTTCCACTCACCTCACTAGAGGTATACGCACGCTCACAAGAAACAATCTGATTGCTTACTTTTTATTTTATTTTATTTAGGTTTTTTTTTTTATTTCTATATCATAATATAATTAGGATGACCAAACGTCCCAGTTTTCCGGGATTGTCCTGTTTGCTCTGTCCCGGCGTCCCGAAAAATGTCTTCAGGACAGCCTATTGTCCCGTTTTTAAGCATTTTTTAAACATTTAGGACATTTCCGACTTTTTTTCTAAATTTTTTCAATTTGGTTTTAAAAAAAAAAAAGTTGACCTGTGGTCAGGTCCGAACCGACCGACGGTTTGAAATAAATTAATTTCCAGGTACAGAAACAATTTCAAATAATTTTAATATATCTATTAATGTAATAAAAAACAGATATGGATAGAACATAAATATTTTTAATTTTATTTTATTTATGATATATAATTAGGAGCTGGCTATGACGTCATGAATGGCTGGATGACGTCATATAATTTTAAATCAAGAAAAAACGAATAAATATGATTTTTCTCGAGGATAAAACCAATACAAAGTGAATGATTCGTGATGATATGTAAAAAATCTCCTCATGTGAAATTTGGTGCGAAAATAACCCTTCCCTTCCTATCGTCGATCGCTAATACTACCACTTCCGGTTTCCGGATTTGTGCCAAAAGTTGATCAATTCATCCCACTGATGCATTAAGTAAATATACCAAATTTCATCAAAATCCGTTGAGCCGTTCAGGCTGTACACATCTATACGGACGGACAGACGGACGGACGGACAGACATCATGCTAAAAATACCTTTTTCTGTTAAGAAAATGCATGATTCGTGGAGATATATAAAAATCTCCACATGTGAAATTTGGTGTGAAAACAATACCTCCCTTACTATCGTCGGTCGGTAAAAAGGTAAACCGTTTGTCCCCGTTTTTGTTTTCAAAATATGGTCACCTTAAATAATTCCAAAATTATACTTACACAAATTATTGAGATTTTTAATATAAAGAAAATATGAAATTTTTCTTTAGTGTTCAGAGAAAAAATTTTTTTTATCAAATTTATGTACACTCGTCCTCCAATAACATTGATTGCGCTTCAAAAATGATTTTAAAACAATTAATGAAAGTATCTAATTTTAATGTTTTTTAATCTTATTCGAATAGATTCTTGTATATTGTATAATGATTTTTATCAAATAGATTGTAAACACTTTTTTAACAATTTTATATTTACTTATTTACTGATATCCTCGAATATGATCAACCATGCATGAAATACATTTAACTTTATTTTAATTGAATTATTTAAAATTTTAATCTAGCTTGCAAATATTTGTATAGATTATCATTTTTATTATTATTTTCAGAATAAAAACATTTATTTATTTATTTATTTTATTTTATTTCTAGTTTGATCCATTTTCTTAGAATATATCATTTTTTTTTATTAAATATTTTTAGAACATATAATATTTATTTTATAAAAATCACATTTATTATTCTTTGTAGTGAGGCTAACATTATTATTAAATTTTTTTTAGATTTTAAAGAATACAATGTTGTACTTGTTCCTTTATATAGTATTTTTTTTATTTTGTTTCCTTTAATCATAACAAATCTTTTCAAACATGTCAGAAAAATAACTTTTCATCTCTCTCCGTTTTCTTCTAATTAAATATAAAATATTACTTAAACAAGAGAGTTGGTCTTTACAAAAAAAAAAAAAGAAAAAAACACACACAGAAATTGAGAAAGAGAGATATTGAAATTGAAACATCATTGATGATTGTTATATAGTTTTTGATAATAATGTTGATGACAAACTTTATAGTTATAAAACTCAACATTAATTGAACGACTGATTTAATAGAGAAACGATCCGGAATTTCCAATGAAGATGGTTTCAAATGATGTCGAATGACACCAACATCACCAATACAACAGCCTCAACCAATCCTATTAGCAAGTCAATGAATCTGGTAACACTAAAAGTTAAAACGAATAGCCATCCGAATTTTAAACAGACAAGAAAATTGGTTCGATATTTCGGTATTATACCTCCCTCTTTCATTAATTGGATAAAATATGCCCCAAAAAGGAAATCTATTTATACGAATAAAAAAGAAAGCATTAAAACAATTTTGTTGTTAAATTCAAACAAAAGTCTTGATGTTAAATATGTATGTATATTAATAAAAAAAACAAAATTATATAGAAAAGAAATATTTAGTAATAAAATAAAAATAAAATTTTAATTATAATTTAAATATTTAAAAAAAAATAAAACCATTGAATTATAGTGTTATAACGTTGTTATTATTATAATCATAATTATATATTTATAATCATTAAACTAATAATGTTTTGCTAAACTAATTATATGTTTGGGTGGCGTGGTCCATGAATTTGTGGGACGTGAATTGAAATTTGATTAAAAGATGCTTCGTAAATTGATAGACCGAAAAATGGAATTTTATCATTTCAAATTGTTCATTACAAATAAAGTGACATACATAGTCGTTAACAATAGACCTTGAGAACTCACTTAGTTTAGAGAACTAAACAATAAATTTTATAAAATTGAAAAAAAAAAAAAATTAGAATAAAGTATGGTCCTAATAAATTTAGAATAGACTAAACTTGGGAATTCAAATTTTTATTTGATAAAAAAAAATTGTGGATGTTACTTATTTGACTATTTATATATAATAAATTCCCAATTCAAGTCCACTATCTACCTTTAACTTAAAGTCGAATTCTATTGACTCAGTGGCGTACCTAGAACTTTTGCCGCCCGGGGCAATCTCCAGTTTGCCGCCCTTTCTATTATAAGTCAATCAAATAGTGGTTTTTATAAATTAATACACATAAATAAATTATTAAGTTATTTAATCAATATTAATTAATACACAGAGTAAATTATTTTACACATATTTGTATGCTCTTGTAAACATATTTATATAATATTTACTCTTCTAGCTTTCATACTAGAAAAATCGTGTATAATGCTCTCAAAATTTATATTATTTGTAATTTCTTGTTCTATTGACAATATTGCAAGATTTTGTAGTCTTAATTGACTCATTGTAGAACGAAGATAATTTTGCCGAACAAAATCTTAAAGATGCGTTTATGAATTCAACGAATTTTAATGAATACAATAAAATAAAATTATTATCCTGTTCTTGGAATTAGAATTCAAAATTTACACTAAAATGCATTTATATATACCGAGGAATAATATTCGAAATAATATAGTTGATCATAATTTATATAAATCAAATAGTAAACTTATAATAATCATAATAATCATTTATTATTCAAGAAAGAAAAAAAATAAATATGAAATGCATAAGTTGATTTTTACACAACTATAACTAAATATAAAAAATGCCGCCCCAAGATAAGTGCCGCCCGGTGCGGACCGAACCCACCGCCCCCCCCCCCCTTAGGTACGCCACTGTATTGACTGGTTTTGTAATTAAACAAAATGAAAAATTAATTTTTAAACAAAAATAAAGGACCATTTTTACTATACAAAATATTACAAATATTACAATTTAATAATTAAAATGTAAAATAGGAGGAGTATTTTATGAAATTTATATTTTTTTAAAGATTAAAATTGGTAAGAACTTTTTATTACGATTATTTAATATTGCCAGTTCATATAGAGAATATCTAAATATACAATAAATTAAAAATAATGATTCATCCATCATTTTCTTATTTATCTCCTCTATAAATAGTTATATATTATAATAATATTTAAATTTCAATTTTAAATTTCAATTCAAATCAAGTTTGATTTCAAAATGATTTTAATTATATATACTTAATCCATTTTTCCTATTGAAAAAAAGTATGACATTGAGGCAGATGCTTAATCAAGGACCTCCCTTCTATTCTTCTCCTTTTCTTTTATGTGGGCTGATGGACAATATACATATTCATTTTCATCAATTGGATTGATCCCCTGCCCCACTCCAATTAAACTAAAAAGGGGTCCTTGATTTAAATACAACTATGATATATAATTAAATTTATTTGTCTCTCCCTGTCATTATTAGTGTTGTCTTCAATTTTTTAACCATCCTTAAATGTCTTTCTTCTCTCTTTCTGATTTTATAAAAGGTGAAACTTATAATTTGGATATGTTAATTAATCCATTGCACAGAAATGAATCATTTTAATGACAAGTACATAAATATATAGGATATATATAAAAAGCATAAAATGTAGTGGGAAATATTATGTGTTGAAAGAGGAGGATGATTTAAAATCTTTTCTTCAATTATACATCCATTGTTAAACTTAATTGATTTATTAAGTTATATATACTATACACTCATTTTATTTATAATTATAATTTTAAATAATTATCACTTAATGAACTGGTATTTAATTTTTTTTTTAATTTGTCATTCAATAAGTCTGTAGCAAGATAGAAAGATGACGCCACTTTCAAAAATATCAAATGTAACTCGTATTAATCTTTCAAATGATAGATGTCAAAATGTAAAGCGATCAGACGATTAGATTGCAAGACATAACACTTTTCGATGAAAAAGTAATCGCTGAAATTGAGGGCTATTTTAAGGTAAAAAAACAAATAGTATTATAAAAATATTCTTGGAAGGTTAGAAGAGTGCTATAATCGGTGCTTCAAAAATATCAAATGTAACTCGTATTAATCTTTCAAATGATAGATATCAAAATGTAACAGCGATCAGACGATTAGATTGCAAGACATAACACTTTTCGATGAAAAAGTAATCGCTGAAATTGAGGGCTATTTTAAGGTAAAAAACAAATAGTATTATAAAAATATTCTTGGAAGGTTAGAAGAGTGCTATAATCGGTGCTTCAAAAATATCAAATGTAACTCGTATTAATCTTTCAAATGATAGATGTCAAAATGTAACAGCGATCAGACGATTAGATTGCAAGACATAACATTTTTCGATGAAAAAGTAATCGCTGAAATTGAGGGCTATTTTAAGGTAAAAAAACAAATAGTATTATAAAAATATTCTTGGAAAGTTAGAAGAGTGCTATAATCGGTGTTTCGCAAGCCAAGACAACTATGTTGAATAATAACGTCGAATTTGGCCAAATAATGTTTTTTTCTTACATATCCTACGAAATTATTGAATGTTATGTTAAATTATTATAAATATTTTTTTTTTTCGTTTTGTTTAATTTTATTAATGAATGGAGTAAAATTATATATTTATAATCTAATTTATAACCTTTGCACTATGCAAATTTAGGTAAATCTCTCTTATTAAATTGTTTTTGAGCTTACAATTGATCAAATGATGTTTTATCTATAAGAAAATTAATTTTAATTGTTTCTTCTTATTTAAAATATTTAACAACAGATGTCACTTAATAACAGTGGGTAGCTTATTAAAAATTTTGAAACGCTTCAAGTGGTTTAATATTCTGATTATTTATTGTAAATAGAGAAGAGCATAATAATATTTAAAAGATAAAAAATTGAAATTAGAAAATCAAGGAACTTATTCCTATCTGAACAGTAATATAGAAAAGTTTAAACATTATTATTTATTTATTAAATATTATTTTAAATTATCAGTCCATTAATTAGGTGAATGCAAATTAAAAAACGAATAGTATTTATTTGTAATTTTTAAAAAAAGTACACTAAATTTTTCAATTAAGAAACATTTAAATATAAATTAAATTAATATATATATATATATATTATATATATTGGGAGAAAGAGAAAAGAAACCTCTTTAAGACAGTTTTCACCTTCATCAAGAATGCATTTCATTGATAATTTCGTAACCATTAAATATCTACAATATATCCTGTTTTTTATATCCCTACCAGTGAAATTAATTTCAATTATAAATACAACTCATAAATTATTATTTTTTCTTTCGTTTTTAAGAAAAAATATAATAAAATTGGTATTCTTATCATTTTCACTTTCACCTTAACATTTAATTAATATGAACTTACTAGATCATTGGTTAAGAAATTAAACCGTTATATTTGGATGATAATAAGGCCTTTCCTGGTTTTATCACTTACAGATAAAATAGAAATAAATTAGAGATGAAATATGGGGAACATTAAATTTCATGTCGTCATTTATTTCAAGAGGTATTTTATGTAAACATGAATTTCTGGATGTTTGATTATGTATGAAGAAGACATGATAGGGAATATTTATTGATATACAATGACATTTAATAATTTAAGATTATAAATTGAATAATACTTAAACAGATTTATATTAATCTAATTACTTGTACCTATAAATAAATAAATAAACAAATAATATAAATATAATTAAGTTAGTATAAACTTTATTTCATAATATTATCATCAGCTCATTAGTTTCCTCTTTTTAAATAAGAAATTAGAAAAAAATCTGATAATCGTCTACACTCTTTTAAAATATTTGAATTTAATATTATTATGTAAAGATTCTGAAGATCCTGACCTGATTAGTAATTATTTAAAAATATAGGTTAAGTTTAATAATATTATTTTATATTATATTAAGTATTATATAAGTTATACTTGAGTTGAGAAATTGTTTATATGATGTAATAAGAAATAAATATATTGAATTCAATTAATCCAAAAACTCAAAAAAATATTCAATTCAATCGTAAATTTTCCCAAAAAATAAACCAAACTATAAATGTATAAACTATTATATAATTTAATAATACGGTGTTTAAAAGGGTAATTGTTTACAAAACGGGAAGCTTCAGGGATTTGGATGAAACTTTGCCAGTGGATTCCTTTTTTAATTCCAAAGAAACTTTCCATATGTAATATTGTTCGGTCTCTTCTAGTTTACGAGATAAAAATTATTAAAATTTGACAGATAAACTAGTTATGAATGAGCAGTCATTTAGTAATGTTTTATTGACTAATTCACTAATTATTCATTTATTCACTAATTTTCGGTTTTTCGGTTCGGTTTGGATATACCTAGGAAAATTATTTAATTAATTATTTTTTTAATTTCCATATATCCAAACCAAAGTGAATCCCCTCCCAAAAAAAAAAAATTACTGAAGCCCTCTGCTGGCCAAATAAATAAAACATGGTTGTTAAATAGTATATCAATGAATTTATATGTGCAAATTTTAATAATCTCGGAAACTATAAGTGAGCGAAGCATTTGCTAATTTAATAGTCACTTGGAATTAAAAAAGAAATCCACCCAAGTAAGTTTTCTACATATCCCTGAACCTACCATTTTGTAAACAATTACCTTTAAAAGAGATATCTAAAATTTGATGAATATTCATATAGTATTATACCCATGCCTGTTTATCTGTCTTCAATTGGCATATATATTTATTTACATTATCAAAATCAAGATTAAGAAATATTAATATTTCTTATTAAATACATTCTTCCCTGAATAGTGTTGCCCTCACACATTTAAAAATTTAAAATTCAAGTTTCAGATAAATGAGGGAGCTTGCGATTATTTGAAAATATGAATATTGAGAAATTGAAGTGAATGTAAAATTACCACTATTTAATAGAAAAGATCTATAATTTTAGATTTTAGATTTCTTTATAATAATCTACATAAGTTGGTGTAAAAACAAAGATACAATTTTAATTTAAGACCATCAAATATATCAAAAATCCCTGTTTTAATTTTTACATCTTTTATCATATTTCAAAGAACAAATGTAAAACGTTTTATAAATAGACATGATTTCCTCATAAAATTATTCTTGTCATTTTTTTTTTGTAGTTTTAATTACCCCTTTGGATTCTCTACAAATTTCAACTAATCCCGTGATTAATTTTAAAAGTAAAGATAAATTTTTTTTAAATGTTTCTAAAATTAACTGTTATTCTATTAAATGCACTAATTAGATTCCTGAGTGAAATATTTATGTAACATGATGACAGATATGATATGTATGTATCATTAAATGTAAAAATGCAATCATTCAAGAATAGAGTGGAGAGAGTAGCGTAGCGCTTGGAGGATTATTGAAGAAGAATTACTATTTACTTTAAGATTGAATTACAAAATCAATTTAATTGGTCAAATGGCAAATGTTGGCTTTGATATTCACCGACCGACTTTGGAAGCCTTATTTATTTTTATTAATGCTATAATTTGCATTCGAATCTTGACCTAAACAAATTAATTTCAGATCGTGTTTCTTTTCCCACTCTCTCCCTCTCTCTCTCTCTTTCACTCTATGAAGTTTCATATTAATTGAATTAAATCATTAATCAAATAACTCATTTAACTCATTAGAATAGAAGAAGTATTCCAATCAATTATAGATTTATATAAATATTTAAGTGTCTCAGGTTCTCTATCCTTGTAGTTGATTTCTATGAATAAAGATTTGTAAATTAATCAACGGTTAATAAAATTTTTTTTAATAATATATTTATTTATTTATTTATTTATTTTTATTTAAAGAAATTAATTGGAAAGCTGATTTAAATTATAAAGAAATGAACTAAGAATTTATTAACATGTTTTAATTTTTATTAGAGAATGTTGTCTTTCAGAGTCATTATTTATTAAAAAAAAAAGTCGTTCTTAAGTATTATCATTGAAATTATATCACTCAATATCAACATTTGTCTATTTGTAATTGGTAAAAATTTCTATTGAAAGTGTTATTTATTTTTAATTGGAAAAGTGATTTGATGATCAAATTATTGGAATCAATATTATAAATAATCATTTCTTTTAAAAAAATTCAATTATTTCTAAATTATTATATAACTAGAGGAGGGTTCATCTTCATCCAAGTTCAACCATCTCTTTACTCCAACGATTTTTTAAGCTCAGTCATTTACCAGTAACATTGAAATTTTTTTGTTTTTATTATTTTAATAAGGTAATGGCACCTATAGATGACACTTTTGAATTTAAACTAAAAAAATAAGCAAATTTTAAAACATACGCGAAATTTTTTTTTTTTAAATGATAGTTTTGTTTTTCCACCACCTGAGATATCCTACAACAATACAATAAGTCGCCCTATTTTTTTCTTTTAACCTGAAAAGCAGACAGGATCGTCAACAATTGATTTTTTACCCAAATCTTAAAGATAACCTTAAGGTAACTAATATTCTTAATTAGTATTTTATATTTTTATTTTCATATTTATCAAGAATTTAATAAGTACATTATAAAATAGACTTAATGTAGATATAAATCACTTCAATTTAAACACCTAATTTTTAAAAGTATCTTTTTTATCAACCGTGTCATCTATAGGTGCCACTAAAAATTGTCAGCAATGTCAGCTATAAGTAGGTTTTTAAAACAATTGTCTATTATATTAATAGCTGTAAAAAGGAGATAATTATAATTTTATATAATTCAACCAAGTTGCATGTCTGAATTGATTGACATTGTGTTTTATCTTTAGGTTTCTCATTGTCAGAAAATTTTTTTCTGTTCCAGAACTTCAAACACTATTTTTTTGAAAATTTTTTTAAATTACTCTTTTCTCAATGTATAATTAAAAATGCATAATTAAAAAAAGATTTGTTTAAAATCGATTTTTTATTTTATTATAATAATCAGCCAAAAATCAAATCAATCCCAATAAATATATCTAATGTATCAATATATGAAACCTGATTTTTTTAATATAACTAAAGTTAAAGCAGCAACAAGGTGTTGGAAAGATGTTTTACTTTGTAAATAAATAAGATGAAGATAAAGAGAGCAAGCAAAGTGAAAAAAAGTAGATGTCATCTTTGGGTTCCATAATTGTCATCATTAGGTTCCACCAAAATTGTTGGTGTCATCTATAGGTGCCATTTGATTACTTTGAAAAAAAAATTATATTTCCTCTTAAACTCATATAAAAGTTTAAAATATTTATCCTGGTGATAAAAGGTAAGATAAGCTTTATAATAACCAAAAGATTTTTTTTGTGAGACGTATTGTTTCGGTTTTATAAAAGAAAATAGTGGCAAGATGGCTTAAAATGTCATCTATTGGTGCCATTACCTTAACTAAATTTAATTAATTATATTTTGTTTTATATTGGAGAAAAAAATTCTTTCATTTTAGATATTTAGAAGAATATAAATTTGTATTGCAATAATAAAGTTAGTAACGCGTTGGTATAGAATCTTCATAACTTCGGATCAAAATACAGAAACAATATTTTTTGTTTGATTGTCAAACAATTTTTAATACTTTAAATAAACATTTTGCAGATTGTAATGAAAATTTAAATTAATAGGAAAAATACAAGGATTTGAATATGTTTTATGAGAAAGTGATAATGCAAGCTATTCCAACAGCAAAAATAGAAAATAAAATAAAAAAGTTCAAGAAAATTCGTTTGTTATTTTGCCACTTATTATGGGATTTTGTTATATGTATATATTAACTAAAATAAAATTTTTCTTTATTGAACTAAGAAGAAATTGACTTTAAATTGTTTTTTATATTTATGTATGATTTAAACTAAGTCTGATGATGCATAGAGATAATGCAATTCCTTGTTATATATATTCGAGGGTGGTTTGAAAAGTTTCCGACCTGGCCAAAACAAACGATGTTTTTCAATTTTTTGTTTGTTTTATTTTTCAAATTTCAAGATAGCTCAGACCTGTACGATGTTAGCTGAACGTGTGCGAAATATTTTGCAAAACCATTTGAATATGGAAATCTGTGTGCAACGTGGGTGCCGCATTTCCTAACGTTAGACCAAAAATTGCTTCGAAAAACCATTTCTAACGACAATTTGGCGCTGTAGACGTAATCCAAACGAATTTTTGCGTCGATTCTTAACTGTTGATGAGACTTAAATTAAATTAAATCAAATTTAATTAATTAATTAAATAATTTATTAATTAATTAAATTAATTAGAACACCGTTATGAGAAATGTATCAGTGTTGATGGAGATTATGTTAAAAAATATAGCAAACAAAAAATTGAAAAACATCGTTTTTCTTGGTCAGGTCGGAAACTTTTCAGACCACCCTGTATATATTAATATATGCATTTAAAAAAAATATTTAATAGAGTTTTTTTAATTTTTTAATTATAATACTTCAGAAATAACTAAAGTATCTACATATTATCTCAATAAATAAATAAAAAACTGCTTTATATTATAATTTATATAAAATAAATATTCGTAATTAAATATTTTCTTTTTTTTTAAATTGAAATATGTTTAAATATTAATATGTATTAAAATAGAAAATATTAAATATCTAATTTTAAATAGTTTAAATCCTTTTCATTTTTTAAACTCTATATCTATAGGATTTAATAAATGCGAATTCCTACTTGGACATTGTAGATTCCCAAAATTGTCAAATTTACAAAAACAAGCCATGATCACGATAAATATTAAAAAAATATATAAAACAGTCTTTGAGATAATAATTCCACTATAATTTATGTAAATAAGTGTCAATAATTTAAAATAATATTATTTTGAAATTGTAAATACATATTTTGATTGAAGAAAGTATATAAAGTATATATATATATATATAATAGAAATAAATCTATTAAAAATAAAAATAAAAAAAACTAATATAAAAAATATAACAAAACGCGAAATGTCAATTAGGTTTTTCGTCAATAAATCTGTAATGTCTGGCTTAGAGTGGGCCGGGTTGTTTGTAGCAAATGTATGCTTTGGATGTAGTTTGTTTGTAGCCGTAGTTTGGGCATGCGGGGCACGTGTCTCGAGTCGGTCGGGATGCCCCGATTTGGACAACAAACTCGCTTCGATATGACACACCGGCCACTCAGGCAGCTAATTGGCCCCACCACTACATTATGGGAGCCACGACCCATGCATCACCTCACAACAGCCCCCCTTTTTTTATAAATTGATATTTATCGGTTTTAACCATTTATGTAGTTTTTTTTCTTTCAATATTCTATAAAATTATAATAATACACTTATATTATATATATATATATATATAAAATTCAATTTAAATTAAGAAATATTAATGTTTATACGATAATAATCGATTATAAATTGGTAATATAAAAACAAAAAATTAATTAAATATTAAAAAAAAAATTAAAATAAAATAAAATACAGTTCGAGCGTATTTTAGTGCTTTATTTTATTATTTTATAGGAAAATATTTCTTTTTTTTTAAATTTTTATTCTTAATTGCATTCTAATTAATATATTCGTAATCGATGTATGACAAATCAAAGAAAAGTCTTGTACTCTTTCAGTATTTGAAAAATGAGATTTTTTAAATTTTTTAATGAATAATAAATGAAAAATAAAATATGACAAGCATTCATTATTTTTCAATCGTTAAAATAATTAATAATAATCTCGTTATTAAAATTATTTGGAAAATTTCGGGTTCACATTGTAGACAACTTTGTAGCAATTTTTAAATATAATATATTTATTAATTAAATCAATCATAAGTTAATCCAATGTTAAGTACGGTAATAATTAGAAGATAGTAGATTGTTTTGAAATGTAAGCGAATCAATAAGTTCAGATAGATGGGAGGACTATCAAATGTATCCCGAATCAGCAATCTTTCAAATAATGAGACCAAAATGAGACGATTAACTTGCAAGATATAGCATTTCAAGTGAAACAACAAAAGTTGCATGAATTGGTCCCCCAGCCACCGTACTTCTCAGACCTGGATAAGAAATTCCCTCTCATTCAAAGAAGAAGTCGCTGACACTAATTAATTAAAAGGGAATGACAAATAGTACTATAAAGATTGCGTTGGAAAGTTGGAAGATCGCTTTAATGGGTGTATCACCCAAAATTTTGAATATTAATATTGAATTTTGTCAAAAAATTGTTTATTTACTTATCTTACAAACTTATTAAATGTTCTGTAATATATATAGGGTAGTCGAAAAAGTCTTTTCGTAATTCTAATCATGTGGTACCCACACATCAAGCTTCTTTTTATAGCCAGCCTTTTTTAAATGGTTCAAAACCGTTTGATGATGAATGTTTAGTTCCTTGGCAATGTCATGGCTGCTTATATGATAGTCCTTATCAATCTTTTCCATAATTTCATCGACTTTTTCAACGATAGGTCGTCCAGAACGAGGTGCATCTTTCACATCAAAATTTCCAGAACGAAAGCGAGCCATTGTTGCGCTATACGAACTGATATAGCATCGTCTCCGTGAACTTCACAAATTTCATTGCGTGGCATTCTTCCATTTTTTATACAAAAATTTCAAAATATAGCGAATTTCTTCATTATTTTCACTCATATTTGAAAAGCTGTAACTTTTGTTCACCTTCACCAAATTTAATTTTCTTTAAGGTTAAATGAAACTTGAAATTTCACCTTTCCAACACTATATGGTATGACACAATGTGATTGGTAGCACTGGAGATATACGATTCCAACGACATCTATGGACAAAATACGAAAAGACCTTTTCACCACTTTTTATATCACTAATTGGGTCTTAAGATTACTAATTCGGTCATGATCTCATTATTAGTATCAAAACAGTGATATATTATATCATTTCTATCATTTATATATAATAAACTTTCAATTATTTAAACAAATATTCTGTAGGTATATATATATATGTCTGAAAAAAATAATTTTTGTCAATGAGATTTTAAATGTCCAATATTTTTTTATATAATATATTCACTTTTTTTATAAGTAAATTATAAATTATTTCACTGCTATTTATTTTATTCAGAAATAATTTAAATATCATTAGAAATCCTTAAAAAATAGTTCATTGTTAGAATTCGAAATTATATTTTAGTTCCTGGGAGATAGGCAATACATAATACAACTAAAAAACTGCACACCACGCCGCCCACTTTTTATTCAAAAGATAATAGCTTAATTGTTTTTAAATCAATTTGAAATTTGACATCAAAATAAATCCCCAGAAGAACCATTAGAGATGATTGATACATTAAAAATTTAAAAAAAAAATAATGCAAATTACTTTTATTAAAAAAATTAATGAAATTAATTGAATTGAATAATAAATTATCACCTCGAAATCATTAAAAGAAATAAAAAAGATATATAATTAGTAATTAATCTTTAAATTTATTCAAATGCTGTCCCATCTCTGATATTCTATAATAATAATACTAAAAAAAATAAAATAAAAATTATTCAAATTTTATTTTATAAAAAATTAAAACTATCCATAGAAATATTTACATTGGTAATTAAACAATAAAATAAAGAAAATTAACTTACCATATTGTCACTGAGTAAATCTTTTTGTACCTGCAACATCAAAAATACTAAATTGAAATAATTATTATTTAAATAATAATAATATTGATAGTTTACTCACCTATTTTTAAACAAAATATTGAGCAATTTGAAGAAGAATATATTCGTAATATTGTTTCTTTTTCTCAAGCCTAAATATATGAAGTAAAGACAAAAAAAAGATATTAGATTTTAATTTGTTACTTAAATAAAATAAAGATAATCAAATAATTAAATTATATTATTAATTAATACAAAGAAAATTAATGGATTTTTTTCAAAAAGATAATTTTCAATCTGCAATCTTCAAAATCTAAAATATTGTTTTATAAGTGATATAATATATAAAATATTCAATTTTCTATTTAAAATATGATATACTTGTTATAATATATGTATAAATTAGAAATGCCTTCAAATGACCAACAAAAAAACAATACTTAAACATAATCAAATTCAAATGTAGTCTACTGTTTTTACTATCTCGCCAGAGATAGTATTGCGATCACGAAAATTTTCGATGTTGAGATTTTGATGTTTTTATACGTTTTGAAGGTTCCTGAATCATTTTCACTAAGGTTGAGAAAAATGTCTGTGTGTGTGTGTGTATGTGTGTGTGTATGTGTGTGTGTATGTGTGTGTGTGTGTATGTGTGTGTGTGTGTATGTATGTAGGCAAGATTACGCAAAAACGGTTTGAGCTAGAATGATGAAATTTGGTACATGGACATTATTCAAAATTCATAGTTTTCTATCAACTTTTGAGAAATGTAGGTCAACCGGAAGAGGGTCATTACCTACAACGTTTTGATTTTTTTTCCTCTAAAGTGACCGTAAAAATAAAAATATATGTTTGATAATTTTTCACATGATTAATAATTGTATAAAACTGCTATATATAGAATTTCAGCTTGATTGAATTGCTGAAAGTACCAGAATTAATTTTTTAACACTGCATATCTCACGCGCCAACACGTGCCATGGTGCCATCAACAAAAAGCCAAACATGCGCTGGTTTAATATTTATTATTTATAATTTATAATTAATTAAATTTAATTTAAAAATAATATATTATGTCAGAGGTTCTTAAACTGTGGTCCGCGGACCCCTGGGGGTCCGCGAAGCCTTTACTGGGGGTCCGCAAAGCCATCGTACAGGTGCACGAGAAAATGATGAGTCGGTTAAAACTTTATTTAATATAAAAGAAGCGATGGCATGGCTTTGTGAGGAAACAGAGATCAAATACCCAAATTCAACGAAATGTGCAAGAAAACTATTGCTACCGTTTCCATCTTCATATTTAGCAGAATTTTCTTTCTTCAATATTATAATTTCTAATAAAATGTGTTCTACAATATGCAAAAAAATCGTTATTTACCAATCACTGTTAGAAATATTCATCATATATCCTTGTTCTTATGAGATCGTAAGCCAGAAATTAACTAATAAAATGACGTAAAGTACCTAAAGTTGGAATGGGGTCCGTCAAAAAAATTTTTTTCAAGTGGGGGTCCGCAGAGTACATAAGATTAAGAACCTCTGTATTATGTTATTTAATCCAATTCAAATTGCGAGATAGTCGAGTGGAGACACTCCAGCTAATTATTTTACAAAACTTAAACTTCTTATAAGATGAGATACTGCACACTTGTACATTCTCTGCTTCTCCCACATTCTTAGGCATTAAAAAAATTTTTTATTTCATCTTAAGTAAAATCGATTAAATTTACAATTTTTTATCTATTTAAATTTTTCTTTTTAATTTTGAATTTAATTAAGATTTGTAAAATAAATATACAGTAAATAAATGGTAAATAAAAAAATTAATACAATATATATTTTTAAAATTTTTCTTTACAGAGGAAAAACCCTCGACTGAGAATATTTAGGAGACTTTAATGCCTCAATTTAAATCAAATATTCATCAATTACCAATATAAAATTCAAATAAATTTTATTATGTCTTTATTATTATTGTAATTTTTTACAAAACAAATGTAGGTGTGAGAATTTTTAAAAATTAATTTATATATGGATTATTATAAACAATAACAAATGTAGTCTACTGTTTTTTTTACAAAACTTAAACTTCTTATAAAATCCAAAAAAAAAACAAAAAATAAATAAAATAATAAAATATTATATAATTGATAAAAATATTATTATGAACTTCCTTATTTTGTATTATTTAAACTTCTTTTAATGTTCATTTGATGAAGTGATGGAACTTTTATACCAGTCTTTAAAAATAAAGATTTATTATTTTTTAGTGAATATTTATAATTAAATAGTTCTACTTTTCTCAGTCAATTCAATCTACCTTGGCATGAATGTATGTGAGATTAACTATAGGTATGTGTGTGTGAAATTAAGAGAAAGAGAGAGAGAGAGAAATGGAGAAACATTAAACTTTAAATATAATGGTTAGTCCTTATAGAGAAAAAATTAATAATAAAACAATCAAAGTATGTGAAGTGCATGTTAGAAGCAAGCAATGTAAGAAGCAAAGATGTGCCCAGAAATCCATTGGGAAGCAACAGGTGTTCTTTGCAAAGAGTCTAACGATAGAAAAAGACAGAAATCTTTCCAGGAGAATCGATAAACTTGATATGTTACCTCCACTTTCAATCGATCTATTCATTTCTAACGAAGAATCAATAATAAAAATTCACCATCTATGGATTTTAATTATTTATAGATTAGAAACAATTCCAATAGAAAAATATTTATTATTATTTATATGAGTGTTTCAACAATTCATTCTGAAAGAAAGATATAGAGAGGTATTTAAGAATTAAATGAATAGATTGTTATTTCATTAAAAAAAAAAAATTTGTAATTAAATTTCAACTATTCCAATGATAAACCAAAAATAAATATCTTAAATATTTTATAAAATGTTTAAAAATAACTTAATATAAATATTAATAATCATACAAACAAAAATTTATATTATTTTCAACTTAAGTAAAACATCAATTAATAATAAATATATTAAACAAACGATAAATATATTGAGAAATAATTGATAAATTCAAAAAAGAACAAGGAGTTATCAAAACCAAATCGTTTATATAATTATAAAATGATATTAATAAAATTCACAATCAAACCTTTATAAAAAATATTTTATACATTATTTAAATATTTAAATTATAATTTTATTCAAGAATAGATCTTATGGTAATGTTCTGAAATTTAAATAGAGTGCATGAAAATGGTATAGAAGTTTAAGTACCAAATTAGTATTAGTACATACTTTTAGTCAAAAAAAATTATAATATCGATAACTTTAAAAATGGCAGGTTATATGAAAGAAGAAAAATCAATGAAAAGTTTATTTATGAGAAAAACGAATTAACCAAGAATTCAGTGAGGACAAAATCGGATATGAGAGAATAAGAATTGGATGAAAATGGCTCAGAGATGGGATGGATGGAGAAATGTCTCTTCTGAGACAAAGAACTTTCGAGTTCAAATCCGCTAAACAATATTGAAAGACAGTCTTATTGTTAGAAAGGAATGAATAGACGAATGATATGTATTGGTCATCGTTTAAATTAGAAAGAATGATTATGTTATGAGAATATTTACAAAGTGGAAGATATTTATTAATATTATTATTATTATTATTATATTCAATCTCAGATTATTAACGTCATATACAAATTAAATCGATTAATTATTTTGCTTAGTTAATATTACATATATAAATAAATTAAAATTGGAGTGGCTGTAAAGGGGCCACATCGATCTATACTCGAATAAATAATTAAATAAATTTAAAACTGGATTGGCTGAGAATAATAAAGAATAAGTTAATTTACAGCTATAATCTACCATGAACTCAACATCAAACTGGAGTTGACGTTGAGTTTAAAAATCATTTATTTTTTTTATTCCTTCATCTATTTCTTGTCTTTCATTCTGTTAGTTTTACCTTATAACGCAATCTTTTTCTCTTTCATAAGAGTATATCATAAAAGGATGTCCAAATGAGAAATTAGGAATGACAACTACATTTAATTATGCAGATTGGATCATATAATAATAGTTCGGTAATATCAAAGGACAGGAGCGCTATAATATTCAGACAATGAAGATACAAAGCAGTGAAAAGTAGCAAAGGAATATAAAGAGAATCGATATTTGAAAATAGGCTGCCTAAACGATATCAATCGAATTGAATATGAATAACCACACCTCTGATCCTACAGCACCAGACACGAGTACAATAGAATGAATTCATGTTCTACATTTAAATACATATGAAATAAATCATAGGTGGTTTTGTTTTTTTTTTTATTTCCTTGCCAATGGTGAACAAGATCAATTTACATATATTAAATTTATCTCTTCTTTAAAAGAAAATGGTATTTTTATAATGCAAGTTGTCGAGTTCCACAACATCCCTTAAGATCAATCATACTAGAGAGGAATCCTTTATTTAGAAGTAGTAGACTTTTTGCTAGGCATTTGGCGCCAGGATGTCTTTGTGCAACCGTCGTTGGGATTGCGTGGTGATCGTGCTGAAAGGCAATTGGGATTGTGACCATGTGGTTAGCGCAACGGTAGGCGGCTAGACAATACGTCGCAGGAAAACCACCTCGGCGGGTTGTTTGACAAGACCTGTCCAGGAGGAGCAGACTTGTCGTCTCGTCTCCGGCATGACAGAGGGATGCCTCAACAACAACAACAACAACAACAACAACAACAACACAAGATGGCTCCCTTTCTTCTTATGCAATCGCAATCATACACGCACAAGACAAATCACATTCAACTTTTTTTCTTTTTTTTTTTAGGAAAAATTCTCCTCCAGGCCTTATAAGGATTAATTAGTCAATCCCTTAAATAAAAACAAAAAAAAAGAAATAAATGAAAGAGAGAGGGAGGTAAAAAGAAAAAAAATGGATAAATTATTGATTGAAAAAAATTTAGTAGTTGTCTGAAAGCGAAACAAATTCTTGTTTCTTCTTTTCTTTCTTTCTTTTTTTGTTTGTTTGTTTGTTTTTTTTTTTATGTTTGATGGAAAATTGAAATGAAGATGAATGTTCGTTTTCACATGACAAAATGAAAATATGGAATACATTTCTTGCTAAGAGTACCGAGTGGAAAGAGAATATATATATATATAAAAAGTACAATCTAATCTATTAATCAGCTGTTGAAAGATTTACTTCTACGGTTTATTTATCTTTTATCTGAAGAGATGTTTTATTTCTGATTAAAAAATTAACATTGGATAATCGATCATAGAATGTTTTTAGAATGATTAGATAGAAATTTGTCATTGGTATTTTATCGTATTTGAAATTTAAAAGAGTATGTATGAATAATCAGGAAGAATGAGATACTGCACACTTGTACATTCTCTCCTTCTCCCACATTCTTAAGCATTAAAAAATTTTTTATTTCATCTTAAGTAAAATCGATTTAATTTACAATTTTTTAACTATTTACATTTTTCTTTTTAATTTTGAATTTAATTAAGATTTGTAAAATAAATATACAGTAAATAAATGGTAAATACAAAAATTAATACAATATATATTTTTAAAATTTTTCTTTACAGAGGAAAAACCCTCGACTGAGAATATTTAGGAGACTTTAATGCCTAAATTAAAATCAAATATTCATCAATTACCAATATAAAAATTCAAATAAATTTTATTATGTCTTTATTATTATTGTAATTTTTTACAAAACAAATGTAGGTGTGAGAATTTAAAAATTAATTTATATATGGATTATTATAAACAATAATAATTTTTATGGATTTTTATTTAGAACAGATTAAATATTTAATGAATTCAAAAAAAAATATTGAACTAAATTTATAAAAAAAGCACTATATATACATATATACAATTATTTTAATTTATAAAGTGACTTATTTAGAAAAAGAAATTTCAAATTTTTTATTCTCAAAAGTTCAAAAATTTAATAATTCAAAATCAAAGACTTTTAAAAAAAAAAATTTCACATTTTTAGATAATGCAATTTTTTAACAAGAGCATATTCTAATTTTTAAAAATTAATATTAATTAAAAATTTCAAAAACTAAAATAATGAATAACTAATAGATATGGATGCATTAATTATTTAATTCAAATAACAGCTTCTTAATTACATGGACTGTTCACTAAATAAGCTCCAGATATAATTCTAATCTTTTATGTTTTTGTGACAGAATCTGATGAAATTTTGATAAGTATTGTTTGAAGATTTGTATTATCCTGAAATTATAATGGTATCTCTTCTAGATTAATGTTTAAGAGCAGAAACTTAGTGAGTGACTTGTATATCCTAATTATTTTTCATAATTTTATTTTGCATTTTCCTTTAATAGCTTTTATTCTGGCACATCATTTGTGTCTGTTGGTTTCGTCATTTCTGTTGTTAAAAACGTATTGCATTCTATGAAGCGATCATTGGTCTCGGTGAGGTCTCGAATATCATTTCTCTTAATTCATGAATAATAGATAAGATTCGTATTGTTCGATATCGTCCCATCCCATTAGATAGCCGATAGTAATATGTCTGTAAAAGGCGGTGGATTCAAATGAGCAAAAAGTCGTCCTCAATAACAATAGAGTAAAGTGACCATACTTGGTTACTCACGAGGAGAGCCAAGGTGAAAGACCAGGTAGTGGACAGGTGCAGACCAAGTCGCAATACTGGTACTGGTCGCGACCCCTCCGCGGGATCGCCCCTGATGGATCACCGCCAGCCTCCGGAACATCATCAGCATCAACTTGCCCAGACAGACAGACGCAACGAACAATAAAAATTCCCTCCCAGTAAGCCAACTGTTTGTACTCGTATGGAGATGTCAACCAACATTGTCCTCTCCCCCCTCTCCTCACGACTACTCCTCCTCCCTCTCATCACTCGTCGTAGCTTTTTATATTCTATTAATAAGAAAATTAGCAACGCCATTTAGAAATCCAATTGGGAATAATTAGAAATAATTATACACTTGTCTGATTCAAGTAGTATAATGCATTTCGATTCTTGATTATGAATTTATTGGACGGGTGGATTTATTTTTCTCACGATTTAAAGTAATCCCTGGATAATTTATAAATTCATGACCACACTATAGCATTCTTTACTTCCTCTTGAATTTAATACTCTGCTTGTCGGATATAATCATACAACGCATATGTGACATCAAGTAATAAACATAAATCACGACTATACATAAAATAAACCAAACATTCAGATTTTCTTATAAATAATAATATATTCTTAGAAATAGAACATAGAAAATATATGAAACAACTTTATGTCGGAAATATATTTAATCTAATGATTAGATCTAATAATAAAAAAATACACCCTGACCTATCAGAAAGAGTGGAAGAAAATAAATAATTAACTTATATAGTAGCATATGTTACATACATCACTCTTTTCGAGCTATATTAAAATTGTTAAAAAAATATTTTTCAAATAATAATAATAATAATAATAAAAGGATAAATTAAAAAAATAATGCCAGAAAATTTTCGATGTCGAGATTTTGATGGTTTTATACGTTTTTAAGGTCCCTGAGTCATTTTCACTAATACGGTTAAGAAAAATGTCTGTGTGCATGTGTGTGTGTGTAGACAAGATTATGCAATAAACAGTTTAAGCTAGAACAGGCGTTCTTAAACTGTGGGTCGCGACCCGCAGGGGGGTCGCGAGACTACTGAAAGGGGGTCGCAAAGATCTGATACTTTTGAATCATTATAAATAAAATTTTAAAATTATTAAATTATATATATGTGAAATGAATGGGTATGTATTCTTTAATCCTTATTTTATTTACATTGTAAAATAGTGCGATATTACATCTACATCTACGGTTAATATATATTTCATTATATGGAGGAGGGGTCGTTTAAAATTTCCTAAGCTTGAAGGGGTCGCTATATAAAAAAGTTTAAGAAGCCCTGAGCTAGAATAATGAAATTTGGTACACAGGCATTATTCAAAATTCTTATTTTCAATCAACTTTTGAGAAATGTAGCTCAACCGAAAGAGGGTCATTACCTACCACGTTTTTTTCCCTAAACTGACCATAACAATAAAGATATATGTTTGAAAGTTTTCCACATGATTAAAAATTGTATAAAACTGCTATATATAGAATTTCAGCTTGATTGAATTGCTGAAAGTACCAGAATTAATTTTTTAACAATGCAAATCTCACGCGCCAACACGTGACGTGGTGCCATCAACAAAGAGCTAAACACGGGTTGCTTTAATATATATTTATTAATTTTAATTCAATTTAATTTAAATATAATATATGTTAATTAATCCAATTCAAATTGTGAGATAATCAAGTGGAGACACTCCAGCTTATTTGAATTTATGTTGACATTTCGGTTAATATTCATCTTTAGATAGAGAAAAATGAGATTTTAATAAATTATTAATAATATTATATTTTTATTTTAATTTTATGATTATTATTGAGAATACATACATTTACAATTATGATGACAATAAATTGCGTTTAGAAAAGGACATGACTGGTGTCTGAAACGTCGGCATTAATTCAAAAAAAAAATAAAGGAATGCTTATTATTTGATTTTTCTTTTTAAGCTAAAGAAATAATTTTTATTTTAATTTCTTTTTTTATTATTATAGAAAAATGACTAATATTTCTTGTATTATTAACACGTTAAACATCATTATTTTAATTTTTCCCTTTATTTAATAATAAATTATTATAATATAGAAATTATTATTATATTATAATATTATAAAAGCATATTTAGCATTACTAAAGCATATTATATGGGGTAAAATTTTTTAAGATCCAGATAAAAAAATTGCTTAAATGGAAAGAGAATTATTTGTTTTATAACTCTAAACTTTTGTTTCAATCTATAGTTAAATCCAAAAAAAAAAAAATAATTTTATCCTAAAGAACGCCTTTCTTAATAATATTTATAATTGGCACTCATCATTAGTTTCAACCTCTTAATATTTAAAAATCATAATAAATAGTGTATTATATAGGTGTGAGGCGTGGCCTATGACCTTGAAAGACGAGAGTAGATTTAGTATTTGTAAATAGGATTCCAGATAGGACCAAGAACACAGTGGACAGACAATTTAGAAATGGAAGTGAGAAAGATGGGAGAAGTTAGTAACTCAGGAACTTTTGTAGAAATGTGGTTGATGCGCTCAAGAACTTTTGATTTCCGTAAAGCCATAGAGATAGGTAGATATAGATAATAAATGATAAAATAATAAATATGTTTATCAACTAATATTTATTATAGAATATTAAAAATTAAGAAAACATCAGTCAGTTTAAGTAATATTTTGTTAATTGAAATAATAAATATTTTTTAAAATTGTTATATTTTGTGTGATATGAACACTCGTTCTCAAGTTTTTTAATTCAGAATTATGCCACTTAAATTACTTTTTGATAAAAAATAAATATTTCAGTGTTCTTTATAAATTTTGTATTTATTACATATTCTATAAATGTTTTTTTTTATCAAGTTAACAACTCTTTAAGTATTTATTTTCGTTAGTTAATTTCAACAAAAAATAAGATTTTACTTATATTCTATGAAAGAGTTAGCTTTATTAAAAGAAAAAAACATGTTTATTTTTGACTTAAAATTTAAAACCTAAAAAAAAGAATTCTTTGTTTATTCTAATTAATTGATCAGGTAAAATATGTTTGTAAATGTGAAAGTGACTAATTGAAGGAGAAACTTAAAGTTAAATTAATTTTATGTATTTGAAAAAAATATTTGAAGTACTTTTACAAGAAATCTTAAAATAAAAATCTGGAGTGTCTCCACTCGACTATCTCGCAATTTGAATTGGATTAAATAACATATATTAAATGAAATTAGTTAAATTATAAATTAAAATTAAGAAATAATATTTATTAAACCAGTGCCATGTTTGGCTCTTTGTTGATGGCACCACGTCACGCGTTGGTGAGTGAGATTTGCATTGTTAAAAAATTAATTCTGGTACTTTCAGCGATTCAATCAAGCTGAAATTCTATATCTAGCAGTTTTATACAATTAATAATCATGTGAAAAATTATCAAACATATATCTTTATTTTTACGGTCACTTTTGAAGAAAAAAAAATCAAAACGTTCAAGTAATGACCCTTTTCCGGTTGAGCTACATTTCTCAAAAGTTGATAGAAAACTATGAATTTTGAATAATGCCCATGTACCAAATTTCATCATTCTAGCTCAAACCGTTTTTGCGTAATCTTGGTTACATACATACACACACACACACAGACATTTATCTCAACCTTAGTGAAAATGATTCAAGAACCTTCAAAACGTATAAAAACATCAAAATCTCAAAATTTTCGTGATCGCAATACTATCTCTGAACCACAACCCTCCAATTTCTATCCTCTCCCATCTCTTTCAGGTCCCTTCCTACATTGTCCACCCACCGTGTTCTTGGTCTCCCAAGCGGCCATTTCCCACTCGGTTTCCCCACCCATCGCAGCCTTCTCGATTTTATAATTCTAACTGTATCTGAAGATGCATCGAGGTCATGCAATTCCTCGTTATGCAGTCTCTTCCATGCCCCAGAGACCTCATCTTTCTTTGGTCCATAAATGCTGCGAAGAATCCTATTCTCAAATATTCTGAATCTACTCTCATCTCTTAATGTCATAGACCATGCCTCCCACCCATATAATACAACAGACAAAATAATTGTTTTATAAGTTTTAATTTTGATAATAATTTTGATGTGAGATAAGCCTCTTTACTGCATGATAACAGGCCTTTCCCGATTGCAACCTTTTAATTCTGTTACATTTATATTTTACTGTTTACAAAAAATCATATACAATTTTATATATTTTTTTTTGACCACTCCCTTATTCCTGATGACCGAATTGAATTATTAAACTTGATGGAATTTGACTAGGGGTAAGGAAGAGGACTTCCAATAATTAGTCCCCCACTTTTTAAATACAGGCAGGATAATATATCTGTCTTGTTTAATTTACGTTGATTAAGAATTGGCAATTTCTTTCGATATCATAAGAGTACCTTAGAATATTCTTATTAATTATTATTAATTTGCATCATGGGAGGCTTTCTTCTTCCATCTAATTACCATAGCTGTTTTTAACATCGTTTTTATTAGAGAAAAAAAATTTAATAGTATATATAGAATTGAATGAAAAAAAAAAATCGATTATAATTCGAAATGATTAATTTTTTTATGGTCATTCATTTGTTTAAAGACAGTTTTATAGCTCTTAAATACTTTTAGACGAAGTAGGATTAAAATTAATTCAGTCGTTTACGAGTAGATAAAGAAGAGAAGGGTGTGGAAAGGGAAGTTAGAGTGGGGGGGACGATAAAAACGAATCGATTTTATGAAGCTCAAATGCAAGCACATTAAAAAGGATTTAAACTACCTGATTTTGAAAAAGGAATTTAAAAAAAAAAAAAAAAAAAAAAAAATTCCCTAACTAACTTTATGTAAGTCGGTTTAATAATATATATGAATATGCAGTCTTTATGTACAGAAGCTATTACCATGAAACATCTAATATATATGTATATAAATATAATATCATATTAATGATCTTTTCTAATAGAAATTTCCATTCGATTCTACATCAACCATGTACAGGTGATTATAAATAAGCTATAAAAAGACATGAAACTTAAAATAAGTAAAATAAAAAAATAAGTATATACTCACTCGTAATATATAAAAGTAAGTAGGTATATAATTTATAATTGCGAAATAGTGAAATTATAAAATAAAATCTAAAAACCCTGTCAATTTTCAATGTTTATTTGTAATACTTCATATATAATACTTCAATTTATGAATAAAAAGTGAAAACTTAATAAAACAAACCTCAATAAACCAATTCTTCGGAATCCCCTACCTACATAACAAATTTCAATCATTACTGTAAAAACATAGAAAGTTTATGAGTTTTCTACCTATAACCTATATATAAAGTATCCTACCAATTCATCTAATAAAAAGTGTTAATGTCTCGACAAGTCGAGACATGTTAAATTTATTGTAATAAAAATTACAGTGTTTTATTACAATGTATTTTACTTTACTAGGGAAAATCAAAAGTTATATCTTGAAGTTAATAAATAATTTCAACTAACCTATCATATAATAAATTAATTGATATTAGAAAATAAACTTGCTTTACAGGTGATTTAGGTGGTTTATAATTATAAAAGGGAATTTTACTTACTTAATTAAAAAAAAAAATTAAACATTGATAATAAAATATATAAAAATCATTTTTTTTTTTTTTTTTTTTTTTTTTTTTTTTTTTTTTTTTTTTTTTTTTTTTTTTTTTTTTTTTTTGAAAATTAAATTGAAATTTAAAATTGAATTGATATTTAAATTAATATCATAATAAAATAAAATATATTCATTTTAATAATTCAGACTGATTATGAAATCACATTCTAATTATTTAGGTTTCAATGTATTTATTAACGACATTCATATTTATAAATTTATCTATATATAAGAATAAAAATTGATAAAAAAATTAATTAAAATTTTTTTGAAAACCCTGATATAAAATTATATTTAATATGATCAAAAAGTCAGTCGAATGAATAAAGTAATTGAACAAAAAACACAAATGTGGTATTTTAAATTTAAATTTTTTTTTTCAAAAATAACTTTATATTTATAAAATATATAATTGATTATAATAGTTCTATTACAATTTTGGTTAAAATTCATCCACTATGTATTAGTACAGTAGAAGTCCAGCATTTCAACAGTCCGGAATGCCCGATAGTCCGGCATCGCTCCGGAAAATTGTAAAAATTTTGGTTTTCTCCAAAAGTGAGTCTTTTAAGCAAATAAAAACTCTCCTTTGAAAAATTTCCCTGAAAATGAGGTAGAGGAGTGACTTTTAATCGATGAGAATGAGCCTGTTGAACAAGTACTAACCGATGAGGACATTATCACTATTGTAGTAAACCCTCAGCCCACTCAAAATCTTGAAGTAAGTGACTCAGATACTGAAACGGTAGAAAGGGGAAAAATCAGCTGGGCAGAAGCTGCAGAATCACTAAATAAGTTTATCTCTTTTGTTGAGGCTAGTACAGTGCTTCAGAAATTACTGATTTCCATAGAAATAAATTTTATATTAAACGCCAAAAGTCAAGAAAACAAAAATACATTCGTGACTTTTTACTATCTCGCCAGTAAATTACTATTTTATATTTATTTATTCATTGTTCTTTAATTAAATTTAATATTTATTAATATTATTTATTATTAATTTATATATGGACAAATTGAAATTTGACTCCCGCCTTTTTTTAAAAGATATTGTATTAATATTTTTTTTATATTTAAAATATTTTAAAATTTTTTATTTAATTTCGAAATAAAATTAAAAATATATATTTTAATAATATTTTATAATTATAAATTACGATATATATTTATCATTCTTCCAATAAAAAAAAAATATTCATGCACTTAGAAACATATCTAATAATACATATTTATGTATTATTGAGGACCCCAAGTTCCATTCATTTTAATCAGATTGATGCAATGATGCAACATTTAATAATTGTAATAAATAATTAAAGAATTGTATATCAGCTCGGTGTCCCAAGTATTAATATTACCAGCCAAACCCAATATAATAATGAATTATTTTTTTTTAACTTAATTACCTAGCCGAGGCTCGGAGTCCCGGTGTGATCTTAATATATTGTCAGAATTAGATAAATAATGTAGAGAGAAAAATTATTTAAAAATAGATATTTATTTAAATGAAATAAAATTATTTAATTTACAGAATGAAAATGTCTATAATAATGTCTAAACATTTTTTCGAGCGACAGCTCGGTATCCCAGGTATTAATATTATCAGCCAAACCCAATAATAATGAATCATTTTTTTTAACTTAAGTACCGAGCCGAGGCTCGGGGTCCCGGTATATACATTATATGAAATGTAAAATAAACTTTGTTGTATGTATTTGCATATTGTATTTTTAGTTGAATTATTAACCTAACTGTTCTTATAATTCCCACCAAATATTTCGGAATTTACAGTATTCCGGCACCGAACGTGCCGGATTATCGGACTTTGGCTTTAGTATTTTAAATTACTATTATATTTACTTATAAAATTATTAAATTGAAAAATCTAAATTAATAATCGATAATTTGAATTAAAAGAAAATCATTTTGGTTTATATGAAAGATTGGCTAATATATTTGGATTTATAATAGTAGTTTAAATGTATCATCGTGAGTTTCAAAATTTAAGGATTATGGACCAAATTTACAATAACTAAAAATTTTAACAAATCTTAAAATAGAAAAGTAATTAAAAAAATAAAGGGTCTAAAAAAGGAATATATATATATATATATATATATATATATATATCTTTTTTTAATAAATAATATAATTTAATTATAACATGCATATATATATATTAAAGTACAATCTAATCTATAATCAGATGTTGAAAGATTTACTTCTACGGTTTATTTATCTCTTATCTGAAAAGATGTTTTATTTCTGATTAAAAAATTAAGATTGGATAATCAATCATAGAATGTTTTTAGAATGATTAGATAGAAATTTGTCATTGGAATTTTATCGTATTTGAAATTTGAAAGAGTATAGATGCTTAATCAGGGAGGATGGGGGTACTATGCATACATTCTCACCATCCTCTTTATAAAAACCTTGACTGAGAATAATTAGAAGACTTTAATGCCTAAATTAAAATCAAATATTCATCAATTGACATTATAAATTCAAATAAACTTTATAATTTTTACCGACCGACGATAGTAAGGGAGGTATTGTTTTCACACCAAATTTCACATGTGGAGATTTTTACATATCTCCACGAATCATGCATTTTCTAAACAGAAAAAAGTATTTTTAGCATGATGTCTGTCCGTCCGTCTGTCCGTCTGTCCGTCCGTATAGATGTGTACAGCCTGAACGGCTCAACCGATTTTGATGAAATTTGGTATATTTACTTAATGCATCAGTGGGATGAATTGATCAACTTTTGGTGCAAATCCGGAAACCGGAAGTGGTAGTATTAGCGATCGACGATAGGAAGGAAAGGGTTATTTTCACACCAAAGAAGATTTTTTTATATATTACCACGAATCATACACTTTGTATTGGTTTTATCCTCGGGAAAATCATATTTATTAGTTTTTTCTTGATTTAAAATTATATGACGTCATCCAGGCATTCATGACATCACAGCCTGGTCTTGCATATATATTATAAATAAAATAAAATTAAAAATGTTTTATTTATTATTTATGTATCCATATCTGTTTTTTATTACATTAATAGATATATTAAAATTATTTGAAATTGTTTCTGTAGCTGGAAATTAATTTATTTCAAACAGTCGGTCGGTTCGGACCTGGCCACAGGTCAACTTATTTTTTATTATTATCGTTATTTTTGACATACAAATTGAAAGTGCGAGAATTTTTAAAAATAAAAAAATTGTAATCATTTTTTTAAATTTTTATTTAAAAATGATTAAATAATTAATCAATGAATATTTAATTCTATATACATATATTTGTATATATATATATATAAATTATGTTCCCGACCACCTTTTATTCCTATTACGTAGATTAAATGTACAATAGAGATATTTATATATTTACATATTTAAAGCTAAGCATTTACTTTTTTAAATTAATAATGTTTGTAATTTTCTATAATATTAACATTAAATTTAATTAGTCCATTAGCTATGTATCATAACAATGTGTAAATATTATTATAATTTATTTAATAATTTTAAATATTCTTTTAGAACTAATAATAACTATAAAATCACTATAAACCAAAAAAAAAACATTTATCTCATTGAAAGATATATATAGTATATATATATTATCAGATTTATAATCATGTATGTTTGTGAGATTGTTTTCTCGACGTTTCGGCACCCATTTTGGCGCCATTTTCAAGAGGTTATTTAGTCGGGAATATTTTTCGGATTCTTTGCCCTAGTCTGTGTGACCAAGAGTCGAGACTCGGGCTGTTGTCAACGTGTGTCAGTGTCAGTACCCAAGATTCTTCGGAGCTTCACAGCAACAGAGTAAGTACAAAGTCGAACAACCTATCAACCCAAAATCCCGATATCGACTCTTACAGATCACACAGAATCCCAAAAATATTTCGACCTAAATATCCTCTTGAAAATGGTGCCAAAATGGGTGCCGAAACGTTGAAAAAACAAACTCACAAACATACGTGATTATATCCCGGGTAATAATAATAAACCAAATCACGGAAATTTAAACCAACATATATTAGGTTGGGGAAAAAGAAATCCATTATTTTTACGTGAACTTCAAGACTTTATTTAACATGTTTTGCATTGTCCGATTTAGGTCAAATATGCACCATTTTGTTCTATAATTTGTTGCCATTTTAATGGTAGCTTCATTATGCCTCTCTCATAAAAGTCTTGGTCCTTATTAGCGAAAAACTCCAGCAATTGATTTTCACACTCTTCCCTTGATGCCAATTTCTTATCACTAAAAAAGTTTTGCAATGCAAGAAAAAGATGGTAATCGCTTGGTGCGAGGTCCGGACTCCGGAGGTATGGTGGATGCATCAAAACTTCCCAACCAAGCTCCCGGAGTTTCTGACGAGTCACTATAGAAGTGTGTGGCCTGGCGTTGTCCTGATGGAACACGACACCTCTTCTGTTGGCCAATTCTGGCCGTTTCTGGTCAATTGCTCGCTTCAGACGGTCCAGTTGTTGACAATAGATGTCTGAATTTAATGTTTGGCCATATGGAAGCAACTCGTAATAAATGATTCCTTTCCAATCCCACCAAACGCAAAGCAGAACCTTCCTGGCCGTTAGTCCCGGTTTGGCCACCGTCTGAGCTGCTTCACCGCGCTTTGTCCACGATCGCTTTCGCATAATGTTGTCGTATGTGACCCATTTCTCATCCCCAGTCACCATCCGTTTAAGAAATGGGTTGATTTCATTACGTTTGGCCAAGGCTTCGCAGATGGAAATTCGATCCATCATGTTTTTTGGTGTTAATTGGTGTGGCACCCAAACATCAAGCTTTTTTTTAAACCCAGCTTTGTGCAAATGGTTTAAAACTGTTTTGTGGTCGATCTTTAACTCCTGGGCGATGCTACGACTACTAACATGCCGGTCCACTTCGATGATTTCAGTGACTTTGTCGACATTTTCGACGACGGGCCTGCCTGTGCGAGGGGCATCCTTAACGTCAAAAATACGGAATCGACGAAACCAAAATTTTTTTTAAACCCAGCTTTGTGCAAATGGTTTAAAACTGTTTTGTGGTCGATCTTTAACTCCTGGGCGATGCTACGACTACTAACATGCCGGTCCACTTCGATGATTTCAGTGACTTTGTCGACATTTTCGACGACGGGCCTGCCTGTGCGAGGGGCATCCTTAACGTCAAAAATACGGAATCGACGAAACCAAAATTGCGCGGAATTAGCTGTTACAGTATCGGGACCATAAACACTATTCACATTTTCAGCCGCCTGACTTGCATTTTCGCCCTTATCAAAGAAAAACTGTAAAATGTACCGAATTTTCTCTTTGTTGACTTCCATCTTTAACGGCGTGTAACTCAGAACTGAATGGACAAAACAAAAAACTGCAAACGAATTCTTTTAGTGCGAACTGTTACCTTGACAACGAGCATAAATTTGAAATTGTTTGATCGATAATTTACGAGATATCGATCACTACAGCCATCTACCGAAAAATAATGGATTTCTTTTTCCCCAACCTATTATATATATATAAGAATAGGATTAAAAAATAAAATTATTTTAATCTGTAAAGTGACTTAATTATAATTATATTAAAATTATAAAATTATTTTTTTTATAACCATATTGAAAAAATTTTAAAAAGTCTGACCGCAAAATCATTTTACCTTTTTATACATTTAAAAAAAAAAAGTCGAAAATATTTAAAAGTCTGAACTCAAAATCATTTTACTTTTATTTTTTTTTTAGAACCATATTGAAAAAATTGAAAAAATTCTAATTGCAGTCCAGCGAGGGCGCATGATTTTTAATACCCTACCAATGAATTAGGGTAAAGCATAAGCAATTCCGAGCAGTCTTTAATGCATATCTGAGCAAATTGCAGAACAATCTGTGTCAAATTAGATTTTCAGAACATAGATACTATGAGCATTTTGATGATAAAAAAAATCATTTTCTCATGACATTTTCAATTTTCATTTAAAAAAAAAAATCCTAAAAAATACAGTTATTGGCCCCATGTTATAATTAATGGCCTAGGTATTCTATAGTGATTATACAACCATACAACAAACAATTACAGAAGCATAGATAATACCGCAATTTATAAAATAAAAATCTCTTATTATTTGTGTTTTAGAGATAGGGGGCCAATGACTGCCTCGGGGCCAACGACACAGTATACTTTACCCTATATTAACTACTAGCTGCTCAGAGCTCCTTAGTCGCTCTTCGCATCTAGACGGGGGCTCCGCCCCCTGTACCCCCCCCCCCCGAGTGTCCCTATTCTGAGCTATAACCATCTAACTCCTAACCTGTCCCATCTCTCTCACGTTCCTTCCAACATTGTCCACCCTGTTCACAATTGGTCTTCCACACAGACGTTTTCCAATCGAACTCCCCACCAATATATTTTTCCTCTCCCATTCTAGCCATGTGCCCTGCCGATCCCAGCCTTCTCTATTTTATGACCTATATCTAGAGATGCATAGAGGTCATGCAATTCTTTGTTATGCAGTCTCCGCTATTCCCCGGTGTCCTCATCTTTCTTTGGCCCATAAATGCTGGGAAGAATCCTATTCTCAAATACTCTGAATCTATTCTCATCTCCCAGGGTTATAGACCATGCCTCCCACCCATATAATACAATTAATAATTTAATAATTTTGATCCCTTTTGATAATAAATTCCAGATTGTAACCTCGATTTAAATTCTTTGCAAATATTATTCTCTCTGATACTAATTATTTTGTCTTATCACTATTAATTTCAAACCCCATCAATTTTCCTGCCTCGATTAATTTTTGTATGCTACTTTAAATGTTATTAATTTATTTAAAAAAAATCAAAGTAAACAAAATAAAAATAAAATATAAAATTAGCATAACACTAAACTACTATAAAAATAATATTAAAAAATATATTATATATTAAAATCTTACGTGAAAATCCAATTATGAGATCAAATTTTCTTAATTAAAATAATTTACTCACATAATCTTAAAAATTAATAGTATTAAATTATAGCCGTAATGTGAATGTTTTCAAAGTTTAAAAGGCCAATAAGATCAATTGAGATATTGTAAATATCAATAGATATAAAAAGATTTTTATCTGCACATTGCTCAGAATTTAAATTACCGCCAAATTATCGCCACCAGCGCCTCTATTGACATATTTTTGTTCTACATAATTTCCACTACCCGCCTATAATATATTCTTTATAATTTTTTTAAAATTTTTCTAGTTCAAAAATCGAAAATCGGGCTTCGAGATCTGGTGGCCAGCCCCTTTGTGCTTCCGTGTAAAAAATTCCAGGTCCCTGCGTGCGATAGTTTTTGCTGGAGAGCTCGGTCAAACAGACAAACAGGCAGACAGACAGACCCATTACACTTGCTTTTATTATCATAGATAGAGATGAATTTCATGTTTGTAAATAAGGTAATTGATTAATAAGAGCCCCTCACAATTTTTCCATAGAAAAATTAATATTAATTAAAAATTTCCAAAAATAAAATAATAAATAACTAAATAAACTAATAAATAAATAAATAAATAAAATACGTATGCATTGAAAATTAAAATTCAACTCAAAAGGTTTAGACGCCACTATATACAAATTTATATATATATATATATATATATACGTATATATATGTATTTGTTGAAGAGATTAATAAATCATGTCATAGTATAAAAATAAATTCATATAAAAATTATAATAAATTATTAATAATAAATAAGAATGGTAACTAAAAAAGGAGTTAAAATATCATAAAAAATATGATCTGGTGTTTGTTTGATTGTTTTGGAACAAAATGAATAGATGATTTGAATAAAAGATCTTGGATGATAGTGACAATCGGTAGCAGTGGAGAGGAGGTGGGGGAAAGAAGGGGGTTGCCAGGTCCGGTTCGGTTTGCATTAGGCTTATCGGGAAACGTCAAAGGAGATGGTCGCCCGATTATCTGGCTGCTTTATGAGAAAGGCCTCTATCGTTATCGTCTCCGTTCATTTAACTATTTGTTTGTGGTGCGCTTTTTTCTTTCCCAAATGCAATTTCACAATCAGATTAAATTAATAACAAAATGCTTTCAATGTTCAACAGAGATTATTGCCATCTTCAACTCTTTTTTTTTCATCTCCCTCTCTCATTCATTGTTTTATTCGATTTTTTTTTAGTTTCTCAATCTTAAAAAAAAAAAAAAAATCTGTCGATTTTAATGGATTAAATTTAAGATTTTCCGTCTTTAATTAAATACAAAATAAAAAAATATTTATAAGATTTTTTTATTTTTTTTTTTTCTACTAATTTTTAATTAATTATTTGGTTTGTATTTTACTTCCCCTCTTTTCAACAAATTGATTAAGATTATCAATAAAAATAAAAATACAATAAAAATTACTTTCTATTTTATTTTTCTTTTTGAAACAATTTTTAATTATTTTTATTTTTTTACTAATTTTTAATTAATTATTTGGTTTGTATTTAATTTCCCCTCTTTTCAACAAATTGATTAAGATTATTTTACAAGAGCACAAATGGATAAATTAATTATAAATATTAGAAAAACAAAAATTTATATTTAATTATTAAAAATATAATATTATATAAATAATATTTTTCTTTTATTTATAACTAAATAAAATAAAAATTACTTTCTATTTTATTTTTCTTTTAAAACAATTTTTAATTATTTTTATTTTTTTTACTAATTTTTAATTAATTATTTGGTTTGTATTTTACTTCCTCTCTTTTCAACAAATTGATTAAAATTATATTAAAAGAGCATAAATGGATAAATTAATTATAAATATTAGAAAAACAAAAAATTAAATTTAATTATTAAAAATATAATATATTATATAAATAATATTTTTCTTTTATTTATAACTAAAGAAAATAAAAATTACTTTTTATTTTATTTTTTTTTTTAAACAATTTTTAATTATTTTTTTTTTTTTACTATTTTTGAATTAATTATTTGGTTTGTATTTTATTCCACTCTTTTCAACAAATTACAAACAATTAATGTTTGTAAGTATCATATATATTATTTATTACATTTATCTCCTCTTTTAAATCAATTATTTATTTATTATTTAGATTGGAATGATTTACATTTTGGTGTAGGTGATCAAGAATCAGAGAGAGAAAAAAAAAATGTTTATTTGTTTTTGTTTTCTCCCTACTCAGTTTGTTAAAAAATCCTATTAAAGAATATTTTTTTCACTAATGGGTTAACTATAATAGATCATTCAAATTTAATGATTAGTTAATTCCAGAAGGATAGCAGTTCAAAAAAAAAATTAAGAAGATGGAAATTTTTTTAATTAAAAAATAAAAAAATATACAATTTTATA
Organism: Labia minor; assembly: GCA_963082975.1. Taxonomy (NCBI): domain Eukaryota; kingdom Metazoa; phylum Arthropoda; class Insecta; order Dermaptera; family Spongiphoridae; genus Labia; species Labia minor. Next base: position 28,243,181 of record OY720350.1, on the reverse strand, counting down.
TTTTAATTTTTTTTTTCTTATGTTTTCTGAAAGAATAAACTATTAAAAATTTATTTTTATTTTTATTGGCTATCGTATTTCTTTATGTTTCAAAATTAATCAAATCAATTTGCAGTTTTTTTTCATTTAAAATGTGTCAAATTTTTAATATTCTAAGTGACAAGTTAAAAGAGGGGACTCCCTGATCATAGACTTATTCAATTAAGCTTTGTATAGAACTCTCAATAGGCGCCTGGTATTTATGCAACCAGTTTTTCTTATTTTATTCCAAGATATTCTATCAAATAAGCAAATTGTTTATACTCTTACCCTATATTTTTATTTCCAATCACAAAAAAAAAAAAATTAATATTAATTTTGCTTTATATTATTTATTCCTTCGTTTCACATAATTAATATGAATAAACTAGAAAATAAACCTGTCCTGACAGTTCTTTTTATGTTATAATTATGTAAGGGAATTTTATTTACACTTTACAATCATATACAAATAGATAATTACAAGAATGACAATTATAGTGAAATTTAAAGTTGAATTAAATTTTAAATTAATATCATAATAAAATTATAATAAACATATTTCAATTATTAAACATTTCTGACTGATGACGTTAAATGAGGACGGACAGAGAGATTAATTATATTAATAAATATTTTTATACTTAAATTAATATTTTATTTTTAAATAAAAAAAAAAAATAAATTTAGCAATTGTTTAAAACTTTATTTTTTCCCCTGTTTCTTTTTATAAAACCATAAAAAAAATTAATTATTTATAAAAAAAGTGATTCAAAAGTATAAATTATAAAACAAAAAGCATAATTAGTGAGTAAAAAATTTATCTATAAGTATACTATATTTTGAATATATATGAAATTTTAAAACGAAGAGAAAGAGAGAGAGATAATGGTAGAAGAGAGAGTGAATGAAATAAAAATAAAAGCGTTGAAAGATATCAAAAGAATTTCAAGACAATAAAAGAACAAATTAAATACCTGTTCTGTCTATAAATTCAGGGGAAAAAAAGCAGAAGGTCTATTAAGATAAAATTCGGATCCTAAACTTTAAACTAAATTATTCTTAGCTAAGAGGAAAGGTGGTGTATGTGTGTATGTGTGTGTGTGTGTGTGTGTGAACGAGTGAGGAATAAGGACTGGAATCATTAGAGAGGCACGATGGAGCGATGGAAAGCAAACCAAGGGCAGCAGTGCTTAGACTGATTCGCCATTTTGTATGCTGCTTTCTTACATAATAATTAAGGCGGAGCCTAGTATACTAGGCTCACTGCTAGCTATATATAGTTGGGATCAAAAACCGACCAAACTATCAATGAATACATAAAAGGCCGAATGGGATTTGCAACCGCATCGAGTGGGAGGAGTGATCATCATTATTTTGTAATTAATAATAAATTAGAAACGGTGAATTGGAAAGTAAACAACATTGAAAATAAAATAATGAATTTGGAAAAAAAGAGTTAGATGCAAAAAATAAAATAAACATAAAAAAAAATGGATACTTTTTTTAAAATTAATTTTAACATAAATAATTTGATTTATATGACAGGTTTTCTATTATTATATTTGTAGTTGGGAACTTTGAAAATAAATATATATTAAAACGGGATATGAAAGTTTTGGCCTTTATCTAATTTAATTCAATGCATACAAAATGAATGGTAGAAATCCTTGGCAAAGATAAAATGCGTTGTCTACCTTCAATTAGAAAAAATGGATCAATTCTTTTTTTTTGAATGTGTAAGAGAAGTGGCTGGCATTACAAGAAATAATAATGAGGAGTCTGAAGACTAAGAAGAAGGGTGGGATGGATATGGTAGGAATAAAATAAGAATTATTTATATATATCTTAAAATCAAAAATAAACGAGTTTGTTAAAATAAGTTGACCTGTGGTCAGGCACAAAATCGATCGAGGGTTTGAAATAAATTAATTTCCAGCTACAGAAACAATTTCAAATAATTTTAATATATCTATTAATGCAATAAAAAACAGATATGGATAGAACATAAATATTTTTAATTTTATTTTATTTATAATATATAAGGAAGCTGTGGCGTCATGAATGGCTGAGTGACGTCATATCATTTTAAATTAAGAAAAACTAATGAAGATGATTTTTCCCGACGATAAAGCCAATACAAAGTGCATAATTCGTGGAGATATGTAAAAAATCTCCTCAAGTGAAATTTGGTGTGAAAATAACTCTTCCCTTCCTATCGTCGATCGGTAATACTAACACTTCCGATTTCAGGATATACACTAAAAGTTGATCAATTCATCATACTGATGCATTATGTAAATATACCAAATTTCATCAAAATTCGTTGAGCCGTTCAAGTTGTACACATCTATACGGACGGACAGACGGACAGACATCATGTTAAAAATACTTTTTTCTGTTAAGAAAATGCATGATTCGTGGAGATGTGTAAAAATCTCCAAATGTGAAATTTGGTGTGAAAACAATACCTCCCTTACTATCGTCGGTCGGTAAAAACGCCGGACAGCGCTTCCTTAAATACAAAATATTATATATAATATCTTTAAGTATAATTCTGAAATTTTTTAAGAATTTTAAAATAGAAAAATCAATCAATCTTAATATGTTTTATTTTTTTTTATTTTAGTTTTGTCTTCCTTATTCAAAGAATATCAAATACAAATCATTTGTAATTCACCTTGTAAAAAGTAATGGAAGTATATAAAGTATTTATATAAGTATACATGTTTATGAATATGAAAATTGTTATTATAATCATAATTAATAAATATATTCATAGAGATAGTTTATTAAACGAATAACTATGTGATTAATTAATATTTATAATTAAAAAGGGATTATTAGTGGATATATACAATATAATAGTTGTTAATTACCTGTTAGAACGTTCACTTAACAATTTTGGCGTCTTTTCTTATTCACTGTTCAATGAATACTAAAAATGAAATTCTTTTATCTTATTTTATTTTATTTTATTATTTTAATATTATTTTTCAAAGAATTGGCCCAGGTTGTTTATCGCTTTTCAATGAAAAAATATAAACAATGGAATTATTCTGGCTGAGCCCGTTTGCCTCCTGCATTTAGAAAATATATATAATATCTTTTATTTTTTATTTATTAATAATTAAATTGATAAGGAAAATAATTCAAGGAATTTTTTTCATTAGAAAAAGATAATCTATATATTATAATATATAATTTATAAATATATAAATATTTTCGTTTACAATTAGATTAGAAACAATTTTTATTTTGTTATTTATTTTATATTATGATACCCTAAGAGTTTTTAATTATATATATTAAATTTAATTAATTATAAGTGGCAAAGTGATGACGGCCTCAGGCACTCTCCGTATATATATCATATATATATATATATATATATATCTTATCTATTATACTAGCAAAAATAGTTATATATTTGTATTTTTGAAATATTAAATTGTTCTAAGGATTTTTTTGAAATTCATACAAGATAATTTTTATAAAGAAAAATCATTTTTGTAAGTTTTTTTCTTAATTTAAAATAAGAATTTTAATAATAAAATAAGTTGACCTGTGGCCAGGTCCGAACCGACCGACGGTTTGAAGTAAATTAATTTCAAGCTACAGAAACAATTTCAAATAATTTTAATATATCTATTAATGTAATAAAAACAGATAAGGATATAACATAAATATTTTTAATTTTATTTTATTTATAATATATAATTAGGAGCTGGCTATGACGTCATGAATGGCTGGATGACGTCATATAATTTTAAATTAAGGAAAAACTAATGAAGATGATTTTTCCCCAGGATAAAACCAATACAAAGTGCATGATGATTCGTGGTGATATATTAGGTTGGGGAAAAAGAAATCCATTATTTTCTCGGTAGATGGCTGTAGTGATCGATATCTCGTAAATTATCGATCAAACAATTTCAAATTTATGCTCGTTGTCAAGGTAACAGTTCGCACTAAAAGAATTCGTTTGCAGTTTTTTGTTTTGTCCATTCAGTTCTGAGTTACACGGCGTTAAAGATGGAAGTCAACAAAGAGAAAATTCGGTACATTTTACAGTTTTTCTTTGATAAGGGCGAAAATGCAAGTCAGGCGGCTGAAAATGTGAATAGTGTTTATGGTCCCTATACTGTAACATCTAATTACGCGCAATTTTGGTTTCGTCGATTCCGTTCGGGTATTTTTGACGTTAAGGATGCCCCTCGCACAGGCAGGCCCGTCGTCGAAAATGTCGACAAAGTCACTGAAATCATCGAAGTGGACCGGCATGTTAGTAGTCGTAGCATCGCCCAGGAGTTAAAGATCGACCACAAAACAGTTTTAAACCATTTGCACAAAGCTGGGTTTAAAAAAAAGCTTGATGTTTGGGTGCCACACCAATTAACACCAAAAAACATGATGGATCGAATTTCCATCTGCGAAGCCTTGGCCAAACGTAATGAAATCAACCCATTTCTTAAACGGATGGTGACTGGGGATGAGAAATGGGTCACATACGACAACATTATGCGAAAGCGATCGTGGTCAAAGCGTGTTTTAGTGATAAGAAATTGGCATCAAGGGAAGAGTGTGAAAATCAATTGCTGGAGTTTTTCGCTAATAAGGACCAAGACTTTTATGAGAGAGGCATAATGAAGCTACCATTAAAATGGCAACAAATTATAGAACAAAATGGTGCATATTTGACCTAAATCGGACAATGCAAAACATAATGGATTTCTTTTTCCTCAACCTATTATAAAAAAATCTCCTCATGTGAAATTTGGTGTAAAAATAACCCTTCACTTCCTATCATCGATCGCTAATACTACCACTTCCAGTTTCCGGATTTGCACAAAAAATTGATCAATTCATCAACTGATGCATTAAGCAAATATACCCAATTTCATTAAAATCCGTTGAGCCGTTCAAGCTGTACACATCTATACGGATGACAGACATTATGCTAAAAAAACTTTTTTCTGTTAAGAAAATGCATGATTCGTGGAGATATGTAAAAATCTCCACATGTAATTGGTGTGAAAACAATACCTCCCTTACTATCGTCGGTCGGTAAAAAATGGCGCCGGGCAACGTCGAACAACGCTATTTTAAATACAAAATATAAATAAAAGAAAAATTAAAAATATTTATTTTAATAATATTTTTTATTCAAATTACGAAATATATATTATGTTTTATCCACAAGTCATACTCTTCTGTCTCTTTATACGTTCGTTTAATGTTATTTTAAATTTTTTGAAATTGTTTCATATATTTTGTCGTTTATTTATTTTAAATAATAATCTTAATCTTAAATAATCATAGTTTATAAGGATAAGGAATAATTTTTTTAAAGACCGAGCGGCGGCTTGGTGAACCAGATATTTACTTTTAAAGTAATACATATAAGTATATATTATATTATAAATATATTTACATAGTTAGTTATTAAGTATATATATATATATATATAATATTATATAGGTTTCTAAAATGATTATAATTATATATTTATATTTTAAAAGTAAATGTGGATTGATTGGAATATAAACTTTATATTTATTTTTTCAATTTTGTTAATTAAACTAATTACTAAACATAAAACAATATAAATAACACTCATTAATTAATTATTAAAATTATATGGATAATTGACTTTTTTTAATCGAAGTGTTTTATTTATCATGTCACTTAGTGAGTTGATCGCCATCAACTGAAAGAAAAATATTAAAAGTTAACAAAAGAAAAAAAAAACATTTATCAATTTTCCAAGGAATTTTATTTCTAGTTTTTTTTTGATATATTTTTATTTTAAAACAAATACACCTTATATATATATATATGGTACATTCCATACATTCCTTACATATGTTTTGATGTATATAAATATATATATATATTGTCTTGTATGGAACCTGTGAATTGAGATGAAAATATCAACTCAATATAAATAACATATATGCATATATTAAAGAGAAAAATTAGTTATAATCAATATTTTTCATTAAAAGTAACTAATAAATCATTCAACTTATTATTTTATTTAATTATTTTATTGTATTATTTTAAATACCATAATCGTTATTTTTCTACTTGCTATGCTACATGTGCATATTATATTATGTCTAGTTTTGTAAAATTTATATCCTTTTTTTGTTCACATAAGAATTAGACGGAAGAATTAAGTTCTTCCATTTGCTAATAAATAAAAAAAAATAACATATATATATATATATATATATATATATATTAAAAAAAAACAGAAAAAGAAATAGAATCAAATAAATGTTGATGTTTAATGAAAATTGAGACTTCTTTTTATAAGTAACAACCTAAACAATGATGAAACAAGTTTTGAAATCAAGTCAACATTATGTGTGGAATACAGCGACAACGAAAGCTAACCTTTCAAAACTAGTCTTGTATATACCAAAATAGAATTTTTATTCCTCTATTTTTTTTCCTATATATACCTATTGATGAAAACGATTAATAAATAAATAATAAAATATCATATTTTATTGGTGTAAAAAAGAAACTCAACGAATCTAATTTTTAGTGTAAAGTGAATGAATTGAGAAAAAAATTGAATATTTTTTATAATTGTATAACCAATAATATTTAAAAAGTAAATATTCCAGATACATTTATATCTATATATATCTATATATATATATATATATATAGGGAGAGAGAGAAAGAGAGAGGGTTGTTCGGAAAGTAATTTCGTTTTTTTTCGCCATATTTTTTTGAACACCACTTCACACTTAAACTGCATAATCATTATATGTTTGAAAACCTGATATATCAATTCTCGTGTGTGAAGATGTTCAATTGAATAATTTTATGGTTGCTTCCCTTTTAAATATGATAGTAATAAGCAGCATTTTCGTTATATTTTACTTTTTAATATTTCACCAGAGATATTGCAATCACGAAAATTTTCGATGTCGAGATTTTGATATTTTATACGTTTTGAAGGTCCCTGAGTCATTTTCACTAAGATTGTGAAAAATGTATGTCTCTCTGTGTGTGTGTGTGTGTGTGTGTGTGTGTGTGTGTGTGTGTATGTAGACAAGATTACGCAAAAACGGGTTGAGCTAGAATAATGAAATCTCGTATACGGGTATTATTTTTAAAATTCGTAGTTTTCTATCAACTTTTGAGAAATTTAGCTCAACCAGAAGCGGGTCATTACCTACCATGTTTTCATTTTTTTCCTCTAAAGTGACCGTAAAAATAAAGATATATGTTTGATAGTTTTTCACATGATTAAAAATTGTAGAAACCTGAAATATATAGAATTTCAGCTTGATTGAATCGCTGAAAGTACCGGAATTAATTTTTTAACACTGCCAATCACGCGCCAGCACGTGACGTCTTGCCATCAACAAAGAGCCAAACACACACGCTAGTTTAATAAATATTATTTATTAATTTTAATTTATAATTTATAATTATATTTAAATATAATATATGTTATTTAATTCAATTCAAAGTGTGAGATAGTGGAGAGTCCTATGAAAATGTAAAAATGCTGTTCAAGCCAGAAAGAAATTATCAGATGTGTATAAAGAAGAGGTTTTGACAATACACCAGTGCCACAACTGGTTTGAAAAATTTAGATCCGGCAATTTTGATGACGAAGATGCACCACTTACTGGAAGGCCAGTTGAAGTTGATAAAGACACGATAAAGGCATAAGTTGATTTTTTGGACGGTAAACCCTTTACTTCAAATGAAGAGGATAAAAAATTATCTTGATCAGTTTCTTGCAAACAAATATTTATTAATTTTATGAAAATTGTCTTTCAATTTTTAAAAAGTAAACGAAGTTATTAACCAAATAACCTAATAAATAACATAAAATGAAGGTATATTATCAATTTTACTTATGATTTTTCAACACAAGTTCAAATTTAATATTATTAAATATTGTGAAATTAATTTAATATATTTTGATCATAATTTTCAGATTATAACAGAAATATATTAAATAAAACTTTTATTACAACAATCATTAAAAATAATAAAACTAATTAAATAAATAAATAAATATCAACATAATCTCAAAATGTAAATATTTATTATATTTTTTTAATTATATTATAAATTAAATTATTTATTATATATATATATATATATATATATATATATATATATATAAATTATATAGGTATACATCTTTAAAAAATGTTATTGTAAAAAAATGATTATTTAGAGAATAAACTTTTGAAGATCTATAAAAATTCTACTATACCCACATACGACATATATAGACAAAAATTCTATTCATATTTTTCATTTTATTTATTTATTATATTTTATATTTTATTATTTATCTCAATTAGAAATTAATTACCAGTTTGAAATTTTTATACTTATTATACAATTTAACAGAAGATGTTCGCACGAACAAATGAGAAGCATATGTTTTATGAGGGTCTCATAAAATGATTTCGTTTTATTATGAATCTTGAGCTTTTTGTGTAGCTGGGCAATTATCATTGACCATTTCGACTCGAGTTAAATTGGCGAAAAATATTTCGAGCCGGTTACAAAAATTCTTCAACCGTATTTTGAGATATATTGAAGTTTACTAAAAAGAGTATAGTATTAATTAAAAAAAAATATGACCTCAAAAGCGTACAATAAAATAATAATAATATGGTTAATGAAACTCATTAAATGAAATTATTAAATTTCTTTGGAATTTTATTTAAATAAAAAAATAAAAAAAAAAATTTGTATGAAAACGTTATAAAATATGATAGCTTATTTTTTTAATTTCACCCCCCCCCCCCCCCGCCCTTGTTCCATCCTCTTCTTCTATCTATCATTTATTTGATTTTAGTAATGTTATAAATTAATTAGAGGAAAAAAGAAAAGTAAGTAAAATAATTTTTTTTTGGTAATTATATTGGTAAGTTATTTTTATCAAGTAAAGGAATTCCAAATTAAATTTTTAAAACTACATTTCAATTTCTCTTCAAATTGTGTCTTTTTGTTTAAAAAATTACATAAGCAATGAACAACTTTCATTTTTATTTTTTTAAACAGACTTGATGTGTGTTGAACAAATTTGCAAAAATTAAACTGGAATCGATTATATTCGAATTTATGAAATACTTAAATTATACCAAAAACCGCTAATCTAAATACCAGAGTTAAAATTGATTTGACAAAATTATTTTCTGTATATATTCATTTTTAATTATAATATTCAAAATATTATTAAAAAATATCAATTGATCATAATTATTATTATTTTATCAATAACTTTTATGACTGAAATTTAATAAAAAAAATGGATTAATAAAAAATAGAATAAATAAAGTATTCTCAATGGCAATATTAAGATATCATTTTTTAATTTATAAAATTATTATAAAAATGTTATCAATGGAATACCTTGATACTTCAAAAATGTAAAAATTTAAAAATATTTTTAAAATTTTTTCTTAAAAATTTTTCAACTTTTCTTATCCACCAATTTTGAAGTAGTAAAAATAATAAAAAAAAAAAATAAAAATCCAGGTAAATTCATTAAGTAATACAGGTGACCTATTTTATAGAAATTATATTAAAACTGTAACCATAAATATTTTTTATGACAAGTTTAAAATAATATAAAAACATTTAAAATTATCAATCATAATAATTAGTCGAAAAAAAAAATATAAAATAAAATAATTCACAAGGATAAATAACTAATAAATCAACACATCAACATCCTTATTTAATTAAGATAAAAAGAAAAATTATTTTATGATGAAATGGAATTTTTTTTATACTATTACATAAGATGATTTATATGTTTTTGTTTTGGTTGATTTGACTCTTTTGGGTCGACTAGGTTGACTAACTTCCAGGATTCTCATTTTTTGCAATGAATTTTTATATCTTATTTATTTTTTTTTATAAAATATATATTTAAAAATATTATTATTCTAGTTTCATTAAAATTTCAATATTTTATTAAATTCATAGATGTTCAATTCATGTTTAAACTAAAATAAGAAATTGAGAATATGTGTGATTTCCTTTTATTAATAAATAAATATTAATATTTTTAAATTTTGAAAGGAAGAGATTAAGTGGATGAACCTTGATGAACATGTCAATTAGTTATAAACTAAATAATTATAATATATTTATAATAATAATATTTTAATTAAACTTTTTTCTAAAATATATACGTATTAACCAATATTTTTATTCTATTTATGAGGTAATAATAACAAAAATTTCTTTTGAATAAAAAAAACTAATAATATGTTTATTCACATCATTAGGATGATTAAAAAATTTTTATTTTTGATTAAGTAAGAAAAAATTTTTATTTTTGATTAAGTATGAAAAAATAACATTATTAAATAATGTAATTTATTATACTAAAACTATATTCAAACTATAGTGTTTATAATATAAATATAAAATACCTATTCTTATTTAGGAGTCATTAAATTATCTAATAAAAAATTGCTCATTTGAATTTTTAAAACAATGAATAAAAACAAAAAAGAATATAAGAATATATTTTAACTCTTTGATAATATATATTAAATAATATTATATATATAAATAATAAAATCACACACAATATTTGTATTATATTCCAAATTCATAATAATGAACATATAAATTTTGAATTAATTCATTTAATAAATATATAATAATATTATTTATATTATTATATTCTTCATCTACTAGTCTAATTACAAAAACGAATAAAAAATTATAATCAATCAATATATTAAATATTAATTACTAAAAAGCTGACCCTACAAGCTTTGTCCTGTCTTAATAATGAATAATATATATATAAATATATATATATATATATATATATATATATTATATTAAGTCCGCAACATTTTTATTTCCTTGTCGATGTTAATCACATGGTCATTCAACGCAGGAAAAATATTTCTCTGGGAATCAATAATATTCCCAACAAATATTTGGGATAAATATCTCTCCGTAAATTTAATCAAAGAAATTCAAAATACATACCTGTGGCAAGAAATTTGTTTCCCAGATTCTTCTTCACCTGGCTGTCTTTTACTTTTATTTCCACATCAGTTCGTGCATCCCTATGCAAAACATGCCATGATAATTATTTTTAAAAACTAAAATAAAATAACAACTATTTATAACCTGTCAATAACCTAAACCCAGATGTAAACCTAACCTGGTCTTAGAATCCAGTTTTAGAATCTAATAAAAAATAATTTAATTTTAAATACAAATTAAAAACTATTTATAATTATTAAATATATTAACTAAACTATAAAATAAAGAAGAAATAACTAAGAAAAACTTTCAAACATATGAGAAAATTGTAAAACAAAAATGTATTATGTCTTATGGAAAATTCAATGTTTTGGTACATCCAAAATGGACGACAAGAATTTCTCCCTACTTTTTTGGTGCCACCTCCCAGCACAAAAAACAAACGGAATGGTACCTCCATATCTCCATGCTAGAATCGGAGAGGAAAGAATAGCGAAAAATACATTGGTGGGGAGACCTATTTGGAAAAGTCCGCTTGGAAGACCAAGGACGTGGTGGGTGGATAATGTAGGAAGGGACGTGAGAGAGATGAGAGAGGGTAGGGATTGGAGGGTTGTGGGTTAGAATAGAGATACTTGGAGAAGTGTAGTTGCTGCGTCCAAGAACTTTCTAGCCACAGAGATAGATAGATAGATAGATAGACAGGATTAAAATTTTATATTTAATTAGGACATCTTTCCAAGATGTGTTAAACATAATTGTTATAATTGAATAACCGGAAATGCCGGTTTACTCTTGTACTTTTTTATTCATTTTTATTTTAAGATTTCTTGTAAAAGTACTTCAAAATTTACTTATTACAGTACTTCATCAAAAAAAAAACTGATATTCATTTAAAAACGTCTACAATAAGTTGACCTGTGGCCAGGTCCGAACCGACCGACGGTTTGAAATAAATTAATTTCCAGCTACAGAAACAATTTCAAATAATTTTCATATATCTATTAATGTAATAAAAAACAGATATGGATACATAAATAATAAATACAAACATTTTTAATTTTATTTTATTTATAATATAATATATATGCAAGACCAGGCTGTGACGTCATGAATGGCTGGATGACGTCATATAATTTTAAACCAAGAAAAAACTAATAAATATGATTTTTCTCGAGGATAAAACCAATACAAAGTGCATGATCGTGGTGATATATAAAAAAATCTCCTTTGGTGTGAAAATAACCCTTTCCTTCCTATCGTCGATCGCTAATACTACCACTTCCGGTTTCCGGAATTGCACCAAAAGTTGATCAATTCATCCCACTGATGCATTAAGTAAATATACCAAATTTCATCAAAATCGGTTGAGCCGTTCAGGCTGTACACATCTATACGGACGGACGGACAGACGGACGGACAGACGGACGGACAGACATCATGCTAAAAATACTTTTTTCTGTTTAGAAAATGCATGATTCGTGGAGATATGTAAAAATCTCCACATGTGAAATTTGGTGTGAAAACAATACCTCCCTTACTATCGTCGGTCGGTAAAAATTGATTACGAAAAATAAACGATAAACAAATAAACCACAAAAATAAAATACATATATTTTAAAAATTATTAAGACTATTTTCCAAACTAATTTATCAAAAATAATTAATTAAAATTGATAGTCAAGAAAAATAAATGATGAACAAATAAACATTGCATATGGACAGGGAATGACCCCTTCAGTCAGGTGACTAAAGCAAGCGGGAAATTCAAATACTCGAAATAAAGTTTACTGAAATTTTCCAATTTTTTGCACGATTTTCTTAATTTTTCTTTCCGTAAGAACCTTGTACTAAGTATTGGAATTTTTACAAAAAAAAAAATGAATGAAATCGGTAAAGCCGTTATCAAGTGATGCAATGAGCAAGGGAAATAAATATATAGATAGATAGATTAAAACATATTGCATAATATTAGTTAATACATTTATTTGCCCATTATATAATTATAATGGTTACTATCTTTATGGACATCATATTATAAAAATGTTAATATTTATTCAAAATTTATATACATATAATATACATATGTATATATTATATATTATACATAGTATTGTATATTTTGAACAAACTTTAATAAAAAATTAATATTGAATGGTTTAATAATAAAACTATTAATCGATCAGATATATGTATAAGCGATGTGGTAGGTAGCTAGCCAGGTAGTTAGGTGATGGTAATAATAATTAATAGCCTTTAGAGAGGCTGTTTGATAAACTCTTAAATGACTTAATTTTCTCTCCCTATTCATGTTTTTGATTCATTTTTATTGGATGATCAAACAAGTTCGCTGAGCGAAATCGAAACCAATTTATTACTTATTATTAGTGGTCGATTTAAAGAGTCGTTTAACCTAATAAAAAAGAATCAGCCCACTCCATCAATCTCTCACCTTACGAATGAAATTAATGAACTGAATATTATTTACATGAAAATGATTATCTAATTCGTTTATATTTATCAATTTAAATAATAGTCTTGAATAATCGACCATTCGTGTGTCTTCTATATTAGGATGTGATTTATTATGATTTATCACAAAATATATTTATTTTTATTAATTTTAAATTATATTCAATTATAATTAATTATTTGAATTTATTTATTCATATATTGTATTATTAATTTTTATTGATATTAAATTATTTAATTGAGTAGAATTTCAATATTACAGGTTGGATTGATGATAAACAATTTTTTTCTATTTAAAAATATAAACCAGTATTTACTCTATAATTTTCATATTGTGTTTCTAATAGAACGTGTCATAGAGGGGGGCAGCGATAATTTTTTTTTAAATGGGACAACACAATGAAACAAACAAGAGTAATATCGATATTTTTCAAATTTTCTATTTTATAAAATATATTATTACGTGGAAAGGTCAATAAGTCCGTGACTTTTTGAATGAAACGAAGGTTTTAGGAGCTCTAAATTCGACCAACGTTTCTCTAATTTTCTTTATCCCTTCCAAAAAAATAAGATTTGTGTCACATCAAAATAGGTTTGTTGTTGGAGTCAAATCCATTTCTTCAGGTTTGGAAACAAGAAATAGTCACTCACTAAATCTGGAGAATAGGGCGGATGATTCATGGATTTTCATGGGAATCACTTTTTTCATTTTCTTATCAAATCACGAGGTTGTCTGGATTCCAAATAAAAACTAAAAGACCCAGTTGGTTCAAATTTCGAGAGGAGTCAGCTGATAGTTTCCTGCAGACAGGAGCAGTGTTGTTTCATTTAATAGACAGGAAGTCACGGACTTATTGACTTACCTTAATACTTTTACTATAATGTGATAATTAGATAAATTTTCCTGGAATTAATAAAAATCAAAAAATAAATAAATAAATAAAAACATTAATAAAACTTACAAAATTCTTTTTAAAAACTGCTAAACCCGCTTGTTTAAAAAAAATAAAAAAAAAATTTAAATTAATAATTAAAATTTCATGAAATATTTCATATTAATTAGTCAAATTTTATTTTACACTTATAGATTTTAAAGTTTTAATGTTCAACTACGTTATATATTTTTAAAGTACATTTAAAATAAAAAAAAATGCAAATATTTTCTAAAAAGTGGGACATTTTTAAAAATCGACGGAACGCGGAATCAAACATCGGGATTGTCCCGATAAAATCGGGACTTGTGGTCACTTTATTATAACTTATAAATAGAAAAAGTGATTTACATATATATTTAATATACATCAAATAACAGAAAACAAAAACTTTTATTTATTACTGAATTTGTTTTTTATTTGTTTTTGTTTTCTTTCTAACAAAATCGTGCCGTTTTTTTTTCTAATAAAACAAATGGTTACCAAATGGGTTTATTTGTAAATGAGCGATGGTGTCGCAACTGACACTCTTGCGAGTGGCAATTTGCATTCTATAATTGTAAATCGAGTCGCTGTCTCATTCGGGATTTATACAATTTCGATAGGCCTCCAACCAAATATGGCGGTCGCGGTAGCTCAAAAGCCCTATGAAAGAATAAGATATTTGCTAGGTCTACTGACATACGAATAAACTGACCATTATTATTGCCTCTTTGTGAATTGTCAAAGAAAATAAGAGGATATTTTATCACGACTATTTATCTATGGCCCTTGTATTGTATCGCCCCCTTCCCCCACCATTCCCTCCACTTGTATACATATCTGGAGTATATTGTAATTGTATGCGAATTATTAAAACAACATTACATCCTATTAACAATTTCCTGTTCGTTATTTCAACTAGCAAATGGATAAACAAAGTCCCTGTAAGGAATGTTAGCATAGAATTGTCATCCACCCTAAAATGGTTCTATTTCTAAGTATAATTTAACCTTGAACTACAGTGACAATTTCAATTTGATTTATTTATCAATTTTTTTTAATGGGGATCTCAGCCAATTTTAGATAGGTAGTTTGTGTGATATTTTAAAACATTTCATCTAATTTAATTTTTCTCCAGTGAAATATTGTTTATCATTCATTATGTGATATATACAATTCAATAAATTTTTTTTTTATAACAAAAGGTAAACGTACCAGTCGTGGACCACTGTACCAGTAATGGACCAATTGATAGATTTTTGATCAAAATAAGCTTTTTAATTTCAAATTAAACATGAGATATCGATAAATATTAAGAAAAGCCTTGTTCGGATTGCTTAACAATGAAACAGAGACCAATCGCTGCATTTATATTATAATTATGAATTTTTTAAAACACGAGGCAAGCGTTCTTGCATTTTAAGGTTCGTTTCTTATGCAAAACCTTAAGGATATGCTTCACTTTATTTTCAATAGATTATGTTTTATTTAATAATAATTTCAATCCAAAAATTAAATTCAATAAATGATACTACAAATTATATTAATCAGTTTGAAATATTTAATTTATGTGATGATTATAAATTACTGAAACAAATATCTCATTTTTTTCAGAAGTGGACCGGGATGGCCCATTACTAAAAAATACGACTAAAATTTTTTTTTACTAAAATCGGTTTTTTTTTATTAAAATAAATGTGATGTATTTTAACTTATTTTGTTTTAAGTGTCTAGAACAATTTTATTCAGTAGTGGACCACGTGGCCAAATACTGATATAAACATGGCCAATCACTAAATCTTTATAACTTAAATTATATTTTCATCAGATTCCTTTAGATAACTAAATTTTATGCTGATAATAAATTGTGTAAATAGGTTCATTCCCAATTTATAAACATTATTAAATTTATAATTTTATGAAATTAAATCAACAACAATTTATTATATTTAAACATATTATTATTGATAATAATAAATTTAATAAAATTTATTTATTATTATATTAGTATGAATAATTATAATTATATTAAATTAATATTACTATAAAATTTCCAATATATTTTTTAAATTATATTAATGTCATTATGTTTCTCTTTTCGGTTGCATTAACTGACCTTTCTTGTATAAAAACGGCTCGTTTAAATGGATAAGAATTGTAAATATTTAGAAACATACTGTAATATAAAGAATAATTAAAATAAATTATAAAAAATTATAAGAAATTATAAAAAAATATTAATAAAACCAATCCTTAGTGCATTTTATTCCATTTATTTATTTCAACCCATTTTAGGTTGATGGTCCATTACTGGATCAAAAAATACGTTTTGAGAAAAATTAAATAAAAATATTTAAATATAAATTAACCGAATGTTTGTGTTGTAGTGATAATTAAAAATAGTTGTACAATATGTTAGCACTTGTTTTGTTGTTATTCTCATTTTTATTACAGAATAATAGTGTTTTTAATGAAAATTTCTCTTAACATGGTCCACCACTGGTGCATTTACCTTAGAATATTTCATATACCTAGAATAAACTTTATATATCTATAACAACTTAATTAACTTAACACCAGAACGTCTACTTTTCAAGCTTGTAGATCGGGGTTTAAGTCCCAGGTCTAGCAAGAGTATTTTAATCCAAAAATTGTTGACAGAAAATTCCTAATGACATAAAATAAATTTAAATTAGGACGTTATATGAGATGTCCAATCTATGTAGTCTAGGGTTTTTTTTATATAGCCTTTTCCTAGACAAAAAAAAATAATTAATTTACACTTTGAAATTGTAATATTAAAAATAGTCATAGCGTAATGATAAAAAAAACATTGTATAGATAATTACGACCTTGGAGTCACCAATTAGCTGTAAGAAAAAGTCATGTAATTCCTTTTATATGTTATGGGGAAAACAACATATATTTGTATATTTGACTAATAAACATACTTTTTTAAACAAAAAAAAAATGGGATGTTCAATGTGTATATACAATTATATGGATAATTTGAATATGTATTAAACAGGGATATTATTTTATAATCGTATACACATTTATATTACCATTATTATATTATATTAATTTCCTTTGATACTTTGAAAAAGAAATCGAGAAATTTAATTTTAAACTAGCTTCTGAGACAGAACACCTCAACACGCGAAAGAGCGTGTTTGGCTCTTTGTTAATATCACCATGTCAGTTGAGGGCGCGTACTTGTGAGTAGACGTGTTAAAAAATTTAAAAAATTAGTTCAAGTACTTTCAGCGATTCAATCAAGCTGAAATTCTATATATAGCAGTTTTATACAATTTTTAATCATAGGAAAAACTATCAAACATATATCTTTATTTTTACGGTCAGTTTAGAGGAAAAAAATGAAAACGTAGTTTGTAATGATCCTCTTCCGAATGAGGGACATTTCTCAAAAGTTGATAGAAAACTACTAATTTTGTATAATGCCCGTGTACCAAATTTCATTATTCTAGCTCAAACCGTTTTTGCGTCATCTTGTCTATATACACACATACACATATACACACACATATGCACACACACACACACACAAACAGACATTTTTGTCAATTTATAATCAATTTAGTTAAGAAAAATCAATTAATTTTAATCACTTTAATTAAATTAAATAAATTAAGAGCAATTTAATTTTGTTAATTTCTATTTCATAAATTTATATTTAATTATTGAATATGTGTATATATATATATATATATATATATATATATATTATTAATGACATTTTACAAATGATATAACTTAGAATATGTTAAATAATTTGAAAAAATACTTGATAAACAAAAATATTTTTACACTTTTAATATATGTCATACTATTTAAAAATAATATATATTCAACTTTAAGTGTAATTTAAAATTCGATATATATATATATATATAATCAATAAATTATTAGAACCATTCTCTTTGGCTTGCGACCCGATGTGGTTACAAATAAACTCATGATTAAGTCAAGAAACAACTCCTTTTTATGGTCACTGATGAATATTGTAATTGGCCTATGAATACGTCACTTGGTCAAACTCCCTTTAAAGTCAAAGGATTAGTCTTCGTCTGTGAATGTTGGACAATGAACAACATTTGTTATCACTTGCTTAACCAACAGATCAATATTGAAAAGAAAACGGACAGTTGAATCTTATATGTATAATGTAGGTACACCTTTCCTAATCATCAAGAATCAATGAATAATAATTGAAATAAGTTGACCTGTGGCCAGGTCCGAACCGACCGACGGTTTGAAATAAATTAATTTCCAGCTACAGAAACAATTTCAAATAATTTTAATATATCTATTAATGTAATAAAAAACAGATATGGATATAACATAAATATTTTTAATTTTATTTTATTTACAATATATATGTAAGACCAGGCTGTGACGTCATGAATGGCTGGATGACGTCATATAATTTTAATTAAGAAAAAACTAATAAAGATGATTTTTCTCGAGTATAAAACCAATGCAAAGTGAATGATTCGTGATGATATGTAAAAAATCTCCTCATGTGAAATTTGGTATGAAAATAACCCCTTCCTAACGTCGATCGCTAATACTACCACTTCCGGTTTCCGGATTTGCACCAAAAGTTGATCAATTCATCCCACTGATGCATTAAGTAAATATACCAAATTTCATCAAAATCCGTTCAGCCGTTCAAGCTGTACACATCTATACGGACGGACGGACGGACAGACGGACAGATGGACAGACGGACGGACAGACATCATGCTAAAAATACTTTTTTCTGTTAAGAAAATGCATGATTCGTGGAGATATGTAAAAATCTCCACATGTGAAATTTGGTGTGAAAACAATACCTCCCTTACTATCGTCGGTCGGTAAAAATTTAATAATTGAAATAATATAAATTTATTAAAAAAAAGGATTCGATTAGGAAAATAATTAATTAAAAATATATTACATTATTAATTTTATTTTTGACTTTGGAGTTTAACCCTAACCAAGAGGGGAAAAATTTATAAGTAAATATGAAATCTCAAAAATAATAATAATAAAACCTCGGACTTTTCTACATCCTTCGCATGGGAGCCTATCAAGTCGGTTATAAAAATTAGGTTTCCTATGATCAGTACAACGGGCCCATTCTTCATTTTTTGCTTA
The DNA here is from genome assembly GCA_963082975.1 of Labia minor. NCBI lineage: Eukaryota > Metazoa > Arthropoda > Insecta > Dermaptera > Spongiphoridae > Labia > Labia minor. Next base: position 28,223,604 of record OY720350.1, on the reverse strand, counting down.
CTTTTATCAAGTAGCAATTTTGATCTCGGAGGCGACGCCTATCAAGTCGGTAATATCAACTAGATGTCCTATGATCAGTGGAACGGGTCCTAACAACCTTTACCTTGACTTTTTATCAAGTAGCTTTTCATTTTTGATCCCGGAGGCTGAGTTGACTCCATCCCGTAAATTCCTTTGTAAGGCCTGGATATGACCACGGGACCACTAGAATGTGGGCTAATACAGTTAACCAACACCCTAAGAGGCATCTTAATAATAATAATAATAATATTTGTAATTAATAATACTATTTTTCTACTTCTGATTTAACTCTAACTGTAAATAAGTTGGTAACTCACCTCATATTGCCAGCGACTATAAAGAAATGTGTTATAATTGATCAAAAAAAAAAAATAGTAAAATAATGAATGGTAAAAGAAAAAATGATTAATTAAAAGAAATTATAAATCACTTGTTAGTTATCAATTAATTAGTGAAATTAAAACAACAAACATTATTTATATAAAGTTCAATTATAAACTTAGAACATAAATGTAAATCCTAATATTAATAATTGTTTTATTGTATACCCTTAAGATTATCCTGCCGGTTGTTAGATTATTACAAATTCTACTCAAATTAATATAAAAGTTCAGTTGAATCAAAAGAAATATTTGGTTTTAATACTGTTTGATATTTTATGTGAAGGGTCGTGAAAATAAAAGAATTTTTCATCTTATTTGTAATTTAATGAATATAAGATATTTTAACGATAATGTGATTCTATGTGGGTGGATGATCTATTTTGCTATTTTTATGAGGGTTATCTCCAAAACTATTATTAGCGATTTTGTACGAAATCAGACTTTCTCCAACAGTGGCGCAATTTTTTTCGAACATTATATATATTAGTATACTAGCTGCTCAGAGCTCCTTCGTCGCTCTTCACATCTAGACGGGGGCTCCGCCCCCTGTACCCCCGAGTGGTACATAGTATTTGGTTGAAAGTAGTAAAAGGTTTTCATCCATTTTGTTTCAATCAATGTATAACATAAAACATTCATTTCTTATTGTGTGATTATTTAAAATATATTTTAATTTAATCAGTAAATTAATTATATATATTTTTATTGAATATGTTTTATCTATCTACTCGAAAGTTCTTGGCAGCTACAACCACATTTCTCCAAGTGTCCTTATCCTGAACCTCTGTTCCATCTTTCTTACGTCATTCCCTGGTGTCCTCATCTTTGGCCCATAAATGCTGGGAAGAATCCTATACTCAAATACTCTGAATCCACTCTCATCTCCTAAGATCATAGACCATGTCTCACACCCATATAATACAACAGACAAAATAATTGTTTTATATATTTTAATTTTCATTCCCTTTTATAATAATTTTGATGAGATTAGCCTCTTTACTGCATGATAACAGGCGTTTCCCGATTGCAACTTCGATTTAAATTCTTCTCAAATATTATTATCCTTCGTGATTACATTCAATTTTTCTACATATTCAAATTCTACATTTTGTATGTTAATACTGCTCCTGTTTGTTTCTAAATATATTTATTTATCATTATTAATTTCAAACCTCATCTCTTTTCCTACCTCGATTAATTTTTCCTCGCTATCTGTAATTGCAATTGCCGAATCTCCTATTATATTTAAGTCGTCTGGGTAACCTAATATTTTACAATTGATTTCCGCATCTTACTCTTTCTTTACTACCTTCAAGATAAATTTTAAGATCAAAATTTGAAAAAGTTTATCCGGATCTATTGAGTCATGCGTAGGTTTTACTAAAGTCTACAAATAATTAGTGAACAGAGATATTGAATTCGCGGTTTTTTAATATCTGTCATAATGAAAATATCTTAATTAATGTTGATCGATTTGGCATGAACCCGCAATGATATCGTCTAATTTTCCTCCGCTTATAGTTATAAGTATTGTATATGTTATAATAGAGTATAATATTTCTTGATCATTTCATTTTGATATTTTAATTTCATTGCTTGATTTTTATTGAATATTTTTAATTATAATAAAATTTTAGAAAATGCAAAGTTAGAGACTTGAGACAATTTATAAAAATTAACGGTATAAAAGTATTGATAAAACTAAAGATAAATTAACAATATATACATTCATTAATAGTATTAATTTAAATTAATGGATTTATTTGATTTTTTATTATTAAGTTCATTTATTAATTTTTTTAGATCATAGTTAATTCCCTCCCTTAAAATAAAAGAAGTATTCAAATATAGAAAGAATAAATACAAAATAATTTAAGTTAAATATGATTTAAATATTTTATTATATTAATTAAAATGAGAACTTTTAGAATAAATTATTTAATTGAAATGATATTTGAATATTAGAATTTAAAATAAAAAGTTAAATATTATAATAATTCTTTGATTGCTAGTTATATACATTGTGTAAAATGAGTCCGCCAGTCAGTGGGCCACGCCTGGCTCTTGAATGAACAACAGGGAGAACTATATAAACTTTAAAAAATTAAATTCTGCGGTTATTGATTAGAATTAGATATTAATAAAATCTATAGCCTATGTTACCATAGAGATATATAAGAATATTGTGATGTAATTTCATAGAAATCGTTTCTTATTTTTTGATGTTCATAATTCTAAATTACCGGTAAAGTGTCGGTTAAGTAGGAAATTTCTTTTTTGTTTGTTTCTATGACAGCAAAAAAGTAAACAAATTACATACATACATACATACATACATACATACATACAAACACTCTCCTTTATATATATAGATATATAAGATAGTTAATAATAATTCCCAAATTGAAATATATTTTAAATATTATTTGTTTATTTATTTATACTACATAATTCCAGGGATGCGCAACCTTTTTTATCAAAAGTTGCACATTTCTCGGTTGCTCATTCAGGGGTTCCCAAACTATGCGCTGTTCTATTAGGACAATTGGGAAAATTTACTTATACAAAATATTATATTATATTTTTATTAAATCAAATCTTTTTTTTAAAAATTTTTGATTTTATCAGTTAGTTTTTAATTAGTAAGAAATTTTTAGTTAAAATAGAATTCCTTAAAACAAAATCCTCTGGAAGAAAAGTAAAGAAGGGTCTGAGATTCATCGCTTCATTTCATTTAAGAAAACATTTTGAACATCAATGAACTGAAATGTTGAATCTTGAAACATTTTATTTCAATTTATAATTTTATTTAATCAATTTTCACCATATCAACCTATTATATAATATATTATAAATTATTCTTATTTTATTAACTTTATAATAAAATAATGAAAATTTTAAAAAAATCAATAAAAATAAAAAGTTTTTAATAATTAATTAATAACTTTAATTAATAATAATTAACTTTTTATACATTACCCAAATTGTAATTCAATAATTTTTCTTAAATACATTGAAATAAAAACTTTATACAATACTAGAAACTAAAATGACTTTAAATATATAGTAATCAATTAATAAATGAATATAAATTAGTTCTACATTGCCAAAATACAAAAGTTTTAAAATATAATAATATTATAAATTCACAAGAGAGTTGAAATTAAATTAAGTAATGCCTATTGCGGGTCCGGGGGGGGGGGGGATTTAGAGACTGCCAAGGAAAGACTACCTCGCACACACACACAATATATGCGAGGATTTCCCCTTCCATAAAAAACAAAAAATTAAGTATATTTAAATATTTAAAAAATATTTATCTAATCAAAACATGTCAATAATGAAATAGTCAAAATAAAATAATAATTTTGATATCTAAATAAGTATTCTAATAATTCTACAATCAAAATACATAGTTCTAAAATCAATAAAGTTATACTAATTATTAATTTGGATTAATAATTATTTTTTTAAGAATATTAACGAATAAATTTATTATTAATGAAATAATTTAAAAACTAAAAGCAATCAGATATCTATTTTAAAATGTAATCTATGTGCAATTATTACTTTTTTACTTTTATTACTATGACCCAGAAAGACCTATAATTTTGTGATAAAAATAATAAATAAATAGTATAATTGCAAAATATTGTAATAAAATAAATAAAAAAATCTTATTTGACAATAAATTCAAGGGACAATTGACACATTGTTTTTTAATTAATTATAGTAGGTACTCAAGGTATTATTATTTTTTTTATTTAAATATATTATTATTATTATTTATACTTTTGTAATAAATCACTATTTTATTTATACTTAATTATTCTTATGTATAAGTGATATAAAAAAATTAATAATTTATATTGACATATGAGAAAGAACTAGAATTGATTAATTAAATCCATCTTAGATGTGAAACGTATAAATAACTTTCTTGGAGAGAATGAAATAAGCTTGCAAGAACCAGTTATGGCAGACAATCTTCTCCCGAGTAGCAAATACGATTTAATGAAATCAAATTGAGAGGTTCTTATAAACAATTAATGCAATTTAAAATAAATAAAGAAAACATTCATTAATTTAAATCTTGAACGGTTAAGACTATGGAATATGATAATTGAATTAATTTTGTTCAAATTTTGTCACATTAATATTCTAATTTAATTTTATAATTTGTGTAATTTCAAAATACTCTAATAACATTAATTTGTTTTATTTTCATAATAATAAAATTTAATGAAAAGAAAAAATTATCGAATAAAATAAGAGTAATTTTAAAAAGATAATAATTAATAAATATAATCTAATTATTGTATAAAATTAATTAAAATGGAAACACTTATAGAATATAATAAAAATTGATTTGATATTTGAATAATAGATGGGAATTAAAGTAAAATTTTTTAAAAATCTATATATTTAAAAGACAGTTCTATCACATAGTCCTCCTAAACGACTTATGCGATTTCGGCCATACCAATGCCATTTGATAGCCCTCGAGCTAATCTATTAATAGCGTGAAATTCATTGGAAAACAATAAATATTTTTTGAGAAAAGTGAAAAAATAATTTTTTTCTTACTTTTTATTATTTTTGACGTCATTTGTGACGTCACATCCAGTGCGCCTGAAATCTTATAATAATTTTCAATCTTTTGCGTTTCAATTTCTTTGCGTGTGAGGGCTCTCACACTGGCCCGCTAATATATAATTAATTTACTGATTAAATTAAAATATATTTTAAATAAGAACACAAAAAGAAATGAATGTTTTATGTAATCTACTGATTGAAACAAAATGGATGAAAACCTTTTACTACTTTCAATCAAATACTATCATTCGGGGGTATAGGGGGCGGAGCCCCCGTCTAGGTGTGAAGAGCGCCGAAGTTTTAATAATTTTGAATGGGAATTATTAGAAATATTATTTTTATATTCAACGACGAGCAACAACAAAGCATTATATAAATTAAAAAAAAAAAATAATTTCTTTGGTAATTATATTGAATGGTCATCCAGTTATGGATTTGAATAAAACTTTACCAGTGGGTTCCTTTTTTAATGCCAAATAAATTTTTCTTATGCAATTTTTGCGGTTCGGTTCTAGTTTACGAGATAAAAAGGATTAAAGTTTGTAGATAAATCCATAGATATTCTTTCTATTAAGCTACAACTATACAGCTATTCTTTCTATTAAGCTACAATGTTGTATTAATTTGACCATCAGTCGGCTCCACTAATTTTTTTTTTTCAGCTCGGATTAGATATAGAAAAATTAAATAATTAATTAATTAAATAATTTCCCTATATTCAAACCGAAACGAAAATTAGGAATAAGTGAATAATTAATGAATAAGTAAATAAAATATTACTTAATGACTTCATATTTCGAGGTTCATAATCAACTAATCTGGCAAACTTTAATCCTTTTTATCTCGTAAACTAAAAGCGACCCGCAAAAATTTCATAGGAAAGGTTTATTTGGATTTAAAAAAAGAACCCACTGATAAAGTTTTATCCAAATCCATGACTGGATGATCATTCAATATAATTACAATATCTTTTTTTTTTTTAATTAGATATTGATAAAATTTATAGCCTTTGTTCAAATAAAGGTATATAAGAATATTGTAATGTTGATTTCATAATAGACAAACATACAGATAGAAGAACAATAATTTTTTTGGATTCTCCAGTTCATGAAAGTTTTGCAAAATTTTTTAAATTCTGAGCAATGTACTGATAAAAATTAGATAGAAGCTAGAATATGTACGATAATATATTCAAAGAATAGAAATAAAATTTACAAATTCATAACATTGTAGCTAAAAATCTAAAAAATTAAATTAAATATTAATTTGAAACATAAATGATTACTATAAAATATCAATTTGATTTTATTCATTGATTATTTTTTTTGTGGGTTAAATTATGCAATCAAAATAAACGTAGGTCAAGCGTTATTCATGTGAAATGTGTTACTATTTCTATTGTCTTTTCATTTGGCGTGCTTTAAATCATTCCAGAAATGGAAATGGCATTAAATCGACACAATTTTGGCAATTGCCTCGCGGCTGTTCATTGCCCCTGGCCGAGTTTTTTAGGATGTGGATCATGTCTCTGACAGGACACGGCATCCTGTAAGACCCCCAACGGAAACCATTAAAGTCGCCCCAATTTGGACAGCCCCTCGCTCATATGTTAATTATACTTGTTAGGTAAGCAAGGAATCCCGAGAATAACGTAAGCACACCAAACAAGGTGCAATTAATTCATAATTTCATTACCCTAGCATATTGTTATGAATTCTTGAACGAGTGTTTTAATGGACACGAAAACAATAAATTCATTTGATTGAAAATATATAAGTAACTTGCTCCTAAGACCGCCTTCGGTGCTCTGTTCCCTGTATCCCCTAAGTGATAAGTATTATTTGGTCGAAAGTCTGTATGTAATAAATTTTCATTTATTTGATTTATAAAATTAAAACTATCTTTTTTAACTTAGTTGGTCTCCCCACACCATATACAATTTAAATAAATTCAAATATTTTTTTTTAATGTAAAATATATTTTAAACTTGTGTGTCATAATAATTGGTATACAGAAATATTGAATGTTCTTAGATTTGATTTAATGTTGTTCGATTCATCCGCAATGATATTCTCCTAAGATTGAAAAAAACTTATAAGTTGAGTCCTGACTCAGTCATTTACCCATCCAATTAACATCAGGCTCATAAATATTGTCAAATAATACACATATTTTAATATTATAATTAAATTATCAAATTTTAAAGTATTATAATTGAACTCATATTTTTAGCAAATATATTTTTTAAAATTTTCTATTTTATTTGATTATAGGATTGATAATATAATGTTTTTAAGGTTCATGATTATGTTTTGACTTGTTTAATGGAATAATATAGAACATCCATTCTCATATCTACCAAATATACATACAAAATTTCATTCAATTCAGTCTAGCCGCTTGGGAAAAGTTCATGGACGAAAACCATAACAAGAAATTTTTTTATGCAAAATATATAAATAATCATATTTTTTTCCTTTAAACCTATTTTTACTATCTCGTTGAGATTTTGATGTTTTTATACGTTTTGAAGGTCCCCGAGTCATTTTCACTAAGGTTCAGAAAAATGCCTGTCTGTGTGTGTGGGTATATGTGTATAAGGTTACGTAAAAACGGTTTGAGCTAGAATAATGAAATTTGGTATATGGGGGCATTATTCAAAATTCGTAGTTTTCTATCAACTTTTGAGAAATGTAGCTCAATCGGAAGAGGATCATTACCTACAAGGTTTTGATTTTTTTCTTCTAAACTGATCGTAAAAATATAGATATATGTTTAATAGTTTTTCACATGATTAAAAATTGTATAAAACTGCTATATATAGAATTTTAGCTTGATTGAATCGCTGAATTAATTTTTTAACACGTTTACTGGCAATCACGCGCCAGCACGAGACGTGGTGCCATCAACAAGGAGCCAAATGCGCAGATTTAATAAATATTATTTATTAATTTTAATTTATAATTTATAATTAATTAAATTTAATTTAAATATAATATATGTTATTTAATCCAATTCAAATTGTAAGATAATCGAATGGAGACACTCCAGATTTTTCAATACAAAATATTATTTTTTTTTATAAGATTAATTACTATATGATATTTATAATATTCTGACAGAATAATACCAACTATATAACAAATTTTATATTTATAATTCTTTATGATCTAAAATTGATAAACATTTTGTAAGTAAATTAGATAATAAATATATATATATACTTAAAATATTCTTTACTAATTATAAAATTTAATTATTCTACCATTGCCTCCTTAAATAATTATATTCTCGTAGATCAAGTGGTTATGGTAAGTTTAATAAAAAAAAAAAAATTGAAATGTTTACAGATGTTTTAGAGGATGATGATTATGTTTTGACTTGTTTAATGGAATAATTAATTAAAATGAATAAGAATGGATGCAGTAGTAAGGCAATAAGCGTAGCCAAAAGAGGTGAGTAATTTTCGCTTGGGCTAGGCACTGGTGGTGGGCGCGAGGCATGGCCATGTAGGGCCATGGTCAAGGCGAGGATGGGGGGGGGGGAAACAGTGGGTGGTATCGAACCCAGTTTAGACTATAACAACAGAATTACGAGGACATTGTTGTATACTGACCCCAGGAAGAAATGCAAGGTGCACGTTTCTACTGCCCTTAGTCTTATACAACTAATTAAAAAATCCTTCTATAGGAAAATATATTTGAGAAGTTATATTATTGAAATTCTACAATACATTTACATATAAATCTTTTTAGTAAATAAGTAAAACGTGAATTCAATATCTCTGTTCACCAATTTTCTGTAGACTTTAGAATAGCATATGACTCAATAGACCGGGAAAAACTTTTTCAAATTTTGATCTTAATGGGAATTCCAAAAAAACTAGTACATATGATTCAAATTTGTCTTGTAGGTAGTAAAGGAAGAGTAAGATGCAGGAATATAGATATATTCGAAAACAATTTATTTACATCCACCATAAATATTTTGAATAATAAAAAAAGACCTCTGACTTTTGTACGTCCTACGCAAGGACAGCGTCTATCAAGTCGGTTATATCAATGAGGTGTCCTATGATCAGTAGAACGGGTCCTCTCAACCTTTACCTTGATTTTCTTGATCGGAGTCGCTACTTTTTATCAAGTAGCTATTCCCCAATGTTGATCCCGGAGGCTGGGTTGACTCCATCCCATAGACCCCTTGTCAGGCCCGGGACTTGAACCCAGGTCCATGTAAATGGGGGACAGCGAGGCTAGCCTCTCACTCAATGGCGTCTTATATTTTGTAAAATACAAAGTAAAATATTAATATACTTGGTATATGATATTTTTAGTCTTGGAATTTTTAAATTTTAAGTAGTAATTTAGTAATTGACTAATTATAATAATAATTCATTCTAACTAAATAGTAATAACTTTCAAAGATATTTAAGAGCACATTATACATTGCTAGGGTGACCTTATTTCGAAAACACCAAACCGGGACATTTGCCTCTTATTTTTTTTTTTAGATCCAAATTGAATGAAAAATCGAAAATATTTAAGAGCCAAATCGGAAAAAAAATTTACCTTTTTTTTAAGAGCCATATTGAATTAAAAATTGAAAATAAGAGCCAAACTGATAGTAAGAAAACGTTCGCCGGATCTAAATATTTAAAAACCGGGACAATCCCGGGACGTTGTTTAGTCATCCTATACATTGTATACCATATATAAAAATGAAAATAATTAAAGAAAGTAATAGTTAAAGCAAGTAATCGCGATATTCAATTATTTCTTTAAATGATTAATTAAATAAAAAACAATTTAATATTTAGTAGCCATCCTCCTCGTGTAACGCATCGAAACCTACCAATTCTAAATACCTGTCTCTCTTCTGATCTCGGTAATTATATAGAACAGTCACTCTATCATGGATTTGGATAAAACTTTAGATTATAGATTTTGGATTTATATGCAACTTTTAATAATAATAAACTAGAAGCGGCCGGCAAAAATTGCATAAGAAAAGTTTATTTGTATTAAAAACGGAAACCACTGGTTAAGTTTTATCCAAATCCATGATCCTTGGAAATTAATAAAAATTTACCAATTTTAAAATTTTCCATTTAAAATATAAATAACGATGATTACTTACTTTTGGTGTATGTAGAAAATTTCATCATCAACAGGGATGAAGAAGATAATCCAGAATTCAAATCAACATCCATCCAGTAGCAGAAAGAAGATAGAAACGCCTCGCCTAGATAAAAAATTGAGTAGGATTAGATAAGATAAGATTTATAACAACAAAATGAAAAAAGATATAAATATAAATAAATAAAATTGAAAAGTGATAGATTTTTAAAGATATTATTTTATTTTTGCAATATTTTTAGCAAATTATTAAAATTCTTTAAAATTTAAAGATTGGCGATTTTGATATAACTTTCTATACCTATAATAAAAAAAAAGAAAGTAAAGTTATGACTTTCCTTGATTGGGGCATGCGGCCATGTCATTTGAAAGATATCGTTGTGATTTGCTGTTTTTTTCTGTGTTTACTGCACACTTTACATTCGTAAAACAAGTAATAAAAAAAATAAAATCGCAATCCAATGCAAAAGAAATACATGTCACTGACTCCTTTCATAGCAAGTGACTGAATAACAAAATAGATTTTTATTTTATTTAAATAATAATCCGAGTCGATAATCCCTTCATAGAAAAAATATTTTTTTTTACTAATCGGATTATCTTTTTTATTTTTAAAAAATAAAGAGTTTAAACTAATTGGATAATCTCCAGTCAATTCTATTTGCTACAAGCTACCCTCCTCGTACCTAGACAAGAGGCTTCACCCCCTCCCCCCATACCTACATCAGCGTTAGTATATCACGTTTTTTCTTTTTACCGATCGACGATAGTAAGGGAGGTATTGTTTTCACACCAAATTTTTACACATCTCCACGAATCATGCATTTTGTTAACAGAAAAATGCATGATGTCTGTCCGTCTGTCCGTCCGTCCGTATAGATGTGTACAACTTGAATGGCTCAACGGATTTTGATAAAATTTGGTATATTTACTTAATGCATCAGTATGATGAATTGATCAAGTTTTGGTGTATATCCGGAAGTGGTAGTATTACCGATCGACGATAGGAAGGGAAGGGTTATTTTCACACCCAAATTCACATGAGGAGATATTTACATGCACTTTGTATTGGTTTTATCCTGGGGAAAAATCATCTTCATTAGTTTTTCTTAATTTAAAATTATATGACGTCAATCAGCCCTTTATGACGTCACAGCCAGAGCTTCCTTAGATATTATAAATAAAATAAAATTAAAAATATTTATCTTATATCCATATCTGTTTTTTATTGCATTAATAGATACATTTAAATTATTTGAAATTGTTTCTGTAGCTAGAAATTCATTTATTTCAAACAGTCGGTCGATTCTGTGCCTGGCCACAGGTCAACTTATTATACAGGGTCAGGCAGTCAAACCTGACGGTTTTTGAAATGGGATAAATTAAAAAGTTGTTGAGATATTTTAATTATTTTTTTTTATTGTAAAGAGGAGAATTGGAAATTTAACATTCATAATTAAAAAGACCAAAAATAACTTATGTAACAAAAATTATGTCACTTAAATGATGACCACCATTTTCTCTACACTGTACTGTAAATTTTCGATATTGGGCTCCAAGAAACCCACATGAACTTCACAAGCAGCCTATTCACCATAAGTGTACTATATACAAATATCTTTGTGATTTTCATCTTCTTTTGAATTTCTTTTTTGTGTTCGTTAATATTTTGTATAGTAAGAATAAGAAAAAATAAAAATAGTTTGGTGAAAATAGGACTTTTATTTTTGCTCCCACTATGCGTTCCCTTACTTCTTATTTCACAAATAAATCACTGATTATAATATAAATATAACATTTTGTAATTTATATATAACCACAAAACTGGACAGTTTATACCAACGGTAGGGGATCCGGGGTAAATTACCCCAAATGGGATAAAAATGAAACTTTTGTGAGTAAGAAGTATATATTTTTAATTTGCTATTTTATAAACCTGTTAGTATTTTACAAATTAAATTTTTAGTTATTGTAATCTTTTTAAAATTATCATGAGGGGGGGGGGGGCTATAATAGGAAAGTTGCTAAAAAGAGGCGATTTCGTTTTTTTTTGCTCTTCACCATGGGGTAATATCAACTTACACAAAAATATTTTGGGGTAATGATTAAAAAAGTTCCCCGACCGCTGGTTTATACAGTTTATCGCTTAGACATGACGACACACATGATAAACTGCATAGTTAAACTGGAAGTGTGTGAGTCGCTTAAGGTAAATAAATAATTAAATGAAGGGATTGATGGAATTAAAAAAAAAACACAAAGTGGAAAATTCGTTAAGAAAATTATAATAAATAAAAAATTGTTATTTTTACATTAATAAAATAGTAAATAATAATTTTCAATATTTATAAATTATTGTAACCTAGATAAGTTTTATTTATATATATATAACTTGTTAATGTTGAAAGAGCCATCAGAGCAAACCAGAGGTAGTTAATACGTCTATAAAAAGCTCACTCAATAATAATATAAATATAATATTGTGTAATTTATATAAAACTATAAAAATATTTACAATATTACAATATTATTATAAATTATTAAAATAGATTAATAAAAGCCCAATGGAAACAATTACATTAGAATTATTATTAGAATAGTTAAATAAACAATCAATTTTATCAATTGACAAATTTTAAATTGATTCTTAATTGTTCTTGAAAGAATTTTTAATTTACCGTTTTTCTCCATAAAACTGATAAATATTACGTTCACGACCAAATTGATTTATTAGTATTTTATTAATTTTCATTTGTTGACTCACAAATGAATTTATACTTCCTGTCGCATGGATAATCATGGTATAATCCTTCGGCATTCAACGTACCACAATATTCTATACCTTCTAAATTATCAGGTTGCCCTTGAGCCCAAAAATTAATCACTGGTTTACCTAAAATATAATATAAGATTGATTTTTTGGATTTGATCCGTAACATAAATTAAATTTGGAAGTAAAATCTTGAATTACTGAACTTATGGATGAAGATTCAAAACCCACCAAGTTCATAAAAATTTAAAATATAAAAATAAATATAAATGTAAAAATGAGCTAATATGAGATTAGTTTCCTAGAGTCTATTAAACAACAATAAATAAATAAATAACTTACCAAATAAATCAACCCATTTTCTTGACTTAACATTAGCTAAGATACCAGCATAGAAAATTTCATCTCCACTCTCATTTATCATTTTTTTAATAATATTATATTCATTAACTGAATCCAATATAACTAAATGCGAATTTTCTTTTTCACATTTGTTCTTTGCCTCCTCCCATGTTAATTGTTCCGTGTGCAATTTATATTTTTTATCACATGAAGCTAAAAGAAAATTATAAGAATATTTCATTAATCTACCAATACAATCATTTATTTTTTATTAATTGATTTATTTATTTATATTTTATTTTTATTTTTTACACTCTTGATATTATTTTTTTTTTTTTAATATATTCATTATATTATGTATATATATATATATATATAAATTTTCCATTTATTAATGTCAAGTATAATCTAAATATAATTCATAATTTTAATTAATTCATTAAAAATAGAATATTACGAGTCATTGTAGCTATTATACGACAATGTTCGCTCTGGCATTGATGTTTGCTAATCTTGATATTCCAATCATTCCATCCATCTGTATGATCCATTCCTTTCTGAAATTATAAAAAATAAATTATAATTTTAATATATATAAATTTATTAGTATGAATTTTTTATTAAATTAATTGTATTTAGGAATATTTTAGAGATATTCATGATTTAAATTAAATGTTATGTAGTTTAAAATTAAACTTAAAAAATATAGTAGGGTAAAGCATACAGTCGTTGGCCCCCTTAAGCAACTCCTAGCAGTTTTTAATGCATATGTGGGCAAATTGAGGAACAATCTGTGTCATATTAGGTTTAAGAACATTGATACTATGAGCATGAATAAAAACAAAAATTATTTTCTCATGGCATTTTCAATATGCACTTTTTAAAGAAAAAATTCTAAAATACAGTTATTGACCCCCTGTTATAGTTATTGGCCTAGGTATTCTATACAGTAATTTATTGATAAAATAAGAAGTGGGAGCAACAAAAAGTTCTATTTTCAGCAAACTATGTTTTTCCATATAAGTTTTTATATTTTCTTATTCTTACTATATAAAAAATATTTATAACACAAAAAAAAAGAAATTCTAACAGTAGGTTTAAGTGGAAGTTATCGTGATATCAAAAAGTACTGGAACGCGTTTTGGTTGTGAAAAAAGGTAAGGGAACGTCGTTCCGCCGCGTTCCCCTCCCAATAGACATAACCATAGTTAATAGCAAAATTTTTAAAATAAAAATCTTTTATTATTTGTGTTTTAGTGATAGGGGGCCAATGACTGCCTTGGGGCCAACGACTGTATACTTTACCCTATATTAACTATAAAGATGAATTTCATGTTTGTAAATAACGTAATTGATTAATAAGAGCCCCTCACAATTTTTGTGTTTTATTGATAGAGGGCCAATGACTGCTTCGGGGCCAACGACAGTATACTTCACCCTACTTAATAAGAATAATTTTTATTTAAACCTATTTATTGATCTATTTTCTTTTTGCACATTTTAGCTGTTCAGAAGTTGAAAAAAAGGAAATCTGTAACAGCTGAAATGCGCATAAAGCAAATATTTCAATAGACCTGAAACTTCAACTTCCATTTAATTAAAAATTAGTCTTATTAACTATTATATTTTTTATAACGTTAGTCTGAATAGCTTATTAAATTGTTTCAACTTGTCTTTCAATCTTATAAATCTATTAATTTTATAAATTAAACGACTTTACAAGTAAAAATAGATGATATAAATGAATAATTTTTAATATAATAATAAAAAAAATGTACAAAAGAGTAATAAATAAACATAATTTGATAAAAAGTATAAATAAACTGACCTCAATGAGCCATTCATTATTTTTATCCTTTGATATTGTAAGCCATAATTTCAAATTGCTATCACAATATAGCTGATCCCCACAGTCTTTACATTTTCCCAAACAAAAGATAAATGCAAAGCAAGTAAATACTTTTAAAAGTTCCATTCTGTGATTGTGATTGAAATTTATTACATTTATATAAAATGAGACATTCATATTTATATATGAAAATTTTAATCTTTTTTCCATTCAATTTCTTTTTTTGAAATTGTAAACATTATATATTTCCTTATTTTTTTAAATAAACATTAAACATTGATTTTGACTAGATAATAATTTATAGATTATCTATTATGAGTGCATTTCTTACTCCTTGACTCTATTTGAATAAAAAAAGATCAACAAGGAAGAGATTTAATCAAAATAACAGAGCTCTTAAGTCAAGAATGAGAGACACATTAAGACAGTGGCGTACCTAGAACTTTTGCCGCCCGGGGCGATCTCCAGTTTGCCGCCATTTCTATTATAAGTCAATCAAATAGTGGTTTTTATAAATTAATACACATAATAAATTATTAAGTTATTTAATGAATATTAATTAATACACAGTGTAAATTTTGTGTGCACTAGTAAACATATTTATATAATATTTACTCTTCTAGCTTTCATACTAGAAAAATCAAAATTTATATTATTTGTAATTTTTTGTTCTATTGACAATATTGCAAGATTTTGTAGTCTTAATTGACTCTCATTGTAGAACGAAGATAATTTTGCCGAACAAATTCTTAAAGATGCGTTTACGAATTCAACGAATTTTAATGAATACAATAAAATAAAATTATTATCCTGTTCTTGGAATTAGAATTCAAAATTTACACTAAAATGCATTTATATACACCGAGGAATAATATTCAAAATCATATAGTTGATCATAATTTACATAAATCAAATAGTAAACTTATAATAATCATAATAATCATTTATTATTCAAGAAAGAAAAAAAAAATATGAAATGAATAAGTTGCTTTTTACAACTATAACTAAATATAAAAAATGCCGTCCCAAGATAAGTGCCGCCCGGTGCGGACCGCACCCACCGCCCCCCCTTAGGTACGCCACTGCATTAAGATCTTCAAGTTTAAGGCCCGATTCACACACAAGTGGCGTATGGCACTGGCGTGGTTCTGGCGTGGTTCTGATCAGCTAGTAAAATATATATATAAAGATATATATATGAAAGAAAAAATTATAAAAATTATATAAAAATAAATTGACATTAAATAAATAAATCAAAATCAGAGAGAGGCGTTAACAATGATGATAACACAAAAAACACGTTTTTAAAATTAAATGCTGGCAAAATATAAAATTTGATTAAAAAGTTGAAATGAATATTGAAATGGTCTAGAAGTGGCGTGCCAGTCCTACGAGCCACCGGTGGCGTCGGAGTGGAGTGGTCTTCATGCCATTTTCCACGCCTCCAACACGCCATATCTGTGTGTATTGAGTCATAAGCTAACGCAATTACATTAACAAACCTGTTCCACGCCAGAACCACGCCAGTGCCATACGCCACTTGTGTGTGAATCGGGCCTAAGAATGATAGAGGGTGTACAAATTTGAGACCCCAATCCGAACGATGAACCTCCATTTGAACCTTGATCAAAGTATTGATATTGAAACGGCAAGAAATGGAAATTCTCTGGATAATTTAAAAATATTATGAACGTTTGAATTTAATAGAGTTAACTGGTAGCATATTTTTAGAAAGAAGTAATAACGAGCTCATGTTCACAACCAAAATAAAGGAAATAATTCAATATACTTAAAACTTTTACAAGAGTTTAATTAAAAATCATTCTTATTAAGTTGTTAAATTTTTTTTAAGATGAATTTTAAAAAAACATAATATATAATAACATTTTATAAACCTTTTTTCAGGATACCAATTTTTGGTATCATGTGGTGAAAAAGTATTAATTATTATTAACAATTTAATAAAGAAATAATCAGGAGTTTACTAATCGCTAAGATATTAATATTCTTTTTATAACGTTTTTATCAACTCTCCTTCATGTCTGTCTGTCGGTCTGTTCGCTCATATGACAAATTGAAATCGATTGTTCATCAACTTTAAATTGAGATAGACTTTTGAAAATTTTTATAGATAATTCAATGGATCCCTAGAAGGTATATAAGAAATATAATTGAATTATAATTAATTAAATGTAATGTAATTAACGATTATTTAATTTAATATTTGAATTTTTATTCACGCCATCTTACGGATAAATATTGAGTTGGTTTTCATTTAAAAAAAAATTCAAAATAATTTTTAACATTAATAGATAAATTTTTAATTAATATAATAATTATAATAAATATATTTTATAAACATTCTTCAATAATCTATATATATTTACTTAATATAATTATAATATTTTTTTTTGTTTTATTCTATTTGCAAGTATCTAACTCCTTTTGTATTGCTCTGATTAATTTTTTTTCAACGAATTCTGAAGCATAAATATTGATTTCTGGATAAATTTTCATTTTGAAAGTAATTAAAAATATTTTATAGGATTAAAATTAATGATGTATTTTTATTATTCAGGTCTAATAGGGGTAGCTTTCCCCTCAAAAGGCAAAGAAGAAATATCCTTTTTTTATATGTCCCGGAGAGAAATGAAACAAAAAAGGTTCATAGGGCGGTCGCCATTTTCAATTACGATTTTCTCGCGAACGCTTGAGTAGTGCGCGTTATCCGTTTACCCAGAAAGTTTTGACGTGATACCCTATCGATACACTGAGTTTGATCAAAATCGATTGGTACCACGTCGTGAACCCTTGTAAGAATATATTCTTTATTTACATATAATGCATATGATAATACAAATATTTACAAATTACTTCAAGTTTTTTATAGAATTAAATTAAGATAAATAATTATTACATCATTCATTGATTAAAAATAAGAAGTATTAGTTATTATATCTAATAAGGAAGAATATTATATATCAATTAGAATAATGGGTTTGTGGTGGAGAAAAAAATTTAGAATAAATAGTATAAATATGTATAAATGTCTCGTTTAGTTTGATTATCTTTCATTCTGAGATCAGAATGGATCTTTTAAAAGTATTCCTTCAATTAGCATTCCTTTTCTATTTGGTAGCATGTGAAGAGTGTAAGGAATTTTGTGATTCTGAAGTGAATGTATCCTTTGAAGCATTTAAGATTCGTGGGTCATGGTTAAGTCAGGTGAGATCATTTATTATCAATTAAATATTATTTTTATTATTACAGTATAACTAAATGATATGAATTCATATGAAATTAATTTTTTTCAGTTTAGGAGTCATATTAAAAATTTTCTACAATATTATTTTTTTCAAAAATTGGGATGTCAAAAAAATTAAGCATGATTTAAATTAAATAAATTTAGAATTTTAATTTAATATTTCAAAAAATAGTAAATATTAGCTGATAAGAATATAGAGAAGAGTGGAAATTGGCAGGTAGCCATTAGGAAGTGAGGGTAAGAAATAAAAATCAGTTAGATTTTTTTAATTAAAATATCAACGTTCAGTCCAATATTTTGGCGAAAAAGAAGATAAGTGATTTTTATTTGAAACTTCTGGCCTCCTGTCGAATTTCAATCTTTTCTCTATAAAATTTCATAATCAATTATTAGATATCATATGGCTCAATACAGAATAATATTTATAATTTAAAGAAAAAAATTATGTTTTCAGATTGGAGGAGACGAATATGAATTGACCCATAATTGGAACATTACATCCGAAGACAATAATGGCAATATTGGGATGTGTAACTTTGATAATGGTTGCCGTATGAAAATTACAATTACAAGTAATATTCGCTTCTTCTATTTTTAATTAAAATAATAATTTAATTATTTAACATACAAAACGTAGAATTTGAAAATTTAGAAAAATTTAAATACTTAGGATCTATAATCACGAAGGATAATAATATTCGAGAAGAATTTAAATCGAGGTTGCAATCGGATAATGCCTGTTATCATGTAGTAATGGGGCTTATGGGGTCCAAATTATTATCAAAGATGATCAAAATTAAAATATATAAAACAATTATTTTTCTGGTTGTATAATATAGATGTGAGGCATGGTCAATGCCCCTAGGGACGAGAGTATTTGAGAATAGAGGATTTTCGCAGCATTTATGGGCCAAAGAAAGATGAGGTCACCGGGGAATGGCGGAGTAGGCATAACGAGGAATTGCAAGACATCTATGGATCTCCAGATATAGTTAGAATTATAAAATCGAGAAGGCTGGGATAGGAAGGGCACGTGGCTAGAATGGGAGAAGAAAGAATGGCGAAAAATATATTGGTGGGGAGACCGATTTGGAAACGTCCGCTTGGAAGACCAAGGATGTGGTGGGTGCATAATGTAGGAAGAGACGTGAGAGTGATGGGAGAGGGTAAGAGTTGGATGGTTATAGCTCAGAATAGGCAATGGAGAAATGTGGTTGCTGCGGCCAATAACTTTCGAGTCGAACATTTGGTCAGAGATAGATAGAGAGAATAATTTGATTATACTATTTATATTAATTTATATACATATAGAGATATTTAAAATACGGTAAATTATTTTAAAGTTAATTTAATATAAATTGATCCAATAAATTTTGAATTTTTATTTAATTAGTTTTAAGTTTAATAGTATAAAGTGGAATTTTATAGAAAATATAAATTCCTATTCTGTAGCTTTAATTCTTGTGAATAATAGTAAAAATTTTATACTCTTTTGTTTTATGCTTTACAGAACAGAAATTATAAGAATGTAAAATAAAAGAACAGTATTGTAATATTAAAATTAATAAAATATTGAAATTTTTTGCATTTTTAGAATTGTGTTTTGATAACAAAAAATATAAATTGCACACGGAACAAAAAGAAATAGCTCGGCGGAAAGATATTTGGCTCCAACGATGAAATCATCTCACAAACAAATTTTGATGTCCTCGAAAATCTTATTATTTTGAAGGGATAAAAAAATTGGAGAAACAGAGCTTAAAGGAGATTAATTTGAAAATAAAATTATTTTTTGTAAAAAACCTGTGTTTCATTCAAAAAGTCACGAACTCATTATCCTGCCCTTATTATATTGTATTCTTGTGTCAAAATACAAATGTGACCTTATTTTGATTATAATGGAATCGAATTGAATTGAATTCATTATGATTTTAGAAATTTTATTTTTCAAAAATAATCACAAAAAAAGGGAGTGAAAAAAAATCAATGTATAATTATGACCAGAGAAATGCAAGGTGCACGTTTCTACTGCCCTTAATCTTATCCAACTAATTAAATCCTTCTTGAGAAGTTATATTATTGAAATTTTACAAAACATTTACCTATAAATCTTTTTAGCAAATAATTAAAACACGAATTCAATATTTCTCTTCACCAATTTTTTGTAGACTTTAAAAAAAGCATATGACTCAATTGATCGGGGAAAGCTTTTTCAAATTTTGATTTTAATGGGAATTCCGAAAAAACTAGTACGTATGATTCAAATTTATCTTGAAGGTAATAAAGAAAGAGTAAGATACTGGAATCAACTGTGAGAAACTTTCGAAATTCGGAAAGAGTTAAAACAAGGAGACGCATTATCATCAATTTTATTTAATTTAGTGCAGGAAAATAGTGACAAATTTAAATACTTAGGATCTGTAATCACGAAGGATAATAATATTCGAGAAGAATTTAAATCGAGGTTGCAATCGGATAATGCCTGTTATCATGTAGTAATGGGGCTTATGGGGTCCAAATTATTATCAAAGAGTATCAAAATTAAAATATATAAATCAATTATTTTGCCTGTTGTATTATATAGGTGTGAGGCATGGTCAATGCCCCTGGGGGACGAGAGTAGATTTAGAGTATTTGAGAATAGGATTCTTCGCAGCATTTATGGGCCAAAGAAAGATGAGGTCACCGGGGAATGACGGAAACGGCATAACGGAGAATTGCATGACCTCTATGCATCTCCAGATATAAAATCGAGAAGGCTGCGATGGGCAGGGCACGTGGCTAGAATGGGAGAAGAAAGAATGGCGAAAGAAGAATAAAAATACCAATTTTATTTGTTATTAGCTACACTGTTTGCAGTTGGACGAGGGGCTTTGCCCCCTCTACTCTCTTCACCGTTGATATCGAATATCTTTGTATATTTTGTAACTATTCTATACAAATGTATTCTACTTTTAAATATTCAACTTAGTTAAAAATATATAATAAAAATGAAATCACTTTTTAAGTTGAAGACATTGAAAGAGACATGTATTATGTGCATTCATTATTAAATATTCAAGTTGTTTTTTGTTTTTTTTGTAATTTCGAACATTTGTTTTTTAATATAAAATTTATTAAATAGAATAAAAAATTTTATATTTCACATATAGTCAATGTAAAAAAAGGGTGAAAGAAGAATTCAAAATCGCGGTGAATAAACTTTTAGTTTAACTGCGCAGTTTGAACCGTATAAAAAAACTACAATAAACTGAACTGAAAATTGTTGTGTTCATTTGTAGTTTACAGAGAAAAACAGGGTTCTAGTGAAAAAGCTCCAGCCTGAGTCCTGAGTGGCATAACCACAAAACTGGACAGTTTATACATCAATTAGACATTACGTCACACATAATAAACTGCGTAGTTAAACTGAAAGTTTGTGAGCCGATAAATAAATAATATAGAAAATAAATAATTAAATGAAGGGATTGATGGAATTAAAAAAAACACAGTGGAAAATTCGTTAAAAAAATTATAATAAATAAAAAATTGTTATTTTTACATTAATAGTAAATAATAATTTTCAATATTCATAAATTATTGTAACCTAGATAAGTGATATAACGATATATATATAAAATTTGTTAATGTTGAAAAAAAGTAATCAAAGTAAACCAGAGGTAGTTAATATGTCTATAAAAAGCTCACTCAATAATAATATAAATATAATATTGTGTAATTTATATATAACTATAAAAATATTTACAATATTACAATATTATTATAAATTATTAAAATAGATTAATAAAAGCCCAATGGAAACAAATACATTAGAATTATTATTAGAATAGTTAAATAAACAATCAATTTTAATCTATTGACAAATTTTAAATTGATTCTTAATTTTCTTGAAATAATTTTTAATTTAACGTTTTTCTCTATAAAACTGATAAATATTACGTTCACGACCAAATTGATTTATTAGTAATTTATTAATTTTCAATTGTTGACTCACAAATGAATTTATACTTCCTGTCGCATGGATAATCATGGTATAATCCTACGTCATTCAACGTACCGCAATATTCTATACCTTCTAAATTATCAGGTTGACCTGCAGCCCAAAAATTAATCACTGGTTTACCTAGAATAAAATATTTCATTGATTTTTTAATTTGATTTGTAACATAAATTAAACAGCATGGTTTGGGAGTAAAATATCGAACTTAAAAATGAAGGTAAAAACCAAACAAGTTCATAAATATTTAAAATATAATGGATAAAATTAATAACAATAATAAAGGGTTTTCCAATAAGAGGTGCTATTTTGAAATACCTCATATTTCGGTAGATGTCACTTCTGAAAATTTTTGAAATTTAACAAGTAGAAACTATGCCATTAATAAAAATGGAACGATACACGCTTCAACAAGTGAAATTATTAAAATTCACTATACAAATGGTGAAAATTTGGCAGTGACGGTTGGTAAAACTAAAACAATTTTAGGTCATCGTGAAGCACCTTGTCGGTCCGCAATACATAATACCCGTGCACGTTGCTCAAGAACAACTGAGAATATTGCTGTCTACTTTCGATTATCGATTTTTTTTTTCGTTTTGTTATGTTGGTACACTCTTCCCGAACATCTGTACCGAGTTTCAAGTGTATATCATTTTTTGTTTGGTTGTGAGAGGCGTAAAGATTATAATCGTTTTGCGTGCTCGGCGATTCTTTGCTATCGAAAAATATGGATCAAAGGATTTGCATCAAATTTTGTGTAATAAATAAAATAAAGTGCTCCGAAACACTTGAAATGTTGACATTGGCATACTTCACCGTATTGTTTTGAGAAAAAAAAAATGTTTACAAGTGGTACAAACTCTTCCAAGATGGCCGAAAAGATGCCATTTCTCGCTCTGGACGCCCAAGCTCACTGTTTTCTTCGATTACCATGGTGTGGAGTATCAGGTGTTCTTACCATATGGTCCTACGTTAAATAAACAGTATTATCTTGAAATTATGCGCCGTTTGCGAGAAGCAATACGAAGAAAACGTCCAGAATTGTGAAAAAACAATTCATGGCTTTTGCATTACGATAATGCCTCTGCTCCCTCATCTTTGCTTGTGAGAGATTTTTTGCCAAAAACAACACCACAATCATGCCTCAGCCACCATATTCACCGGATTTGGCCCCATGTGACTTTTTCTTGTTCCCAAAACTAAAGAGACCTATGAAAGGAAGGAGATTTGCAACGATTGAGGAGCTAAAGAGTGCATTGCTGGAAGAGCTCAAGGTTATACCGAAAAGTACTTATGAGAAGTACTTTGAGGATCGGAAAAACCGTTGGCGTAAGTGTATTGTGTCTGAGGAGGATTACTTTGAAGGGGACAACATAAATATTGATAAATAAATAAATATTTTTTCTTAAAAATACAAAGTCACCTTACTTTAGGAACACTCCTCGTAGTTCAATTAACACTTTGTCTTTGCTGATTGAGTATTTGAAATAAATGAAAATGATCCGGAATTTCATCGAAAAATCATCTGGATTAATGAGGCTGATTTCTACCTCGGTGGCTACGTCAACAAGCAACGCCAATAGCCCAGCGTCGATTCTAGACCTCAAAGATGGAAGTCGTGATTTGGTTATGGAAAATTTCATGAAAAGGATATGGATATGCGTAGCGTTAGTGGCCATTTGGGTGATATTATTAATGGCATACCTTCTTCCACTTTACATTGAAATAAACATCCGATCATTTATCTTTGAATATTAAAATAACACCTCTTATTGGAAAAGTATGTATTAAAATTAGATCCCTAGAATCTATGAAACAAAAATAAATAACTTACCAAATAAATCAACCCATTCTCCTGAATTAACAGAAGCAAAGATTCCAGAGTAGAAATTTGTATCTCCACTCTCATTTATCATTTTTTTAATAATATTATATTCATTAACTGTATTCAATATAACTAAATGCGAATTTTCTTTTTCACATTTGTTCTTTGCCTCCTCCCATGTTAATTGTTCCGTGTGCAAATTATATTTTTTATCACATGAAGCTAAAAGCAAATTATAAGAATATTTAATTAATCTAACAATACAATAATTTATTTTTTATTGTTTGAATTATTTATTTATATTTTATTTTTATTTTTTACACTTTTGAAATTATTTTTTGAGAAAAAAAATACTTATTATATATACGAGGGGTGTTCAAAGTATCCTCGGTAACGGGGTAATTGAGCAGTGACGAAGAGATTTAAATTATTTCAGTTGGTAACGACACTCCCTGAGAACATAACCTCAAAATTTCATTTATTTATCATTAGTACTAATCTAATTATCGTTGGTGTAAGAAGACCAGAATGACTGATGCGACAATGTTGAGAAAAATGCTTTGAAGAACTAAAGCATACATCTTACAGCCCAGACCTTGCCCCCCAGTGATTACTTCTTGTTCCCCAACCTAAAAAACAAAATCTTCGTGGAAAACGTTTTTCTGACGATGAAAAGCTGAAGGTGGCAATTAACGCACATTTTGAGGACAAGGAGGAAAAATATTTTTTAGAGGGAATTCAAAAGTTAGTTTCCCGAGCAAACAAGTGTATTGAGGTTATGGGGGACTACATTGAAAAATAAATTTTAGTTAGAAGTTTCTGTATTTTCCTTCATACCTATACCGAGAATACTTTGAACACCCCTCGTATATATATTATATAAATTATTTATTTATTCAAGTATAATCTGAATATAATTCATAATTTTAATTAATTCATTAAAAATAGAATATTACGAGTTATTGTAGCTAATATACGACAATGTTCATCATCGCATTGATTATCGCTAATTTTGAAATTCCAATCATATCCATTTGAATGTTCCATTCCATTCTGAAATCATAAAATATATTATATTATATTATATTATGAATTTTCTATTAAATTAATTGTATTGTGGGAATATTGGAGATATTCATGATTTAAATTAAATGTTATGTAGATTAAAATTAAACTTAAAAAAATATAGTTCGAGTGCGAGGATAGGTCAATAAGTCCGTGACTTTTTGATTTTTTGAAAAATAGGATTTTTCGAGGACGAAAAATTGATTTGTTTGTGAGATGATTTCACATCACTGAAGTCAAATCTCTTTCCGCCAAGTCATTTCTTCAGGATTGGAAACAAGAAATAGTCACTCCAGGCTAAATCCGGAGAATAGGGCGGATAAGGGAGTAATTCGTATCTCAATTCAAGGACTTTCATGGAAATTTACTTTTTTCATTTTCTTCTCAAAACACGAGGTAATGGATGTCAAACAGGGGTTAGCTGATAGCTGCCTGCTGACAGGAGCACTGTTGCCAATTCATTTAAGAGACGGGAAATTCAAACAGTCACGGACTTATTGACCTGTCCTCATACTTAATAAGAATAATTTTTAATTAAAACTATGGTGAAGTTTCAAGTTTATGGATATATTTTCTTTATGCACATTTTAGCTGTTTAGAGGTTGAAAAAAAGAATACTTCTTACGACAGAGTAACAGGTGAAATGTGCATAAAACAAATATATAAATATAACTAAAACTTCATCAAGAGTTTAATTATATATTACTTCCGATAAATCTAGCAATTTCATAAATTAAACGACTCTAAAGGTAAAAATAAAAAAAATATATGAAATAAATCAATAATAATTAATATAATAATCACAAATGTACAAAAAGATTAATAAATAAACATTATTTGATAAAAAGAATAAATAAACTGACCTCAATGAACCATTCACCTGGATTTTTATTCTTTGATGTTGTAAACCAAAATTTCAAATTAGTATCACAGAATGCCTTATTCTCACAATCTTTACATTTCCCCAAACAAAAGATAAATGAAAATAAAATAAATACTTTTAAAAGCTCCATTCTGTGATTTTAATTGAAATTTATTATTTTCAGAACAATTGAGACATTTTTTCATATTTATATATGAAAATTTTAATCTTGTTTTTCATTCAATTTTTTTTTTTTAAATTGTAAATATTATACTTTTCCTTATTTTAGATAAACATTAAAAATCGATTTTGATAATAATTTAAAGATTATCTATTATGAGTTCGTTTCGTACTCCAAAACTTTATTTGAACAACAAAGAAGAGATTTGATTAAAAAAACAGATCCTTATCCCCTCAGGAATGGGCAACTTTAAGATACGAATTAAGTTATGAATTAAGTTTGAAAATGATACTGGGTAAACATTAGGGTTTGTCGGTTTTTTGGGGGGAAATTATGAAACTCGAAAACCGTTTTTTGGATCGGTTTTCAATGTATGAATAACATTTAAAAATAAATGAGCTGTTGCCAGGCACAGAACCGACCGATGAATTGAAATAAATTAATATAATTTCCAAACAACATCATATATAAAGTATCAAAAAAAAATATTTTTAAAAATTGGATTAAAATGACTAAATTATATTATCTTAGTTTTTATTTTTAATTTAATTAATCTATTATTTATCACTACTATATTTTAAGTGAAATATTTTGGGACAATGAATATAAAATTAATATTTTGTAAACTATCTCTTCCGGTTTCCTGATATACACCAAAAGTTGATGAATTCATGTTACTGATGCATTAAGTAAATATACCAAATTTTATTAAAATCCGTTGAGCCGTTCAAGCTGTCACAGGTCTATACGGATGGACGTACGGACATACGGACAGACATCATGCTAAAAATACTTTTTTCTAGTAACAAAATGCATGATTCGTGGAGATATATAAAAATCTCTCACGTGAAATTTGGTGATTGATCAAACTGTTGCAAAAAATAATATGGTTATTATAAAAAAATGAAAATATATTATTTTTATTTATTCGAGCCCTTTGCTGAATAACTCGTTTCATTATTATAAAAATCTGGAGTGTCTCCACTCGCCTATCTCGCAATTTGAATTGGATTAAATAACATATATTAATTTAAATTAAATTAAATTAATTAAATTATAAATTAAAATTAATAATTAATATTTATTGAACCAGCGCATGTTTGGCTCTTTGTTAATGGCACCACGTCACGTGTTGGCGCGTGAGATTTGCAGTGTTAAAAAATGAATTCTGGTACTTTCAGCCATTCAATCAAGCTGAAATTCTATATATAGCAGTTTTATACAATTATTAATCATGTGAAAAATTATCAAACATATATCTTTATTTTTACGGTCACTTTAGAAGAAAAAAATCAAAACGTTGTAGGTAATGACCCTCTTCCGGTTGAGCTACATTTCTCAAAAGTCTGACGAGATAGTAAAAATATTTACATCCTTATATGTGAAAATTATGCATAAACAATGAATAATTGCTGTTAAAGTTATTTAATCCTGGTCAACTAATATTTCTTTGTTCTACTAAATTGAATAAAAAAATGTTACTATCAATAAAATTGAACAGTAAATAATTTCAGTCAAAAATTGCTTTTAATCACTCTAAATTTTCTGTTAAAATTTTTTGTTCGAATAGCAGAATAGCGAAAATCAAAACCGGTTTTCTGGAAAATTACTATTCGAAAATGCCGGTTTTTGTATAAACCCTAGTAAACATATTTGAGACTTTAATCCAAACAATGAACCTCCATTTGAACCTAGATCAAAGAATTGATACGGCAAGAAATAGAAATTATCGGGATAATTTAAAAATATTATGAACCTATGAAATTAATAGATTTAACTGGTGGAATTTTTACAATCTCGCCAAAGATAGTATTGCGATCACGAAAATTTTCGATGTCGAGATTTTGATGTTTTTATACATTTTGAAGGTCCCTGAGTCATTATCACTAAGATTGAGAAAAATGTCTGTGTGTATGTAGACAAGATTACGCAATAACGGTTTAAGCTAGAATAATAATAATAATAATAGAATAATAAAATTTGGTACACAGGCATTATTCAAGATTCATAGTTTTCTATCAACTTTTGAGAAAAAGTAGCTCATCCGGAAGAAAGTCATTACCTAAAAAAAAATCAAGATATATGTTAGTTTTTCACAGGATTAAAAATTTTATAAAACTGCTATATATAGAATTTCAGCCTGATTGAATCGCTGAAAGTACCGGAATTAATTTTAACTAAGAGCCAAACACGCGCTGGTTTAATAAATATTATTTATTAATTTGAATTTATAATTTAATTAATTAAATTTAATTTAAATATAATATATGTTATTTAATCTAATTCAAATTGCGAGATAGTCGTGTGAAGACACCCCAGATTTTTTTAAGAAGTAATAACGAGCTGACGATGTAACAACCGAAATGCACATAAAGAATATATATCAATTTTCTTAAAATTTTTACTACTTCTATTAAAAATTATTAATTTAAAGTTGTTAATTTTTTTTTAAAATTAATTTTCAAAAACGTATAATAACATTTTATAAAGCTATAGTTCAGGATTCTTATTTCTGGAAATGCTTAAAAAGTATTAATTATTATTAACTATTTAATAAAGAAATAGTCAGGAGTTTACTAATTACTAAACTATTAATATCTTTTATTTTGATATGCATTTCTTCAGACTCTGATAATGCAGTCATAAAAATGAATAGCCATTATCTTGAAGATAGGGGTTGTCTTTTGTTATTATTAAAGTGCAAAAAGTGGAATAAGAATAAAATGAAAAATAAAATACA
This sequence comes from Labia minor, assembly GCA_963082975.1. Classification (NCBI taxonomy): domain Eukaryota; kingdom Metazoa; phylum Arthropoda; class Insecta; order Dermaptera; family Spongiphoridae; genus Labia; species Labia minor. The sequence continues at coordinate 28,194,570 of OY720350.1, read as the reverse complement.
AATAATAAATCCTGTATTTACATATAATACATATGATAATACAAATATTTACAAATTACTTCAATTTTTTGATAGGATCAAATTAAGATAAATTATTATTTCATCATTCATTACTTAAAAATAATGAAGTAGTTGTTATTATATCTAATAAGGAAAAATATTATTTATTAATTAGAAGAATGATTTTGTGGTGGAGGAAAAAATTTAGAATAAATAGTATAAATATGAATAAATGTCTCGTTTAGTTTGATTACTTTTCATCCTATGGTCAGAATGGATCTTTTAAAAGTATTTCTTCAATTAGCATTCATTTTCTATTTGGTAGCATGTGAAGAGTGTACATTTAAGGAATTTTGTGAATCTGAAGTGAGTTTCTTTCTTGAAGCATCCAAAGTGAATGGATCATGGTCACTTCAGGTGAGAATATTTATTATCAATTAAATATTATTATTATTATATTAATAGATGATATGAATTCTTATAAAATTAAATTTTTTTCAATTTGGGAGTAATATTAAAAATTTTCTACAATATTATTTTTTTCAAAATTGTTCAGTATTAGGCATGATTTAAATTAAAAAAAATAAATTTAGAATTAATTTAACATTTTAATTTTATAAAAAATTAAATATAAGCTAATAAGAATATAAAGAGGAATGGAAATCGGCAGGTAGCCATTAGGAAGTGTGGGTAAGAAATAATAAGTTGACCTGTGGCCAGGTCCGAACCGACCGACGGTTTGAAGTAAATTAATTTCCAGCTACAGAAACAATTTCAAATAATTTTCATATATCTATTAATGTAATAAAAAACAGATATGGAAACATAAATAATAAATATAAACATTTTTAATTTTATTTTATTTATAATATATATGCAAGACCAGGCTGTGACGTCACGAATGACTGAATGACGTCATATAATTTTAAATCAAGAAAAAACTGATAAATATGATTTTTCTCGAAGATAAAACCAATACAAAGTGCATGATTCGTGGTGATATATAAAAAAATCTCCTTTGGTGTGAAAATAACCCTTTCCTTCCTATCGTCGATCGCTAATACTACCACTTCCGGTTTTTGGAATTGCACCAAAAGTTGATCAATTCATCCCACTGATGCATTAAGTAAATATATCAAATTTCATCAAAATCGGTTGAGCCGTTCAGGCTGTACACATCTATACGGACGGACAGACGGACAGACGGACGGACAGACATCATTTAGAAAATGCATGATTCGTGGAGATATGTAAAAATGCATGATTCGTGGAGATATGTAAAAATCTCCACGAATTATGCATTTTCTAAACAGAAAAAAGTATTTTTAGCATGATGTCTGTCCGTCCGTCTGTCCGTCTGATGATTCGTGGAGATATGTAAAAATCTCCACGAATTATGCATTTTCTAAACAGAAAAAAGTATTTTTAGCATGATGTCTGTCCGTCCGTCTGTCCGTCTGTCCGTCCGTATAGATGTGTACAGCCTGAACGGCTCAACCGATTTTGATGAAATTTGATATATTTACTTAATGCATCAGTGGGATGAATTGATCAACTTTTGGTGCAATTCCAAAAACCGGAAGTGGTAGTATTAGCGATCGACGATAGGAAGGAAAGGGTTATTTAAGAAAAAAGGATTTTTAGCATGATGTCTGTCCGTCCGTCCGTATAGATGTGTACAGCTTGATCGGCTCAACGGATTTTGATGAAATTTGGTATATTTACTTAATGCATCATTATGATGAATTGATCAACTTTTGGTGCTAATCCAGAAACCGGAAGTGGTAGTATTAGCGATCGACGATAGGAAGGGAAGGGTTATTTTCACACCAAATTTCACATGAGGAGAGTAGTTTTTTCTTAATTTTAAATTATATGACGTCATCCAGCCATTCATGACGTCACAGCCTGGTTTTACATATATATTATAAAAATAAAATAAAATTAAAAATATTTTTGTTCTATCCATATCTGTTTTTTATTACATTAATAGATATATTAAAATTATTTGAAATTGTTTCTGTAGCTGGAAATTAATTTACTTCAAACCGTCGGTCGGTTCGGACCTGGCCACAGGTCAACTTATTATTTATGAAAATGTCAACATTCTGTCCCATATTTTGGTGAAAACAAAGATGAATGATTTTTATTTTTGACACTATAGGTTCCCTGTCGTTTTTCAATCCTCTCTATAATATTATATTCTATAATCAATTATTATTGAATTTCATATGGCGTGAACCAGAAAAATAATTATAATTAAAAAAAAACTTTGTTTTCAGTTTGGAGGAGAACATAAATTATCTCCTAATTGGAACATTAAATACGAAGACAATAATGGTGGTAGATGTAACTTTGATAATGATTGTCGTGCGACAGTTACAATTACAAGTAATATTTTTAATTAAAATAATAATTTGATTGGTGATATTATATACTTATAACCAGTGGCGTAGCGTGAACTATTATGTTGGGGGGTCCGGGGGTCCCCAAGGAAAAAATTTTGATAAAATAAATTATTTATTTATTCATAACGTTTAGACTATACTATACGTAATTTAAAGGTGTTTTTTTTTACTTTTGGGTTCTCAGTTACAAAACTAATCACTTTTAAATTTATTTTTTGCACAATGTTTGGAGGGGCACGAGCCCTCCCCCACCCCCATGCCCCCCGCCCGACGCCACTGCTTATAACGATATTTAAAATATATTAAATTATTTTAAAGCTAATTTAATCAAAAGTGATTCAATAAATTAGGAATTCTTATTTAATTAGTTTTTTAAATTTAATACTATAGAATAAAATTAAATTTTATAATAAATATAATATTCCTGTTTTGTAACATTAATTATTGTGATTAATAGTAAAAATTTTAGACGTTTTTGTTTTGGGCTTTCTTACAGAATAGAAATTATAAGAATGTAAAATAAAATAAAATTAATAGAATATTGTAATTCTTTGAGTTTTTAGGTTTGTGTAATGATTATAACAAAAAATATAAATTGCACATGGAACAATTAACATGGAGGGAAGCAAAGGATGCATGTGAAAAGGAAAATTCCCATTTAGTTATATTGAATTCAAATAATGAATATAATATAATTAAACAAATGATAATTGAGAGTGGAGATGAAAATTTCTACGCTGGTATCTATGCGACTGTTAGTTCAAGAAACTGGGTTGATTTATTTGGTAAGTTATTTATTTATTTTTATTTCATTAAACTCTAAAGATCTAATTTCCATATAAGACCATTTTTACTTTTATTTTTATTTTTATTCCATTATAATTTACATATTATAACGTTATTATCAACTTCGCTTCATGTCTGTCTGTATGTCTGTTCGCTCTAATGACGAATTGAAACGATTTTTCATCAACTTTAAATTGAGTTAGACTTTTGAAAATTTTTATAGATATTTCAATGGGTCCCTAGATGAAATATAATTGAATTATAATTAATTAATTGTAATGTAATTAGCGATTAACCTTTAGTATTTGAATTTTCATTCACGCCATCTGACGGATAAATATTGACAAGGAGATGGCAAGAATTGTAAAATCGCTTTTTAAATGACTCATACTTCATTTGATAGACAAGGTTTAAAATTTGTTACATACTTTGATATAAATATATTACAGTGAAAAATAATAAAAGATTCTTAGCTCTTAATCTATCAATTTTATTGCATAATAAAAAAAAATTGTGAGTTTATGTGTTTAATAAAATTTTTATTATTACAAAAATTTGACTTTGTTTCATATAAATAAATAAAACTAAATGCGCCCAACGTTTTTCGTTGTATATGAAACAATACATCCATAAACTTTGTCAGGTTTATAGAAAAATTATTTTATTCTTTTTTAGTCCATGAAAAAAAGGTATTTTATAAAACTTTTTTTAAATTTGTATTATTTGTTAAATATGGTGGGGTTTGAAGCTTTTACCTCAAGTTTAGTAGTGCATCATTTTTTTCTCCTAAACTATGGTCTTTAATAATTAATTATTATATAATTGTTTTTGATACTTATCGATTAAGAATCAATGAAAAATTTTATTCTAGGTAATCCAGTGATTGATTTTTGGGCTGCAGGGCAACCTGATAATTTAGAAGGTATAGAATATTGCGGTACCTTGAATGCTGTAGGATTATACCATGATTATCCATGCGACAGGAAGTATAAATTCATTTGCGAGACACTAAATTAAAAATAATAAAATATTAATAAATCCATTTGCTAATGAAAGTCACATTTAAGTTTTATGAACCAAATAAGAAATAAATTAATATTTTAATGATCCGTTGGATAATATTTATACTATTAATATAATATATATATAATCATTATTATTAATATTAAATCATTTTTTTACTAAAATTAAAATTATAAATATTTATTATGAATCATGAAGAAACGGATCCAATCAATATTAGAAAAAATGGTTAATTTTCATCATATTAATACATATTTTAACCAATATAATAAAATATTATTAATAATAATTTAATAAAACAATATATTTTAGAGTGCTATAACTTGTCCTATTTAGATAATTGGTTTGATGTTTTCTATTCTTAAATAATAAAACAGATTCATTACAAAAGATGTTTATAAATAGGTTAAGTCATCAGCATACTTAAGGAATGGAGAAAAATCTTCAATTTGAAAATATAATTTCTCTGAAGAAGTATTTTTATTATATTCTCTCACTGCAAACAATACTGATATGTTATAATATGATATTGATATTATATAAATAAATAAAAATCAAATGATGATTAACAATTAATAATTTATTTATTTTAAGATATAATATTTTAATTAATTAATAATTAAAAAGATTAATCTTTAAAAATTGAAAACATTTTATAAAATGTATGTTTATTCATTGAATTTTTGAAAATGTAAAATAAATTTATTTTTATTTAAGCAAGTGACTTTTGAATATTTTTTTAAATTATTAGTATTATTAGTTGATAGAAAAAGAAAAACACACTGATCCTGTTAGCTGGCAACTATCAGCTGACTCCTGTCTAAATTTGAACTAGCTGAATCTTTTAGTATTTGTTTAACACCCTTTATTAGCAGACTACCTCGTGATTTGAAAAAAAATAGGAAAAAAGTGAATTTCCATGAAAGTCCATGAATTGGGTTACGAATTGCTCCCTCATCCGCCCTATTCTCCGGATTTAGCCTGGAGTGACTATTTCTTGTTTCCAAACCTGAAGAAATGGCTTGGCGGAAAGAGATTTGACTTCAGCGATGAAATCATCTCACAAACAAATCAATTTTGATGTCCTCGACATATCTTATTTTTTGGAAGTTATAATAAAATTGGAGAAACGTTGAACTAAGTGTATAGACCTCGAAAGAGAGTGTAAGTTGAAAAATAAAATAATTTTTTATCCAAAAACCTATATTTCAATCAAAAAGTCACGAAATTATTAACCTGCCCTCGTATTCTAGTTTTAAATTTCAAACGTGACCTTATTTTGATTTTAATAAAACTGAATTCAATTCATTTCATTATGTGATTTTAGGAATTTTATTTTTCAAAAATAATCACAAAAAAGAAACTTTTATAGAGTGAAAAAAATTAACCAGAGAAATGAAGAGAAAACTGGTAGATTGATATAATTTTCTCATTCTTAAAATAAATTATCGATGATTCATTTATGTAACTGACATGCTGATGTCAACTGAATTCAAGTAAAACCGATTCAGCGTGGTACAGTCGAGTATACCCAATGGATTCTGAACGTGAATTTTAATTGCATTTACTGCTAAAGTTTTCTTTTAAAAACTTTTTAAAAAAATATATTTATTTTAATGTTATTTATTAAGATTTTTATTATAATAATTTTGAAGATTATAATTAAGTTACTGGATGTCTACGATATTTATGAGTATATGTTCTATATTAAAAAGATTATATATAAGGTTATAAGGTCCTTATTCTTTAATAAAAATTTCTGTAAGTTATAGTTATAAAAATATGGGTAATTATCAATAAATTCATATGAATGAAAGTGAATATATTTTTGTAAATATTATTTTTGAAAGAAATTCAATCAATTTAAAATTACTAGTTGTTTTGAATATAGATGCACGTGTGCAACATGCCATTTGCAAAATCATATTGTCCCAAGTGTGCAGTTGCATCGGGGCGAATAGTTGCACGTGTCTTTCCAATGGAGAGATCGATTTTCAATTTTTCTCTTTTATTTATAATTGCCTTATGGCTGTCTAATTCGCTATTATCTCTCTCTCTCTCTCTTTCTCTCTCCCCGAATGCGATTTCATATCTTCTGATTCCTATTTCGCAAATGTCTCAGAATGGAAACTTGCTGCCAGTCCGAATGTATGTCGCCTCTTTGGAGCTCGATGATATTTCTCAAAATATTTCTCTCTCTTCGTTCAGGAACGTGTTAAGCATTTTGGTCACAATCCATTAACCAGTAACACTTCAATGGCAAACATAATTTTCGATTAACAAAATATTACAACAGTCCATTTGTAAAATTTTTATTTATAATATATATATATATATATATATATAAACTAACTAATTAATGGTCCATTAATAAAGAATTTCAAATAGAGGAGTAGAAGAGTTTTGGGGAAGAAATCTTTACCATAATTGGATTATTTGTATATGTTTACAAGATTAATTGTTCATTTTGTTACTGGTAATGAATGAAATTATATATATATATAAATATGAAAGAAAATAAATTTAAAGTAGAAAAGATACTTGCCTTTAATTAATTTTCTATTACAAGTGATTAAAATCAAATAAACAAATAAATATTTATTTTTAAACATATATATAGACAGATAGAAAAACGAGTTTGTCTAGAAGGTCTCTTTTTTATAATAATTATACTTTGAAAAAAAATCAAACTTCTATTTAAATATAATGATCAATGAATATATAAGTACATGTAAAATTGTATTCTTTGAGGTAAATAATATTATTAATTTTTGAATTGATATTATATATATATATATATATATAGTTGATTACATTAAAAAGTAAAAAGTTAAAATTTGTAAATTTATCAAAATGATCCCAAAAAATTTTAATTATAAAAATATTTCTATTTAGTTCTATTATGTAAATTTTTTTTAATACTAATGGAATATAAGCTTATTTCACCTATTACTTATTTATTTATATAAATTTTATTAATTTTAATATTATATATGTGTATATATGTATAATTTTTTTTTAACTTGTGGAGGTTTGAAAACTGGTCTTCAAGTTTCAAAGCTTGCTATTATATCATTGAGCTTCCATGGAATTGAGAATAATTTGCCTTAAATCTTTATAATTTTTCTTTTTTTAATTTTACAATTTTCTATTAAATAAAAAAAAAATGACAAATTTAATAAGAAATAAATTAATAAGATTCCAAATTATATTAAGAACCATTTTAGGACTATAAAAAAAATTTCAAAATTAATTTTCTCTTGTATTAAATTTTAAACAAGGTTTTTAGATTAAATTAATAGTTTATTTATAAGGATGAAAATATTTAAATATAAGAGATTTATATAAACTTGACACAATCTTATTGAAAAGTGTTAATTCATCTACATAAAAGACTTTAAATCCGCTTCGTTTAATTTTCATCTGATTTTTTTTTTTATTATTTTCCTAATTTCTTCCACCTTCAAAGTCGGCTTAAATATTTGTACTACTGTTTTTAATTCTTATTCAAATATTTTTTTTAATGATGAGACTTTTTCATTCGTTTCGTTTTTTTTTTTTATTCTTTTTTTTTGTCTATTGAATATGTCATCGAAAAGAGAGGAACATGTTCCGCTTCGACTACATTGTTTTCTTACCATAAAAGGAGAAACAACTCGAACGATAAGAAATTGTAAAAGAGGGCCGGGGCGTGTAATTCGCGCACTTGGGTCGTAAAACAATCGTTTAATTAATTAACCCCCCCAGTGAGCCTCAAGAACACGCGTGCATCATGTGCATTATGTGCATTATGTGCGTGCACTGTCGGCCCTTGTATGGTAGGGCCACGCACAAATGTCCTTGTTATTTTAAAACGTCCGACATCCGCCATTTATATACTCAGTCAGGGTGGACAATTAATAGTTCTACAGATTTCAGCTACGTCTAATTATTTTCCAAGCGCATTCAACTCATTAAATACTTATTTTATCCGTATCCCGTCTGTTTTGATAATGAATTGTCAATATTCACTTTTGTCTATTCATTAAAATGAAATTCTATTAAAAAAAAACATTAATCTATAGATACTTGCTAGATTATAGAAACAGTTTTTATATTAATTAAATGATAATATAATTAAAATAATAATTAAATCTTTTTCAAAATATTATATATTAAGTGTTTTGATTAAATTATTAAAAAAAATTGTTATAAGAGAAAATTGATTTGATTTTATAAAAAATTAATTTTTAGAAAACAAAAAAAATATTCTAAGATACTATAATTTAATATAAGAATTCTTAATGATATAATAATAATGGATGTTCAGACCCCATCGTACCTAGACAGGGGGCTCTGGCCCCTGTACCCCCGTAGGAATAAGTGTTATTTGGTTGAAAGTCTGTATATAATAGATTTTAATTTATTTGATTTATAAAATTAAAACTATCTTTTTTAACTTATATGGTCTCCCTATAAGAATACAAAATTTAAATAAATTAAAATACGTATTCAAATGTAAATACGATTTAATTTAAATTTGTGAATCATCATAGTTGATGTACCGAATTATTGAATGTTCTTAGCGAGATTAGATTTAATCTAATATTAACAAATTCAAATATTCTAATTTTTAAGTGTAATAGATAAATGAAATTATAATAGAATATAATGATTTGGATTATATATATATATATATAAACATATTTAAAAATTTCCCCAATTTTAAATAGACAAAAATTTAAAATAACTCCTTTATATCATTTGTCTAAAAAATCATATTTTAATTTTTATTTAATTAATAAATCATTTTTTCACTTACAATATAGTAGTATTTAATAATTGAGTAATTAAACTAAAAACAAAAACAATAATAATATAATTTAATCATTTTAATTTTAAAAATATTTTTTACTTCATAAAACACTTAAAAAAATAATTTCTGTTTTTTTTTTATTAGACATAAATTATATTTCTACCCTTCACTTTTAAATAGAAAAGAAGAAATATTAAAATAAAATATGAATAATTTAAGAAAATAATAAAGTAATCCAAATGTCATATTAAATTAATTAAAATAAGAACTTAGGGATTAAATTAAAGAATTGAAATGATATTTGAATATTATTAAATTAAAATAATAATTTAAATATTATAAATATTCTTTGTATGGGAATTTCTAGAATTATTAATTTTATTTTCACTGTCGGAAATGAATCGACTTCATCACTGAGTCACGAAAGTGGATGGACTGTCCACAAGAAGCTCTAAATGAACAACATGGTTATTGAATAGATATTGATATTATATATAGTCTATGTTCAAATAGAAGTAATATATCGAATAAGAATATTGTGATGTAATTTCATAGTAATTGGTCCAGGCAATTTTGAGGCTATAAAGTTACAATTTCTCTGACTGACATACAAACAGAGAGACAGACATGTAAAATTCTAAAGTCATTTTTGAATTCTAGAGGTCATGAAATGTGAAGATAAGCCAAAAATTTTAAATTCTTATCAATGGGCAGACCAAAATCTTTTAATAATATATTTTAATAAATATATATAGAAGACAACAAATTAATTTATATTAATAGAAGAAAATTAAAATAATTATTGATTCTTCCTTATTTATTTTTTATAAATAATAAATAATGATTTGATGGGTGAGTTACCTTTGTTATCAAAGGGCCAAATGAAGTCTGACATTTCTTGGTGTGCTGCTGACAAAAAAAACTCAACCTAATAAATTATTAAACCTTAAAAATTTAATGAACACTACACATAATACATATCTCATTCAAGTCTCAAAAAAATTGTTTCATTGTTGTAGCGATTATTATAATATATATTTAATTTAGCTTAACAGTAAATCCAGTTTACTTATCTTTAATTAAATTACAGTTAATAGTGATTTTAACTTAAAATAAATAATGATGTAGTAATTGTAGTTTTTAAGTAATTTAATAACAAAGATGGGTGATATTAAGAATAGATGGGGGAGGGGGAGTATTTTGAAGAAAGAACTGATGTTACATAAGGTAGAAATGATAACGTAGCCACTATGTGAAAGGAAAGAATGGCGAAAAATATATTTGTGGGGAGACCGATTGGGAAACGTCCGCTTGAAAGTCCAACAATGACCGACAATGTAGGAAGCGACATTAGAGAGATGGGAGAAAATAGAGGAATGTGCTTGAACTTTCGAATTCCGTAGAGCCACAGAGATAGTATGATTATAGAGTGTAATTTAAATTAAAATCTTAAACAGTTTATTAATAGGAAATTAATTTTAAATAGATAATTTTCTTTATCAGGTAATTCTAGTTTATTATATAAAAAATAATTATATTAAATGAAATAATATAATAATATATTGAGACCTGAAAATTAAATTCCTAGCAATATTCTTTTTAAATAATTTTAATTTTTAGTAAAAAATATAAAACAAAATGTTTCAAAGTGGACCTATAGTTAAATTCATTCTTATTAAAAAAATTAAAAATTATAAAAAAATATTTCAATTGGTCAATTTCCAAAAATAGAGATAGTCCATGATAACAAAAAAAAAAAGAGAAAATCAATTAATTAAATATTATAAATAAATAAATAATTTATTTTACAAATTAACAATATAAATACTAAGTGTTGTGAATTTTTAAACATAATTATGGTGTGTGAATGAGATAAATATGTATGTTTTATTTTCATTTAGTTTAGTTATTATTTAAAAATTTTAAATTTTTATATAAGATACATTCTATTAAATAAAATAATTATAAAAATTGAATTCTAACAATATATATGAATTTAATAAATTCTTAAATTTATAACTATATTTTATTTCTCAAAAGATTAAGACCAAGATTATTTAGATAATGTATTATATAATTTTATATTTCTAATATTTATTATTTAATTTAATTCTTATGTGTGTCTTTAATAAAATTATTGATAATATATTAATCTTAAAGTAAATTAATTAATAAGATTATATTTTCAATAAAAATTATTTTAGACACTTATTACATTTGGATGGAGAATTAATATTAATAAAAATTTATATCATTCTCATTAGAAATTTAAAAAAAGATATAATCAATTTACATCATTAGTTATATTCTTTTATTTTTTTTATTTATAATTAATTTAAAAAAATATTGATTTTCTAAATATACATTCTAGCTAAATTTTAGTGCATATGTGTGCATATGAATACAATACTTTGAATTACAAACATTAAAAAATTTAATAACATAAACTACAATTAAAAGATTTAAAATAAATAATTACAAATTAATTATCTAATTAAACAAAATAAATTTAAATAAAACAATAATAGTTTATAAAAAAATATTTAATAATTAATAATGTTTTTTACATATTTGGCACAAAAACTAACAAATATCTAAAACTGTAAAATAAAAAAAATAGCTTATTTCCATCTCTAAATCAAAATCATTAATGAGCTTTTCATAATAATATTTTTATATATAACATAAAAAAATTTTATTGAAACTAATAGAGAATGTGAATGGATTTAGTAAATATTGAATATTCTTTTTATTATAATGTTCATACATTTAATAAAAAAACTCTTTTTGAGTTTTAAATAAAATAAAAAAATATTGATTACATTTATAAGATTTTTTAACAATTATCACAGTAAATATATATGTATATTATATATTTATACTTATATATATGTAAATATATATGCAATTAAATTCAAATATATTTAAAATGAAAATTTTCTATTTAAAATGAAAAATGAATATGTCGATAATAGTATGAGTATATCAATATTAAATAAAAATATTTAAACTTTAATAAAAAAAATGTAATTTAAATATATTATTAATTAAATTTTCATTGCATACATAATAAAAAAAATGAATAGAAAACAAGATATGTATTATAAATTTTTTAATAATTGAAAATAAGGATTTGACATGAATAGAGAAAATATGATGATGGTGTTTAGAAGATAATTAGGAATATATTTATCTTTTTTAATAATGGCAAATATCGTCATGTATTACAATATATAATAATAAAATTTTTCGTTTCATCCTTATAAATTCCTAATAAATTAAGAAATATTTTATATATTTTAATAAATTTTATAAAAGAAAAGGATGTGGAAAATGAGTTTTTATAGAAAAAATTATTTTTTTTTAATTTTTAATTGATGAATAAATGAATGAATTATTAAAATTTGTGATTATAACAAAATTTTAATTGAAATATTTATTGCGATTTATGTCAAAGTTGGTTTTTAAGTAAAGTTTTTTTATGATTCCAGGCTCCTGAGATAAAAGAGTTTGCCTGTAATATAGTAACAGCTATCCCTATAAACTTCCAATATCGTTAAAACGTTTGAGCTTATCGGGAAATGTATCCTTATATAGAACAGGATCTGCACGGAATTCGACTGTATGTAATGGCAATCTCCCATAAAGTGAAGAGAAAAGATCAATGCACTGAGAACGTTCCACCATATGACTGAGATCGGCTGAAAGCATTTCATTATTTGTGCATTCAGGACATTTGAATTTCTTTCGAGGTGTTACCTGAATATTAAGTAAAATTTCAATTAGTTTTGGATTTAAAATAATAAATAAATATCATTTACAATATTTTTCTTACCTTGATCGGTGCTTTATTTGTGATATTCGAAACTAGAAAATTCATGGCTATATCTTCACAATTCATATGGTCATCAACCCATTCTTTGATATGACCAGGCATTGAAGTTGTATACATATAACTCCAAAACTAAAAAAAAAGAAATATATTTATTCTAGATCAGATATTCTTTAATGAAATTATAATTTCTGCTATAAATAATAAGATTATAAACTAAGGTTTTACATTTTCAAACCCCTAATTTTGATATAAATATATTACAATTAAATCTATAAAATTTACTGTAATATTATAGGGTAAAAAATTTATGATAGTACCATCATAAAGATATTTCCTAATTTTTAAATATTTAATTTATTTTCAATAAAAATCAGGAATAAAGTTACTTGGATGTTGATTTAGGTTATAGGAAATAAGATTTAAAAAGTATTAATTTAAAAAAAAAATTAAAATTTAGAATAAAAAATTCTGAAATTAATTATAAGAAAAGTACCTTGTGATGGAATGCGGCGCCAGTAAGTACCATTGATATTTGATTGGTCCATTCTGATTCATATTTCCAACGATTTGTTGTATTATCCCATACATGAGTTCGAGAAGGAAAGCCGACTATCCTATCAGGAAATTCTCTCCAAACCTAACAATTTTAAAAATCATATCACAATTTGAATTATCTTCAAATGAATAGTTTTATTCTACAATATCTATTTATTATTATATAATATTTTTGCTCAATTTTCGTTAATTATATAAATAGTATTAACATATATAAATTTATTATATATCTTACCTCATAACCAAATTCCAATTCATCAGCAGTTAACATAACAATATCATCATCGATGGTTAAAATGGCTTCTGTTTCAATTTCTTCATACGGATAAAAACGATTTGAAAGTTTATTTTCTTTAGTTCGAATAACTTTTAATGGTTTATTAATTTTCGGCCATGAAGATTCTAAAATCAATGTAAAAATGTTTTAAATGTATTAAGCTATGGAATTGAGATAAAGAGCATTTCCCAGCATCTAAGGGTATGAAATTTATTTCTTTGCTAGTTTGTGTTTGAATTTCAAGAATCAAAATTCACTTACGGTTAGGAGGAGATTTCTTTTGGTTATTCCATATAACAAGAACTTTAGTAAGACTAGGTACTTTAACTAGTTTTTTTATAAGAAGAAAAAGACTTTCAACTCTATCATATGTTAAAATAACAGCAGTAAAACCTTGAGACCGAGGAGCAGTGAGTTGAAGGAACAAAGGAGAGTTAGCAGCCATCTAAAAAATGAATAAAATTTTAATAAAAATTTAATTGATATATTAGTGTATAAAAAATGATATAATTACTGGATCAGGTATTGTGTTCCATTCATGATAATTTTTAGCATTTTCGGGAAAAACACGATCATTTATAATATCAAGAGTGGTTAAAGTTATTTCTTTAAGTCCAGCAAAATATTTTTGATAAAGCCAAGATCCTTGACGTTGTAACTCTGATATTCGTTCTCCAGAAACGTTCATTATAGTTTCCATTACAGTTCCCAATTCTGCTTCAGATAAACGAATACAAGCTCTGAAAATAACAATTTTAATTAATTTGAATTCATGAATAAAATTAATATATATTTTTTTAGAAAAGGGTATATTTGTTCTAAGAATCTTGAAATAAATGTATAAGAAATACCTTCTCCAATCTATAACATCGTGAAATGGCATAACAAAAGTGTCAGCTACTATAACAGGAATACAACCAGATGCCATAGCTTCCATTAAAACTGGTTGACCCAAACGACCTCCTCTAACAACTAAGCAGAATGTACTTTGCTGTTGACCAAAAACATATATAAAAATCTAAATATCTTATTAAACTTATTAAAAAGAATCTTATTTAATAAATATATAATATATCTATAAACTTGGTTAATTTATTAGATAATAAATTCCAATATATTTATTTTCACTTTAAAATAAAATAATAAGGCAATAGGATTTAATTATTATCATAATTAAAAAGTTAAAATATTCTAAGTTATCACAATTAACATTTTAATTTATTTAGTCACTTAATAAATAGTAATTTAAATATATATATATATATAATATAAGAAATAAGTTTAACAAGGAGGGTAGACAAGCAGTTATATCCTGGTCTTCAGAACTTGAGTTCATTTATATTTAAGAATAAATAAAAATAATTCACAATAATTTTGAGAAAGCTGGCTAAAATGGAGAGTTATTCCAAAAGCCAATAATAATAAAAAAAATAAAGTAAAAAGAAATAAGTATATAATATGCTTCTCAAAGAAAAATAATTTATAGAGGTTCTCTTATTGCTTATCTATAAGGTTAATGCTTTGAAAAGATTTAATACTTATATTTTTTTCATTTTAATATTCTCATATTCTTCAATTACCTTTAAAATTTGTGGATAGTTGTAATGTTGTTCTCCTAAACATCTAATACTCGAATTGTCTTGTCCAGAAGTACAAGCTTCTAGGAGAGCAAAATCAGAATGTTTGTGTGCTAAATGCCAAAGTTCATTCATAAATTCTGGGTGTAAATTTAATTGTGATGACATTAAAATCCATTTTCTAAAAAAAAATGTCATATAATTAAGTTATTTTGAATAATTAACTTATTCAACTTACTTTGCTTCTGGTTCATTATCTAAGTTTACAATGAGAGGACTATACATTGGAATAGAAATATCAAAACCCATTCTATACGTCCAAGATGAGAATCCTGCCCCAGCAACCATTGCTTTTCCCAAAGCAAGTTCTACAACCGTATTGTAGTCTGGTGGAGAGCCAGATAACATATTAAATATAAGATGATTTTCACCATTTCCCCAACTAAAAATAATATTATATATATGAAATTTCTTTCAATTATTAATATAAATTGTATTTACTTACTATGGTAAAGAAGCCAAAGCTTGGGATGTTTCTAATGTTCTAAATCGATTTTGATTAAGAGTATCAATTGAAGGAATAAGTATACAAGCTTCTTCTGGATTTGGTGTATAATATTTACTTTCCAATATTGTTTTTAAGATAAGATAAAATTCATGAGAGATTTGGGTGCCAATTGGAATGCCTTTTGAATCAACATATTTTTTTAAAGGATAAATATAAATTAATATTTTATTAGGTACATTATGTCCACATTGATAGACATTGAAACAATCATAATAGCTGCATTTAGGATTCCTTTTTTCTAATTTATGATTATTTGGATTTAATAAGATTTCAGGTAATCTATCTATATTATCAAGACTTATTTGTTTATATTGATGTCTTTGACTTGAATAACTTGAAGGAAAATGTAATTCAATCACTAAGAAAAATGAAAGTAATAGAATGATAAATAATCCAATGTAGAAATGCTTATATTTATTCACTAGAGGCACTGGTTTTAAAGTTGTTTTGACAGTCATGTTTTTGGTACACCCTGCAATTAATTTAAATAAAACCATTTTATTGTGAAAACAAGTTTTATATAAAAATAAGAAAAATAGATAAATAAAAATAAAATAAAAAATAAATAGTTATTAATTTAAAAGACAATTATTTTCTTAGTTTACAAATTAATATTGATTTTGTTTTCTTACATTTACCTGGATTTATGTTATATAGAATAAAATGATTTATGATTATTCTATTAAAATCATATTATTATAATATTAATTTATCCATTCTATAAATTATTGAAATATTTAAAAGTTTATTTTATAAGTAAAAGTTTATATAGATACATCGAAATATATAATAATAACCTTTTACTTGACAAGATGTCATTCAGTCAGCCTAATTTTTTAATCAGCTGGAAAACATGGAGGCACTTTCTAAAGGAAAAGGTGGAAATTTTAAAAATCAAAATATTTGAAAAATAACTTTAATGTAAGAGATATTTTTCCTTAGTACATTTTTAAACTTATTTGGCACTAATATAAAAATAATATATATATATAAATATATATAAACAAAGACATTTAAAACTACAAAAAAAATGTTTGCCATAAAATTATTAAGAATATTTTATAATGAGGTAATATTATTAATTAATTATTACTTAAAATTTAAAGAAAATATTGGACTAATAATTTTGGCAATGAAGCAATTAACAGGCAGAACTTTTGGAAGGATAGTATTTTTCTTCTAAACATTTCAATTAATATAAATTAACTTAAAATTAAATATAAAAATAAATTTGTTTTTAAAAGGTAAATTTTGAA
Organism: Labia minor; assembly: GCA_963082975.1. Lineage (NCBI taxonomy): Eukaryota > Metazoa > Arthropoda > Insecta > Dermaptera > Spongiphoridae > Labia > Labia minor. The sequence continues at coordinate 28,177,490 of OY720350.1, read as the reverse complement.
ATATTATATAGCTTATTTTATAGGAAAAAAACCTGTTATATAAAGTGAAGAAAATAAAGGATTCCGAGTAATTCTTTCATCTTTAATCATATCATTTTGTCACAAAAAATATTCTCATTTCTTTATTAATATAAATGATTTGTACCCTCAGTATTAAATAATTATTTTGAAGTAATTGTTAAATAATAAATACTTACTATATATTCTCAAAATAAAAGTAAAAGAAATAATTTAATGCATTCTATAATATGGCAAGCTATTATGGAATGTACAATTACAATTTTTTGTAATATTTCTCAATAATTATATATTTGATAAAATAAAGCCTAAAATAAAATTTATTTAAAAGATTAATACTTGTCTAAAACAAAAATCTTGCCATGCATATATTTAAATATTTTAATTTTGAAGATCTTTATAAAATTTTTTTGGCTTCATCAAATTAATATAGTCTCTCTCGGGTGTTTGGTGGTTTCAGTTTTTACTGAAAAAGAGTTCTCAGTCTTTGTCAGGCATTAAATAATGTTGATCCTCATCCGATTTAAATGTGTTAGTTCTCACTGAGAGAAGATGCCACTAAGTTACTTTTATATGTCTGTTAATTATTATAAAAAAATACAATGGAATTGAGGTGAATTTATAATTCAAGTTTTAGATTCTCAATAAATATTTCATTTTTTTATAAAATATGAAATCTTTATAATTCTTTGTAATTTTTGAATTTTAATTTTTTAAATTTTCAAAATTAATCCAATGGACGTATTATTTATTTTAAGAAAATTTAATAAAATATCGTATGACACATAATTATATTGATTTGAATTATATATAGATATATATGACTAGTTATAAATCTTCTTGGTATTAAATATATTAAAATATATAAACTTTTTAAAAAAGAGGATTTTTTTGTAAATATAAAATTTATATCCTAGTAACTTATTTGTTATCTTGGATCTTCAAAGAACACATTTTGTTTTCCATGCTCGAAAATACAAGTAAGTACGGAAGCATAAACGATCAATAGGCGTCTATCCAATGCTTCCAGATGTGCATTCGTTAAAACTGGACTGATATGGCTAGACGCAAGGAGGGCTTCAAGAGAAGTTCCTAAAATATTCCCCGAAAATTGTACTAATCGAGTCCATGTTTGTTTTCTAATTCTAGAAAAAAAATATAAATGAATATTATGTTTTAATCTATATTTTTTTCATTTTATTATTAATTCATACTTACATACAACATTGATATAAAGGTGCTAAAATATCTATATGATCCACAGAGGGATTACCAAAGCTAAAAACATGAATTTTTAATTTTATTAGTATGACAGTAAAATGAAATAAAACAAGAATCAAATACCTTTTGCCATTGTCCAAATGCAAAACAATGGATTGAGAAAAATTTTCAAATACTTCATAATGATGTCTATCGCCATTATCAATAAGAAAATCAAAAATAGATGAATCAACTAAATCAAGTAAACGAGAATTAAATTCCGGATTATATAGACGTGTTGATTTAACTTTATCGCAGTAATGATCATCCATTTCCCATCTTTAAAAAAATAAAATTAATTTTATTGTAAAATAATATATTTTTAATTTATTTAAATAATTCTTTATTAAAAAATAAATTTGACAAAAATTCTCAACAATTATATAATACAACATAAAGAAAATCATATTATGATAAATAAAATTACAATTGAAATAATAATAAATATTTTTAATAATTAATGATTTCGACATTTATATATATATATATATATATATATATATATATATATATATATTATTTGCGTTTGGACCATCTATATATATATAAATAACTAGATTTCCAACAATGACTTAATTAAATTATAAACATACTTTAATTTACCTTGCTGTACTATCTCTTTTATAGGTCCTCTGCCAAGGGCTTCGATATTTTTTTAATTTTAATTCATCAGGAAGCCATAGTATAACAGCTCCTTCCATAAGATCCTGTTTAGCACAAACTGGATCATGTGGAGAGCAAAAATGACAAACTCCAAAGAAACACGTATTATTACCTAAAAAGAGTAAAATAAGTATCTTTAAAAGAAATAAAATCATTTATCTATATATATTCTTATATATATATAGAGATAAATAATAAATATAGCTCGTGGTCTGTTCAGGCTTAAGAATATCATATAATAGAAAAGAATGTACTAATTTATCAATAAATTAAAAATAGTATTGATCTTGAAAATTCCAATTAAGTATTTAAAAAAAAAGAATTTCAGTAAAATAATTAAATAATTTAATTACCTTCTTGGAAAAAAGTATCAAGTAATGCTTGAGATGCTACAGGCATAATTTCACGTCTTAAATTAATCTTTCTTCCTACAGTTAATGGACTGCGATGAAAACCAAGTAAAGCACTCAAATGAAAAGCGGCTACTTCTGCATTATGTCGATCTTTTCCAGCGTAAACAGGACCTTCAATAATTTCATTTCTTGGATACCTGGAATTAAAAAATCACTTGTAATAAAACACAAATGAATTAAAAATATTTATTAGATATATACTGACCATTGAGGTTTAAAAATAGCTTTTTGTTCACCCTCTAATGTAAGTAACAATTTAAGTTGTGTTCCCCTATGGGCATTTTCAGCTTTTATTATTTTAGTAGAGCAGAGAGTCCTAAGAACATTTCCAAGTTCAGGAGCAATCAATGGATAGAGTTCACGTGAATTTACCCACTAAAAAAAGATAACTTATTCTATCAAAACTTAAATAAGAAACTTATTAAGACATTACATAGTAACCTTATAATTAACTTAAAATGAGATATCAAATATTCTATAAAAAAAAAACTAATTCTTACATATAAAACTGAAATTGTAATTAAAAATACAATACCTTTTTTGCAATATCCCAATATTTAGTTGATATATCATTATTAATTTCTAAATTGTCTAATAATTGTTTCAAAATAACTTTAGAATCTTTTCTTATTGTTTTAAAGCTAGCTGGCAATTTTGAAAGGGATAGGTAAATCTTATTCGAGGCATTAATTGTAGCATTTCTATGATATATAATTTTGATACTTTTTTTTGTCGATGATACACTTGGTTTATTATTTGTAGCATGATAAGATTCAGCATTGATATGTTTTTCCTAATAATAATAAAATAATATATATATATATATATATAAATATATTTATTTTAGATAAAGTGAAATGAGAAATTTGTACTACCGGCTCATTTTCTACACTACTTGATGGAAATCTATCTTCTACAATAATATATATAAAATAAATATTAGCTGACAGTACTAATAAGAATAAACATGCCAGAGAAAATAGGGTATATTCACGACGAAATATCTGTAATGTAAAAAAGATTGGGATAAAATATGGTTGTTAAAATTTAAATAAATTTCTTCTAACCATATTATTTTAATATAACATTTAAGCAAACAATTATTCTCTTAAAAAGAGAAAATAATCTAATGTGATGATCATAGTAAATACTATTTAAAAGTCATTCTTTTGTTGATGTTTACAATTTTTTACTTTCTTGATTTTGACATGTTGTCTATGAATATGGCAACGAAATATTACTGCTTAAGATAGGAACGAAATAATGATTGCTCTCTTCACCTTTTATTCACAATTTTCATGTTTATAGGTCAAGAGATGTCAAGTCATGTTTAAAAAAATAAATAAAAAAAATTTCTTCCCATTCTGATAGCGCATTATTCAAATAAATAGTTTTTTGATTAATTTAAACAACTATTAACATATAACTTAACATAACTTATGATTATGGACATATTATTATAAAAGACAAAATTACTTGCATATGGGGAATTATTAAAACGTAAAGTCCAAAAATTTCGATCTTTAAAACTACTGCGTCTATGATCAGAATTGGAATTAAAATTGATAAATTACCAGAGTTATCATCCTACATTGACGAGGCATTTAGTTATATACATAAATCAAAGTACTGAAAATTTGTCCAATATTTAAGAATTAGGATTTGTTGAATTAAAAAAACTAACTAAAATTAAATTTTAATTATATCCAATACGAGTATATTCGTTTGTAATAAGATTAAATTGTAAATATACTATATGTATTTTATATTATATTAATAAATTATTTTCATATTTAAAAATTTACATTCATTCTCTAATTTGAAAGCTGCGACTCCAATAATTTAGAAATATGTCTCATCACTTAAAAAAGTATGGAGCAGATATGAAGTGAATGCGCATTACGATTTATCATTACATAATATGAAGAGCCGCACCTTTGTTACGTAGCGACACAAATTTGGGCTTGAGAAGGGTTGCACATTCCAGCCCATGTTGTCCAGAGCTTCAGTAAATTCTTCAGATACAATTGAACTCATTGAAAAACGCTGTAGTACACCCGTAGTTTAGCTCTGAGTTTGTTGGATTAATTATTTTGTCATCATTACCAGATTCATTAGAAGCGAAGACTGGTGGTTCCAGCGTAACTGAGGAAGATATTAAAATATCTACATACTTTCAGTTTTAGTGGCAAAACAATAAAAGTCGTAGAAAAGATCATAGAAGCCGTCAAAGGCCCCGCTCCTAATCGGTAATAACAATAAAGACGTCAAAATTACCGCCCTATTTCTATGCATATATTTTACTTATTTGAAAATAAATTTGTTGATGCATATGTTCGCTGTTCGTTATAATAGGTGTAATCGTTTCTAGGGCCCATAAAAAGTGTTCGTTAATTGTAATAACCCAATAATTCGATGAATCGGGTTTTTTGGAAATCTCATAAAATTCTGAAGGAACATAAGATTTTGTTAGTTATAACAGGGAGTTCGTTATAAACGAGTTCGTACTAAGGGGGGTTTATTGTATCTATATATATAAAGGAGACATGGCTGAGTGGGTAGAGTACGAGATTTCTACACAGGAAGCCTGAGTTCGAATCCCAGCATAGAACTCAAGATTATTTATTTAATAAAAATAAAAATCTAATTCAATTTAACATCGGCTGCTGCGGGTAGCGGGTAGATACCTTCTCACGATCCCGGTGAGAGACAGATCCACCTCAGTGAGTGGCGCCCACTGCCCTACGCGAGCACATGCATTTTCTCTCATTCCTCGACCAAGGGAGTGCATGCCCTACCCAAATCATCCATCCAGACCCAATCCCCTTTATTTCCTCTTCCTTCTTTCCAATCCACGCGTCAGGCTGTAGCGACAGGCCGGCTGGATCATCTTCGCGTCGCATCAACAATGAATGGAGAAATGTTATACGGTTAACGGCTGGGGCGTCCCCTGCAAGAGACGCACATTGTCAGCACCCGGGCGATGTGAGAAATGGGTTAGGGTTACCCACCTATGGACGAGGTGGGCTAAAGAAGATAGTCCAACATCCACATCCACATCAATATCAACATCGACATCATCACCGACACGAACATCGTCACATCGGTCAGCATCAGCATCATTGCCATCAACCTCACTCAAATCGTCCACATCTACATCAAAGTCGTCAACACCATCATCACCGTCATCAAGGTTGAGTACTAAAGACCGCGTGGGAGGCTAAAACCAGCTGGTCCTGCCGTATATCGGGAGATCTAATGGCATCTGATCTCTCTACAGACGACGCCAACAACAGATTTAGTTGGCGCCAATTAACGAGAAGAGCCGACCCCACACCCCGTGGGAAATAAGGCTAAGAAGAAGAAGAAGAAGATATATAAAGGAGACTGTTTGTATGTATGTATGTAATTCGTTTACTTTTTTGCTGTCATAGTTTAATATGTTAAAATGTAAGTTATTTACATTTTAACATAAAATAGAAAATATATTATTTAAGGATTAAAGAATAAAAATAGAAAGTAAATTAGTGAATATTTTAAAAATTAGACAATTTGTGGAAATTGAAATAACTAAGAAATGAGAGGTGGAGGGGATGAGGAGAGAGGTGAGAGTGTGTGTGAGCGGGAGAGAGAGAGATTTAAAGTTTATATATAGTTCTCCGTGTTGTTCATTCAAGAGCCAGGCGTGGCCCACTGACTGGCGGACTCATTTTACACAATGTATATAACTAGCAATCAAAGAATTATTATAAATTTTAACTTTTTATTTTAAATTCTAATATTCAAATATCATTTCAATTAAATAATTTATTCTAAAAGTTCTCATTTTAATTAATATAATAAAATATTTAAATCATATTTAACTTAAATTATTTTGTATTTATTCTTTCTATATTTGAATACTTCTTTTATTTTAAGGGAGGGAATTAACTATGATCTAAAAAAATTAATAAATGAACTTAATAATAAAAAATCAAATAAATCCATTAATTTAAATTAATACTATTAATGAATGTATATATTGTTAATTTATCTTTAGTTTTATCAATTCTTTTATACCGTTAAGTTTTATAAATTAATTTTTATAAATTGTCTCAAGTCTCTAACTTTGCATTTTCTAAAATTTTATTATAATTAAAAATATTCAATAAAAATCAAGCAATGAAATTAAAATATCAAAATGAAATGATCAAGAAATATTATACTCTATTATAACATATACAATACTTATAAACTATAGGCGGAGGAAATATTAGACGATATTATTGCGGGTTCATGCCAAATCGATCAACATTAATTAAGATATTTTCATTATGACAGATATTAAAAAAACCGCGAATTCAATATCTCTGTTCACTAATTATTTGTAGACTTTAGTAAAACCTACGCATGACTCAATAGATCCGGATAAACTTTTTCAAATTTTGATCTTAAAATTTATCTTGAAGGTAGTAAAGAAAGAGTAAGATGTGGAAATCAATTGTAAAATATTAGGTGACCCAGACGACTTAAATATAATAGGAGATTCGGCAATTGCAATTACAGATAGCGAGGAAAAATTAATCGAGGTAGGAAAAGAGATGAGGTTTGAAATTAATAATGATAAATAAATATATTTAGAAACAAACAGGAGCAGTATTAACATACAAAATGTAGAATTTGAATATGTAGAAAAATTGAATGTAATCACGAAGGATAATAATATTTGAGAAGAATTGAAATCGAAGTTGCAATCGGAAAACGCCTGTTATCATGCAGTAAAGAGGCTTATCTCATCAAAATTATTATAAAAGGGAATGAAAATTAAAATATATAAAACAATTATTTTGTCTGTTGTATTATATGAGTGTTAGACATGGTCTATGATCTTTGGAGATGAGAGTGGATTCAGAGAATAGGATTCTCCCCAGCATTTATGGGCCAAAGAAAGATGAGTACATCAGGGAATGACGTACGAGAGATGGAATAGAGGCTCAGGATAAGGACACTTGGAGAAATGTGGTTGTAGCTGCCAAGAACTTTCGAGTAGATAGATATAACATATTCAATAATAATATATATAATTATTTTACTAAATAAATTAAAATATATTTTAAATAATCACACAATAAGAAATGAATGTTTTATGTTATACATTGTTTGAAACAAAATGGATGAAAACCTTTTACTACTTTCAACCAAATACTATGTACCACTCGGGGGTACAGGGGGCGGAGCCCCCGTCTAGATGTGAAGAGCGACGAAGGAGCTCTGAGCAGCTAGTATAATTATATAATAATAATATTCTCATAAAAATCATTTTTTTTATTTTCTAAATAAAAGATTGGGCAATTGAGTTTTAGAACCCCAAAATCAAATAAATATATATTCTTAAAAATTTATTAAATTAGAAAGTATTTGTAGTAAATGATTAAAAATTGTTTAAAATTTTAAATAAAATATTTATTTATTTTAGTTATTTACATTATTTATTTCGTAATTAAAAAATAAAAATCTACATATATTAAAATATTCATAAAAATAAAATAAAACATTATTTATTTGCCCTTCTATACTACCCCTCTCTATTCTCACATTTCAGATCTTTACACTTAATAAAATATGAGCTTAGATTGTTAAGTCTCATAAAGCCAAATTTCAGTAAAACTTCTAGTTACTAAATCGGACAGTAAAAGAATAAAAAAGAAATTGATTTAATTGATATTTTAACTTATTAATGAGTTAAATTGTAAAATATAAAAATATAGAAATATATACATCTAATTATATATATATATATATATATAAATATAAATATATTAATTTAAACAAGGAAATGCTTAAGTACACAACCTTAAAAATAAACATATAAATAAACATATTACATCAAGATTGATACATAACTATTATAAATAAAGATAACTTATCTTTGGTACAATGAAGAAAATATCTTGATATATTTATAATAATTATTAATTATATTATATATGTATGTAATTGTATATTGCTAACTTGACATTATGTAAATTATCTGTTTATTAAATTTTATTAAGTTTAATTAAAAGTTTTAAATTCTTTTAAGAGATCGTAACTCTTTTTCTCTAGAATTTAAATAAAGTATAATACTTATTAAAATACATTACCTAATTGAAGGTAGTTAAAAATTTTAATTATATTAATGAAATTTAAAAATTTTTCATTGTTATAACAATGTTTTCAATTGTAATAAAGTTTTCACTAACATATACATATAAGTATTCATAATATAATATTTTTTTTATTATTTTGATTTTGTTTTTATTCATTCATTATTCATTTATTCATTCATATAAATAAATTGTTTTTCGAACAGTAATGATTTTTTTAAAACATTATTAAGTCACAGTTAAATTACACAAAATGTTAATGTATTTAAAGAAATTATAGCTAAAATTTAAGAATTTTAATTATTATGACTTCAATGTTCTATGAATAATTTAACCAGATATATTTCGTGAATTTTATATACTTATTAATATTTAGTAAATAATTAATTATTAATGAAGATAATTCTAAAAGAATCTTAGTGAAATTACCCTTATAATGAAAATAATAAATTAATTAAAATGTATATAATTTTGTTCGTTTATTACTTAAAATAGTAGAATATGTCTGTTAGGGGTTTAAATAAAATGATTTACTAATATTACATCATTTATAACTTTCCCATCATCACGATAAACGGCTTTGAATAAAAAAACTCAATCAAGGTCAGATACTGATCTTATAGATAACAATTTCAGTTATAAAATATGATATAGAAATAATTTTAAATTATTTAAAAAAATATATTTTAGTATTCCTTCTTAGATTATTTTAAATTGTTTGACATATGATAGACCCATCCTTGCGAAATATGATTAATGAGGCCATGAACTTACGAGTTCAAGAGGTAATTGAGATAATATTTTCATTATTATTACTACTAAGAAGATACCCCCCTAGTTTATTTACCCTTTTGATTATTAATATTATTTACATTTATTTAAAATAAAAACTATTGAAATTTATAAATTAATTAAATTACAAATTAATTTTGATAGAATTAATAATACAAAAATCTCTACTATTTATCTAATATTTATTAATAAAATCAATATATTTTTATATATACCAGTTATTTTTGTTAAATTCACCAACACCCTCACCCACATTGTGTTTTTCTGTTGAACAAATATAGAAATATTTATCATTTTCAAAATTAAAAAAATGTATATATCTTTTTTTATAGAAAATTATTAAAGTTATTCTTATTATTTTATTATCAGCGTTCCCGTTAAAACCACACTGACAGTTATCGTATCATTATTTAAATTTTTGAAAAATAAATAATTATTAAATAAATATTAAGTAACAAATAAATAAGATCTCAATAATCGATAAATAAATAAAAATTAAATAACAAATAAATTAATAAATATTTTCTATTAGAGAAGTTGTAAAACGATTATCACCCAAAATTAAAACCAAAATAAATAAATATTTACCATAGTATTATCAACAACATACACACAGTTTTTTTAGTTTTTCATTCTAGTATTTGTTTTATTGAATCCATATATATATGAATATGACTAATATTTTGTTATTATATTTGTTGTTATATTTTATGTCTTATTTATTTATATTATGATTATTTTACTACACTTGTTTAAACTACACATTCAATTTTTATTATAAAATGTATGAAATGTATTTTTTCATTTATAAATGTATTTCCTTTTATATATATATATATATATAGCCCTTATATAATAAGATTCGTGTGGAGTATGTAAAATTATTAATTTAAATTTGAATTTGAATATTACTACGGTGTAGTTCTTTATTGACTTCATCCTTGCCTATAACTTACAACTTATACATCTCATATACTATAGGGAGTGGAGGAAAAACATTTAACTCCTGCATTCTGCGTTCAGGAGAGGCCAAAACAAAGAATCCACCATATGTTCAGGGCAGTGGTTCCCAAAGTGGTCTATATCGACCCCAGGGATCTATGGCGTCCTGCAAGGGGTCTACGCCAGCGAATAAAAAATTTGGAGGTCCATGAAATGAAAATGGGGGCGTATGATAATGGATCTCAAGCCTATTTACTTACATTATTCTATCTTACAATTCAATTCAATATTGCTCAAAAAAAAAAAAAAGGTAAAATTTTTTACAAAAAACGAATTTCAGGTTAGGGGGTCTACCCAAAACCGAAAAACATGGCAAGGGGTCTACGACACAAAAAAGTTTGGGTACCTATGGTTTAGGGTGACAAAATTTAATATCACATTTTACAATTTTTAATACAAAAGAAACTATTTAATAATTAGGATAGATTTTGAAGTTTTTTTTTCTACTAGCATAGCAAGTATTATTTTATTTCCTAAATCTTCCACTGCTAATTATTTTATTCAACGAGCGCATGCATCGGGATGAATTTTGCCCCTGACTGTTTAAAATTTTACAATTATTATGCATTTCTTTATTACTCTCAACTATTTTCTTTTCCTCAATGAATTAATTGATTGATTCGGTTTATTAAGTATATTTCTTACCTTATTGTAAGTATTAATTCACTAATCTTAGACATATATTTGTAGAATTGTAAAATCTATTTCATATATTAATATATATCTTTAGTGTATCTGTATATTCTGTTTTGATGCAAATTTTTTGTTTATTTATTTCTTTTTTTTTGACTGTAAATATCCAAGGAAATTGATAATTTCTCTCCGTTAATCTATTTAATCAGTTCCTATTTATTTGCCCGTTCTATCAATGTTGCTCTTTTCCCAATCTAGAAGATGAAGGAAACTGAGTCGTACATATCAGTAGATGGATATAGATTTCTGACGTGGAGGGCGACCTCATGGGTTATGCAATGCCTGATGCAGATCAAGAGGCCGATGTCTCCTCCACCATAGTCTCTTTCTGAAGTTGGAACCGGACCGAACGGACAGCCATGGGAAAAACGTTAGCAGGTAAGTTCTTCTTTGAAATCACCACCATTCCATAATAAACTTAATAATAACATAATCTTTTTTTGGAACCAAATTAATCTCTTTTATCAACTGTTGAATTGGACAGAATAATTTTTAATATAGAAAACAAACTAGAGAAATTTCAATTAATTATTTAATTTTATTTTAAATTAAATTATAAGAATAAACCCTTCAATAATATTACAGGAAATATTTTTATTAATTATTAATTTTATAACCCACCCCCTGAGAGATTTAACAGTTTAACAAAATATAATATAAGAAAGAAAAGAACAGAAGAAGATATTCAAAAGTAGCTTCATTTACAATAAAGTATTAAAAGTAGAAAATCTAAATAATATATGAAAATAACTATAAGAAAAGTTATTTATTGAATAAATTACCTAATATAAACCTTACTATTTTATATTAATGATTTATTTATCAATAAAAATAAATTACTCTAATGATATATCAAAAAATTAAAATAAAATATTAATAAAAAAACATAACATAATAAAAATTACATATTACTGTATATTTTATATTATTTAAATTAAAAATAAGCTATTATTATTCTTTCTAAATATTTCAAATAAGAAATTATAAATATGAAAAATAACATTTAATATGAAACATTTTTTTTTTAAATATATATTTAGGACTTAGAAATCTATTTTTTACTGAACGTATAAAATGTTTAAAATTTATATTAAAATGTAATATCCCATAAGTTAAAACTAATATATTTTGTTATTTTATAAAATAAGTATTAATAAATATTAAATTTATTCATTTATTATTATAAATAAATAATTACTTAAATTAAAAAATATAAGAGAATGACAGTTTTTCAAATTAAAATATCCGCTTTTGATGTATTATGACGTTTCTTTTGTTAAAAATCATGTGATTGGTTGAAATGACCTTCATTAGTAAACTACTACTTTTTTACTTAAATATATAGTAGTAACCACAGACTATCTATCTAGTAACTATAAGAATTAAATTAAAGAGAAATTAAATAATAATTAAATGTTTAATATTAATTTTGTGACTAGTTTACAGCCACAATATTTTATTTTATTTTTTGATATACTTACTTATATGTACATATATATTTATTTATTATGTTGTAGATACCCACATAATTTATTTCTAAAAAAATAACAAATTTTCAAAATGAGTGAATATTTTTTATTCAATGTTTTGTAAATGAATAAAAATTTAAATAATTTCTACATTTTTAAACTTTCATTTTTAGAGAGTTTTATTTTACGAAATTCTTATTTAATAATTAATATTTTATCCATTTTTTTCTTGTCTAGGTATAAATCAAAACACTAAATCTATTTATCATTTAACTCAGTATTAATTGCTTTACAAATTATACATATTTTTTTTTTTGTTATTTTAAAAAAAAATATTTATATTATTGAAAAGTAAAAACTGGGATTATTATTCTTTTACAATTTTGGCTATATGAAAATTGTTAAGACATATTTTAATAAACAAAATTTGTGATGCAATTTCAATTGAGAATTCTAAATAAACAAAGATAAAAAATAATACTTAAAAGAAATTAAAATCAAAATAAATAAGTAAATGATCCATTTTTTTATCAACATTTTCAACAAATATCAATTTAATTTGAAATCTAGCAATTTAATATAAACAATTAAAATAGAAAAAAAAAAAAAATAAAAAGATTAAATACAATTGTAGTATGATTTTTTAAAATTGTAGACCGACTTAGAATTTTTAAAAATATTTATCATTCAAGACTTTAATTTGGACATATCTGAAGTTATTATTAAGGATTAACCTCTTTTCTTATACAGACCTTTTAACTTCAAAAAAAAAATTTGCCATCTATTCATATATGACAAATTAATATATTTTTTGTTAATACCATATATATAAGGCCGATCCAACGCGGGGGTTCATGGGGTGCGGGATACCCGGGCGGCAAGCCTAGGGGGGCAGGGCGAGCCGCCTTAAAAGTACTTATTCATTTTATGTTTTTTTAATTTTTTCAATATGGGTCTAAAAAAATAAATAAATGTATAAATTGGTACAGCAGAATCCGATCACATTAGAAAGATGCATATTTTAATTAATTTTACAGAAAAACCATTTGAATATTTTAAATTCTAAAACTTAAATAGTTAAAAAAATAATTTAAATGAAAATAGAGTTTATTTTTCCATCATAAATAATTAAAAATTGAGTTTAATAAGAAAATACTAGAAAAAAAAGCATTCATTTTCAAATTAATCAAATAACGATCTTCATTATCTGAAACAATCTTAAAATAATATTAATATCATAATTAAAATTCCTAAATCTTGTATCGATCAATCAATAATTATTTTCGTAAGTTTCTCTAATTAAAATTTAAATTTTGATACTTTTTTTTACCAATAATATATATATATATATATATATATATATATATTGCTTTTTAATGTCTAACCTTATCTTCTCTTTTATAATCTTAATTAATACTTTTGACCTTTAGGTAAGAGGGTTTATTATTAGTGACAGGTGCTTATATACCTTATAATTTATAGTAATTCTTATCACATTTTAATTTGAATGAATTGTCACCAATATTTTAATGTATTTTATCTAAATATCACAATTATATAAAAAATTTGATTTTTAGAAAAGTTAATGATTTTATGCACATTCTTTTTAATAAGTTTAAATTATTCACTTTTATTTTTACTTTCCCGCATACTTCGTATAAGGGAAGTATTGGAATCGTCAAAAATTTCGACTTCGAGATTTCGATAGATCTTGACGTTTTAGACCTCCCTGAGTCGAAAAATACCATTTTTCGAATTATGTCTGTGTGTGTGTATGTATGGATGTATGTAATGTTTGTCAGTGAGCGAATTTACTCAGAAACTAATCAAGCTAGGACTTCGAAATTTGGTACACCGATATTATTCACAGTTTGTAGATTTCTATCAAAATTTCGTCAAAATCGGTTAAACGGAAGTGGTACTTTACCTAGACTGGTTGCGTTTACCTTTCAAGTAAAGTACCAGTTTGTTTCGAGATATTTACTTCATATTTTGTATATAGATTTAAAAATATGAAAAAAATTCAAATACCAAATTTCATCATGATCTGACTACTGGAAGTGACTTTTACCTATACAAGTGGCGTTTACCTTTTTACCGACCGACGATAGTAAGGGAGGTATTGTTTTCGCACTAAATTTTACATCTGGAGATTTTTACATATCTCCACGAATCATGCATTTTCTTGACAGAAAAAAGTATTTTTAGCATGATGTCTGTCCGTCCGTCCGTCCGTCCGTATAGATGTGTACAGCTTGAACGGCTCAACGGATTTTGATGAAATTTGGTATATTTACTTAATGCATCACTAGGATGAATTGATCAACTTTTGGTGCAAATCCGGAAACCGGAAGTGCTAGTATTGCCGATCGAAGAGAGGAAGGGAAGGGTTATTTTCATATCAAATTTCATGTGAGGACATATCTCCACGTGTTATGCACTTTGTATTGGTTTTATCCTCGAGAAAAATCAACTTCATTAGTTTTTTCTTAATTTAAAATTATATGACGTCACCCAGCACTTCATGACGTCACAGCCAGCTCTTATATATTATAAATAAAATAAAATTAAAAATATTTATATTATATCCATATCTGTTTTTTTAGTAAAGTTACAGTTTACTTCCAGATATTTTACATTTAAAATATCAGTTAACCAGAAGTTGCACTTTATTCTCTCTCTATATATATAAGTGTTACCAAATATCAAATTTGACACCAAAAAACTAACACGAACTGGCTCTTTATCAATACCAAGTTTACACATTCTAAATATTCATTCACAACTCTTTATACCTATTTATTAAGGTACAATTTTATTGTTTTTTTAATATTATACATTAAAATACTATTATTTAAGAATTGTTAATTATCTATCTATCTTCGCGGTTATACGAAACTCGAAAATTCTTTGTCGCAGCATCCATATTTCTCCAAACGTCCCTATCCTGAGCTACTTCCATCCAGCTCCTATTTTCTTCCATCTCTCTTATGTCTCTTCCTACATTGGACAAGGATTTTGTAAAAATAAAAATTTCACTGTACATAAATGGCAACAAAGTTATTAATTAGAGTATTGATAATTTATTTATAAATTTTTATACATTCTTATACATACATACTGTTTGTCCGGTACGAGATATTAAAATTGGTGGAACATAATCATCATAGTCTTCATAGAGTGATTGGTGTCTTGGAAATGTTTATTTTTTTCTTTTGTTCAAATGAAAATAGTAATATACATTTAATAATAAATTAGAAATAAAAGTGTTGGTTATATTTTCAAATAATGATGCATATAGATAAAATAAAAAATGTTACTTGAACATGAAGATTAGTTGGGAAGTAATTGAATAATTTATTTTAATAGTATATTTCTTCACATTTTTATAAAAATATAATATATAACACAAATTTGAGGTAAAATTTTATTTCAAGATACTTTTATCATTTGTTTTTTAAATTCATGCATTTATTTGGTTGCATAATTTACAGGGACAAAACGAAATACATGCCCGTATTATATAACTTATTTAGAATTTATTTTGTAAAATAATTTTCCTTAAATATTATTCTTTTATTTTTATTTATTATTTAATTTTAATAATTTAATGAAATATTTAAAATGGCATTACACTCCTAAGTAGTGTCAATCATCTGGATTTATAATATCTAAATAATAATAATATTAATAATAATTAAAAAAAATTTTAATTTTTTTTTATTTAATATTAATTCGAGAAATGTACTTATTTAAAGCTCGAATTTTTTAAATAGTAGTTGAATAATAATAAAGGAATTATTATTTTAATTAATTTTCTATTTAACTAATAATGTTAAATTATAAAAAAAATATAATTATATTACGTTTGTTTTAATTTTTTTTTTAAATTATTATAAGGTAATGGCACCAATAGATGACATTTTAAGCGCTCTTGTCGCTATTTTCTTTTATAAAACCGAAACTATACGTCTCACAAAAAAAATCTTTTGGTTATTATAAAGCTTATCTTACCTTTTATCACCAGGATAAATATTTTAAACTTTTATATGAGTTTAATAGGAAATATAATTTTTTTTCAAAGTAATCAAATGGAACCTATAGATGACACCAAAAATTTTGGTGGAACCTAATGATGACAATTATGGAACCCAAAGATGACATCTACTTTTTTTCACTTCGCTAGCTCTCTTTATCTTCAACTTATTTACTTACAAAGTAAAACATCTTTCCAACACCTTGTTGCTGCTTTAACTTTAGTTATAATAAAAAAATCAGGTTTCATATAATGATACATTAAATATATTTATTGTGATTGATTTTATTTTTAGCTGATTATTATAATAAAATAAAAAATTGATTTTAAACAAATCTTTTTTTAATTATGCATTTTTAATTATACATTGAGAACAGAGTAATTTAAAAAAAATTTCAAAAAAATAGTGTATGAAGTTCTGGAACAGAAAAAAATTTTCTGACCATGAGAAACACAGCGTCACCTTTAGGTTCATATATCAATTCAGACATGCAACTTGGTGGAATTATATAAAATTATCTCCTCTTTACAGCTATTAATATAATAGACAATTTTTTTAAAAACCTACTTATAGCTGACATTGCTGTCATCTATAGGAAAAACAATTTTTAGGGGCACCTATAGATAACACCATTGATAAAAAAGATACTTTTAAAAATTAGGTGTTTAAATTGAAATGATTTATATCTATATTAAGTCTATTTTATAATGTAGTTGTTAAATTCTTGATAAATATGAATATAAAAATATAAAATACTAATTAAGAACATTACTTCCCTTAAGGTTATCTTTAAGATTTGTTGAAAAAATCAATTGTTGACGATTCGGTCTGCTTTTCAAGTTAAAAGAAAAAAAATAGGGCGACTTATTGTATTGTTGTAGGATATCTCAGGTGGTGGAAAAGCATAACTATCATTTAAAAAAAAAAATTTCCGCGTATGTTTTAAAATTTGCTTATTTTTTTAGTTTAAATTCAAAAGTGTCATCTATAGGTGCCATGTCATCTATAGGTGCCATTACCTTATTTAATATTTTTCATATTTAACCATTTATTTTAGTTAAATTTAAATATAATATATTGCCTTATCATATTATATTTCTAATAATATCCAAATCAATGACCCTTAATTTTTTTTCTAATATCATAGATAAACTGATTAAAATTAGGGCACGCTAAATATAAATAAATATGGAATTTGCACGTTGAAACTATCAGTTATAAACAAATTGAAATACAAAGAATAAACTAAAATAAAAATAAATCTGTAACATCAAAAAATGATTCATTTTTGTATTGATTGATAAAAAATAGCTAATCTAGTTAAAAAATTAATTTTAATTAAAAATCGATAATTTCTCTTTTAATGATTTATGATATATGTATCCATTTTATCTATTTGATATATATATATATATATATACTTAGTATAGTAAAACTTTTAAATTCTTTATTTTTTTTCATTAACAAAATCCAGTTTTTTTATTCTAAAAATATCGCTGCATATATTAACACTAAAATTTCTTTTTTTTAAGTGCATTAAAATTCAAACGGTATCTTAAATGTTTAATAAAAAATAGATTGTTTTTGTTAATTCTATTTTTTTATATTCGTAATTTGAAAATACGATTTTTTTATTTGATATATGTATTCTTGTTTGTTATTTAATTAAGATAGAAATAATTAAAATTATTTTATCTAAAATTGGGATTTTTATATAATTTTTATTCACGCAAATATGACATATTTCATTGTAATTTCTTTCTTTTCATAAAAATCCTGGAAGCCATTTAAAAAATCAGTAAGACATAAATGGATAATCTGTGGTATATAATATATATACTAAGTTATTTCCAGTTATTTTCATGTTTTATTGTGAGATATGAGACTCGACATTTCGGAGACCATTCTGGCGCCATTTTCTAGAGACACTAGCACTAACACTAAAACACCTCGTTCGTGCGACAGTTCACAATAGTCATAGATATAGATATAGATATATAGAATGATTATATATAGTTAATTACAATTAGGGCTTGTTCAATAATTTTAAACTTCTTTAATTAGAAAAAAAATTTAAAAATATGTTAGTACTTTAGAATCAATAAATATATTTTATTTTATTCTTTTTATTATAAGATTTATTATTATTTATAGAAGGTTTCTTATTGACCGATATTTTTCAGTTTTACGAGAAATTTTTTTTAATTCTTAATGTAGCAAGAATGTCAGAAATAAATGAATAATTTAAAATCTAAAAATTAATGAATATAAATCCTGTTCAAATAATGAATGGAAAAATTATTTCACAGTTTTATGAATGTCTATTTTTGGCATTAAATTAATAATGGTTATTTAAGTCTTAAATAATTTTATACTTTTTTAATCAATATTTTTTAAACAAATTTTAATTTAATTTAAAATCTAGCAATTTAATATGAGCAATTAAAATTAAAAAAAAAATTAAGATAAAAATAGATTTAATAAAATTGTAATACGATTTGTGATATAAAATTGTAGTCCGTCTTAGATTTAAAATAATTATCATTAAACTCTCTAATTTGGATAGATCTGAAGATTTTCTCAATATATTTTAATACATTAAGAAAAAATTTTCTTGAATTTTTTTTTTCCAGAATTTATACAATATAATTAATATATTATATTCAATATATTAATTCAATATTTAAAAATATTTTTAATAATAATAATTTTTTAATATTCTTAAAAATGATTTTCCTTTTTAGATATTTTACAGACGCGATATGTCCTCTGCCTGATGATATTCATTGGTTTTATGAATATTTTTCTTCTACGTTTAAATCTCAATATCGCCATTGTAGGAATGGTGAATCGTACAGCAACATCCTCTTTGCAAAATACTACAACTACTTTACAAATTTCACCATGCAAAAATGATTCTCAGCCAGATTTAAATACACCAACAGATGATATCTCTCTCGATCTGGAGGTAACGGGAATCTTTCCTAAATATTATTATTTAATAGAAGATAAAGATATAAGAAATATATCACTAGAATATAATCTATATAAAAATAAATTTTAATCTATTATCAAATTTCCTGGCGCTATTTATTTATTTATTATAACATATATTTATCATAGTTTAAAATATGATTATATATTTAAAGATAAATAGGAATTTGATCAAGGGTGGTTACACAAAATTATATGTAAAATTTTATAAATAAATTGTATTAGTTAAATTTGTATATAATTTATCAAAAATATTTCATATGCTTTGTATCTAGATATCTATATGAAGTTACTATTGATTGTAATGTTGGTTGCGGACAGTTAGGGGCAAAATACCTAATAAGAGAATTTCGAAAATTAAATATCAAACAATTAGTCAAAAATTGATTTTTAGTTGGGGAAAGTCATCAAGGATCAAAATGATTAAATAAAATTGTATTATGAGATTCAATATTCTCGGGGTTAATCTATTAATAGTTAAAATGATATATACAATATTTTTTATTTTATTTATAATTATTTTAATATATATATATATATATTAAAATAATTAAATTTTATGTAAATCGATAATGAATAATTATAGTGAATATTATAGGACAGAGGTTCTTAAACTTATGTACTCCGCGGACCCCCACTTGAAAAAAATTTTTTTGACGGACCCCATCCCAACTTTAGGTACTTTACGTCATTTTATTAGTTAATTTCTGGCTTATGATCTCATAAGAACAAGGGTATATGATGAATATTTCTAACTGTGATTGGTGAATAACGATTTTTTTGCATATTGTAGAACACATTTTATTAGAAATTATAATATTGAAGAAAGAAAATTCAGCTAAATATGAAGATGGAAATGGTAGCAATAGTTTTCTTGCACATTTCGTTGAATTTGGGTATTTGATCTCTGTTTCCTCACAAAGCCATGCCATTGCTCCTTTTATATTAAATAAAGTTTTAACTGACTCATCATTTTCTCGTGCACCTGTACGATGGCTTTGCGGACCCCCAGCAAAGGCTTCGCGGACCCCCAGGGGTCCGCGGACCACAGTTTAAGAACCACTGTTATAGGACATGATTAATATGAATTTAAGATATTGTATTAATTTAGAATTAATTACATATTAATATTAATAATAAAATTAGCTGGAGTGTCTCCATTCGACTATCTCGCAATTTGAATTGGATTAAATAACATAATATATTATATTTAAATTAAATTTAATTAATTATAAATTATAAATAATAAATATTAAACCAGCGCATGTTTGGCTTTTTATTGATGGCACCATGGCACGTGTTGGCGCGTGAGATTTGCAGTGTTAAAAAATTAATTCTGGTAATTTCAGCGAATCAATCAAGCTGAAATTCTATATATAGCAGTTTTATACAATTATTAATCATGTGAAAAATTATCAAACATATATCTTTATTTTTACGGTCACTTTAGAGGACAAAAAATCAAAACGTTGTAGGTAATGACCCTCTTCCGGTTGAGCTACATTTCTCAAAAGTTGATAGAAAACTACGAATTTTGAATAATGCTCATGTGCCAAATTTCATCATTCTAGCTCAAACCGTTTTTGCGCAATCTTGTCTACATACATACACACACACATACACACACACATACACACACACACACAGACATTTTTCTCAACCTTAGTGAAAATGATTCAGGAACCTTCAAAACGTATAAAAACATCAAAATCTCAACATCGAAAATTTTCGTGATCGCAATACTATCTCTGGCGAGATAGTAAATATAATTGATTCTTTATATATATATAATATATACATTGGCGAAGCGTGATCTATTATGTTGGGGGGGGGGGGTCCGGAGGTCTCCCCGAAAAATTTTTTGACAAAATAAATAATTTATTTATTCATAACGTTTAGACTATACTTATACTTAATTTAAAGATGTGTTTTTTACTTTTTGGTTCTCAGTTACAAAACTAATTAATTAATTAAATTTATTTTTTGCACAATGTTTGGGGGGGGGCACGTTCCCCCTCGTGTCCCCCCCCCCCGGCCCGACGCCACTGTATATATATAATATAGATAAGAAAACTAAAACTAGAGAAATTGATTTTTTTCAATGATTAAATGTAAAGTTTTAGATGAAAACAGGAGTTGGTTTATTTGTATATGAAAAGTAAATATTCAGAGTAGAAACGAAAATTTTCTTTCTTTTTTTTTTCTTAAACGTGTTTCTTTAATATTTACTCTTCCCTAAAGTAAATAGTTTTGGCTTATTTAAATATATATACAAAAATTTTAATTCTACTGTAAAAGTTGTGAAAGATTATTTCACACAGTAAAATATTAAAAATATTATATATATATATTGTATATATGATAATATCAACCTCTACTCTACAATATAAATAAATAACAATATGTATTAATATTATAATTTATATACTTTCTCTTCGTACACTGTTTTAGTTAAAGATATGGAGTAAAAATGATAATTTTTTAATACATTATCTCTGAAAGATTCATAATTTAAATATAAAATTTAACTTTTGTGGGATATAAAATTTTTGTTATAAATTATTTGCATACACACATAAACAACAAAATACACGCATAAATCAATTCTCATCTTTTTTGTTTTTTGATACAATTACCAAAGCAAAATTGTATTTTCATTAAAAGAGTAACTCGGTTTTCTGGGCATGCTTTCATTTCTATATATCTGTGTACATATGTAAATTGAATGAAAGTAAAAAAAAAATAATAACAAATTAAAAATTTTCGCTTTGACTCTCTCCTTCTCTCCTATTTTTTTTATAAAAAAATCTTAAATTTATGCCTTTCTATTTCTTTTATCTATTTTACATAACTATGTTTTTTTTTTTGAAATCTATAATTTTTTTCATTTTATTGAGAAAGGACTCGTTTTTCAGGTGGGCGAGTTTGTTTGGGACGAGGTCACGCAGAGTTTCATCTTGAGCTCCTTCTTTTGGGGTTATCTTGTCTCTCAGGCGCCTGGCGGTCGAGTCGCTGAAATCTATGGAGTGAAAAAGATCTTTGGTGGATGCATTGTTTTTTGTGGAATACTCAGTCTATTAGTGCCATATGCGGCACGTGGTCATTGGACCTTATTACTTATCATTCGAGCTCTCCAAGGCATCTCATTGGTGAATATCATTTAATAATAACAATTTAGTAATAAATCAATTTATGTGAGCGTAGATTATGAATTTATAATAATTATCAAAATTAAAAAAAAAATCTTATTTAATATAGTCTGCTGTTTTATCATATTTTGTTTTTTAATATTTAATTTCGTAAACATTGAATGTTTGTTTTAAAAAATTAGCATTCCAAGATTGTTAATTTAGATTTAAGAGTAAAACAGATTAATAAATTAAAATATTATAGGATAATTATTAATAACAATAATTATTTAGAATGTATACTATCCTTAAAAAAATGTATATATAATTTGAGAGAAAAATTAAAAATCAAAAGTTTAGATTATAAATATATTTGAATAAATTTATAGTGATAATAATAATAATAATTTCCCAAAGCACGACCAACAGGGCATGTAAAACATAATCGACTTGAATTGATATATCTATGAATAATTAACAAAATATAATTAAAAATAAATTCATAAATAAATATGAAATATATTAATTTTAACATATGGTCACATAAAAAGCAGTTTCAAGCATTAAGCGTTATGTAGCAGCATTTAAGCAACTATCAAACGATTAAGTTTAAAGGGTTCAAAAAGAGTATTAATTCATTTTTTAATTTTATTTGAATTCACATTAATGATGATAAAATATTGTTTGTGCTTCTTTATATTTTTTTAATTTTTTGAAAATTTATACATGTATATAAAATATACATTTCTATTAATTGTAAATTTAAAATTATTTTAAAGTGGAAACATGCTCTTTTCCTAAAGAGGTTTTTAGTCTGTGCAAAGACCGCATATTTCGATTAAGATGTGTTAAAGTTAGATATTGTCCATCTCCCCTCAAAAATATATTTCAAATCTTAAGATATTTTAAATTGTAAGGTAACTTTTGTTTATAAAATATTAAGATATATAAAAATAATTTAAAAGTGAATTCTTTTTATATTACCAGTATATATTATTATTATGAATGAATTGTAAAGGTAAAGGAAAACGATTATAAACTTTTAATATTACTTTACATTTTAAGGTCGAGGAATCGAACTACCCAAAAAAATCAATATTGAATAATATATATATATACGAGGGTGGGATGAAAATTTTCCGACCTGACCAAGAAAAACGATGTTTTTCAATTTTTTTTTTTGCTAAATTTTTCAACATAATCTCCATCAACACTGATACATTTCTCATAACGGTGTTCTAATTAATTTAATTAATTAATAAATTATTTAATTAATTAATTAAATTTGATTTAATTTAATTGAAGTCTCATCAACAGTTATGAATCGATGCAAAAATTCGTTTGGATTACGCCTACAGCGCCAAATTGTCGTTAGAAATGGTTTTTCGAAGCAATTTTTGGTCTAACGTTAAGAAATGCGGCACCCTTATTGCACATAGCTTTCTATATTCAAATGGTTTTGCAAAATATTTCGCACACGTTCAGCTGACATCGTACAGGTCTCAGCTATCTTGAATTTTGAAAAATAAAACAAAAGAAAAATTGAAAAACATCGTTTTTCATGGCCAGGTAGGAAACTTTTCAGACCACCCTCGTATATATATATATATATATAAATTCAAGAAAATATTCGTATATAACTGGTAAAATAGCTAAGATCTCAAAATCCTAAAATTCCATTCTTTCAAACACTTACAAAGAAATTTGTGTCTTAAAAAGTTTGCCCAATAAAGTTCAAATTCTTTAGATAAGCATTCATTTTTTGCGAGTGAGGAACCTTAACCCAACGAGATTATCGAGAATGAATAATATAAATTAAATTGCTTAAGTATTTATTTCTATTATCACATTCTCAATTTCTTTATCGTACATCAAGTATTCTTACAAAGTTTTATCAGCATCATACGGAAACGCTTCATTTTTTTATTATAATTATAAATTCCATGATGAAATCATTTTGCAAATAAAATTATACATCATTAAAAAAAAATGTTGATAAAATAAATTCTTAAAAAAAAAGTAATTTAATTTTATCCATTCAATTATTTGTATATATTAGTATATATAAATATATAGATTTAGATTTTTTCGTAATGGAAATATTTCTAAACGATAAAATTATCGCGATATTATATTTTATATATATATATATATATATATATATATATTGATAGAAATAAATTGTGAAACCAAAATAGATAATATAAAATATGATAGGAGTATTTATTATACTATCGTATGAAAAGAAAAAATGTTGGCGCCTCAAATTATATTTTAACTTTAATAAGTAATATATTGATAAGGTTAGTGATCAAGAAATAAACACACAAAAAAAAAGTTAATTTCTTACTTCACTTAAATAAATAATAATCTAAAAATTTAAAAAATTTATTATTATCTTTTATAAAGAATGACGAAAGAGTCATTTCTTAAGAAAGCTTTGAGAAATATAATAAATCATTTTTGGTTCGAAAAGAAATGATAATTCCAGAGAATGTGGAGGAAATTGTATAACCTTACCAATCTTTATTTTGGATTTGAGAATTAAAATATCTAGGTGATTAGAAATTTGAGAAGAATGTTGATGAAATGTGTATTTAAACGAAAAACAATTGAACGAAACAATCAATGAATGGACGATGATAAAGCTGACTTGATGGAATTTGGAGAGGGTAGAAATTGAACAGAGAGGATTTAGGAAATAGTTTAATTTTGACAAAAATTTTCATAAATTTATTGTTACACAAAGATCATAGATAATATTAAAATAACAATATAACTATATATATGAATCCATAAAAAATTTATGGAGAAAATCTATATTTAATTTTTTTTCTAAAGAGGCTAAATAATCTAATTTTTATAAAGTTATCTGTTAAAAAGAATATTTATTTATATTAGAATTTGAAATAATTCGTGTACAGAAATTTACAATAGTGTATAATGTTTTTCGTGATTAATTAATTATTTTTTATTATAGGGAACTACTTATCCATCGATTAATGCGGCGGTAGTTAAATGGGTTCCACTTCATGAACGTTCGCGATTTCTTTCCATATCATGTCAAGGTAAGTGTTTAAGAAAAGATAAATAAAAACTATTACTGAATCCTGATATGATAATTATAGGATTTAATCATTTAATTAATTAATTAATTTTATTAATATTTATTATACTTCTCTATGCAACAATCTATTTAGAATGTTTTGTGTTTTAGTATTTGGTCTGTAGAAAAAAATATCATTCTGATTAGGAGCTTCTATACTGCCATTTCATTAGATATCATGAAACTGTAGAAGCCAAAAAAAAAAATCGCTTGATTAGTTGTTTATAAGTGACTGAGGCTCAAAATTTGATCAAAGATTAATAGTAATGATAAATAATACTTGATTTTCAAAATAAGTAAAGAACTTTCGAGTTTCGCAAGGTCACAGAGTTAGATTTCTTCTAAGGTGGTCAACTATAGTCTCTAGAAATTATTAAAAGCGAATTTCCCCTAGAAAAAACTCTACAACAATTTAAATAGGTACCCTCTTACTCAAGATTTCCTTTCATTTCATTATACACCATTCATTAAATTATAATAAAAAAATTATAATAAAATATTGTATCCAATAAAAAAATATACAGTATAATACAATATGATATGTAATCAGCTTCTTGGATTAATTAAAGTATAAATAAGAAAACAAAAATAAATAAACTGATAAATATAAAGCTATTACAAGTTTTCAACACACAATATACTATGTATCACTTAGGAGATACAGGGGGCCGAAGTCGGTATCAATAGTTAATAATAAATTATGCGATGGCTTAACGTCCATAGCTCTAAAATTTCAAATGATTGAAAGATTTCATGATTGAAAATGAAATAATTTAAGAAAAAAATAGAAAATACATTTTTTTTAATTATTAGTGTTATTCCAATTTCTTTGTTCTATAAGTACTTTAAATATTTTATAAAAGATAAATTTGTTTGAAATTTTGTCATTGTTGTTCTTACTGTTCATAATTCAATATTTTTTCCAAATAGTAGTATCAAAATCAGTGTTGGTTTCATTTAGGCGCTTCGGCCGGCATCGTATTTGGACTTCCTTTATGTGGGTATATGCAGACCTATTTTGGATGGGAGAGTGTATTTCAACTGAGTGGTCTGCTCGCTATTCTCTGGGGATTTGCTTGGTATTATTTAGTATTCGATTCACCCGATCTACATCCACGAATCTCGGACGAAGAACGTCGTTATATTGAATCTCAACTTAAAAAATCGAATCCACAGGTGAAAATTTTAGACTAATCATACTATTAAAATTGTATTTTTCAATTTGATTTTTTTATCATTCTTTTTTGTTTTTTTCCATATTTTTTTCTTAATATATTCAATATATTTTATCAGGGTCCGCGTCCACCAGTACCATGGGGCTCTGTGGTATGTTCCTTACAATTTTGGATAGGTACAATGGCAACAATTGGTAATGATTGGGGATTTTTTACCATTACAACATTAAGTGCCAAATATCTTTCAGAAAGTCTTGGTTTTAGTTTAACTCAAGTAAGTTAAGTTTTTATTTATTACATTTTTAGGAATTTATTCATTAACACATTTAGTTTACATATAATATATCATACAGAAGAATTATTAGAGATATCGAAGGGATGAAACAAAAAATTTTTATATAATGAATAAGAATATACTTACTAATATATGTACCATATATGTCGTAGGCAAATGACAATTTTAGGAAAATAGCATTTACCTGGCCAAATAGCTTCAACTATTAATTCATTTCAATTTAAAAGGAAAATAGCATTTGCCTAGGCAAAAGTCATTTGGCTAAATCCTTGGGCAAATTGTTTCAAGCATAATAATTGCATTTCATTTTCCTTTATTCAATAAGTATTTATTTTATTAATTAGTAAATTGAGTAAATTGATTGAGTTAGGAACTGAGTGAAAATGAAATTATTTAATTAATTAATGGTATAATAATAAACTATATTTTCTGAGAGGATAGGCGAACCAATTTTACCCTAAATGTTTTACAATATTTTATAGATTTTATAAAAAGTTATAAACATAATTAATCAAAGGTCTTCAGATATATAAAAAAAAGGTCTTCATTACTACAAATTTATCTAAAACTTGTTATTATATAAGACTTGCTGCTGAAGCTACATAGATAAATATAGATTAAAGAACCAAAGATATTTTGAATAATTTCCTAATTGGATACTGTAATAGTTAAAGTCCCAACAAAGATTTATCCAAATGGCTTTTGTCTAAGGAAATGCTATTTTCCTGGTCAAATTGTAATGAAATAATAGTTGAAACTATTTGGCAAGGCAAATAGCTTTTGCCTAGGCAAATGGTATTTTCCTAAAATTGCCATTTGCCTACGACATATATAAAAGAAAAAGTTTGTTTGTTTTCATAAGGCTACACAGATAAAGATAAAATTTTGTACATAGGTCAATTCCATGCTCCCCAACTCCGTAGTGCTTTTAAAGAAGTTCAATTCTACAAAAGAAATCAACTTTCAAAGAAGTTCAATTCTACAATAGGATTCAATTGTACACTCCAGTTGATATATCACTTTTTCAGTTTTAAAAGTATGTTTTATTAGCGGGAGGCAAAAGTTCTAGGTACGCCACTGATTTTTCCCCAATAATAAATAATATTATATACGTTGACATTTTATTTTATTTTTCCAATATATGTTAAAAAATGTATTAATACACTTAAAATCTATAGTAAAGTTTTTAATCAATAATCTTATTGACTAGGAAATGGTTTTAAGAAAAATAAAACTAAGGCTATTCTATATATATAATAGGTTGGGGAAAAAGAAATCCATTATTTTTACGTGAACTTCAAGACTTTATTTAACATGTTTTGCATTTTCCGATTTAGGTCAAATATGCACCATTTTGTTCTATAATTTGTTGCCATTTTAATGGTAGCTTCATTATGCCTCTCTCATAAAAGTCTTGGTCCTTATTAGCGAAAAACTCCAGCAATTGATTTTCACACTCTTCCCTTGATGCCAATTTCTTATCACTAAAACACGCTTTGACCACGATCGCTTTCGCATAATGTTGTCGTATGTGACCCATTTCTCATCCCCAGTCACCATCCGTTTAAGAAATGGGTTTATTTCATTACGTTTGGCCAAGGCTTCGCAGATGGAAATTCGATCCATCATGTTTTTTGGTGTTAATTGGTGTGGCACCCAAACATCAAGCTTTTTTTTAAACCCAGCTTTGTGCAAATGGTTTAAAACTGTTTTGTGGTCGATCTTTAACTCCTGGACGATGCTACGACTACTAACATGCCGGTCCACTTCGATGATTTCAGTGACTTTGTCGACATTTTCGACGACGGGCCTGCCTGTGCGAGGGGCATCCTTAACGTCAAAAATACCCGAACGGAATCGACGAAACCAAAATTGCGCGTAATTAGCTGTTACAGTATCGGGACCATAAACACTATTCACATTTTCAGCCGCCTGACTTGCATTTTCGCCCTTATCAAAGAAAAACTGTAAAATGTACCGAATTTTCTCTTTGTTGACTTCCATCTTTAACGCCATGTAACTCAGAACTGAATGGACAAAACAAAAAACTGCAAACGAATTCTTTTAGTGCGAACTGTTACCTTGACAACGAGCATAAATTTGAAATTGTTTGATCGATAATTTACGAGATATCGATCACTACAGCCATCTACCGAAAAAATAATGGATTTCTTTTTCCCCAACCTAATATATATATATAATATAATAACTTGAAACAAATCATAATTCATATAATAAACTTTTTTATAATTGATATTCTAAGAAAAGATATTAAAAAATATAGATTGAACTAAATTACCATTAACTTGTTCTGTAATACTTCAATTAATTTATACGCTATTAATTATAATTCCATTAATTTCAGACTGCTATGTTAACAAGTATTCCATTTTTAATGCAATGGATCTTTGCTACCTTTTATAGTATGATCTGTGATAATATGATTAAAAAAAACATTCCAGTATTGCGTGTAAGAAAAATGTCTCTTATTTTTTGTAAGAATTTTAATATCTTTCCATTTTCAAATAAATAAATAATTATTTTTTTATTTATACATTTTTTTTTAAATATTTTTTTTAGCTCAATTTCTTCCCGGATTATGTTGTTTTGCCATTGGATTTAGTGGTTGTAATTCGATTGTGGCTGTAACTGCCTTGATGATCGCTATAACAGGAATGGGCGCGTTCTCTTGCGGCCATTATCAAATGCCATTAGATATTGCGCCCAATTTTGGTGGAACTTTAACGGGAGTAATGTACACAATAAGTGCATTAATCGGATGTGCCTCTACTCAACTTCCTGGAACATTACTCAGCAATTGGGTAAGTTCATCTCATTTGAATGATTATCTCCTTGGTAATATTTAATCCATTTGCTCATGTCTTTAATTACCGACCGAAGATAGTAAGGGAGGTATTGTTTTCAAACCAAATTTCACATGTGGAGATTTTTACATATCTCCACGAATCATGCATTTTCTTAACAGAAAAAAGTATTTTTAGCATGATGTCTGTCCGTCCGTACGTCCGTCTGTCCGTCCATCCGTATAGATGTGTACAGCCTGAACGGCTCAATGGATTTTGATAAAATTTGGTATATTTACTTAATGCATCAGTGGGATGAATTGATCAACTTTTGGTGCAAATCCGGAAACCGGAAGTGGTAGTATTAGCGATCGACGATAGGAAGGGAAGGGTTATTTTCACACCAAATTTCACATGAGGAGATTTTTTACATATCACCACGAATCATGCACTTTGTGGTGGTTTTATTCTCGAGAAAAATCATCTTTATTAGTTTTTTTCTTAATTTAAAATTATATGACGTCATCCAGCCATTCATGACGTCACAGCCTGGTTTTACATATATATTATAAATAAAATAAAATTAAAAATATTTATGTTATATCCATATCTGTTTTTTTTATATCAAAATTAGAATTTAGGTTCGTTCTCAAAATTAAAATTCATTTTTTCCCTATTTATCTAAAAAAAAAAAAATTTACCACATGTATATGTGTATTTTGTTTTTTATTGCGTGTGATGAATTTATTGATAATTTAATATTAGAAAATTTAAAATCATATTCTTTTGGATAATTGAAAAAATAAATTATTATATATCAATATTTTTTTAAATATTAATAAGGAATATCAAGATTAAAATTAATAAGATAAAACTATTCATGTCTATAGTATTTGTTAACGGGTGAGAAGCGAGGTCCATGACTTTTAAGGGATGAAAATAATTTCAGAAAGTTTGAAAATAAAATTCTTTAAAACATTTAATAGTCGAAAACATAAGGTAGAGATCGACAAATGAAAATTTAATTTTATGACTTTTTAGAATTATAAAATTTTAAAAAAATTACAGTTGATGATAAGTATACTCGTCTTTGGTCAGAAGGGATACAAAAGATTTATAAAAAATGTATTTATAGAGAAATAATTTAGGAAATTACTGAAATGACATAAAATTTGAAGTTTAAATAAAGTTTTTGAATTATAAGAACCGTTATTGGATATGCATGGATGTCCATATTGAAGCAATTCGAGTCAATATTTCCGTTTATTTTTATTTTATTTTATAAAATATAATATTACTGGTAATTATATTTCTATGAATACTTAATTAATTTAATATTTAATTTATTTTAAGGGCATTGCGGCAGGGTGGAAAATGATATTTCTAATAACAGGGATGATGTATGTAATATTTCCATCGACTTATATGATATGCGGGAGAGCCACTCCTGAGCCTTGGAATGAAATTGTAACTAAAACAGCGATAAATGAAGAGGAATTCAAACCAATGAAAATTGATAGGGATGATGAAAAAACGAATGAAGTTTAATTCATTATTTGTTTTTAATTTTAAATTTTAATAAGTATTTTTCTTCAATAACAAAAGGAGAATAGGAATAAATTATTATTTTATTATATTTGTTATATAAATAAATATTAATATATTTTTGTTAATAATAATATATTTATAATATTATTAATTTGAGTGATAAGCATGAACAAGAAATGAGAATAAATTTTTATAATAAAAAAAGGGAAAAGTGTTTAAATATTTTTTTTAAAAACTATAAGAACATCTCCTTTGAATTCTCTAAGCCGTAAGAGAACACAAAATATTTTTTAAAATTTTTATCAGTATATACTTATAATGCACATGATAATTGATAGAAGCTTGTTTTTATTGGAAAAAACATTCACCCTATTCTCCAAACTTGGTCTCAACGAATAATGGTTTTTCAAAGATCTAATTTTAAATAAAGAATTCTATCATTCAAAAGTGAGAAAAGTTTATATTATATATAAAAAAACTATTTTGATAAAATCTTTAATCCTAGAATTGATTAAATACTACTTATTTTAGAAGAATTAAAAGTCTAAATTATTTAGTTTATTAATTGGATAAATAGATATTTTAAATTTTGTTAAAATATATTGATAATTAAAATTCAGTAATATATAAAAAATAAGTAAAATATATTTTAATAATCAATAAACATGAGCTATTTTTAAAAAAACAAATATAAATATATATCATATTATAGATAATTATATAATAAATTCAAAAATATTACAATTTCTATTTAATTTTAATGAAATTAAATATTTTTTAATGTAGGATTAATTAATAAATATATGGTATAAGTCTATATTTTACAATGCTACAATAACGTTTCCAATCTTCTCCATATACATTTGAACATCGATTTTCTACCCGATAAATTCGATTAACTAGAAGAATTAAAGTGAGTATTAAATACCAATACGGTACGAAGTCACTTGTTCCTGGAAATCAAAAAAAAAAAAAAAAAAAAAAAAAATAATGAGTAAATTTTAAAAATAAAAGAATGTTAAAAGAATCACATTTGCGAAGAATGATTAATTTGACAAGCACACCCCCTTATTGTTTCAATGAGAACCCACATTATTGCCAATTGTTCACTCATTTCTACATGAAGGTGAGTAAATCACACATCCCCAAAAATGAAGTTTCTCAAACAAAACATTAAAACATATATATAATAAGAAAGTTTTTAATTAACACCCTTTCTCTTAATGAATATTGATCATTTTTTAAATTTAAAAAACAAATTGCAAATTTCAACCTCCAAAATTATCGTCAAAAATTACTTTCGATTGTTTATCTTTAAAACTCATATTTAGATTCGTTTAGGTTTCCGTGAAAACTTTAATTTTGTAAAGTTAGTTTCGAGTTGGTTTCAAGTATTTTTGTAAGATTTCAGTATTTAAAAAGTTTCGGCGCCCGTTTTGGTGGGATTTTGAAGAGAATTTTGGGATTCTGGGTTTTAGTGTGCGTTACAAGTGTCATTGTTGGTATTTTGAGGTGAATGGGAGAGTAATGTTTGACTTGCGCTTTAAAACTCTGAAAAATCTCAGACATTAGCACCAGAATTTCAAAATTTTCTTAACCAAAATGACACTAAAATGAGCACCAAAACGTTGATACTCACAAAATACGTGAAAACAATCCGAAACTGACATTTCATATATAAATATGTGAATATATTAACTTAGTATTATTTACAACATGAATATTGAATCTTACTTCTTTATTTTATACAACCCATATTAGATACAAATGGATAAACCGATAAACTATATATATACACGAGGTGTGGCTATTAAATAACGAGACTGCGCGCGCAGACGGCCTCTATGAGAGGGTAGGCAGGAACCTAATGCACCGTTGTACAGCTGGAAGGGTCTACTATTCCAGTACGAGAACACATGTCTGGCGGTAAAGTAGTTTTTTCTGTAGCGGTTTAAAATAAACGAGTTTTTGTTCCTATGCCGAAAACAATGTGTGACGAAAAACACGAACAACGTATCAACCCCGACCGAGTGCTATAAATTATTAAAAGAGGCTTACGATGAGAGTTCTTTATCACGTGCGCATGTTTTTGAGTGGCACAAAAGATTTTCTGAGGGTCGAGAGAGCACCGAAGATGACCAGCGTCCGGGCCGTCCTGTTTCCATTTCAACTCCAGTGCTGGTACACCCTCCTTACTCCCCTGATCTAGCACCATGCGACTTCTACCTGTTTCCGAAAATCAAGTCCGCACTAAAGGGAAGCCTATTCGAGTCGATGGAAGAGGTGAAAAGAAAAACGGCGGAGCTTCTGAAAGGCCTAACAAAAAACGACTTCGAACACTGCTTTGAGCAGTGGAAAAATAGGATGAAGCGAGTGGAGGGGAGTATATTGAGGGGGAAAGTTCGATTGGACCCCATAATTTTTTTAATTAAACCATTTTTTTTTAAGAGTCTCGTTATTTAATAACCACACCTCGTAAATGAAAAATTAGTATCAAATATATAAATATACTTACCAAGCAAAGAATAGAGGGAGAAATGCATAAGCATATCACATAAATAATTAGGATGTCGTGAAATCCCCCACCAACCATCGGCTAAAAGATTCTTACCATTGGCTGTTTTGACATAATGAATATCTAAAACAAAAATATAAATCAAATATAATATTATATGAATATTAAATTTAGAAAAATTGAATATATTTTAATTACTTTTCACAGAAGGATGTTCAGGATTTTGTCTAAATATACTTTTTTGATTGGTGATTAAACGAGTAATAATAAAAGAAGTTGCAAATGCAATTATACTTGCAAATAAATGTAAACGTGAGTAGGAAAATCTAGAAATAAAAAAAATAAATAGATGAATCATTTTAATTAAACATAAATGATAAAGAATATAATATTAAAAAAATTAATTCATTTAAAGAAAAAATTGTTATTAATCATTTATGTGGAATAAAAAAGTTAAAAATAAAAATAATAATAATATTCATTTTGAGTATTTTTTTACACCTGTTATTAATTTAATTAATTAAGAAAAAAAAACAAATAAAATGATTATGCCTGTAAATTAGTTGTTTTCTTCATTTAAATAACTCTTTTTTAAACTATTTTCAAGATCAGAAATACATAGATATATACAATTTTAATTAGAATAATAAGATTAGATATAACTGTTCAATTCGAAATATTTATAAAAAAAATCTGGAGTGTCTCCACTCGACTATCTCGCAATTTGAATTGGATTAAATAACATATATTATAAAATTTAATTAATTAAATTATAAATTATAAAATTAATAAATAATATTTGTTAAACCAGCGCGTGTTTGGCTCTTTGTTGATTGCACCACGTCACGTGCTGGCGCGTGATTTGCAGTATTAAAAATTAATTCCGGTACTTTCAGCAATTCAACCAAGCTGAAATTCTATATATAGCAGTTTTATACAATTTTTAATCATGTGAAAAACTATCAAACATATCTCTTTATTTTCACAAAGGTCAGTTTAGAGGAACAAAATGAAAACTGGGTAAGTACCCTCCTCCGGATGAGCTACATTTCTCAAAAGTTGATAGACAACTACGATTTTTGAATAATGCCCGTGTACCAAATTTAATTATTCTAGCTCAAACCGTTTTTGCGTAATCTTGTCTACACACACAGACATTTTTTTTCAACCTTAGTGAAAATGACTCAGGGACCTTCAAAACGTATAAAAACATCAAAATTTCGTAATCGCAAATTTTCGTGATCGTAATACTATCTATGGCGAGATAGTAATAACTAAATTTCATAAAATCATATAATTTATATAAAATTATGATGGATTCATATTAATAATATTTTTTTAAAAATTATTAACTAAAAAAATTTTTAAAATTCCACTGCTCCTTAGTTACTAAAGCCAAAAACTTAAAACATACTCAATCGATTAATAATATTATATAATAAACATAATTGTGATTAAATATATTTACTTACCCACTTGAAACAAGGGAGGCTGTAATAAGTGGTATAAAGTATGGGTATAAAATGTATACAATACAAGACATGAATCCAAAGCCTTCTTGTGAGTATTCAAAGGCTGTTACAAAAAAATCTTCGTACCAAAGAAAGTCAATCAGATAGGTAAACAAGAAAATACTAGAGAGAAATGCAGGATCCCACCAAAATTGACTTTTCATAGTTTCACTATTAAGAATTAATAATAAATTGACAACATTCTAAAAAAAATAGAAATAATTGATCTTATTATTGTTTCTTATTAGTTATTTTTTTTTAAATTCATGATTAATTCATTAAAAATAATCAAAAATAAATTGAAAAAATGTCCTTCAAATGTAAGAAAATTTTAAATTTTTTTCTTTAAATGTTAGTATTTTTTAATTTGACTTAATAAGTATGATCAAGACAAAAAAAAATTCATTCTATCAAAATCTGGGATTCAATGAAACTTTCGAGTTCTTGGTTCTTGGCCGCAGCAACCACATTCCTACAAAAGTCCCTATCCTGATCCAACTTGTTCTACCTCCATCCCACTTTCATTCTCTCTCTCCCAACTCTCCCAAATCTCTCCCTACATTGTCTGCCTGTTGCATTTTTGGCCTACCAACTGGTCATTTCCCAACCGGTTTCTATACAAGCAATTTTCTGGCCTTCTCTCTGGTCTTTTCTCTCCCCAGTTCTTGGCTCTTGGCCGCAGCAACCACATTCCTACAAAAGTCCCAATCTTAATCCAACTTGGTCTACCTTCATCCCACTTTCATTCTCTCCCAACTCTCTCAAATTCCTCCCTACATTGTCTTCTTTTCGCATTCTTGGTCTACTGGTCACTTCCCAACCGGTTTCCTTATAATCAATTTTTCTCACCTTCCCTCTGGTCTTTTCCCTCCTATTCTAGTCTCGATTCCCGCAAAAAGCAATCTGTTCAAATTACTTTACTGAACATTCTCTCTTTTTATCAAATAATTTTATACAGTCATTCTCATTTATTATGAATTCCACATTCTTCACTATTCTTTAATAAAGCAACCCGCGACCCTACAAATTTGTGCGGCTCGCCAAAGATAATTGTACAATATTATCCTACATTTTTGTGGACCACTTAATTACTGTAAAGTTAAAGATATATTATAATCGCTAAAACAATGAACCGATTTTTTGAAACCTTGAATAAGATATGTATTATGTGTATTGTTCATTAAATATTTAAGATTTAATTTTTTATTAAGTTGTTTTTTAACTGCGATCCGCCAAGAAATGTCAAACTTTCGTTTGGCTCTTTAATACTTTTCTTTCTTACTATTCTCATCCATTCTCTATCAGCATTCTAATCATTTTATTTTGTTTCCTTATTTAATATATTCTATTCTTCTAAATTCCCTTTTTCTATCTTTCTATACTATTTTTTTTCTAATTTATTCCCTCATTCTATTTCCGTTTCAAATATCATTTATATTCTCTTAAATATAAGGATTTATTTATATTTTCAAAATTTATGAAAAATACCGTACATATTATTTTTTGTTATTTTAAATTTCGAAGGGAACTCAAAAATTTCAAAATAAAATATGAGAAAATATACAAAGGTTAATAAAAAATTAAATATGCATTATAAATATAAAAATGTTAAAGGTATTTTAAATATATAATAAATGTATTTATTATATTTACCACTCCATTTGCAAACACTCTGAAGAAAAGTATTTTGACATCAATCGGACCAATTTTTGGAGCAATTTCACGTCCAAAAATAAAATCATTGAAAAAATTTCCACTATTACCTGCTTCATTAATTTTTGAACTTGGAACTATATATGAACATATATAGAGTATAAAGGATAAAATGATACATATGAGAAATCCACTTATAATTATCTGAACTGACTGATCCACAATCCATGTCGTTGATTTGTAATAACAATGTATAAGATACATTACACTCAATGATATGATGGTACTCAATCCACCTATATAAGTAGATCAATTTTTTTTTAATTAAAAACAAGATAAAAATACTTTATTCATGATATTTTATATTGTATTAAATATTTATATTATACATACCATTTTTGTGAAATTTATAAGGGACGCTCGTTTTTTGATTATTCAAAAGGGGTCCAATTGGCAAAAGAAAAAGAATTATTTGAAATAGAATAAATACACTATAAAGGAATAAACTTTCGAATGTAAAATAATCAAGAATATTTATTGAATCCCATCCAAGATTATATTTCTATAAAAAAAATAATAAATAAAAAATGTGATAAGTCTTCCAATTGATATATATATATATGTTGGTTTAGGTTTCCGTGAATGTTATTGTTATTATTACTATCAGATTTATCAGGGATATAATCACGTATTTTTGTGAGATTGTTTTCTCAGTTGGCCTCGGGCTATTGTCCGGTACCGACGTGTGCCAGGGTCAGGATTGCCCAGGATTCTTCGGAGCTCCACAACAACGCAGTGAGTACAAAACCATCCAACCTATCAACCCAAAATCCCGATATTAACCCTTGGTCACACAGACTAAGACCCAGAATCCCAAAAATATTCCCACATAAATAATCTCTTGAAAATGGCGCCAAAATGGGTGCCGAAACGTCGAGAAAACAATCTC
This sequence comes from Labia minor, assembly GCA_963082975.1. Classification (NCBI taxonomy): domain Eukaryota; kingdom Metazoa; phylum Arthropoda; class Insecta; order Dermaptera; family Spongiphoridae; genus Labia; species Labia minor. Next base: position 28,139,340 of record OY720350.1, on the reverse strand, counting down.
ACAAAAATACGTGATTATATCCCTGATAAATCTGATAGTAATAATATATATTTATATATCTACAGATGGAGTACAAAATAATACGAACACATGTGAAATAATGAAACATCTATATTAATAGGGAGTTAGACCACTATTTGACCTGAAGTTCAGAATTAATCCGAATTGGGATAGATGCATAAAGGTCATGGACAACATTTAATGGAATATTAAACCATCTCTCTGGCAGAGAAATCTTTAATTCCGAAAGTCCAGATGAATGTAGAAATCTGGAACCAAGTTTGGACTCCAAATATTTCCATAAATGTTCAATAACATTCAAGCATGGAGACTTTGGAGCCCATGCAAGATGTTCAACATACATAGCAGTGTGGATAGGGGAGTTATAGTCTTGAAAAGTCGGAATCCTTTTAGGGAATACAGTCTGGACAAAGGGATGTATATGTTCCCCTAGAATGCTTAGATAGACCTTGAATTTGATCCTATCATGCAGAATAACAATTGAACCAAGACTGCGTCAAGATAGCGCTCCCCATACCATAATGGAGCCACCCCATGCTTCCCAGTCCGCAAGAGACATTCAAGATGAAACGCTTCATTGTGCGTTCTCCAGACTTAAACGCGTCCAGTCGTTTAAAATAGGGTGTATACCTATTCATTTGACCATATTACATGTTGCCACTGCTGTGGGGACCAGCCTTTGTAATCTCTTCACCATTGGCGTCGCTTGAAAGCAGAAGTTCAGTCCTGGAGATGACTGTAGTAGTGTACGATTCCTTTCGCACTTCAAGACCCGTCTATCTCCATCAGCAAGCTTTGACTTTTGGCCAGTGTTGTGCTTTGAAGACGTCGTAATCGCACACCTTTCAAACATCAAAATGATCTCTAGTTAAATAAGCTCCAACTATCATTCCTCTTTGGAACTCTGAAAGGTCTGACATTTTAACTTATCACAGACAGTTCGATGAAGAGGATTCAACCTACAAAACTACTGTTGAAAGTCTGATAGCTTCCTCTTCCTCTCAACGGATGTTCTGTGCTCTTCACCACAGACCATCCGTATCTTCACGATCACTGGTTAGCAGACTTTTGTGGGAAATGGCGTGGTTCTACTGGAGGGGTGAAATACGTCATACATTTTCATGTGTTCATATATATATATATACATATATAATATATAGATTATAAAAGACAATTATTTATTAGATATAAAAAAATTAATTGATTAATTAATTATTTGATAATTGACAATAGTTATTAGTACCTTTAAATAATAATGTTGATGTCCATATAAAGTGGAGCCTGAGATGATTAGAAAAAATCCAAGGCATCCAATCCATCCACCAAAATCGTGGCTATTGTTTAATTTATCATTTTTTAAATTACCTTTCAAAGATTTAGTCTCCATTCTTTTCAACATAAAAAAAAATAGTAAAGAAATAGATTATGCTAAATTTTTAACAATTTCAATAAAATAATAAATTGACATTTAACATTTCAAGTATTCAAAAAAATAAATTTCTTTCTTTTAATTTTTTAAAATTTTAGTAAAGTTTATATCTACAAGTAAGACAAAATTTATTATATTTATATAAAAGATAATTCTGACAAATTTATGCAAGTAATTTGTATAAAAAATTTATTTTTTGGAAGGGATAAAAAATTGGAGAAACGTTGGACGAAGTGTATAGAGCTCAAAGAAAGTTTAAAGATAAATTAATTTTTTATTCAACCGCCCCCCCCCCCCCGAGTTTCATTCAAAAAGTCACGGACTTATTGACCTGTGGAATAACAATGTTAAAAATAAAAATCATAATAATATAATTCACAGAAATTATAAATTATATATTCACCTTTAATATAAAACCTCAAAATAATCTAGATTATTTATTTGTAAATTTATTTAAATTGTTAAGAAAAATTTTATAAATGATTATAATATGTTTATATATGTGGTTCTAAAGAAACTCATCCACAATTTTTTTTCTTATATATTCCAACAATAAATTACATATTTTTTTATAATTATTAAGAATTAATTTAATATCTAGAAAACGATCAAAGAATTTGAGAACAAATAAACATTAAGCGAATGAATTAAATATACAAAAAATTGTAATTTCTGGATTTTTCATACATATTTGAATTAAAAATAAATAAATGATATTTAAACTAAATGATCCATTATAAAAAAAATCAAAATTTTAAGTAATAAAATTAAATATAAAAAAAATTTCAAAACAATTGTTATGCAAAATAATCGATAACGGATGTAAAATAAATATAAATTAGAAATAATAATCTTTTCTAGATAATGAATTCTCATTTGTATTAAATTTTATTATTACTATAAATTATTAGGTAAATTAAATCTTCAAAAATATATTTTTTATTTATTATATAAGATATTATATAGCAGGGGTGGCCACACTTGCTGAACTTAGAGCCATATTGAAAAATCGAAAATGTTTAAGAGCCAAATCGGGAAAAAATTTTACTTTTGTTGTTTTTTTTAGGGGGGGGGGGTGTTCGTAGTCACAAAATTACGAATACCTAATTATATTAATTTATAAGTCGTACGTCCCGCATGTAATAGTTCTGCTATTGTAATAAAGTAGACAGTTGGGATAGATCGGATACATTTTTCAACAAACTTTTAAAAACTTGCAGAAATAACTAAATTTTATATTTCCTTTAAATAATTATATGTAAATAAATATGTGTCATGACGAAGCCCTTTTCCAGTTTAATATATGTAAATTCTAAATTTGTGATAACTTTAAATTTTTTAAATGAGCCCCAATAAACTCAAAAAATAAGTTGACCTGTGGTCAGGCACAGAACCGACCGATGGTTTGAAATAAATTAATTTCCAGCTACCGTTAGCTTCATTCTATTTCCTATTAAAATTAATTTAAATTATTTCTTTTAAATTATCTTGTTGTTATAGATGCAAAAATAAATGTGACCTAGAGAATTAAAAATATCAAATAACAATAAGATAACTTAAAAGAAATAATTTAAATTAATATAATAGATGAATGGAATAATGTAAATTATATAATAAAATGCATTAAATTCGTAAAAAAAATCTCCTTATGTGCAATTTGGTGTGAAAATAACCCTTCCCTTCCTATCGTCGATCGGTAATACTACCACTTCCGGTTTCCGGATATACACCAAAAGTTGATCAATTCATCATACTGATGCATTAAGTAAATATACCAAATTTCATCAAAATCCGTTGAGCCGTTCAAGCTTTACACATCTATATGGACGGACGGACAGACATCATGCTAAAAATACTTTTTTCTGTTAAGAAAATGCATGATTCGTGGAGATATGTAAAAATGTATTTATTAAAGCTTTTGTGGTTATTTTGATAATTATTAAGGGAATTTTTATTAAAAGACCACATTGTTTGTATAAAATTATTTATTAAATTAAAATCACTGTACAACGTTTCGACTGCTTATTCTGCAGAATAGAATTTTAATAAAAATTCCATTAATAATTATATATAAAAATCTCCACATGTGAAATTTGGTGTGAAAACAATACCTCCCTTACTATCGTCTGTCGGTAAAAATTAATTAAAAAGAATCTTAGTTTATAATGAATAAAATTATTTACTTACATTGAAGGATAATTAGAGACTGATTCTGTCTGTGGAAATGAATGAGAGAGACACTCTTTTTATACAAAATGAATAGACAATAGGGGATACACAATTACAATGACGAGATAGTGATATGTAACTTATTTATTTATCTCTAAATGAAATTATATAAAATCAATTTATTTATTTATATTTTTTATTATCATATTTTTTCTATTTATATAAATATTAATTCTAGAGTAAGAATTAAAAAAAGAATTATAATCATATTAATAAATTTATATTAAGATTATATATTTATTTTTAAAAATATTTTAAATTATATCAAATATAATTTATATAAAAGTTAAATACTTTTACCAGGTCTATAGAATGTGGATTTGAAAGGGTATAAAATTCCTTATTTCTGTATTTTTCAACCTTTTAGTATTCACTGCCCAGTTTTCAATCATAATTTTCATCGCCCCCCCCCCCCATCGGAAATGTTTTAGAGCATCGCAAAATCATCTGACCATATTGAAAAAAATAGAAAAATAATCGAAAATGTTCAAAAGTTTGCCCACAAAATCATCTTACCTTTTTTTAGAATTATATTGAAAAAAATTCGGGAATTTTCTCTTAGAAATGCTTGCGCCTCCTCTCCAAGGTGGGGGGGGGGGGTAGCGCGCCCCACAGGTTGAGGATCGCTACCTTATTTGATAAATATATATTACTTAGCATAAAATTTGGACGTTGGAAACAGGCTATTCAACTGGAATTAATTTTTGGAGCGCTTCATTTATAAAATTTTGATGATGCAGATCTATATATTTTAGTCTTCGCCACAAATCCACATCAAAATTAATTAAAATTCATTCTAATTTGAAATTTGATCTTTTATTTAATATATATTTGAATAATAATTCTTCATTTATATATTCATTTCTGTTATAGTTTTTTATTTTTCAAGGGTAGGATCTATGTTCATTAAATATCATTCATTTCCTTTTATCATTCATTATCAGACATAAATATATATAGTAGAACAACTAGTCCATTCATCAAATTCTTGAATAAAAAAAATTCAAATCAATCGAATTTAATGACATTGCATAATATGTAGATATTTTCTATTTTTATTTAAAAAATAAGAAAATAATTATATTATTATTTATTTTAAATGTTTTTGTTATTTTATATATATATTATATTAAATATTAAAATTTTAATATTATCTGATATATATATATAAAGGGTGTCCCAAAATTAACGCAAAATTTGAATTAAATAGAAAACACAGTTTTTAGTCTTTTGATTGTAATTTTTTTAATGATTCATAAAGTACATAGGATAGGGTTATTTATGGAATAACACATCGGGCAAATGGCCTCCGCGGCTTTGCATACACATACGCACTCGTTTGTCGAAATTTTCCATGACCGTTCTGCATAAATGTGGCTGAATTTCGTTGATGCAACGTTGAATCTCCTCCTTTAATGCACGCGTAGTTGTGGGCTTATTGACGTAGACCTGTGATTTTAGATATCCCCATAAAAAGAAATCTAATGGTGTTAAATCACACGATCTAGGGGGCCAATTCTGATCACCGAAACGAGAGTACACGACCTGGAAATGTCTCATGCAGTAATTGAAGTGTTTCACGGGCTGTATGGCACATATTTATGTGGTTTCAACAAGACGGTGCCACATGCCATACGGTTGGAGCTAGAATAATGAAATTTGTTACATGGGCATTATTCAAAATTCGTAGTTCTCTATCAACTTTTGAGAAATGTAGCTCATCCGGAAGAGGGTCATTACCTACCACGTTTTCATTTTTTTTCCTCTAAAGTGACCGTAAAAATAAAAATATATGTATATATATGTTAAATGTAATCAAACATTAATTTCACAAGTGACTTAAAGAAAGATACATAGATTCATTTTCATACAATCGTTCGCAAATAGTAAAAAATTAAACTAGAAAATTTCAAAATGAAAATTTATTATGTCCCATTTTAATCAAATATTATAATTATAAATTTGGTAAAGTTTCAAATAATAAATAAGGTGTTATTCTGTTTAGGCCCTATTCTGAATATTTTTTAATTTTGAATTTTTTTTAATAAAATATTCATGTTATAAAATCTTATAACATGTTAAGATTTAGTAACAAGTATATTTTTATTACAAAAAATTCAAAATTAATTATTATTATTACCTTAATATTATTTAATTATAACTGAATTTACCTTATAAATTTTCAAAAAATTTTTAACTTTGATTTATTAGTATTAATAAAATGCAAATAAATTATTAATCATGATTTTCTAATAATCAAAAATTGTATTAAAAAGAATATTGATTTCTCAAAAATATTTGATAATCTATTTAATACTAATTTTTTGCTATCTCGTAAGAGATGTTTGTGTGTGTGTGTGTATGTATGTATGTAACCAAGATTACGCAAAAACGGTTTGAGCTAGAATGATGAAATTTGGTACATGAGCATTATTCAAAATTCGTAGTTTTCTATCAACTTTTGAGAAATGTAGCTCAACCGGAAGAGGGTCATTACTTACAACGTTTTGATTTTTTTTCCTCTAAAGTGACCGTAAAAATAAAGATATATGTTTGATAATTTTTCACAGGATTAATTAACAATTGTATAAAACTGCTATATATAGAATTTCAGCTTGATTTATTTGCTGAAAGTACTAGAATTAATTTTTTAACACTGCAAATCTCAAGCTTCAACACGTTACGTGGTGCCATCAACAAAGAGCCAAACATGCGCTGGTTTATAAATATGATTTATTAATTTTAATTTATAATTTAATTAATTAAATTTAATTTAAATATAATATATTATGTTATTTAATCCAATTCAAATTTGCGAGATAGTCGAGTGGAGACACTCCAGCTAATTTTTTTATCATTGTCAATTTTTAAAATTTTATTTTAATCAAGAAATTCCTTTTGGATTGTTCATTTAACAATGAATTTTAGTTTTTTAAATTATTTGTATTTTGTTAGAAAGGATAGATACAATTTGTAATTGAAAAATTTATAAATAATAACAATAGATAAGAAATTGAACAAAGTCATAAATATTACAAAATGTCAAAATTTTAAAAATAGCCTAAACATTTTTAATTATATTTATGAAATTATATGAAAGAAAAAAAATATTTTTTTTTTCAAATTTTTATTTATTTTGAATTGAAAAGATTTACCTGAAATTTTGGCTATTCAAAGGGTCAAAACAAAATAACAATACAAAAGGTACCCATGCAAATTGGATTCCTTTGTTAAAAAGGGAGTATATATACAGAAAATTTGTGTTGAGAGTCATTCAGTGTTCAGTTCTCTTAGCAAGCAGTTGCTCTCAAGAAATTTTCTGACCAACACAACCAAACAATCTTCAATATTGCTTCCCTCATCGGTCCTCTTCATTTTATTATATATCATTAATTATTTTTTTTTGATTTCAGAATGGATTTAAAACAGGAGTGGAATGTTCTTCACAATATCATAGAACAGTGGTTCTTAAACTGTGGTCCGCGGACCCCTGGGGGTCCGCGAAGCCTTTACTGGGGGTCCGCGGTCCTCGGAAAAAAATCATCGTAAAAATATATACATATATAAATATTTAAAGTTCATTGTTTAACTATATCCTCCTAGAGAATTACGGCTATAATTTAATACTATTAATAATACTATTTTATTTTATTAAATTGATAATTATGTCAATTAATTTTTTGTGAATAAATAAACATATATAAAAAACTATATATAAAATTTGAATTTTCATCCATTCATTCATTTAAAATCATTTTTCGATTGTTCCTTTAAAATAACCCCTCTTAGGGGCTCGGAAGGGGAGGCATATAAGGGAATTTTCTTTCACTTTGTTATTGGGGAAAACCAGGGGAGGGGACAGTCTTACCCGGAAAAACCCAAATTGTCAGCGTCCACTCTGGGGTTTTAAACAGTTTTAAAGCAAATGTTAATTATAAGTTCATTTCTCAACGAGTTGTATCTTTAAATTATTTTTATTAATGTTAATTATAAGTTCATTTCTCAACGAGTTGTATCTTTAAATTATTTTTATTAATTTAATTAATTATAATTAAATTAAAGCTAATAATAGTTTATTATAGCTAATAATTTTTTTTAATTTTTAGTGTAATTTGCATGATCATTATTTTATAAAAACACTAAACACATTTTGCAATTTCCCAGAAAGGCTGTTTTTGAGAGTAAGTATAAGTTAGTTTTATGAATAAAAAATATTTATTTTAATAATATTTTAGAATCAAATTACGAAATTAATAATATTTTAGAATCAAATTACGAAATATATTTATTATATAAATTAATATTCATTTAAAATGATATTAAATCATTTATTTAAAATGATTTAAAACATTTATTAAAATGATTTAAAACATTCATTTAAAATGATATTAAAACATTCATTTAAAATCATATTAAAACATAGCTAGTAAATAATAATTCGTTATATTTATATTATATTTATATTATATTTATATTATTGTAGTTCAATGTTAATAAATTACTCCATAAAATGGATCGTTGGCTACAAACTGGTTCAACACAGAAACGGAAAGAATCAGATGATGAGGCATCAACAGCAAACTCTACCAAGAAACGCAAAACTAGAAAATATTCGGATGATTATTTATCATTTGGATTTACTTATATTTGCAACAATGATGTGGAAAGACCAGTCTGCGTTCTATGTCAGGAAAGTTTATCCAATGAAAGTATGAAACCTGCTAATCTCAGACGTCATTTACAAACAAAGCACAGCGAGCATGTTAGTAAGTCTATCGAATTTTTTAAAATGAAAAAAGAAGAACTTAATTCAAGTCAGAAATTGATGGTAAAGACGGGATCTGGTGGTATGAGTAAGAAAGCAGTAATGGCATCATATGAAGTAGCTCTACTTATTGCTAAAGCAGGAAAGCCGCATAATATAGCAGAGCAATTAATTCTTCCTGCTACAAAAGTAATTACAAATATAATGTTAGGAACTAAAGCAGCAAACGATATAAATTTGATTTCATTATCAAATGATACGGTTAAGAATAGGATTGAAGACATGTCATGTAATATAAAAGAAGAATTAATATCGAGAGTGCGCAAAAGTCACTATTACTCATTACAATTGGATGAAAGTACTGATGTCACTAATAATGCCAATTTGTTAGCTTTCATTAGATATGAGTTTGAAAATCAAATACAAGAAGATGTATTGTTTTGTGATTCACTACCTTCACGAACGACAGCTAATGACATATTTAACAGTTTGAATAATTTTATAACCGAAAATGAAATAGAGTGGCCAAAATGTGTTGGAATTTGCACTGATGGTGCTCGTGCAATGTCAGGTACAAGAACTGGATTGATTGCTCTTATTAAAAATGTTGCGCCTCAGGTTGTTTGGAATCATTGCTGCATTCACAGAGAATCATTAGCAGCCAAAAATATGTCACCAGATTTGAAAAGAACATTAGACGAAGTAGTTAAAATTGTCAATTTCATTAAGGCTCGTCCACTTAATTCCAGAGTTTTTAAAATTTTGTGTGAGGAAATGGGTAGTCAACATACACATTTATTATTACATACAGATGTACGTTGGTTGTCCCGCGGGAAAGTACTCATTCGCCTTTTTGAGCTTCGAGATGAAATACGATTGTTTTTAATAGATGCGCATTTTGAACTGACCGAATGTTTCAATGATTTTATCTGGTTAGCTAAGGTGGCTTACTTGACTGATATTTTTACAAAATTGAACGAACTTAATTTGAGCCTGCAAGGTACTGTTGTAAATATATTTAAAGTTGAAGATAAAATAGAAGCAATGATTAAAAAAATCGACTTGTGGTCGAAACGCATCCAGAACGGTGTATATGAGTCTTTTCCAACTCTCAATGATTTCATAGAAAGCTCCAGTGAAAAATTGCTTAATCAAACGCGTCAATTATTTGTTGAACATTTAATTACTTTGAAAAGCAACTTCAGGAAGTATTTTTCTACTCCTGATCCTTGCAATAACTGGATCAGAGATCCATTTAATATGGAAATTACAAATGCTAAACATTTATCTGCACCTGAACAAGATATTCTCGTGGAATTATCATGTGATACAACTTATAAACTAAAATTTAACAAAACTGAATTGAGCAACTTTTGGTTACTTCTCAGGTCAGATTATCCTGCGCTTGCAAATAAAGCACTTCAACACTTGATTCCATTCTGCACAACATATTTATGCGAACAAGCTTTTTCGGTACTATTTTATATTAAGTCTAAATATAGAAACAAATTAAATGTAGAGCCGGATCTTAGATTAAAAGTTTCCAATATTAAGCCAGATATTGAGATTCTTGTTTCAAGAAAACAACTGCATACATCTCATTAAATATGTAAGTTATATTTAATGAGATAGATGCAGTTATTTTTTAAAATATTTCTTATTTAATATTTTCTGAAAAAAATTATAAAATATTTATATGAATTTAATGTAAGTACCCATTATAATTTGTGAGATTTGTTGCTATGACAATGTTTGTATTTTCTTTCTTCAATATTATAATTTCTAATAAAATGTGTTCTACAATATGCAAAAAAATCGTTATTCACCAATCACTGTTAGAAATATTCATCATATATCCTTGTCCTTATGAGATCGTAAGCCAGAAATTAATTAATAAAATGACGTAAAGTACCTAAAGTTGTGATGGGGGTCCGTCAAAAAAAATTTTTTCAAGTGGGGGTCCGTGGAGTACATAAGTTTAAGAACCTATGTCATAGAAGAAGGTCTCAATTACTATCATCATAGACGACATTTCGACGTTTTCCACGATGAATCAATAAGAATTGAAACCCCGGAAAGGTTAGTTGGTGGTGACATCAATGTTTTAGATATAATGGCAAATAAAGAAAATATTCCGCCGAACGAGGATGATATCGAGACGGTGATCAATCACCCGATTAATCGTCGGCGGACCAGGAGAAGAAATCTGGACTTAACAAGTCATAGAGTCCATAGAAAAAGAAATTTCTATTATAATTTAAGAATTTAATTATTCTTTTATATAATATCTAATTTTTATTTTTTTATAAATAATGTAAAATCTATATAACATTACTATTCTCCAATCCTATGTAAATATTATATTATATTAATATAATTGTATTCTTAATTTTATATTTTAATAAATATTTTTGTATATAAGTGAATTAATTTTTGAATTTTTCATTAAAACTCCTTATATTCCTTTCCCCAACCTTATTGGATATTTTAACTTTATCAAAAAAAAAAACAATTTATATATCTATAATTAAAATATTAATTTTAAATATTAAAAATATATTTGATATATCCTAGCAAACAATAAACTTTTTTAAATCCTCTATAAAATAGAGATTTTATAAAATTAATTTAATTTTTATTTTTTCATATGGGAAACATATGTATATTAAAATTTACATTCAATTAAATTATATATCAATTAACATTGATAACCTATATTTAGTTTTAGAAAAAATGCATAATTAAATCTAAAATTTTTGCAAAAATAAATGTTAAAAACTTGTCAATAAACCTTGTACAAAGACCCTGGAATAATAATAATTAAATTATTATCTCTCCTATTAATTAACTATTAATGATTTATATTTGAAAAGGGAATGGAAGATTGCAAAGGGGTATAAAAGCAAGGACGGATTTTTAACTTGACGCGCCAACACGTGACCTGCTGCCATTAACAGAACCAATCATGCGCTGATTTAATAAATATTATTTATTAATTTTAATTTATAATTAATTAAATTTAATTTAAGTATAATAAATTATGTTATTTAATCCAATTCAAATTGCGAGATAGTCGAGTGGTGACACTCCAAACATCAAAATCTCAACATCGAAAATTTTCGTGATCGCAATACTATCTCTTACGAGATAGTAAAAATATAAAAAAAAAAACTTTTTAAAAACACGCTTTTATTTTAATTCAATAAAAAGGAGAAAATAATTTCTTTACACACACCACGATTTCTTTCGAATTCATCTTAACTAAAAAATGAAAGCGTGGACGCCAAACATGCAGGGAAAGGAAAAGAATACGAAGGACATTTCATTGTATATGCACTATGCACAAACCTTTCTGTTTTTTTCCTTTTCCACTATCTTTGATAACTATATCTATTTGAAGTAGAATATAGGTTTAAGACAAAATTCAGAAAATAAGTAATATTTTATTTACCTGTGAATAAGAAATTTATTTGGAAATATATTGACTAGATGAATCTTTGAAAATTAGATAGAGGTCAAATGGCAATAATTTTATTTGGTTTTATAAAAATAATTTAAAATTTATTGCGCATATAAAATTAAAATTACAGAATACGATTTGATATAAAATATAAGTATTATTATATATTAAATATTTGATAATCTTGTATACATATTTTAATTTGTTGTATAAATAAAATTGTTTAAAATAAAATAAAAAAATTTGAAATAATTATAAAGAAATTACGAAGATATATTAGTTAATAATATGTTTCAATTAAATGTTTTAGAAATGAAAGAACAGATCATTATGAATAATTAAAAACTAAAAAATAGGTTTAAAAATTCTAAAATAGTCCTGGAATGATTTTATAATTTACAATAATACAATATCGGTCCCAAGCTATACCATAAAAATTTTTGCATTTTTTTTCAATTCTTTGAATTCGATTTATTAGATGAATAAGATAAAACATTAAATAACCATATGGCAGATAATGATTCGTCCCTAAAAAATAATTTAATTTAAATAAGACTTTTTATATATTTATTATATAATTTCCTTAAATAAAAAAAAAAATAATTTACCAAGAAGAGAAAACATGGATATATGCATCAATATATCACCTAAGTAATTTGGATGTCGAACAAAACCCCAAAAACTTCCAATTAATAATTTTTTGCCAGTAATTGTTGGAAATGTAGAAATTTCTATAAAGTTAAATGATTAATTTAAATTATTATTATTAGTTTTAGTCATTTTCAATACTTACTACGAATTGATCTATCCAAAGAGTTTCTTCTAAATTTTGATTTTTCTAAATTACTCATTCGATAAATAATATATCCTAATAAATATATAATTATTATTGGTAAAATACAATACCATGAATAATTCTGCCTAAAAATATTAATAACATATCCATTTTAATTAATTTATTATTTTAAATTTAAATTTTTTATTCCTTACTTGCTTTGCATTAATGATCTTGTTAGGACAATATATGAAAATGGTTTAACTAAATATTTTAAAATATAAATAAATCCAACGTCTTCTTTTAAATATTCAAAAGTAGTTATAAAATAATCTTCGAACCATATAATGTCTAAAATATATAGAGAAATAAATAAAGTAGAAAGAAAAGAAGAATCCAACCAAAATTCTTTTCTTAAGTTGTTATTGTTAATAAATAAAAGTACATTTGTTAATATCTGAAAAAGAAAAATCACAATTAAAATAACAAAGATATGCGTTTAATTAAAATATAGTCTAAATACAAAATATATATATATTTTAAAATATCTTAGGATTATATTCCTGGATAATGTATAAATTTATAAAAAAAATTATATTAAGTTATTATTGTTCAGAGTAAAATAAATTTACAGACTAAAAATTAGATTTAAAAAATGAATTAAAATAAATTAATAAATTCATTTTGTAAACAAATATTAGGAGAATGAAAAATATTCGGCATAGTATTTTATTCTTTGCAATGTTTCAATTAAATATTAAAATATTTTTTTTTTAAATTTATATTAAAAATAAATAAATAAGTAAATAAAATAATAATACCGTTGTATTTGTGAATATTCTTAAAAGAAAAATTTTCACATCAAGCGAGCCCAATTTCGGGTTTATTTCTCCACCAAAGAAAAAATATTTCAGGTAAATAAAGGGAGACGATTGTGAATGGCTTAATGATTTTGAAGATCTAACACATATAAATATAATTATTGTATAAATCACAGCAAAAATACAACTACTGGTAAGCATTGGAACAAAATGATCTTCAATCCATTTTATTGGATATTTATAATAATAATGGTACATTAATAAACTTCCTATAGAAATTATTATACTGAATAAACCTAAAAAAATGGATGAAAAATTAATTTATTGCTTTAAACAATTAGATACATAAATAAATTTATTTAAAAAACTCACCATTTTTTCGGAAGTTATATTCAAGTTCATTATTCGTATTGTTAACTTTTTTACCAATTGGAAATAATAATAAAAATGCCTGAATAATATTTAAACTAAATACGAGGAAAAATCCTTCAAAAGTTATATAACTTTCCAAATTTAGAGGAAGCGAATTCCAAGAAAATTTCTAAAAAAAAAATTTTGTCAGTAAATTTTGTTAAAATAATCCTTTTATTATGAAACAATATAAAATAAATTCTCAAATATTATATTATATTGTATAAACCTAAACGATTTAACTTTAATAATGAATTATACTCATAAATTAAAATAAATTTATAATTGATTCTATATTTTAGAAAAATTAGAAAACAAAAATTTAAATTACCTTTTTATAATATTGATGAGTAAACATTAAAAAAGGAATTAATAAAATATAATACCCGAGTCTAAACCATCTTTCAACTCCAGTTTCATTTAATTCTTTACTAATTTTATCAAATAACTTGGTTTGATTTATTTTATAATCACAACTGTTATTATTATTCTTTTTAATCGACCGAGTAACTCCATTATTCATATTTCTTGTAAAAGATTTCTGAAAAGAAAAATATTTTAAATATATTACTCCGTATTTTCACCCTACTACTAAAGGAGGTTAGTAAATTCCCTTGATGCTAATATTTTCCCAGGATCTTGATTTCTATATCTAATTTTGACTAAATCTCTTTAGTAAGAAAGTTGGTATATTAGAAGATAACAAGATCAATATTGGATGTTTCCATCAAAATTAAGACTAAGAAATGAAAATGCTGAGAAAATAATTAGCAAAGAAATTTTAAAATTGCTCTAGTATTCAGCAGAGAAAAAATTCAAAATCGTCCATTTTTCTATAAATGTTGCTTATTCTATCATCTAGCCTTAATATGTGATGGATTTAGCCATTATGATTCTAGAGGAAGGAGCCCACATGAGTAAGTGAATTGCTGACAGAGTAGCCTAGTGATAAATGTATATTCAAAAAGTTTGAGTATTCTCAATGTTGAATGAATAATGGCGGGCCAAAAAGTAATTATATACTCAAATAGGAGGACAGGAAATACAGGGGAAACCTTTGCCTTCTAGAAGATGTATTATAATGCATAACAGAAATAACAATACAGGAAAATAAATTTTGGAAAGATCTTATAACTCGATCGGTTGAATATGGCGTAATGGTTATAAAATTGTCTAGAACAGGGATGTCCAACACGCGGCCCGCGGGCCGCATTGCGGCCCACTCAAAGTTTTGATGCGGCCCACTATCGACTCATTTTGGAGTTAAATTTTAAAGAATTCACAGTCCGGCAAGCGACCTATAACTTCGAGGCTATAAAAAAAGGCTGCAACATTCAAAAACAAAAAACCACCTCTATCCCCAAAAATCTCCATAAGTTTTGAGACATTCACTAGCTAGGCTTAACATATTCTGGCAATTTTGCGGCCCAGTTAAATATTTAAGTTTGCGATGTGACCCATTAAATTAAAAGGTAGGACATCCCTGGTCTAGAAGATGCTGATTATATCAATGTATTAAAATACCCACAGATGAGAAATTAAAATAGCTGATTTATCAATGAAACCCGATACTAAGTGGAAGTTAAATAGAACAACTCAAAGACAATAATAAGTCATCTAGTCCTGTTTTCAATGATAACCTCTTCAGTTTAAGTATCTCGGAAACCTGGAAAATATTCGAAGCTGGTCCTAGTACCAGAGAAGTATCGATGAATTGGTCTGATTACACTACAGCGATGGCCCTAGAGAAAATAATTGCAACAAGACTAACGGATGAAATAACAAATTAAGAGATGAATTTATCAACAGAGATATCTCATCCTATCTTATTAAGTTAATCAAGAAATATTTCACTAATAGAATACTCCTGGTTTTTTAATTTCGGGCAGATAGATCCTCAAAATGCTCGATAAAAAGCAGGGAAGATGGATTAGGACCGCAGAAGGTTGGTGAATCTAGCGACTCATACCTAAAATCAGATCATGGTTCGAATGTCAGCAAGGTGAAATAAACTATTATGTAACACAAATGTTTACAGGGCACAGAAAATTAACTTAAATATAATTCCAGATGTGCATATGAAGGCCTAAAGTGGGGTTTGAGATAAGTACTACTCTAACCGAATAAAATCTAACAGAAGGATGTGAATGAAGGATTTCCTCCCTATAATGAAAAGTTTAAAAAGGTCTAATATTTTAATATTTTTACCGATACACACAAATAATGTGTGTGTAATTCTTAATTATTTTATCTTATTTAAATAAAAAAAAATTACATTACTTGATATTCTGATGAATTTTGAAGAGAAATATTTTTATCTGGCTTAAATGAATAAGCAAATGGTCCCGATTTACGATAAATTATTTCTGGAATTTCATTAGATGATTGAATTTTAAATTCCAAAATTTCTAAAATCAAAATAAAATTTATAGAATATATTCATAATCATATATAAAATATCCGCTTCAATTACCTGAATCCACCAGTTTTTCTCCAAATGATTTCTTAGTTGGCGTATCCTTAGAAATCTGAGAGATTTTAATTAAATCAAATTTCGTATTTGTATTTGTATTTGATTTAATTCTAGAAGGGCTTTTTTCCTGTTTTGTTTTATTATTATTATTTTTCATATTTTTGGATTTGGTCTCTTTAGTTGAATTGTTAGGAATGTTAAAATGATTTAGTTCGTTAATTTCATCACTGAAAAGCTATATCAATATTGTTTTAAAAGATTATCTTTTAAATATCCTTATTACCTATACATTAAAATAATCATATATAAGAATATAGAATTTCATTATTACTTTTATTTGAGATTCTTTAGCATAACTTCGAGTTATTCTTCTTGGAGTTGGATTGTGCTGTTTCATGATTTTGTAATATTTAAGAAAATCTAAAAAATAAAAAATTATAAAAAAATGTAGTTTAATATAAACAATATACTATATATACTTATATCAAATATCAAAATAAAAAGGTTAGATATTGTTAATTTTAAGTATAAGGTGTAATGATTAAAAGGAAACAAAATTAAACGGAGAATGGATGATGGAATGTAGTAGCTGAATCTACAAAAATACAGTTAAGTAGCGCTAAATATAAATAAATTAAAAAAACTCGCTTTAGGAACATGTAATTTTTTAAGTGAATTATTGAAAAAATGTAAATAAATTTTAATATTTTTTTTTTAATTCAATAATTCTGATTTGAAATGTATAAAAACAAAATTAGAGTATATTATCATCTGTAGTGGCGTTAAACTCAACGCTCATATGTAAATTAGAAATAAGCACTTTTTCAAACTTATGACTTATTATATTTTAAAATTAATTTATTTTAAATTTTATGGATATATTTTAATTTTTTTTTAATAAATAAAAACATTTTTTTATATATATTTAATGTTTGCATAGTATGGTTGCTTATTAATATTTCAATTTTATTTATAAGTCACTGACAATAATTATTTTATACATTAAAATTGTTTAATAGGCATGTTTTATTATTTTGTAGATTATGAAAATAATTTTCAAAGGATTTGACATTTATTCAATTACATTCCAATAATTAAAATAACAAAACTGTTGCAAATAGATTTTTTAATAATTATTTTTATTAAACATGATATTTTTAATGAAAATATATACATAAATATTTATATATAATATATATATAATAGATTAGAATTATCAAATTTAAAAAATATAGTGTAAATAAAATAATTTTTGTTTAAAAGTGTAAATAATGTAATTACCTTTAAAACAATCAATAAAGGTTAATAATAATAGCTGGAATACTTAATATCGTTTTATAAATAATTAAAACTCTATAAAAATATATAACAATTATATATAATAAATGTCAATACATTTTATAATTTGTTAAAATTTCAAATCTAAAAATCAGTTAGTAAACAAAACTTTGTACCGAATATAGCTACATATTTTGAAAAGAGCGGCAAAATATTTCATTTTACTATCAACATAAAAATATGTAATTAATTGGTTGTGGTATAAGTATTGGTTATGAATTACAGAAAAAAATTTCTTTACTTTTTGATTATTCAAACAAAATTAAATTATTAGAACAGAAAAAAAATTATGTTTATCATTATTATTATTATTATTCAGCAGTCAGCTGTTAGTATTTGTTATTTGCAAACTTCATGCAAGTTTAAAATCTTTATTTCACAGACCATCCCACAGACCATCCGTATCCTGTTTATTTAAGTTAACTATTCTGAAAAAAAATTTTTCTTGTTAATTTTGAGATTAATTTTACCATTTAATTTTAATTTTCAATTAAATTTAAAATGTCAAGTTCTGATGAAGAAGTTACAGAAACCTTTTTTGTTTATGCTGATTTTAATGGCATGTTAGATAATGAGATATTTAAAAGCAATGATGTCAATTATAAATTAATAGGAGTAGAAACTGAAAGACCTATTCTTCAAATCAGAGATCAAGTATGTATTTGTTTTGGTATATATTAATTGAACCAGGGACTCTCGGACGTGGATGAAACTTCGCCAGTTGATTCTTTGATTAATTCTAAGGAACTTTTTCCTTAGGCAATTATTGTGCAAACTTCTAGTTTTCGAGATAAAAAGGATTAAAGATTGGATATATATTAGATGGTTATGAATGTCGAAATGTGCAGCTATTATTATTGACTAATTCACTAATTATTCACATATTCACTAATTTTCGGTTTTTTCTCTTTGGTTTGGATATAGGGAAATTATTTAATTAATTATTTTTTTAATTTTTACTATCTCGCCAGAGATAGTATTGCGATCACGAAAATTTTCGATGTTGAGATTTTGATGTTTTTATACGTTTTGAAGGTTCCTGAATCATTTTCACTAAAGTTGAGAAAAATGTCTGTCTGTGTGTGTGTGTGTGTGTATGTATGTATGTAGGCAAGATTACGCAAAAACGGTTTGAGCTAGAATGATGCAATTTGGTTCATGAGCATTATTCAAAATTCATAGTTTTCTATCAACTTTTGAGAAATGTAGCTCAACCGGAAGAGGGTCATTACCTACAACGTTTTGATTTTTTTTCCTCTAAAGTGACCGTAAAAATAAAGATATATGTTTGATAATTTTTCACATGATTAATAATTGTATAAAACTGCTATATATAGAATTTCAGCTTGATTGAATCGCTGAAAGTACCAGAATTAATTTTTTAACACTGCAAATCTCACGCGCCAACACGTGCCATGGTGCCATCAATAAAAAACCAAACATGCGCTGGTTTAATATTTATTATTTATAATTTATAATTAATTAAATTTAATTTAAATATAATATATTATGTTATTTAATCCAATTCAAATTTGCGAGATAGTCGAGTGGAGACACTCCAGCTTATTCTATATAGCATCCAAACTGAAAAAAACAGAAAATTAATCGCGCCCTCTGCTGGTCAAACTGTTAAAACATGGTAGCTAAATGGAATATCAATGGATTTATATCCTATCTTGAATCCTTTTTATCTCGAAAACTAGAAGTTTGCCCAATAATTGCCTAAGGAAAAAGTTTCTTAGAATTAATCAAAGAATCAACTGGCGAATTTTCATCAAAGTCCGAGAGGTGCCTGTTCCAATTAATATATACCGTTTTATTGACCAATTCACTAATTATTCACTTATTAACTAATTTTCGTTTTTTTGGATCGGTTTGGATATAGGAAAATTATTTAATTAATTAATTTTTTAATTTTCATATATCCAACTTAAAGAAAATTAGTGAAGCTCTCTAATGGCCAAATGAATAAAACATGGTAGCTAAATCGAATGTCCATAGATTTATATGCAAATTTTAATAGTTTTTAACAATTATCCTTTTATTAACTTCTTAATATTTTATATATATTTATTAATTAATTTATAATGCTTAATCCGATATGAAAAATTAATACAATTTAATTTAGTATAATACATAGAATTAATAAGAAAATATAATTTTGTTTTCATTTTTAAAAATTAAATTATCTAAATTGGATACTTCTGGTTACAAAAATTATTATTTTTTTAACGAATTAATCAATTTTTTTCCGAAAATTCATGAAAATGAGAAAAGATCAAATTTGTTAATATAATTTCCATTAATTAGTCTTTACTACTACCAATCACTTAATAATTATTATTTTTTATCTCTTTATTTAGGTTTTTGTGGGAGAATATAAAGACACTTTAGGAACAAATGTATTCTTTGGAGAAGTCGAACAAAACCAATCTACATCTGATGATCCTGTTTTTAGTAAAACTAGTGATAAACAAATCCAATATCTATGTAAAACAAGAAAAATCTTAAATTTTACTAGATCTTTTACGAATCCTGACGATATTGATTTCAAAGAAGATAAATCTAGTTCAAAATCTAAAAATAAGTCAACCTTACCTAAGGATAATCAAGAAAATAGTACAATATCAGAAGAAAATCCTAAATCATCTGAAGAGACTTTGAAATCTGCTGAAAATGATTTCAAAGAAGATAAATCTAGTTCAAATTCTAAAAATAAGTCAACCTTACCTAAGGATAATCAAGAAAATAGTACAATATCAGAAGAAAATCCTAAATCATCTGAAGAGACTTTGAAATCTGCTGAAAATGATTTCAAAGAAGATAAATCTAGTTCAAAGTCTAAAAATAAGTCAATCTTACCTAAGGATAATCAAGAAAATAGTACAATATCAGAAGAAAATCCTAAATCATCTGAAGAGACTGTTTTGCAATCTGCTGAAAATGATTCCAAAGATAAATCTAGTTCAAAGTCTAAAAACGAATCATCCTTACCTAAGGAAAATCAAGAAAACAGTACAATATCAGAAGAAAATCCGAAATCATCTGAAGAGAAGACTTCCTAATTTATTATAACATTTTTTTTTAATTCTTTTCTATTCCCATTTAATTATCATTCATTTTTGCATAGTTTCCAATCATCTTCTTCTAATTAATATTCAGCTGATTTTATTTATCTCAAAAGACAACAATTTTATTATTTTTTTAAATAAAAGACAAAATATATTTATTTTTTCACCATCAGTTTTCACTTATATGACATTTTTCTGAAAATATACAATGAAGGCATGTCATATTTTTTAAAGATAATTTTAAATTTCAATAAATCTATAATTTTTTAAGTATGTACATACAGATACACACGAGGAGTAAATTAAAATTAAAATTCTTGTAAAAAGATGCCACATTCAGAATTTGTCCTGGACATTGTTCTATGATTATAATTAATTACTATTTCAATTTGAAAAAAATATTTGTTATTATAACTTTTAATAATTATATATATATAGTTATTAGAAAATTTCATCAAAATATTAAAAACGCCTTGTTCTTCAATAAAGTAGAAAATTTGAGAAATAAGTTTTGACCAGAAAGTCTTGATATATATAATAAAATTTATAATCCAAAGGACTCTTTACAATTATTCTTTTTTCTGTTCAGTATTTTCTTAATATGATTTTCTATATATTATATTTCTTATTCAATACTCCAATCCACTAATTTTCTATTTTTATCAATATAATATAATACTGTAAACTATAAAAAAAAATTCCTTTTAAAATATAATTCAAATCCAATAAATCTCGAATTTTTTCATCATATTATAAAATTCTATGTACCTAATCGGAGAATTCGCTCGCTATTTTTTTTTCGGCTAACTATTCATAATGAATGCAGTTATTAATAATTTTCGAATTAATATATTCTCATCAATCACAATAAAAGAAAAATAAATTTTACAACTACAACAATTACAACAACTACAATTTCATGCAACAATAATATAAGTTAACAAATTTCTATCTTAATTTAATAGATTATAGTTTAATTTACAAAGTGTAAGTGATTGAATGGAAATCTGGGATTCAGTGGTTATGAGATTAAATTATAGAAGATTAATATTTATATATAATAATAAACACCTTACGAATTGGATAAATGATTTTCTAAATTTCAATTATTATTTATTAAGTAAATTTTCTTTAATGAAATATATACATAAAATCTGTAACAAGTCTTTTTTTAGAAGTTTATTTAAAGTTCTTGTGCTAATTTATCTGCCGTTTTCAAGACAACATAATTGTTCAACCGCTTAACTCGCAATCTTGACCAAATTAAATGATCATGTAGTGCATGAATTTGGGCAGTAGCAAGTGCTGCTGCCTCTGGATACACCACCGTAGTGCATCCAAGTCCAGAAGGGACATTTAAAGATGACCATACATCTTGAGTAACATTATCTGAGCGAACAGGTGGACAATTGATTACAGGTGCCGAAGTATTTGCTGAGAGGACTGGTCCCAATCCATTACTGCGTCCAGCAACTGCGATGAATACAATAGGACGACCATAGCCTAGGAATATATGATGAATAAATAGTTATTTTATCCAATTATTATTTTTAGAATTGAAATATAATTATATAATAAATAAGGACTTTAAATATAAACAAATATATTAAATTCAAACATTAAAATTTATTTAAAAGAACAGAATCTTTTTTTTTTATTTTTTTAAATAATCTAATTGTTTATTATTCTGAAGCAAAATAAATATTTATTAAAAAGTGAAATTATTTCATTCTAAAGGTCCAGAAAGTAGGTTGTCTCAAGTTTTGGTTGGATATTTGTAAAAAATTGAGTTTTTTTTTAGAAAAAATTTGAAGGATTATGAATAAATTAAAAGATTTTAAAATTTATTATTTTACAAATTATCTTTATCAATATATATTATATATCTATAAATTAAAATTAAAATTTTACTTTGGTTTGAACCCTTGTTCTCAGGTTCTTTTCTCAAAACTATATCAGAGATCATCAGTGGTGTACTGGGAAGGGAACGCGGGAGGGGGGGAACGACGTTCCCTTATCTTTTTTCAGAACCGGAACGCGTTCTAGTACTTTTTCATGTCCCGACAACTCCCACTTAAATCTACTGTTAGAATTTCTTTTTTGTGTTCGTAAATATTTTGTATATAGTAAGAATAAGAAAAAATAAAAACTTATATGGAAAAAAATAGTTTGCTGAAAATAGGACTTTTTGCTCCCACTATGCGTTCCCATACTTCTTATTTTACCAATACATCACTGGAGATCATATGAAAATTGTTTTAAATTATAATATTTTTGATTTAAAAAAAAAATTACCTTCATATTCAGCAGCAATTGCTAGAGTTTCCTCTGTGCCTTTATGAGCTGAGGTTACCCGAATTTCAGTAGGTATATCAAATTCATTCAAATATTTTTTTATCTTTAGGCAATGTTCTTTATCTGATGGAGATCCCATAAGAATAACAGCCTGATGTAAATACATATATATTAATTAAATTAATATTTTGAATAAGGTTTAGATTGATAAAGAGATAAGAGATAATAATTTACCAAAGCTCGAGGTTTAGGTAATAAATATTCAAGTTGTTGAGCAACCCATTCAAAATTGCGTTTGACCACTTCCAAATCATCTTTAGTTACTTCACTTAGATTTCTATAAACTTGCTTATCTTTCATTAATCTTTTGTCTCCTGATGGCCAGAGACGCCAGGAATCGCTATCAATTACATCAGCAACGACAATTTCACCTAAAAAAAAATTAAATATAAGATTATTACCATACATTCAATTATAACTTTAGAAAAATTGTTATTATTATTTTATTTATATTATAATTTTAACAAAGTTGATTTTTTTGTTCAATTTTATTTAATTTCTTTAGAATACCAAGGACGCATTTATCAACATAAGTATCTATTAAATGATTGGGCAATTGATCAAATTATAATAAAAGGTCAAAAGAGCAAAAATCAGAAACACATGTCAATAAGATTGATAATAATTAATAAATAATTTTATTTTTTATAAACAGACGTAAATGATATATTTAAAAAAAAATATTTTTTTATGATAATCTTATTTATATAAATATTCCAATTATAGTATAATAAATCTATGGATTGTTATTTTAATACAGTTTATCACTTTTATTATTATTAAAAAAAAATTAGATACTAAAATTAAATAATTAATTTAGGTAAAAACAAAAAAATAGTAAAAAATATTTACTGACATCCCAATTTTATCTGAATGGAGAAGGAATAAAAAATGCAGTATTGCATATTTTACTAAAAATATTTATTTTTAGCAAACGTCTTTGTAGAACTCTTTTTCCAGATAAATTTAGTTATAAATTTTCCAATATATTCATAAAAAATAAAGATATATTTGAAATTATACTTATAAATAATATAATAATTTCATTTGCATATATTTTCTATTTTTTTTAATAATTTTCTTTGAATTCTAAATATTTTAATCGATAAATTTAAAAAAAAATAATTAATTGAATAAATATTTTTAATTAAATAAAAAGTACTTATTTATTTGGTTATGCATATATTTTGTTTATATGTCCATTTTTTAAATAGTTTGTTATTATATAGTTTGGAGAATATAATAATTTACGTCATTTATATATAATATTCTCTTTTTATTACTTTCTCGCCAGAGATAGGTTTAAGATCATGAAAATTTTCGATCTTGAG
The DNA here is from genome assembly GCA_963082975.1 of Labia minor. Classification (NCBI taxonomy): domain Eukaryota; kingdom Metazoa; phylum Arthropoda; class Insecta; order Dermaptera; family Spongiphoridae; genus Labia; species Labia minor. The sequence goes on along the minus strand of OY720350.1, from coordinate 28,114,861 downwards.
ATTTTGATGTTTTTATAAGTTTTGAAGGTCCCTGAGTCATTTTCAGTAAGGTTGAGAAAAATGTGTGTGTGTATGTAGACAAGATTACGCAAAAACGGTTTAAGCTAGAATCATGAAATTTGGCATACAGGCATTATTCAAAATTGGTAGTTTTCTATCAAGTTATGAGAAATGTAGCTCAACCGGAAGAGGATCATTACCTACAACGTTTTGATTTTTTTTCCTCTAAAGCGCCCGTAAAAATAAAGATATATGTTTGATAATTTTTCACATGATTAAAAATTATATAAAACTGCTATATATAGAATTTCATCTTGATTGAATCGCTGAAAGTACCTCAATTAATTTTTTAACACTGCTGATTACGCGCCGGCACGTGTCGTGAAACCATCAACAAAGAGCCAAACCAACTGGTTTAATGAATATTATTTATTGATTTTAATTTATTATTTAATTAATGAAATTTAATTTAAATATAATATATGTGTTAATTAATCCAATTCAAATTGCGAGACACTCCAGCTTAATTGTTATTTTTTTAAAATCTGGTGATATTTGAATCTTCATTCTATATATTATATAATTAAACCACTGATTTGTAATTTTAAAATATCTATAATATTATTTTATTATTTTCTCTTAAAACTTTCTTATAAGAAATTAATTTTTATGCAAATGATTTGATATTATATATCTATATAATATTCAAAAAAATTAATTTAGTTATTTTGATTTATGAAAAATGATGAATATGTAGAAAGGTTCAATACCCTTATTATCAACTCCAAATTCGATTTTCATATCAATCAAAGCGCAATCTCTGGTTGCCCAGGCACGTTCAAGTATCTCAAAAACTAAGACAGTTGTTCGGATCATGATGTCAACTTCATTGCGACCTATGAGGAATCCATTAGGCTTAAATCGAGCAGAGATGATTTGTTCCTCTGACCATTGAGGGTCATGATTTGCGTCATCCTATTCATTGAAAAACAATCAAGTAAATAAGAGGTCAAGATATATATATATATATATATATATATAAGATTAAAAATAAGATGATTTTTTAAATTTATTCAATTAATATATATATATATATTAATATTTATAGAAAAAAGATGTGATCATTAGATTAGTGTTGATTATCTTGAGGGGTTAAATTTCAACGGGGATCAAACAGCTGAATCTAACTGGGTCGTTAAAAAGGTTAATCATATTTAAAAAAATTCCTCAGATCAATGGGGAAAGCCAATTACAAATTACATTTCAATATGGTCATTGACCTAATACATTTAAACAATTTTATTCAAATAAATAAAGTATTTTCTTATTAAATAAGAATTGCATCTACATATGCGTATTTTTATTTATTTAAGATATTTAAAAAATATAAACATTCTGAAAAGTATCAAATCGATTGTTAATTATTTACTTCATGCGCATTTCTGTAATCACATGATATTATAATACCTATATATTTTTTAATCAATAATGGGCATTAATGGATAAAAGTTTGAGATCAATTCTATAATTCAATTTCTTCTTGGATTAAATCAGCGGTCGGGGGAACTTTTTTAATCATTACCCCAAAATATTTTTGTGTAAGTTGATATTACCCCAGGGTGAAGAGAAAAAAAAAACAAAAAACGAAATCGCCTCTTTTTAGTATCTTTCGTATTATAGCCCCCCCCCCCCCAATGATAATTTTGAAAAGAAAACAATAACTAAATATTTAATTTGTAAAAATACTAACAGGTTTATAAAATAGCAAAATAAAAATGTATATTTTTTTACTCACAATAGTTTTATTTTTATCCCCAAAAATTTCATTTTTACCCCATTTGAGGTAATTTACTCCGGTTCCCCGACCGCTGCATTAAAGTATACATACGTAAAATAATTATTAAAGAGATATATACACAATCAAATGTAAAAGAAAAGCTTAGCACTCACTCTCCCTTTAAAAGTTTCCCCAATAGACTGACTGAGAAAAAATATTTCTATTCTATTTAAATAATAATCAGGGTCAAAAATATCCTCTTAGAAAAAAATTTTTTTTTTACTAATCGGATTTTCTTTTTTTTTTTTCTTCTTAAAAAAAATAAAGAAGTTAAGTCAATTATATAAAAATACCAGACAATTTTACTTCTTACTTTACCCGCACATAGAGAAGGAGTGCCCCCACCCTTTCCCTTATCTCTTCAATGTTAATTAATATATAATCGAATATATTTGTATATTTTTCCAGAGAATATAACATAATAATTAATTTAATTAATAATAATAATAATAATAATAATAAAACAAAACAAAAAAAAATTAATAATTATTAAGATTATGATTAATTATTTTAAAATATCCAATTAATGATCCAAAATGTGATATATAAGTAAGTGGTATTTTAGTTGTTTTTTTCAATAATTCGGTTTACTTTTTTAAAATAATTAAAACAGGTAAAATTATTTATTTATTTTAAACTAAAATACCACTTACTTATATATCAAATTTTGGATCATTAATTGAATATTTTAAAATAATGAATCATAATCTTAATAATTATTAATTTTTTTGTTTTGTTTTATTATTATTATTATTATTTAAATTAATAATTAAATTAATTATTATGTTATATTCTCTGGAAAAATTAAAATAATTAAATATAGATCGAGTGATGAAAATGAGGGCAAAAGGTAGTCGTTAAAACAATGTTTAACTTAACCTTTTCTTTAGAGCTTTTATCTTCCCAGTAAAAAGCATTTTTCCTATTATAGCCCCCCCCCCCCATGATAATTTTGAAAAGAAAACAATAACTAAAAATTTAATTTGTAAAATTACTAACAGGTTTATAAAATAGCAAATCAAAAATATATACTTTTTACTCACAAAAGTTTCATTTTTACCCCATTTGAGGTAATTTACCCCGGTTCACCAACCGCTGGATTAAATCATTATTTATTGAAAAAAAATGCCCCAAATTATTGTTTCTTAAATTAGTAGTGAATAAATATTCGTTTAACCATTAATTTAGTTAAATTAAATCATTTTATTCAAAATTACTAGAAGGAATTTATTTATTATTTAATGAATGTTAATAATAGTTATTAATAAGTAATTGTATTATATAGATTCTTACTTTAAAGAAGGTTTCATGTTTAGGAGGACTGAAACGGTACCCTTCGGGTACTCCCTGATGTCTCTTCAGAAATGATCCTGTCGCCAACCTCCGGGTTACCCATTCAATTGGTATCATTTCACATTTTTTAGCAATGAACGCCGTTTCGCCTACCGTCTTAATAAAGGCAGTTTTAACACCTAATAAATAAAAATGAAAAAATTTTAAACCAATAAATTAAAGTAAATAATAAAAAAAAAATAAATTCTTACCTGCAGTATTCAAGAGATCAAATACTTTGGCATTGGTACGATTTGAGATGGCAGCCTTTCCTTGCAATTCATGAGATTTGACTCCATCACCAGCTGTGATGCGGTCTTTGCTCAAAACAAGCACTTGGCCTGGTGCGGTAGGCAAATCAAACACTTTTTTTGTTTTCCCTTCAATAACTAACTCTCCCAATTTGTATCCTTCAACTAAAAAAAAAATAAGTAATATATTTCTATTATTTCTAAAATTTGTTTTTTATTTTTATTTTTAATAAAATAATAAATTTAAGTAAAAAGAAATATTTTTAAAAACACACTTTACTTAAAATTGCACTAAAAAGTAAAAAATACGGTGTTATTATAATTTGTGTGAACTCAAATTATAATAACACCGTAAAAGCACACACTTTACAGTGATTTTATTTTTTACTTTTTAGTGCAATTTTAAGTAAAGTGTGTTTTTTAAAAAGATTTCTTTTTACTTAAATTTATTTTATACTTTTTAGTAGAACTGCTATCGCCATCTATGATTGAAATAGTGAACTATTCCATATTCCGCATATGAAAGTTTAGTTAATTAATTACCACTAATAGATAAATAATTCCGTCGATTTTTCAATTGATTCGTGTATTATTAGCAGGAGCAAGCGCGTATGCAAAATTTCAAGTTGATTGAATGACGGGAAGTTGTTGAAAAAATATCGATTATAAAATGCCGCGGAAAACCCGCGTACAAACGGACAACCGGACAGTAAGAGTTAAGTGTATTAAAAATATGTAATAATTTGTAAATTAAAAGGAATTTATTAATTTATCAAATATTTAGGCTTAAATTATTTAAGGTCTTATGATTTAATAATAATAAGGAACTTGAAATTATCTACACCATAGGTTCCCTGGCGGGTCTATTTCAACCTCCAAGGGGTCCACGGCAGCGAATAACAAATTTGGGGGTCCATTAAAAGAAAATGGGGGTCTACGTGTTTTCCCGGCTCTAAAAAAAAGGTAAATTGTTTTCCGACACGGCTTTTGAAACATTTTTTGATTTTTGAATAAGGCTCTAAAAAAGGGCAAATTTTTTTTATAAAAAATCAAAATCAATTTAGTGGGTCTACCCAAAACCGAAAAAGCAAGGGGTCTACGACACAAAATAGTTTGGGAATCTATGATCTACACCCAACATTGATTATAATAAAATTATCATTAAATATTCTTGTAATTTCCAAAAAAAAAAATTATCTTTATAAATATTGATTAGGTAGATATTTAGACATTATAAATTAAAAAAAAAATAATTAAAAATAGATCATATTACCAATATTATAACTATATCTTAAAATTTCGTCATAATTTTTATTTCTTTATCAATAAATATAATGTATATTTATCGAATGAACTTAACCCTATATGGAAGTTTTTGAATTGAAGAAATCAGAGATGTAAATATATAAAATTTAATTCAAAATAGATTAAGTAATAAATGTTATGAAATAGGAAAGAAAAATGTTATCTTTTATAGAAAGATAACATTTGCACCCTCGCATAAGAAAGAGGTTCATATTAATAAAATTGGGTTTCTATTGATATATGATAATATGTTATTAATTAATAATAAGATATATAAAAATGTTAGTATAGAATTTAAAATTACTATAAGTTAAATATTTTAACATAGTGATATTTTTCAAATTTTTTAAACCAATTTAAAACCTATATAATTAGCATAGATCATGCTAATTATAATAATAAATTATTCAAAGAGAGTATAAAGTATATAAGTATAACATATTTATGTATAAAATATAATTTTTTTTGAGTGAATATATCTTAAAATACAATTATTAATTAATATTAAAAAATAATTTTATTTTTATTTAATTAAATTAATATTTATATAAAAAATGAGCTACCGAGCGACGATTTGAAATAAATTAATTTCCAAACTACATTATATATATATATATATATATAAATATATAATGTATATATTTTTTAAACTTGAATTAAAATGACTATTAATTATATTATCTTGGTTTTTATTTTTAGTTTAATTACTCAATTATTAATTACTACTATATTTTAAGTGAAACATTTCTGACAATGAATATAAAATTAATACTTTGTAAACTACCATTTTCCGGATATACACCAAAAGTTGATGAATTCATGCTACTGATGCATTAAGTAAATATACCAAATTTGATCAAAAGCCGTTCAAGCTGTACACATCTATAAGGACGTACGGACGGACGGACAGACGGACAGATATCATACTAAAAATACTTTATTCTGTTAACAAAATGCATGATTCGTGAGGATATGTAAAAATCTCCACATGTGAAATTTTCTGAAGTCGGTGGGTAAAATTTTATTGAAAAAATAATAATAAATTTAAACAAAAGATTCAAAGGCACAGTTTTTGAGGGTGAGGGTCTTTGTTTCTTCTTATTCATTTTCATTCATATAGAATGCCAAGAAAATAATATTTCTATTCAAATGAAAACTCTTCAGTGGCGCCAAGAGAATAAGTCTCTATATAGACATAAAAGCTTTGGGCTAAAATAAAAATAAATTTGAAACTTTAAAATTTCAATTGTATATTGTAGTGAATAGGTATAAAAGCTCTTTTGTAAAAAGGATAATAAGAACGTTATTCGTGTCAAACTGATTTTTCGGGTTTTCAAGTTTTCTTTTAAAATTCTTTTATACTAAAAGATCTAAAATCTCTACCAATTTTAAAAATAAAATAACTATTCTAGGTCTACACATTATATTTTACATTAATTGTATTATTTATTTTATACAAAGCTATCTTATTTAAAAAAAAAAGATATAATAATTTTAAAATTAAATAGATAAGAAGTTCTTAAAAATATAATATATGGATAAGTATACTAATTATATTAATTTAATTAATATAATTTTTCATAATAATGTATAATTCATTGAATTTACGCCTGGCTTGTTAGTCAATATTGCATTCTGACTCATAAAAAAGGTCATTTCTTTTCATTTGAATAGTTATCTAAGAATAAATTTATTAAATCTCATTGATAAATTTCATGTATTCGCAAACATTTTATTTTATTTTGTTAAACTAAAATTAAATTTAAATTATCTTTCCATTAGTGAATTAATTATCTATATATATAAAAAAAGGTTTTTGTCTGCACATTGCTCAGAATTTAAAATTTTTTGCATATCTTGGCATTTCATGACCTCTAGAATCCAAAAGTGATTTGAGAATTTTTCATGTCTGTCTGTCTGTCCGGAAAATAACTATTTTATAGACTCAGAATTGGCTGAACCGAGTTCTATGAAATTACATCACAATATTCATATATACCTCTATAGTAACATAGGCTATAAATTTTATTAATATCTAATCAATAACCGCAGAAATTAATTTTTTAAAGTTTATATATATATATAATTCTCCGTGTTGTTCATTCAAGAGCATCTCGCGGCTCACTGTCCCTAGCCGAATCATTTTAAACAATATCATAGCGATTCCCAATCAAAGAATTATTATAATATTTAACTTTTTATTTTAAATTCTAATATTCAAATATCAATTCAATTAAATAATTTATTCTAAAAGTTCTCATTTTAATTAATTTAATAAAATATTTAGATCATATTTAACTTAATTTTTATTTATTCTTTCTATATATTTGAATATTTCTTCTTTTCTATTTGATTCTATATCTAAGTGAAAGGTTAAAAAAACAGAATATATTATTTTTGTTTTTGTTTCAATTATTAATTACAATTACATTTTAAGTGTAAAAATGATTTCTTGGTTATATAAAATTAAATTATGATTTTTTAGACATATGATTTAAACGAGATGTTTTAAATTTTGAGTATTTTTTTTAAATTTGTTTTAAATCAAAATTATTGTATTCTATTCTATTGTTATTTTTAATTTTTAATTAATTCTCTTTTTTTGATGTGATATTAATAAAAAATAATATTAAATTGTATATAAATTTAAAAATTAGAATATTTGAATTTTTTTTTAAATTTTAACACATGTAATCAATCATATGCATTAAGAATGGAAAATTTGGAAAATCAACTTGGTATTAAATTCAGAAAAAAATACTGATATATAGACTATTCAAATATAATTTCTCTCCTATATTTTACATAATCACACAATAAGAAATTAATGTTTTATGTTATATACTGATTGAGACAAAATGGATGAAAACCTTTTACTACTTTCAACCAAATACTATTTACCACTCGGGGGTACAGGGGGCGGGTGTGAAGGCGCTCTGAGCAGCTAGTTAATTTATAAAAAAAAAAGAAAAAGAAAACTTGACGCGCCTCACAAATAATTAATTAAGGTCTCACTTCCATTAATCAAAATTTCTAAATGTTCAAATCCTATTTCAAGTGACTATTAAATTTAATATATTTGTATATTTTCTTAATATTTAATTTCATATAAATGTAAATTTTTGTAACTTTTAATCATGGCTGTAAATGGTCTCATGAAATTATAATTTAAATATAAGGATGAATAATTAATAAAAATAATAAATTTATTTATACCATAGGTTCCCAAAGTGGTCTATATAGATTCCTGGGGGTGTTCACTATATTTACTAAATTTGTTATTAATTTATTATTATTATCTTGAATTATTTTTGTGAATATTGGAATAATTTAAACATCTCATTCAATAAATATTTTATGAAAAATTAAAAACTAAATATAAAAACTAAACATTGTTAGCCTTATTATTATTTTAAAGATCTTTTTTATTATATTATGAATAGGATTTTGATAACAAATAATATTTTATTAGAAAATAATTTTTAATTAAAAAAAGAGTAAAATCTCTTCTTGACTTTATTTTGTTCTCAAATTAGATACAATCATGTTGAAATTGATATATGTTGAAATAATATACAAAAATATTTTTTAAATTTTCATTAATTATTTGAAAAATTTGATAAAACATTTTGAATAAACAATCTTATTGTTTTTCCATTTTCATTACTCAATTTTTGACAAATATCTTGAAATATTCAAAACAATTATTACATAACACTGATATTATGAATAATTATATAATAATTTTTATTTATTTTTAAGATAAATTTGAATTTCAACCAATTTAAATGGTTCCAAATCATAATATTTTGTGTAGATAAATATATTTAATAAAAATTACAACATATTGGGTAATAAATTATATTTTTTATTTTTATTTTTTTATTCATTAGTTTGTACATAGTTAATTAATTATTTGTAAAGTAACAAAACTTTTATACGTTGGTGATCAATTAAATATTAAGGTATTATCTAGAAACATAGATCTTATATCTAGGTTAATATTATAATATCTAGGTGTAGGGTGAATGAATTTTAGGATATTTATTTGTGTACAAATAAGTTTTCGACGTGTGCCAAAAGATGTTGAAATTATTAGATTTAAAATTTAATATCGTAATTAACTACATAACGTTGAAGTATTAGTCACCAAAAATATCAAGTTTTATGACAAATAAGTTATTTATAAAAATATTGGATTTATTCCTTTAATTTGAAGAAATTACATCAGATGTACAACAATATCTTGTAGAAGCTTATGGGGAAATTGCTTTAAGTAAAAGAAATTTTAGAGTGGTTTCAAAAGTTTAAAAGCCGTGAGTTTGATATAGAAACATGAATGATCAAAAATATGTTACGAATTTAGAAGCATTATTGTAGGAAAATTATTGTCAAAAAAAGCAAAAAAAACTTTCATTTACATTAAAAATTACCCAAAAAATAATTTCATATTTTTAAAATTTTCAGGAAACTGGAAAATTTGCGTTTTTTATGTATTATTATATATATATTTGTAGTTAATTATCAATAACATTAATATAAATAAAATTATAAAAGAATAAATAAAATATATATCTTTTCAATTATTTTATAAAAAAAAATACTTTCTTTATATATAATATTAATTTAGATAATATTATAATTAATTTAAAATTTGCAAGTATTACTTAACTATAATTATATATGTTTTATATCCTATTTCTAAAAGTAAAATATAAATATAAACATTTGGTAATAAATTCATCGTAAAATTTAGTTTTACTGTTATCTCATATTAAAAGAATTTATAATATCATCATACTCAGACTAACATTATCTATAATTAGATGAATTTATAGATTTATTTAAATCATATATAGAAATAAATTTATTATTCAGAAAAAGAATTTAAAAAAAAAAACATTTCAAATAAATTTTAATGTTTTTATTTTTCTTAAAAATTATCTCTTTAGGTTTGGTGAGAGATATATTAATAATGAATGAATGATTTCATTATAAATTATAGATTTCACACACAATTCGAATTATATTTTTTTCCTTTCAATTTTTACATAAATTATTTATAGACCAATAATCAGAGCTGTTTTGATTTTGTGCTGTGAATTTAACATTTATATATATATATACTATAAAGGAAAGAATTCATTTGTTTTGTATTCAAAGAAAAGAAGAAGAAAATTAATTCAATCTATATTCTTCTTTTTTTATGTTAAGATGTATTATTTTAATTAGGTATCACATGTATAGTACAAAAGGGAGACATCAGTATGACCTTGTCTATGGACCCAAAATCTAACACGCCTTCTGCCTGTCAGACAGACATTCAAGAATGTCTGGATGGTAAAGAGTATGCTTAATGGATTTATCAAAAATTAACTATTATGAAGGGGAAAGGAGATTACAACTACAGATAATTTTTATTTAGGGTTATTTCTAAGATAATAAGAATTTTTTTTAAAAATATTTTTATTCTTGTCAACGAATATATATAATTCATTATTTGATTATAATATTAATCACATAATAAATAAATAATACATTTTATTTTATATATTCTAATAGTACTTTTCGATCTTTGTAAATAATTTTTTTTTTATTATTAAATTATGTCAATCAATATATATAATTTCGGTCGTATGTGTGTGATGTCTGTAACATTATGAAGTTAGTTACAAATTGTCAAAATTATTAATTTATAAATAATTTTAATATAATATTAATCACATCATAAATAAATAATAAATTTATATTTTATATATTCTAATAGTACTTTTCGGTCTTTGTAAACAATTTTTTTTTATATTAAATTATGTCAATCCATATATATATATAATTTCCGTCGTATGTATGTGATGTCTTTAACATTATGAAGTTAGTAACAAATTGTCAAAATTATTAATTTATAAATAATAATAATAATATAATATTAATCACATCATAAATAAATAATACATTTATATTTTATATATTCTAATAGTACTTTTCGGTATTTGTAAACAATTTTTTTGTAGTAAGTAAACAATTTTTTTTTTTTTATATTAAATTATGTGAATCCTTATATATATAATTTCCGTCGTATGTATGTGATTATTGTAACATTATGAAGTTAGTAACAAATTGTCAAAATTATTAATTTGTAACTAACTTCATTATTTTTTAAATTTTGTTTTGTTATTATTAAATATTGAAAAAAAAAAAAAATTATCACGACGATTTGAATAAAATTAATAATTTTATATTCTAAGAGTTTTATGCTACCGATAGTCAGGATATAATGCCGGGAACGGCTAGTAATAATAATAATAATAATAAATATAAGTTGATCTTTTGATTTATTTTATTTTTATTTAAATAATTAGATATTAAAAGTCTCACATGGAAAATAAAACAGGTGTAGTGTTTGTTTATTTTTGTAATAAGTCCTTGAACTTCGTTCCATTAGAGGTTTTTTCTTTTTTTTTTTTTACTTTATTTATTTGTTAATGTAGGTAATATTGTTAATAGCAGGAAGGTCATTGAAGGTCATTGTTTGTTAAGGAAAAAGGTTCACCCTTTCCAAGTACTCAATGAAACCAGTTAATTTCCAAGGTCAGGTGTATTGTCTGTGGCTCTTACCTTGATTGGCAGCCATCTCGTTGATGTAGGACCTGTTGCCTGGGTTAGGGCTTGGAACTGAGTGAGAGAGGGGCCGGTGCTGGTCGGGCTCATATGACGTCTCGTCTACCCCCTCCAACGCATTCCAGGTTCAGGCCCTAGGCAACGCACACTCCACATGGCTAGTCAGTCAACAAGTGGCTCTGCGAACGTCCACACCGAAACCAACCACTCCGATTTGGCTTTTACTTCGTAATTCATCGCAAATCTTCATAGTAAGCATATATTTTTATTTTTTTTTTATTTTATTTTATTTTATTAAACTTAGTAATAATTTTCATGGCATTTTTCTTTTTTTTTCTATCCATTTTCATTCAAACACAATTTATTTTATACTTTTTATAAAAAAAAAAATACTACTACTATATATATATATATATATATACATAATAAGTATTTATTAATTTTTTTTTTATAATTTACTTTAAAAAATTGATAGATATAGATAAATATAAAAAATAATAGCAATTGATAGCAATTCACCCTATAATTAAGTAATTAATTAATTAAATATGTAATAACCAATATTTTAGTTATAATATAAAAATAAAAAATAAAATAAATATTATCAAAATTAAAAATGAATGAAAAAATTTCAAATATATGTGAGGAAAGTAAATAAATAAATAAATAAATATGCTATTATTTCTTATTATTATCTTATAAATACGTATATCGTAATATTCAATGGATTTTATATACAATTATCTACTTATTAATTTTATTTTTAAAAATTAATCTTTACAAATTTTTTTTTTTTTATAATTTATATATACTTATAATATTATATGAACTAAACGGATTTTTTTAAAAAAAATTTTTTATTAAATTTTAGAATACACAAATTTAATGTAAAAATTAATAATTTATTCTGTTTTTTTTTTTTTAAAAAAGTTTTATTAGTTATTATGAAAATAATGTATTAAATATATATATATATATATATATATATATATATATAATAATCATTTGATATTTATACAAACTAATAATTACGTTCAAATTTTTATTTTTTCAATCGAAATATAAAAAAATAGTGTTTTTTTTTATTATCACAAATATTTTTTTTTTCATCAAAATTTGAGAATTTATAATTTTTTTTTTTTTTTTTTTATAAAAATTCATGAATTTTTTTAAATATTTTAATTACAATAGTCTTTAAAAATATATATATAAAAAAAAACATTAATCGATCACTATCTAATAATTGTGAAAGTTCATTATGTATCTGATCTGGTCTTCATCAAGTAAAATTTCCACTCTCTCATTTTCAAAATAATTTATTAACCCTGTTTCAAAATCAGTCAATGGAGCATGAGCAAATTCAAAATAAGCTTCCAATATAATTTATTAATTTATTAATTTAAATATTGAATTACTTAAAATATATATATATATATAAATCAATAAAATAGTAAAATCATTTTATAGATTTTTTATTAGATGATAATTATTTGCAATTTCTATTTATAATGACACTAATGGACATACTAAAAAAAATTATAATTTATTTATTTTTCATCCAAAAGAACAATTTTTTTCAATTGAATTCAAATAATTATTCCATTATTCAACACTTTATCTTTTTCATTTATATAATTTACTTTTTTTTTATTTATTTATTATTATTAATTTATCTTTTATTGAAATAAAATATGTCTATTAAAATTTGAATATTTTTAAAATTAAGCTGGTCTAATTGAATAATAATATAACAATACTTCTTGGTATCTCTTTTCTTCATAGAGAGAGAAAAAAAACTTCCTAAAATATATCAACCGATTACTTCCTTCTTTCAATAGAGCTCTTTTCATCAATTCATTACTATTCTTTAACAGTATCTATCAAATTAACTATTTATATACACATTTTTTTTAATTTACACGTCTATTATATAATATCCACGTTTTTTATATTAATTAATTCCCTTTTGGAAATTATAAGTATTGTAGTAATTTTAACTTAAGACAATAAAAAAATTAAATTAAATTAAAAATAGATACCCTATAATAAGTAAAAAGGTATTAAAAAACTCAATGTAATTTTTATATAATTATAAACATTAAATCTTTCTAAATAGATTTAGAGTATTTATGGGCCAAAGAAGGATGAGGTCACCGGGGAATTGCAGAGACTGCATAACGAAGAATTGCATGACCTCTATGCATCTCCAGATATAGTTAGAATTATAAAATCGAGAGGGCTGCGATGGGCAGAGCACGTGGCTAGAATGGGAGAGGAAAGAATGGCGAAAAATATATTGGTTGGGAGACCGAGTGGGAAACGTCCGATTGGACGCGGTGGGTGGATATTGTGGGAAGGGAGAGGGTAGGGATTGTGGAGGGTTGTGGCCCCGGATGGGGATACTTGTAGAAGTGTGGATGCTGCTGCCATGAATTTTCGAATTCTGTTGAGTCAAAGAGATAGATAGATAAAAGTCTTTCTAAAGAGAAAAATTATTTTAAATTTCGATTTTTTTAAAATTTTGTTTCTCTATCATCTCTTTGTATTCTTAGAATAATTTAAAAATTGATCATTAAAAATTGATTTTTTATTTCTCACCAAGGGAGAAGATTAAAATTTGTGAATTATTCCTTCATATTAATGCTGAAGATATATTATAAAAAAAAATATTTTAATATCCTTTTATAGTATCTCACAGAAAATCCAAAAATTGTTTAATTAAATTTGTATAATTTTTTATAAGAAACAAGTTATAAGATTAATTGTCCATTGATTTAAAATAATATTTAATTGAATTTATATTTATATTTAAATATTAAATTTTTTGCTTAAATTAAAAAATTTAAATGTTTAATTACTATCAAATAAGAAAAATAGATTATTAAACACATTTAGATATGAAGACAAGTATAATATCAAAATTATATAATATTAATAATAATAATTATTTTAAAATTCTATTTTTCTATCCTTTTATATATGAGTAGGTTTAAAATAAATCAAAAATAACAAAATTTTGTTTAATTACCTCCATATATAAATGTATATATATATATATATATATATATAAATTTATACATTAAATCTAGTTATTTTTATTTATTTAATTTTTTTTATAAGGAACTGTGTAATCATATTATTAATTTATTATTTAATTTTTTAGAAATATTTGAATATATATGTTAATTAATAATTAATCCTCTCTCTCTTGAATTTAATAAAATAAAATTTCGAATTCGCTTCATGAGAAGGAATAGACTTTATATTTTGAGAAAATCAAAATATTTATCATTTTTAAATATTTAAATATTAAAAATTTAATTAAATTTAAGATTTTATTTTTTTATTTTAAATTTAATTATATATAAATTTCAATATTATTTAATTATTTTTATAAATAATAATAATAATAATAATAATAATAATATAAAAGAATATGATTACATTAAAAATTTTATTTAATCTCTACATTATTTTTAAAATTTATTAATGAATATTAGGACTATTAAAATGCAAAGGAAAAATAATTAAACTATTTTATCTTCTTTTGTTGTGTTCTAGGAAAATATAAGTAATATTAATTATACATTTTTAATTGGATAAAAATTGGAATTAATTAGTTAAAATTGATAATATATTCCATTAAAATACTAATATTTTTAAAAATAGATTTTATCTTAAAAAAAAATAACTGTTCAAGACATTAGCAGGTAAAATTCTTTCGTTCAAGATGAATAGAAGGGAAGACATATTGTATATTAATATATACCCTAAAATATCTACCTGTAAATCGGTATATATTTTGTTTATTCTGTCGCCTCTGAACTTTTTAAAAATACTCCAAAAGAGTTTATAACAAGCACAAAGATTTTAAAGTAAAAAAAATACATATTGTGGAATTGAATAATTACCGACCGACGATAGGAAGGGAAGGTATTATTTTCACATCAAATTTCACATGTGGAGATTTTTACATATCTCCACGAATCATGCAATTTGTTAGCAGAAAAATGTATTTTTAGCATGCTCTCTGTCCATCCGTCCATCTGTCCATTGTGTGTCGTATAGACTTGTATAGCTTGGACAGCTCAACGGATATAATTTGGTATATTTACCATTGTCGGAAAATATTTCACTTAAAATATAGTAGTAATTAATAATTGAGTAATTAAACTAAAAATAAAAACTAATAAAATATAATTTAATCATTTTAATTCGAGTTTTAAAAATATTTTTTTTTAATACTACCAATAATGTTATTTGGAAATTAATTTATTTCAAATCTCTGGCCACAGCTTATGTTTTTTGAATAATAAATTGATTTTTTTAATTTTAGCTCTTTTAGATCTTAAATTTTTCAGTTTTTATTTGAAAATAAAAATAATATAAATATTTATATTAAATTGATTTTTAAATCTTAAAAAATTATTAAAACATTTAAAAACAAATTAAAAAATTTCATATATTAAATACAAATTTTGAGTTTGGACAATTTAAATCTCTTCACCCACTGCTATTCTATTTATAATATTATTTTAATATGGTTTATATTTATAATACCATATATATATATAACTGCTCAAAATTTTATAGTTAAAATTTATAAAATATAAATTAGATATTGTTGAGAATATTTTTACTATCTCGTAAGTTTTGAGAAATGTAGCTCAACCGGAAGAGGGTCATTACTTACAACGTTTTGATTTTTTTTCCTCTAAAGTGACCGTAAAAATAAAGATATATGTTTGATAATTTTTCACATGATTAATAATTGTATAAAACTGCTATATATAGAATTTCAACTTGATTGATTCGCTGAAATTACCAGAATTCATTTTTTAACACTGCAAATCTCACGCGCCAACACGTGACGTGGTGCCATCAACAAAAAGCCAAACATGCGCTGGTTTAATATTTATTATTTATAATTTATAATTACTGAGCTGATTGTAAATAAAATAAAGGAGAAAAGAAAAATAATAATTTATAATTAATTAAATTTAATTTAAATATAATATATATATTATGTTATTTAATCCTATTCAAATTGCGAGATAGTCGAGTGGAGACACTCCAGCTAGTTTATACTAAATAACTAATAGCTAATTTTTATATATGGATAAATATATATATTTATGGAGTAAATTTAGTTTATATTTAAAGTATTTGATTAAGAATAAAAATAAATTTCGAATAAGAAAAAATCGAAATATTTCATAATATAATGTTTTATATATGAAGACCTTAGAGCGAAACAATGGTAAGCCACTTTTGTAGAAAATTGTTTTATTCTTAATTATATATATCTAAGAAATAATAGTTGCTGACTTTTTCCCTTTACTGATATTACATATTGACCAAATTTGAAATATATGCAGTAAAAACAATGTTTTCTATCTTTTTTCTAAACTTTAAACTGCAATATCTCAACATTTTGATTTTGTGGCTTACCACTGTTTCGCTCTAAGGTCTTCATATCAATATATTATATTTTTTATTTAATGTCATTTTTTATTTCTATATAGAAATATTATATTAAAATGATATATAAATAATGTAAAAGCTTGGATGGCGAAGTTCACAAATACACTGTCAGCAATTGACATCATCATTAAATGTCAGAAATTGATGATCCTTGAGATCTTAAATCGTAAAAAAATACCAAAATATTCGAATCACTTTATTTATTTACGATCGTGATTCTTTTTTCAGTATTCGCAAAGTTTGGAAAATAAACTAAAATTGTTAGATAAACTTTTAACTTGAAAATTGTAAATTTCCGTCTGAATTAAATTTCTATCTCTTACCATTCTTTATATTTATACTTGTTTTTTTGTGTATATTGCATCATTTAATATGAGGAAATTGATAATCTAATAAATAAATTTTCTGACACTGAATTTCTTTATAATTTTTTTAAAAAAAAATAAATTTATATTTAATTTAGGTTTAGTATAATAAATAAGTTATATTTATTTCAAAATTAGAATTTATTTAAAAGTTTGAATTTTTTAATAATATATTAACTCAGTGGCGGATAATGACATAAGCGGTAGAAATAAGGGCCTCATCAAAATTTATTAGGCCAAAATAATACAATACCATCTCTCTCTAATCGGTCACTGTATAAACTCATACTCTGCTTTTAAGATTCTTCTAAATAATATTACAATTAAAGTTAAAATTATTTAATGTTTTTTCTTTTGAGTATACATAATGCTCACTTTATTCTATTTAATGAACATAATACAGTCAAATTACTAAAATCAAAACCACTCTGATGAAAAGAAAAGAACCTTTTTTTCATTTGAACTTGACCAAATAAAATTTGAAGAAAAAAAAATAATTCAGATAAGCATAATGATTTCATTTAATATTAATTAAATAATGATTTCATTTCAATATCAAATAATTTTTTTTTTTAATCTTTATATATTTATAAAATGTATTTGCTTACATTCTTTTTTTTTTCATATACTTAAATATTTTTGTAATATAAATATTATATTTAAATAATTTTAAACCAATTTCTATATTCTTAGTTTTTCTGTTTTTATTATTTAATAAAAGTTGGCAACAATAAAATAATCGATCTAATTATTTATGAAATAATGATTAAATTTGAAAAAAAAATATTTATATAAAATAAGTATACATAAATAAAACAAACAAAATGATAAAATATTTAAAATTTAAGATAATCATTTTCAACTTTGACGTCAAGAGAATTTTGCAATTAACTAATTGTTTATAAAAACGAGAATATAATTATAGTAATATTATAGTATTTATTTGAAAAATGAAGTAATCAATATGAAATCAAGAGAAGACAAATTTACCTTTTAAAAGCCAAATGGCAAATGCCAACTTTATCCAGAGTTATTTTACAGAGTTAATAAATATTATATATATAAACATTTTTTATTATTTAAATTTTGAATTTATATACAAGTTTGAAAATGAATTTAAATGAAATTATTCGAACTTAATGAGTGTTTAAAAAAAAATTTCTCATTTTCTTAAACTTTCTAATGAAATACAATTTAACTAATAAATCTTTAATCTTAAATTGAATTTCTTAAATAAGAGCCCATCAATTAAAAAATAAATAAATATTATAAAATTAAATTAAATTTATTAAAAAAAGTATTATTTTTTTAATTTTCTACGTATTTTTATAAATACATCTATAAATGACCTTCTGAGCAGTCTCAATTATTTTTATATTTTTTAATAATAATAAAAAATGATTGAAAATTATATTCATTCTAGTATTATCATACATATATATCAGAGGTCTCATGTTAAGTTTCTGGATTTAAGGATGAAAAGACTACTTATTCAATTTTGAAAAAAATTTAAAAATTTAAATAATTAATGAAAAAAAATTTGAAAAATATAAAAATTTATTGAATACCAAAAGCCTTTAGAAAATATTTATTTTTGTTTTTAATAATTTTTTATTCCAAGAAATTATATCTTAGTGGATTATAAGAGATTTAATTATCTGGGAGGATAGACAAATCTAGTAACAGATAACTATTTTTATTATTATTTCAAGGTTATAAGGTTCTAGGTTCTAGGTTCTAATTGCAAGTCCACTTATGATGCACTTTATTCTTGAGGTTTTTTTCATTTTTATTATATTTTCAAAATTGTTAATTTTATTTAAATTTTATGAGATTTGAAATCACATCTTCTAGTATCGAATTGTTGGACTATGCCATTTGAGCTACGATTGATTTTTTTTTTATAATTATAAGATCTCTTCAGGGAAGGTTGACAAGACAACTATCAAAGAGCTAGATTTTAAATAAAGAAAGAATGAAGATTTATGTAGACTAATGTCAGCTAAAATGGAGTCTTTTTTTATACTCTCATATTTATCTTCTCTTTTTTTTCCTAATCTTCCGATTTCCCCTTAAATAATTTTATATTATACATTACAATATAAATTATTTCACTAATTTTTATTGACATATTAAATGTTCGAATAGAATATTATCTGCATATTATCTATTCATTTCTTATGTTTTTTAAAGATTTAATAGATAATTCAATTGAAAGTATTTACATAAATAAATTTATACATATATTTATATATAGTATTATGTATATATAGTTGATATAGTATACACCTGATAATTATAAATTAAAAATCATAAAACCGGTTTATAAAGAAATTATCGGGGGACAACCGAAGGAAAAAAATCAAGACACACTTTGAATAAAATTAAATAATATCAAATATATAATTAATATTTTTTTTCACATAATTATAAATTTAATACTTTCTAAAATATAACCCTTCAACTCTCTAAACAAATTGATTACTATTAATCAATCATTTTTAAAATATTTATTTTCAATATCATTTTAATTTAATATTAAAAAATAATATATACGATACACACATAAATTGAATAATTTTGATAGGATAAAGTAGAATATATACTATTTAGAACAAATCAATTAACTCTGAAAAAAATTAATTGGTTAATTTTTGTAATTAAAAAAAAATGAATTTTTTTTTATTTTTTTATAATAAACAATTAAAATATTTAAAGTAGTTAGTAATATATTTATATAATACTAGTAAAAAAAACCTTCATAACTCTGCACCTACATACATACAAAACTCATTTTATTTCTTTTTTTATTTAAACTGAATTATTTATTATTTTAACGAGAGAAGTGGGTTGCCAATTTTAATTGGCACCTACCACCCACCTCTGATTGACTGAATGACAAGTCCGAGATTCAATCGACCGGATACATATTCCCAAATAAACAAAATTTAGGGTACGAATAATTAATTTTTATAATTATATAATTATACAATTTTCATATTATTTTTTTCAAATTTTTAAAAAATATTTTAATATATATAGTTGGGGCCTAGAAATAGGAAACCGGATATTTTAGTTTTATTTTATATTTCAAATAATAATAATCTGAATTGATTAAATCATACTTTACTAAGAAGATATTATAGAGTTATTTATAAAAAAAAATCAATTTAGATTATATTTAGATATTTAGATAAATATTTATAGAAAAAATATTATCACCTATATCTAGAAAAATTATCATCTATCTTATTAAAATATATTTTCCTTAACATTTGTAAATAATAATCATTTTGTAATATTATCTCTATTTCTTCGTATTTCTAGCTGAATCATAAATCTAAATTAAGCTGAATAAGATTTTTTAGAAACTATGGTCTTGAAACACAATGCATAAAAAAATATTATACTATCTCTTTTACGTTAAAAAACTCGAAAGCAACTACTTTCCTCCAACGGTCTCTATAAGTATCCAACACCACGTCCATAGTTTACCATCAAGTCATTTCCCAATTGGTCTTTCTATAAATAAGTTTCTTGCTAATCTTTTCTCAACTATTCTAGTCGCACATCGTAGCCTAGATTTTATAAACCTAAGTTTGAAGATGCATAGAGATCATATAATTCCTCGTTATGAAGTCTCTGTCATTCCCCTGTAATTTAATTCTTTTTTACCTATAAATGCTACGAAGAATCCTATTTTTTCTGAATCTATTCTCGTATTCCAAAGATATAGTGCACGGACGGCTCACACCCATAAAATAAGTTGTTCAATAAGTTCGCGGAATGGAAATGAAGAAACCAATTTTTATTTGTAAAAATGACGTTATTTTTCAGCATAGTTTCCCTCAATACACTTATTCCAACGGCCTTCTTTTATGGATCCCTTGCAGCTCTGCAAAATATCCCTCCACGGTAGTTATTACCTCTTCGTTTTAAGAAAATCGTTTTCCACGGAGATATTGTTTGAGGTGTGGAAAAAGCCAGACGTCGGCGGGAGCTAAATCTGGCGAATAGACAGAATGTTGCAACAATTCGTACTTCAATTCAGTTATTTTAGCAATGGTTTTTGCACATAGTTTTTTGAAACCCAAATTAACACTCAAAATATTGCTCACTGTGCCCAATGAAATGCCTAAAGCCTCTGTTAAATCTCTTTCAGTCAATTGACAGTCTTCCAATACCGTATCTTGTATTTTTCGTCGATATTGGCGAATAGATGACGCTCCGCCAGTTTATTGAACAACCTAGTAATAAAACCGGAAATTTTTTTTTTTTTTTTATATTAATATTGAAGACCTTGTATTATAATTTTGAGTTTACTTCAAATATTTTAGTAATTATAATCCTAGATAAATTAAGTATTATTTAATGAATTATTGTACAATTGAATAAATATGGAGCCACTCTCGCCTTGGATCTAGGCAACCATTATATTCAACTAACACCTTCACAAACTGTCCCTCTGATCTTTTCATAGTCATAAAGTTATAAAACTATCAATCATTTAAAATTAAATCGTTATTAAAAATGAATTCCTTTAATTTTAATTCAGATATTAATTAAATAAATTTCAAAGTTTTAATCATAAAAAACATCATAGATCAGTTTTTGAAATTTCTCTGTTCATTTTATATAGTTTTAATTTGAATTTAAAGTTGAACTTGGAGCATAATTTCGGAAATTCCCATTTCCTATTGCCTAAATGTTATTCGAATTTATTTTGTATTTATATATATATATAAATGTATTTTTTTTTGTAAAGGTATGTCTGCTGAGGAGTCGACGTCATCCTTGGTGGCGTCCTCGAGTGATGGTGCTTCATCCTCCATCGATTCAACCTCATTAAGTGGATTAACTCACGAGTGTGGACTTTTTGGATGTGTAGCTTCTGGTGAATGGCCAACACAAATCGATGTCCCCCAAGTAATTTGTTTGGGTCTAGTCGCTCTTCAACATAGGTAAATTATGTTAATATTCAAATTATTTTTTTTAATAAATTCCAATATCTCAATTCAAATTGATTAATCGATTAATTTTAATTGATCCTATAATTTAAAATTAAATAAAAACAAATTTTTTTCATTTAATTTTTCTATTTGTATTTTATATCAAACAGATAGAATTAAAATTCAATAAAATATTACCTATACGCGAGAAGTATATTATAAATACTTATTAAATATAAATATAAAAGAAAAAACATTAACAACAAAAAAAACATCATAAAATAATTTTACATAGCATTAAAGGATTAATCTAGTGTGAAAATACAAAAAAAAAAAAAAAAAAAAAATCGGCCTCACATTCTTTATAATTAATATTACTGATGTTTTTCAGAGGGCAAGAAAGTGCAGGAATTGTAACCAGCGATGGAAATTTGTCAAAAGGTTTCCATGTTCATAAAGGAATGGGAATGATTAATAACGTGTTCAATGATGATAGTATGAAAAAATTAAAAGGTTTGTGAAAAATAATTTATTTATTTATTTATTTTTCCTAATTAATTTAGTATTTTGATTATTTATAAGATACAAGAAATATGCACTATTTTACTGATTATTTTGTCATTTAAGTCGCAACAGAATAAAAAAATAACCAATTTCACTATTATTTTAGGAAATTTGGGAATCGGTCACACACGATATTCCACTTCGGCCGCTTCCGAGGAAGTCAATTGCCAACCTTTCGTTGTTCATTCTGCTTATGGCTCCCTCGCTGTAGCACATAATGGAGAGCTTGTTAATTGCGATTCCTTACGGAAACAGGTAAAAACATCTGGGAATGCGCAAGCTAGCATTGCCAAAACGAACTTAAGTTCGGATTTAAATTAATTTTTATTTATTAGTGTTATAAATAAAAATATTAATAAAATTTTTTTTATGTTCACTGGAATCGATGATTGTCACGAATAAATATAAATGACGTCACTATAATAATAAATATTAAACTTTGGACGCCATTTTGACCATGTTCCCGAGGGGGTATCAAAAAATGAAAGGCACTTTACACTACTACTTTACGATGCTCTTTCCGAATCTGAAGTCAGAATTTCAAAATTTTGAGTTTGATGTCGGACAGAACGACAGACTGAACGATTTTATAAACTCACTTAAGTTCGTTGAAAATCAATTGAATTGTTTATTTATTTATTTGTTTTTTATTTACGTAAATCATATCTTTGTTTAGATTCGGGGCAAAATTCTTAGAAATATTTGTGCCACTCAGAAGCCAAACCAATTAACTCGTATTTTTAAAATTATCCTAGTAATGTAATATAATGTAATGTAATGTAATCTGCAATATATGAAGTGAATAATGAACTTAATTGCAATGTGGTAAAGCCAAAATGAGATATTGAAAATATCAATAGAACTATACCACAATGAGTAGCTACTACATTACTATTCTATAGTTAAATAAAAAATTATATTTCTAATAAAAACAAATTTAATTCTATTAGAAAGTTAAAAAAAAAGAAAAAAGAATAGTTAAAGCATCAAGCTTTAACACAATGCAATATACATTTTTCTGTAATCAATAAACCTGACCTACATGCTGTGAACTTTAGGCTTAATTTTCGCAGTTTCTTTAAATGTGGAGTGGAGTTTGGCTTCGGGGTCGGAAAAAAAAGAAAGGGGATTGATGGAAATTTCTTAAGTAGGAATTGAATGATCTCAAAGTTAGGATCATCAAATCGAGAAGGTTGTCTTGGGAGGAACACTCAAATGGATGAGTAATGGTGATGAAAAAAAAAAGTTTGGATAATGAGAAACCAATTGAGAAAAGGCTAGACAATATAAGATGGTGGAATTAAGAATAGATATGAATGGGACAATTGAAAGTTGTGATTACTGTGACTAGTATTTTTGTGATCTTTATTTAGCTCAGATTTATTTTATTTAAATTTTATTATTATATTTTTGTTTTTTGTTGTTTTGATTTTAGGTATTAGCACGTGGAGTAGGACTTTCAACTCATTCCGATTCTGAATTAATTACTCAGGCATTATGTATGAATCCACCAAAAGCAGAAACAAATGGACCCAATTGGCCAGCAAGAATTAAAAATTTAATGGAATTAGCTCCTATGAGCTACTCGTTAGCAATAATGTTAAAAGATCGAATTTATGGCGTTCGTGATCCTTATGGAAATCGTCCACTCTGTATAGGAAAAATTGTACCAATTCAACTTAAAGATGGTAAATCATTTATATTTATACTATATTTATAACAAAATTATTTCATACGTAATTAAATGTTATAGAATGGAGATACTGGTTCAAAACACACCATATTTATAAAAATTCGAGTTTAGTCAATAAAATTAATAAAACATTTGTAGTAAATGCATACTAATTCTGATTCTAATTTATGTTTAGGTATTAAGTCATTGAAAAGTAATTCTCAAAATGAAGAACAACCTGAAGGATGGGTGATCTCATCTGAATCTTGTGGATTTTTATCCATTGGTGCACGTTATGTTCGTGAAGTTTTACCCGGTGAAATTGTAGAAATAACTAAAGACGGTGTTCGATCAATTGCTATTGTTGATCGACCTGACACTAAAGCTCAAGCATTCTGTATCTTTGAATATGTATATTTTGCTCGAAGCGATAGTATTTTTGAAGGTAATTGTTTATTTTTTTAATAAAATAACTAATATATTTAAAAATTATTTGCAATTTACAATAGATACATGATGAATGAATGTTCTTTTAGGTCAAATGGTATATAGTGTACGTATGCAATGTGGCCGAGTACTTGCCCGTGAAACTTTTGTCGATGCTGATATTGTAAGTTCTGTGCCGGAATCTGGCACAGCTGCTGCCCATGGATTTAGTCAAGAGGTGATTTATTTCTTATTAATATTTATTATATACCAATATTATGTTGAAAGTTAATCTAAAGATTTTTAATTTATTAAAACAAAAACGGAAAAAATTGAAAAAAATAAATAATAAAATCAATAGGTCAAAAATAAGTTAAAACAAACAGTTTCGATATAAATTTTATTAAACTTTATGATCAATAGGGCAAAGGAAAGTTATTAAATGTATTATTCTTTTAAAATTTTTTCAGTTTTTTTAATAAATTAAAAATTGTTAAAAATTTTTAGATTAACTTTCCAAATAGATACAATGTTTCAACGAGACCTGTCTGTCCTATCTTTAATTCTATTTACTTATATTATACTAATTTTTCACCTGGAATCAGAGGCGGATTATCCGTAAGGCAAACTAGGCACGTGCCTAGGGGCGTGTAGTTACAAGGGGCGCTCGAGCTCAGAATTTTTAAAATTTATAGTATTATGATGGGCATTTATGGCCGATACAGGGGCGCCGATAAAGTGATTGCCTAGGGCGCTCTGGACCTTTAATCCGCCACTGCCTGGAATTAATAATAATTATAAATTATCACCCAAAGTTGTAAAAAATTTTAATTAATATTTAAATTATTTATCAATTCGGCCGTATCTTCTTAATAAAACAATTATTTTTTCGGTTGTATTATATGGTTGTATGGTTTATAACAGTGATTCTCAACCAGTGTGCCGCGAGATTTTCAAATTTTACAAATGTAAAGAGGCTCTTAAACATTTCCAACTTTTTTTCAATTTTTTTAAATTGGATCTAAAAAAAGGTCAAATGTTTTTGGAATTTAAATATTCATATATAATTATAATTAATAATAATAAACGAAACATTAACTAAAATTTTATATTTATCTAAATAAAATTCTCTTAGAAAAAATTTTAAAATTTAAAAATTTTATTTGAAATATTAAAATAAAATTAAAAATATTTATTGATTCTGGTCTGTTAGTTATGCAATTGATAATAAATATTGTTAATGAAGATAATTTTATTCTGAGATTGCTAAAGTTATCTTTTATATATAAATATAATATAAGGAAACTAAATTTGTTTAATTATAATTATCTTAGTAAAGTATAATTTTTGATTAATTGTATGATATAATATCTGTATAATAATTAAATATTATATGTTTTTCTTTCAGTCTAAAATTCCATTCGCTGAAGTTCTTTGTAAGAATCGATACGTTGGACGGACATTTATTCAACCAAGTACCAGACTTCGTCAATTGGGTGTTGCAAAAAAATTTGGAGCATTATTAGAAAATGTTGCAAATAAACGTTTAATTTTAATCGATGACTCAATTGTACGTGGAAATACTATCGGACCTATAATCCGTCTTTTACGGGATGCAGGAGCCAAAGAGGTATGATTAATTAATTAATTATTTATGGATATTAATGAATACCTAATCAATTTTTTTTTTATTTGTTATTAACTATTAATAATGTCATATTTCAAATATAAATTTATGGATTTATTGTTTGTATGTATATATATATTATTTACATTATATAGGTTCATGTTCGAGTGGCATCTCCCCCTCTTCTTCATCCATGTTACATGGGAATTAATATTCCAACAAGTGAGGAGCTCATAGCAACTCGACTCAATCCATCACAGCTTGCCAAACATGTTGGTATGTATATATATATATTGAATTAATTATTATAAAATCAATTTTAATTATATATTTATAATTTTCATAATTTTTACTATCTCGTAAGAGATAATATTGCGATCACGAAAATTTTCGATGTTGAGATTTTGATGTTTTTATACGTTTTAAAGGTTCCTGAATCATTTTCACTAAGGTTAAGAAAAATGTGTGTGTGTGTGTGTGTGTGTGTGTGTGTGTAACCAAGATTACGCAAAAACGGTTTGAGCTAGAATGATGAAATTTGGTAGATGAGCATTATTCAAAATTCTTAGTTTTCTATCAACTTTTGAGAAATGTAGCTCAACCGGAAGAGGGTCATTACCTACAACGTTTTGATTTTTTTCCTCTAAAGTGCCCGTAAAAATAAAGATATATGTTTGATAATTTTTCACATGATTAATAATTGTATAAAACTGCTATATATAGAATTTCAGCTTGATTGATTCGCTGAAATTACCAGAATAGATTTTTTAACACTGCAACGCGCCAACACGTGACGTGGTGCCATCAACAAAAAGCCAAACATGTGCTGGTTTAATATTTATTATTTATAATTTATAATTAATTAAATTTAATTTAAATATAATATATTATGTTATTTATTCCAATTCAAATTTGCGAGATAGTCGAGTGGAGACACTCCAGCTAATTTTTTAATAAATTACCTGATAAATTAAGTAAACAAAACAAAGATCCCTTTTTTTTTTATTAATATATAATTGCGAAAACAATCGGAAAGATAAACATTATATTTTTTTAGATTTTATAATTTTATATTATTGCTAATATAATTCAAGAGTTATTTGAAAATAATAAAAAATACTTATTTTAACATAAAATTAATTTATTTATAAATTTATTAATTTTTTTTAGTTTATTGTAATCTAAGCCCATTTAAGCAATACCACAGACATCTTTTATTTTATTATCTTTTTATTTAAAATTTAATACTTAATTTATTATTTTTAAATTTTTCTAACTTTATGAGATTTTAACTTGAACTACGTTTAGATATTATGAATAATTTATTTAATACTATAATGTTCGTGAGTTCGTGTTTTATATTAGGATTATTTATGATGAATGAGTTAGTATAAGAAAATAATTTCTTAACTTTGGTACCACACAAATTTTTTTTTTTAAATGTGAATTGGAGAATTAGTTAATTTAATTATAGTCCGGGAGCTAAGAGTTGGTGCACGAGCCGACCCCCACCTTCGGCCAATCAGTTCCCGCGCTTGCCCCCACCACTCCTACAAAGCTACACCGCGCAACTCTGTTGCGCCTAACAAATTTTTTATATTTTAGTTTTAGAGAGTAGAAGAGGGGAAATCACTCTAAAAGGGGGTACCCCCGCCTCTCCTGGTCGCCACCCCTCACGCACCAACTCTTAGCTCCCGGACTATAGTTATCTATCTATTCATAAAATTTATCTTTTTTTAACATTTTTTAACATTACAACACCATTACATATTGAAGCAATCTCTAAATATTCTTTATTTCTTGTCTGAATGCAACAGGTGCTGATAGTCTTGCCTATTTATCAGTCAAAGGATTGGAACAAGCTGTACGTCACGGCATCCGGCCACCATATAAGACCTCATCACTTGGTCATTGTATGGCTTGTCTTACAGGTGAATACCCCGAGAAGCCTCAACTCGAATGGTGATCAATCAACAATACTTTTGTCTCTTTATTGTTGCCTACGTTACGTTTCTTATTTGTTCAAATATCACATTATTTCATTCCTGGATTAAAGAGATAATCAAATTAATATATGATCAAAATTTTATTAAATATATATTTTTTTTATAGAAATAGATTATTTTTTTTAAAATATATATAAAATATGAATGATCACAGTGAAAAATAAGTAAATCGACATACTTAATTAATTATTCTCTATATGACCTTCCATATGTGTAATAATAATATATACCAAAATATAGAAAATCATGTTTTAATTTTGAATCTCTTAATCAGTGACATTTTACGATTTAAAATAAATTCTCATTGTATATAGATTTTTTGATACATATTTATATATATATATATATATATATAATATTTAGCCTAGATTTATTTTAAATTTCTATTTTATATATAAATATTATTGTATATTAAATTTAATTCATGTAAAATGTGGATAAAATGAAATAAAATTATTTATTTACTAATTCTCCAATTTTTATTTTTTTTATTTCTATTAATTATGATATAAATTTTAAGAGAATGATATGTATTACAGTATATATATATATGGTAATATATAATAAAGAATTTTGCTAAATTGGAGAATAAAGGACATTTGGTCATGGAACATGTGGTCTGCACGTGTACAGAGACCCATCCAATTATCCAAGGTGGGGGAAGGAATGAAGTTTTCATTATCCGTGAAAAAGAATGTTTGAGTCAGTCTTGATCAAGAATTGGAGAAGGAGACAACAAATCCCTTGCAGGAGTGGACATCCCGGCCAAACCCCTTTTTGAGGAATGCCGCTGCCCACGAGATGTTCCAGATAAATCCGCAGGACGACACTCAAGACTCAAGTCTCCAAAGAATTCTCCTTTCCTTCCTTTTAAATAACAGATAAGTGGTCGACCCTTGGTTACTAATTAAAATTTGCAATTGCTTAATATAAATTACATCTCATTTAATTTATATTTCTATTTATGACGGTACCATATTAATTCTATAATTTCTTGTTATCTATTTTTGTAATATCAATTCTTTTAGTTTATTAAATACATAATTTTAGTTTAATTTTATATATGCATTTTTAATTTTATCATTTCCCTTATCAACCTTCGCGTATTCAATACCCTTTTATTATTCTAAATTTAACCAGTGTGCTACCAATTATTTAATCTTATTTTCAACCAATTTTTCTCATAAAACAGCATACCTAAGTAATCCAATATACGACAATATATATATATATATATGTAGGATGTGATAAAACAGATTGTTTTTAAGCAGTTTTATCTCCCATATTATTGAAATTATTGATACATACTACCAATTATTAAAATAGATTATAATTTGAAAATAACATACTTCTAAATTACCTTCTTATTTAAAAAAAAAGTTAGATTTTTGGGAAAATGGTAATATGGGAATAAGAATTTTTTGAGGAAAAAAAGCAAAAATGAAATTATTAATAACGAAAAATAAACTATAATATCATCGTCGCAGTGAGTCGTGAAATTTTTCTGAACACTATTTTGTGGCATCATTAGAAAATATATTAATTCAATTAATAAGATATTATTATTTAGATATTTATGATATAAATTTTTTTTTTGAAATAATCAATGATAATATGAAAATTAAAACTAAAGAATTCAATAAAAATCTTTGAATATTTTACAATTAAAAAAATAAACTCTATAAATAAAAAATTAACAATTGATAATACTTTAATACTCAAAGAAAAGGAATGACATTCCTTGAAATTCTTCTACTAACAAGTTCCAATTTTCATATACAAACTGAACATGAGCAACTTTTTACTATCTCGCCAAAGATAGTATTGCGAATACGAAAATTTTCTATATCGAGATTTTGATGTTTTTATACGTTTTGAAGGTCCCTGAGTCATTTTTACTAAGGTTGAGAAAAATGTCTGCGTGTGTATGTATGTATATGTGTATGGGTGTATGTAGACAAGATTACACAAAAACGGTTTGAGCTAAAATAATGAAATTTGTTACATGGGCATTATTCAAAATTTGTAGTTTTCTATCAAATTTGGAGAAATTAAGCTCATCTTGAAGAGGGTCATTACCTACCACGTTTTCATTTTTTTTCCTCGAAACTGACCATAAAATTAATTAGATATATGTTTGATAGTTTTTCACATGATTAATAAGTTGACCTGAGGCCAGGTCCGAACCGACCGACGGTTTGAAGTAAATTAATTTCGAGCTACAGAAACAATTTCAAATAATTTAAATGTATCTATTAATGCAATAAAAAACAGATATGGATATAACATAAATATTTTTAATTTTATTATATTTATAATATATAAGTAGTAGCTGGATGTGACGTCATGAATGGCTGGATGACGTCATATAATTTTAAGTTAAGAAAAAAATAATAGAAAATGATTTTTCCCGAGGATAAAACCAATATAAAAAAATCTCCTCATGTGAAATTTGGTGTGAAAATAACCCTTCCCTTCCTATCGTCGATCGCTAATACTACCACTTCCGGTTTCCGGATATACACCAAAAGTTGATCAATTCATCCCACTGATGCATTAAGTAAATATACCAAATTTCATCAAAATCGGTTTAGCCGTTCAGGCTGTACACATCTATACGGACGGACGGACAGTCGGACGGACAGACATCATGCTAAAAATACTTTTTACCGACCGACGATAGTAAGGGAGGTATTGTTTTCACACCAAATTTCACATGTGGAGATTTTTACATATCTCCACGAATCATGCATTTTCTAAACAGAAAAAAGTATTTTTAGCATGATGTCTGTCCGTCTGTCCGTCCGTCCGTCTGTCCGTCCGTATAGATGTGTACAGCCTGAACGGCTCAACCGATTTTGATGAAATTTGGTATATTTACTTAATGCATCAGTGGGATGAATTGATCAACTTTTGGTGCAATTCCGGAAACCGGAAGTGGTAGTATTAGCGATCGACGATAGGAAGGAAAGGGTTATTTTCACACCAAAGGAGATTTTTTTATATATCACCACGAATCATGTATTTTGTATTGGTTTTATCCTCGAAAAAAATCATATTTATTAGTTTTTTCTTGATTTAAAATTATATGACGTCATCCAGCCATGCATGACGTCACAGCCTGGTCTTGCATATATATTATAAATAAAATAAAATTAAAAATGTTTATATTTATTATTTATGTATCCATATCTGTTTTTTATTACATTAATAGATATATGAAAATTATTTGAAATTGTTTCTGTAGCTGGAAATTAATTTATTTCAAACCGTCGGTCGGTTCGGACCTGGCCACAGGTCAACTTATTTCTGTTTAGAAAATGCATGATTCGTGGAGATATGTAAAAATCTCCACATGTGAAATTTGGTGTGAAAACAATACCTCCCTTACTATCGTCGATCGGTAAAAATTATACATTAAGTTAATTTTTTAAATAAGCTTAACTATATTTTATTTCTTTCCAAATATGATTTATCAGTACAATGATAAGAAAAAAATTTGATAATTTATTAACATTAAATTATTATTGAGTATAGATATATTCGATTACAATATATTTATGTTCATATGAAATAATTTCCATAATAAAAAAAAATTAAATATTTTTATATTTGGTAAGTTAAGAAGAAATAATAATGAAAAAGAGTTATATTTTTACAATATATATGATTTTATTGTGATGTTTGCATTTTAATTTTAAATTGAGTAATTATAATAATAATTAATTCTACCTATATAGTAAAATATTTAAAATATATCAAAGTTTAAATTATGTAATTGTATATTTCAAAATGAAAATAAAAAGTTAAAGAAAATAATCGCGATATTCAATTATTTTTTTTATTATTAATTAAATTAAAAAAAAACAATTGAATATTTAATAGGGCCTCCTCCTTCCCCATAAATTAGCCCTTCCAAGCCTCGCCTTCCGAAATTTAGAAAAAGTAATAATAAAGAAAGTTTGCCTTAAAAAAAAGATTAAAAAAAATAAGGCGTTTGGTCTGTAGCCTCTTTGAATCAGCTGAGAGTGCATTTGATTTTTTGGATTTCGAAATGAAATCGCGACATTCGGGGCAACCTGAAATAAAACCTACCTAGTAAGGGAGTGCATAGCCTCCATCAATAGGCATGGAAGGCCCATGCTAATCGAAAAAGCCCTGCGCTCAAAAGGTAACCAACAATTTGTTCCTGTTCAGGCTAATCCCATTTCGGAACTGTGCTGAATTACCTTCCCGAATACCCGTTCATCCAATCCACCTCAAATACACTCTCAGTAATACAAAATGGCACAATTCAGACCTGACATGCAATTCATGCAATCCATCCCTTAAATAATAGCATGGCATTTGTTTTATCCACCCACATTTTATTTATTTATTAATTCTAATCTAATCTATGAATTAGTATGATGAGAACATGCATGGATGTAGGAGGCAACCACCTGAAAATTCCTAACAACAATATATATACCACCCACCCTCCCAGTAACGCATCGAAACCTACTAATTCTAAAAATACTTTTGTATCTTCTGCCTCCTTTATCAATGCTTCTTCTTGAAAGATGTACTCTGAAATTCCCTAATCTCCCTAAATTCTGTCATATAATTTAATATATTTCTCTATAATCTCCTAATGAATATTATCAAAAGCAAAAAATCATTGTAATTTAATTCTACTTTCTATATTATATTAAACTTTACTTTAAATATTATATTTACATTTTCTATTTTAAACTGCG
Organism: Labia minor; assembly: GCA_963082975.1. Lineage (NCBI taxonomy): Eukaryota > Metazoa > Arthropoda > Insecta > Dermaptera > Spongiphoridae > Labia > Labia minor. Next base: position 28,081,686 of record OY720350.1, on the reverse strand, counting down.
CCATGCTAAATAAATTACGATTATTACTTACATTTGGAGAGCTGTATTTCAATCATTTCATCGTCATGAAGGATGGAGAAGATAATCAAGAATTCAAATCAACATTCAGTAGCAGGAACGAAGATTGAAACATGAAATAGAAGAAGAAAAATAACTTATTAGTTTATAATCAATAAAATTAAATTGAATTAAATATAAAATTAATAATAAATACTGACCTCGGAGTTAATAAAGGGTTGATATTTCTCGCAGATTAAACTCGAAGAACAGCTCGTAGACTTGAATTGATGTCCATCACTCTCGCCTCGATAAAGAAAAAAATAATTAAGATTAGATATTTATATTATATACAGGAAATAAAAAAATAAGATATAAATAAATAAATAATATTAATAGGATTAAAAAAGTGTATAGATTTTTAAAAATATTATCTTATTTCTGTAATATTAAAATACTAAAATTATTTTACATCCTCTATAGAACCATGATTATAATAAGTTATAATACGCATTTAATAGACATATAATAAAAATAGCTTAGAAAACATCAGAAAACTAATTATGATTATATTATTAATTTCACGAAGATTTTATTCTGTTTAATTGATATATAGGTAATAGAAATATTATTCATTTTTCAAATAATAATATGAAATTGACAAAACAATATTCATATGAGATTTGAAAGGAACGGTGTGAGCGATAATGAGATTAGAAAGAATATATAGAATATTTAAAATTATATATTCCTATATGAATATAAGAAATTTATATTTTTTTGATTTATAATTATATTATATGAATTTTGAAAATAATCAGCACATCTTCATATTTTTTAAATAAATAAGTTTTAATAGGATTAATATATATATATTGAAATTTAAAAAATATTTCAATAAATATATTTAAAGAAAAATAAAATTTTGTATATGATTTTTTAATTTTTAAATAATTTTAATTTAACTTTTAATAAAATTTAATTAATGAGATCTGATAGAATATTTAAGATTAATTCTTTTCAAAGATTGGAATGAAAAATTTATAAATTTATTTGGGTATATGAATAAAAAATGATAAAAATGCACTTGATAAAATTTAATTTTTATTGAAATATTTTTTTTTTTTTAAAGTTCACTAATTAATAAAAATAAATAATAAAATTACAATTAATTCTTGATTAGAGACTGATTAAGGGATGATTTCAGTGGAGAGGCCGCTTAGGATGCTCTGTGGCTTAGGGTCTTACACGCAGCAAGGAAGGGGAACTGAGGGGAACTGAATCGTTCGAGTCAGCCGGCCGGCAGAAGGTAAGCCAGGCGCTGGAGGGGCATGGAGAGGGGCGAGCGGGGAGTGCAGAGGTGAGCGCTCTACTGCAAATTATTTCAAATAAAATACATATTAAAATAAAATAAAATAAACAAATATTAATTTTTAAAATTAGTGGTGTTTTAGAATACATCTTAAATCGAATCAATAAGTTTAATTCTATTAATTCTATTAAATCACTAAGCTTAATTTTATTCAAAGATTATAATGAAAATTTAAAAAAAAAAAATTATAAATATATCAGTAAGAAGTTCATTAGTGAAATTATCATATTTTGAAAAAAAACAAGGAGGTGGCGTATTAATGTAAATGGTTCAATTTAAATTTAAAATTGTTTGCCGAATCTGATATAATTTTAATTTAATGTAAATATATTTCATAAAAAAGAGGGTAAATGGTAAGAATTGTTCTTATCTTGGTTGGGATACGGTATAGCAAGTCTACATGTCATTTCCAAGATATCGATGAGTTATGCTTTTCTTTGCTGTGTTCTTAGCAAATTACGTTAAACAATACTTTTCTAGTATGAATTTCTATTTTAATTTTAAAAAAAATGTAGTAAGTAATACATTAGTTACATACCCAATTAACATTTTATATATCTCAACCTTCTTTGGTTCCAGTATATTTTTCAGTTGGAGGAACTATTTCCAAAATAATTTTTTATATATGCAAATTAATTCATAAATCTAGTCCACTTTTTTCTAAATTTTTTCAATTTGGTTCTTAAAAAAATAAGTTGACCTGTGGCCAGGTCCGAACCGACGGTTTGAAATAAATTAATTTCCAGCTACAGAAACAATTTCAAATAATTTTAATATATCTATTAATGTAATTAAAGACAGATATGGATATAACATAATTATTTTTAATTTTATTTTATTTATAATATTTAAGACCAGGCTGTGACGTCATGAATGGCTGGATGACGTCATATAATTTTAAATTAAGGAAAAACTAATAAAGATGATTTTTCTCGAGAATAAAACCACCACAAAGTGCATGATTCGTAATAACCCTTCCCTTCCTATCGCCGATCGCTAATACTACCACTTACGGTTTCCAGATTTGCACCAAAAGTTGCCGGCCAAGTTCCAGCAAGCCGCGCGCATGCCGTAAGTATATTTACACGAATGGTTTGGAGTCACTTTTGACCCCCCTGTATCTCAGTGCCTATTGCAAGTACAGAGATCAAATTTTATCTACTTAGTTATATACTAGAACTAAAGCAGTATGCCAAATTTCATAGTTATAGCTGCAGTAGATCCTGAAATATGACCCTGTGAAAATAGCTTATTTTAGCACTGAAGCACTCATTGGTCAACAAAATTCTTAAGGTATTTCCAATTGTCCTAGCGCTATGAAATTTGGCATACAGGTCGTGTGTTATATGTAGGTTAACAAAAAATTAAGAAATTTAAGAAATCGGTCAAGCTTGAGTTGTTATAATCGAATATCAATGCGATTTTAACGAATTCAAACGAATTCAATGATTTTGTCAGAAACTAATCAAGCTAGGACTTCGAAATTTGGTACACCGATATTATTCATAGTTTGTAGATTTCTATCAAAATTTCGTCAAAATCGGTTAACCGGAAGTGGTACTTTACCTACACTGGTTGCGTTTACCTTTCAAGTAAAGTACCAGTTTGCTTCGAGATATTTGCTTCCTATTTTGTATATAGATTTAAATATATGAAAAAAATTCAGATACCAAATTTCATCATGATCTGACTACCGGAAGTGACATTTTACCTATACAAGTAGCGTTAGGTGTAGATTATAAATATATTTAATATAGTGTTAAACCATTTTACTTTATAATTTAAATTAATTAGTTTGTTTATTTTTATTGTTATTAAAACATAATAATAATAACCTAATTACCTATTTATATATGGGAAAGTTTCATATTTTGTTTATAGATTTAAAAATATGAAAAAAATTCAGATACCAAATTTCATCATGATCTGACTACTGGAAGTGACATTTTACCTATACAAGTAGCGTTAGGTGTAGATTATAAATTTCTTAAAAAAAAGTATTGAAATCTAATCAAAAACATACCTGATAAAAAGGGGGCCAAGTTCCTATCGGCTATTTGTTTGCCTAAAAAAGGGTTCAAATCCATCCCAATGCCAAGTTTAGCTGCACTTTAAAATCATTTATAATCATTTTTATCAACAGCCTGATCCACTGGTAAACATTTGGCATTCCAAAGAATCGCCACGACACCCAGTCCACTGCCTCCTGCATCTAGGCACGCCACTTTATTCGCGTCAACGGTCCATCTGGCCGAAATTCACTTTACCATTCACCCAACTTAAAATATGGTATAGTTGTTAAAATACGTAGGTACATGGTTTAAAATATCTAAAATTATAATACTAAGAAATTTGAACTTGGCAGGTTTTTGTACTGTACGTACACTAGATTAATAGGTACCATTAACACCAATATCATGTCATAATAGATATTATCGTTTGAGATTTGACGAAAACCCGAATTGAGTCATATATCTCGGTTTTATATGATATTTTTCGACATAATATATATATATATTATATATCGTATTTAAATTTTTGATTTGATGTTTTGATATATATCCAGTGGGTCCTAGGCAACATTGTAATTCCAGGCCCATTTTTCAGAAAAATTTTACTTTTTTTTAGTGAGCCATGGTTTGGCCAGTAATATGTAAGCCTATTTAATTATAGGTTTCGGTCCCCCAAAAATTACGGGCCCTAGGCAAGTGCTTAGGTTGCCTAGGCTTTAGTCCGCCCCTGTATATATCAGTTTGAGTTAACTTGTATTTTGATTTAGCATTTATATTTATTAAAATATTGTAATTAAAAGCTATAAAAAGAGCATTAAGCAAATGGAACGGCAAAAATTCCTCAGGGCTAAAATAAAATTGTATTCTATTCTATATTTTATATTCGTAAATTATATTCGAATTAATATTGTAAATAAATTATAAGATGAATAAAAAATACCAGATTAAATGGCTACAATCTAAGATAATGACTTATTTAAGTAAATTAATGAAGAATCATTGATACGAATTTTAAGAGAATTCTCCCATATCAATTTTTCTGAAAAATGGGCCTAATTTTATAAAATCCATTATAATAGAAATCAGTTTCTGAATACAATATTATTCCTGATAATTAACGACTAACTGTGTTTATTGATCGGGAACCTTAAAAAATGTGTGAATCATGAAATATAACTGGTTCGTAACTTTTTAATTATCCGTAAAAATCTATCTTATCTTCTTATGCTAGGTAAAATAGTTTGTTTGTATGTTTGGCCATGGGTTCTCAAAAACCGCTCTAATGATTTTTTTGAAATTCACACTAGATATAGTATTTATAAAGAAAAATTAAGTTTTATTGATTATATCTCAGGAAAAATACATCTTCATTAGTTTTTTCTTAATTTAAATTTATATATGGATGACGTCACAAATGACATCCATATTGAAATTTGACTCCCGCTTTTTTTTAAAGGATATTGTATTAATATTTTTTTATATTTAAAATATTTTAAAATTTTTTATTTAATTTCGAAATAAAATTAAAAATATATATTTTAATAATATTTTATAATTATAAATTACGATATATATTTATCATTCTTCCAATAAAAAAAAAATATTCGTGCACTTAGAAACATACCTAATAATACATATTTATTCCATTCATTTTAATCAGATTGATGCAATGATGCAACATTTAATAATTGTAATAAATAATTAAAGAATTGTATATCAGCTTGGTGTCCCAAGTATTAATATTATCAGCCAAACCCAATAATAATGAATTATTTTTTTTAACTTAATTACCGAGCCAAGGCTCGGGGTCCCGGTACTGTAATAATTAAGTAATCATGTCTTATTTTGTTTATATACCTTATTTCCATCTTCTTAATATTCTTAAAGAGATAAAGTGTTGAAAATTTAATTATATGAAAAGTTTCCATGTTTATTATTGTAATATTTATAATTAAATGATAAAATAGCATAATGAATATTGAAATTGAAATATTCTGCGATCTGAAGTTTTCTAGTATAGTTTTAAATTGGATAATTTGGGAGAACAATTTGACTGGAAGAATTTTTATTAAATTGTAATATTTTTATGTAATTTAATATTTACAGCATTTTTATCACACATCTTTTAGTTTTATTTTATAACAAATAATAATAATTAATTATTATTATTATTATAATATATAATAAAATTTTCTCTTTTTTTCTATTAAATTTTCATATTAACATCCATTTCTGATGTACCCGGTGGAACATCTATAAATGCAATTTTCCATCCATTTCCAGCATTATTTAAACTCGTTGTCTGTCTGACAATTAATTTGTTAGTTTGGCCAATTAATAAAGCAGGTTGTTCCTGTAAAAAATACAAGTGGTGATAAGTGCGTTTATGAGTTAAAATGATTTAAAGCAGCGGTCGGGGAATTTTTTTAATATTTTTGTGTAAGTTGATATTACCCCATGGTTTATAAAACAACTCATAAAACATAACTCACAAAAGTTTCATTTTTACCCCCAAAAATTTCATTTTTACCCCATTTGGGGTAATTTACCCCGGTTCCCCGACCGCTGATTTAAAGAAAATCTCCATCCAAATTTTATCCACCCCAATTGTCATACATCTAATTAAATGAAGTATATTAAATATTTACATATATATTTACAATACTTACTTTACTTTATTAAATAATAAATATGCAAAATTACTTTTTTACTTTCCCGCATACTTCGTATAAGGGAAGTATTGGAATCGTCAAAAATTTCGACTTCGAGATTAGATAGATCTTGACGTTTTAGACCTCCCTGAGTCGGAAAATACCATTTTTCGAATTATGTCTGTGTGTGTGTGTATGTATGGATGTATGGATGTATGGATGTATGTAATGTTTGTCTGTGAGCAAATTTACTCAGAAACTAATCAAGCTAGGACTTCGAAATTTGGTACACCGATATTATTCATAGTTTGTAGATTTCTATCAAAATTTCGTCAAAATCGGTTAACCGGAAGTGGTACTTTACCTACACTGGTTGCGTTTACCTTTCAAGTAAAGTACCAGTTTGCTTCGAGATATCATATTTTGTATATAGATTTAAAAATATGAAAAAAATTCAGATACCAAATTTCATCATGATCTGACTACCGGAAGTGACATTTTACCTATACAAGTAGCGTTAGGTGTAAATTATAAATATATATAATAGTGTTAAACCATTTTACTTTATAATTTAAATTAATTAGTTTGTTTATTTTTATTGTTGTTAAAACATAATAATAACCTAATTACCTATTTATATGCGGGAAAGTCTAGGGGAGGACAGTCCCGATTTTTTAATTTGGTTTAGAGTAAAGATATTGTTTTTTTTTTATTTTTATTTAAATTTGAATTTATTATTTAATATTTTCCAACACTTACCGTTCCACAAAATGTACTTTTTAATATTTCTTCATTATTTGAACTAACAAAAAATATTTCAATAAAATCGGTATTGCAAAATGTTGGATCACCCATATTGAATTCTGAAAAATGTTAAATAGTGAGTTATTATGTTATTGTATATATATATATATATATATATATATAAACAAATCCTGAAATAATTAATTAATTAATACATACCATAAAATTTAATTGCAGTTACTAATCCAACTGGTGCTTCTATTATCCATGAACATACTTTTTGTTTTCTATAATTGGAAGGATATAAAGGACTTGTAAAAATTCCTTTTGTTTCTCTTATATAACCTCCACATCCTTTTCCATAGGTTGAACTTATATATGTTGCAATTATTTGAGAAAATGAAGAACGAATTAAGAAACGAAGTTTATTGCCGTTTGAAAAAATTGGATCAGGTAACATAAAACCACACGTTTTTAATATTACCGGAGAATTATCTTTTAAACCTTCTCGAACCTAAAGAAAAATTAAGAAAATATTATTAACAATAATTATACATAATTATAAAGTAAATTATTTATTTATCTTCTGAAATTTTTCTTATATTTTCAAACCTAAACCTAAAGGGTATAAAAATCAAATTAAGTTTGTGAAAAATGCTGCTTTTAAAATGTATTCCATTATTCATAAGCATTTCTTTGTTCAATAAATTAAACATTTTTGCTCTTTTTCCATATTAATAATTAAATAATAAATCAATAAATATAAATTAGTAATTTAATAAAAAATAAACACGAAAATAAATAAAAAAACATAAAATTAACTAATAAAAATTTATAAGAATTAAAAAATTAAACGACAAAACAGATTAAAAAATTTCAGATATTTTAGAGAAAAAAATTAATTAAAAAGTATAATAATTAATTAATAAAATAATATTAACTAATAATTCAAAAAAAAAGAAAAAAAAATTCAAATATTTTAATGAAACAGGATTTAAAAAATTATTTATTTATGCTTTTCTATTTCTATTTAATATTATTATATCATATTTATTTAATAATTTATTTTGAATAAGATATTCTTTAATTATCATTTTAAATGCATATTAATTAAATAATGAAATCGTTTTTAAAATATCATAAATGATATGTATATGTTTTGAAGATAGAGAAACATAGAAATATAATTTAAATTTGCAATATATGCAAGACAAATAAGTTTTAGATTTATTTGGTGAAAGATTAATAAACATATTTCGTAATTTGATTTTAAAATAGTATTATTAAAATAAATATTTTTAATTTTTTTTTTCGAAATTAAATAAAAAAATTTTAAAATATTTTAAATATAAAAAAAATATTAATACAATATCAATTTAAAAAGAATGGCAATAGGCAAATATGGATGACGTAGTTAATGACGTCATATAAATTTAAATTAAGAAAAAACTGATGAAGATGATTTTTCCCGCGGCTGAAACCAATACAGATCTATTTTTCATTGTAAAAATTATCTATGGTGTGAATTTCAAAAAAATCCATCGAGCGGTTTAATATCTCAAAAATTTACAGATATATATACAAATATATATATACAATTATTCTAGTATAATAAGATAAGATAAGATATACAATTTATACAAAGAAATATACAAATCCTATTTAAAAAACATTTTTTAGATTTAAAACGTGCCTTTTGTTATAAAATTAAATTCGACATTTTAGATTAAAAACATATATATATACATAATGTTATTAAAAAATAGTATAAAATTCATTAATGATGCTCAAATGCTCCCCGGGGGAGCCGCGATGAAGCCATTAGGGCGCCGCGAAATATTCAATTAAATTTTCTAATACTTGAAATTTTTCGCTAACAATCTTGTAAGCTTTTTAATTTTTCGCTGTTAAACGGGTAATCGCTTTTAAAAAAGGAAAGTTTTCCAATCTTTCAAGAAACTAGAAAATTTTACTAAAAATCTGATGTATTAAGGGATCCTCGGAAAAAATCCCATTATTTAGGGGGCCGCAAACCAGAAAAGATTGGGGACCTCTGCATTAGAGCATAATGATGTCTATAATAAAATAAAATATGTAAACAGAGCGAGGGAGCTCAAAGTTGCCATGATATATGCCAGAAGAGTGTTAGTGTTAGTGCTAGTGCCGAGCATTCTTTAAAGTTTCAGTCAAAGATTAATCAGCCAAAAACTAGCTATGTTGTTTGTCACACAAACTAAGATCCGGACATTGAAATTGGAATCTGGTGACGACTCTGGCTTAAAATTACATTGTAAAACAGTGTCTGACAAACTTGAGAAATCCTAGGTGTGCCGTGAAATATCTAGGATAATTTAAATAAAAATTTTACCTCAGTTTCTTTCTTACTATATAATTGGTTAGGTCACTTAATGTTATTTTATAGATATATCACTTTCCAGTGCAACAATGTTTTTTTGACTAATTATAACGGCTATAATTTTTCTCAGCATCAATTGCATCCATCTCCTTAATAATATTATTTCTGAATATTTTCTATTTAGGAGAATTATATCTTAATAAAATAATATGGGAAAATTTATTATTACTACACCTAATAATTTGTTTATATTTACTTATATTAATAAGTTGTTTTTAATTTCCCAATGAGCCGAAAAAAGTTGGGCTTCTTAGCCTCTATGATACTGAGAAATCAAAATAAATGAAAAATCTATACAGACAACTAATAAAATAAATAAAAATTCTATATACAACAATTAAATTAATAAATTAGAGAATCAATAGTTATATTTACCTCTAAGAATGAGTTTTCACATATGCTATCATGCCCTAATGCAAAAGAATGAAAATAAACAGAAAGTGTAGAATTTTTTTCAGTTTCAATTGTCATTACACAATCCTTTGTTTGAGCTGAGTCGATAGACATATAATTATAATTGATTGTACCCGAAGGTTGAGTATGATTGGCAGCGCAATCTATAAAATAAATAAATAAAATATTTTAAATATAAATTAAAAAAATAAAATTAATTTTATAAATAATTTATCTATTCGAATATTGGATACTGAACTCGAAAGACTCTTACTAAGCCACCTCCATCCGATTCTTATTCTCTCCCAATTCTCTCGAATCAACATATGTATTTTTTGTTTCCCCTCCCCCCACGTTCTTTCTAATGGGTAAATCAATTTCATTGTAAACAAACTTCTTGTCAAGTTTTAGCCTGTCAAAAAAGGACTGGTTCGGGTAAAATGAAATTTTTTTCAAATTTTTTTATTAAAATATTAACTGATTTTTACAACTGGATGTTTTTTTTACCACATATAAAATAAGTTGGCCTGTGGCCAGGTCCGAACCGACCGACGATTTGAAGTAAATTAATTTCCAGCTACAGAAACAATTTCAAATAATTTTAATATATCTATTAATATAATAAAAAATAGATATGGATACATAAATAATAAATATAAACATTTTTAATTTTATTTTATTTGTAATATATATGTAAGACCAGGCTGTGACGTCATGAATGACTGGAGGACGTCATATAATTTTAAATTAAGAAAAAACTAATAAAGATGATTTTTCTCGAGGATAAAACCAATACAAAGTGCATGATTCGTGGTGATATGTAAAAAATCTCCTCATGTGAAATTTGGTGTGAAAATAACCCTTCCCTTCCTATCGTCGACAGCTAATACTACCACTTCCGGTTTCCGGATTTACACTAAAAGTTGATCAATTCATCATACTGATGCATTAAGTAAATATACGAAATTTCATCAAAATCCGATGTCTACTATCGTCGGTCGGTAAAAATTGTATAAAACTGCTATATATAGAATTTCAGCTTGATTGAATCGCTAAAGTACCGGAATTAATTTTTTAACATTGCAAATCACGCGCCAGCACGTGACATGGTGCCATTAACAAAGAGCCAAACTCTCCACATGTGAAATTTGTTGTGAAAACAATACCTCCCTTACTATCGTCTGTCGGTAAAAATATATGTGGTAAATATGGATGGAAAAACGACTCAAAGTAATTGTGAAAAATAATAATTTTTATAACTTACCTGTGATAGTGTAACTTAATTTGAATCCTTTATGTTTTTTGGATTTAATAGCACCTGATTGAAAAATGACATCTATATTTGCATAATCATACGAATTTGGAGGTAATTTTGAACCACAATAAATTGAGACTGAATCCGTATTCTATTAAGATTAATAAAAAATACATCTTTAACAAATATTTAAAATTTAATAAAAATACTATATTTCTTTAAATAATTACTTACTGGTCCCACTGCTTTGACAGGTTCATTTCTTTGAATCATGGATGAATAATACTAAAAAATAATAAAAAAATTTAATTTAATAATAAGAATAAATACAAAAAGTTAATATTTTTAAAACTCAAACCATAAGATTGTTAATTTTTAAACTATCTTTTTCACAGGAATCATCGTCTTCAAGATCGAAATCAATGAAATTAATAGATATTAATTTATTAGTTTGTAAAATGGTCCAATGACAATAAAGATTATCTGGATACGACTCTGGATAATTGGGAGATGTTAAATATTGAATTTCATCTTTAGGTTCTAATATTGGTGAACCACAAATATCTTAAAAGAACAATATATTACATAAACCACAATTACATCTTTTTTTTATAATAATTCTTTTGATTTTTTTTTTTTCCTTACTTGGTTTTGCTTTTATAGAGATTTTAAATCCTTTTTTACGGGCTGCCTGATCGGAATGAAATCTAAAATGTATTAAATTTCTTGGTGAAATTACTGTTCCTTTTTCTGTGCCACAAAATTTACTTATTTGTTTAGAAGAAATATCCACTCCATTGAAAAACTAAAAAAAAACAAAAATTGATTTAATCTCTTTGGTAATTTTATAATATTATATTATTTATTAAATATAAAAAACAAATTTAATAATATTGCAGCTATTGGAGAGCAATAATAACAACAACAAGTCCTGAAGACGGTTTTGATCTAAATCCGAAACGTTGAATTTTAGATAAAAGAAGATAAGTGAGTTTTATTTATTAACTTCACTTCCTATTGGCTCTCCGTCGATATCCAATACCTTATATATTCTTTGTTAGTATTATTATAATAAATAATTAAATTTTTCTTTATTTAATTATAAGTTAAAATATTAAAATTATATCAGATTATGTTCAAGAATAATTTTAATTATTTTTGAAGAAATATATGTATATGTATTTCTAAATTTTTATGCCTATAAGTATTATTTAATTCTTATAAGCAATCTACTTATTAAATGTAAAGTCAAATCTTTCTGAAATTAAGGATATTGTATTAAAAAAAAAAAAATATTTTTTTTATATTTAAAATATTTTTTTTTAATAAAATATATATATTTATTAATCTCTCTCAAAAAAAAAACAACAAAACAAATTTTCAGTTTTTCAAAAAAACACTATAGAAAAAAAAATATATGTATATATTATTTATATATTTATGTATTATTGAGGAGAACAAGTTCATTCATTTTAATCAGATTGATGCAAATGTGTAACATTTAATAATTTTCATAAATAATTAATAAATAATTAAAGAATTGTATATCAATATTTTTAAAGGGTAGAGCGAGAGCTCGGTGTCTCAGGTATTAATATTACCAGCCAAATCCAATAATAATTAATCATTTTTTTTCACTTAAGTACCGAGCCGAGGCTCGGGGTCCCGGTACTATCAAATTATAATAAAAATTACAATTAATTTAAATATTCACTTACTTCTAAATAATCACAGCACTCGGTATCATTTCCACATTGATTTAAATCCATTTCTAAAATATCTATTTGAATTACTGACTCATTGTTTGTAGTAATAAACCAATCACAAAGTAAATTGGGCTCATAAAAGCCATCCTTATTTATGTCCAAAGATACAATCTCTTTAGTTTCACCAGTCTTGATGAATAATGTACCACCACATCCACTTTTGGGGCCTATTAAAAAAACAAAGTATAGATTAATTCCTTAGTGTTATTCATAATATATATATAAATATGTTGAAATTTATGGAAGATAAAACGTAATATTTGGAAAGAGAGTTGAAACATATGTTAACTTGAAGTAATGGTCTATAGTTAAAATTTAAAATTTTTTTTATATTTATTTATTATTTTTGAAGTGAAAAACACAGTTGAGCACTTTTGTGGGATGGGGAAAAAGCATAGAACTCGAGTGAGCATGACCGACCCGTGAGCATGACCGACCTGACACCGCGAGATGCGCATGCGCAATACGCCAGAATGTTCAACACTACTACAACTTCTGATATCGGCGATATGTGTATATGTCGTTGCCACTCTGGTGATAGTTCATCATTATGGTTGCCGTTTACATTTCTCCGGATAAGTCATTACGTGCTATACAAGACTTTTTGTATGAAAATTTATTTATATATTCTCATGACGCATCTGCATTGCTTCAAAAAAAAAAAATTGGAAAAAGATTTGATGATTTGCCAATGATTTTGAGTGAAGATTTCAACATAAACTTTGCAGACGATAAAAATATATCATTAATTGAATTTTTAAATAATGAATTAGGTTTAAAAATGTCAAATGATCGCAATCTAAGTACTACGAAATATAAAACTACAATAGATGCAATCTTTACAAGACATTTACATAGATTTCAATCAAAATTGTTCATTTCTTACTTTAGCTACCATAAACCTATTGTATAGGATACCAACTTTCCACGCAAGAAGTCGGCGTTCGATTCCAACTAAGAACAAAAATTTTCAATTTAATTTAACATCAGCTGCCTCCGGCAAGCCCCACCATGGATGTCACCTTGTCGTGTTGGGGGGCTTCGACTTAACTAAGAACATCCACGTCTCGGAGATGAGACTAGCAATCTACTCAAGAGACGCAAATCACAATTGCTCAAAGAACCACACACAGCCTCGAAAATTGGAATGATTAACACATTGACGACACGGCAACGAACCTATTACGGCAAATGGGTTAAGATTCGCCGTAAAAATGGAACGAACACGTAGGAAGAGCCAATGCGGAAAGGCTCTTGAGAATATAGCCCGGATGGAAGGCCAGCAACACAAGAGACCAAGCCACCGAAAAAAATGGGCTGACTGCTTGGCGTACTCTTCCCAAAAAAGACCTGAGGATAGTGAAGAAGAACAGGCCTTAGGCCTATAATAGAAGAAGAAGAAGAAGAAGATATATATACGTATATAAAATTCATTTTTCTCGTGAAGCTGGTGCGCATTCCGTCTGCTTTCAAATTTCTTACGCAGAAGTTTTCACTTCTGTCGGCCAGTTCCACAACTGCCAATTTTGTTTTTATTACTTTCTATTTAATGTTATTATTAAATATATTAATTTTTTATTCATTTTCCCTATTTTGACTCAAGTAACAATTTTATATCCAAAAGTACTTATTCTCATCCTATAATATAACTAACCACGTCATTTATAAAAGACAACTGAAAATATACATAATATATATTTATTAAAACCTAGTAAGTATAAATCTAATTAAAAATATGATAAATAAGGAATAAAGTTAAATAATTCTTAATATTTTATTCGTTAAATAAATTGAATAATAAAAATATTAATTATTTATATTAAAAACAATTTTATAATAATTTTATTTATTATTCATTTTATTTTATTTTTTTTTTTTTTTGGAAATTTAAAATAAAAATATTACATAAATTACCATATATAAACTCGACTTTAATATGAAATCCTCCAATATGATTGCTGAAGTCAGTTTTAAAAGCAATATCCAATTTATTCGTTGTTGATGTTAATTTTGGCAAATCTTTAGTAAGATCACCACAAAATACCCCTCGAGTTACATTGTTTTCTATTATCTGAAAAAATAATTAAAAAAAAAATCAAATCAAATCAAATCAAGTAAAAATTGATCTAACAATAAGACAAAAAAGTTGACATTCTCAGCAATAGTTTAAGCCAGGGGTGAGCAATCTTTTTTATCAAAGGGCCAAACGAAAGTCCAACATTTCTTGGCTTCTTAAAAGTTTATTATTGAAATTGTAATATTTTGAAAAAATCTAGTGTCTCGCGAAATTTAAATTGGATTAATTAACACATATATTATATTTAAATTAAATTTAATTAATTATAAATTATAAAATTAAAATTAATAAATAATATTTATTAAATCAACGCGTGTCTGGATCTTTGTTGATGGCACCACGTCACGTGCTGGCGCGTGATTGCCAGTCAACTTGTTTTTATTTTTTTTCCTCTAAAGTGACCGTAAAAATAAAGATATATGTTTGATAGTTTTTCACATGATTAAAAATTGTATAAAACTGCTATATATAGAATTTCAGCTTGATTGAATCGCTGAAAGTACCAGAATTAATTTTTTAACACTGCAAACCACGCCATCAACAAAGAGTCAAACATGTGCTGGTTTAATAAATATTATTTATTAATTTTAATTTATAATTTATAATTAATTAAATTTAATTTAAATATAATATATGTTATTTAATCCATTGCGAGATAGTCGAGTGGAGATACTCCGCTTATTTTCGATTGAAAAGTTTTATAGAACATTTTGAATAAATTAATTTTTAATTTATTTTATATTATTTTAAACAATTATATATATAAAAGTAAATAAATATTGTCTTATTAAAAATATTTATTATATTAATATATGAAGAAATAAAAAAATAAAAAATGGTATACCCTGAGTTCATCATACAAGCATTCATTTTGAAATTCGATGTCAAATCTTTTAAATGTCAATTTAATAATTTTATCGGGTGGTGCTTCAATATGCCAATTACATCGAAGATCGGAGAAGTAGTTCATATTTGTTTTCACTGAAGAACGGATTAATGTTGGTTTTGTAATTGTCCCTCCGCAAACTAGACATAAAAATAGGTATAGAATGATTTATTATATATTGACACCTTAGAAATGTAAATTATTTGATTATTGGGTAATTAATATTAATAGACATACAAATTAGAATAGTAGTGGCATTAGTTAATTGAAGTTGGGTCATGAACTTATGAGTTCAAAAGCGCCAATCTTTATATATTATTTTTTTTACTTTTATCTATCTAAGTATTTCTGTGGTTCTACTAAACTCTAAAGTTTGTTGACCGGGGTAACCTTATTCCTCCAAGTATCCTTATCCTGAACCACCTCCATCCAACTTCTATTCTCTCCCATCTCTCTTACGTATAAAATAATTTTAAAAATAAGTGAAAAGTTGATGAGAAGTTTGTTAAAGAACATTGTGCGAAAAAAAATATAGAGATATGAGGAAATTAGGAAAGAATAACAAATGGATGGAGATGTCTCAAGATATACGTAGATGATTCTACGGAACTCGAAAGTTGTTGACTGCTGGAACCACATTCCTCCAAGTATCCCTATTCTGTGTCACACCCATCCAACTTCTATTTTCTCTTAATTCCTGGTTATGCATTCTCCGCCATTCCTTTGTAAACCTCATCTTTCTTTGGTCTTCTTTACTTATATATATTAAGATATAGATATAAATGAATATAATTAAAACTTACACGTGAATATTAAGAAGAAAAAAATTAATTTTAAATTTGTTTATCATAAATTAAAAATATATTTAAAATATATTAATTTAAATGTAATCTCAAACATTAATTTCACAAGTGACTTAAAGAAAGATACATAGATTCATTTTCCACCAATTGTTCGAAAATAGTAAAAAAAATAAGTTGACCTGTGGCCAGGTCCGAACCGACCGACGGTTTGAAGTAAATTAATTTCCAGCTACAGAAACAATTTCAAATAATTTTAATATATCTATTAATGCAATAAAAAACATATAGGCATATAACATAAATATTTTTAATTTTATTTTATTTATAATATATGTATATATTTATATGAAAGACCAGGCTGTGACGTCATGAATGGCTAGATGACGTCATATAATTTTAAATCAAGAAAAAACTAATAAATATGATTTTCCCGAGGATAAAACCAATACAAAGTGCATGATTCGTGGTGATATATAAAAAAATCTCCTCATGTGAAATTTGGTGTGAAAATAACCCTTCCCTTCCTATCGTCGATCGCTAATACTACCACTTCCGGTTCACGGATTTGCACCAAAAGTTGATCAATTCATCCCACTGATGCATTAAGTAAATATACCAAATTTCATCAAAATCGGTTGAGCCGTTCAGGCTGTACACATCTATACGGACGGACGGACAGACATCATGCTAAAAAATACTTTTTTCTGTTTAGAAAATGCATGATTCGTGGAGATATGTAAAAATCTCCACATGTGAAATTTGGTGTGAAAACAATACCTCCCTTACTATCGTCGGTCGGTAATGAACTAGAAAATTTCTAAATTAAAATTTTTACCGACGGGAGGTATTGTTTTCACACCAAATTTCACATGTGGAGATTTTTACATATCTCCACGAATCATGCATTTCCTTAACAGAAAAAAGTATTTTTAGCATGATGTCTGTCCGTCCGTCTGTCCGTCTGTCCGTCCGTATAGATGTGTACAGCCTGAACGGCTTAACAGATTTTGATGAAATTTGGTATATTTACTTAATGCATCAGTGGGATGAATTGATCAACTTTTGGTGCAAATCCGGAAACCGGAAGTGGTAGTATTAGCGATCGACGATAAGAAGGGAAGGGTTATTCTCGCACCAAATTTCACATAAGGAGATTTTTTTACATATCACCACGAATGTATTGGTTTTATCCTCGGGAAAAATCATCTTCATTATGTTTTTCTTAATTTAAAATTATATGACGTCACCCAGCCCTTCATGGCGTCACAGCCTCGGGTAACGCCGGCAACGCCGGCTACTTCAGCTATATATTATAAATAAAATAAAATTAAAAATATTTATGTTCTATCCATATCTGTTTTTTATTACATTAATAGATATATTAAAATTATTTGAAATTGTTTCTGTAGCTGGAAATTAATTTATTTCAAACCGTCGGTCGGTTCGGACCTGGCCACAGGTCAACTTATTTATGTTCCATTTTAATCAAATATTATAATTATAAATTTGGTAAAGTTTCAAATAATAAATAAAGTGTTATTCTTTTTAGGCCCTATTCTGAATATTTTTTAATTTTTAATGTTTTTTAATAAAATATATACATGTTATAAAATCTGTTAAGATAACATGTTAAGATTTAGTAACAAGTATATTTTTATTACAAAAAATTCAAAATTATTATTATTACCTTAATATTATTTAATTATAACTGAATTTACCTTATAAATTTTCAAAATTTTTTTAACTTTGATTTATTAGTATTAATAAAATGCAGATAAATTATTAATTATGATTTTCTAAGAATCAAAAATTGTATTAAAAAGAATATTGATTTCTCAAAAATATTTGATAATCTATTTAATACTAATTTTTTTTTGTTTTATATTAAAATGATGTTTCTATTAAAATATAGAGAGAGTAAACTTAATTTGTGTTTAACATACCAAATTGTTCATAAGCAAAATGAAAATATTTTTTCATATGATAGTAAGTAGAAACAAATATAATTTCAATTTGATCGATCATTAAAGGTAATTCATCAATTTTATCCCCACAAAACGGACCAAATTGTACTCGTTCTTTGTTATTCCAATTTACTTGATAACCGTATATGGTTAAATTATCAAGTGAACAGAGATCATCATCAGCTAAAAATAATAATTATTTATATAAAATAAATATTATATTATAAAATAAAGTCATTTAATTTTTATTTCAGCAAAAAATAAAACATACTTTTCACCAATGAAAAATTTTGAGCAATTAACTGAGTAGGTGTGTTGGGTGGTAGAAGTAAGGTATAATTGCATTTTAAATTATAATTATTCTGATAATGTGGGGAGAAAATATTGCCCCTTTCTTTTGCTTGGATAATAACATTACAATCTTTTCGCCATTTAATCTAAAAAAAAAAAAAATTTTAAAAAATCAAACATAAAAAATGAATGGAATATGTGTTTAAATGTTACCTTAAATCCATCTCCAGATATTTCAGAATTACTTCGGAATACAATTCGCATTTTATTAGATGAAGAAACTATTTTCTCAGGAGTATTACGTCCGCAGAGACGTTTAATGGGTTCAGGGTTATCATCATTATATTCATATATCTATAAGTATATTTAATATAATGTAAAGATTTTAATTTCAATAACTATAACCTCTCTCATAATATTATTAAATCGTCCGCGTATCCTAATTTCTTGAATTTAATTTATTAATTAATTGAATTTCGTTCAAAATGTTCTTAAATAGTTTAATAATTTATTATAATGATAAATTAAATAAAATTAGTGATAATAAGTTATTTTACTTTGAAGTTTTGAATTGCAAAAGTTCCTGAATAGTACTCACATCTAAGCTTTTTTTTCTTTTCTTTGAAATTATATTAACTAATTATTTTTAAATTTTAAAGAAATCTCTTTCTATCTTTGTGGCGTTACTGAACTTAAAAAATTCCCTAAAAAACTACAATTTCTTTATTACTTCCTACAATTGAACTTTTTCTCTATTCTCTGCCAATTCCCTTGCGTCTAGCTTTATACTGTAGTTGCTCGTTCTATTAATAATAATTTAAATAAGAATTGTTTGTAAAATATATTTAATAATCTTAAAGTTAAAAAATATTATAGAAAAATAAGTTAAATGAGTTTTAATTCAAAAAAGACATGAATTTTACCTCTACATAATCTGCTGTACAATTTTTCGAGCTTTCAATGTTAAATCTTTCAATGAATTCTAAACGAATTCCAAATCCTTGTTCTACTTGAATTTCCCAAAAACACTCTTTTGATGGTGGGTAACTATTTGGAAAATTTGGTGATTCTATATATTTATGTTCGGATATAATTAATCCACCACATTCTGAAACTGAAAAATATAATAATCCATTTTAGTACCGTTAGGAAATTATTTATTTTTTACAAACAAATTTTTCCTTATTTACATTTTGAGATTCTTTCGATATTCAATGAAAATCCTTTAAATTCATTTGCTTCATCACTATGGAATTCAATTAACATTCGGTTACTGCTTGAATTTAGAGGAACTGGAATGGTATTACCACAATATTGTCCTAAAACGGGGGATTCACGATGATCTCCATTATGAATAACAACTCTGTCCTTGTTACATAAATTTTCAAGTTCCAAGAAATTAAATGTTGCCTAAAAGTATAAATTTTATAATGAAAAAATTTCATTCTTATATATATGTATTATATTAAATAAAAATTTAATAAAATAAATCATACTCTTCTTTTTATACTAGTATATATAAGTATGTTAATTGAATTATAATTTATAATTATAAATCATTACTTACTCGAACAGTTTCTTCATAAGAAAAGTTAATTCTCCAAACACAAATCATATTTGGTGGGTATTTATTTGGATATCCTGGCGAAGTTATTACACCTGGATTGGTTAAATAACCACCGCAATCTTTAATATAATATTCTACTGCAAATGTTAAATTTATTTGCCGATATCTTGCCTAAACATAAATTACAAAAAGAAAAAACAATTTACAATATGAAAATAAACTTGAAATTAAAAATTTACCATTAATGTGATGTCAGGAAGTGATGTATAAAAAACATCATTAAGACATAAAGTTTCCAAAAAACTTTGCCAGGAATTTCCTAAAATATTATTTTAAAATCAGATTATTGATATAATTAATCATAAAAAAAATTAAATAAATAATCTAAAAAAAATTCTACATTTAAACAATTATTAATAATATGAAGAAAATTTATAAATCGTATTTCTTATTTTGAAATATAGAAATGATTATCCAGTAACTACTATCAAAATTTTTAAAAAATACAATAAATAACTTTTAATCATAGCAGAAGGGCAGAAACCTCCTTAGAAGCTAAAAAATAATAATTAATAACTATAAAAGGCCTATTAGTCTTCTCTCTGCCATCTCTAAATTGTTCGAGAGGGTCTTTCTTTCTAGACTCCGTCCCTTTCTAATAGATTTAATCCCAATCCACCAATTCGGCTTTAGAGAGAAGCACGGCACTATTGAGCAAGTACATCGAATTGTTGATGTTATTCACAAAGACCTTGAAAACAAACGATACTGCTCAGCCGTGTTTCTTGATATATCTCAGGATTTCGATAAAGTTTGGCATACTCCCGCTAATTTATTACAGGCTGATTCGTTCTTACCTCGATGGCAGAAGAGAGTTAAGATGAATGACGCCATTAGTGAGGTTTATCCTGTTAGATCTGGAGTACCTCAGGGTAGTGTTTTGGGGCCTGTTTTGTATTTACTTTTTACAGCTGACTTGCCGACTAACCCGAACATAACCACAGCGATCTTTGCTGACGACACCGCTTTGCTCGCTTCACATAAAGACCCAATCGTGGCTTCTGCTATGCTCCAGGAAAGTCTGGACTAATTAAGGCCTTGGCTTGAGAAATGGAGGATAGCAGTTAACGAAGACAAATCTGCACACTTGACTTTTACTTTGAATAGACAGACCTGCCCCGGCGTAAATTTAGACAAACCCATTCCGACTAAAAGTACTGTAAAGTACCTCGGTATGCACCTTGACAGACGCCTAACGTGGGAGATGCACATCAAGTCAAAAAAGAAACAACTGAGACTTAAACTTAACAAATTATACTGGCTGCTCCGACAAAAATCTCAACTGACGATAGACAATAAACTTCTAATTTACAAAATGATCCTTAAACCCATTTGGACCTATGGCATTCAGATGTGGGGACCGCTAGCAAATCCAATAGAGACCTGATTCAGCGGTTTCAAAACAAAACACTTAGACTGATAGTCGGTGCTTCTTGGTATGTCCCTAACAGACTGATTCATAGGGACCTCGGAATAGATACAATCGAAATGGAAATTAAAAATTACAGCCTTCGCTACAAAGACAGACTCCTTAAACACCCTAATCCCAAAGCCCGACAACTATTAGACACACAAGGACAACTGAGACGACTCAAAAGACTCAAACCACAGGACTTGACAAGAGACATTAATAAATAGACCCGCGATGGTGCCCTTGCTGGGATTAGCCATCAGGCTAATAATTCAGTGACATTCCCTTCTTCCTCCTCGACTATTTTCCTACCCACACTTCCAATGACTCACTCTCCTTAACCTGCCCTATAATTTCCTTTTACCTCCCTCCCCCTTTTATTACTCTTTATTGTAAACCATGTATTATTGCCTTCGGGCAGATGCACAAAATAAATGGATGCTAAATAAAAAAAAAAAAAAAAAAAAATAACTATAAAGTATCAAAATGATAAAAAATTTAAATTATTATCACTAACTCATCATTGACTTAATTCATTTTTTTTAAATTTTTGGTTCTTTTTCTACAATATAACATCCTTCCCCTGAACCATAGAGAGAATTTTGATCCTATTTATGTTCCTACTTTGGGCCGTTCCACCCGGGGGTGCAAGCCTAGGGGGGCGGCGCGAGTCGCCTTAAAAGTACTTATTCATTTTAAATCTTTTTTATTTCTTTTCAATTTTTTCAATATGGTTCTAAAAAAAAAGGTAAAATGTTTTTGCGAACAGGATCTTAAATACTTTCGACTTTTTTTTTAATATGGTTTTAAAAAAAAACTAAATTAACTTAAATTTACTTTATCTTTTTTATTTGTAAATTTTTACCAACTTTGGGGGAAGGGTTTGGGTTAGGGAAGGGGCGGCAAAATTATTCTCGCACCCAGGAGGCATATACCCTAGGAACGGCCATGTTCCTTCTTCTAATAAAGTTAGTAAGGTGTTAGACTATAAGAAGTATAATATAATTGAATCGAAACTTATATAAGAATTTATTTCATCAAAAATTAAAATAAAATAAAAAGAGCCCATCTTTACTGAAAATCAAAAACAGTAACTACTCTTATTCACACACACACACTATTCCCTTTACTTCATCATACTACCAATTGTCTCTTCCACTCGGTAAGACTTTATTAGTCTTGTTTGAGCAAGTAAGGCCGATGAGAAAGTTAGTCTTTCTACCCTCACATGGATTCTCTAAAATCTAACTGAATAGATTCCTCCTCCAAACTTGGTCAATTTTCTTCTACATTTTCAAGTAATAAACAATTTCGAAAGATTTTGATTTACAAGTCACTTATATTCTAAAAGTATAATTAAAAAAAGAATAATATGAATATGAAAGATACTTTACGTGTACGCACTCTCAGTGGACGTTTCGAACAAGGATCACTCACATTACTCGTCATATTTATTACTTTTATAATTAAAGTTTGATTGGCTAATAATTCTTGATTTCGAGTCCATTGACATGCATATGCTGTCAAATTATATTTCAAATTTGGTGAAATTATTTTTCCTTCGTTCTCATTCAAAGAACCATCACAAACTGAAAAAAAAGATTCATCATTTGTACATATAATACTATACATTCTTTTAATTTGAGTCTATTTTGAAACCATATTACATTAAGATGGTCAAACATGATAAATTCTAAAAGTGTATTTATATTTTCCAATTCATAAAAGGTAATATTTAAAAATATTTAAAAATTGTGAAATGTAATCTATTCCATATAAGAAATCTTCGGTCTATATAAGAAATACTTATAGTTCTACAAAGAGAAGTTCATTTCAGTCCACCTTTAATCTATTTGTGGTTCTTTTGTAGAATCATTTGTTTTTATTCTCTTTTAGTAATCACTTGAGTCAAAATTTTTTCCCAGGAGCATCTTTTTGAGGTCTTCCAAAATTCAGTAGTCGTTGTGGTTCAAATTTTAAAATATTTTTGAAAATTAAAAAACTAAAATACCTTTAATTGGAAACTATAATTGCCAGAATGTCATAATTTTTGAATTTTAGAACTATCTAGAATATATGGATATTTATGTTATTAGACCGAAGACTTATTGAAGTATTAGTTATGTTTATGATTATGTGACACACAGGTTGGAGGTCAACAGAGTTGACACAAAAAAAAAAAAAATTTGTATCATAAACCCCACCTTCATCCACCCACTCCCTATAAATATTTATTACCATTCCCCTCCAATATATAGACTAGGTTTTTCTTTATATATAACCTTTTCCTAGTCAGCATGTCATATAAAAATTATTTCAAAATAAGTTTAATGTAAATAATGTAAGACAATCTAAAAATCAAAATGTAAATGTATTCTAATTACGACCATGCGTCACCAATTGAATGTAAATAAGTTGACCTGTGGCCAGGTCCGAACCGACCGACGGTTTGAAGTAAATTAATTTCCAGCTATAGAAACAATTTCAAATAATTTTAATATATCTATTAATGTAATAAAAAACAGATATGGATACATAAATAATAAATATAAACATTTTTAATTTTATTTTATTTATAATATATATGCAAGACCAGAATGTGACGTTATGAATGGCTGGATGACGTCATATAACTTTAAATCAAGAAAAAACTAATAAATATGATTTTCCCGAGGATAAAACCAATACAAAGTGTATGATTCGTGGTTATATATAAAAAAATCTCCTCATGTGAAATTTGGTGTGAAAATAACCCTTCCCTTTCTATTGTTGATCGCTAATACTACCACTTCCGGTTTCCGGATTTGCACCAAATGTTGATCAATTCATCCCACTGATGCATTAAGTAAATATACCAAATTTCATTAAAATCCGTTGAGCCGTTCAGGCTGTATACATCTATACGGACGGACGGACGGACAGACGGACAGACGGACAGACGGACGGACGGATGGACAGACATCATGCTAAAAATACTTTTTTTTGTTAAGAAAATGCATGATTCGTGGAGATATGTAAAAATCTCCACATGTGAAATTTGGTGTGAAAACAATACCTCCCTTACTATCGTCGGTCGGTAAAAATTATTGTAAACCCTTTTTTTGTTATGTTAAGGGATAAAAAGAAATGCTTGAACCTGTTGCCTCGTCAGAAGAGTATTTAAATTTGAAACCGCGATGTCCTTCTAAATTTTTTGCCCAGAATGATAAAGACATTTCATTCCCGGATGAATAAATTACTTCTCCCACATGATTGTTCTTGGAGATGATGCCAATTAAAGAACTAAACCAGGAATCATAAATCTAATAAAAAAAAAATATAAATCCTTGATTAAAAATTAAAAAAGAAGGATTAACATTTATAAAATCAGTCTCTTTACCCGAATAAACGAATCAGTTTCAGAATATAAATCTACATCGATCACTTCCAATTTGATTCGTCTTCCAGTTGGCACAACTAATCTCCAATGACAGAAATGATGATATAGCATCGCATTTGGATAATTATAACTGGTAATATACCCGGAAGATTTATAAATTGTTCCGCCGCCACAATCTATAATAATAAAATATTAGAATTAATTGGATATCGATTAAAGATTATAAGATTATCATTTTTTTTTCCTTACCTATGTATCTTGATATAAATTTTATCCGGAATCGAAATTGCCATGGTTCATGATTAATTCGATTTTTATCATTTTTAACTTTTAAGTGAATTCGTGGTTGATTTGATGAAGTGGTATAAATCTTGTTATTAACTGTTTTGTTACAGAAAGATGCTATTGGAGAAATCGAATTGGCTAAAAATATAAAAAAATAATTAAATAATTAATTATTTTTTATTAATTAAAATGAATTAATTGATGTACGAGGGTGGTCTGAAAAGTTTCCGGCCTGACCAAGAAAAACCATATTTTTCAATTTTTTTTGCTATATTTTTCAAAATAATCTCCATCAACACTGATACATTTCTCATAACAGTGTTCTAATTAATTTAATTAATTCATAAATTATTTAATTAATTAATTAAATTTGATTTAATTTAAGTCTCATCAACAGTTATGAATCGACGCAAAAATTCGTTACAGCGCCAAATTGTGGTTAGAAATGGTTTTTCGAAGCAATTTTTGGTCTAACGTTAGGAAATGCGGTACCCACGTTGCACACAGCTTTCCATATTCAAATGGTTTTGCAAAATATTTCGCACACGTTCAGCTGACATCGTACAGGTCTCAGCTAATCTTGAATTTTGAAAAATAATACAAACAAAAAATTGAAAAACATCGTTTTTCTTGGTCAGGTCGGAAACTTTTCAGACCACCCTCGTAGTATAAATTAATTAATATTTTGTATAATATTTAAGGTAATCTTATTCAAAAATGTTTCTATTGTAACTTCATATGGGTTTGAAAGAAAAAGAAAAGTTTTATTAAATCTTTAAAATTTTATAAACTACTATTAAAATTGATTCAAGTGTATTGAAAATTTATTTGATTTATCAATTTTAATTTAAGCAAACCTCAAAAAAAAAAAATAAAAATTTCATCAATTTTTATTTGCCAGAAGTTATAGATTTATCTGATGAGATTTTTATATAGATATAAAGAATTATATAGTCTATAAAAATATTATTATTGAATTATGCAATTTTTAGAATATTCAAAATTTGTATATATTTAGATTCTTGAAGAGAGTTTTAAGTTCAAATTTATTTATTTATATATTTACTTGTATTATCTATAAAAAGCACTTCATCTAGCTCCAAATGAGGATCAGTCTGGCAATTATATGGATTATCGCCAAAAGCATCAACATCATAATTTTTAATATTTAATTCGACTTTCCTTCCTAGAGGCGCAATAATATTCCAAGTGCAATTCTGGTTGGAACTGGTATACGATGGATAATATGATGATGAAATAATACCAGATGGTCCGTAGTAATTTCCACCACAAGAATCTTAAAATTTGAGCAAACAATTTACAAATTATTATTATTAAGTATTATTTATGATTTTTTAAGTAAAATTCCAATTTATTATTTGATTAAAGTTAAAACTGTTGAAATAGTAACAATATTCAATTCATTGTAAATTTTCAAAGATATTTATTTGTTTTTTTAAACTAACCTATTGATATTGTTGCTTTGAATCCATTATGTGGGTCATGTACCTTTGTCATATATTTAATATAGAGATGGTTATCTTTTGTTCGTTGAGTGCTTGGCTTTTTATTACAAAAAGTATCTATCAATGGAGAATCTTCTGTCGCTCCATCCCGAAGCATTACCATTTCTTGTGTGCATCTAATAATAAAATCAATTTGATCTCTAAAGTTTTTCCAATAGAATTACAATAAAAATAAAAAGAAACAAGAAACACAGTAAAATTTGTCTAAATATAAATATTTATTAACCGTAGATAAAAGGCAAAACCGAGGGATATGACATGATTTCGATATCTCGAAAACTAGACCTTTTTGGCGTGAAAAAGACATTGTAGGACGAGAGTATTAATCTACAACACCAGATAAAGCGTGTCTGCTTTAGTTATAAGCGAAGAATTGAGCAAGGACGATTATTTTGTCCGGTGTCTTGAAAATAAACACAAATGAAATTTCATCATCTATATTTTAAAGGTTTGTAATTTCTTTTCTTTTGCAATATTTGTAAGTATAATGTATTCTACGCTTTATGCACATTATTTTTTATAATTAATATTAAAACTTATTTATTCACATATTCTTTAATGTTTACAATTTGCAAATCTTTATTTAAAATTGTGTCAAAGGAGTAATATTACGAATTGTGTTTGCGAGGGTTATCAGCAAAACAGTGAAAAATTGAACCCCCTAAACCAGAGGTCGTAAACCAAGTGCCCGGGAAGCCATTTCCAAGTGCCCGCATTCAAATTACTAAGTATTAAATTATTACTAAAAAAAAAAAAGGTAAAATGTTTTTGCGATCAGGCTCTTAAACATTTTCGATTTTTCAATATGGCTCTTAGTATCACCAAGTCTGCCCACCCCTGTTATATTATTTCAGATTGTGCCCGACTATTGAAAAAGGTTGCCGACCCCTGCCCTAAACATTTTAGAAAGAAAACGGAAATATTCATAGTTCCAGGCTTGTGTAAATATAATTATTATTTAAGTTATGTATACTCTTTTAATTCTTAAAAATTACATTATTAAATATTTAAACATTTCAACTTTAAGAGATTTTTTGTTTTACATGTAATTTCCTATAACATCTTTCACAGCAGTTTCTCAATAACCCCACTCATGTTAGGAATATCGCGGAAAACTTGATTTTTATTTTTTTTTTTTTTTGTGAATTTTAGTAGTTTCTATTTTAAGAATAAAGCTGCCATTTTTTCTATGAATATCTAATAATCCTAGGTACCATTAATTTGGCAAAAACCCGATTTGTGCGTCATATCCCTCGGTTTTACCTTATACAAAATCATAGAAAATTTTTCCTATACAATAACTAATTGGGGAACTTCACAAAAATTTCATCTTCGACATCCGAAAATAAGTAAAATAATTAATAAAATAGAAATGAAATTAGTAATAAATTTTAATGCATATGCAGACTTTTTCTGTGTCAATGAAAATTGATTTTAATTCTAATTTGAAATACAATAACTCGCATAAAACTAATCTTCATGAATCATTTTTTTCAAAATATCAATTTGAAAAACATTTTTTAGAACAATCTTTTATTATTGTAATAAAACAGAAGTCTTCCTGTCATTTTTTATCTAAATTAGAATTTATTTTCTCTATAATCCTTTTAAATAATTTAAATGTTAAATATAACAATGTGAGTGAATGAATTTAATTAATTAGTAAAAAGCTTATTTTAGATTTTGTCTTGAATTTGTCAATAGTATTTAAAATTTATTTAATAAAAAATATTGAGTAAACCTAAAAGTTGAGAGAAGATCAAATCGCTCAATAAAATCAATTCGTAAATCTTCGCCAGTAGGACCGATGATAACCCAAATGCATTCTGAATATGGAGGTGGGACATTTGGAAAATTAGGCGATGAAATATTTACTGCATTTTGAACATAAAAATCAAGTTGAATTGTATCTCCACATTCTATAGGCAATTCTCGATATTTCAATGTCTGAAAAATTGTACATATAATTAAATCTTATTTAAAAACAATCAGTGCAATAAACTATTAGGTTGGCAACTAAGTCATTGCCGATTTCATTCAAAGATGACTTCAGTTGAATTTTTAGGTTTGCCGATGTAAAACACATTTTGGTATTTGATAGTTGGTAATTCAGCTGTCAATCAGTAAAAAAAGTTTTTTGATCGGTTCAGTAATTTTCGTTTGACGTTCGTTGAAAAATGGAAGATCAAAAGGAACATTTTCGTCATATTTTGCTTTTTTATTTCCGCAAAGGGAAAAACGCATCGCAAGCTCAAAAAAGGTTATAAGCTATTATTAGTCGTTTTGAAAATGGATCATTTTCATTACATTTCTTTAGCAAATCGCAGCTGTTAATGCGCTGCGTTAATTATGTTTCTTTCAGTTCGTGAGGAATCCATGTATCGAGTTTTTGAACATAGCCAAGTTGTTTTAAGTGTTTTTTAATGCATGTATGTGATACCTGAAGCTTCTCTGCAATCTCACGTGTTGTATTGTGACGATCCGAATCGATTATTGCTTTGATTAGGTCGACATCAACTTCAACTGGACGACCAGAGTGTCTTTCATCTTTGAATGAAAAATCCCCAGAACGAAATTTGGCAAACCAATTTTGACACTGCCGTTCCTTTAAGGCTTCGTCACCATAAACAGCTTATAACTTTTTATGAGCTTGCGTTGCGTTTTTCCCTTTGCGGAAATAAAAAAGCAAAATATGACGAAAATGTTCCTTTTGATCTTCCATTTTTCAACGAACGTCAAACGAAAACTACGGAACCGATCAAAAAACTTTTTTTACTGATTGACAGCTGAATTACCAACTATCAAATACCAAAATGTCTTTTACATTTGGACAACGTCAGCAATCCTAAAAATTCAACTGAAGTCATCTATAAATGAAATCAGCAATGACTTAGTTGCCAACCTAATATTATCTTTGGATACTTACCAATGTACTGCCCTGATTTCCTTTGACAATAACTATTGCTCTGTTGCTAGTAGTAACCGGAATATCAGTCGGTGGAGTTGTCCCACAAAATTTTCCATTTCCCAAAAAATTCGAATCAATAAACCCTCCGTTTCTTATCTTAATAGAAGGAAATAAAAAGAAATATTAAAAGATCATTTGTTAATATGGATTTAAAAAGAATTTAAATTGATCGTACAAGTAAATAATTTCGATCACAGGAACCTTGATTAGATGGGATATTAATGGTTTCAACATGAAATTCAATCTGTCGACCTGGGCGTGCTATCAAAGTATATTGGCATTCAAAGGAAAACTTTCTTTTACTCTCCCATTTTAGATTAGATGTTTCATTGATAACAATTTCACCCTGGGATGCTTCAATTTCATCACCGCACTCTAAAAAATATTTTAGATTTAGATTAGAATATACCATATATGATATTAGTGCTAAGAGATATGAGTAATGGTGTATGTTAAAGGGTAAAACTAAAACTAAACAAATTTTAGTGAGTATTTATAAAAATTCAAAATTATTTCTATTAAATATTTAATTATTCGTAACTCAAATGATAAATCTTTGAGTTTTTGGTTGTTGAGTTCAAAAATTAAAAAAATTGTTGAAATAAATAAAAATATATATAAATATAATCAAAAATTTCTTTCTTTAAGAGAAACTTAAAAATAAATACACATTTAATATATTTGTTTTACTAGAAAATCAAATACACAAAAAAATTTCAAAAAGATAATAGAGTAATGTTGGTTGCAGCCAATTAGGGGCGTGTGAACTGATTTATATTAATAATATACCTATGTATATTTTAAGTATACCTGCATAAAGATATCCCTTAAAACCTGTTTTATTTCCACTCATATCAGAAACAAATTTTATCTTTGCAAAATTGCTTAATTCTAAATTTTCTATTGATGAATTTTTTGCACAATAATTTAACTGAGATGACCAAACATTCGAATTTCTTTTTTCTGGAAATAAAGTTTTTCTGTTTATTAATTATGATTATTACATTTACTATTAAAAAATAAATAAATAAAATATTGGGAAAATAGTATATTATGTCATTTATTTATTATTTTCTTACTTTGAGATATACCAATGTAATCGTAAACACAATCAAGTGAGATTTCGAGATCGAGCCTTTGAATAAAAAATTTAATATGGAAACCAGGCGGTGCTTCAACCGTCCAAATGCATTCGAGGGATGGTTCGTAGCCATATGGATAGCCAGGTGATGAGATACTTACATTGTTAAAATATGGCAAGTATATAGTTTCCGAACAATCTGTAAAATCATAAATAAATTTTATAAATCTATTTTGGTTTCATAAAAAAAATATCTCGTTAAGATCAAAAAAAAACAAGAATCGAGAATCAAACGGATCATTATTGTAAGAAAATTGATCTTTATTCAGCACAAGAATTAAAATTTATATTTTATAATTCTTTTAAATATTTAATTTATAAAAAATATCACATGGGCTATAAAAATATTTATTAAATTAAATGATTACATACGTGTAATAACAAATCTTATCACTGAAAATTACAAAAAAATAAGTTGATCTGTGGCCATGTCCGAACCGACCGACGGTTTGAAGTAAATTAATTTCCAGCTACAGAAACAATTTCAAATAATTTAAATATATCTATTAATGTAATAAAAAACAGATAGGCTTATAACATAAATATTTTTAATTTTATTTTAATTATAATATATATGTAAGACTAGGCTCTGACGTCATGAATGACTGAATGACGTCATATAATTTTAAATTGACAAAAAACTAATAAAGATGATTTTTCTCGAGGATAAAACCAATACAAAGTGCATGATTCGTGGTGATATGTAAAAAATCTCCTCATGTGAAATTTGGTGTGAAAATAACCCTTCCCTTCCTATCGTCGATCGCTAATACTACCACTTCCGGTTTCCGGATTTGCACCAAAAGTTGATCAATTCATCCCACTGATGCATTAAGTAAATATACCAAATTTCATCAAAATCCGTTTAGCCGTTCAGGCTGTACACATCTATACGGACGGACGGACAGACATCATGCTAAAAATACTTTTTTCTGTTAAGAAAAATGCATGATTCGTGGAAATATGTAAAAATCTCCACATGTGAATTTTGGTGTGAAAACAATACCTCCCTTATTATCGTCGGTCGGTAAAAATTAAAGAGGAATCTCATGATCTCTATGCATTCTCAAATTGGTATACAATCATAAGTGGAGAACGGAACATGTGGCTCAAATAGGTGAAGAAAGGTTATTGGATAGATTCCTTATAAGGAAACCAATATGGAAACGACCCGTGGGCAGATATAATTACCCGTGGGTAGATATAATTAAAATTTATTTATTAAGAATTAATTAAATTTTACCTGCTCCTTTTATAATGAGTTCATTATGATCATTTTCTATTTCAGTCCATTCTAGTAAAAATTTAGTGCCATCCGAAATTAAAATATTATGTAATTCAATTAGAATAACATTCGATTTGGATTCGATTGGATTTGGCAGATGTGTCCCACATACTTTAAGAATTTTATTTGCCGTTTGATCATAACCATCGTAAATCTAAGAAAAATATTATTTTCTTTATTTAATAAATACAATATTTTAAATATACATGAGATATACAACGTTACAAATATGTTATATAATTACAATTTTTATATAGAAAAACAAATTTATATTATATTTTGTAAATTTCACCTTGCTTATATAATATTTAATTTTAATGAATTTTTTAAATATATTTTTTAAAATTTTAATATATTTTTAAATATATATTATCTAGTATTAAAAGCAATTTATGTGCTAAATTTCAATTTTTTAGTTTTATACTTAAACCAGTGGCATACCTAGGGGCGGGGGGGGGAGGTCCGCACCGGGCGGCACTTATCTTGGGGCGGCTTTTTTTATATTTAGTTAAAGTTGTAACAAGCAACTGATTCATTTCATATTTATTTTTTTTCTTTCTTTAATAAATGATTATTATGATTATTATAAGTTTACTATTTGATTTATATAAATTATGATTAACTATATGATTTCGAATATTATTCCTCGGTGTATATAAAGGCATTTTAGTGTAAATTTTGAATTCTAATTCCAAGAACAGGATAATAATTTTATTTTATTGTATTCATTAAAATTCGTTGAATTCGTAAACGCATCTTTAAGATTTTGTTCGGCAAAATTATCTTCGTTCTACAATGAGTCAATTAAGATTACAAAATCTTGCAATATTGTCAATAGAACAAGAAATTATAAATAATATAAATTTTGAGAGCATTATACACGATTTTTCTAGTATGAAAGCTAGAAGAGTAAATATTATATAAATATGTTTACGAGTGCATACAAATATGTGTAAAAAAATTTACTCTGTGTATTAATTAATATTTATTAAATAACTTAATAATTTATTTATGTGTATTAATTTATAAAAACGACTATTTAATTGACTTTTAATAAAAAGGGCGGCAAACTGGAGATCGCCCCGGGCGGTAAAAGTTCAAGGTACGCCACTGACTTAAACTATCTATTAATAACCATACATACATTAATTTTTATATATCTAAATATAGATTAATAGATAATCTACTATATATAATTTCTATTAATAATAGATAACAATCTGTCTTTGTTAATAATTAATTTTCTATTTATATGTTAGTAGTTTTAATTTTATGTTTAAATTCTAATAAAATATTTACTAAAATACTTACTGATAGTGTCGAGAAACAATCATCTTTAGAATACGTTCCCATAAAAAATTCTTTAAAGGTAATACGAATTAATTTTCCAAATTCCACTTGTATCCTCCAAGTGAAATCTCCACTTTGCATATAATGATAAGGATAAAGTGGAGATCCTATTTGTCCTCTGCTACCATTTAATTCATTTCCATGCACTGTGAAAAAGTAAAAACAAATTTTATAATTATTTATTTATATTAGTATATTTGATTATTATATTCAAATACACCTATATACGTATTATTCAATAAAGAAGAAATCTTGTTAATTTGTTTCAATAACTATTCTTATTCTAGTACTTCTACCCTCTCCAATAATTAATTATCTATCTCATTTCCCCAATTCATATGTCAAAAAAAATGCCAAAAAAAACACAATTCCTCCTATTATATTTTCATCTCATTCTTAATTTACCTTCTATTTAACAATTGATTTTTCATTAAAAAAATTAGTTTTATTATTCTTTTTTTGTTTTACTAGCTAAATGTCTTTCCCATCTGAACCATCTCAATTTATAATTCAGACTATCACCAATATTTAAATATTATATATTAATTTCAGATTTTTAGAGGCGCCACAGGGTGGAAAGTAGCGTACTAGCTCATATTTTCGTGGTCCCGGGTTCAAGTCTCGGACCTGGAAAGGGAATTTCTGTAGTTGGGGTCTATGGGACGGAGTCAACCAAGCCTCCGGTATCAACAATAGGCAAGCTACTTGATAAGTAGCGCCTCCGATCAAGAAAATCAAGGTAAAGGTTGATAGGACCCGTTCTACTGATCATAGGACACCTCATTGATATATTCGACCTGATAGGCGTTGTCCTTGCGTAGGATTTACAAAAGTAAGAGGTTTATTATTATTTTTTTTAATTTCAGTTTTTTTATCCTTATTAATTTTGAATATTTTTTTAAAAAAAAAAATCAAATTTTCAATGAATTACTTACACATTTTAAAATTTGCATAAAATCCTTGACCAGTAGTTGAATCATTATCACTTCTAAACTTGATCCATATTGCCGAATCAACTGTTATAACATCTGGTTGTTTATCACAATAAACACCAATCAATTGACCTATAGGTCCCGTTTTACGAATTTCCAAATAATCCTTTAGAATAACAATAATAATATAAAATAACATATAAAAAACATAAAATATGTGATGAATAAAGTCACAGTTAAAATGTATAATATTTATAAGAGTATTATACCTCATTACAATTTTCACTAACTTCCATATTGAACGAATCAAACGAAAGTTGAATTCTATTTCCCGGGGCAGTTTTTAATGTCCAAATACATTCTTCATTGGCTGAATAAGAGTTCGGATAATCCGGAGATGAAAAACTACCTTCCTCAGAGGTTAATTCTCCACCACAAGCTAGAAAATATAAAATTTATATGAATTGTATTAAAAAAGAGCTATGCATTTGGAGCTTTGCTTAGTTATCTGTATAAATATTATACAAAATTATAAATTAAATTAGTTTACAAGAAAAGAAAAATGTATTTTTCAAATATTAGATTAGATGTTGAAGAGAGAGAGAGAGGTCTCAGCTAAGTCCCAATTAATCAATTTATAAAAAAAATCTTTAGATTACAATAGTTTTACTCTCTAAAAACTTTGAAATTTTTTTTATAAATTTATTTATAGTCTTAGTTACTTTATTTTTTTTTTTTTTATAAATTCTGACAATATTTTTCTCTCATAAGAAATGAAAAATGTGTATTATTTAATTCTTTATAAATTGTTTCTGATAATTATTTTTTTTTATATATATTTTTGATCTTTTAAGAAATATGATTATTTTACTTTTTTAATACTACTTATCTTGGTTATTTAAAGTTTGAAAAAAATTTTCATAAGAGAGATGAATTTTGTAGAATAAAATTCTCTATAAATTGTTTCATATAAAATTTTCGATATTTTTTATAGTTTTGAAATAAAATTTGAATTGAATAAATTATTATTTTTACTATCTCGACAGAGATAGTATTGCGATCACGAAAATTTTCGAAAAATTTCAAATTGTTTTAACAATTTAATACAATTTAATTTATTTATTTCATAGTAGGGATAACATTCTCTGCCTGATTTTTACTATCTCGCCAGAAATTTTCGATGTTGTGATTTTGATGTTTTTATACGTTTTGAAGGTTCCTGAATCATTTTCACTAAGGTTGAGAAAAATGTCTGTGTGTATGTATGTATGTATGTAACCAAGATTACGCAAAAACGGTTTGAGCTAGAATGATGAAATTTGGTACATGGGCATTATTCAAAATTCATAGTTTTCTATCAACTTTTGAGAAATGTAGCACAACCGGAAGAGGGTGATTACCTACAACGTTTTGATTTTTTTTCTTCTAAAGTGACCGTAAAAATAAAGATATATGTTTGATAATTTTTCACATGATTAATAATTGTATAAAACTGCTATATATATATATATAATTTCAGCTTGATTAATTGGCTGAAATTACTAGAATTAATTTTTTAACACTGTAAATCTCACGCGCCAACACGTGACGTGCCATCAACAAAAAGCCAAACATGCGCTGGTTTAATATTTATTATTTATAATTTATAATTAATTAAATTTAATTTAAATATAATATATTATGTTATTTAATTCAATTCAAATTTGCGAGATAGTCGAGTGGAGACACTCCAGATTTTTTATTAATTAAAATCAATTAGATAAATAATTATAGTCAAGAATAGTATTAATGGAGCTGTTTCTAAGATTAATAGTTTCAATATATTTAAATATTAACTAAATTTTAAAAGAAATACCTGATCCAAGAATAGAATAGGTTGCTTGAAAAACACCAACATGTACGCCGGCTGCTTCAATATACATGGATGGTCCTTGGGAGATTATTTGACTTGGTGCCTTAGTACCACAAAATCGACTTAATTGGGGACCATCGATAGATTCTCCTTCATGTATTTTCACCTCATAAAATTCACAGTTAGTACTATTATTAAGATTATTAGGACCAATATGTACATGATTCACCGTAAGCACAATACGATCAGCTGAAATCAATTAAATATTACTCATTTTTATATATGTATGACTATAATTAAAAAGAAATTTTAAAATATAAATATTACTTAGATCTGAAGCTGTTATTATCCATGAACAATTTTCATTTTCACGCATACTATTTAGATAATTATTAATTGATATTTGCCCAGGTCGATCTGCTTGAATTCTAGCACCACATACCTAAACAAAGAATATGTAAAATTTCAATAATTTTAATTGAATATATGTAATAATAATTTTTGTAATATACGAATTAATTTATATTTTAAACTTACTGTCGTGTATGCTGCTGTAAAACCTTTGGCGGATGAAACTTCGTCTGAATGAAATACAACTAGTAGAGTATTACTGGTTGAATAGACATCGGTTAAATTGCCTAAATTATGTCCACAAAATCGAACAGAATTTTGTGAACGTGTTGGTCCATCATAAACTTCTACATAGTCGTTGTCGGTACAATTAACATTTATTTCGCCATCCAGATCAAAATCCATAAATTCTAATTTGATTCTGTGATTATTATCAATTCGGATTAACCAAGAACAATCGGTTTTGGGTTCATAATTTTGTGGATAATTTCTAAAAATGAAAATGAAATACTTACTACCCTATTATTTAAAGTTTATTGTATATATTTATTTTAATAAAATAAAGTATTAGATGATTCTTTAATCAGATAAATTTAGAGATTTAAGAATAGTTTCTGATGAATCTATTTTTGCTTCCATAAAAAACAAATAAATAACCAAATGAGGTTTAATTATCTATTTTTATGTATTTTCAATCTTTATACTATCTAAAATATCGTTATCAATTTGGTTACAAACTTTTGGGATAATTCATTGACAGTATTAGTTTATATATGTAGATTATGAAGCTTCACTAGCATTTTTATTTTTGACAAGGATTCGATTATCTATTTACAGATTACAAATTCAATCACAAAATATCAGTAAGTAAGAGATTTAGTGAATTTAATTGTTTATTTTAATATTATAGTTTTGATAAATGATGAATATTTTATTTAATACCTTGTCCTCAAAACTCCATGTGGAGCTGTTAAAAGACCACCACATTTACGAGCAACAGTTCTATAATGAGCCGAAAATCCTTTACCAGAAAATGAAGCATCAGAGTAAAAATGAATGAGCATTTCGTTTCCCGATGATATATAAGTTATCGGTGACTTAACACGATGGCAAACTAATGCTATTCGTTCAGAATCTTCAGTCAAACCAGAATATATCTTTAAAAAAAAAATAATTAAAAAGTTTAATATATGATCAGAAGTAAGAAAAATTTACCTTAATTCCATCTAAATAATTCGGATTACAACTGAATCCAGTTTCCAAAAAGGATTCTTCAATGGTCAATTCAATACTTTCTTCAGGTGGAACGGTAATATACCAGAGACAATTTAAACTACTTGGATAACCTTTTGGATAACCCGGAGAAGTGAATCTTCCAAAAGATGATCTAAATTCCTCACCACAACCTTAAATAATTTATAATTTTTATAAATAGAATAAAAATCAGTAAAAATTTATAAAGAGAATGAGGATAAATTTTAATTACCATTTACAATCCATTCCAAACGGAATCCCATGTTTTTGTTATTTACGAGATTGTCAGATTTAAATTTAATTATAGCAATATCTTTATTGGTATTTATTTTCTGAGTTTTAGTAATTTTTTTAATTAGTTGACTTTTCTCTTCTTCTTTGGTACTATAAGTTGTTTCCCATAATTCAAGGCTCTCCTTTAACATATAATAATAACAATAATAATAATGTTAATAATAATAATATATTAAGTTTTATAATGATATTGGTTGTTTTGAAAATTATTTGATTCCGCCGTTTTTTTTTCATTTCAATATTGTAAAATAAAATAAAAATAAAAAGAATTAAGAGAAATATTATAATATATACTAAAATAAGCCTGGATTATGTTTAGTAACCATTGGGACCCACCTCCCCAAAAATAATTTTTATATTTGTCAGAAGTTGAGACATATAAAATGTACATTTTAATCTTCCACTCAATAAAGTATATCACAAGCATTTAAATCTTTTATAACATTAAATAATAATTTCTCAAAAATATATTTTAAATGAGTAATAAAAAGTCAACAGTTGATATATAGATCTAAAAATTACAATAAAATATTCATAATATAATAAAATTAAATTTACATACCTCATTATTTAGAGAGAAATGTGAAAATGTAATATTTAATGTGTTTCCTTTAGGAGCCTGAAAAAATATATAAAATTTTGATTAATAAAGAATCTAAAAAGAAAATAAACTTTTATTCATAATTAAAAGATGAAATTATAGCAAGAAATAAAAACATCTAAATATTTTATTACCCTGGGAGTCAAAATTAATTTTAATATAATGATTAATAAATTATTAAAATATTAATTAAAAAATAAACACATATTTGTAATTCGAATTGAATTATTAAATTGAAATGAAGGTCTTGATCATAACAATATATTATACAGGGTGGGGCAGAAAAACCTATCTGATTTCAAATCCCTTTTTCTCAGAAGAGGGAGCAGGTAGAGTAGTGGGGTAAAAACCGTTAGAAAGCCGGTTTTATGCCATTTGTCAGTAGTCAACATGCCTTGGTCTGATGAACATCGTGCTTTTGTTATTGAGCGGTTTATCGAAAACGGCGGTTCGATAATTGCTACACAATGTGCTTTTCGAATTCATTTCGGACTCGGACGTCATGATCATGATCATGTGTGGTTTCAACAGGATGGTGCAACCGCCCACACATCGCGACGATCAATGGACATTCTCAGGGAAATGTTTCCAGGTCTCCTCATTTCTCTGAGAGGTGATCTGTATTTTGTTTAAGTTAGAAACACTAGCGGAGCCCCATAACTGAACACCGTATGTCCAAATTGGTTTGAGGATTTTATTGTATATAAGGACTTTGTTTGATAGGGTCATTTGGGAGTTTCGTCCTAAGGTCCAGTAGAGTTGTCTAAATTTGGAGTCAATTTGTTTGTTTTTTTTTGATCTAATGTGGGTCGCCCAGGTTAAACGACTGTCTAAGTGTAGTCCAAGGTATTTAACTGAGTTACGTTGGGGGATGGGTTTATACAGTTTAACGGGTGGACAAGTCTTTTTATTTAAGGTGAAAGTCACATGTGTCGATTATTCCTCGTTGACAACAATCCTCCATTTGTCCAGCCAAGGCTTAAGGAGATCGAGGTTTTGCTGGATAATTGCAGAAGCAATGTCAGGTTTGGAGTGGGTTGCTAGAATGGCGGTGTCGTCAGCAAAGGTGGCTATAGTAACGTCCTTAGTCGAAGATAGGTCACTTGTATATATATCAGGTACAGCAGGGGCCCCAGCACACTTCCCTGTGGTACGCCTGAGCGGGCCTCACACAATCTCCCGCAGGCACCCCCCCCCAAAAAAAAAAATAATAGTAAAATTTTTCCTTTTTTTCAATTTTGGGTGAAAATTATAGGAAAGAAAAAAGTGGTTAGTCATTTGTTATATTATTATATTAATTATTCTACTTTAATGGGAAGGGAAAAGAGATGAGAGAAACAAAGACATTAAGTTAAAGATAGATGTGCGGTTTTCCTTTAGACGTCACACAGAGAGGGTTGCTAACTACCCCAGTAGATTCCTAAACACCAAGAGATTTGGCCACAAGAGGGATTTACTAATTTTTTGATATTTTTTTTTGGTCGACTTGGATATAGGAAAATTATTTAATTAATTAATTTTTTAATTTTCCTACAAATATTGAATAAGAAAAGTTTCTTTGGAATCCAAAAAAGAAATCCACTGGTAAAGTTTTATCTAAATCCATGACACATATAAATAAAGTGAACAATTACCTATTTTTGTTTATTATTTCAGTTTTACAATTTCTAATGTTTTTGAGATTTAGATGAGAAAGTTTAACAACTAACAACTTAAATAATAATTAAATGTCGTTTGAAAAAATTTGTTTATTAAATAAAACAGAATTAAGGAAAAAATTTAGATAATATGGAATAACTTACTTTGATTTTCCAGGTACATTCTATTATTGGTCGATATGATTCTGGATAATTAGGACTTTCGATTATTCCTCTATGGCCGGTCAATTCCTGGTTACAATCTTAACAAAATTCAAATTATATAAATTTATATATAAATATATATTACTACAGTACAAAAAATTTCTCAATAAGAATTATAATAGATCACACACATTATTTGTATCTTTGGCAAGATAGTAATGAACTAATCTCATAATAGTAATATTTTGATAAATAACAAAATTATTATAAAATTTCTTTTTTTTAAATTAATTTTCGGTTATTTGAT
Organism: Labia minor; assembly: GCA_963082975.1. Lineage (NCBI taxonomy): Eukaryota > Metazoa > Arthropoda > Insecta > Dermaptera > Spongiphoridae > Labia > Labia minor. Next base: position 28,040,694 of record OY720350.1, on the reverse strand, counting down.
TATTTAATAATATATACGTTCATAATAATAAGTTTTTATTTTAGATCAGTGATTCTCAACCACTGTGCCGCGGGATTATGAGGTTCTTAAACAATTCTGACTTTTTTCTCTAAATTTTTCCAATATGGATCTAAAAAAAACAACCGTTTTTGGGACCACTTTTTTTCAACATGGTAAACTTTTACACTTATCTTTTTCTTTGTGATCCGACAAATTTTTAAACCGTTAAAAGTGTGCCGCGGTAAAAACAAGGTTGAGAATCACTGTTTTAGATTAAGCTTAGAGAAATGAAAAAGTTTAAATCCAGGAGGATTTTTATAAAAATTGTTAGATTTTTCAAGTACACTCTCACCAGGACTTTTCTAAACTATTGCTGACAATAATTTTATCTAATTTATTTACTCATTTTTTTTTTGTTTTGGTTATTAAAGAAATTTTTCTATAAAAATTCTGCTTTTGGAAATAGTTTAAAGATCTCTCAATGGGGGGCACATGTGAAATCTAGTCATTCCTATAAATATGGTCCCTGAAATAAAACACTACCGAATTCTATTATGATAAGGTGACCATATTTTGAAAACACCAAATTAGGACATTTTACCTTTTTTTTAGAAGCAAATTGAAAAAAATTTGAAAAAAGTACGAAATGTCCTAATATTTCAAAAAACGGGACAGATATCAAAAAGAAGGTCAGTTAGGAGGACACTTACAAAAGAAGGACAGAGCTTACAAATGGAGGACAGTTGGTCACCTTAATTATGATATTTATTAGATTTTCTAATTAATTTTTAGTAAAGTATTTATATGTATTTTAATTTATCTTTTTTCATTTTTGTTTTTTCGAAAAAAAAGTTGATCACCTAGAGTTTATTAATGCTCAATTTGGAGGTGTCCATGAGGATTTCCCCTACCTCAAAAAAAAAATGCTCAATTTATTAATTTAATGAATTAAAATAAGGGTTATTTACCCCTATGCCTGATTTTTTGTTAAATCTTTTATAACCAATAAAAACAAAATAGAGTAGTTTAAATTACCTATTGTATATTTAATATGAAATCCTCGACCCTGAATTGATTCAGTCGTTTGAAATTTTATAAAGAGTGAATTTGTTTCGGAATTGATAATCAAAGGAAAATTTTCACAGTATTTTCCTATTAATTTGCCATTTCTGTTAAATCCCTCATGAACCTGAAATATGATTAATTAATATTAGAGCAATTTTAAATATATATATATATATATTAATAATATATTATATATCATTATTATAATATTAAATACCTCAAAATAATTAAATGGACATGTTGCTAATTCAAAATCAACAAAAATTAGTTGTATTTTACTTCCTGAATTCACTCGAATTCGGTAATAACAAACGAGATTTGCTGGAACGGGTTGTGGATAATGTGGAGACATAATCTCTCCACTTGGAGCTGTTAAACTTGCACTACAACCTTCAAATTATTTAAATATTATTAATATATAATATATAGCATAGTTATATGAGAGAGTGAATAAAATAATTCCTCGGTAACATACCAGTTGCACTTAATTCCCAACTAATTTGAAATCCTTTACCAGAGCCAGAATAATCGCTTACAAACCTCAAATATAATTGATTACTCATGGATGGAATATTTTTTGGAATATTTCGACCGCAAAATTTTCCAATTAATGGAGAAAGTCGAGTACCACCATTCCTAAAAAATATATTTTTCTCAAAAAAAAAAAGTAAAAATATTTCATAATAAAAAAAAAGAATGTTTATAAGGTGGGATATACACCCATTTCAATCTTTCTAGACATTTTGGTCTTTTTCAGGTAAGTTATTTTAATTTTTGTGAACTTGGTGATGTTTACATCCTATCCTACATCCTGTCTTAGAAAAGTTCTCTAGAAAATTTTAATTGAATGATAAACAATATTAGAAAAAAATATTGATAAATATATTAATTTAGATAGAGACCTAAGGTTATAAAGGTATTTTAAAAAAATAAATGTGAGAATTGAAATTGAGGTCAAGGGATCGGACCGCCTTACTCCACTTCCTTGTTGACACCCTGGGTTGTAAAATGCAACTCTGGCCAGCGGAAAGTCCACGGGATTCTCGATTCCCAACCAGACTAGGACTTTGGTGACGTCCAAGGGAAAGTTTCTCCCCCTTCTCCCACCACAACCAATACTTAGTAAGGGCGGGATGAAGATATAAATTGAGGCGTTGACTCCCGCAGGGGATTCTTGGCCATGATTAGAGAGTGTATTTGTATATTTATTTGTAAATAAACCATTTTAAGATCTATAAGCATTTATTAAAAAGCCCAAACAAGAACTCTTCTTGTTGCTCTATCGAGATAATTTACCCTAGACACCGATCCGACCCCCTCCACATTTCTACATAAATGAAAATATTAATAATTAGAATTTATTTTAAAAAGATGATAAGTAGAAATTAAACTTGTTTCTTCTATTTAAAAAAAAAAATTCTTAAATGTATATATATATATATTTAAATTTTTACCTAATTTCAAGATAATCATAAGTACATTTTTCACTTGATTCGAGATCAAAAGTATCCACATTAAGCATCATTTGTCCGGATTCAATATGTATAATATATTCACAATCTTTATTCCGAAGGTAACGTTTCGGATATCCAGGTGATGAAATAACACCATATTTACTTATATATTTACCACCACATACTGAAAAAAATATTTTATGAATTTATTTTTTATACATTATTCTCATATACCTACATATTTGGTTTATTTGTTTAAAAAATATTTTAAATTGAATAATTGATTAAGAAAATTTAATATATATTAGAGAGATGAAGAATATAATAACCAATAAAAAAAACCCTTTTAGTTTTTATTTATGAAAATATCATTTATATTTTACATGTTCCTATGTTAGTAATACATGTGAATACTAATTGTATGTAAAATAATGATTAGAAATCGCTTTTAAGTTAAGTAACAAGCACTACGGAGCACAACTAGATATATCACCCACTTAACCCTCTCCCGTATACCCTTTGATATAGATTATGGTATAATATCGTGATTTATTCAAATTCAATGCAATTTTATATTTATATTTTTAATTAAATTAATATTTTAATTTATATTTTTATTATTTTTAAATAATTTTTCCTTTTTCTCAAATTTTTGAAAAATTCATAATAAAATAATTATAATAATTATAAATTATATTATAACCATAATCAATGATATGATAATGATATATTGAATTTTTTACAATAGTAATTATACAAAGTTTCAATCAATTTAGAAAAGAACCAGTTATTTTTTATTTAAACCCCTTTCTAAATTACTTTAGAAACACTAAAAAAAGTAGGCACAGAACCGATCGACGATTTGAAATAAATTAATTTCCTAACAACATTTATATATATATATATAAAGTATAAAAAAAAATAATATTTTTAAAACTTGAATTAAAATGACTAAATTATATTATCTGTTTTTATTTTTAGTTTAATTAATCAATTATTTATCACTATTATATTTTAAGTGAAAAATTTCCGACAATGAATATAAAATTAATACTTTGTAAACTACCACTACACCAAAAGTTGATGAATTCATGCTACTGATGCATTAAGTAAATACATTGAGCCGTTCAAACTGTACACGCCTATACGGGCACACAATGGACAGACGGACGGACGAAAAGACATCATGCTAAATATACTTTATTCTGTTAACAGAATTCATGATTCGTAGAGATATGTAAAAATTTCCACATGTGAAATTTGGAGTGAAAACAATACCTTCCCTTCCTATCGTCGGGCGGTAACAATTAAAATTATTATTATTAATATTAATATTTTAGTTAACTTATTTAAAAAAACTAAGAAATGTCTTTATTAAGGATTTCTAAGTCTTTATTCTTGGATAAAGATAATTGGTAGCTAAAACTTCTAAGATTGATAAGATTTTAAAGATATATATTGTAGGAGAGGAATTTAGAGCCCAAGACTGTCCCCACCCGTCTGCCCCGTTGCTAAGCAGTGCCAATCAGAGTAGTCAGGAGAATCACGTGGTGTCGAGCGACGCCATCTCCTGCTAAAGACAACCGCCATTTTGCCTAACAGTCAGTCGGCTTCTAGTGCTCATTGAATTCTTACTTGTACCTTTTTCTTACATTTTTTGAAATAAAATTAATATTACATACACTCTGTTTTTTATTTAATAAAAAACCCTATAATATTATATCGTAATAAATAATATATTGACTCAAAATTAAGGATAATTTATGGTAATATATTTTTTTATTTATATATACTAACGATTGTTTCAATTTTAGAAAAAAACAATACCTCCCTTCTATCGTCGGTCGGTAAAAACATAAAGTTGTTATTTGCGAACTTTAGGTTTGCACAATATAACTATTTTTCATATTTTCAAATAATAAAGTAAATTTGAAATTAAACGTTATATTATTTCAAATTTAATTTTTTTATAATACATTGTTAACTGACCTGATCTTTGATCAATCATTTGATAATTAACAGTGAATCCAATAATACCAAAATGAAGTCGTCCAATAATAGTAATTATATTACCAAGCGATGTAAATACTTTATCAACATTAATTTGAGTTTGACAAAAACTAAAATAAATGATCAAAATTATAAAATAAACTTAGAATTTAATAAATAATGTATAATGCCTTATGAAATTTTCTATTTTCAAAAAAAAAAAAACTAATAAAAGTTGATTTTTTTTAATGAGAATAAGATTGTTTTTTTTTTATAAAATTTGAAATAAAGTATTTAAGTTCAGATTTCAAATGTTCATAAGGCATTTTATTTCATGAATATTTAATAAAGATTTGATTATGAAAATAAAAATTTATTGAGATTAAAAATATTTAACAAAAAGAATTAAAATTCAAAATTTGAGTAAATTTAATAATTAATTTTTGAAAATCATGAAAATGAAAATGAATATCTCAGTGTCACTGAACCCTTAATCAAATTGTCCTAAAAAAAAACAGTACCAACAACAATGCGTATTTATAAATTTTAAAATTTTAATATAATATTGGAATGTTTCTGAATAATAATTAGAAATAATTTTATGACTGATGGTCTTTTCCATAAGTTAAAGAAAATATGATGTTTAATTTTATTTAAAGATATAATATAATTGATTTATGCATACCTTCCCAAATGAATATGTGTATTAGTACTAGTATTGTTATCATAAATTTCAAAAGCATCTGTGTAACAATCTTTAACAAAGATTTGTGAGTATCCTCCAAGTGGACTTTGAAAACGGATATTAACCTGAATAACGAAACCTTCTTTGGCGACTATCATCCACTCACACATTCTAACATTTAAGTATGGTTGACATTGAAATGATCCACTCCGGTTTGTGAACACTCCACCACAATCTGGAAAAAATAATTGTTGAATGATTAAAAAAAATATTTTATTATTTATGAGTTATATAATATAATTAACACACTATGAGCGGGGCGGGTATTTGTACCCGTTGCGGGGACTGTCACTTATAAGCGGGGCGGGTATTTATACCCGTTGCCACTTATATAATATATATTTTCCCTTGTGTCACTTAAAATTACTTATTTTAAACGATAACTAATATATATCCCTCATATAAGTGACAACGGGTATAAATACCCGCCCCGTTCATAGTGTGTTAATAAATATCAAAACAAAAAAGAAGTTATATTCTGATATAAAATAATTTTAAAAATAAGTGAAAAGTTGATGAGAAGTTTGTTAAAGAAGATGATTCTATCTAACTCTATGGCACTACGGTACTCGAAAGTTGTTGGCTGCTGGAACCACATCTCTCCAAGTATCCCTATTCTGAGCCACACCCAACCAACTTTTATTTTCTCCTATTTCTCTTACATCCTTTCCTACATTTTCTGGCCACCAAGTTCTTGGTCTTCCAACTGGTCGTTTACCAAATATTACATAAATATATTTCTAACTAGAATATCATCACCCATATGAATCCTGTCCGTCGCAACCTTCTTAATTTTATTACTCTAAACATGCCTGGAGATGCATAGAGGTCATGCTATTCCTCATTTTGCAGTCACCGCCAATCCCCGGTAATCTCATCTTTCTTTAGCCCAATAAATGATAATCTTGTCTTTTAAGTTCATATACCACACCTCACATCTGTATAATACAACCGGCAAAATAATTGTTTTATGTTTTATTTATGTTTGATAATGGTTTTGACGAGATAAGATCCTTTACTGCATGATAACAGACGTTACCCTTTTACAAGCTCGAATTAAATTCTTCTCAAATATGATTATCCTCCGTGATTACAGAATCTAAGTATTTAAAATTTTCTGAATTTTCAAATTCTATGTTTTGTATATTAAGATTTTGTGTATAATACTATTCTCTAATAAATATTTTGTCTTAGCACTATTAATTTCAAGCCCCACCTTTTCCAGCGTCGAGTCTCTTATTTTATTTAAATGGTCCGCTTATACTAGTGCTTATACCTAATACTTGAATATTTTGGCCTAATTGGATTTCGTTCTATTTCTCCCCAATTTATCTAATCACGTATTTTAATGATAAGTTAAATAAAATTGGTGATAGAGTGTCTCCTTGTTTTAATCCATTACGAATTTCGATATTATCTGATAATTGGTTCCAGCATCTTAACTAATTTTTTTCATATTTCAAATAAAATTTAAATTTATAACCCTTTTCCCTGATCTAAAGAGTCATATGCTTAGTCTACAAATAGTTGATGAACCGAAATATTTAATTTACATTTTTTTTCTAACATCTGCCTTAATGAAAATATCTGAACTAATATTGATCGATTTAGTCTGAATTCGGATTGATAATCTTGTAATATTTCCTCTGCATAATAATATTTGATAAGATTTAATTAATACAAAATTTAATAAGGTAAAACCCATGGGTTCTACTGTCATTGCTTTGGAGGGCGAAAAAGTCAGTCTTAATGAGTAAATTAAACCTATATTAAAGACCGTAAAACCTAAAGCAAACGGACTTGACAGGGCCGTCTTAAGATTTTCGGCGCCCGTGGGCTCCTAAAATTTTGCGCCCCTTTTCATAAGAAATTACACAGAATGGTTAGTAGGAGCGAGATGGGTATACAAAAGTGTCCGAAGTAAAAATTGTCAATTTATTATAATTAGAACAATACAATAAACTAAAACATAAAAGGAATTTCATTAAATCAAGAAACATAAGTATTATTAATTATGAATTCTGAAAATCTATATAATTCTTTAAAACATAAATTTGTCATTTGAGTTAAAAATGTTATATGTCAAAATGTCGCCCGAACAACAATCTCAAACTGCACAATTATCGCTGCTTTTAGGTTTCTTATTAAAATTATTTATTCAATGCTTATACGGATATAATGAATAAGAAAAATAGATATGTATTTTGAATGTGCATGATTAAAATCTTTGAAGTGATGTCACTCCGGGTTGGAGGCGACTATAAAACTACTACTTAACAATCAGGAAAAATATATAAACCAATAAAAAATGTCGCCCCCAGAAGACTTGCGCCTTAGGGCTATAGCCCAATTAGCCCTGTGGTTAGGGTGGCCCTGGGACTTGAACAAAAAGGTGGAGCTTACTTAGCTTGGCTGCTTTTGGACTGAGAAAAGAATGCGCCCAGGAAGGGGCTTCGGTCAAATATTTAAAACAGAGTAATAAAAAAATATCCAGAAAAAAGGACAAAAAATAACCAAATAAATCAATAAATCAATATCAAAAATAAATCGGGATTATATTAATAAATAGTTTCTATAAATCTATAATTATAATTATAAATTATAATTAAATAATTATATCAAATTCTTCTTCTTCTTCTTCCTTTTAGGCTTCCAGCCTGTTTGTTTCCAAGAGGAGGCATTCTTATCGGTCTTTCCACCTTTTCTTTGGTCAACCTCTACTACGTGTTCCATGGGGCCGATTTTCTTTTACTATTTTTGCAAGGCGATCATCCATCATTCTTTCCACATGCTCACTCCATCCTCTCTTTCTCACTTCGATCCATTCATTTATTTCTTGTATTCCACTTTTTTCGCGATTAGATCGAATTGTGATAGGAGAGTTTGTAAATTTCTTTCGCTGTTTGCTATTAAAACCACGTCATCAGCGTAACACACGGTGTGCACAAGTTTATTTCCCATTTTATAGCCAAGTTCCGGTGACAGGTATGCTATTATTTTGTCCATAATAAGATTAAAAAGCATAGGGCTTAAGGAGTCGCCCTGTCTTATCCCACTTGATAGTGGAATGAGTTCCGATATTTGGTTATTCACTTTTATCTTAGCTGTAGTGTTAGAGTTCACCTCTATTATCATCCTAACTAACTTTTCAGGAACTTCTCTCTCTCTTAGACAATCCACTATATCTTCTAGCCTTACCCGGTCGAAAGCTTTTTTAAGGTCTATGAAGCAAAGGAATGCCGGGTTGTTGAATTCGATTGACTTTTCAACTAATTGTCGTATAATGAATATGGCGTCCGTTGTTGAGCGATTCTTTCTAAAACCTTGCTGTTCCTCTCTCTGCTTAATGTAGTTGAGCAGTTTATTTAGAATGATTTTAGTAAATAATTTTAAGGTACTATTTAGTAGTGTTATGCCACGATAGTTGTTAAGGTCGTCTTTGCTTCCTTTTTTAAATATCGGTATTATCGTGCTTTCTTTCCAGGACTCAGGGATTTTGCATTGCTCCAAGATGTTCTGGAACAATTGAGTAAGTTTCAAGGCTAGCATGTTCCCACCATTCTTCAACATCTCATTTGAAATATCGTCAGGGCCTGGGGATTTTCTATTTTTTAGATTTTTAACTTCATTTGTTATCTCTTCCTTGGATAAGGGTACGTCGTTTATGTTAAAATCTATAGGTTCAGCATTAGAGTAAATATTGTTTGAATAGAGGTTACGGAAGAAACTCTCCCATTTCTCCACTGGAATTTTGTTATTAAGGACCAATTCATTCATTTCTCTTCTATTTTTCTTTATCACTTTCCATATTTTCTTCTGAGCTCCATAAATATCATGTTCCATATCTGCAGTGAAGCTTTCCCAATATCCTTCTTTTATTTTTCTAATGCTAGAGTTTGTTTTATTTCGCACCTCAACATATAATCTTCTCTTTTCTTGAGATGGGTTGGAAAGATAGTCCAAATATGCTTTTCTCTTCGTTTTCGCGAACTCCTTTATTTCTGGTGTGAACCATGGTGTTGATTTTCTATGCGTATTTATATTCACGCAGCGTTTCCCAAGAGCTTCCTCTGCCGTTTTAGTGATGCATAGTTGTATCCCTCCCCAGAAATCATCCAAAGTGCTATTTGACTCTATTGGCAATTCTTTGAGTCTTTCACATAATCTTTTCTCATAGAGATATTTTGTACTCTCGTTTTGGAATGCTTCTGTATTGAATTTCGAAACGAAAACTGGTTTTGTTCTTTTCGTGATTTGAGCTGAGGCACGAATTTTGGCTACCAATAGTTTATGATCGCTTCCGATATCAGCGGTATTATACGTTCTTATATCAAGTATCTGGGTTGGATGAATGTTTCGATTGGTAACAATATAGTCTATTATAGATTTCTGGCCTCTACTATTACTCCAAGTTATCTTATGGCCAAATTTATGTTTAAAAAAGGTGTTATTTATTCGTAAAGAGTTAAATGAACAGAAATCTGTTAGGAGATCTCCATTATTATTTGATACACTCTCGTTGAATCGTTGTTTCACTCCTGGGACTGGTGTGTCACCGACTCTTGCATTCATATCTCCCATCATGAACAAAAGCGCATCTTTCGGTATTTTATATAATACGTTTTGGAGATCTTCATAAAATTCCTCCCTTTGCTCTTTAGGTTTCGAGATATCGGGGGCATAAACACTTAATATGTACCATATTGCCTTGGGAAACTTTAGCGATAATAGAATGATCCTTTCATTAATATACTCTATATTGTCGATGTTGTTTAAATACTTTTTATTTACAAGAATCCCCACTCCCGCGTGAGCTCTTTCCTCTTTTTGCTTGCCAGAGTATGCCAAAATATAATTGTCCACACATAGTGTTCCTTTGCCTTTTTTTTTGGTTTCGGAGATAGCACAAAAGTCAATTTTAGAGTTATTCAACTCAGCGATAATCTCATGCTCTCTGCCATTCCACGATGTGATGTTCCATGTGGCGAATTTGGTTAGGCTTTTCCTCCATACCTGTTTTTTTTTTGTCTCGCAGTGGTCATCATCAGTGTAGATCCGTCCGGCCTTTTCTTATTGGTTCTATGAGCTTCAGTTTTTTTTACTGGTGCGGGCTGCTAACCCAACGCCCAAACCCCCAACCTGGAGGACCAGGGTTTCTTAAAAATACTGAAGTGGTTTACCATTGCCTTCTTCGGTTTGATTCTCAGCCGCCCCTAACCTGGAGTACAGACGCTGTTCGTAGCCGCCCCTAACCTGGAGAACAGACGCTACTGGGTTTCGCCATAGCTGGCTTAAGAGAAGAGAAAGTAAATAGTAAGAAATGAAAGACCCCTAGCCCTCGGAAACCTAATAGCGTCGGGGTCGGAAGAAACAAGAGTTGGCCAAGAGAGGCCAGATAGGAAAGATAACAGTAAGATATCTAGTACAAGTAAGTGGAAGCAATACTAGATATGGCTTGGGACCTCATGGATGCCAATCCATATGCTCATAAGCTATGAGCCCCTCAAGGGAACACGTAAGATCACCCAGCGCGCAATACAAACCGCCCGCCACAAGCCACTGATAGGAAAAAGGAAATTGTTATTTATTTATTTTATAATATTAGTAAATATTAATCGGGATTAGTTATTAATAGAAATAAATAAATAAAGGATTTAAAAACAGGAGTGGTAGAGGGGGGAGAAGGAGTGGAGTACTTGCTTGGTAGAACGTTGAACTCTGAATTGAACTCGGAATTAGATGACAAAAATAAAATTAAAATAATGATCATTATCATTATCACTAATTATACTTATTAATGGGTTCATATACCCATCAGTCTCAGTACCGAGAATTACCAATTAAGGATCCACCGCGCCCACCTTGGTAGCAATTGATCGCAGATGTGCCCCATATATCAAATTAAATACTGTTAATTATAATTATAAATTAATAATTTAAAATGAAAAGAAAAGATAAAGCAATAATTTTTTAGAAGTCGCTGATCGTTAAACATCAGAATGATGACTTCTGGGCTGATACTCGAATATTCGTAATGATAAATTATATAATTCGTATCAATCAATTATGTGACACACTAACAACCAAATAATGCAAAAATAAAAAATTATAATAATAAAAATCGGGAGTGTCCTCCCCTAGACTTTCCCGCATATAAATAGGTAATTAGGTTATTATTATTATGTTTTAACAACAATAAAAAAAACTAATTAATTTAAATTATAAAGTAAAATGGTTTAACCACACTATTATATATATTTATAATTTACACCTAACGCTACTTGTATAGGTAGTCAGATCATGATGAAATTTGGTATCTGAATTTTTTGCATATTTTTAAATCTATATACAAAATATGAAGCAAATATCTCGAAGCAAACTGGTACTTTACTTGAAAGGTAAACGCAACCAGTGTAGGTAAAGTACCACTTCCGGTTAACCGATTTTGACGAAATTTTGATAGAAATCTAGAAACTGTGAATAATATTGGTGTACCAAATTTCGAAGTCCTAGCTTGATTAGTTTCTGAGTAAATTTGCTCACAGACAATTACATACATCCATACATACACACACACACAGACATAATTCGAAAAAATGGTATTTTCTGACTCAGGGAGGTCTAAAACGTCAAGATCTATCGAAATCTAGAAGTCGAAATTTTTGACGATTGCAATACTTCCCTTATACGAAGTATGCGGGAAAGTAAAAAACACTGAAAAAATTTGGAAAGGCAGGAGCTTGACTTTCAGCGAGTGCTCTCATTTAAACATGCGTGAGCAGTTCAAATAGAAATGATTAAAGGAGTATAGTTACTATTGCCAATAATTTTTTATAGTTAGATTCAGAGAGTTATATTTTGGTAGTAATATGATTATCATTTGAACTTTCCCAAATGTTAAAAATTTAAAAGCAAAATTTCACTCAGTAAAGCAAGTTTGAGACAGAAAAAGACACAATCTACAATATTTATATGTAATGATAGTTTACTTATTGGTAAAGTTGTGTAATTTGCAAGAAATCCTCTCCGAGCATTACTGAAATCCGTTACAAAAACAAGAATTAATTTGTTAAGTTTGGAGATAACCGTTGGTGGTAAACGATTTCCACAATATCTACAATGAAAGAAAAATAAATAAATTGAGATAAAAATAAAGAATATCCAAAATTAGATTAATTTATTACCTTCCCAATAATTTTCCTGGCGTTTTCATCCCATCATAAATTTCCAAATAGTCAAAACGACATGTTGTAAAACGAAGCGTTTCCATTTGAAAATCTTGAAATTCAAGTTTAATAACTTTACCAACCGGTTGTTGAATAGTATATTCACAAATTCGATTATTAGGGTATAAATTGGGATATAATGGTGATTCAATTGTTCCAGTATCTTCTGAAAATACACCACCACAACCTGAAAGAAGAAACACACGATGAATTAATTTAGGTTTTACAAACTTGTAAATTCACTTAAGGAATTAAATAAAAGATTTTTCAACGATTTTCTAAATCTAATCTAATAGTTTTATTTCTTTATGTAAAAATGGTAAAAAAAATATATAACTATTATAATATGTATTAACCCAAATAATAATAAAAAGTAAGATGTAAAGTAAAATTTCATTTACTTGTATTAACACACTATGAGCGGGGCGGGTATTTATACCCGTTGCCACTTTTTATAATATATATTTTCCCTTGTATCACTTAAAATTACTTATTTTAAACGATAACTAATATATATCCCTCATATAAGTGTCAACGGGTATAAATACCCGCCCCGCTTATAAGTGGCAGTTCCCGCAACGGGTACAAATACCCGCCCCGCTCATAGTGTGTTAAAAGCTCAATTTTTTTTACTAAATTATTTATTCTTAAAGTATTCGAGGCCAGAATTCTTTGTTGAGAAATAAGGTATATTATATTTTAAAAAAATATTATAAATAATTTTGTATTGAGTGAATATTACAGTGAAATCAGCTCAATAAAGCAAATAAATAATCAAATTTTTACCAAATTCCAAAATATTATTTTGTAAATGTTTAAATGCAAAATAATTGATTTTTAAATGTTAATTATTTAAGTATAAGTAAAATACCATTAAATCAAAATATTTAAACTAAAATATCTGATAATTATATTATAGTTTATAAAAACATCTAAAATCTAAGTATCCCTAAATATTTTATTTAAACTGAAATTATGCATTTTAATAATAATGCCTATATTTTATTTTGTTTATTATTATTTATTTTATATATGAATGAATGTTCTCTTCTAATAAATCATATTATTAATATGTTATTACAATATTTAGTTTTGTAATAATACTGATACTTACGAATTTGATAATTCATTACAATTTTTCCCGTATTCAAAGAATAATCCGATCTAAATCGAATATAAAGAATATTGCCTGAAGATTCAATAGGTAAAGGAATAACTTTACCACAATATTTTCCAATTAAGGGAGCATCTCTAGCACTTCCATCATACACCTGAATTTCAAACAAATAAGATGATCATATCATAATACCAATAAAATTACTTTCCCTTAAAATTACCAACCTCCAATTTATCATGGATACATAGTCTAGATTTCTCAATTTCAAATTTTTCAAAACGTAATTGGATTCGTTCATTGTGAGGCATTTGAATCTTCCATTCACATTCAACACCCTTTTTATACATATTCTCCTTTTCCATAGGTATTGTAATCTCGCCAGTGGTTGATGTCAAAATTCCACCACAATCGGAACCTGAAATTAAATAGATTCATAAATATTTAATACTGCGTCTTATTAACTTTTTAATTAACCAAGAACCTTCAAAAATCGTTGTACAACTATTTTATATATTTATATATTTGCGCTACGATAAAGAGATTTTAAGAAAATCTCTGTTATAAATTTTGATTATTATTATTGAAAAATTAAGAGCACATTATTAGCTAAAGCAATTGTGTATCACAAAGATAAAAGTATTTTCAAAAGTTTGATAATTGTTTATTCTAAATAAGTAAATTTGAAATGTACAATTCATTTATCATTTACGTATCGGGACCCCGAGACTCCGCTCGGTAATTAAATTAAAAAAAAATATTCATTATTATTGGGTTTGGCTGGTAATATTAATACCTGATTCACCGAATCGCCATTCAAATAATTTAAAAGAACATAAATTAAAAGAAAATTAGTCGTAAAACATACACCCCTTAAACGTATAGACTCAAAATTGGCTGAACCGATTTCGATGAAATTGCATCACAATATTCGTGCATATCTCAGAAATTAATTTTTTAAAATTTGATATCTACATGTTGTCATTCAAAGAATGTTTGTGTTTTTATTTTTTATGTTATATTTATATTTTATTATATTTTTAATTTTATTTTTTAAATTATTTATAAAACACTGAAAACATTCACATTGCGAATATTATTACTTCTTTTAATTTTTAAGATTATATGAATAAATAATTTTAATTTTGATCTCATAATTGGATTTTTCATTTTCAAGTGAGATATTATTATGTATGAAGGAACACTTCGAGAAATGTGGATGAGCCCCCCCCCCCCCTCTAGATGTGAAGAACGCCCAAGGCGGACCGAACAGCTAGTATATAATATTTTGTATTTAAGAAGTCGCTCTATGACGAAATTGATGACGTCATTTAATTCTGCTATATCGAATAAAGATAAATGTTCTCTACGTTGTGAAACAATTTCAAATAATTTAAATGTATCTATTAATTCAATAAAAAACGATATAAGAGGCACTGGATGTAACGTCATATCTATTTAAATTAAAAAAAAACTAATGAAGATGATTTTTCCTAGAGATGTGATCAATAAAACTCGATTTTCCTTTATAAATCCTATCTATGGTGTGAATTTCAAAAAAAAAAGATCGAGCGGTTTCTGAGAACTCATTTACAAATATATATACATACAATTTTAGCTAGCTTAATAAGATTAGATAGATATATATAAAATATATTTATCTCCGTGCCCTTATTCAAAAGTTATAATATTCCTTGAATCTATCTTTATCTATTCCATTCCTCCATTCGTATCCTCTCTCAATCTCAAAATAAAAATAAATTTACAGTATACTTTTTTTATTTCTAAAAAATAAATAGACTTAATGATTATGAAATGTATTAATTGTACCTGGAATTGTAATAAATGTCATATGGAATCCTGTACCGGAAATTGTACTATCAGAATGAAATACTAGCCGGGCTGAATGAGTTGAAGTTACTAAAGGTTCTGGATGTATATTACCACAATATTTTCTTAATAAACTTTTCGATTCGTGAAAATTATCATAAATCTATAATAACAAAAAACAATTAAGTTCACAATTTAAATTATGTATACAATAAAAAACTATTCAATAAATAATCAAAAATTACTAAAAAAGCTATTTTAGAAGGTAAAATTTATTTTTTTATTTATTTATTGAATTTGTATAATGATTCTTCTAATAATCCAATCATATTTAGCAGAAATATTGCTGATTTGTTACTAAAGTAAAATATAAAATTTAATTAATATAGCATTTATTTTATTTTCATTTAGCAATTTTCCATATTTTTATTTAATAAACCCTTAAAAAGTGTCATTATCAAAATTTTTGATTTTTGATAGCTTTAATTTTTATTTAGAATATGTGGTTTTATTTACAAAATTCCGTTATATATAATATATAATTAAATTCAAATTTTACCCACATTTATAAAGTTGTTCATACCCATATATATATAAATAAATGTAAAGATTGAAAAATATGTATGATCATAATAAAAAATTAGTTTCTTACCTGTAAAAAATATAAATTAAGTGAATTGAAAGTTAACTTACAGCAAGGTAATCCAAACTACAATTGGGATGAGATTGAATTTGCATGGTCATAAAATGAAATTGGATACGCTTTGAAATGGGTGCTGTAATAATCCATTCACAATCACGGTTGTTTGGGTAATTTCCAGGAGTGCCGGGACTGGATAAGGCACCGTGACTGTCAATTTCAATTGTGCCACCGCATACCGGCATGACTGAAGTCCAATTTAATGAAAATCCATCATGAACTCTCGAAGCATCAGTATGAAACCTATAATTGGATAACAAAATTAAACTCTACTACATATCTTAATTAATAATTCTATTAAGCTGGGGGCAGTAATTCCGGCTTTTGTGTTTGAAAGTTCAATGAAAATAAAAATAAGTACTATAGATTTGAAATATTTAATTTATATTACTTTAATTTTTAAAAATTTATAAAAAAAATTCAAGGGTTTTTATAGTAGAAAAATTAATTACATATATATTATAGTGAAAGTAGGGCAAAATTTAAAACAGGCCGCAGAGACAAGCACAACATAATTCACATAAAAAAAGATGAGGTCACAAGGGAACTGCACAAACTGCATAACGAGGAATTGCATGATCTCTATGCATCTCCAAACATAGTTAAGGTCATAAAATTGAGAAGATTGCGATGGACAAGAATGTGTGTGAGTAAAAAGACTGGCGAAAAATATATTTGTGGGGAAACCGATTGGGAAACGTCCGTTTGGAAGACCAAGGAAGCTGTAGGTGGACAATGTAGGAAGTGACGAGAAAAAGACGGGAGAGGGCAGAGGTTGGATGGAGGTAGAATGTAGAATAGAGACACTTGGAACTTTCGAGTTCCGTAGAGCCAGAGAGAGATAGATAGATAAGTAAATAAAAAATTAAATTAAAAAATGAATTAATTAATTATTAATTTGAAATTAAAAACCTAACCAAACTGGCTCAAAACATTTTCAAAAAATAATTTTGACTCCCTGATAGAAAAGGTTTATTACAAACACTTATTACTCTGCATCCTATTCTTACCATAAATAAAGGCTGTTGTGAGTTGAAATAATGGTACCATTATTTGGTAATTTATTTCCACAGTATTTACCAATTAAAGTGTCTCCAGCTGTTTCACCATTATGAATCTGGAATAAAGATGTCAATTTTATTAACACATTTGATTTGAAATTTTAAATCTTGTAGAATAGATTCTTAATAGTACATTTGAATAAATGTATAAATGTAATTTAATATTGATATCTACATAGATAATATATCAATTATTTAATATTTTCTCAAGATAAATTTTAAAATCGTAACTTTGTTGAAAGCTTCATTTATTAAGATTGTTATATTTTCAAAATGAGCAATTAATTAAAAATATTATAAATAAAACAAATTAAAAATTACCTGAAGCCAATCAAATAGACAGGATACAGAAGGTTCAAGATTAAAATTCGTAAATGTTATATTAATCACTAAACTTGTATTTGAGAAGATCACCCATGCACAATTAAGATTATTATTATATTTTGTAGGAGGATTCGGAAAATTAAGAGTGCCAGATTCTTGTCGCAAATATCCTCCACAACCTAAAATGTATAATAATTTTATATTTAATAATGTATTAATTTTGAAATTAGTAAAAAGAATTGTTGTACATACTTTGCCGTTGACGTTGACATAATAAACCGGTAAAAGAAGGTTTACATCTACAAACAAACCCTCCTGTTGTTCTCCGTATACAAGTACCTCCATTTAGGCATGGAGATCTCAAACAAGGATCATCAGTAATCTCGCAATTCCTTCCTGAAGGATTTAGTTTGAAAGATTTGGATATTGGTGATTATATTGCTGTGTTGTTTGTAAGATTTAACAATTTACCTGAAAAACCCGGAGCACAATGACAAATATAACCTGGAGGCTCTGGAGTAAGATCACAAGATCCATGACCATTACAACGATTTGGATCAGAACATGGATGCATAAGAAGAGGTCTAGTAGTAACAGAGGTTGCAATACAGCCCATTGGACCAATTCCACTCCCTGTGAGGCCAGGCGGACAAATACACTGTACGTAGGAAGCGCTGATTGCTGAAAGAATAAGGGTTGTTTTAGTTATTGGTGCTATTAAGGTATACTGTAAAATCTAGCAACCTTAAAAAGAATGGTCTTTCAAAAAATAAAATAGAAATAAGGGGAGCAGCATAGCCGAGTGGGTAGAGTACGTGATTTCTACACAGGAAGTCGGAGTTCGAATCCCCAGCATAGAACTATTAATAGATTATTTAATAAAAAATAATAAATAATTAATTTCAATTTAACATCGGCTGCCCCCAGCTCCAGGAACTGACAAGCCCTGGTTCTATAAACCCTGCTCCGGCAGGATAACCTCAAAAACAAGCAACCATGAATCGTGATGGCAACAACAATAATAAGAAGTGTCTACCGGAGAAAGATCGAACCAGAAAGAGAAATAATAGTTAAAGAACGGGAACGAAATGGTCTGAAAACGAAAAAAGGCCCACAGTAAAAAAATGAAAGAAATCTGGCAGGCAAAGAAAAAGAAAGAAAGAATGGGAGCTTTGCGCGATCCAAGACGGACCATACGCCAAAAAAAAAAAATAGAAATAAATCGTTATTACGTCTTTAGATTGGATTATAAAGTATACTTAAAGAGACAGAATATAAATGATGAATCTTAAAGTTCTTACAACTCAATTGTAAAACTTTATTATAAAGTATCTTAAAAAAAATGTATTAATTTTTTTATATACCTGAATTGCTTATACATCTTGCTTGTGGATGACATCCGCCGTTATTGACATGACAAATACCTTCATAAGTGCAAACTACACCATCGCCTGCATAACCAGGTGGACACGATAGACAAATGCGTGAACCCTAAAATCAATCAATTTATATAAAATAATAATTATCAATATCACAGTCTAGAAAAAGATAAAATATTTTATAAATTAAAATGAACTTTAATCTTCTTAAAAATTTAATAGAAAATTTTTTTTTTAACAAATTTATAATTTTAATAATTTATTTTAATATTTTAACTTACTAATGTATTAATGCATTGAACTTTCGGATTTTGACTACATCCTCCGTTGTCAGTTAAACATTCATCAATATCAGTACAATAAAATCCATTTCCGGAATATCCTAAAAGAAAATAGATATTAATTATAATAAGTTGACCTGTGGCCAGGTCCGAACCGACCGACGGTTTGAAATAAATTAATTTCCAGCTACAGAAACAATTTCAAATAATTTTCATATATCTATTAATGTAATAAAAAACAGATATGGATACATAAATAATAAATATAAACATTTTTAATTTTATTTTATTTATAATATATATGCAAGACCAGGCTGTGACGTCATGAATGGCTGGATGACGTCATATAATTTTAAATCAAGAAAAAACTAATAAATATGATTTTTCTCGAGGATAAAACCAATACAAAGTGCATGATTCGTGGTGATATATAAAAAAATCTCCTTTGGTGTGAAAATAACCCTTTCCTTCCTATCGTCGATCGCTAATACTACCACTTCCGGTTTCCGGAATTGCACCAAAAGTTGAGCAATTCATCCCACTGATGCATTAAGTAAATATACCAAATTTCATCAAAATCGGTTGAGCCGTTCAGGCTGTACACATCTATACGGACGGACAGACGGACGGACAGACATCATGCTAAAAATACTTTTTTCTGTTTAGAAAATGCATGATTCGTGGAGATATGTAAAAATCTCCACATGTGAAATTTGGTGTGAAAACAATACCTCCCTTACTATCGTCGGTCGGTAAAAATTGAATATATTTTTATGGAAAATTAAAATTTGAAAAAAAAATTTATTAATTGATTTGAAAATATTTATTTTCTTTTCTATAGTAAAATAGAAAAATATTTTCATTTAGAAATAAAAAATCACACCAAATCACTATTCATATTTATCTTAATTCAATTTCTACTTTCTCCTAATTCCTTTATGATGTTAGTCCATCACGTTGGTCTCCTTGTTGACCTTTTCCCCCTTGGTTTCAATATAAACCAATATTCTATCTACCTTTCCCTTTCAACCTGATTCTACGTTGTTGTTTGCATATAGAGCCTAATTCTTCAAAATTTAATTAAACTCAATCATCCGCTTTTTTCATTTTAACCAAATTTTATAATTATTTAAATTCAACTAATTTTATTATTTATCAAATATCATATATTTCTAAATAAATATTTATTTTTATTTAGAATCCGATAAAATGGGAACTTATTGTAATATAATAACTTTCAAATATAATATCAATTATAAAATACAAATACAAACTACAAAATTTTGATTATATTAGATGTCTAAATTAAATGATTTATTTCTTGTTTTATCTAAATCAATTTTATTTATATCATATTATTTAATTTTCTAATCATATTATATTTAAAGTGGTGATTTTATGGAGGCTTTCAAAAATCTATTTTCATAATGAAAAAAAAATATATAGGAAGCATAAACCCAAATTATCTTATTTAATTTATGATATCAATATGGATATTTACCTAGAGGACATAGTCCACAATAGAATGATCCAGGAACATTGATGCACTGAACCAATGGATTAACGGAACAATGAGGTTTTCCACTTTCACATTCATTCACGTCTTTTGTGCAAGCAGGATTTAATGAATCTTCTTGAGTCCACCCCTAAACATTGCATTGCAATAATTTATTAATCATTTCTATTTTAGTAATTAATATTTTTTATAAATGGGACCACAGGGTGGGAGGTTAGCGTAGCTAGCTCACAGTCTCGTGGACCCGGGTTCAAGTCCCGGGCCTGGCAAGGCAATTTCTTTAACTGGGGTGTTTGGGACGGAGTCAACTCAGCCTCCGGAATCAACACTGGGAAGCTACTTGATAAGAAGTAGCGCCTCCGATCAAGAAAATTAAGGTAAAGGTTGATAGGAGCCGTTCTACTGATCATTGGACACCTAATTAATATAACCGACTTGATAGGCGTTGTCCTTGCGTAGGACGTACAAAAGTCAGAAGTTTTTTTTTAATATATTTTGTATAAATTTTGAACTTGGACAATAGAAGTCTATAAAAATTTTAGTCTCTTCTATATATCTTGTGCTATCTGTAAATTTTTTAATAATTTAAATGAGAGATTTTCAAACAGCGCTACATTCACCATGGTGGTACCTTCAGTACACATACTTTTAGTAACGAAATCATTTTGGTGGCAGCTGAACATTTTAATGGGTGTTTCTCTGATACCAACTTCAAAAAGTTTGAGGGCCGCTGATTTATTTTATTTTTGTTTTACAAATCCTATCAATTTCTAATTTAATCCATAAATATTGGTAAAAAATTTTAATTAAAAAATAGTTTATTATTTCAAGCCAATAAAGTCGTTAACAAAAAAAGATTGCACAAATCTGTAAAAAAAAAATAACAAACAATCTATTACCTGATCACAAATACATTTATATGCATGAATAACTCCTTTATGTGGCACACAAACACCATGTCCACATAATTGTTGCGATGTTTCAGCCTTGCATACTTCTTCTTTGATTGTACAATGAATGCCATGCCAATCTTTAGAACATACACATTGATAAGCTCCAGGTAAATTAATACAAGTGGCACCATTTTGGCATCCTAAATCGGTGCCAGCATATTCTGCACATTCATTCACATCTTCTTGACATAGATCACCCTATCATAAAAAAATAATATGATTATAAGATGGTGTGACAATTGATATGGGCATGAATCAATCATATCAATAAACTTGAAAGTTGACACAGTAAATATTTATATTTTATAAATTTAATTTTAGTTTACATAATTTATTAAAATTGTTCATCCAGTTTCTGCTGTTAGATCTGTGAATTTTATAAAAAAAAAATTGGCAAAAATTTCTACACATTTTTAATAACTTATTATACCAGATTACTCAACATTATTAATTAATCATGTAAATTCTTTGTTGTTCCTGTGTTTAAAATTTATTATTATTAACAATTAGATTAATTAAATTTTTTTTTATAATATTATAAAAAAATTAGCTGGAGTGTCTCCACTCGACTATCTCGCAATTTGAATTGGATTAAATAACATAATATATTATATTTAAATTAAATTTAATTAATTATAAATTATAAATAATAAATATTAAACCAGCGTAAGTTTGGCTTTTTGTTGATGGCACCAAGTCACGTGTTGGCGCGTGAGATTTGCAGTATTAAAAAATAAATTCTGGTAATTTCAGCCAATTAATCAAGCTGAAATTATATATATAGCAGTTTTATACAATTATTAATCATGTGAAAAATTATCAAACATATATATTTATTTTTACAGTCACTTTAGAGGAAAAAAAAAATTAAAACGTTGTAAGTAATGACCCTCTTCCGGTTGAGCTACATTTCTCAAAAGTTGATAGAAAACTACGAATTTTGAATAATGCTCATGTACCAAATTTGATCATTCTAGCTCAAACCGTTTTTGCGTAATCTTGGTTACATACATACACACACACAGAGACAGACATTTTTCTCTTATATTTTTAGATTCAAATTTTTTCTCTGAAGAAGTTATTTTAAAAAAATTATGAACAATAATTTATAAAAATACCTTCCAATTATCAGGACATCGACAGGTGAAAGATAAATAACCATCAACACATGTTCCTCCATTATAACAGGGATTGATTTTACATTCATTTGTAGACAATGCAGTTTTTAATTCTCGCAATTTACGTTCGACATTGTACATCTAAAAAAGGAGTGCAAGTGACATTATTAATGGCTTTTAATAGATACTATACATTTAATATAAAAATAATTTTTGATCTTACCCGACGATTCAAAGCCCGAATTTGCTAAAAACAAGAATTAAAAATTAATTGATTATTTTAATTAATAACTCTTAATTAAAAAATTAAGAAATAATAAAAACACTATATAATATTAATTTTATAATAAAAAAAACGACTTAAGATTTAAAACTGCTTTTTATGATAATATTAAAAGACTAAAACAATTTAAACATATTATATATATATATATATATATATATATATATATATATATATATATATATTCATTTAAAATTCTAAACAGAAACACTTTTATTTGTTTTTTTTTGAAAATTGAAAAAATTTGAAAATATTTAAATAATATATTAATTATTAATGTATTTGGTGATTTGATATAAATAAATACTATTATAAATTATAACAGGGGTAGGCAACGCGGCGCCCCCGTTCTATTTTTAATGCGCTCTCGCTGGACTGCGATCAGACTTTTTTAAATAGGTTGCCGACCCCTGAATTATAATGATGTATCAAAATGTATATTTTATATTATAAAAAAAATAAATTTTGAATTGAGATTTCTCTCAGTGATATTACTACAGGGATGCTGTCTGCTAGCCCAATACGAGAGCAGGTCAATAAGTCCGTGACGTTCTCTTTTTTCAGTTACGGTACATCAAGTAATTATTCATACCCGTGTGGATGGAATAATTGTTCTTGGTAGAGTAATATTGCGCGAAATATCCGCAAGTTCTAACTTGTTTAATCTGGATTTGATTCCATCTACCCCTATAATATCTCTCTGTAATCCATGGAGCATAGTTGTAAAGGAATTCCATTGTACAGTACGAAATTCTTCAATAAATTTTGTGTCCTCTTTTGCCTATAATAAAACAAAAAATAATTCAATCTATTATTTCTTTTATTTTTTTAATATATATATTAAATGTTCATTTAGATTTTTGTGAGTTTTTATTTTTATGAAAAGTTATTTCCGGGTAATTTTCACATTTAATTGTTAAAACGTTTCGGCGCCCATTTCGGTGAAATTTTGAAGAGAAAATAAGAGGGAATTTTTGGGATTCTGGTTCTTAGTCTTTGTGACCAAGTTATTGGGAGATTTTCGGGATGAAAATCTCGGAGCCTGAAAGTAAAAAAAAATTCATCTCAGCCACTCAGTCTAAAACTCAGAATCCCAAAATTATCTACTTGAAAATGGCGTTTAGACGTGGAGTCTCAAATTTTAAATTTATATTAATTAAAATTAAAATTATCCCAGGAATAACTTCTCATAATATATATATATATGATTAAAGATCCAGAATCATACCTGACTAATTAAATAAATCAAATTTTCTTGGTTAACATTAATAGAACCTCCAGATTGTAATGTTATGTTTTTATCAAAAACATCAATAATTAAGTTTCCTTCGGTCGTCCTAATAATTGGGCTGAAAGAATTAAAAATAATTAAGAATTGTAATTTATAATCTCGTCAAATTTAAATTTAAATATTCCAGAGTGTATTTCTTGAAAATTTTATTTTCAATACCTTTCTATAGATAAGATATACTGGTCTATTAACAATGGGGTTAGGGGTTCAGATTCAAAACATTTATTCTTCAATGGTAAATTAATGAAGCGGAATAAATTAGACAAATGGATATTATGAATTCCTTTATGTCTCACATCATTTCTTATATATGCAAATTAATTAATAAATCTAGTCCAGTTTTTTCTAAATTTTTTCAATTTGGTTCTTAAAAAAATAAGTTGACCTGTGGCCAGGTCCGAACCGACTTGAATTAAATTAATTTCCAGCTACAGAAACAATTTCAAATAATTTTAATATATCTTTTAATGTAATAAAAAACAGATATGGATATAACATAAATATTTTTAATTTTATTTTATTTATAATATATATGTAAGACCAGGCTGTGACGTCATGAATGGCTGGATGACGTCATATAATTTTAAATTAATAAAAAAATAATAGAAAATGATTTTTCACGAGGATATAACCAATACAAAGTGCATGATTCGGGGAGATATGTAAAAATCTCCTCATGTGAAATTTGGTGTGAAAACAATACCTCCCATACTATCGTCGGTAGGTAAAAAGGGGCGATAAATATGTATTTAAATAAGTTATATTAGAAAGATTAATAAAAATATTTTTAAAATTAATAAAATATAAAGTATTTTTAGGTCTGTGAGAATTTTTAATATAGTTAGTTTTTGTATAATAGGAAATTAATTAAAAATTTATTTAGTATTGAAGGGAAATTAAATTAAATATATAATTTATTTAATAATAATTTTTGGATTTTTTTTTAATTTTATTGAATTTATAAAATGTAAAATTTTGAAACAATTAAATTGATTGTATCTTGTAACAATAAGCATTTAATTATAACTTATTAAAATTATTATATCGAATCATTATCAATATTATATTTAATATCATTAGTCAGTATGATTTAATTTTTTTTTTCTAACGATCAATAATAATTTCTGGGTTCAATTAATAGGTAGTTAATAAAAAGAAATTAATTTTCAATATATTTTTTTATTATCGAGTGATTAAGGGTTGATTTTTTAGCCGAAATCAGCTCTGCGTATGAATGCACTGCGCTGTGAGTGTGTGTGAGTGCTCACTTGCCTACTGAGGCCGGCCGAAGGTGTAGGAAAGCGAAGGGAGCTCGGGGTAGAGGAAGGGTGAGCGCGCATTCAAAAACAGAATTATTTGCAAATTCATGAAATAATTATAATTATTTATTAAATTTGATTTTAATCTTTTAATTGAATTTTAAGGTACGTTTTACACATATTAAAAATTTTTTTTGCTCATTTTTAAAAACTATTTTGTTCCAAATATTTAAAAACTTCATCTTGATCCATTAACCATTAACAAATTGGATATTATAACATCACACTGATATATGATAATAAAAAAATCAATCTGATTTATATATATAAATTTTATATAATTAATTTTAATTTCAGAAAAAATATTTTTTATTCTAAATTAAAATTTATTTATTCTTTATTAAATTTTTTTTTTTTTTATTTTTCTTAACGGAATATTTACAAAATAGATGAAAACAGATAAATCATCCTTTAAGAATATTAATAATAATAATTTTTGTATATTAATTATGAAAATAAACAACGCAGTCAGTAATTATTTCAGATTTTTGAAAGAGCTATTTTAATATTAAATCTAGTAAATATTTAAAATTTAAAAATATTTAGGAAAAAATTACTAACATCTTAAAGATTATTTTCATTTAAAAAATAATATTTTATATAAATAAATATATTTAAAGAAAATTAAATCTTATATCAGTGGCGCAACCAGGATTTAATCCTGAGAGAGGGGGTTGACTAGCCGCTCCACCTTCCTATGGCGGGACCCCCCCCCCCGGTTCCTCTCAAAGACAAATTTTCAATAAAAAATTTTTTTTATATTAAATATTTAAAAAAGTTTTGTAAATGAAACACTGATTTTACAAAATCTGGCAAAAAAAAATTTAATTTTGTATTTTATTTACTCGTATTCACAGTTTTAGAAAGAAAATATTTTTTTCCAGCTATAAGTAAATCATTTTAGCTTTCCTCATGGAACCGGCCGTTCGTTACCGAGATTACGTCTAAACAAAATGAAATATTGTCTTGAAATTAGATATTTAGATGTTTTTTTTTTGGAATGATGGGCGGGGATTGGATTGTTTTTGGACAAGATCGAACACCATAAGTAAGGGTAGTTTAAAGAGGTGTCAAAGCACATTTTATTGATTTTCTCAATAAATACCGATTTTTATGAGAATTATCATACCATCGTATTAAATTTATAGGGAATGGAATTTATTAAAAGTTTCATTATATTCATTTTTACCTAAACTTAATAATAAAGGAGTTATTTATAAAAAAACTACTTTAAGATTTCGAAAGCTTTTCGTCCGCCCGTAGTGGCAGGATATTTTGAAAAAATTAATCTACGCCTCATAATTTTTATGAAATTAGCAATTAATGTATTAATAATAAAAAATATTTAGAATTTGAGTAATATTTTTATTTATTTTATATTTAAATAATAGTCAAATTGGAAAATTTCACAATCATCTAGTAATCTTATATTAAGTCTTTTCTTTTTATGATTTAGGAGAAATAATAAAATATTTTTTTTATTTCTTATATTAAATTCTGTACGAAAAATAAGCAATTTTTATTTTTTTTTAAATTTTTTTAAAATAAATTAAACTTACTTATTTATACACTAAGTTATACTTTAAGAATTTTTTTTTTTTCAAATAAAAAGGATTATATTTTTTCTTTTCTATTTGTAATATAGTACATAATATACAGCAATTTAAATTTTTTTTCTCTCCTGGGGGGGTTAAAACCCCCAAAACCTCCCCCCCCCCCCTGGTTGCGCCACTGCTTATATACATATATTTTTTTTAATCTTTAAATAATTTTCAATTAAATTGTTTAATAAAATTGAATTTATGAGATCTTCATTCGAATATATAGAATATTTAAGCTTAATTCTATTCCAAATTCTTAATGAAAATTTTTTAAATATATATAAATAATACCAGTCAAGAGTTATACAAATGCATTTTATAAAATTTAATTTTAATTGAAAATGTTTTTTAAATTCACTAATAAAAAAATCTTCGTTTTAATTAATAAAGAAAAATAAATAAAAAATAAATAAATTTTTAATTAATTTTCTATTAGGAAATGATTGAGGGATGATTTCGTTGGCCAGACCTCTCAACGCCTTGAATGGTAGGCAACTGAAAGCGATCGAGTCGCCCGGCCGACAAGCAGGAGGTGAGACCAGGCGGCGGAGGGGAATGGAGAGGGGAGGTGTGCGCTTAACGATTTACAAAATAAAAACACAAATATTAATTTTTTTAAATTATTGGTATTTTTGGTATAAATCTTAAATCGAATTTTTAGAATATTTAAGCTTAATTTTAATGAAAAAATTGAACTAATAAACAAACAAACACAATTATAGAATGAATAAATAGAATAATGTAAATTATATAATAAAATGCATTAAAAATCTCTCTGATTAGTGCATTTGAGTAAAAATTTCAATGTAGCTAAAGGTAGCTGGAAATTAATTTATTTTAGGTCGGTTCTGTGTCTGGCCACAGCTCAACTTAATATATTATTTTTATTTTTAGTTTATTATTTTTTTATTTTTAATTTATTATTTTTTGTTTAATTATTCAAATATTAATTACTAGTATATTTTAAGTGAAATATTTTCCGACAAAGAATATAAAATTACTACTTTGTAAACTACCACTTCCGGTTTCCGGTTATACACCAAAAGTTGATGAATTTATGTTACTGATGCATTAAGTAAATATACCAAATCGTATCAAAATTTGTTGAGCCGTTCAAGCTGTACACAACTATACGGACACACAATGGACAAACGGACGATTGGACAGATA
Organism: Labia minor; assembly: GCA_963082975.1. NCBI lineage: Eukaryota > Metazoa > Arthropoda > Insecta > Dermaptera > Spongiphoridae > Labia > Labia minor. Next base: position 28,012,275 of record OY720350.1, on the reverse strand, counting down.
TCATGCTAAAAATACTTTTTTCTGTTAATAAATGGCATAATACGTGGAGATATGTAAAAAATGTCTTCACGTGAAATTTGATGTGAAAATAACCCTTCCCTCCCTCTCTTCGATCGGCAATACTAGCACTTCTGGTTACTGGATATATACCAAAAGTTGATCAATTTATCATACTGATGCATTAAGTAAATATACCAAATTTCATCAAAATCCGTTGAGCCGTTCAAGCTGTACACTACTATACGGACGGACGGACGGACGGACAGACATCATGCTAAAAATACTTTTTCGGTTAAGAAAATGCATGATTCGTGGAGATATGTAAAAATCTCCACATGTGAAATTTGATGTGAAAACAATACCTCCCTTACTATCGTAGGTCGGTAAAAAATAATACAAATTTATGATAAAATCCATATTTTGCTATTTATCCACACACATTTCTTATTTTCTACAAAATCCCTTATATCTACCCACTATCCTACAAATTCATATTTATGAATTACTTACTTTTGAGCAATTATGCAGGTTATTTGAAAAAATATTAATAAAACGAACAAAAGCATTTTTCCATTATCCAATACAAAGCATAGGCAGATAAATACACTTTTGGATGTTCACTATTCAAATGCAAAGAAAACCATTTGAAAAATGGTACACCATCATCGTGTCTACGATAAGATAGGAATAAATATAAAACAGAGTCAATCCACCCACAATCAAATTAAAAGATAACCATTCGGTAGGCTGGTAGAGAATTGTCCTGATTCTGATAATTGATTTATCTAATATAGGTCTGGTTTAAAAAAACACATTAAAATTATAAAATTTCACTAAATATAAAAAATATTTAGTATAAGTATCTACAAATAATAATATATAAGTATTAAGCACTGAGGACGATGATTCAAACTTTTTCTAAGTAAAAAATGAAATTAATTGTATACTTCAAAAATAATAAAATTTATTATAAAAATAAAATGTATATAATTGAAATAGTTTAAATAAAATAAAATACTATAATACTTAAATTATAAAAATCTATACTACGTTTTATGGTTTCATATAAAAATAAGTTGCCCTGTGGCCGACCGACGGTTAATAATAAATTAATTTCCAGCTACAGAAACAATTTGAAATAATTTTAATATAACTATTAATGTAATAAAAAACAGATATGGATAGAACATAAATATTTTTAATTTTATTTTATCTTATCTTATTATGATAGCTAAAATTGTATCTATATATATATATATATTGGTTCTCAAAAACCGCTCTAACGATTTTTTTCAAATTCACACTAGATATAGTATTTATAAAGAAAAATTGAGTTTTATTGATCACATCTCTTGAAACTTACAGCTTCATTTTTAATTTCTTAATTAAAAATTATATATGGATGACGTCAGAAATGGCATCCATTTTGAAATTTTACTCCGCCTTTTTTTAAAAAATTTTTTAAAGGATATCTATTATTTTTTAATAAATTACTATTTTATATTTATTTATTCATTGTTCTTTTATTAAATTTAAATATTTATTAATATTATTTATTATTAATTTATATATCGATGACATATGACATTCATATTGAAATTTGACTCCCGCCTTTTTTTAAAAGATATATATTTTTTATATTTAAAATATTTTAAAATTGTTTATTTAATTTCGAAATAAAATTAAAAATATATATTTTAATAATATTTTATAATTATAAATTACGATATATATTTATCATTCTTCCAATAAAAAAAAAATATTCATGCACTTAGAAACATACCTACCCCAAGTTCCATTCATTTTAATCAGATTGATGCAATGATGCAACATTTAATAATTGTAATAAATATTTAAAGAATTGTATATCAGCTCGGTGTCCCAAGTATTAATATTACCAGCCAAACCCAATATAATAATGAATTATTTTTTTTTAACTTAATTACCTAGCCGAGGCTCGGGGTCCCGGTGTGATCTTAATATATTGTCAGAATTAGATAAATAATGTAGAGAGAAAAATTATTTAAAAATAGATATTTATTTAAATGAAATAAAATTATTTAATTTACAGAATGAAAATGACTATAATAATGTCTAAACATTTTTTCGAGCGACAGCTCGGTATCCCAGGTATCTTATCTTCTTATGAGAGTAAAAATTGTTTCTCTGTTTGTTTCTCTGTTTCTTTGTTCTCAAAAACCGCTCTAACGATTTTTTTGAAATTCACACCTGTGATAGTATTTATAAAGAAAAATTGAGTTTTATTGACCACATCTCACGAAACTTTATTAGTTCTTCTTAATTTAAATTTATAATATATGGATGACGTCACAACCACCGCCTGTGAGATATATATATCTATTCTTAAAATAAAATTAAAAATATTTATATTATATTCATATATTTGATTTTTTAATTTCATTAATAGTTTTACATTTAAATTATTTGAAATTGTTTCACACAACGTTTAAAAGAAGATTTATCTTTATATTCGATTCGATATATAGTAGGAGAATTAAATGACGTTATCAATTTATTATACTCCGGTAAATATTATAAAATATTATTTACTAAATATTCAAACAATATCAAATATTCAATTAGATAAAACATTTATTTGTTTTTGTGTTCTTATTTAAAATACATTTTAATTTAATCAGTAAATTAATTATATATATTATTATTGTAAATGTTATATCTATCTATGTGTCCCTTCATACATTTTGAATTCACCCATAATATATCTTATATTCTTATATACTTACTTGAATATAATTTAAAAAGTTTTAAAAGTTTTTTTTTAATATTTTATGAATTCAAATCGTCAATTGAAAATGAAAAATCCAATTATGAGATCAATTATTCATATAATTTTAAATGTTTTCGTGTTTTATAAATAAAATATTAAAAAAATAAACTTATAAACAAAATATTCTTTGAATTATTTTGAAACATTTTAGGAAACAAATTTTTAATGGGTCATTTTTAGAAATTCCATTTAACAATTATAATAAATAATTAAAAAATTGTAAAATTTTTAAAGTATATAAAAATAAATTGTACCACTCGGGGGTACAGGGGGCGGAGCCCCCGTCCAGCTGTGAAGAGCGCCGAAGGCGCTCGGACCAGCTGGTTAATATTACCAGCCAAACCCAATAATAATGAATCATTTTTTTTAACTTAAGTACCGAGCCGAGGCTCGGGGTCCCGGTACTTTATAATATATATGCAAGACCAGGCTGTGACGTCATGAATGGCTGGATGACGTCATATAATTTTAAATTAAGAATAAACTAATAAAGATGTTTTTCTCGAGTATAAAACCAATACAAAGAGCACGCATGATTCGTGGTGATATGTAAAAAATCTCCTCATGTGAAATTTGGTGTGAAAATAACCATTCCCTTCCTATCGTCTTACGAGATAGTAAAAAAAACACTTAACAAAAATACACTCAATATTATTTACATTTTATTAAAAAATATTCTTCAATTTATACATATTACCAGTCATTGCGGGCATTTAAATCAATGTGGAACCATTATTATTTCAATGATTTAACTTAATTTCAAATAATAATAAAAATTTCATCTTTCATTTTTATATTATACAGGATACCTGTGAAAGAGATACCATTTAACACATCTTCTCTAAAAAAATCGTCAGTAATTTTACAGTTTACCGGTTACACCTTATAAAGAAAGAGGAACAAAAGACGTTCTGTACGCCGAAGATGATCAAAGTAGCTAGTAGATTACTTTAAGATAAATTTCTTAATTATCGTCATCACGCCTTCAAATGAAAAAATATTTCAGCGAGACAATTTAAGTTTTTAGCAAAGAGATTTTTTAATATTTAAAAATCTTAAAAACAATCTTGGTTTTGATGAAACTTTTACCTTTATCGGTACTTATCAGAATTTCAATAGTGGATGTATGAGCAAGGAAAAGATTAAATATGTAAAGCTAAGACCCCACACTTTCATTGGTTTTAAACTTACCATATAATATCAAAGGTTTTAAATTAGTAAAAGTTGGTTATTTTTATTTATTTATTATTAAATATATTAACATAAATTATTTTTCACCATAATCAGTTAGATCATAAAAATTATTTTGTATTAATATTGCTCTGTCAATATATAATCTTTCAAAAGAAGATAATATATTAAAATTCAATTGTAAAACAGTATGTATAGATTTGGATTGTATAGCAAAAATGTGACATTTTTCTAGTGCCACCAAACGTCTTTTTAAAACGAATCTTCCCATTAAACCTGCTATACCTATTATGTCTCTTGTACGAAAGTCAAATAACTGAAATAAAAATAACACAATAATACAGTTTTCTTAAAAAAAGATTTTAAAGATTATTTAAATCCTTACAATAAGAATAATTATAATTTTAATCACCTGTGTTCCATTGTTAGTTACTACAGCAACTCTTCCATAATGTACTATATAAAGTCGATCAAAAATATGTCCTTCAGTAATAAATATTTGCCCTTTGCCTAGAAATATTTGTTCCATTCCTAAACCGAGTATACACAATTCTTGTTGAGTAATAGATTCAAATTCTGTCAATTCTTTTACAGTTTTGTTAAAATCATGTTTTAAAATATCATATTGGACTTGTCCTGAAATTATTTTTATTATTTTCAATTTACTATGAACGAACCTTTGGAAAAGAAGAATATGAATATTTGATACGCAAAGGTCTCCATGGGAGTGAACTAGTATTTGGAAATTTTGCTTATTTTTTGCCGGAGGCTGGATTAATACCGTCTCATAGATCCCAGCTGGAAAAATTCCTTGCCAGGCCCGGGACTTGAACCCGGGACCACGAAAATAGGAGACAGCTACGCTAACCCCCACCCTGTGGCGCCTTCACTTTCCGACAAATAGTTGTAAATAGTAAGTAAAAATAGATGTTTCTAAAAAAAAGTGTTAATATTAATTTTAAAGAATGTGCAAAAACGTAGAATACGCTATTCTTGCAAAAATTGTAAAAGAAAACAGATTACGCGCCTAAAGTTAAACACACATCAGGTCGTTTATGTGGCTACTATTATTCTTCAATACCTTTCCCACGCGATATACTTATAGTTGAATTTCAAAATAGTAAAACAATCGAATTACCTGAAAAAATGGACATAACCGGATCCTCATCCCATTTTTCTTTATTTTTAACTTCAAAATAATCTTTAACAAATACTTGCAATTTAAGGGGATACTTTTTAAAATCCATATAAGATGTTAATTCACTCAAATCTTTCCATTTTTTAAACTCAATCTCTTTATTCGCCTTATAAGTGAAGAAAAAATATACTAAAACACAATATTGTAGATAATAAATAAATATATATATATATATATTGATTATAAATAAAATGGGTGTTATATTTACTTAGTGTATAGTAGAACAATAAACCATTTGTAATATAAACAATATGTATTACTATTTTTTCATAAGTTGTTATGAATAGATTATTAGGACATAAACCGACATTAATTAATCTGTAAATAAAGATTTTAATTTTTTTTTTATTATTACCGACCGACGATAGTAAGGGAGGTATTGTTTTCACACCAAATTTCACATGTGGAGATTTTTACATATCTCCACGAATCATGCATTTTCTAAACAGAAAAAAGTATTTTTAGCATGATGTCTGTCCGTCCGTCTGTCCGTCCGTCTGTCCGTCCGTCTGTCCGTCCGTCTGTCCGTCCGTCTGTCCGTCCGTATAGATGTGTACAGCCTGAACGGCTCAACCGATTTTGATGAAATTTGGTATATTTACTTAATGCATCAGTGGGATGAATTGATCAACTTTTGGTGTATATCCGGAAACCGGAAGTGGTAGTATTAGCGATCGACGATAGGAAGGGAAGGGTTATTTTCACACCAAATTTCACATGAGGAGATTTTTTTACATATCACCACGAATGTATTGGTTTTATACTCGAGAAAAATCATCTTTATTAGTTTTTTCTTAATTAAAATTATATGACGTCATCCAGCCATTCATGACGTCACAGCCTGGTTTTACATATATATTATAAATAAAATAAAATTTAAAATATTTATGTTATATTCATATCTGTTTTTTATTACATTAATAGATATATTAAAATTATTTGAAATTGTTTCTGTAGCTGGAAATTGGTTTGAAGTAAATTGTCGGTCGGTTCGGATCTGGCCACAGGTCAACTTATTTTTATTGGTATTGAAATATTGAAATATAACTTACAAGAATAGTGCATTGAGATAATTTATCTCTGGGTTTAATTGAGCTACCACACTATCATTTTCAGGAAATCCATGTCCCAAATTATTAATATATGGATAACTAATAATTATAAATACCATATATTGTAAAAAATAAATATAAAATATTAAAGAACGTATAATATACGTTGTTACTGGATTCAAATTATGAGCCTAAAATTATAGATATAATAATAATAATAAAGAAAATCATTTATTACTTAACTTACAAATTTATTTTAATATTTTTAGACTAATGATGAAAACCCGAGGTCTTTCACTTATTTATATATATACATATTCTATATACCTATATAAAAAAATCTGGAGTGTCTCCACTCGACTATCTCGCAAATTTGAATTGGATTAAATAACATATATTAATTTAAATTAAATTAAATTAATTAAATTATAAATTTAAATTAATAAATAATATTTATTAAACCAGCGTATGTTTGGCTCTTTGTTGATGGCACCACGTCTCGTGTTGGAACGTGAGATTTGCAATGTTAAAAAATTAATTCTGGTAATCAAGCTGAAATTCTATATATAGCAGTTTTATACAATTATTAATCGTGTGAAAAATTATCAAACATATATCTTTATTTTTACGGTCACTTTAGAAGAAAAAAAATAAAAACGTTATAGGTAATGACCTTCTTCCGGTTGAGCTACATTTCTCAAAAGTTGATAGAAAACTATGAATTTTAAATAATGCCCATGTACCAAATTTCATCATTCTAGCTCAAACCCTTTTTGCGTAATCTTGGTTACATACATACATACATACACACACACACACACACACACACACACAGAGAGAGAGACATTTTTCTCAACCTTAGTGAAAATGATTCAGGAACCTTCAAAACGTATAAAAACATCAAAATCTCAACATCGAAAATTTTCGTGATCGCAAAACTATCTCTGGCGAGATATATATAGAATTTCAGCTGGTTTAATAAATATTATTTATTAATTTAAATTTATAATTTAATTAATTTAATTTAATTTAAATTAATATATGTTATTTAATCCAATTCAAATTTGCGAGATAGTCGAGTGGAGACACTCCAGATTTTTTTATATAGGTATATAGAATATGTATATAAATAAATAAGTGAAAGACCTCGGGTTTGCATCATTACGTATGTATGTATGTAACCAAGATTACGCAAAAAGGGTTTGAGCTAGAATCATGAAATTTGGTACATGGACATTATTCAAAATTCATAGTTTTCTATCAACTTTTGAGAAATGTAGCTCAACCGGAAGAGGGTCATTACCTACAACGATTTGATTTTTTTTCCTCTAAAGTGACCGTAAAAATAAAGCTATATGTTTGATAATTTTTCACATGATTAATAATTGTATAAAACTGCTATATATATAATTTCAGCTTGATTGATTCGCTGAAATTACCAGAATTAATTTTTTAACACTGCAAATCTCACGCGCCAGCACGAGACTTGGTGCCATCAACAAAAAGCCAAACATGCGCTGGTTTAATATTTATAATTTATAATTAATTAAATTTAATTTAAATATAATATATTATGTTATTTAATCCAATTCAAATTGCGAGATTGTCGAGTGGAGACACTCCAGCTTATTTTATAAGATTTTTATTTATTATTCATTTTCAGAAATATTTTTTATTGATGTAAAAGAAAAAGAGAATCATTCTATTCAAAACAACGAGTCATACACAAACTATTATATAAATTGTATTTATCTATATTTATAGGTATTATTGCAATACCAAAGTTTGTGAAGGTAATGGAAATTACTATTATTATTATTATTATTATTATTATTATTATTATTATACCTTAATCAGTTGATTTAAATTGTTAAATATTGGGTAAAGATGAATTATATAATATAATATGACAAATTTAAAGAAATATTTTTCGTATGCAATATATGAAAAAATCGAATCATCTATAAAATAGTACACAATTTTTAATCCAATAACATTGAAAGAAACAAAAGGAAAACAAGTTAATATCATTATATATAAAGTTGGTAATTTTAATTTATACCTAAAAAGAAAATAATTTTATTTGATTATATAAATATAATATATTTATAAAATTAATTTTGATATTAAATCGAAATATTTTTTATTTACTTGAACATTTTTTTATTTCTCAAAATAAATATTTTCGTTTCATCACATTTGATTCCCGTAAAAAAATAACGTATTATATGAAGAATAAGAAATATATCATATATTAAAAATATGAATAAACGATATGGGGACTGAATATAGGAATAGTCATTATATTGTAACATTAAATAATTAAATGAACAAATAGAAATATCCAGAAAATATATCGCAATTAAATAAATCCAGCATAAAATATAACTGAAAAAAATAATATTAACAACGATTGATAAAAATTATGAAAATTTTCTGTAACAAATTCACATAAATATTTTCTAATTTTTCCATCTAGATTCCTTAGATGATATGTTGCAAAATTTCAGAAACATTAAGTAGTTGGTTAAGAAATTTTGATATTTTTCTGAAAAATCAAATATTCATTCATCTCGGGATTGTTTAAACTTATTTATAACAGTAGAAACAATAATTAAAAAAAAAATTGATTAGATTTTATCAATTTTTAAGAAAATAAGAAAACTTATTAACTTTATTCGATTACCGCCACCACAGACCATCTAACAGACTAACGGATGCTCTGTGCAGACTACAAACTCTATTGTTTTCGCTGAAACAAAGTTTTTGGCGTCACCATGCGGGCGCATGCAGTGAATAATTGAAAAAAATCGGGCTTGTGTGTGTGTGTGTGTATGTGTTTGGTCTTTGCTGTAACAAAGCTTTTGGCGCCACCATGTGAAAATTCGGGCTTGAATGTATGTATGCGTGTTTTTTTTTTTTTATTTTATTGGGAATTTAAATATTATAGATTTTCCAGTTAAGTGAAAAATTATTTTTAAATTTTAAAAATTATTTTTAACTAACATTTAAGCAATCAATTATGCTTTTTTCAAAAATGTTAGTTTATACCCTAATAAATAAGTTTTCGCTTAGCTGGAAATCCTACAATCTTTTATGTCATTTACATATCTAAAATAAACGAATAATGTTCTATGTTGTTATTTGTTAAAGCCTCTCCCTGATTTAGATTTATTTATTTTAATATCAATTTATTTTTACATTATTTGTATAAGTTTTTTCTTTTTATATATATATATATATATATTTTGTATATTTATATTCAATCACGTGGTCTGTTCAGTAGGCACTTTGACTATGAAAAAGGGTCACATGACCCCTCACAGCCAATCACATTGCTACATTTGATAAGATGTTGGGCTCAGGGCTTCTGCCTCTGAGCTTCGGAGAGGTGATCTCTTCACTTGAATTTTGGACTTTGATATAGTTTACACGCTTTTGGCTTTTGGCTGTTAATTCGCCATTTTTTTTTTTTGTTAACCGCGTGTTTGGTTTTTAAACTGTGTTGAGTTATTATTATTATTTTTTTTAAACTTGGTTTGTTTTAGCTGAGCATTATCTAGCATTTATTTCTTTTTCTTTTTTATATTTAATTTGTAAATTTAAGGATTCTCTCCTTTTAATTTTATATCAATTTCATTTTTTTATATTTTTACTTTATATTAATTTTCTTTTCATTAAATATTATAAAGTGGCAATGAACCTTTTTCTTTTATTTGTAAAAAAGTGAATCTAATTTTTCCTTTGCAGGTCCATATGTTAGCATCGGATATTTTGATTAATTTGATTTGTTATTATTTCTTTCCGATCTTGGTTCTCCAAGGCGAATCGCCTAAGCACTAATAGTCAAACGTACTGCACTCTTTGGTGAAGTTTATTTCAGGGTTCATTTCCCAATTAATTTTATTTTACTCCCTGTGTGAAAGAGTTGAGAATTCTTTTTTAACTCCTTCACTAGTGGCACAGATGATCCGACAGGCTCAACAATATTTTATTTTGTTTCGGCTTGTCCATATGTAATATATACAAATTTTAAAATAAATTAAAATTATAAAATGCTATTTACAAATTATGTTATGAGTAAACACTAGTAAACATATCTTTTTAACAAATTGTTTTGTCATATATTGAATTTAATTTTCGCAATAAATTAATTGCTCAGTATTTTAATACATATTTGCTCAGTAAAAAATTCCAAATGACCAGTATTTTATTGTTTTTTGGCAGGGTAAAATATTTTAAATTGCTCAGTAATTCACGCCTAGTAAAATAAATAAAATCGTTCAGTATTTGATGCTCAGTGTAAATATGACTGATTGCACCGTATAAATCACTGAATGTACAGTAAATTTTCTGTATTATAATATTGATGAATTCCTCTATTCTATTTAAATATAGGTACTATTTTATTTTATTTTTTTTAATTTACATTTGTTAAAAAAATTATTTAAATATATAAATTAAATATATATTTATATCGCTCAATAAAATATAATGAATTTGTTATTATTTACTTTTTTATGTAGATTTATAATTGAATTGAATTTTGTGTGTGTGAAATATTGATACAAAAAACATTTCGGCTCACAAAAATTTTCAGTGGTTCTAAAACAAAAAATGTGAAATTAGGATAGCATTTTTACCGATATGCACAAGGCAATATGTATTGTAAGTAGGGTTTACAATACCGGGATCTCGGGATAGCATTTTTACCGATATGCACAAGGCAATATGTATTGTAAGTAGGGTTTACAATACCGGGATCTCGGGATCCCGAATACCGGGATCCCGGACGATTTTTGTCCGGTATTAAAAACCAGTATTTATGTAAAAATACCCGTATTTACGAATTTACAATTTACATTTTTAATGACAATAGTGCCGACAAGTGTAGAATCAAAAAGAGCTTTTTCGGCCGCTGGTTATATTTGTACGAAACGCTTGATTCGTTGTGTTTTTTTAAGAGCAAACTTTAATAAACAAAACGCAAGTTATTAATATTAAATACTTTCAATTTATATTTTTATATTTTTTACTTCTTTAATTATATTTAATTCTTTAATTATATAACACCATACGAGCCTATTATATGTAAAATGTAACATAGAATTTAATATTTACTTTATTTTACTTGCACGTAATTTTGTATCTATCTACTCCTACTCTCTATGTAATAAAATAAATAATATCTACTCATTTCAGAAGAATATTTATTGGATTTCATATATTATTTGTTAAAAAGTCAATATAACAACTGAGGTAAATAGAAATATAGCTAGTAAATATATTATTAATAATACCGGTATTAATACCGGTATCCCGGTATTTCAAATTTCAAATACCAAATACCGGTATTCAGATTTTAGTTCGGTAATGTAAGCCCTAATTGTAAGTATAGCCATTTTATAAAATAAAGGGAAGTAATTTTTCATTTTTATTAGAGTATTATATTATTATTATTATATTATATAATTGATATTTTATATATTATATTTAATACAATATTTATGATTTCAAAATTATTTAAAAATTTCCACCTTACTATTTACAACCTCACATAAACATTTCGGTTTCAGATTTTACTTGATAATTTTTACTTGGCAAAAAGTGTTTTTACTGGGCATTTGGATTTTTTACTGACTATTTAGTTTTATACTATGCAATTGTTTTCCCTACTGGGCATTTGACTAATATACTGGGAATGTGTACTCTGCATATTATTGTAATACTGAGCAATAAATTGGTACCCTTTAATTTTCCACTTGTGCGAAAATTTAGACAATTTTTAACTTGTAATTATTGAATTTACATTCCTAGATGAAACGAGCAATTTTCATTTATACATAATATATAGTATTATATATTTACACTGGCGCATCCATGATTCGGGGGGGGGGGAGGGGGTGACTAGTCGCTCTTCCTTCCTTTGGCGGTGTCCTCCCCCCCCCCCCCACCTCTTCCCAGGATACGTGCAAAATCGAAATTCGATTTTTATATATATAAACAAATTTAAAAAAAATAAATAATAAAATTGCTTTTTAGTTTTAATATTAAAATTAATTTTTAAATATATCCACATATAAATAATAAATATATTTAAATAATAAAATAATTTCTATAATAAAAATTTTACTTACATACAATCCATGTTTGCTGGGTATGATATTAAAATAATTGTAAAGCATTCAGAAGATGGTCTGTGGTGGTGGTGGTTCGTGTTTTGCGGGCCCTCCATTCTGTGAGATCTGTTGGGCGCCAAAAACTTAGTTACAGCAAAGACCAAACATACATACACACACACACAAGCCCGATTTTTTTTCAATTATTCACTGCGCCCGCATGGTGGAGTCAAAAACTTTGTTTCAGACAACTTTAAAAAGTTTGGGGGCTTGATTGCCGCTTATAAACAACTAAACATCCAAATCTGAAACCTTGCAGCACGCCATCTTTCGGATTTACGATGAAAAATAGAAACAAATTTTGTTTTATCATTGTTTGACTAGAGCTTGTTAGGTATATAATGAAATTTATTCTATATTTTATTAATTTAATTTATAAATTAAATTGAAATATAGTTTTTTTTGTTTTTATTTTTACTTTATTTATACATAGTAATATGTATAATAATTTAAAAATATTTAATTATATTTAGTTAAATTAATGATCTTATTCTGAAAATGCTCCAATGAATTATTTCTGGTCTCACCAAATATAATTAATTTAACTTAATCATAGTAATATACATATACATATATATATATATATATTTATTTATTTATATATATATATTAATAAGGTAAAATAGACAGTTTTAGTTTTACAAAATAAAAAAAAACATTTTCGAGGGTCATTCGGAAAGTAGTACACGTTTGAGAATTTAAAAAAAAATAGTAAATTATATATAATCAAATATTAACGTTCTATTTTTAAAGAACATTCCTTAAAATACTTCTCAACACAATCCCCTTGCAAATTGAAGGAAGTATGTGTGGGTGAAGTGTTTGTATCTTACCTTCATATTACTCGGCAAATTAAATCCCAACTCTAACTAGGGTGACCCAGCCAGTAGTTGAACCCCTTCCAGTAGTTGAACAAATTACCAAAAATCCGCCAAAATCTCAAGAGGAAACATGCTTGGAACGTGAAATTTTATTTTATTTTTAAGTTAGTATGTTGTCACAACTGAAACACCTATCGTCTGCTGCACGTGACTTAAGTACTCAGAGATATTATTTTTTTTCTCAAATGAAATGCTTGTTTTTGCATTCACGACTAGTCTACTGAAAATACGGTAAGTAAAAGTAATCCACGTGCATCCTAGTCATTTTTAGAGATATTTTTACCGAATTGGTCTTAAATTAAAGCTAAAGGACTACATTTTGAAGTATGATATTAAGGTATAGATATTTTTTATTTTTTAGAGCTCTAAACTGACTGTTCAACTAATGGCACTGTTAAAATGCACAAATTCCAGTAATTGAACAGTTGTGAACGGTGCCCGCCATCAAAGATCACCAGACTGTGAATGTTCAATCCCTTTTATACATTGAATCCCTCTCCCCCAAGGGTAGGTCTGAAGAATTTAGAAAAGTGCAGGGGAAGATTGGGATGGTAATATTGAGGCCCGTAAACTGTTTCAGTTTTGGAAAAGGCTTCGGAGCAAATGTCTTAATGAAACTCAGACAAATGGCCTTTTGTCTGAGTGTATTGAAAAGGAGCCCGAAATTAATCATAATTTTGATGCCTCACCTTCAGCATTGAATGTTAGTGCAATCCAAGCAACACTTTCAAGACAAACGGACTTGCCTAAAGTAAAGTAAAGTAAAACCAGGAATCTGTATGCAGTAACGGGACTCGACTTCCAAAGCAATTTCATATCAAAAGTTTAAAAAATTTTAAAAATATTTTTAATTTTGTATCTTATATGTATATTGCAGATTGGTGTTTGTTTGAAATAAATAAATAAATATATTATTGTTATTATTATTATTATAATTTAAACATTGAGCAATGTTTGGAATGTGAATCAGCCTTGTATTGTGTTATGAGTGCTCAAGCTATAGGCCTAGATATTTGTTAAGTCGTTTTGGATGTGTACCTAAAATTAAAATAAAAAAAAACTATGAAATAACGGGTGTTCAATTACTGGAATATCGAGCGTTCAAAAACTGGACATGTCTGTTCAACCACTGGGATAAAATCATCAAAAATGTTGTGAATTTTTTTTTGCTTTTTATTTTTCAGTTAAGCACTGTTTAATATTTTTTTTAATAACTACAATAATAAAGCTTTGTTAAAAATCCATTAGCTTAGTTTTACGGCTAATAGTATAGAACTTACAACAGGATCCGTGGTAAACTGGCTTTATTTGTTCAACTACTGGCTGGGTCACCCTACACAAATGGTAGCGATCTTTATTTTCTTGAACTTTACAAACTTTCAAATAAACAAGATAATCTATTCCAGCGAGATGTAATGTTACACACAGGCAGCTGAAATACAACAACTGAAGGTGTTAGTACTTGTTCACCGACTATTTTATTAACCAGCGTTCCGCAAGACGCAAACGAGTTCAAATTTCCGAACGATCCTCAAAGAACCCAACTTTAGATACATTAAATTTATTTTTTAATATTCAATTTAAATAAAAGTGTCATTATAATTAGAAACATACTTCATTTTACTGAAAGGATGAATAAAATACTTCCCCTCCTTTAATAATTTCATATTTCCTTGTATTTCGCATTCATAAGCATTGATGCTTTTCATAAATGTAATCCCTTCCTGATCCCCTTTCCAAATAACTAACAACGAATTAAACCAGAAGAGAAAACGTTCTTTTCGTGATGCATTGATTGGCAAATAAATTATTTTTTTCGGTTCTTCAATAGCATCTTTTAATTTACAAATGTGATAACTGAATTCGTTTTTTCTTTTCATTATTTTTTTTTAATAATCCTTTTTTATCTTTGTATAATGGTAAAATTAAATATTTACTCATATTTAAATAAACACGGTCATTTGGATAGTATATTCAGATACCAATAAAATTGCAATTTATAATCCTAAAAAAAAATCCTAATTATAATTTAAATCTTGATAAAATTTGGAATTTGGCGTTCTTCACACCTATCTTCCTTTTCCCTCTATTTCTGTGACTCCACGGTACTCGAAAGTTCTTGGCCGCAACATCCACATTTCCCTATCATGAGCTATAACCATCTCATTCCAACTCTGTCCCATCTCTCTCTTGTTCCATATTAAAAACTTACCTGAATATCCAATTCTGAAATCAAAATTAAAATTATTTATTCAATCATTTAATCTTAAAAATTAAAAGGGGTAATATATAGTCGCAATGTGAATGTTTTCAAAAATGTTGACAAATGTTTAACAAAAGCCAATATCATCAATTGAAATATTTTGAGTCTATAACGTCAGAATTTCCAGACAGACAGACATGAAAAATTCCAAAGTCACTTTTGATTTCTAGAGATCTTGAAACTAAGATAAGCAAAAAATTTTAAATTCTGAACAATGTGCAAACAAAAATATTTTTTTATATATATAGCACAGACCATATTTAGATAGATCAATAAATATAATAAAATAAACAAATTTTTAAGTATTATAATTGAACTTATATTTTTCTGAATTGAATAGAAAGTTGTGAAAATTTTCGATTTTTCAAATTTTGATTTTGGATTCGAGTAGAGCTTAAAAAAGTGTAAATGTAAAGTGGTCTTGGTTTTTTAAAATTCGGTTGGGAACGGTCAAATCGGCGGTCAAAGTTGAAAATTTCCCATATATAATAACTACTGTAATTAGTGTTATTATAATGTAAAATTACATCTAAAGAATAAATGTTTAGACATTATTGTTCACATTTTCATTCTGTAAATTAAATAATTTTATTTCATTTAAATAAATATCTATTTTTTAATATTTTTTGCTCTCTAAATTATTTATCTAATTCTCACAATATATTAAGATCATATAAATTGGAATTATTTATGCAATTTTGTGATAAATATGAATAAAAGTTCGTTGATAATAATGCTTCCTAGCATTCCCAGATGTTTTAATTATTTATTATAATTGGGTTTGGCTGGTAATATTAATACGCCATTCAAATAATTTAAAAGAACATAAATAAAAAAAAATACTCATAAAACATACAACTCTTAACGTTAACACGTTAACAGATACATTTAAATTATTTGAAATTGTTTCTGTAGCTGGAAATTAATTTATTTCAGATCGTTGGTCAGATCTGCGCCTGCACATGTCAACTTATTTAAAATTTGATATTTTCATGTTGTCATTCAAAGAATGTTTATGTTTTAATTTTTTATGTTATATTTATTTATATTTTTAATTTTATTTTTCTAATATTGGCCTTTTAAAATTATTTATAAAACAATGAAAACATTCAAGATTATATGAATAAATAATTTTAAATAATTGGATTTTTCATTTTCAAGTAAGTAAGATATTATTATGGGTGGAATCACAATGTATGAAGGGACACTTCTAGAAATGTGGATGTTGTGGCCAAGAACTTTCGACTACCATAGAGCACAGAGATAGAAAGATATAACATTTACAATAATAATATATAATTAATTTACTGATTAAATTAAAATATATTAAAAGTAAGAACACAAAAACAAATAAATGTTTTATCTAATAAACTGATTGAACAGCTAGTATATAATATTTTGTATTTACGGAGTCGCTGTATAATAAATTGATGACGTCATTTAATTCTCCTATATCGAATAAAGATAAATTTTCTAAACGTTGTGAAACAATTTCAAATAATTTAAATGGATCTATTAATGAAATAAAAAACAAATATGAATATAATATAAATATTTTTAATTTTATTTTAAGAATAGATATATATCTCACAGGCGGTGGCTGTGACGTCATATCTATTTAAATTAAAAATTTAAAAAGGCCAATATTAAAAAATAAAATTAAAAATATAAAATATAAATATAAATATAACATAAAAAATAAAAATATAAACTTTCTTTGAATGACAACATGTAGATTTCAAATTTTAAATAAGTTGACATAAATAATTAATAATAATTAATAAAGTACCGGATCCCCGAGCCTCGGCTCGGTACTTAAGTTAAAAAAATTAGCTGGAGTGTCTCCACTCGACTATCTCGCAATTTGAATTGGATTAAATAACATAATATATTATATTTAAATTAAATTTAATTAATTATAAATTATAAATAATAAATATTAAACCAGCGCATGTTTGGCTTTTTATTGATGGCACCATGGCACGTGTTGGCGCGTGAGATTTGCAGTGTTAAAAAATTAATTCTGGTAATTTCAGCGAATGAATCAAGCTGAAATTCTATATATAGCAGTTTTATACAATTATTAATCATGTGAAAAATTATCAAACATATATCTTTATTTTTACGGTCACTTTAGAGGAAAAAAAATCAAAACGTTGTAGGTAATGACCCTCTTCCGGTTGAGCTACATTGCTCAAAAGTTGATAGAAAACTATGAATTTTGAATAATGTCCATGTACCAAATTTCAATTTCAATTAAATACCAATAAAATGTTTTAATCTTTTAGTTTAAATTATATAAAAATGCGATTTTAAATTTTTATTTAAAAAACATTAAAAGATATAAAATCTTCTTGTTCTTCATAGCCCGTTTGGCTCAACTGCTTTAAAACGCCACTTGTTCTGTTGTTGGCTTCGTCATTTGAATGTTCTTATGTTGATAGTTATTTCCAGCTGCATTGTTGTTTTATATATTTTGGATCTAACAGCAAGAGGGATATTGTCAGCATTACTAGTTTTAAATCACCTTTATGTGTGAGTTTAAACTTATTTTTACAATCATTACATTCAAAAGTCTTTACATCTGTACGAGTTAATAAATGTTTATATAAAAAAGAATTATAATAAAATTTATTTTACAATAATTTCAAAAGGGTTTTCTCCAGAATGGATTAATAAATGTTAATTTAAAGAAGATTTTTGATTAAATTTCTTGTTACAATATTCATATTCAAAAGGGTTTTCACCTTTTTGAGTTAATAAAAGTTTATTTAAAGTATTTGAAATTAAATTGATTTTAAAAAAATCGTATTCGAAATTAAATTAAAAAGAATAATTTTACAATAAATTATAAATAATGAAATAAATAAATTATCTCTATAACAATTTTAAATAAGTTGACCTGTGGTTCAACCGACCGACGGTTTGAAATAAATTAATTTCCAGCTACAGAAACAATTTCAAATAATTTTCATATATCTATTAATGTAATAAAAAACAGATATGGATACATAAATAATAAATATAAACATTTTTAATTTTATTTTATTTATAATATATATGCAAGACCAGGCTGTGACGTCATGAATGGCTGGATGACGTCATATAATTTTAAATCAAGAAAAAACTAATAAATATGATTTTTCTCGAGGATAAAACCAATACAAAGTGCATGATTCGTGGTGATATATAAAAAAATCTCCTTTGGTGTGAAAATAACCCTTTCCTTCCTATCGTCGATCGCTAATACTACCACTTCCGGTTTCCGGAATTGCACCAAAAGTTGATCAATTCATCCCACTGATGCATTAAGTAAATATACCAAATTTCATCAAAATCGGTTGAGCCTTTCAGGCTGTACACATCTATACGGACGGACGGACAGACGGACGGACAGACATCATGCTAAAAATACTTTTTTCTGTTTAGAAAATGCATGATTCGTGGAGATATGTAAAAATCTCCACATGTGAAATTTGGTGTGAAAACAATACCTCCCTTACTATCGTCGGTCGGTAAAAATTATTAGATCATATTTATTAAATTATTATTTATAATACATTTTAATAGAAGAATAGGATTCTTCGAAGCATTTATGGGTCAAAGAAAGATGAGGTCACCTGGGAATGGCGAAGATTGCATAACGAGGAATTGTATGACCTCTATGTATCTCCAGATATAGTTAGAATTATAAAATCGAGAAGGCTACGGTGGGCAGAACACGTGGCTAGAATGGGAGAAGTGGGGAGGAGATAGAATGGCAAAAAATATATTGGAAGGGAGACCGAATGGGAAACGTCCACTTGGAAGATCAAATACGCTGTGGGTGGATAATCTAGGAACTAATGTGAGAGAGATGGGAGAGGATATGGACTTAACTCATATTTTAAACTTGTAAAACAAATAAACGAACATAAATAAATTTTGATAAATTTATAAGGTGAGTTAGGAATAATAAATCTATAAGAAATTTAAATGGAATAAATAATTTAGTTTTAAAATGTTTTTTTATTAATGAACAAGGTAAAATAATATAAATAATGAATCGGATTTTGATTATAATAAAGGAAATGTTTAGTCTGAATTATTACGCCTATTTTTTAAAAGACTGTGAATTGATAAATGTCTTTTTAACCTGTATGAATTAAAAAATGTGTATTTAAATGAGATTTTTGACTAAATTTCTTTTTACAATAGTTACATTCAAATGATTTTTCACCTGTATGAATTAATATATGTCTTTTTAAATCGCTTTTAGTTTTAAACTTACTTTTACAATAATTACATTCAAAAGGCTTTTCACCTGTATGTATTAATAAATGTGTATTTAAAGTACATTTTAAAGAAAATTTCTTCTTGCAAAAATTACATTCATAACGCTTTTCACCTGTATGGGTTAATAAATGTTTATTTAAGGTAGAATTATGATTAAATTTTTTTTTACAATAATTGCACTCAAAAGGTTTTTCTCCTGTATGGATTAATATATGATAATTTAAATGAGCTTTTTGATTAAATTTTTTTTTACAATAATTACATTCTAAAGGCTTTTCTCCTGTATGAATTAAAAAATGTGTATTTAAATGAGATTTATTAGTAAATTTCTTTCCACAATAATTACATAAAAAAGACTTTTCACCTGTATGAATTAAAAAATGTGTAATTAATTGAGATTTATTAGTAAATTTCTTTCCACAATAATTACATTCATAACGCTTTTCACCTGTATGAATTAATAAATGTTTATTTAAATTAAATTTATGATTAAATTTCTTTTTACAATAATTACATTCATATTCATGAGGCTTTTCATTTGTATGAATTACTAAATGTATTTTTAAATCACCTTTAGATATAAACTTATTTTTACAATAATTGCATTCAAAATACCTTTCAACTGTATTAGTTGAATTTGTAACTTTTTCAAGTTTATTTTCCTGAGTATTTGGCTCCTTTTTGATATTTATTTCATTAAAATTGACTGTTTTGTTTAAATTGTTATCTTCTTTAAGTATTTCTTCATGTTTATCTTCCTTCGAATATTCTTCAGTATGTTTTTTGAATATTATTTGATTTTTTAAAATTGAAAATATTTTTTTATGGAAACATTTTTTTAAATGTTTACACAAAAATTCTTCATTTATAAAATATGTATGACAATATACACAAGTATATAAAGGACCTAAAATCATATTATTTTCATTATTTTTAAATCGTTTAAATTTTAAACAAATAACTCATAATTACACTACACTATATAATGTGTATAATGATTAATATCATTAAAAATTAAGTTTTTAAAAAATATCTTGATTGAAAATTAATAATTTAGTTGAACAAACAGAAATTTAACTTACCTATATATATTGGATATTTTCTATCTTCTTGTGAATAAAGATCCATTTTTAAAAAATATAATTTGCTTAAAAGTTAAAATATAAAATAAATGGTAATTATAATTTCCTTTTTAATATGATATTGAACTTGCATCAAAATTATTGATATTTAAGGTAGATACCATAGCCAACCCAGTATCACTCCAATGGGACCGGCGTAACTCGAACACCAGATGGCGTTACATGAAAAAAGTCGACTCTTCAGGCGCCCAATAGATGGCACCGCAAAAAAAAAATGACCAAAGATCACCCCCTCCCACAGGCCTTCCGAATTCCCTGCAATTATTTGAATATCAAACTCGACATACCATCCGTACATAGAGTATCCGTGCACATAATATTCGAAACAAACCCAGCATAAATATAAATATAAATTTTATTTAACATTTAACACAAATAACATTGAAAAATTTATTATAAATTGTTTGATAAATAATTTAAATTACATTGTAACAAATCAAATATCAAAGTTAAATTATTTAATATTTGATAAATAAATACAAATTTCACAGCAATATAGAAATTCACAATAAGCACTATTAAATCAAATATATTCACATACTCCTCTCAGTATATCTTTTATCGTTTTTCACATGTTTAAAAATTGCATAAAACTGCTATATATAGAATTTCAGCTTGGTTGAATCGCTAAAAGTACAGGAATTAATTTTTTAGCACGTTGACTAACAATCACGCGCCAGCATGTGACCAGATGCCCTCAACAAAGAGCCAAACTCGCGCTGGTTTAATAAATACTATTTATTAATTTTAATTTATAATTTCATTTAAATATAATATATATGTGTTAATTTATCCAATTGGAATTTGCATGATAGCCGACCGGAGACATCCCACATTTTTTTCATTTATAAATTTACACAAATGTTCGTAATTCAGTTTTTTGATAAACTTAGATGATTAAAAATGCGTTGGATTAATTATTCTTAGTTAATCAATGATTTATGGATTTCTTGTGATCTTTTTAAATAGTATCTTTTTGGAAATAGAAATGATTATTTATTTATTTATTTATAAATTTCCTTCTCACTAAGAACAATTCGTATGTGTTTCTCTCGTTTCAAATATTGGCATTGAAGAAAATTTTTAATCCATACATATTAAATATTAACAAGAACATTATTCGTTTATTTTATTTATGTAAATTACATAAAAGTAGGTGAAGTTTTCTGTTAATTTAAATTATTTATTTGGATATTTGAAAAAAGCATATTTGATATCTGTAATGTTAATTTTATATCTCAATAAATAATTTTTAAATTCCCAATATTCATACAAAAAAAATTTAAAAATGCCTCCCTCGCCGTCGGTAAAAACGCTCACACATGTCCAACCTGTTTGCCATCATTGCCATCACTAAGGCCCGATTCACACACAAGTGGCGTATCGCACTGGCGTGGTTCTGGCGTGGAACAGGTTTGTTAATGTAATTGCATTAGCTTATGACTCAATACCCACAGATATGGCGTATGGCGTGTTGGAGGCGTGGAAAATGGCACGAAGACCACTCCAAATGGTCTAGAAGTGGCGTGCCAGTCCCTACGAGCCACCGGTGGAGTCGGAGCGGAGTGGTCTTCGTGCCATTTTCCACGCCTCCAACACGCCATATCTGTGGGTATTGAGTCATAAGCTAATGCAATTACATTACAAACCTGTTCCACGCCAGAACCACGCCAGTGCTATACGCCACTTGTGTGTGAATCGGGCCTAAGGGTGAGAAATAAATTGCATTGAGTGATCACCTCTGGTACGGATGCTCTGTGCACAGACTATCTAGAAACACACACTATGACTCCTTAGTATATAGCGCTTTATTTAAAAGTATTATTTATAGTAACTGGCCAATGTGAAGATTTCGCATAGATAAAGTAATGAATAAACGCGTATTAAAACAGTCTAATTATTTCAAATCCTTGAAAATTAAAAATATTAAGCAAAGATACAATGAAAAGGTAACGAAGCAAGTTTAAATTATTATTTAATACATAGTAATTTGTTGAAAGTATGTATGCGAAAGGTGTTAATTCATTTTAATTCAATAGGTATATTAAAATATAAAATAATCATATCTACGACAGGATTCAGTGTATATAACTCCTTTGTTGATCACTTTTGAGTAGCATAACTTTTTTTCGACTTTTAAATTGTTTCTATATTAATAATTATTTTATGAAAATATCTGTAAAGATGTCTTCGAAAATATATATATATATATATATAAATATATATATATATATAAATATTTATTTTCTTTTTTTAAAATGACATTGAATCATGTAGCAAATAATCATCTGTGATAATCATACTTAAGATAGCAACAAATCTGTTACTCCATAAAATATTTTGCGCTTCATTTAAAAAAATTATTTATTGTATTGTGGTGGTGATTAGTAACAGAATCGTCGTGGAAATTAATTAATTAATTTGACTCTTTTAAGCAAATTATATAAATATATAATTTAATTATAATCAATTTATATAAATATAAACATTCTTTATTGTAAATTCTTAATATTATTTTTTTATGTTTTCTTGTTAATAAATAAATTATCATTAACTAAACCTTCTGATGTAATATATTTTTATCAAAGATCTTGATACTTTTCTTTAAATATATGCATGGATAAATTTAATAAAATAAAATTTTGATTCAATTAAAATCAACTAAAGTATTTATTTTTAATTTTATATTAATCTTTATATATAAAGGAGAGTGTTTGTTTGTATGAATGTAAGTTGTTTACTTTTTAGCTGTCATAGAAACAAAAAAATTTAAATGCCTTATGCAACATGGATAGGTAAATGAATTGGACTGGAAGAGAAGACATGTGATTAGAGAAATTGGGGAAAAATCAACCGAAATGTAATTAATCAAAAAAATTCAAGAATTGTTCTACGGATACGACTTAAATATTATAGGAGATTCGGCAACTACAATCAAAGATAGCGTAGGAAAATTAATCGAAGCAGGAAAAGAGGTGGAGCTAGAAAGTAATAGTGTTAACACACAAAGTCCTAACATACAAAATGTAGAATTTGAAAAGTATAAATATTTAAATACTTAAGATCTGTAATCACGAAAGATAATAATATTCGAGAAGAATTTAAATCGACGTTGTAATCGAGTAACATCTGTTATTATGCAGTAAAGGGGCTTATCTCATCAAAAGTATTATCAAAGAGGATCAAAATAGAAATATATAAAACAATTATTTATTATTATCAGCTTATTGGAGATTTTTAGACACTTTAAATTTCTCAATTTTTTCTAAGTCAATATAAGCACTCAAACTTTGAAGAGATTTTTTATATACATATTTTATAGAAAATTTTTAGGCTCAAAGAAAACACTTGTTTGAACTTCAGATGGCCAGTGTATGTTTCTGATTAACTTAACTTAACTTAAATACGCAGTCTTGTAAAGTTCGACAAGGAAATATGAATATTGAACATGAATAAAACAAATATAAATCTATATAATTAAACGACTACGCAATCCTAAACTCCTTCTAATTGCTTCATGGGACTTGGGTTATGGGCAAAAACCGACTCTAATATTCTATAATATTAAAAGTAAAATTAAATTAAATTAAATTGAATATTACTCTTAATTGATTAATATTTCTAAACCAAAGTTAGTAATATTCTTTATATTTAAATTTATATTTTGAAAAATTGTGGAATTTGCAAATTTGAGCGAAAACAAAGATTCAAATGAGTGTGTGTGTGTGGATAAAATAAGAAGGGGTCGATGGTTATCTCGTAAAAAAAAGTAAAAGAAGTCTATATTTTTGGTGATGATATTGTATTGTTATTTTCTTTATATGTACATATATTTTATAGAATTATTTATTTCTTGAAATATTTTGTTACTTTGTATTCGTTGCAAATATCACTAAAAAGTAGTAGTAAAAATTTTTTAAGGTAGCACATCTATATATTTAATACGATAGTGTCCGTCTGTACGCAAAAAACTCCAGAGCCTAAACTACAAGGAGTAAGGTAACCAAATTTTTCTGAGGTGAAGGGTACCTCAAATGATGAAAAAGAAAAAAGAAATTAGAATCATAGGTAACTCCTGAGCTGAGCTGCGGGTGTTCCATTTTCCAGAAATATATATAAAGGAGAGTATTTGTAATGTATGTAATTTGTTTACTTTTTTGTTGTCATAGAAACAGATATATATATATAATTAGAACCTCTCTCTCTCCCTCTGTTTAAAATTTTAAAAAATTTCTTAAGCCAGGTAAATGAATTGGACTGGAAGAGGAGACATGTGATTAGAGAAATTGGGCAAAAATCAACCGAAATGTAATTAAACAAAAAAATTCAAGAATTATGATACGGATACGACTTATATACAATTAACATACAAAATGTAGAATTTGAAAAAGTATAAATATTTAAATACTTAAGATCTCTAATCACGAAGGATAATAATATTCGAGAAGAATTTAAATCGATGTTGTAATTGTGTAACGCCTGTTATTATGCAGTAAAGGGACTTATCTCATCAAAGAGGATCAAAATTAAAATATATAAAACAATTATTTTTCATGTTGATCGATGACTAGGGTGACCATATTTCGAAAACACCAAACCGGGACAAACGGTATACCTTTATTTTTAGAACTAAATTGAAAAAATTTTGAAAAAATAATTACGAAATGTCCTAAATATTGAAAAAACAGTAGGGTGTCCCGAAGACTTTTTTGGGACAGAGCACCTAAAGACGGGACGTTTGGTCACCCTATCGATGACTCTGGGAGACGATTTGGAGTATTTGTGAGATTAATATTGTTCGCAGCATTTATAGGCCAAAAGAAGATGAAGTCACAGGGGGATGGCGGAGATGGCATAACGAGATATAATGTCCAGATATAGTTAAGGTTATAAAATCAAGAAGGCTGGGATGGGAAGGGGACGTGGTTGGAATTGGAGAAAATAGAAATTGGGAGAAACCGATTGGGAAACATCCGGTGGAAGACCAAGGACCAAGGTGGGTGGACAATGAAGGAAGGGACATGGGATGATAATTAACAAACAAGTGCATCTAAACTTGGCATTGGGATGGATTTGAACCCTTTTTTAGGCAAACAAATAACTCCTCCTTTTTAACAGGTATGTTTTGGATTAGATATATTTTACAAGAAAACAAATACATGTCTTATCTACTTATACTGATTGAAACAAAATGGATGAAAATCTTTTACATACAGACTTTCAACCAAATACTATGTATCACTCGGGGGTACAGGGGGCGGAGCCCCCGTCTAGGTGTGAAGAGCGCCGAAGGCGCTCGGAGCAGCTAGTTTTATTTAATTTTATTAAATTTTTTTTAAACTAAGATGTCCTATGATAATATAAATTAAACATTGGTTTATTAAACCATGTTGAATTTTTCGAAGA
The DNA here is from genome assembly GCA_963082975.1 of Labia minor. NCBI lineage: Eukaryota > Metazoa > Arthropoda > Insecta > Dermaptera > Spongiphoridae > Labia > Labia minor. The sequence goes on along the minus strand of OY720350.1, from coordinate 27,985,879 downwards.
CATCTTTACAGATATTTTCATAAAATAATTATTAATATAGTTTAGAAACAATTTAAAAGTCGAAAAAAAGTTATGCTACTCAAAAGTGATCAACAAAGGAGTTATATACACTGAATCGTGTCGTAGATATGATTATTTTAATATACCTATTGAATTAAAATGAATTAACACCTTTCGCATACATCTTTGCTTAATATTTTTAATTTTCAAGGATTTGAAATAATAAGGCTGTTTTAATACGTGTTTATTCATTACTTTATCTATGCGAAATCTTCACATTGGCCAGTTAGAATAAATAATACTTTTAAATATAGCGCTATATACTAAGGAGTCATAGTCTGTGTTTCTAGATAGTCTGTAGTTTCTACCTTAAATATCAATAATTTTGATGCAAGTTCAATATCATATTAAAAAGGAAATTATAATTATTTATTTTATATTTTAGCTTTTAAGCAAATTATATTTTTTAAAAATGGATCTTTATTCACAAGAAGATAGAAAATATCCAATATATATAGGTAAGTTAAATTTCTGTTTGTTCAACTAAATTATTAATTTTCAATCAAGATATTTTTTAAAAACTTAATTTTTAATGATATTAATCATTATACACATTATATAGTGTAGTGTAATTATGAGTTATTTGTTTAAAAATTAAACGATTTAAAAATAATGAAAATAATATGATTTTAGGTCCTTTATATACTTGTGAATATTGTCATACATATTTTATAAATGAAGAATTTTTGTGTAAACATTTAAAAAAATGTTTCCATAAAAAAATATTTTCAATTTTAAAAAATCAAATAATATTCAAAAAACATACTGAAGAATATTCGAAGGAAGATAAACATGAAGAAATACTTAAAGAAGATAACAATTTAAACAAAACAGTCAATTTTAATGAAATAAATATCAAAAAGGAGCCAAATACTCAGGAAGATAAACTTGAAGAAGTTACAAATTCAACTAATTCAGTTGAAAGGTATTTTGAATGCAATTATTGTAAAAATAAGTTTATATCTAAAGGTGATTTAGAAATACATTTAGTAATTCATACAGATGAAAAGCCTCATGAATATGAATGTAATTATTGTAAAAAGAAATTTAATCATAAATCTAAATTAAAACCACATCTATTAACTCATACAGATGAAAAGCCTTTTGAATGTAATTATTGTAATAAGAAATTTAAATTTAAATCATATTTAAAAAATCATTTATTAATTCATACAGGTGAAAAGTCTTTTGAATGTAATCATTGTAAAAATAGGTTTAAATCTAAACCTGAGTTAAAAAAGCATTTATTTATTCATACAGGAGAAAAGCCTTTTGAATGTTATTTTTGTCAAAAAAAGTTTAATCAAAAATCTAATTTAAAAACGCATTTATTAATTCATAAAAATGATAAGCATTTTGAATGTAATCATTGCAAGAAGAAATTTAATCAAAAAGCTCATTTAAATAATCATATATTAATTCATACAGGTGAAATGCCTTTTCAATGTAATTATTGTAATAAAAAATTTAATCATAAATCTAATTTAAGTAAACATTTATTAATTCATATAGATGAAAAGCCTTTTAAATGCAATCTTTGCAAGAAGAAATTTAAAAATAAATCATATTTAAACTATCATTTATTAATTCATACAGGGGAAAAACCTTTTGAATGTAATCATTGCAAGAAGAAATTTAAAAATAAATCATATTTTAAAACACATTCATTAATACACACAGATGAAAAGTTTTAAATTTTATTATTGTAATAACAAATTTAATTTTAAATCATCTTTGAATTCACATTTATTAATTCATACGGAAAATCTTTTTGAATATAAATTTTATAAAAAGAAATTTAATGCAAAAGTTAATTAAACTACAAATTTATATACTCAAGTTTTTAGAATGTAATTATTGTAAAAAATAATCACAAATCTACACCCTCCATTCCAAAAGAAACCGAACTTTTTAAAAAAACAAAAAAACCAAACGACATTTTAGAACAAATCATTTTTATTAATCAATGTATTCCCCTTCTGCATCGATACACAAATTTGCAGGCTCCAACAAGTTGTCAAACGACTTCTCCATGTCCTTTATTGAATGGTCTTTAGGACGTCGGTCGTCGCCTTCTCAATGCCTTCAATCGATGCGTGTCACTTTCCTTTCATCGCTAAATGAAGCCTAGGGAACAGATAGAAGTCGCACGGAGCCATATCTGGTGAATAGGGCGAATGATGCAAAGGAATAACGTGATTTTTGACCAAAAATTCAGTTACAAGTGCGAACGATGTGATGGTACATTATCGTGCAAAAGAGCCCAAATGCCGATTTCTCGATTTTCTGGCCGAATTCGACGAATTCTTGCCAGCAAACGCTTCATGACGCCCAAGTAAAACTCTCCAGTGACTGTCTGGCCGGGTGGAACAAATTATTTGAGGATAATTCCTTTTGAATCTAAAAAATCCGGTTCTGGGACGGCATGATCTTTCGTCATCATCCAGCATCTCTCTACCCGATTTGAATTGCCCGAACCATTCGTAAACTTGCGTACGGGATAGACAATCATCACCATGTGCATTTTGTAGCATTTGGTGCGTTTCAGTAAAAGTTTTACAAAGTTTAACACAAAAATCAATTGCAGCTCTTTATTTGAAACTCATTTTCCGACCGATGTACAAAACACACTGACATTTGAAACTCAATAACTTTTGTTGTATGCATCCAAATGTCATGAAATTTATACCAGTTGTCAATGAGGCACTAAGCCATCTACGGGTAAAATATTATAACAGATGGCATTAGTGGTTCTATTTTTTTAAAAAAGTTTGTTTCTTTTGGAATGGAGGGTGTACTTTAATTAGACATTTCATTAGGCATACAAGAGAAAACCATTTTGAATGAAATTATTGCAATAATATATTTTCTTTAAACACTAGCTACACATTTATTAACCCATACAACTGAAAAACATTTAGATTGTGATTTATTTAAAAAACGTTTAAATCTAAAGGTTATTTAAAAAGGCATTTATTAAATCATACAAGAGAACTGATTTTGAATGTAATATTTGTGAGAAAAAAAATTTAAATCAACTATTAACTTAAATACGCAGTCTTGTAAAATTCAACAAGGAAGTATGAATATTTCCTAATAAGTATGTTGTTATTTTTTAATAAGTATGAATGCTTGTATTCCAATGTTGGTTCTAGAAATTCTAATACTGGTTTTGTATAATAAAAATAAATAATTTTACAATTTTAAATATAAATAATACTTTTAAATAAAGCGCTATATACTAAGGAGTCAGTATTGTTGCTACCTTAAATACACTTAAATATCAATATTGATACAAGTTCGATGTCATATTAAAAAGGAAATTATAATTATTTATTTTATATTTTAACTTTTAAACAAATTATATTTTTTAAAAATGGATCTTTATTCACAAGAAGACAGAAAATATCCAATATATATAGGTAAGTTAAATTTCTGTTTGTTCATCTAAATTATTAATTTTCACTCAAGATATTTTTTAAAAACTTAATTTTTAATGATATTAAATATTATATAAAAATTAAACGATTTAAAATAATGAAAATAATCTGATTTTAGGTCCTTTATATACTTGTGAATATTGTCATACTAATTTTATAAATGAACAATTTTTATGGAAACATTTAAAAAAATGTTTCCATAAAAAGATATTTTCAATTTTAAAAAACCAAATAAAATTCAAGAAACATACTGAAAATTATTCCAACGAAAACCACGAAGAAATAATTAAATTTGATACTGATTCTACCAATACAGATAAAAGGTATTTTTAATGTATATATTGTACAAAAAAATTATTGGAAAATCTTTAATTAAACATTTATTAAGTCATTCAGGGGAAAAGGGTAATTGTTAACAAAAACGGAAGCTTCAGGGGTTTGGATAAAACTTTACCAGTGGTTTCATTTTTTAATTCCAAAGAAACTTGGTCGCTTGTAGTTTCCGAGATAAAAATGTAAAGTTTGACAGACAAACTAGTTATAAACGACCAAATGAGCAGCCATTTAGTAATGTTTTATTGATTAATTCACAATTATTCATTAATTTTCGTTTTTTTCGATTTGGTTTGGATATAGGAAAATTATTTAATTAATTAATTTTCTAATTTCCTATATCCAAACCGAACTGAAAAAAAACCCCCGAAAATTAGTGAAGCTATCTACTGGCCGAATGAATAAAACATTTATTATAAATATACAAGTTACTAAAAAACAATACAATCTCGCACTCGAAAACATTCTTTATATTAGTTCTCTTAGTTCTGTAAACATTGACCTCGCATAAAAATAAACCATCATCAGGTCCCATGCGCAATGAATTACGTCACAGTATTATTTTTTTAATTAAATTCATCTTCTTTTTTTTATAATACACTTGCGTGCAGCTAAATGGACTCAACTCAAAAGCGCGCAAACAAAGTCTTATTTTTTTGAAATGGCTAAGCCGATATTTATAAAATATATATATTTTTCAAGCTTGTTTATTTAGCTTTACGTTGATATCAACATCAAGTAAATTGGTTGATTACTTTTTAAATTATTTGATCTGAATGACTGAACTGGAAAAAATGTTGTTCCTAGCTGCCTCTAATGCTTATTTTCAATTGCCTTATAAAATTTCATTCAACCAATTATTCTTATTAATCGCATTTCATATGTTTTTTGGATTAAATTTACACAAATTGACAACCATTTTTATCAGAAAATCATGGATACAAATCCAGAGGTTGCCTCTCAAGTTGTTGTTTTGATAAAACAGGGTCATTGCCAAAGAGAAGTCGCTCGACTGTTGAACTTAAGTCAGTGCTGTCTCAAGGATCTACAGGAGGTTTCAGCAAACTGGTGGCTTTACTCGGAGACCAAATACCCGCTGCCGTCGGTCAACGTCTGCGAGAGATGACCGTTTTATCGTTACGACGTCTCTCCGAAATCGCCATCTCACTGTCGTAAGTCTTCGGCCCGATTCACACACAAGTGGCGTATCGCACTGGCGTGGTTCTGGCGTGGAACAGGTTTGTTAATGTAATTGCATTAGCTTATGACTCAATACCCACAGATATGGCGTATGGCGTGTTGGAGGCGTGGAAAATGGCACGAAGACCACTCCAAATGGTCTAGAAGTGGCGTGCCAGTCCCTACGAGCCACCGGTGGAGTCGGAGCGGAGTGGTCTTCGTGCCATTTTCCACGCCTCCAACACGCCATATCTGTGGGTATTGAGTCATAAGCTAATGCAATTACATTACAAACCTGTTCCACGCCAGAACCACGCCAGTGCTATACGCCACTTGTGTGTGAATCGGGCCTTCAGCAGCAGCTGAGAGAAGTTCGAGGTGTGGCTGTCAGTCAGTGCACAGTGAGAAGACGCTTGAAGGAACCCAACCTCACTTGCAAAAGACCTGCCACTGGCCCGAAATTAACCACAACCCACCCTGTATCTAGACTTCAATTTGCTCGAGAGCATCTCAATTGGAGTATCGACCAATGGAGGGCAGTTCTATTCACTGATCAGTGTAGAGTGTGCCTTTATGGTAGTGATAGGACAAGTCGAGTGTACAGGCGTCCGGGTGAGCGATTTTCCCAATGCTGTTTCTCTGAAACAGTCTCTTATGGTGGTGGTTCTTGCATGATTTGGGGTGGCATTTCCTTGGACGGAAAAACAGACATTGTTTTTGTGCCTGGCGGAGGCCGTGGAGGGGGTCTAACAGCTGACCGATATATTGCGGACATTCTCGTGCATCATGTTCTTCCCTACGCCGGATTCATTTGCGAAAATTTTTTATTGATGCATGATAATGCCAGGAGCCACACTGCGGTGGCCACTCGGCAATACTTGACTGAAGTTGGTATCGAGACCATGGAGTGGCCAGCGGTCACCCCGGTCATGAATCCAATAGAGCATATGTGGGACCACCTCAAACAAGGGGTACGATCAAGAAATCCTGCACCTTCGACCATTGTTGAGCTCCAAAGAGCTTTGTTAGAAGAATGGGAGAACATCCCCCAAGATTTTATAAAAAATCTTATAAGGTCGATGCGGGATCGCATGAGGGCTGTCATTAAAGCTAGAGGGGGGAACACCAATTATTAAGAAAATAAATTTTCTTTATTATGATTAAAATTATTGTTTTATTTAAATTTTTAACATTCCTACTTTTCCTTTCCTTAACATCGTTTTTCACTTTCATTGTCATTCAGATCAAGAAATTTAAAAAGTAATCAACTAATTTGCTTGATGTTGATATCAACGTAAAGCGAAATAAATAAACTTTAAAAATATATATATTTTATAAATATTGGCTTAGCCATTTCAAAAAAATAAGACTTTGTTTGCGCGCTTTTGAGTTGAGTCCATTTAGCTGCACGCAAGTGTATATATGTTACAGTTAAAGCATCAACTTAGTCAATGTATTCATCCACTACATACAATATACTTTAACTAACTAATCAGAGAAAGTATACTCTACTGTCATATATGATATATTTACAATTTATTTTTAATACATATATTTTTCACTACATTTTTATATTTCAGCATTAGATATTTGCAGCGTTTTATATAAATATAGAGTAGTTGTCAATTTAAATATTGTTACCTAACTTAATTTCACATTTTGTACTATAATAACTTATTACTTAGGATGAATCTGAGCAAATTTTATATTTTTTTGTCTAATTTTTGTATTATTTATTGTTATTGGTTTTTTTTATAGAATAATACCAAACGTGCCCATAAAGGACAAAATAAAAATGAAGGAAATGTTTTACAACTGTTTATCAGAAAAACCTCTAAAGAAAAACAGTTTTCAAATCACAACAGAAAAATATGATAATTTGATCAAAGAAATAAAAGAAGCAAAAACTACTTCAGTAAAAATTAATAAACATTATTGGTTATTGAAACATTACGATATATTAGCTTTAGGTGGAAAAGAACATCTTATTGTTCCCATAAGGGATAATATAATATTGTTTTATGTTTCTGTTGAACAAATTTTTGATATTTTATTTACAACTCATGAATCCATCGGCCATAGGGGTCGTGATAGAATGAGAAAGGAACTGCAAAAGCGATATAAAAATATTACTTTATTTGAAATACAGATGTTTCTTAATCTATGTGAATCTTGTCAACATAAAAAGAAAAGTAGAAAAAAATATCGAACTATCCGTAAAACCAAATAAATATTCAATGTGAAATAAAAAATTAATTTGTTGAAATTTTAATTAAAAAGAAAAAAAGAATTAAATATAGCCTAGTTGTTCATGAATCTATGGCCGTATACCACTAATTAGTTAATAAATGCATTGACTAGATACACTATGAATCATTTGAAATAATGTATTAATTCTTCAAAAATAAATTAATGAGAAAGATCTATAAATTTAGGAAAATTAATTAAAATATATGACTTTAAAATATGTATATATTTATATAATTAGTACATATATGAGAAAATTTAGAATAAAATTTAAAAAAGTGATAAATTGAAAAAAAAAATATTAATTTATACACTATTTATATATCTTTAATTGTAATCTGTTTTGTAGGAGTTATCTCTCCAAATTTAGAAATATATGTGCCCTTTGGAAGGCTGATAATAATATAAAATTAATTGTACAATTATTATAATTATTATTATTAATTATTCGTAGATTTTGGAAAAGCGTAGGATTCATTTTAAATTAAATTGTACATAAATTAAATAAGTTGACCTGTGGCCAGGTCCGAACCGACCGACGGTTTGAAATAAACAGAAACAATTTCAAATAATTTTAATATATCTATTAATGTAATAAAAAACAGATATGGATACATAAATAATAAATATAAACATTTTTAATTTTATTTTATTTATAATATATATGCAAGACCAGGCTGTGACGTCATATAATTTTAAATCAAGAAAAAACTAATAAATATGATTTTCCCGAGGATAAAACCAATACAAAGTGCATGATTCGTGGTGATATGTAAAAAAATCTCATGTGAAATTTGATGTGAAAATAACCCTTCCCTTCCTATCGTCGGTCGGTAAAAAAGAAATAGTTGAATTTGTTTAAATTTTAATTTGTATAATAAATAAGAAATTTAATGAAAAATATTTAAAGAGACATTTATTAATTCATATTAGTGAATATGTTTTGAATGTAATTAATGCGCCTTATTGATTCATTTCGGACAATGAATATAAAATTAATAATTCTAGAGATTTCCATACAAAGAATGTTTAAAATATTCAAATTTTTATTTTAATTTCTAATATATAATATTATTATTTAAATTATTTAATTTATTCTAAAAGTTATTTTTATTGATTAAATAAAAATTAAAATATGATATTGTAGACAAATGATATAAAGGTTTCTCTTCTATGATGTGATATTAAATTGTATATAAATTTCAAAATAAAATATTTGAATTTGTATAAATTTTAAAATTATTAATAATTATAAACTTTAAAATTTGTATATTTAATTATAATATTTAAATAGGGGTATTATTTGAGAATATTTAAAATTAATATATGTATATATTGATCAATTTATAAAAATAAATACTTTATTAATTCGAAAACAATTAGAACCTCTCTCTCTTCCTTTACTTGAAATTTTAAAAAAACGGAAAGTGTTCTACCCAAATTACGTAATTTAGATATCTCATGCATCATTGATGGGTAAATGAAGAGTCAATTTATAAGTTTCTTCTAATCTTAGAAGAATATCAATTCGGATTAAAGCCAATTCGGACAACATTAAATCAAATCTCTCTAAGAATATTCAATATTTCTGTAAACAAATTATTCAGAGTATTGGCAAAGCGTATGACTCAGTTTAAATTAAAACGTATATAAATTAACAAAGTGAAAATTTGTATTAGTTTAAATTTTAATATAATTAATTAAATAAATGTTAATTAAATATATATATTTCGTGATTAGAAGAGTTCAAAAGACAAGCAAGAAATTTGGTTAGTTATGGGGAGACCAATTGAGAAAGCATCAGTTGAAGTGGTTGAAGTTGGGAGAGAATAGGTGTTGAATGGTGGATGCTTAGGACAGAGACTGTTAGAGAAATCTGCTGCGACTAATAGATTTCGAACATCTTAGCCTCACAGAGTTATATAAGTTTCTTTTGAGGGAAGATAATAATTATGATCTAGAAAAATTAATAAAAAAACAAATAAATCAATTAATTTAAATTAATACTGTTAATGGATGTATATATTGTCTCCTCAAGAGTATAAAAAGCATGTTCCAAAACTATAACATCAATTATACTATATTATCGTTCAAAGAATATCAAGGAGGTGATACTGTTATTAGAATTGAAGATTTATACGTCGACATGCCCATATAACCTATTTTACATTAACATTTTAATATAAAAAGTTTTAACTGCTATTCTGAATATAATATTCAATAGACATCGTAATGATATCAAGCATCCAAATCAATCCAAATTTCTAATAGATATTTTTATTTAAAATTTACTTTCAATTTTGATTTTAAAATATTAAAATTTATACTCTCCATAGAAATACTTTTAAAAAGTCCTTAGCCAAATTAATAAATATATATAAAGATTAGAAACAAATACTAATAATTATATTCAAATAAATATGGTATATTTAATAATTTTAAAATAAAGCGTCAAATTTTCAAACGAGCAATAGATTTGTTGCTATCTTAAATATGAATAATTCGATGTCAATTTCAATGTCATTATAAAAAGAAAATTGTAAACATTTCTATTATTTATTTACTCTTATATAATTTATAATTCTTAATAAAAGGATTAAAATAAAATGGATCTTATTTCACAAGAAGACAGAAAATATCCAATATATATAGGTAAGTTTAGTTCCGATGTTTATCCTTCTAAATAATTACTGTAATATTATTTTTAAATTAATTTATAATGATAATATTCAATTTATTTCATTTTAAAATAGTTATATATAATAATTTAACAATTTAATATAATGAAATAATATGATTTTAGGTCCTTTATATCCTTGTGAATATTGTCATACCAATTTTATAAATGAGGAATTTTTATTTAAACATTTAAAGAAATGTTTCCATAAAAAGATATTTTCAATTTTAAAAAGTAAAATAAATTTCAAAATGAAATCAGGATATTACAATTCAAATATTCACAGAATAACAATTGAAGAAGATAAAACCAATGCAGATAAAAGGCAATTTGAATGTAATTATTGTACAAAAAAATTTAAAAACCAATCCTCATTAAAAATTCATTTAGTAAGACATACTGGAGAAAAGCCTTTTGATTGTAAATTTTGTAAAAAGAAATTTTCTTTAAAATGTAATTTGCGTACACATTTATTAATTCATACGGCAGAAATGCCATTTGAATGTAATTACTGTAAAAAGAAATTTAATCAAAAATCACATTTAAATATACATATTTTAATTCATACAGGAGAAAAGCCTTTTGAATGTAATTATTGTAAAAAAAGATTCAATCAAAAATCTTCTTTAAATACTCATTTATTAATTCATTCAGGAGTAAAGTCTTTTGAATGTAATCATTGTCAAATGAAATTTAATCAAAAAGCTCATTTAAATAATCATTTATTAATTCATACAGGAGAAAAGCCTTTTGAATGTAATTATTGTAAAAAGAAATTTAATAATAAATCTAATTTACGTTCACATTCTTTTATTCATACAGGAGAATGGCGTTTTGAATGTAATTATTGTAAAAAAAAATTTAATAATAAGACTCATTTAAATACACATTTATCAAATCACACAGGGGAAAAGCCATTTGAATGTAATTTTTGTAATAAGAAATTTAATAGTAAATCTACTTTAAAAAAACATTATAGAGTTCATAATATTTTATAACATAGACTTAATATAAATATAGATAAAACATTTTCTTTGTTAAAATCAAAATCAATTTAATTAATTATATTAATTATTTTACATTGTTCAATAAAATAAAACATTTTAAAATTAAATTATCAATTTCTTTTAAATATCCTATCAATTTATTATTCCCAATTCATCCTCTACATCAGGGGTAAACATATACTTTTAAACGCGAGCCAAAATGAAATTTTCAAAATGTCTCCCGGGCCGGAGGACCATATTTTGAAAACACCAAACCGGGACATTTGTAAAAAAAATTTACCTTTTTTTAGAGCCATATTGAATGAAAGATCTAAATAAGAGACAAACTTTTTCAACGGTCCGGCGAACCCGCTTTTGCCCACCCGTGCATCATAAACTCCCAAACTTTTTGTGTCGTAGACCCCCTTTAATGTTTTTCGGTTTTGGGTAGACCCCCTACTTAACCTGAAATTGATTTTTGTAAAAAAATTTTACTTTTTTTTTTTTTAAGAGTTTTAGAAAATATCGGAAAAAATTTACATTTTTTTTAGAGCCATATTGAATTGAATTATAAGATTGTATAATGTAAGTAAATATCGTAGAGCCCCATTTTCATTTCATGGACCCCAAATTTTTTATTCGCTGGCGTAGACCCCTGGGGGTCGATCTAGACCACTTTGGGAACCGCTGCTCTACATTATGAAATCTATTTATTTTCGGTTATTTGCTATAGTCTTAAAAAATAGACTGTTTCATTTTACTAATCAATAATTGTTAATAAAGATGAAAATTAATCTCCAAATCACATTTAAATTATCATTCATTAACTCATACAGGTAAATAGTCTTGAATTGAATTATTGTAGTAATCTAACAATGATAAGAGTAAAAAAAACATAAGGTTTCCAGATGTCCCATTTGCATGTCACCCCCCTGGTTATTTTAAAATTAAAAAAATTAATTAAATAATTTCTCTATATCCAAACCGAACAGAAAAAATTGAAAATTAGTGAATTTGTCAATAAAACATTAAATAGCTGCTCATTCATAACTAGTTTATCTGTCAAACTTTAATAATTTTTATCTTGTAAACTAGAAGACCGAGAAAAATTTTATAAGAAAAGTTTCTTTGGAATTAAACAAGGAATCCTCGGGTAAATTTCATGAAAATCCCTGAAGTTTCCCGTTTTGAAAACAATAACCCTTATTTTATGTGCTCACACTTATTTATTGATTTATCTAATTAAATAAACACAAATAGAAGAATAAGATATAATTCTAACAAAATGTTCACATATAAACATAAGATTCTAATAATAATAATAATAATCAATTGAAGAAACCTCCACTCTTAAAACAAGAAAATAATCAAATAGCCGCCAACATCTGACAACAAACCTCACCTAGTAGAGGGACACTTTAAATAAAATAAAATCAGCATACTCTTATAAATTTAGTTTCATCCATATTTAATAATTTATTGTAAATCATTTCTCCAAACAATTAAACGCAAAAACAACCAAAATATTTTATTAATTTGCTAAAATTTTAGCTAAACTTAACATTCAAAATTATATTTTTACAGAAATTGTATTGAATTAGTGCAGCAAAGGATCTAATTTCAATCATCTCTATTGTTAGCTAACAAAATTTAAATATTTATTTTCTTTTTAATTTTACCGCTATCTTTAACTTGACTTTTTGCATCTATGAATAAAAAACCCATTTTTTTAAATATATAAATAACATGATAAATAATGAAGTAAAAATCAAATTTAGAATTATGTTAGAAATAGAAAAAATATTTTTCACAACAAAGAAAACGAGATAATTTGAGTTTTAATATATAATTAAATTATAGTAACAAGGTGCTCAATATTAATCAATTCTAATTTAAAATCTATTTTCAATTCATTTTTCTCGACTTTAAAAAAAACTATTTCAAGAAATTGTATATATACATCTCAAAGATTTGTATCTTTTTAATTTAATTTATCATCTTTGGAATTTTATAATATTGATCTTTATATATATATATATATTTGAATTTATTTTTTTATATATAGGAGAAAGTTGCGCAATCTGTACCAATAATAATTTAATCTCTACCTCTATTCATTTATCAAAAATTTGATTATTATAATAACTATTTCAAGAAATGATTTATATTTAACCAAAAGGTTAGAACATTTTTATTTTAATTTATCATCTTTTTGATTTTATAATAATTCTCTTTACTTTTTAATATATAGGTGCATTATATAGATTAAACAAAATGAAAATATTTGAAGAAATTTTAAAGGAGCAAAGGATGGATAAGCAGTACCTAAGATTAAATCATTATCTTCAGGGTGCTGTAAAAAATGAAGAGGAATTAAAAAAAATTTTATTATATCTAGAAAATAATCCTGAAACTCCATTAAATGAGTATATTAAATTTTATTTAATTGATTATCATCAAGATTATCCAGAATTAATTAATATCTTTAAAAGCAATAATAAACGTTTAATAAGTAAAGGGCTCAAATGTCAATGGTTTTTTAATGGTGAACGCAAAGATATTATTTGTGCAGATTATTTTCAAAAATGTATTTTTTCTGAATGTTCATTTGTAACTAGAATGAAAATTATACATCAACTATCTATTCATATAAAAGATAAAAAAAGAGTCGAAGAATTTTTCTATTTAATCGATGAAAAGTATAATTTTGTACAAGCTTTAATTTTATTACCATATTGTTCATCCGAGACTATTGAACGAGTGATTAAGGATAAAAAACCCTTGCCAGAAAAGCTCCTAATTAAAATAGCAAAAGTTAATCCACCACGTCTTGTTAATTTGTATTATGAACTCGAATGCCCCAAATCCACAAATTATAATATATTATTTGAATATTTATTATCCAATGATACAGATTTTTATTTAGAATGTAAAATAAAAAATAAAAATTTATATCCGAAAATTCATTTAAACCACAGAATTATAAAATACATAATTTCTAAATATAAATTCAATTACTTTTTTGATAAATTAGACATTTTTTATTTTGACTATTCTTATTTGTATAAGATATCATCAAGAAGTGATATTTTTGATTTGATGATCGCTCTCTGCCCTGATGATTTTGAAAATTTTTCATTTTATTATGGTGATTATATAGATATTTTACATATGCACCCCTTTCGTGAGCGTTATGAAATTCTAAAAAAAATAGTAGAATATAAATATGCTAAGAAATTAAATGAATTGAAAACCTTAAATGTAGATATCTTTCGTATCATGCCACGCCATGAACGTGTGAAGTCTCTTGAATGTTTTATGACTGAACCAAGTACTAGAAATAAAACAGAATTGATAAAATTTTTTCCAACTAAAACTTCAATTAATCAATTGAAAGATTTACTCAATAAGACAAGAGATTATAGTGAACGGATTAATTTAATTAATAATTTGGTCGAAACTTGTTTCATAAATAAAGATATGACTGCATTAACTCATGTAATTAACTTTGTATTTGAACGATTTCGTAACGATCGAGCCGATGTTCAAAATGCTTTTCTAGATTGCTTCAAAAATAAGGAACACTATGTAATGTTGAATAGAAATCATTGGTTAAAACTTTTTGATTTTATTGAGATTTTTCATCTAAAAGCCGAATTTAAACAATATACCACAAGTCATTTTTTATTAATGTGTTATCTTGAATTTTTACATAAAGAGGGAGAATCCATTGAAAATCTATTAACATATATTATGAAGAGAATTGAAAAATATGATTGGGATTATACCTTTGGACAACATGAAATGAAAAATCCAGATTTAATTCATATTTGTATAAAATTAATCCTTCAAATACTTCCAGATATTATTCAATTAGATTCTGATTATTGGGAGAAAAAGAATAATGTATTGGAAATTATAACTTATATATCTAAATATAATAAAAAGAACCCAGAAAAACAGGTGGATATCTCAGATACATGGCTAAATGATAAGTATCAATCAATTTTAAATAAAAATAAACCCGTATCCTTACTTAATGCTGTGGATATATCCGATTTGGATCCAGAGAGACAAGAACAATTAAATGATTATACATTAATTAAAAAGACCACACCACAATTAGTTATACATTATTTAAAATTTAGACCAGAAAAATTAGTCGAATGCCTTGATGATGTATTAAAAGATATATTAAAAGATGCTTTTATTTATGTACGTTTTTTTTAATAATATACGTGCTTTAGGATTTCTGAATATTGCAAACCAGCTTCTAAATAAATGTATTGGAATATTACACTCTGATGTGGACACAAATAGAAAAGAAAAAGCAATCGTTGTTATATGTTATTTAATCTCCTCGAAAAAAATAAATCACCTAATCCATCCATATTTGCCGACCGAAGAGAAACTCAAAAATGATGATGAAAGTAAAGACTACCTTTTGAAAAAGAAATTTGCTAAAAATTTATATCTTATTCAACCAATTGTCGAATTAACACTTTTAGAGAAATATTTTCATCAAGATTATCTTAATCTTGTATTGGGTTCCATGTATAGTATTTGTTTAAATACACCCGAATATAATACCAAAAAATTTATAATACAATACTTAAAAAGTCGTGTTTCATTAAGAAAACATGCCATTCGGATTTTATATTATATTGGTAATAAAAGCGAAGTGTATGAAATGATGCTTAATGTATTAAAAAAAGAAACTAATTCATCTTTAAAAGCAATTATATTCGAAATGATATTCAATATTTTTTGTGATGAACCAACAGACAAAAATTTTCTAATGCTGAATAATATATTCGAGCATATTAATATAAATGATTCGAAAAATATTAAAATTTTATTAAATTTTCAAAAATTTCCCAAAAAATTTTTAAATGATTATTGTGATAAAGTTTGGACAAGTTTAAATATTGAATATAATGATATTGAATCTGAAAATATTTTTTATATAAAAAAGAATTTTGTCAATATAATTACAACTGAGAAAATCTTTTCCAATCTTGAATCCAAATTTATTTTTGATGTTATTAAGCACTTTTTAGAATTTGACGACGATGAAAAGTATTTCCAAACAATAGATACATTGATTATTAAATTTATTTTACAATCGAATTCTACTTCTTATGTGAATGATTGTATTCAATTATTTACGGAATATTATAATAAAAATATTAATAAATATAAAGAGTTAAATAATGTTATCGAGGAATTCAAATTTAGATCTTTTTTGAGAAATTTTTTAGATGATTTAATAAGAAAATCTTTAAAAAGTTTGAAATTGAAATATTCAATAAATGATTATATCTTTGATGAAATTTTTAAAATGTTGATTGATAATAATGAGCCGCAAATTTTTTTTCATGAACGTATATGTTTTGAACTTTTAAAAATATATCGATTAAATAACGATGATTATATTTTTGGACAGAATTGTAGGCAACTAGTCGAAAACTATTTTGAAAAATATCAATCACAAATGATTCATCCAATTCTTTTTCAAATTATTAATAGTTTTCTAGGAAATCTTAAGTATCTCGGAACATATGATACATTGATTATTAATCCTTTCGATATCGTTAAATATGTCCATGGCTTAATTGATAATCATAACACAGTGCCTTGTCTAGCATTAGCTGCAGAACTTTTTTCCCTTATTATTATAATAACTCAAGATCAACAGATTATTATAATAACTCAAGTTCAACAGACAAGGAATTGGTTGAAAAAATTAAAAATCAATTAATGAATAATGAAAGTATTCGATTTCTTATTTTTGATTTTTTATATCAATACAATTGATATTAAATGAGATTAATTTTTTTTTAAAAATAATTTAAATATTTAAATTTAATCAGTTTATTGATTTGAATCAATCATATAGTATTAAAAAACTTAAAGTTCCTTTGATGGTAATTTATTAATAGTAATAAGATTTACTAAATTATACTTAGAATAAAAATTAAATATTAAAAATTTCACCCCTATGCGATTCGTAGATAGACTTTTTAAGATTATCCATGGCTTAATTTATAATCATAATATAGCACCTTGTCTAGCATTAGATATAGAACTTTTCCCTTATTATTATAATAACGCAAGTTCAACAGACAAGGAATTGCATAAAAAAATTAAAAATCAATTAGTGAAGAGTGAAAATATTCGATTTCTTGATTATGATCTTTTATTTCGTAACAGTAGATATTAAATGAAATAATTGAATTAATAATTTGATTCAATCAAATAGTATTAAAAAACTTAACTATGCAATTATATGTGTAAATGTACTTTATACCAATAATTAATGTGTATTATATAGTGTATAATTTTCATGTAAGTACATAAGTTTTAAAGAAGAAGAAAGTAAAAATAAATCAAATATAAAATTATTATTTAAATTTCAAAAGTAAACCAATCATTCTTAAAAAAAATTTCCTTTAATGATAATTTGGTGATAGTAATAAGGTTTACATAATTATACTTAGAATAAAAATAAAATATTAAATATTTCATCCCTTTGTAGATTGACTTATTAAATTAATATCATTAACATCATTATTTAATATTATTGGATATATATTCAAATGCATTGTTTTTATCTCTTTAAAATTATTTAATCAAAATATTAAATAAAAATGACAAATAATCTTATGAATATATAATAAATATATGTAATATTATTAATTAGAATATTCAAATGTATCATTACTAATTTTAAATTTCCTGAGCTTAGCGGATATATACATTTTTACTATCTCGTAAATTTCACGAAAATTTTAAATGTTGAGATTTTGATGTTTTTATACGTTTTGAAGGTTCCTGAATCATTTTCACTAAGGTTGAGAAAAATGTCTATGTGTGTGTATGTGTGTGTGTATGTATGTAACCAAGATTACGGAAAAACGGTTTGAGCTAGAATGATGAAATTTGGTACATGAGCATTATTCAAAATTCGTAGTTTTCTATCAACTTTTGAGAAATGTAGCTCAACCGGAAGAGGGTCATTACCTACAACGTTTTGATTTATTTTCCTCTAAAGTGACCGTAAAGATAAAGATATATGTTTGATAATTTTTCACATGATTAATAATTGTATAAAACTGCTATATATATAATTTCAGCTTGATTGAATCGCTGAAAGTACCAGAATTAATTTTTTAGCACTACAAATCTCACGCGCCAACACGTGCCATGGTGCCATCAATAAAAAGCCAAACATGCGCTGGTTTAATATTTATTATTTATAATTTATAATTAATTAAATTTAATTTAAATATAATATATTGTGTTATTTAATCCAATTCAAATTGCGAGATAGTCGAGTGGAGACACTCCAGCTTATTTATTTGAATTTTATTTTTGTAAAGGATTATAATCACTCAGGAAAGGGTATTCCGTATTTTTTTTTTTTAAAGATTTAATTATTCAAATCTAATCAATATTTTAATAATATTTAACTATCCTTTATTTTATAATGATAGTTATTAAATATACAGAATGTAGTAAAACTAATATTTATATTCTGAATGTTCCTAAAATAATAATCCTAAAAACAAACGAATATTCTTATTAACTTCCTAGATGTGTTAGATTATTTCAAATTTATTAATAAGAAAGTTGCCAGTAATATTAAAATAATGTTTTGAAAATAATATATGTTGAATGGGATTTAATTTTTATTTTTTGTTCAATCTCTACATAGAGATCTTGAAATGTCTTGTTATTGTATTATTTTGTTAGTTATTTTACTCTTATATTAAAATAATTTATAATCATTTAATTATATATGTCAATAAATATACCTATATATCCTATTTATTTATTTTATTTTTATCTGTATTAATTTCAATAAGTACATATTTATTTTTATAATACACTAAAGTTAAATTGATATTTTATTTAAAAGGTTTTTTGTTGATATATAAAATAAACTTGCATTTAATTAATTAATTAAATTGATAAATAGTTTCAGTGGCGTACCTAGAACTATTGCCGCCCGGGGCGATCTCCAGTTTGCCGCCCTTTTTATTATAAGTCAATCAAATAGTTGTTTTTATAAATTAATACACATAAATAAATTATTAAGTTATTTAATCAATATTAATTAATACACAGAGTAATTTTTTTTACACATATTTGTATACACTCGTAAACATATTTATATATTTACTCTTCTAGCTTTCATACTAGAAAAATTGTGTATAATGCTCTCAAAATTTATATTTATGTAGTGTGGGAAAATATTGTTGTTAAATTAAGACACCACTAACTTTTATTAATGTACATATTATTAAATTATTTGATTTAATAATAAAAAAATTTAATAAAATTTTAAATTAACATTTAGTTGTAATCCTTATAACTAAAATGATACACTTAATTTAATATATTTTATACATACAAATAATTGATTAACTAATATATTACTAAAATTAACAACTATAAATATTTACTCTTAATATAATACAATATAGTTTAATTCTATAAAATTAACTTATTTATTTATAACACCAATCAAATTAACTTGATTTCTTGACTTAGTTTTAATCTTCACTTAACACTATTTAACTTGTGAATTTATATTACTTATTAATTGATAAGTACAAATATAAATTCTAATTAACACTTAATTTAATATTGTTTGATAAATAATATAAATTTTATTGTAACACTTCACAAATAATCACTTTTAAACCAAATATATATACGCACTCCTCTGAGTATAGGCCAGACGTGCAGCGGGGAAGGGAAAAGGGTCACACTCACAGGCAAGCCCGCACACCAAGACGATTCCTTCTTGAATGTCCTCCACGCACCCAGAACCTACCAATCGACCCCTCAAGTACTTTGTTCACCTTACTCCCCTCTTCTGCGAATCTCGATTATTTTAGAAATATTATTAATTAAAAAATCGATTTATATTTATTTTTATATATTATATATAATATATAAAAATATTTATAAATTAAAATATTACACTATTCCTCCCTTTAAAAAAGATTTAAGCTTATAGTTAGTTAAAATCTTTTCCGAAAATTTTTAATAAGAAAATACTGCTTTGGAATGGTGTCTTTGAGAACTATAATAAGTTTGGCTCCTTAGACCCTCTCTTCTTCCTCTCCTGGGAACAATATCTTTACCCAATTCACTTTGGTGTGGAATTACACAATCAGATAATGTACCTGGATCATCTTCCTCTGAGTATTGATGATCTTCCGTTTCCAAAAATGCTGGGGTTTCAGAGGGTTCACCTCCTATTGGGATAATTTTCCGTTTGTGGAAATTAAATATTTTCCTCTTAGGAGGGCGACCACGTCTCTTACCTCTTCTAGGCTCTTGTTCCGAATCTGGAATAGCCGGGTGATCATAGGAGTTATTATTTTCTCGCTCCGATGATGACACCTGCTCGTCCTGAGGTTCTATTTCTGAACTGGAGGAATCAACATCGCTGGTTGTTCTCCCGTTATCCCTTTCCATCTCCATCTCTGAATTAGGTTCTTTCTCTAACTGTTCCACGTCAATTGGTTTTTCCCTCTCTAGAAACTCCATTGTATTCCTCCAACCCATTCTCTCTGTTCTTCTGCCTCCAATAGCTGGATCATAATTCAGTACTTCATTAGAAGACTCTTTCTCCTTGTCGTCAGAATTCCGTTTCATATATATAATTATTTTTGAGGAATATCTTTTTAATAACTTAGTAAGGATAGATTTAATTACGTTCCAACGTAGTCTATCTGTTACTAAATCCTCTTTTGAGAGGCCTATCAGGCTACCCCCTAACTCTTCTGCATGTTTGAGCATTGACTCACATGCTCTTTTAAGATTGCCATAATTTGACCTTTCATGGCTTCGGGTTTTGGTAACCAAGTAGTATATTTTTCTACTTCCTCTATTTAATTTTAGGGTTTTACCCTCTTCGGGTTGTTGGGCTTTAAGAGTGTCTAATCCATTGAACTTCTCTCTAACTTCGAGAGCTAAGCCCTTGGTCATAATCAAATCAGCACCAATGCAGACTCCAATAGGCTCATTAGTCGGATGACTAAAGAGGTTTTCATTTTTCTCTGAAATCGGACTAGTAGATTTACCCTTGATTGTGGAGAGTTTTAATCGGTTGATGTGAACTCTTAAGCGATTATCTGGGGATGTTTCTATTTCGTAAACTTGATCTGACAATTTCTCTGTTACCTGAAAAGGTCCTTTCCAGGGTTTCCGAAATTTTTTTGCCTCTGACGGTTTAATAGACGGAACGTAAAGCCAAACCCAATCGCCTCTAACAAAAGATCTTTCCTTTCTGCCTCTGTTTCTTAATATGTTTCTTCGTTCTCTTTGCTTCTGTTCACGTTTAAGTACTGCCTCATGTATTTTATTCATTCCCTGTCGCAACTTTTGTAAATATTCTTCTTCTGTTCCCAAGGGAGGTTGGGGAAGTTCATTAGGCATACCAGCCTCTCTTCCAAAAAATAAAAATTGAGGTGAGAATCCAGTAGAGGAATGAGGGGTGTTGTTATAGGCAAATACCTCCATGGCAGTCCACTCATCCCAATCACGACCACTTGCCTTAACAAAATGAGCTAGCTGCTCTATCAGTGTTCGATGGAACCTCTCAATCATTCCGTTACTTTCAGGATGATAAGCTGTAGTATTAATTTTTTTTATTTTTAGAAATCTACAAACTTCGCACATCAAGATTGAGATAAAATTTCTTCCTTGATCAGTAAGGAGCCTTTCAGGTGTACCGTACCGGCAAATAATGTGATCCACAAATGCTTTGGCTACAGTCCTAGCAGATTGATCAGGTAGTGGAATTACAGAGGCATATTTAGTGAAATGATCAATGGCTGTTAATAAAAATTTATTTTTTCGGTCTGTTAAGGGTAGAGGTCCCACGATATCTAGGGATATCATCTCCATTGGTTTGACTGATTCGTGAGGGAGACCGATCGGGGCGGATAAATTTACTGGACTCTTCCGTTGAGCACAAGAGGAACAATTTTTAACAAATGTTTCTATATCATGACGCATAGATTCCCAGATATATCTTTTTCTCAATCGTTCTAATGTGGACTCAATTCCTCTATGACCCCCTAATGGTTCTGAGTGATATGTATCCAAGATAGAATGAACAAATTTCTTGGGCACCAACAATTTGTACCAATATCTCTCATCGGATTTATCCTTCTGCTTTACATACCACAGCGTTTCATATTGAATAGTCTCCCTGTTGGGATCATTTATTATCCGCTGACAGAACGTGTCATTTAGTTGTTCTTGAGCGATATGAGATATATCCCAGTGGGGAATGACTTCTACCCCTGTAACTAATACGGCTCTACTCAGGGCATCCGCATGATGGTGTAATTTTCCTGGACGGTGTTCTACGGTATATGAGTATTGTGATAGTTTCCAAGCCCATCTATGTATCCGTGACGAAGGATCTTTGAGGTTTAGCATCCATCTTAAAGAAGAGTGGTCGGTGATCAATCTGAAGGTTCGTCCATATATATAACAACGGAATTGCTGCGTAGCCCATACAACAGCAAGCAATTCCTTTTCAGTCGTTGTATAATTTTTCTCTGCTTTCCTAAGCGTTCGGCTTGCAAAACAAATGGGCCTTTCTTCTCCATATTGCATCTGAGAAAGGACCGCTCCTAGTCCGACATCTGATGCATCTGTATTTAAAATAAAAGGAAGGCTAAAATCCGGATATGCTAAAATTAACTTTGATTGTATTAGTTGTCGTAATGACGTAAAGGCGGTTTCCTGCTCTTCGTTCCATTCATACCTTGCATGTTTTCCAGTTACCTTATGAAGAGGTTTAGCTATTTCAGAAAACCTAGGGATGAAACGCCTGTACCAACCTGCTAATCCCAAAAAGGCTCGGATTTGCCTCACAGTTTTAGGTCGAGGGTACTCCTTGATTGCTTTAACTGTTTCAGGATCTGGTTGTACGCCCTTATCCGTCACAATATGGCCTAAATATTTGACTTTATTTTTAGCAAACTCACATTTTCTTATATTTATTTTTAAGTTAGCCATTCTTAACGTATTTAAGAGTCTGTCCAAACGTTGAACATGCTCTCCAAAAGTCTCACTAAAGACTATCACATCGTCTAAATAGACAAAACATTCTGTTCCTTTAAGTCCAACAAGAATGGAATCCATTGTTCGTTGGAACGTGGCGGGTGCTCCAGATAATCCAAATGGCAATCGAACATATTCGTAGTGTCCATCTGGAGTAGAGAAGGCGGTTTTTTCCACATCTTCCTTGGCAACTGGTATTTGATGGTATCCAGATGCCAAGTCTATAGTAGAAAATATAGAGGCCTTCCCTAACTGTTCAAGGGTCTCTTGAATCCGAGGTAAAGGATAAACATCAGGTTTCGTTACGGCGTTCAATTCTCTGAAATCAGTACAAAAACGATATTTAACTCCTTCGCCATTATCTTTTTTTGGAACCAGGACAACAGGAGCAGACCATGGAGACGTCGAATGTTTAATTATTCCATTTTCTAACATATCTGAAACTTGACTTTTGACCTCTTCTTTGAGATGAAATGGAATTGGATAGGCTCGCTTATAAATCGGCTTTGCATCGCCTGTTCTTATGTTGTGAAAAACGTTGATGTTGGTACCTTGTTTAAGGTTTTGATTAAAGGTAATTGAGTTATATTTTTCTAAGAGATTAATCATAGTCCTATATTCTTCGTTGTTTAAGTGTTTCAATTTTTCCTTGGCAATATCTCTCAAGTTTTCTTCTTCTTCACCAGGTCCAAAATCGCTTAATGTTTCGGCTATATTACTAAGTGTTCCGATTACTTTACCTCGGGGGAGAGTAATGTTACTATTACTAGTATTTATTAATTTGATTGGAATTTTATTATCCTTTAATCGGATTACTGACCGTGCAACTCTCATCGGAATAAGAGTTTCGTTTTGAGGCTCTAGAATATAGTCACCTGCAATATTCTTGCCCCTTCCCTTAGTTAACCTTCCGGAGCAAACAAATTCACTCCAAGGAGGTAAAATTACTTTTTCAATCAAACATACTTGTTGCCCAGTCTCGTTATAAGGAGAACGGTTTGTTTTTATTTTTGATATTTTGGTTTCTCTGTTAGTGCAGTCGATAACAGCTCCTACCGCTTCTAGGAAATCCAGTCCAACGAGTCCATCATGTTGTGTTTCTATAGATGCAATTAGAAATCTATGTTCGATATCCACATTATCTATCTTACCTAATACATTTTGTTCTCCTCTAACCACTAATACTTCTCCACTAACCCCTTTAGCTTTTATATTTGATTGATGAATTTTCACCCCCGCAATGGGAGTTTTTAATATAGAAATATCTGCTCCTGTATCCACCAATAAATGATAGGCTTTATCTTGGCATAACATTGTCAGTATGACCCCTGCAGGTTTCCCTTTCAGAACAGACGGAACTCGTCTACTGTTCTCTTTATTTTGGGTCGTTCGGTCAGGGAATCCTAACGACCCTGATCTTTTGGGTATCGTTGGTTATTGTTAGTACCTCGAGGGATGCGATTAGAATTTCTATCAAATCTACGAGAACACTCTTTAGCTAAATGTCTTGGGCTCCCACATATAAAACATTGCTTATCGCTCACAACCTGTTTTTTTTTATTACAGTTTCTTGCTACATGGCCTTCCTGATTGCAATTGAAACATCTTATTGATGATAAACCCGTAACTTGGCAGTTATTGCTAAGTTCATTTGTTTTTAACAAAGCAACTGCAACTGGGCTCTTGCAATCGGCCATCCAATGGTCCTTCAAGCCACAACAAATACATTGCTGCTCATTTATATAAGAAGCTTCACTTACTCCCATTATAGGAGAAATTTCATTTTATTCGCGGTCTCTTTTTATAGCTCTATCTAACGCCTCTTCATAAGTAGTGGGTGAACTACATCTAACCTCCACTCCTAATTTTCCTCTTAAACCTAATAGAAAAATTTCTAACATAGTTGTTTCATCTTCCTTTACTCCTTCCTTGGATGCTAAACTCTGAACATTAATAATTCTATCTGCGAACTCCCGTACACTCTCCTCAGGGTTTTGTGATAGATTTAGTAGTTTCTTTTTCAATAAAAGTTTAGTTGAAGGTCTTTCAAATTTCTTAGTTAACTCTTGTTTTAATTCCTCATATGTCCATTCATCTTTAATACCCAAAGCTGCTCTATGCTTCAATTTCATTAGAAGAATAAGCTTCTTTTGAACTATTGACCATCCACCTAACTGTGCAACTCTATCAAAGTTTAATAAAAATGACTCAATAGGTTCTGACTCGGATGAACCGGACCAAGATGGAACGAGGGCTTGTAGGGACAAATCAGGAGCTGCAGACATAGTACTAGTTGATTGAATACTTATTTTTGAAAGATGATCTTTCAATTCATTTAATACATCCGAGACTGTTTCAGGGTCAACTTTTGGCGGCATTGTGATTTAATGGTATAATAAGTTATAAAAGTTAATTGCACTTACTTTTTGTGATGGGTTCTATTAACACTTCTTGTTGCAAAGATTTCACTACTGACACCATTTGTAGTGTGGGAAAATATTGTTGTTAAATTAAGACACCACTAACTTTTATTAATGTACATATTATTAAATTATTTGATTTAATAATAAAAAAATTTAATAAAATTTTAAATTAACATTTAGTTGTAATCCTTATAACTAAAATGATACACTTAATTTAATATATTTTATACATACAAATAATTGATTAACTAATATATTACTAAAATTAACAACTATAAATATTTACTCTTAATATAATACAATATAGTTTAATTCTATAAAATTAACTTATTTATTTATAACACCAATCAAATTAACTTGATTTCTTGACTTAGTTTTAATCTTCACTTAACACTATTTAACTTGTGAATTTATATTACTTATTAATTGATAAGTACAAATATAAATTCTAATTAACACTTAATTTAATATTGTTTGATAAATAATATAAATTTTATTGTAACACTTCACAAATAATCACTTTTAAACCAAATATATATACGCACTCCTCTGAGTATAGGCCAGACGTGCAGCGGGGAAGGGAAAAGGGTCACACTCACAGGCAAGCCCGCACACCAAGACGATTCCTTCTTGAATGTCCTCCACGCACCCAGAACCTACCAATCGACCCCTCAAGTACTTTGTTCACCTTACTCCCCTCTTCTGCGAATCTCGATTATTTTAGAAATATTATTAATTAAAAAATCGATTTATATTTATTTTTATATATTATATATAATATGTAAAAATATTTATAAATTAAAATATTACATTTATATTTTTTCCACCTGCCCTGCTTTTCAAAAGAAAAATCGATGATTTAAAAAAATATTGGTATATCACTTCAAAGTAATCATATAAACTTTTCAAAAGAAATGACATTTATAAACTGATATCAAAAAAATATATTATACTTATATAAAAACAGAATTGATATATTAGATATATTAGTTTATATATAGTCAAATTCACAAATAATTAACAGTATAAATTTTTGGACATAATTTAATTTCTTCGGGCTAATTTTAAAAATCCCATATGAATTATTTCTATAAAATATATTACACTAATTTAAAAGAAAATATATATTAATTTATCAATTCGTTTTTATTTTAGAATTTCGTTTTTTGTGTTCGTTAATATTTTGTATAGTAAGAATAAGAAAAAATAAAAACTTATATGGAAAAAATAGTTTGCTGAAAATTGTTGTTTGCTCCCACTATGTGTTCCATTACTTCTTATCACTTATTTTACCAATACATCACTGAAAAATACGTCAAGAAATAAATATTTCTATAAAATATGTGTATAAAAAAAATAGAAATTCAATATCATCAACTCATTTTATAGTCACTAATTCATCTTTACAATTATCGATTTAATTTATATTTGTTTGAATATTTATATTAAATTGTAAACAAACTCATTTTTTTTTTAAATTTATATATGATTTAAAATTATTTTTTATCAATATTATATTATATTACAAAAAAAAAAAAAAATTACAATAAACTTTGTAACATATTTATTTATTTAAAATTTTCTAAATATTTTATTTAATATCGATGAAGTTTTAAATAATTTTATTATAAATTATTATATTTTTAAAATTAATATTTGTTTGTTTAATAAAAGGGTGGAGAATTCAAATATCAAAATCACAGAAAAAATTCTCCCTCCGCGGTAGCATTCAAATTACCTAATCTAGATATCATTGTTTGCGTTTCGGTTCGGTTCTAAATAATCTCGACCGAAGGCTCCCTCAATTCTTAAAATCACTTGAAATGATTAAAATGATTTGCTTAGAATAGGTGGGAAAGAGATAAAAAATAAACACTTATATGGAACGAATTTTTCCGGCTCATGCCGAAAGTGCACGAAAAATTAATCATCCTTCTCTTCTCAAACATGATAATTTTTACTATCTCGTAAGAGATAGTATTGCGATCACGAAAATTTTCGATGTTGAGATTTTGATGTTTTTATACGTTATGAAGGTTTCTGAATCATTTTCACCAAGGTTGAGAAAAATGTCTCTGTGTGTGTATGTTTTTGTTTTTTTTTTTTTTTTTTTTTGTATAGCGAAGGAAATACATTTACGTATCGTTAGGTTTATAAGGTTTGCCTAGTATGTCGGACTCAAGATGTTAATACCGACTAAAACCTCCGCTTTCCTCCAACCTCAATCCCTCACGGGAACCGCCGTTAGACATTACTTCGTGGGGGGAGGACATAGCTAATGCTCTTCCTTCAGGTAGCTAAGGTGTTATTTTTCCTTTCTCCTAGTTGTTATCATTAGCTCTTTTTCTTTCTGTGAAACGCAAGTATGTAAGAACTTGCGTTGCAAATATGCTGATTGTGTTCCAGGCAGCCTCTGATGACAACATTGCTTCCACTATAGACTCTGGATAGATTTCTATGTTTATAGATTTCTCAACATCATCTCGCTGTTGAGAAAAACGTATACACTCAAAGAAAACGTGTTCCGCATTTTCTATAACTCCTGGACAGGACGGGCACTCCGGAGAATCGTCATGCTTGAAACGGTGAAGATACTCACGAAAACAGCCGTGCCCTGACAGCATCTGTGTTAGGTAATAGTTGACCTCGCCGTGACTCCGGTTCAGCCAAACATCAATTCTTGGTATTAGACGGTGCGTCCATCTACCCTTTTCCGCGGCATCCCACTGTAACTGCCATCGTGAAATACTATGTCGCCGTTCTTCTGCTCTCAGTTCTTCGGTGCTCATTGTGTTTGACCTCTTCCGATGGTAGAGGGTCCGTCTTTCTTCAGCCAGAACTCTAAGTGGCAGAGTTCCTGAAATGACACACACCGCTTCCTCTGATATTGTTCGGAAGGCGCTGGCCACTCTTAACGCGCTTAACCGATATACCGGACCAGCTCTTCTCCGCGATTCCTGGATCTCAAGTGCGTCAGCCCAAATGGATATACCATAGGTGAGGACCGATGTAACCACTGATGATAGCAATAACCTCCTCGTGTGCTTTGGGCCTCCGATGTTAGGCATAAGTCGTGATAGGCTAGCTACTACTGCTGATGCTTTAGCACTCACGTATTCCACCTGCTGCTTAAACTTGAGCCGAGCATCAAGCATCACTCCCAAATATCGGATATAAGGTTGTGATGTGATCTCTTGTAGCCCGACTTTCAGTTTGATGGTCTCTATCACTTTCCATACTGATTGTCCGCCAGGAGTGGGTCAACAATTGCTTCGATTCTCTGATGGATAATACGCTCAAATATCTTACCCGCCGTGTCCAGCATGCAAAGTGGACGGTAGGATGACGGTTCTTCCGGTGGCTTTTTTTTTCCTTTTGGAAGTAGTACCAGCCGTTGTTGTTTCCATTTCCTTGGAAAAGTCCCCTCCTTAAGGCAGGTGTTGTAGACGTCAAGGAACAATATTGGCTCTGCTTTTATAGATTTTTTTAAGGCAATATTAGGGATTCCGTCCAATCCCGGCGCTTTATTATTCCCGACGCGGTTGCAAGCCTCCATCAGTTCGTCTTCTGTGATAGGTGGAATGTCATCCAGCTCGTCCCGAGCCAACAGGTAGTTGAAAACGCGTTGTTGTGGGAACAGCGCAGTCACGATCTTTCCCAACAGTCGAGGACAAGTTGGTGACGGCATTGGCTGGTATTTTAGGTGCGTCATGACCACCCTGTAAGGTCTGCCCCACAAGTCTCTGTCCACCTCATTGATGAGATCTTTCCAGCAGTTCTGTGTGTGTGTATGTGTGTGTGTGTGTGTATGTAACCAAGATTACGGAAAAAGGGTTTAAGCTAGAATCATGAAATTTGGTACATGAGCATTATTCAAAATTCGTAGTTTTCTATTAACTTTTGAGAAATGTAGCTCAACCGGAAGAGGGTCATTACCTACAACGTTTTGATTTTTTTCCTCTAAAGCAGTGCTCCGCAACCGGTGTGCCGTGGCACACCGGTGTGCCGCAGCTGAAACACAGGTGTGCCGCCGCTTGAAATTACACAACATATTTATTTTAATGCAATGTACTCTAATACAAATTTACAATTTATAAAAACGAATTGTATATACTTACTATATTTCAATGCAAAACCATCAATAAAATAACAATTGTTTAGCACTTGCTATAATGTATTCACACAATAGAAGAAATGGATGTCAATAGAAGTAAATAGAAGATGGACTCTGTAGTCTGGGTCGTACTGAAAACTTTACATTTTCAATCATAAATACAAGTACCGGGACCCCGAGCCTTGGCTCGGTACTTAAGTTAAAAAATGATTCATTATTATTAGATTTGGCTGGTAATATTAATACCTGGGACACCGAGCTCTCGCTCTACCCTTTAAAATATATTGATATACAATTCTTTAATTATTTATTACAATTATTAAATGTTACACATTTGCATCAATCTGATTAAAATGAATGAACTTTTGCTCCTCAATAATACATAAATATATAATATATATATATATATTTTTTTCTTTAGTGTTTTTTTGAAAAACTGTTTAGCCCCAAGTGGTTATAAAACAAACTAAAGACAAAAAAAAGTGCTTTGCAGCTTTTCGAAATTAAAAAAGCAAAATTGGCAGTCGTGGGACTGGCCGACAGAAGTGAAAACTTCTGCGTAAGAAATTTTAAAACAGACGAAATTCGCGCTATTTCACAAGAAAGAGGAATTTCATATGCATGTATATATGTATATACATATATAATTTATATATTATTTTAAACATACATTTTAAACAAATTTGTAACTTATATTTATATATATATACAACTTTGTTTAAAATATTGCAATACGAACTTTTTTATAAATTGTAATCTCTAACATAAAATATATATTTATTATATTATATTGTCAGTGTTAGATACGAATTTCTACTGGACACATACACAATTAAATCGCAGAAGTTTATAAATTAACCATTCGTGTTTGTTATTAACGTGATTTATTTTTGTGCCCATTTCAATATGGATAAATTTTTATTTGGAAAACAATCTACTTCTCGGGCAGAAGATGATGAACCTTGCACAAGCAGTATTGCTAAGAAAAGAAAGATTGTGAATAGAAAATACTTCGAAGACTACATTCGTTATGGCTTTTATTGGTGCGGCGATGAAGCGGCTCCGAAACCATTATGTGTAATTTGCAACGAACAATTAACAAACGACTCAATGGTGCCCAGTAAACTAAATCGCCATCTAACTTCAAAACATCCGAATTGTGCTAAAAAGGATATATCATATTTTCAAAGGTTTTTGGCTCAAAATTTAAAACAAAAAAAATTTATGATGTCGACCGTATCTGTTTCCGATAAAGCATTAGAAGCTAGCTATTACATTGCAAGATTAATAGCTCGTGAAAAGAAACCTCATACTATTGGAGAAAAACTTATTAAACCAGCATGTATGGAAATTGTGCGAGTTATGCTTGGACCTAAAGAGGTTCAGGAAGTGAGTAAGGTTTCACTGTCAGCTGAAACTATTAAAAGACATATTGGCGACATGTCAACAGATATTTTGAACACGCTTATTTTGAAATTGATCGCAGCTAACAATTTTGCTCTTCAAATTGACGAGTCAACGGATATTAAAAATCAAGCACAATTAATTGCAATTGTACGTTTTGTTGGCGAAGATTGCATAAAAGAAAATTTTTTATTTTGTAAAAAACTTTCCGAACGAACTACTGGAGAGGATATTTTTCGAGTAACTGATGATTTCTTCAAAATACATAATCTACAATGGAGTAACTGCATGAGTATTTGTACTGATGGCTCCGCAGCAATGACTGGTAACATAAAGGGTTTTGTTGCCTTTGTAAAACAACAAAATCCGGCAATACAATTTACACATTGCTGCATACATCGGGAAGTATTGATGGTGAAGAATTTACCAGAACAACTTTTAAAAACTATGAATGAATGCATCAAAATTATAAATTTTATTAAATTAAGAGCTTTAAATTCAAGAATTTTCGAAATGCTTTGTGAAGAAATGGGTTCAGAACATAAATCTTTATTATTTTATACTGAAGTACGTTGGTTATCCCGAGGAAAAGTGTTGACTAGATTGTTTGAACTTCGCTGTGAAGTGCATCAGTTTTTACTAAATCAAAATATGCCCGAACTCGGCCAGCACTTCGAAGATAACAGTTGGATCGCCAAACTTTTTTCGACCATCTTAATGAACTTAATAGAAAAATGCAAGGTCCGAATGAAAACTTATTAACCTGTTCCGACAAATTGCAAGGGTTCAAAAATAAACTGGAACTTTGGCAGAATGAACTAAGTAACAACTCTTTAGAAATGTTTCAAAGGGTTCATAATACAATAATTGAAAATAGGCAATTAATTATCGATCTGGCCCAATCCCATTTAACAACACTGGAAAATAAATTCGACTACTATTTTCATTCGATTAAAAGTGAAGAATATGATTGGATTCGCAATCCTTTTGCAACTAATGCAAAAAAATCTGTTGATGCATTTTCTCTTAAATTTAAAGAAGAGTTTATTGAACTGAGTAACGACGGGACGTTAAAACTTACTTTTGGAGAAGTTCCATTGGATGTTTTCTGGATTTCGGCTAAGAATGAATATCCTCAAATTTCAAAACAGGCTATTTCAATTTTAATCCCCTTTTCAACGACATATTCATGCGAACAAAGCTTTTCGACACTTCTTTTAATTAAAAATGATAAGCGGTCTTGCTTAAAAAATCTCGATCAAGAACTTCGAGTTGCACTATCAAATATCGAGCCCAATATAAAATACTTGTGTTCCTTGAAACAAGCTCAAGTATCACATTAATTACCCTTTTTGCCTATTTTTTTGTATTATTGTAGTTTTGTAATTAATTATATATGTTATGTACATATAATACCGTAAATATGTAAAATAAAACGAATTAAAATATTAATTAATGTGTTATTTTCTGATGTGTATACGTGTTGTTTTATTATATTTATACCTATTAAATTTGGTGTACCGTGAAAACCAGAAAAAGCTTTTGGTGTGTCACGAATAAAAAAACGTTGCGGAGCACTGCTCTAAAGTGACCGTAAAGATAAAGATATATGTTTGATAATTTTTCACATGATTAATAATTGTATAAAACTGCTATATATAGAATTTCAGCTTGATTGATTCGCTGAAAGTACCAGAATTAATTTTGTAACACTCCAAATCTCAACCGCCAAGACGTGTAGTGGTGCCATCAACAAAAAGCCAAACATGCGCTGGTTTAATATTTATTATATTTATTATTTATAATTTATAATTAATTAAATTTAATTTAAATATAATATATTATGTTATTTAATCCAATTCAAATTGCGAGATAGTCGAGTGGAGACACTCCAGCTAATTTAATTTGATTAAAAATAAAAGCAATTCCATATGATCGATTGGTTAGACTATTTAAATTCTCACGACATTTATTAACCATATAAACTAATTTAATATTACATATATATGTTATATAAATAAATACAAATTAATTATTATTTCTTATTTCTCAAAATGTTAAGGTTTGGGATAAAATGTAGGCAGACAGACATGAAAAATTTTAAAGTAAGATTATAATTTTAAAAGTCATGAAATGATTCTTTTCAATTTAAGCAATATTCAGACAAAATACTTTATATTTAATTCAAGATTATTACTTTTTCTTATAATTAATTTATTCAATTTAATCAGTATATTAAAATATTCATATCCAGTGTATATAACTTCTTTGATGATCACTTTTGATTAGCACATCTTCTTTTTTCGACTTTTAATTGTTTATATACCATAGTAATCAGTGGCGTACCTAGATCTCCAGTTTGCCCACCTTTTTATTATAAGTCAATCAAATAGTTGTTTTTATAAATTAATACAGATAAATAAATTATTAAGTTATTTAATCAATATTAATTAATACACAGAGTAAATTTTTTTACACATATTTGTATGCACTCGTAAACATATTTATATAATATTTACTCTTCTAGCTTTCATACTAGAAAAATCGTGTATAATGCTCTCAAAATTTATATTTATATTTTTTCCGCCGGCCCTGCTTTTCAAAAGAAAAATCGATGATTTAAAAAAATATTGGTATATCACTTCAAAGTAATCATATAAACTTTTCAAAAGAAATGACATTTATAAACTGATATCAAAAAATTTTAGTTAGGAAAAATTGCAGAACAAAATCGTAAAGATGCGTTTACGAATTCAACGAATTTTAATGAATACAATAAAATAAAATTATTATCCTGTTCTCAGGGCCGTCCTAAGATTTTCGGCGCCCGTGGACTCATAAAATTTTGCACCCCTTTTCATAAGAAATTACACAGAATGGTTAGAAGGAGCGAGATGGGTATACAAAAGTGTCCCAACTAGAAATTGTAAATTTATTATGCAATAAACTAAAACATAAAAGGAATTAAATCAAGAAACATATTATTAATTATGAATTCTGAAAATCTATATAATTCTTTAAAACATAAAATTTATGCAAAATTAAAAAAAAACCTATATGAACAAAAACAAGCTATATAGTATAAAAAAAGAAAGTTATATATTTATTTTCCTAGCTTTTTCTTTTGAAAATTGATAAATAATATCACCCGAATTTTAGTTATTAAATAAATACTCTCTATAGACAAAATACTCCAATCATTTAATTTGCTCTGTCCCAATTTTTTATCCTTTTCAGTGCCGAAAAAGATCTTTCACCGCTGCAATTTGTAGTGGCAATACTTAAAAAATGCTCAGTGCTGTGTCCACGATAGGAAAAGTACACTCAATTTTTTTTTTATTGTTCTTAGACTAAGTTCTACAGTAGATATATTTTCTTTATTTTCTAATAAATTCACGTGTTTAAAATAAAGACATTCTTCAATAAGATTTGAAACAGTGTCATTTGTGTTAAAAATGTTATATGTCAAAATTTCGCCCGCACAACATTCTCAAACTGCATAATTATCGCTGCTGCTGTTAAGTTTCTTATTAAAATTATTTATTCAATGCTTATACGGATATAATGAATAAGAAAAATAGATATGTATTTTGAATGTGCATGTTTAAAATCTTTGAAGTGATCTCACTCCGGGTTGGAGGCGACAATAAAACTACTACTTAACAATAAGAAAAAATATATAAACCAATAAAAAATGCCGCCCCCAGATGGCTTGCGCCCTAGGGCTATAGCCCAATTAGCCCTGTGGTTAGGGCGGCCCTGCCTGTTCTTGGAATTAGAATTCAAAATTTACCCTAAAATGCATTTATATACACCGAGGAATAATATTCGAAATCATATAGTTCAGTGGTTCTTAAACTGTGGTCCGCGGACCCCTGGGGGTCCGCGAAGCCTTTGCTGGGGGTCCGCAAAGCCATCGTACAGGTGCACGAGAAAATGATGAGTCAGTTAAAACTTTATTTAATATAAAAGGAGCAATGGCATGGCTTTGTGAGGAAACAGAGATCAAATACCCAAATTCAACGAAATGTGCAAGAAAACTATTGCTACCATTTCCATCTTCATATTTAGCTGAATTTTCTTTCTTCAATATTATAATTTCTAATAAAATGTGTTCTACAATATGCAAAAAAATCGTTATTCACCAATCACAGTTAGAAATATTCATCATATACCCTTGTTCTTATGAGATCATAAGCCAGAAATTAACTAATAAAATGACGTAAAGTACCTAAAGTTGGGATGGGGTCCGTCAAAAAAATTTTTTTCAAGTGGGGGTCCGCGGAGTACATAAGTTTAAGAACCTCTGATATAGTTAATCATAATTTATATAAATCAAATAGTAAACTTATAATAATCATAATAATCATTTATTATTCAAGAAAGAAAAAAAAAATAAATATGAAATGAATAAGAGTTGCTTTTTACAACTATAACTAAATATAAAAAATGCCGCCCCAAGATAAGTGCCTCCCGGTGCGGATCGCCCCCCCCCCCTAGGTACGCCACTGTGAATAGTTTTACTATTTTTATTTATCATTTCCTTATATTTCATTGGTTAGCTTTATCTGTTGAGGATATTTTTTAGTAGTATTTTCTCTGGATTTTCTTCGATGTAGTTTTATTAAATTAATTAATAAAATAATTAGTATTGATATATATACTAACAATTTGTATAAATATCTAATAGGTCATTTATAATTTTATAAAGAGAAGTATAAGTCTCTTTTTAATTACATATATTTAATACAATTTCCAAATATGAGAACATTTTTATTTATTTTAATTAAATTAACAACTTGACTGCCAATTACGCGCCAGCACGAGATGTGGTGTCATCAACAAAGAGCCAATCATGCGTTGTTGTTGTTTTGTCTCAGCAGCCAGTCACACGCTAGCGCGTGAAAATCCTTCACTGATTATTCCTTCTTTAGTTCGTATGGTAGTGGCATCAAATAATGATCAGAAAGTACGTACTTATAAATAATTGTGATTTCGAAATTAATAGTTTATTTTTTTATTGAAAAACAAAAATAGATAAGATTCAGATGCTGGTGCAGAGCCCTCGAGTCCCAAAAGAAGAAAAATTCAAAATAATAAGGCTTTAACAAATGAAGAAATAGTAAATTTGTTGGCTGAATTATTAAATGAGTACATGAATTATTTTAGTTATAACAGTGACAGTGACGAGGAATTCTTTCCTTCCACTCATGGCCATGATATTTCGGACTCGGAGGATGATGATGATAATGATGAAGGAGTCGTGCAAGAGGCTGCATGTAAGCAAGATGATTCAACTATGGTGAAAAACAGTTTTCATGATACAATTCCCTTTGATGAAATATGACTGTTTGCTCCAAACTTTCAAGTAACAATCCTATAGATTTCTTTCGCCATTTTCTCACTGACAATATCTTGGAGCAAATTGTTGCTGAAACGAATGATTATGCTTAGAAACTACTTTTTAATCGTGAAAAAAAGAAATAATCTCCCATCAAGACTGGAACGACACCACAAAAGAGGAACCCTTGATATTAGTGGGGTTGATTTCACAACTATAGGAATGAACCGTAAACAGGATTATTTTAAAAAAGATTCACTGTTTGGTTTACGTGCATTCGGAGAAGAAATCGGTTTCTGTTGTTATTAAAGGCATTGCACTTCAGAAAAATCCCGGAACAGTATACAGAACCTCCAAACGTACAATAAGAAATATGATAAATTAATTCAACGCACTAGTATTTCAAATATACTATCCAGGACGAGAGCTTAGTTTAGATGAATCAATGATATTGTGGCGTGAACGGCTTGTATTTATATAGTACATACCAATTAAACTTCATAAATATGGTATTAATTACGAGAATTGCCTTTTATATTTCGGGATTGGCAATCTGGCAACTGACAGCTCTATCGTAAAGTTTGACATTTTTGAGGTTATACTCAGGACGTTTTGACCAGGGGGACACACTCAAATGGGAGATTTAAAACCGAGTTTTGCTGATTCCCACTACTAGATAGCGCTGCTTTGTAAAATATCAACAACCTGTAGTGTAATCATACGGATGGTCTGGGTCAACAAAATGTTTTTTATATATGTTTACTAGTGAGATCATCACAAATGTTGTAAATAGTATTTTGTGATTTTAATTAATTTATTTATTAATTTTAATTTAGACGCAAAAACTATGTTTCAATATTTAACATTGAGTGCCCAAATCTTATAGGGATGTGGTTTTGACATTCAAAGGCTATTTGTATTTTTTACAGTAACTTAAAAGATTCATCTCGGCCAAATAATGGAATTAATCGTGAACATTTTCGTGCGATTATTACTTACCACTTTCGATGTGGATTAACTCAGCAACAGAGCATGGATGAACTGAATTCAATTTTTAGCGATGAAGCTCCATCAAGGACCAGTGTTTATCGTTGCTATGGTGAATTCAATCGAGGTCGTAGAACACTCCAATAAGAATTTCGTCAAGGTCATCCAAAATCAGTTGTTCTTGAAACCATTGCTACTGTGCGCGAACTAATATTGCAAGATCGTCATGAGACCTATTGTGAGATTGAGACAACCTTAGGCATTAGTGGAACCAGCATACATTCTATATTGCATAAACATTTGACTATCAAAAAAAATTGTCCGTGTTGAATCCCACACAATTTGACAATTTACGTGTATGAGCCCGAAAGTAAACAGCAGTCGACTGTATAGCTGTTTCAAGATGAGCCAAACTCATCAAAAGTTGTTCGCGCACGAAGCACTTCCAAACAAATGGTCGCCTGTTTTTTCGGAAAAACTGGACATGTCGGAACCGTACCACTAGAACAACGAAGAACAGTCAATTCTGGGTGATACACAACCATTTGTTTGCCAGTTGTCTTCCAAGAAATCAGGAAAACCAACCGCCGAAGAAGGATCACTCTTCACCACGTCAATGCGAGCTCTCACACATTGACTCAAACAACTGCATTTTTGATCACTCGAAACATCAATTTGATGAGTCATCCGCCGTATAGTCCTAACTTAGAACCGAATGGCTTTACTCCCGTACGTAAAAAACTGAGAGGTCAACGTTTTTCGACACCTGAAGGCGGTTGCTGAGTTCAGAATGCATGTTTTGGAGATACCTCAATCAAAGTGTTTCGACAATTGGTTCAAACACATGCAAAAGTGTATAGATCTTAATGGGGAATATTTTGAAAAACAATAAACAATTCTTTTTCTTCTTCTTCTTCTTAGTCACAAACGTCACGCATGGTAATATCGCTCTTACAACTGTCGACCGCCATTCCTCCCTATTCAGCGCCCTCATCGTGGTGACCCGAAGCGGACATCCCGTGAGTGATCTCACCTGGTCGATCCATCTTGCTGGAGCTCTTCCGTGTGGTCATTTTCCCGGGACTTTCCCTTCTATAATGTTCTTTTCGAGGGCATTTACACTTCGAATTAGATGGCCGAAATAGCGCAGGATGCGATCAGAGACAATTGTCTCTAAGCGCACTTTCACTCCGAGCTCCCAAAGGATAGAGCTGTTGGTATGATATGCTGTCCACGGAATCCTAAGCAGCCGCCTCCAGCATCACATTTCAAAAGCGTCGATGCGATCTCGGTCTTTTCAGCACGGTCCACGTCTCTGCCCCATACATAAAGATAGAGAAAACCAGCGTATTCACCAGCCTAATCTTGGTTGTTTTGGTTATTTGGCGATCCTTCCAAATTCTGTTTAAGACTTTGAGATCTCGATCCGCCTTCTAATCTCGTCTCCGCATCCACCACCATTAGAAATGACAGCTCCCAAGTATGCAAAACTTGATACGACTTCACATCCCGCAATCCGAGAAATATCGGGACGGTTGTTATTGCCCCTTTCATCCACCATTATTTTAGTTTTATCTCGATTGAGTTTTAGACAAATCTCCCGGCTGGCAGTCTCGACTCGTTCGACAAACTCAATCAGATCGTCCAAAGAAATTGCAAACAAGGTGGTATCATCAGCATATCTTAGGTTGTTAATTTTATGTCCACCAACAGAAAATCCTCCATTCCAGCCGTCCAAAGCCTTCCGTATGGCAAACTCACCGTAAATATTGAATAACATCGGTGAGAGAATACATTCCTGGCGGACTCCTGCTTCGACGCGGAAACGAGCTGATCTTCTGTTATCAATTTGAACTTTAGCTGAGTTGTTTTCGTATATGGATCTAATGAACCTATAAGGTGTATCGGTAAACCCATTTCTTCAAGGATCTTCCATAAATGGGTCCAATTGACTGTAACAAAAGCCTTCTTGTAGTCAACAAAACACATGTAAACCGGCGTGTTGAACTCTGGGGTTTTTTCATTTATTTGCCTCAAGTTCAATATTTGTTCACGGGTTCCCTTTCCTTTAACGAAACCCGCATGTTCTTGAGGAATTTGGCTGTCGATGAAGGCTCTAATTCTTTCTTGCAGGATATGGAGCTGTTATAATTTCAGATGGTATTTCATCTGGGACACATGCTTTCCTTCAGTTTTTGGAAAGCAGATACCACTTCCTCTCTGATGATGTCAGGCTCAATAATCATGAGGTTTCTGCTTGGATTATCTTTTTGGGGGGATTCGGTATTCGTATAGAGCTTAACACGTTCTCCTCATTAAACTCCTCACCATTATGATCGCTAATGGCACAAGTTTTCGGTACAAAGTTGCTTGTTAACATATTAATTTTGGCGAAAAGGTCATTGATCTGGTTATTATGGGCATGTTGTTCTATTTCATAGCACATATTAGCCAGAAATTGGTTTTTGTCCTTCCTGCAACTTCTTTGGATTTCTCTATTAAGCAGAATCAGCAATTGAGTCGTTTATTTTGAAAGTGGCCGAACTCCGTTTTTAATTTTTTTGCCGGTTATCAAGGTTACATTTACAACTTCATGTTATTTATCAGTGAAGTATTTCAGGTTGTTTATATTCCAAGCAAATACGATACATTTTTGACACATAAGTTTTTAGAATTAGTTCAATAACTAAACCGTGTAGTATGATAGTGGCCTAACTCCATTTATACTTACATCAAGGTTTTATAGTAGTGGAAATGTCATTAAAAAAATAATTTACTGTTCGTTCCCCAAGATTATTATAAGATTGTTAAAAAGTGTCGGAAAGGTAATAATTTTATTGTACAATAAATGAAATGAGACAAGAAGATCGTATCGGCAAAATTATTAGAAGATGCAATTTTTAAACGGGTAAATAATTCTGATGGAGATTCAGTTTAACCTTTAGCCAAATCTCGTTTGCCAACATCGAGGGGTCAATTTTCGAAAAGGACTCTCCGAGAGACCTCCTAAAGGTATCGCCGTTATGGATCTTAGTTGGATGAAACTCACTCTTCAATTTCGGCCTTGCTAATTTCGAAATATTATTAGGCACCACATTTATAAATGTATAAAATGTTTTAGAATATGAGTGATCTTCCAATCAGTAGGTTTCTTTCAAGAAAGAGTATTTGCAAATGTTGGAATGGACTATTCAGGTCCATTTCAAATAAAATAAATTAATCGAAGGAAAACTACTATTCTTAAATGTTATTTGGTTATTTTCGTTTGTATGTCTATAAAAGCAGTGCAGATGATAGATGGTTAGAAAAAAAATGTATTTATTTATTAAAAGGTGTAAATAATACAATAATACAATAGAAAATATTAGTATAAAGAAAAAGAAAGAAAAAGTTAATACTATATATTAAAAAAAAAATAATCAAAATTTGGATATTTTGCAAAAATGATTTCATATAAATATGCAAATTCAAAATAATTTTCATTCTAAATTTAAAAATAATTATGTATTTCATAAATAGATTGAGAAAATTAATATTAAACTAAAATAAAAGTAAAAACTTAATTAACTAGATTACTAATAATCAAAGTTGAAAAATCAATTTTATTTTTTTTTAAATAATACAATATTATGCTAATTAAGTTTTTTACAAGAAATAATTACGCCAAAAGTGAATATAATTATAGATCTAAATATCTAAAAAGAAAAATCTATCTGAACATCACCAATATTAAAATATTAAATAGACATTGTTTTGGGTAGTGCTAAACTAATTATTAATAAAATAATTATTTTAACTAAAGAAATTATTTAATATTAAATTAATTGGAATGTCTACTGAATGATATTTAAAATTATTAGTAAATATATACTATTAATGAAATTACAAACAACTGCTGTTTTATATTCTATTTAAAAAATTAAATGATAATATGTAGGTATATGTTATATTGTTATAATATTAAACAATTGAAGCAAAACAAACACAAAATATGATAGGATATGAAAAATTATATATAATCAATTTTGTTCATCTTTCTCTTCCTGAAGCTATAAAAGAATTCTAAGTCATTAAGTTTCTTTCCCTTCCAGAACTTAGAATTTATTTGACCAAGAGTTTGATTTCCTGGAAGTAGAAACATTTTTCCATTGTCAAGTGCAATGTAAATACGAAATTTTACTATTTCAATTGATTCAGAAAGGTTTCGATTTAAATCTTTCGTAAAATGTATCGTAAAGTATTTTTTAAGGTGTTTTACTAAAAAAAGGATTAGTATATAATAATATATTAGTAAGTATACCAGAAAATCAAATTAAAAATGTTATAATAAAAATTATTACCAGATGCATTTGTTGTTGTTTTAATGTATCGTACAGAATTATTTCTAAGTGCTTTTATAAAAATATTGTCAGAATTCATTTCAGTTGGATGTGGCTTAAATGTCAAATGAATTTCATTATTGGGAAACAATTCACAGGACATTCTTTGATTCTCTTCTGTAGTTGAAATTTGTAGAGGATTTGTACTTGATCTTTCAGTATCTGAAGGTGCCTTTAAGTGAATTTCTTGTTGTACATTTAAAGAATTTTTAGCAAGTGACGCTGTTGAAACATTCATTCTTTTATGAATAGATGCACTAATTACAGGTTCAACAGAAACAGGTGGGAATGATTGAGAAACTGACTGCTCAGTTGTGTACTAAAACAAAAGAAAAATATTTATAATAATAATTTTTATATTATATGGATATCAAATAATCTTTTGGACTACCTGAAGAGGAATTGCTATTGTGGAGCTTACTGGAGGTGTACTATTATTTTCCGTTTTGGGTTTACGACCGCGCTTTAACTTTTTTTTTACTTGAATCGTTTTGTTAATTATATGAACAAGATTTTGTCTTTTATTTAAATTAGCTAAAGTTTCTTCTTCTATAGCATCATATTCATCACGATTGGGATATATTTTAGAAATCAGGAAGTCAAAATTTGGATCTGGTCTTAGAAAACGTTTGGATATGAGCTTTTTACGACAAGTAGGACATTCTTTATTTCCAGATCGTAAGGCTCTTATGATACAATAGGAACAGAATCGATGAAGACATTCCATTGTTGTCATAGTGTTTTTTAACATATCTAGGCAAATCGGACACATAAATTCATTATAGAGGCTTCTAGGATGGATTAAAATTTCACTATTATCATTAATCGCTTCTTGACGAGTCCTATTTAATTCATACAAGGACAATTGAAACATTCTATCATAATCAAATTTATTTCTCGAAGTCATTTTGTCCGACCTCTTTTCAAAAATAGTCTCTGAAATTATTGAAATATTTAAAAAAGAAAATATAATATATTTTTATTAATAATTAACTTAATATATTTATATATTTATAATTACAAATAATTTTATATTTATTATACAATAACTAACCTAAATATGTATTCGTTTCTATTTGTAAATATTTTTAAAAATAATTATTTATTATTACTTAGTTATTTTATTATTTTAGAATGTTTTTGAATATATATTAAAAAAAATATTAATACATTATAAATATATATATATATATATATATATTATTTGGTTGAATTTCTTTTAATTTTTATTTTGAAAAAATTATACAAATCAAATTGATTTAAGAACGAGATGTTAGTTAATATAAATTGATTATTTAAAAAATAACTTGTAATTTTTTTAACTGATTAATTTAACCAACTGACAAATATTTTATTACTTAAGTATACATACATATATAGATTGATATGATTCATATAAAATAAAGAGAGGAAATAAAGAGATTGGTATATTCTGTGGATTACCCTAAACCAACTAACAATTCAAAGTCAAGTAAAATTAAAATGGCTACATAATTGCCAACTTAAAATAATTGTTCTAGAGTATATTTAATATATTTCACTCTTTTCTACTAAAACAATATATATTGAATACAGAGTACTCTATATTATTTTTATTGAAGCTTTTCAGTATTTAGATGACAGTCTTTTCTTATCTAGATATTGTTATCTTTTTCTTCTTCTTTTCTTTTTCTATATTTCTATATTATATATATACATATATCTAATGTTTTTTTCTGCACAATGCTCAGAATTTAAATTATTTTGCTGATCTTCACGTTTTATTAGAATCCAAATATGACTAAAATTGTTCATGTATGACGGTATGTATGATGTAGTAGCCACTCAGACCTTCTTCGGCGCTCTTTACATTTGGACATGGGACCACATGGGACCACATGGGACTCTGCCCTGTAGCACCTAATGGATCCATAGTACTTTGTTGAAAGTCTGTATTTAATAAGTTTTCATATATTGGATTTCAATCAGCATATTAAAACCTTATAATAAATCTAAACTATAATTAGAAATTGAATAAAATTCAAAAATAAATACAAATTTTAAAATAATAATATATGTATAAATACCTTTTTGATAATAACAAATATTTCAAACAATCCAAAAGAAAGATTTCTAAGGATTAATAAATTATTAATAAAATTAAAATAATTTAATTAAGGCTTATTGTTGTTTTATCTAAGAACAAAAAAAGTATTTTTAGCATGATGTCTGTCCGTCCGTATAGATGTGTACAGCCTGAACGGCTCAACGGATTTTGATGAAATTTGGTATATTTACTTAATGCATCAGTCAGTGGGATGAATTGATCAACTTTTGGTGCAAATCCGGAAACC
This sequence comes from Labia minor, assembly GCA_963082975.1. Classification (NCBI taxonomy): domain Eukaryota; kingdom Metazoa; phylum Arthropoda; class Insecta; order Dermaptera; family Spongiphoridae; genus Labia; species Labia minor. Next base: position 27,941,880 of record OY720350.1, on the reverse strand, counting down.
GGAAGTGGTAGTATTAGCGATCGACGATAGGAAGGGAAGGGTTATTTTCACACCAAATTTCACATGAGGAGATTTTTTTACATATCACCACGAATGTATTGGTTTTATCCTCGGGAAAAATCATCTTCATTATGTTTTTCTTAATTTAAAATTATATGACGTCACTCAGCCCTTCATGACGTCACAGCCTCCTTATTATGATCACGGGCAACGCCGGCTACTTCAGCTATATATTATAAATAAAATAAAATTAAAAATATTTATGTTCTATCCATATCTGTTTTTTATTACATTAATAGATATATTAAAATTATTTGAAATTGTTTCTGTAGCTGGAAATTAATTTATTTCAAACCGTCGGTCGGTTCGGACCTGGCCACAGGTCAACTTATTCTTTATAAATACTGGTGTGAATTTCAAAAATATCGTTAGAGAGGTTTCTGAGGTTCTGAGGTTTACATATATACAAACAAACAAATAAAAAATTTTAGCTAGCATAATAAGATAAGATTACTTAAAGCAGTATGGTCTAGAAAAAGTTAAATTGTCTGAGATTCATCGATTCACTTCAATGAAGAGTCATCTTTCTCTTGAGCGAACATAAATGAATTGAAATGTTGAATCTTGATACATTTTTATTTCAATTATAATATCTATATAATCTTTTTTACTATTATAATATTTATACCAACCATTCTAAAATTACTATTATTCGATAAATTTAATAGAATAAATGGGAATTTAAAAAAAAAATCAATATAAATAAAATTATTTAATTAAAATGTGTCCTATGTGTAAGAAAAAGAGAAATTAAAATTAAGGATTTATACAAAAGAATAAAATCCACAATCATAAACGCTAATATGATTAATTGAAATATTGTAAATATTAGAAAAATAAAAATAAAAATATAAATATTAAAAACATCTTTTTTATTGTATTCTTTGCGCTGCTATATGACAACATGTTTATATCAAATTTTTAAAAATTAATTTCTGCGGTTATTGATTAGATATTAATAAAATTTATAGTCTATGAACAGAAATGAAAAATTCTAAAGTCACTTTTGGATTCTAGAGGACATGAAACACGAATATACGCAAAAAAATTTAAATTCTGAGCAATGTGCAGATAAAAATCTTTTTATATATATATTGATATTTACAATATTTCAATTGATCTTATTGGACTTTTAAACTTTGAAAACATTCACATTACTGCTATAATTTAATACTATTAATTTTTAAGATTATGTGAGTAAATTATTTTAATTAAGAAAATTTGATCTCATAATTGGATTTTCACGTAAGATTTTAATATATAATATATTTTTTAATCTTATTTTTATAGTAGTTTAGTGTTATGCTAATTTTATATTTTATTTTTATTTTGTTTACTTTGATTTTTTTTTAAATAAATTAATAACATTTAAAGTAGCATAAAAAAATTAATCGAGGCAGGAAAATTGATGGGGGTTGAAATTAATAGTGATAAGACAAAATAATTAGTATCAGAGAGAATAATATTTGCAAAGAATTTAAATCGAGGTTGCAATCGGGAAATTATTATCAAAGGGGATCAAAATTAAAATATATAAAACAATTATTTTTTCTGTTGTATTATATGGGTGGGAGGCATGGTCTATAACCCTGGGAGATGAGAGTAGATTCAGAGTATTTGAGAATAGGATTCTTCCCAGCATTTATGGGCCGGGGAATGGCGTAGACTGCATAACAAGGAATTGCATGACCTCTATGCATCTCTAGATATAGGTCATAAAATAGAGAAGGCTGGGATCGGCAGGGCACATGGCTAGAATGGGAGAGGAAAAATATATTGGTGGGGAGTTCGATTGGAAAACGTCCGTTTAGAAGACCAATTGTGAACAGGGTGGACAATGTAGGAAGGAACGTGAGAGAGATGGGACAGGGTTAGGAGTTAGATGGTTATAGCTCAGAATAGGGACCACACTCGGGGGTACAGGGGGCGGAGCCCCCGTCTAGGCGCGGAGAGCGCCGAAGGCGCTCAGGGCAGCTAGTATATATATATTTATATATAATATTTATCTTATTTCAATTCTTATTTTATAATGACATCTTACGAAGTTCTTTCAATCACTTTAGAAGTATTACCTTCCTACAGTAGATTTAAGTGGGAGTTATCCGGACATGAAAAAGTACTGGAACGCGTTCAGGTTTTGAAAAAACCTCCCAATTCACCACTGCTTTTAAAGTGTTTTAATTATAATTTCAATTATACATTTTATTTTTCAAAGAAAATACAAACAATAATAATACTAATATGTAAAAAAACTATTAGCATCTCCTCAATATAAAATTTATCTTGCATTTAAATTCAATCTTGAAAAAGAATTAACGAATTAATTAATTTTATTTTATTAAAACATTTTACATCACTTAAGCACTTCAAATTTTAATTATCTTTCATTCTTTTTAAATATTCATTATATTTATTAATTTGTTATTTTCAAATAAGATATTTAATAAGTTGACCTGTGGCCAGGTTTGACCGACGGTTTGAAGTAAATTAATTTCCAGCTACAGGAACAATTTCAAATAATTTTAATATATCTATTAATGTAATAAAAACAGATATGGATACATAAATAATAAATATAAACATTTTTAATTTTATTTTATTTATAATATATATGCAAGACCAGGATGTGACGTCATGAATGGCTGGATGGCGTCATATAATTTTAAATCAAGAAAAAACTAATAAATATGATTTTTCTCGAGGATAAAACCAATACAAAGTGCATGATTCGTGGTGATATGTAAAAAAATCTCATGTGAAATTTGGTGTGAAAATAACCCTTCCCTTCCTATCGTCGATCGCTAATACTACCACTTCCGGTTTCCGGATTTGCACCAAAAGTTGATCAATTCATCCCACTGATGCATTAAGTAAATATACCAAATTTCATCAAAATCTGTTCAGCCGTTCAGGCTTTACACATCTATACGGACAGACGGACGGACAGACATCATGCTAAAAATACTTTTTTCTGTTAAGAAAATGCATGATTCGTGGAGATATGTAAAAATCTCCACATGTGAAATTTGGTGTGAAAACAATACCTCCCTTACTATCGTCGGTCGGTAAAAAATGAATTAAAATGATTTAAAAATGTTATATAATTAACTTAAAAAAAAAATTATTAATTGAATAATAATTAAATATATTTAAATAAATTATTAATTTAGATTATAAATTTTATTACTTCAAATTTTTAATTTTTTTTTTATTTTTATTTTATATTATTAAACCGATATGTTTCCCACAATTAGATTGTTCAAAGGTAGCTAGGTTAATCTATTGCAGTGGCGTACCGTGAGGTTCTTGCGCCTGGGGGCAACTGAGAAATCAGCGCCCCCTTTCGTGTATTTATATATATATATAATTTAATTTTTTTTTAAAGAATATTAATGACGAATAACGAAACAGGTTTAACAGATTTTAATAAGCTTATAAATAATATTTATTGACTTACACACAATACAGTTTAACTTTAAATGTTAATTCTTCTTTTGTTCCAAATTGGCTTCCCTAATTTTGAGCCCCCTAAATTTGGCGCCCGAGGACATATGTCCCCCCTGCTCCCCCCTAGTTACGCCACTGATCTATTGACCAATTGGCAGGTGACCGTGTGTTTGTTGTAAATTTTATGCGTTCACATGGATCCTGGCCTGATGTAATAGATAATTGAAGAACGGGGATCGGACGGAGGACATTGAAAGAGAGACACGCGAGCTTTAGCTAGGATGACCCGTTTTAATTCACGAAGGAACCAGATCACGGCAAGGACTCCCACTCGGATGTTTCACGAACGGTGAATCGTTTTTCGGATCATTCACGTTCCGTATCGGATGCAAGGACAAGGAGGAAAACAGTAGCCACAGTATTAAAAACACAGGGCAGAGAAATAATAAATACAAATTAGAGGTTTTTGTTAAAGCCTCTCCCTGTTTTAGATTTATTTATTTTAATATCAATTTATTTTTATATAATTTTTATAAGTTTTTTCTTTTATATATATTTTTTGGTATATTTATATACAAACACGTGGTCAGATTGTTTTATAGCTAAGTTGACTATGCAAAAGGGTCACATGATCCCTTACAGCCAATCACCTTGCTGCATTTGGTAAGTTTTGGGCTAAGGGCTTCTGCCCTCTGCTTCTGAGAGGTAATCTCTCACTTGCTATTGTTTACATGCTTTTGGCTTTTTAGCTGTGAATTCGCCATTTTTTAGATTTGTTGTTGACCACGTGCTTTGTAAACTGTGTTGAGTTATTATTATTGTTATTTTTTTTTTTTGGAAACTTGTTTTGTTTTAGCTGAGCATTAGCTAGCATTTATTCCCACCACCATCCATCACAAAAATATGGAGTGATAAAAACACTGCACAAAAGAGCCGAAGAGATATGCTCAAATGAAAACATTAAAAAAGAAAAACAACGATTGAAGGAAGCTTTCATAAACAATGGCTTCTCGGAATATGAAATTAGGAAATTCAGAAAAACACACAAAAAAGACAGAAATCAAAAATGAAAATGAAAAACCAATATACAGATCACAAATAATATTATCTTATATAAAAGGAACAACAGAAAAAATAGCGTCAAAATTGAGGAAACACAACATCAGAGTAACATATAAACCACATAAACAAATGTCTTCTCTCACCTCAAATATAAAAGACAAAATTAAAAACGAAAATAATGGAGTTTATAAGGTAACTTGTGAATGTAAAAAAGTATACATTGGTGAAACAAGTAGAAAGATTTCTACAAGACTGTCTGAACATGAGAGAGCCATTAGATTGAAACATCCAAATCAATCAGCAATTGCAGAACATGCCTTAACAACAGGACATAAAATAAATTTAGATAATGTAGAAACACTTCATATTGAAAATAATTGGTGGAAAATACAAATAAAAGAATCTATAGAAATTAATAATCATCCCAATAATATTAATAAAGAGGATGGATATAGACTAATGGGGGCCATACACTATGCGATTGCCTGCAGGCCGTCGCCTCAACTGGCGATCGTAAGGGGGGCCATACACTATGCGATTGCCTGCAGGCCGTCGCCTCAACAGGCGATCGTAAGACCAATATCGCCGAGTTCCATACACTAATAGTCAATCGCCTGCAGGCGGCCGTACTGAACTGTAGATGATAGCCTGAAGATAGCACACACTACAGTCCGGTACCTGCAGGCGGACTGTCGGTCAATGAAACAGAACTGCAGGAGATCCCCAGTTTTTCACCATCCGTCTGAAACGTTGCGCTATGTTTGTTTTGTCAGTTCTTGGGGAACCCCAAGAAAAAAGGGTCTGGGTAAAAAGTTGGATGCGAGATAGAGAGGCTAGCTCTCACATTCCTCACTCCCAATCGTCGCTCTAGTTTCTTCATGGCACAATAGCAAGTCGAAATACCACAGTGACGGGGTGTATACGTCATCACCCGATGAGCCCGACTTTTGCTGTTTTACTTTCTTCAACTCTTTACGGAACGCACATCTCAAGTTATTAATTTTTTTTTTCACTGTGTCAATGGTGGCTGACGGCACAGTTTTTTGATAGAACTTCAACAACTCACCGTACGCCTCATCCCGCGATCTTTTATTAGCGTAGGCATCGTTCTTGACTTTCCATAAACAGGGGTAGGCCCGATATAATTCAATAAATGCAGAAATGAAAGGAGGTTTCCCGTCCATCTTTCCTCGTCAGTCCAATCTCGGCTGGTGAATGATCTCACGAAAATTATCTCACGCAAAACCGATGGAAACGGTGACAACAGATCGTTTGCCTGCAGGCTAACTGACAGTGTGTGGTGGGGGCACATGAGATCATTATCCGACAGGTCGCTGCCTGTCGCGAATCTCTCATCCTATCCCCGCCTGCCCGGCGACCACACACCTTCAGTCCGGGCGAACTGCAGTCCATTATCTTCAGATCAACTGATAAATGTGTGGGCAATCCCGATCTACGGCCTTACGATTATCTTCAGTTAAACTGACAGTGTATGGGGCGCTTAAGACCAATATCGCCGAGTTCCATACACTAATAGTCAACCGCCTGCAGGCGGCCGTACTGAACTGTAGATGATAGCCTGAAGATAGCACACACTACAGTCCGGTACCTGCAGGCGGACTGTCGATCAATGAAACAGAACTGCAGGAGATCCCCAGTTTTTCGCTATGTTTGTTTTGTCAGTTCTTGGGGAACCCCAAGAAATAAGTTGACCTGTGGCCAGGTCTGAACCGACCGACAGTTTGAAATAAATTAATTTCCAGCTACAGAAACAATTTCAAATAATTTTAATATATCTATTAATGTAATAAAAAACAGATAGGCATATAACATAAATATTTTTAATTTTATTTTATTTATAATATATATGTAAGAACAGGCTGTGACGTCATGAATGGCTGGATGACGTCATATAATTTTAAATTAAGAAAAAAACTAATAAAGATGATTTTTCTCTAAGATAAAACAAATACAAAGTGAATGATTCGTGATAATATGTAAAAAATCTCCTCATGTGAAATTTGCTGTGAAAATAACTCTTTCCTTCCTATCGTCGATCGCTAATACTACCACTTCCGGTTTCCGGATTTGCACCAAAAGTTGATCAATTCATCCCACTGATGCATTAAGTAAATATACCAAATTTCATCAAAATCGGTTGAGCCGTTCAGGCTGTACACATCTATACGGACAGACGGACGGACGGACGGACAGACATCATGCTAAAAATACTTTTTCTGTTTAGAAAATGCATGATACGTGGAGATATGTAAAAATCTCCACATGTGAAATTTGGTGTGAAAACAATACCTCCCTTACTATAGTCGGTCGGTAAAATGGGTCTGGGTAAAAAGTTGGCTGCGAGATAGAGAGGCTAGCTCTTACATTCCTCACTCCCAATCGTCGCTCTAGTTTCTTCATGGTCGACTGTAAACAATAGCAAGTCGAAATACCACAGTGACGGGGTGTATACGACATCTCCCGATGAGCCCGACTTTTTCTTTTTTACTTTCTTCAACTCTTTACGGAACGCACATCTCAAGTTATTAATTTTTTTTTTCACTGTGTCAATGGTGGCTGACGGCACAGTTTTTTGATAGAACTTCAACAATTCACCGTACGCCTCTTTTATTAGCGTAGGCATCGTCCTTGACTTTCCATAAACAGGGGTAGGCCCGATATAATTCAATAAATGCAGAAATGAAAGGAGGTTTCCCGTCCATCTTTCCTCGTCAGTCCAATCTCGGCTGGTGAATGATCTCACGAAAATTATCTCACGCAAAACCGATGGAAACGGTGACAACAGATCGTTTGCCTGCAGGCTAACTGACAGTGTGTGGTGGGGGCACTTGAGATCATTATCCGACCTGCCTGTCGCGAATCTCTCATCCTATCCCCGCCTGCCCGGCGACCACACACCTTCAGTCCGGGCGAACTGCAGTCCATTATCTTCAGATCAACTGATAAATGTGTGGGCAATCCCGATCTACGGCCTTACGATTATCTTCAGTTAAACTGACAGTGTATGGGGCGCTTTAATAAGATGTGGAACATAGTGTTGGATGAGTAAAATTTGTCATATTGAATGAAATATAATTAATCTAATGTGTATTTATGTATATATCTTGATTATAGAAATAATTTACTATCTTTATTATAGAGACATAATGCACTATTATACTTCTGGATTGTAAACGCTTGCTTTGAAAATTGCTGCTGACTTCATGTTGAGATTAAGAATTGGCGGCAAAAATTGGAACCAAAAATTGGCGCCAATATCACTGCCTATATAAGAGGTGACGTGTCCCAACATGCATCAGTCCGCTTGAATCGGAGCAAGCGTACGGTTACTTGAAAACGACTGCAGAATAAGCAGTTGAAACGTTATACAATTATTTTAATTTAATAAATAATTTTATACAAATAATGTGGTCTTTTAATCAAAATTCCCTTAATAATTATCAAAATAACCACAAAAGCTTTAATAAATAGCATTTATTATTAACCATAGTTCTCACCTCTCACATAGGTATATGGTATATGCAATATAGAAAATTATGCCGGTGATATTACATGGATGTGAGGCGTGGACTATGGCATTAGGAGACGAGATTAGATTTGGAGTATTTGAAAATAGAATTCTTCGTAGCATTTATGGGCCTAAGCAAGATGAGTTCTCCTAAGAATGGCGGAGACTGCATAACAAGGAATTGCATGATCTATAAGCATCTCCAAACATAGTTAGAGCAATAAAATATAAAAGGTTGCGATGGTCAGGACACATGGCAAGAATGGGAAAGGAAAGACTGGCGAAAAGACTAATTGTGGAGCGACAGATTGGGAACCGACCGGTTAGAAGTCCAAGGAAGGACGCTGTGAACCGATAATGTAAGAAAAAACGCAAGAGAGATTGGAAAAGTAGGAGTACGGACTGGTTCAGGATAGGGACTTTTAGATATGTGGTTGCTGCGGTCAAGAACTTTCGAGTTCCATATAGAGCCACAGAGATGGATACGTAGATATCTCAATCACTTAACTTTTATTCAAAAAATGAAAAAGAGAATTTATAAGGAGAAAGGGGAGGGGAAATAATTTGAGTTATATATTTTAAAAATTATATTTTTTATTCAATATAGATACATAATTAAAAATAATATTATAAAATATTACATGAAATACTTATTTTTATATTTTTTGTATATTAAAGAATTTAAATAAATAAAAATATATAATTAATAATAATTATGGATATTTTCTTACGTATATATTTTTATCAAGATACATACATATATATATGTATATATATACTAAATTTATATCGCATATAGTATATATTTTATAAATCCATTTATTAGGTATATTAATATTATTCATACTTATTAAAATATAAAAAAGATTACATCTATTTACAGTTATTTTAAATCGATATTTATCTCCAATCCAGACTATTTAAAGATTTATATATAGGATGTTGGTGTAATATTTATTATATTATCCTTCTTTATATAAGATGAAAATTAATAAAAGGTAAAGGCATTTTATCATACTCTTATATTTTATATAGAAATATTTCCAATAATTTATTAAGATTTCATCTCTATTCTTTTGCTTTTTATTATTTATACAGCATAGAACATCTAACAGGCTGCTAAACTATTGTTCTCCGCGAAACAAAGTTTTTAGCGCCATCTGGCTACGATGGCTTTAGAAAATATAATAAAAAATCGGGCTTGTGTGTGTGTGTTTGGTCTTTGCTGTAACAAAGTTTTTGGCGCCACCATGCGAAAAATTGGGCTTGTGTGTATGTACGCGTGTTTGTTTTGCTTTTTATTTTATTGGGAATTTAAATATTATAGATTTTCCAGTTAAGTGAAAAATTATTTTTTCAGAGATAAAACTAACAGTTAAGCAATCAATTATGCTTTTTTAAAAAATGTAAGTAATAAATAATTTTTCGCTTAGCTGGAATTCCTGAAATCTTTTGTCATTTACATATCTAAAATAAACGAATAATGTTGTATATAATAAGATAAGATTTATTTGAAAATAAATTAAAATTATTAGCAATTAATCTATTAATAATAAAAATTATTTAGAATTTGAGTAAGTAATATTTTTATTTAATTTATATTTAAATAATAGTCAAATTTCACAATCATCTAGTAATCTTATAATAAGTCTTTTGTTATTATTGATTTAGGTGAAATAATAAAATAATTTTTTTTTTATTTCTTATATTAAATTCTTTATGAAAAAATAAGCCATTTTTTTTTAAATGTTTTTTAAATTACATAAACTTATTTTATGTACGCTAAGTTATTTAATAAATAAGATTTATATTTTTTCTTCTATAGTTGTAATATAGTACTTTATGTGTTTTGTTCATGATATATAACAATTTGAATTTGACCAAACACATACACACAACAGACACAAGCCCGATTTTTTATTATATTTTCTAAAGCCATCGTAGCCAGATGGCGCTAAAAACGTTTTTTCACGGAGAACAATAGAGTTTAGGGGGCCTGATATACAGGGTGTTCCAAAATGAAAGAGCAGATTTGTCTGTAATACGAAATTGAAATCTGCTCTTACATTTTGGGACACCCTATATATATAATATATTGCAATTGTTTGTTCGTAGTTTGATTGAAGATGATTTTCCATTTTTATATTTATCGAATGAAATTACAATATGACACTTAAAATTTGATTTATAATTAATATAATTTATAATTATTAAAGTTTCTAAAATGATATAGTATATTTTATTAAATTAAGTTTTTTATTCTTTTCTATCTGAGGATATTTCAATGATATTGAATCTAAAAATTTATAAGAAATTTAAATGGGACAAATTTATTTACAAATAAACAAATAAATAAATAATATATATATATATATATATTTATATTTTCTGTTGGTCATCGGCAAAACCGTCTTCACAATTTCACCAAATAAAGATTTTTAATATTAATTTAGAATTTAAATGAATATTTTTTTGACTATGTTGGATATACAGAATCTCTGTAGTTTGTCAAATGCCCTGGGTTGATACTTTTGCTATCGTTCTTTCTCTGTGGCTCTACGAAACTCGAAAGTTCTTGGCCGCAGCAACCACACCCCTCCAAGTATTCTTATTCTGAGCCACAACCCTCCAGTCCCTATCCTCTCCCATTTCTCTCACGTCCTTTGCTACATTATCCACTCACCGTGTCCTTGGACATTGATTCTTTTGCTATAAACTCTCTATTATATGGATGAATGAAATTGAGAGCTAAAATTGTTGAAAATAAAATACTCATTCTAAGATTGTAGTGGAGCTCATGAGCAAAATTTAAATATGAATAATGAATCCATAAACATTAATTTATTTTTATATGAATATTGGATTTTTTTGTTTAGGCCAATAATTTACGGTCTCATCATGTCACCTCGTTAAAGCTCTTGAAAGTGATGTGAGACATTGCAAGAGAATTTCGATGTGAAGTGTTTATATCTTTAGCCCTCTATGTGAATCTTCTAATCTCCTTGAAAGCGCCAATATCTCCAATGAATAAAAGATCAAAGAGAAAAACGTCAATACTAATGAACCAAGCCTTCTATCCAATTCCCTTCATAAAATCCCCAAAGGCTAAAAGCAATAGTGATTGTTTTAAATCATTAAAAATAAAAATATTCTACTACTAATATTGTTCATATATCTTTATATATTATATAATTAAATATAAACCTATATATAATATATCATATATATAATTTTAGATATGTATTATGCCTATACTAATAGAAAATTTAAAAATAAACAATTTTTGGAAATATGTTTTAAAAAGTAAAATTATTAAATAATATTATTATTTCATTAATTTATGCAAATGTGAATAAAAATAATTTTTTAAAAAAACATAAATGTATACTATTGGCATTTTAGGGAGAATTAGAAAATAGAAGAAAATGATCAAAAGGTGAAACTATAAAGAAAATTTATATACTGTTGTTTTAAACAAATAATGTAATTAAAAAGTGAGTTTTAAATTTTACAATAAAAATTTGAGATCTACTGAATATTAGATATTAAATTTTAATTTTTATAATGTAGGACATTAACAAAATTAGTTCCTGCAAACCAATCCTTGATTTAAATCAATAAAAACAGGGAAGTGAAAAATTAATAAGAAAATTTGTCTTATTTGTGCATTAATCCATGAAAAATGAAAGGAAATGTAAATTAAAATTCTATTTTTTATAGAAATTTGAAATTAAAAAAGAAATATTTAAAATATTTGTTAGTATAAATAACTCAATATGATTCGTATAATATTTAAATATCATTTGATTTTTTAAATGAGTTTAACTCGTTTTAATCTATAAGTTTAGATTAACATTTTTTTCCGAGAATAAAAAGTCTAAAAAAAGCAAGTATAAAAAGCAAATATATAAAAAATGTAGCTTTCTCTATCTCCAAAGATAGATATCGATTTAAATAAATTCAATTAAGGATTGATGGTAATCAATAAATTTTTATTATAATATTTGTATATAAGTGTATATCAAGATATATATATTTAAAATACGTAAAATATTTGCTCAAATTTTATACACCCGTGAGGGACGTTTGTTTGCAGCTGAACTGGACGGGTCCTCTTCAGAGATTTCAATATATTTACGTTTGCTGGAGGATGGTGATGTTGCCTCACCAGTCGTAGAATTAAGCTCAGCAGCAGCAGCAGCAGTTTCGGCACGATTAAATCGTGTTGTTAATTCAGTTAATTTATTTTCATACTCTACCAATTGTTTCTTCAGATCATTCTTTTCGGTATTTTGTTCACTCAAACGCATAAAAAGTCGAAACATTTTGCGGTAGGAGAGATGCTGCTGCCGTTTCATCTAAAAATATAAATTAAATTGAAAAATTAATAATAATAAATATATATTAAGAAATAATAGAAATAAAATAAACTTACTCTCATTTCTAATTCTTCAATATATTTTTTTAATGTAGAAATTTCATTTTTATTTTGTTTCACTTTCGATTTTAGTTTGTGGGACATTTCTAATATGGTTTGATGATAACTCAATATTCTTGCATTTCGTTGGACACCTAAAATCAATTATTATTTCTTTAAGATTTAATAAATATGATTTGAAAGCTTACAGAGATGAAACGTTTTAAAAATAACTCGGACTCTATATAAATGTATAATAAAATTTATTAAGTATTAAAAATGTAAGGATATGTAAATTATTTTTTAATACTTTTAAATACAAGTTAATACAAGAATTGATAGATCTATTCCTTCATGGGAAATCGAAATCGTGTTCATAAACCTTGAAAAGGTAACATCACATGTGTATTCATATTTACTATATTTTACTTTCACTATTAAAAAAAAAGTAAATAAAAAAAAATGGAAATGTTGATATTATGGAATAAATAAATACAAAAAAAAAAAAATAATAAATATATCGATTTTTTTACCAAGGGCTACTTTGAAGCTGGGTGCAACTTTTTCATCAAAATGTTCCATAGCCATTGATGAGATGTCCCTCAACTCTTGTAAAACTTCATGAGTTTTTTGGGATAATTTGGCTTCTTGTACTTGACGTAAAATCCGATAAATTTCATCAATCACCTTTATAAAAAATATAATTTAAATAATATATATATATAATAAATATAAATATATAATTAGTTAGCTAATATATTATAATATATTTTCTATTTTAAATAAATTATAAATTTAAAAAATATATTAATATTTTGTTGAAAAAGGAATATGATTGATTTTTTTAAATTACTCCTAAATACCTGTATGAAATATATATATAGATAAAACAATATACATTTATCTCTATCTATTTATCTATCTATATTTATATTTATATACATTTAATAGATAGTTTAATATTTATTATAAATACCTTTCCAGGTATAAAACAACATAAGTGCATGTGAATGTATTTGTCAAATGTCATGGAGAGCATAGAGAGACGAGTTTCGACGGCCGTAAGGATATCGCAGTGTCTTGCAAGTGGATGTACTCGCCTCTCCGATTCTCTACGTGGTAATTGAGATTTAACCATTTTAAGACATTGAGCATGATGTCTCTCCACAGAAAGAAATCCTTTATTCAAAAGTTGTTTGCAAAGTCGATTGAAATGTTTACAAACCTATAGGCAAAAGAAATAAAACATTTTGTTTAGAAATACTTATACTTAACTTAGTAAAAACCAATAATAATAAAATAAATTTGTTATATATATATATATATATACTAACAATTCGATTTTTAGCTATTTCATCATAAGACAAATAACGAAATATATTCTCTAAAACATCGTCAGGAAGACTTATTAGAGTGTATTTTTCACTCATATTTTATAAATAATAAAATTTGATTGTGAGAAATTGATTAAATGATTAAAAAGCCAATGATAGACGATAGCTAAATCAGCTGACTTGATAAATAGAACATAGTTAATAAAAATGTCGTCAGATGGCAGTATACTTGAGCAATATAATTTTATACGCTAAGTTGCACTTTATTTAAAAAAAAAATGAGATAAAAGAAAAGATTCTACATACTTAATTAACAGTGGCAGACTTTATTTTCTTAGTTTAGATTATAATTAAATATTATTTATATTATTATTTTTCTATTTATTAACTCATTAAAATTCGGCCCCTTTTAAATAAAATTCAAAATTATTTCAATCAATTTGGAGTATTTGAAGAAAATATAGCGGTAGATGAAAAGATAATAAAATAATTTGGCCATAATAGCCTGAAAAAGAAAACCAATACGCTTTGGCTACAAATTATGGGCTGTATGCGGTTCTAGTAGATATTGTTATAATTTTGATTTTTATTGTGGCAAAAATATAACTCGAAAACCTTGAGTACCTCTAGGGACGAAAGTAGTCTTAGATATGATCAAAATAATTGATGAGCCAAAAAACCACACAGTATATTTCGACAACTTTTTCACAAGTATACATTTGCTTGCACAATTATCTTATATGGAAAATAAAGCAACTGGGACTCTAAGAAAAAATCATTTGGGAAATTGTCCCATAGAATTTGCAAAAGCTGTACAGAAAATAAACCGATGATCTATTGATTTTAGGTTTGATATAAAAAATGAAATTTTAATTACCAAATGTATAGGATCTAATTTTGACACCATCGAACCATTCGAAAATGTTTTGAGGTGGGATAAAAAATAGGGAAAAGCCTCAGGGAGGGTTTACAGTCTCATGTAATAAAAAATTACAATAGATATATGGTTGGAATTGATCATCATGATTGGTTATTAGGTAAATATGCTATTCAAATTAGAGGGAAAAAATGGTGTTGGCCTGTATTTACCAGACTTTTGGATATTTCTATCATAAATTCCTGGATTTTATATAATAAAAGAAATGGTTCTAATAAAATGAATATGATTGAATTTAGAAGATATATAACAGTAAATATATTATTTAAATAGGCATGAAACAGAGGATTGGACGACCAAGTACAAGTGAAAAAAGGAAATAAATTTTGACCTACGTACAATTGAATTAAATGATTTTATAATGCAAAGAGAAAATCAAAGACGCTGCCAAAGAAAAAATTGTAAAAGTAGAATGAGAACATATTATGAAAAATGTAATGTTACTTTAGGTGTACCATGTTTTAAACCCTATCATATGTCAAATATTATAGTAAAGGCTTTTTGAATATTTTAAAATTAAAATAAATATTAATTAAATAAAAAACCTTTGTAGTGTATCTCTAAATTATATAACCTTATATTAATAATAATATCCTAAAAGATTTTTAGAAATATAATGGGGAGTTGGGATAGAGAATAAGAAAGATTTTTATATCATATTGTCCCAGTGATTCCTGTTTATTTATTTATTTATTTTTTCTCTTTTGTTGTGTTTTGTTTTTATTATGTTTTTCTTGTTTTGGTATATACTGTATATGTGTGAAGAGATGTAAAACTGATACTCTGAGTCTGTGGTTCTGTGGTTATAAGTCCCCTCAATTTAAGACATTATGATCGTTGATTACGAGTGTTAGTTATTATGTAAATATGTAAATATGTTTTGCTTTTATTTTTTGTTTTTGTTTGCTTTTTGGACGATCTTGCTATTATTTTTTTCTCTTTTGTTGTGTTTTTTAAAACACATAATGATTGTATATATACACGTATATTTCTTGAATAAAAAGAAATGAAATATTATATATATATATATATATATATTGTAAAATAGATATCGTAGAAATATATTAATTTATTTTCATTTAATTGCTATTTTTGTTTTTTTTTTAATTTCCTCATTTAATTATACAATAAAGGACCCATTAATGCATGAATAATTAAATCTAATCAAAAACATACCTGTTAAAAAGGGGGCCAAGTTCCTATCGGTTATTTGTTTGCCTAAAAAAGGGTTCAAATCCATCCCAATGCCAAGTTTAGATGCACTTCAAAATCATTCATAATCATTTTTATCAACAGCCTGATCCACTGGTAAACATTTGGCATTCCAAAGAATCGCCACCACACCCAGTCCTCCGCCTCCTGCATCCAGGCACGCCACTTTATTCACGTCAACGGTCCATCTGGCCGAAATTCACTTTACCATACACCCAACTTAAAATATGGTATAGTTGTTAAAATACGTAGGTACATGGTTTAAAATATCTACAATTATAATACTTAGAAATTTGAACTTGGCAGGTTTTCGTGCTGTACAAAACACTCAGTCCCACACCAAGTCCTCCGCCTCCTGCATCCAGGCACGCTACACGCCACTTTATTCACGTCAACGGTTCATCTGGCCGAAAAATTCACTTTACCATATACCCAACTTAAAATATGGTATAGTTGTTAAAATACGTAGGTACTTGGTTTAAAATATCTACAATTTTAATACTTAGAATTAGCAGGTTAATTTATATATTTAAATAATAAATATAATTATACAATTAATCTAGTGTTACGTACAGTACCAGTACAGTGGGATGAATTGATCAACTTTTGGTGCAATTCCGGAAACCGGAAGTGGTAGTATTAGCGATCGACGATAGGAAGGAAAGGGTTATTTTCACACCAAAGGAGATTTTTTTATATATCACCACGAATCATGCACTTTGTATTGGTTTTATCCTCGGAAAAATCATATTTATTAGTTTTTTCTTGATTTAAAATTATATGACGTCATCCAGTCCTTGATGACGTCACAGTCTGGTCTTGCATATATATTATAAATAAAATAAAATTAAAAATGTTTATATTTATTATTTATGTATCCATATCTGTTTTTTATTACATTAATAGATATATTAAAATTATTTGAAATTGTTTCTGTAGCTCCTAATTAATTTACTTCAAACCGTCGGTCGGTTCGGACCTGGCCACAGGTCAACTTATTTTCAGAAATAATCTATCTCTTAAACTTATAGAATTATTTCATCTCAAGAAAAATATTCATTCGAGTAGGATATCTTTATTTATATTTACGAAAATTTATACATAATAAATTATGTTGTTCCAAAATTAGTGATCGGATGTTGTCTATGAGCAGTCTTTATCCGATTCTTCTGTTTCCCTCATCGAAATGAATAAAGGAACTACAGATTTAACTGCGACTGCTTTTCCTAGTTTTTCTGCTGGATCTTGTGAAAGTTCCCATTGAAAGAAGGCTTCATTACTAATAATGGATCCATCCCATAATTGACTGAAGATATCATTTAATAAACCTAAAAAAATTGAATTGATATTAAGACAAATATATATTGATTATATAAAATAGATGTTTCAATAAAATTAAATAAAATTACTTACTAGGAGGATGTTCAAGTTTATTGACAAATGCTTGTATTGCATACTTATATACATTGTAATTCTAAAGTTCGATTAGTCAATGGATTTAGTTAAAAGTATATTTAGCGAATTGAAACAATCTTGGTTTAATTGAATTGAATTAGGTGACCCTAAAAAAACAAACAATCTTATAAAATCTATTTTATAAATATATATAATAAATGTTATTATGTCTAAGAAATCTATAAGATTCGACCAATAAGTAGTTGATTCTCTCAAACGTTCTTTATTTTAATTTTGCAAGTTAGTTGAAAGTTGGCTTAGTAATAATTACCAACAAATTTATATAACTTGCCTGTATAATTACACATATTAATTATATTTATTTACTTAACGAAACGCGTTAACGAAACATCACAAATTGCTGTAGTTAAGGCACGAATAAAGGCGGGTTTCTTAACGCCAGCACCGACATTTATCTTCAAGAGAATATACATTACATAGATTAACAATATTATAACAATATGTCCTAAAGGGCAACTATGTTTAAATGTAACATAAAATAGTAGAAAGTAAATAAAAATTATACTGTAAATTTTTTTTCCTCAGATTCATTTTTTCGTCAAGATTTGTCAGAAACTCTAGTCCAGGGGTGAGCAACCTTTTTAACCCACGGGCCAATTTAAATTTTAAAATTTTGTGGCGGGCCGCACTTACTAATAATTTACAAAGCTTTATATATATACTAATAAACATTATAATATAAAAATACAAAATTAAAAAAAGTAAATATTTCATATATAAATTTTAATGCGACAAGAAAAGAACAAAAATGCAAAATTTAAAAAAGTAAATATTTTATATAATTATAAGTGTATATAAATGTTAATGCAAAATAAAAACAAATAAAAGAAGAACAGAAAAACTAATTTACTTGAAAACTTTGGCACTGCTTTTTCGATATAAGCTGATCAATAGCAATGAAGTAGCTACACGTATGCAGCTTTCTAATCGAGCATCACTCAGTCTTGATCGGTGGTCATTTTTTATTAATTTCATGGTTGAAAATAATTCTTCGCATACATACGTACTTCCGAAAAGAGACATCATTTGCTTTGCATTTTTCGTCAAAAGCGGAAATTTCTCAGGGCTCACATAAGATTTATAAAAATTATCGATGTTTAATGAGAAAAATACATTATTTAAATCGGTATTATTTTGTATGTTCCATTTGAAAGTTTTCAGGAACTGTATCCACATCGATATTATAAATGGCGAAGAAAACATTTTCATGGAAACCGCTATCTTCTCAGCTTTGAAGATTTGGAATCGTAATTGAAATTCGTTGAAATGTCTATATATTGTACGTATTTTTGAGAAGAAGTAACGTTTTCTTTTTCTAAATATGGAAAGTGAGACATATTATTCTGCAAAAGATGCTGTTTCCACAATTTTAATTTGCGCTCAAAGCCTTGAATTTTATCAGACAAATTATGAATAAACTGTCCTTTGCCTTGAAGTTCCACATTAAGATCACCGAGATACTGAGTTATGTCGATAAGAAACGCAAAATCGCATATCCATTCTTTATCACCAAAATGAGGAAAGGCATATTCCTTCATATCCAAGAACAATTGTATTTCACTTTTTAAGGCGTATACTCTTTTTAGCATTGCACCTCTACTAAGCCAACGTACTTCGGTATTGAAAACCACGTCGCCATATTCAGTTTCTAAATTGTTCAGGAATTCTTTAAATTCACGGTGATTTAACCCGCGCGACTTTATAAAATTGATTAATTTAATTATTGGTACTGTACTGTACTCGTCTATGTATTCACGATTCAAACTAACTCGTAAGAAGAATACTTTGACATAAATCATATGTTTTAATCTGTCAAATTACACACAAATTTACACACACTATACTTCTTTCGATGATGGCGCTAGTGTCAGATTGAATCCCGAATTGTATATTATCCGATTTATAAATTGGCGACTACTACTAACATAACATTATAATTAATTTATTGATGAGAGAAAAATTAATAAATAACAAATTATTATTATTAATAAAAAATATATTAAAAATATTTATTAACAATATAATAAATAACAAATTATTATTGTTTATAAATAATCGAGACGAATAATAAAATGCTCGGCGGGCCGCAGAAAAATATTTAAAGGGCCGCATGCGGCCCGCGGGCCGCGGGTTGCTCATCCCTGCTCTAGTCTGACCAGTGGCGTACCTAGAACTTTTGTCGCCCTGGGCGATCTCCAGTTTGCAGCCCTTTTTATTATAAGTCAATCAAATAGTTGTTTTTATAAATTAATACACATAAATAAATTATTAAGTTATTTAATCAATATTAATTATTACACAGAGTAAATTTTTTTACACATATTTGTATGCACTCGTAAACATATTAATATAATATTTACTCTTCTAGCTTTCATACTAGAAAAATCGTGTATAATGCTCTCAAAATTTATATTTATATTTTTTCCGCCGGTCCTGCTTTTCAAAAGAAAAATCGATGATTTAAAAAAATATTGGTATATCACTTCAAAGTAATCATATAAACTTTTCAAAAGAAATGACATTTATAAACTGATATAAAAAAAAAAAATTTTAGTTAGGAAAAATTGCTGAATAAAATCGTAAAGATGCGTTTACGAATTCAACGAATTTTAATGAATACAATAAAATAAAATTATTATCCTGTTCTTGAAATTAGAATTCAAAATTTTCACTAAAATGCATTTATATACACAGAGGAATAATATTCGAAATCATATAGTTAATCATAATTTATATAAATCAAATAGTAAACTTATAATAATCATAATAATCATTTATTATTCAAGAAAGAAAAAAAATAAATATGAAATGCATAAGTTGATTTTTACAACTAACTAAATATAAAAAATGCCGCCCCAAGATAAGTGCCGCCCGGTGCGGACCGCACCCACCGCACCCCCCTTGGTACGCCACTGAGTCTGACTTAAAAATTGTATCATCATTTTATATTTAATCAATTTGTATCAAAACTTATAATAATGGCCAAAACTGATTCTATTTTATTAATAATCAATTTAAATTTTAATGGTTTATAGATTAGGTAGAAAATTAAATAAGAAATGTCAATATTTAATTTAATATTCAAATGATAATTAATTCATGTCAAAATAAAAACTATGAAAATTCAACTTACATTAGCCCAATCAGAGAAAGCATCTAGCACCGCTCTTGGAGTTTCATCTCTTAATAACTGTTTGATAATAATTGATAAATTAATAATAAATGCACAAGTGTAATAATAGGTTAATGTTAATAATAAAAATACTTTACTATTAAAATTAAAGAATAAAAATTAATTTAAAGTGCTTGAAATTTGTTATTAGTTATTTGTTATTTATTATAATATATATATACATATTTCTTTCATATAAATTTAGCCACATCTTCACCAGAAATAAAATCTTTAATTTCAACGTTTTGAGATTCCATTTCTTGACGTATAGTTGCAGGATTCTAAAACAAAAAAAATAATTGTTGAATTCGCAAAAATAAACCATTTTCTCTTTTTTCTTTATAATTACTAAATTTTATAAATTTATTTATACATAAAAAATAGTTTTTTTTTCCCTCAGAATCAATTTTCATCAAGTTATCTCAGAAACTCTAGTCTGACTTAAAAAGTTATGTTTCATCATTTTATTTAAAATACAAAATTAAAATATGCATGTAAAATTAATTATAAATATGTAATATAAACTGATTTATTATTCATTACCCGAGTCTTCACAATTATTTGAAATAAATGAGGAAGAAGTTTAGAACAATCAATATCTTTAATTTTAATAGCATCTCGGAATTGAGCCCAAGAAATGGATTTCGAAGTAATAAGTGGGGCTAAAAAAATGAAAATACATTAAATAATAACTTATTATAGAAATATATCAAATCAAAATAATAATTTAGTTTTTTCAGCCCTGTTGAGCTTAGATCCATCATTGAGATCCGTAAATAAATTATCATCATGTTTCAATTATTTATTATATATATATAAAATACTTAAGATGGAAAAAAATATTAAAAAAGTTTAATTACCAAGGAAATCCGCAGCAAAGTTCCAAAACTTGGGAACATCAATGATAATATCTTTAGCTATTTCAAATATATCCATAAAACTAAAAATATAAATAATATTAAAATAATATAAATAATTATTAATTAAATATAAAAATTAAGTTTAAACATACCCATTCAAGATATCATCAACTTTCAAAATATCATTTGATACAAGATGTATTAACATTTTAGAAATGCTTTCGCGAACATTAACCGATCTTTCAATTCCAAGGTTAAGTAAAATATTAACAAATTCAGATCGTTGTTCTTCAAGTAATTCCTCAAGAACATTATCTGAGAGTTCCTATAATTCAAATAATTATAATTAATTGAAAGAAAATAATAAGATATATATAATTTAAAATCTATAAAATTATTCAGTAACGAGGAATTCCAAAATAAATCTTCAATGAAAAGAAAAAGAATATTCATCATATATATTACATATATATATATATATATAAAAGTGTGTATGAATCAAGAAAATATAATTACTTTTAAATTGTCGTTTGATAAATATTCATCAAGAATATTTGATGTATGTAGTTTCAGTTGATTTTCATCTAATTTTACTGGAGCTTTCAATAGTCCAGATGTTGAATTGAGATTATGTGATGTATTTGGAGGAATAATTGGTCTTGTAGTTGGAGTAATATTTGAAGTTTGTCCAACTCCACTTGAAGATGTTACTGATGGGGATATCCCAACATTTGAAAAAGGGATAGAATTATGGGCATCTCTATGTGATGATGATGAATTATCCCTTGAATTAGAACGAGAAACCGGAGGAGTTGCTCTAGCTAAATTGAAAAATATTCAAATAAAATAAGGTATTGCTAAAAATTTAAATAAATAGTTTATTATCATTATTATGCATTTATGGTTTTACCTTCATTTTTATGTGAGCTAAGCAATCTTTTACGTTCACTTTCTACGTCCAATCCTAAAGTATTTGAACATCTCATGAGATCTGAAGAACGTTTATCATCACTTGTATCTAATGCAGCAAATTTGTTACTATTAAATGAAGCTGATTTTTTCTCATCCGTTTTCGTGGAAACTCCTCTGCGCCATTGTGAAAATTTGCCTTTATAGCCAAGTTTTAGAACTTGGGTATCAAGTGAACCTTGCTATATAAGAGAAAAACATTATAAGAAAAGTGAACTTTAAAACAAAATAATAATAAATTTATTTCAATAATGTTGATTATATTATATATTATTAGGATGTTAAAGTATAAATTATTTATAATTTTCGAAATAATATATATTAAAAAATTATTTTGATGAAAATTTGAGATTATATTAAAAATAAAGTGTTAACTAACTAACCTTTAATTGTTTAATTTTTGTTAAATCAAAAGGAGCAGGCCTTCTCCAAGATACCGATTGCCATTCCTCATTTTCTGAAAAAATTTAATTTTTGATAAATTAATGAATTCAAAAGAAACGAATATCAATCAATGGTTTTAATATATAATTAATGATTATTTATTTTTAAGGCAAATTTAACTTGAAAGGACATGTTTTTACATTATTTTTCATTTTAAAGTCAATAGGAGCGAACTTACTAAGTTTTCTACGATCTTGAAGTCTATCATCCTTTGGAGGAGTATTCATAGTATTTAAATTAAGAGTTTCTATCGTCTCTCTTTCACGATCAGCTTCTTTTTGAATTTGATCGATAGTTTTTGGATTAGATTCATCTCTTCTGGGAACCCATTTATTTAATCGCAATTCTTCCACATCTTGTACCATAAAACGGACCCGAGATGAAATTTTTCCTCTTCGATTTGCAAGCTTTTTCATTTGATCTATATAGGGACCGAGATCCTAAAAAAAATATTAAGATTAAAATTAAAAAATAATTATATATAATAGAAAGATTAAAATTATTAAATAATTACCTGATAATTATTATTACTTTTACTTTCAAGATCTTTTCCAATTGTCGTAAGTAATTTACATAGACATTCTAAACTTTCTTCATCACCACCGCTTAGTAAATGTTTGATACATCGGATCATTATATTTACAGTCAACATCGATAATTTGTATAATTCTCCAATGAATCTAAAAATATATTTGTAGTTAAATGATAAATAGATGAACATATAAGAGAAGAAATAGAAACATAATATATTATATTTAAATTAAATTTAATTAATTATAAATTATAAATAATAAATATTAAACCAGCGCATGTTTGGTTTTTTATTGATGGCACCATGGCACGTGTTGGCGCGTGAGATTTGCAGTGTTAAAAAATTAATTCTGGTACTTTCAGCGATTCAATCAAGCTGAAATTCTATATAAAGCAGTTTTATACAATTATTAATCATGTGAAAAATTATCAAACATATATCTTTATTTTTACGGTCACTTTAGAGGAAAAAAAATCAAAACGTTGTAGGTAATGACCCTCTTCCGGTTGAGCTACATTTCTCAAAAGTTGATAGAAAACTATGAATTTTGAATAATGCTCATGTACCAAATTGCATCATTCTAGCTCAAACCGTTTTTGCGTAATCTTGCCTACATACATACATACACACACACACATACACACACACACACACACACACACACAGAGAGAGACATTTTTCTCAACCTTAGTGAAAATGGAACCTTCAAAACGTATAAAAACATCAAAATCTCAACATCGAAAATTTTCGTGATCGCAATACTATCTCTGGCGAGATAGTAACAAGTGTTCTAAATAAATATTTAATCTTTCTTTTCTATTAAACAAATTATTAGTACCTTATATTTCCCAAGGATTTCATTCGAATTTTTCTCCAATCTTCATCAAATTGCAATTGTAATTCTTTCTTTTTTTCCTAAAAATACAATTTTTTTCAATTATTAAAGAACGATTTATTAATATTTTCATTTTTTTATTAATTATATTTAATCATAAAGAAATTATCCTTAAAATATTTTTAGGTTCACTACTTTCATTAAATAATGTAATCATTTTATTGTTTTATTTAATCTGTATATATACTATAATAACTTACGGGATCTACACAATTTTTAATTTCCTCAAGCTTTTTATCTTTATCAATTTCTGCTCCTTTATTTTTTTCAAATTCTTCTTGACATCTATTGATTAAAATTTTTCGAAAATTACCCGTTTCAACTTTTTCACCAGGTTTTGTATTGGAAGAATTAAGGACCGCCATGTTTTGAAGAACTTTACACATTGCAGCGTAAGCAACTGAAAATGATGGCTCATCGACGGCCTTGAAAATTAAAAGTAAAAAATTAAATTTGAAATAAAAATAAAAAGAAAATAATAATTTATTAAAAAAATTGGATTAATTTAATACACACCTTATCGAAAACTAAATCGATTACACCTTTCAATCTTTGTGAATTATCAATCGGTAATTCTTTAACTTGATTTACCAAAGTATCGAACTTTTGAGGTGTTAATTTATTCAAAACACCTCTAACTCTTTTATATAAATCGTCTGTTTTTTGAATTTCATTATCTACATTAGGTATGGAAGTTCCTTTAAATCTTCCAGGTTTCCAAGCATTATCTGATTCATGAAGCTTAACATCTTCTTTGAGTGATATTGAAAATTGAATTAAATTTTGTTTTCCTCCTTTGTTAGGCTTGCCTTGTTGACTATTTCGTTTTGATAAGGTTTGCTATAGAATATAAAAAAAAATATTTGTAAATTCATTTATATTTATTTTTATTAGTTGAAAAATTTTAAATTTTAAAATTTGATATTTACAGGCCGTAATTTAATTTAATAATTATTCTTTTAAAATAACAAGTAATAAATAAAAAATAATT
The DNA here is from genome assembly GCA_963082975.1 of Labia minor. Lineage (NCBI taxonomy): Eukaryota > Metazoa > Arthropoda > Insecta > Dermaptera > Spongiphoridae > Labia > Labia minor. The sequence goes on along the minus strand of OY720350.1, from coordinate 27,916,543 downwards.
TACCCTGGTACTATTCATAACAACATCTAAATCTGGAAGATTATCAGGTTTCTTCTTTGATTCAGGATCATTCATTAACTCCAAAAGGAATTCTCGGCCATATTTCTTTTTACCAAGAGGATTAACCGGGCTCCATTGATCTAAATGTCAAAAATCAATTATTTAGAAATACAAAATATAAAAATCTAATTATATATATATAATTATTGCAAATTTTGGCCAGGAATAAAAATTTACCTTGTGAATATTTAAGATTACTTCGAGGAGTTGGCTCAGTTTTGTTTACAACAGGAACTGAAGGTTCAGTTTTTGTTTCGGTTAAGTGATTAGTAGTTTCTGTAGTTTCTGTATTTATATCATTTTTATTATCTAATTTCTCTTTTTCATCATTTTCAGATGATTCATTAGCTTTAAGAAACATGTTTGGAACAACGGCTAGTTTCTGCTCAAAATTATTATTTTGAATTGTAGGTGATTCAGGTCTTGAAGAAGAATTCGAAATACTATTGGATATATTGGAATTTTTATCTTCAATTTGTGAAGGTATATTGTTAGAAGTTTTAACTTCTAAATATTTTTCATCTTCTATAGATGAAAGATCTTTCATTATAGTTGGGGCCTGGTTGGCAGATACAGGAGGAGATGGCTCTCCAGAAACAAGTTGATCAATTGTTGGAGTAGCACTATCCGACAATTCAGGCTCAACACTTTTGGAGGTTGTAGTGAAAACGGAAGTGTTTGTACTTCCAACTTGACTTCCTCTTTTGGATTTTTTCTCGTTTGAACCTGAAAATCAAATAAAAAAAAACAAATTTAGAAAATGTTTATTTATATTAAAAATTAATTCAAAAATTCTGCAATAATATTCAATATATATAAGTGCAAAAAACTAAAATAGTTTTCAAAAATGCAATTTCTGCCAAGACAATTGCAAATTTTCTGAATAATATCAAAATGTAAAATAGAAAAATAACAACATTTCGAAATTTATTGACAATTACTTTTCTTTAATAATATATTATTTATAAGATATTATCAGATTTATAAATTTGCGTGGTAGAGAATTATATAAACTAATTTTGGAATTCCTAGTTAAATTTTGAATACAATTACAATAAAATGGTTTTATAAGCTATACATTAAAAAGAATTGTGCAAAATGAAGAAAATTTTAATGTAAAGTATTTAAAATTTCGTGAGTATTTAACCAAACAAAATCATTTTTCTATTTTTCAAAAAACTTTGATTAAATTTGATAATAAAAGAAAGTCTTCTAGAATTGAGACTTTAAAAAGTTGGTTAATACATTATTTCAACAACTCTAGTTTCGTCATTTTAATAATTAAAAATTTAAAACTATCTATTTCACTTATATGATACATAAATAAATGGTACTTACTTTCATCATCGCTAGAATTAGAATTTACATCAGCCTGAGAATGAGTAGTTTCAGCAGGTTGAACATTTGATAAATCAGGCAACGGTGAAAATTCAACAGGTAAAGCATTATTTTCAGTTTTAGTGGTGGTGAAACCACTAGTAGGAATCGAATCTTTAGATGGAGAAGGTTTCACCAATCTGAAACCATCCATATTATATTAAAACAAAATATATTTTTCTAATTTACTTAATTTATTTTCAATATAATTTGTTTTTTAAAAAAGTCCCATTTTTAATGAAGACAATCTAAATTATATTTATTAAATATCCATAGTAAACGCATTTAACCAGTATCATTTTTGTAATATTTTATTTTTTTCTAAGTCCTCTATAATAAAACTAATTTATGTGAATTTTAAATTCCTACTCTTATCAAATTTGTTTTTTTCACTTAAAATTTATAATATATAATAACTTTTATGGAATGGAATCATGATTACTATAATTAAATGTATGAATTAAATGGAATCAAATATATATCAAATGGGAAAATATTAGAAGAAAAATAATTGAATTAAAATATATTAGCATAAAAGACAAATTACTTGTTAAAAGAATCAAATATTTATAATTATAATAAAAGCGGATCATGAAATTAATATAATGAAATGAAAAAATGGAAAATTACAAGACTAGTTTCGAGAATTAAAATATTAAGATAGCAATTAAAGAAATTCTTGTTTATATATATATATATATATATATATATATGTATATGAGATCAGTTTTAGATGTAAACTTTAAATGTTTTTGTGATAAAAAGTGATTTTATTTCTAACTATTTCCATTAATTTTATATATAAATTAATTATTTCTATTTTTATTAACTAGATCGAATATTTTATTTACGTTAAATATGAAACAACCTAAAAAAACTTATTATTGAAAATGATTTACCCGTCAAGATATCCCGCAGGAACAAAACGGCAAGATTCGTTAGATGCAATATTTGATAAGGGGATTTCCCTCGGAATTGGACCAGTATTACAAGACAAAGTCTCGTTTGAAGGAGCATTGCTCCCCGGAGCCGCACTAGGACGCTCCCGATCTTTCGACTTGGAAGTTTTCTCAGAGCGTTTCTAGAAAAAAAAAATCAGTTTTAATAATAATCATAAAATTTGCTTAAGAATTTATTTTAAGAATCTCAATTTCGAGAATTTAAGGCTCGTGAATGAATGAACTATATAATGAATCTTTATAATATATTAAATCTTTGAACCTAATACCTGAAATATACCTAATAAATGAAAATTATTCATCGTTTTTCGATAATTGTGTTTAAAAATTGATGAATAAGAGAAAAATGTGTCTCTCTATGTTAATGTTAAAATAATAAAAATTTGAAGAGAAAATTATATACCCCCATATTTCTAATTTATTATGTTTATGTCAGGCGTGAAAATTAGTAAAAAATTTCAATTAATTTACCTTACAGAAGCAAAAACATTTGAGACAACTCATATTTAATAAGTCCCTGATAAAGTTACCAGGGTACTGCCTATTATTTCAAATTTATTATTGAAGAAAAAAAAAATGATTGTTAACTGGTAAACATAAACACAAACTCGCTATATCTAAATTCTTCAAACTCCTTAACATGAATAAATACGCAATCACTAAAATTAATGCGTAACAAGAAAGCAGAAAAACTCAAAATGCGTCCCAATTACAAAGGACTAAATTTCCATAAACCTTTCTTTAATCAAAATAGTCTAGTGGTTCATTTAAAATCAATTCTAATTAGAGTATATAAATTATTTATCTTGGAGGAAAAATATATAACTTATCTATTAGTATGATTGTTAGGAAAAATTACAATTTAGAATATTCATAAATTTTTTTCTTTTTAAGATTCAATTTTTATCTATCACTTGGATTATTAATTAATAACTATTTATTTAGAGAATAAAAATACCTTAGCTGTATGTTTATTTTGAAAGAATGTAAAATTTTATAATTTCATAAAATAATTATAAGATAAAAATTATATAAAATATTCTAATTATATATATAATTCTTATTTAACCATTTTCAAAATTTTATTAAGAAAAATTACTTTATCTGGTTTCTTCCACAACGTTGAACCACTATTAGAATTTTCATTCAAATTTATTTTAGATCAGGGATGAGCAACCCGCGGCCGCATGCGGCCCTTTAAATATTTTTCTGCGGCCCGCCGAGCATTTCTAAAATAAAATTTTATTATTCGTCTCGATTATTTATAAACAATAATAATTTGTTATTTATTATAATGTTAATAAATATTTTTAATATATTTTTTATTAATAATAATAATTTGTTATTTATTAATTTTTCTCCCATCAATAAATTAATTATAATGTTAATTTAAAAATTATTTATTTGGATATAAAACTAACATTTTTGAAAAAAGCATATTTGATTTCTGTAATGCTAATTTTATATCTCAATAAATAATTTTTAAATTCCAAATATTCATTCAAAAAAAATTTAAAAATGCCTTCCTCGTCGGTCGGGAAAAACGCTCACACATGCCCACCCTGCCTGCCAGCACTGCCAGCACTATAAACGAAAAAAAATAGCATTGAGTGTATAGCTCTGTGTATAGATGCTCTGTGAGTCAGTATCAGACTTGTGAGCTGTTAACTGACTAATTTTTGGGTTTCTTGAAAGACGTGAGTGCAATTATATTATCAAAAAGGTAATATCATATTAGATTTTTTTCATTAAATTAATTAATAATAAAATAATTTTTAATCCCTAATAGCATGTCGAAAAAGCAAACAAAAATACGGAAAATTGCGGATGAACACAGCATTTTCCAATAAAAGTGGAAATTTTATTATTTTCTTAATGACGTTAAAGATAAAGCTGTATGCTTATTATGCTCCAGAGACTGTGTCTTCATTAAAATAATATAACATAAAAAGACATTACGATACAAAACATGAAGATAAATATAAAAACTTAACCGGACAACTCCGGATAGATAAGGTTAATCAAGAGGAAAAAACTTGAGAAACCAACAGACTATTTTTAAAAATCAAGATATTTTATCAAATACGGTAGTAAAGGCTAGTTTTGTTGTCAGTCAAATACTGGCAAAAAAATGAAACCCTTTGCGGATGGAGAGATGATAAAAGAATGTCTGACTGCTGTTGCAGAAATAGCATTTCCTGATAAAATAAATATTATTTCAAACATTAGTTTATCAAGATTCACCATTGCAAGGAGAATCGACGACTTGTCCGAGAACATAGCTACAACGCTTCGTGAAAAATTCGAATACTGTTCTTTGGCACTTGATGAGAGCTGCGACATTAGCGATACAGCACAACTTGCTATATTTTTACGTGGTATTGACACTAAATTTAATATTACTGAAGAATTGTGTTCACTGGTTCCAATGCAATGGACTACAACCGGCAAAGACCTGTATGATGAACTAAAGTCGGTGTTGGAAAAATTTTCTATTTTATTAGAGAAGATTATTGGTATATCAACAGATGGAGCACCAGCAATGTCAAGCATGTATGTAGGAGTATCGGGAAGGCTATTTCAAGACATTAAGAAGGCCACAGGAAGAGAAATATTCATTAACCACTGTATAATTCACCAGGAAAGTTTGTGTGCGAAAAGATTGAATTTTCCAAATGTCACAGTACCAATAATTAAATTAATCAATTTTATAAAGTCGCGCGGGTTAAATCACCGTGAATTTAAAGAATTCCTGAAAAATTTAGAAACTGAATATGGCGACGTGGTTTTCAATACCGAAGTACGTTGGCTTAGTAGAGGTGCAATGCTAAAAAGAGTATACGCCTTAAAAAGTGAAATTCAATTGTTCTTGGATATGAAGGAATATGCCTTTCCTCATTTTGGTGATAAAGAATGGATGGGCGATTTTGCGTTTCTTATCGACATAACTCAGCATCTCGGTGATCTTAATGTCGAACTTCAAGGCAAAGGACAGTTTATTCACAATTTGTATGATAAAATTCAAGGCTTTGAGCGCAAATTAAAATTGTGGAAACAGCTTCTTTTGCAGAATAATGTGTCTCACTTTCCATATTTAGAAAAAGAAAACGTTACTACTTCTCAAAAATACGTACAATATATAGACATTTTAATCAACGAATTTCAATTATGATTCCAAATGTTCAAAGCTGAGAAGATAGCGGTTTCCATGAAAATGTTTTCTTCACCATTTAATATATCGATGTGGATACAGTTCCTGAAAACTTTCAAATGGAAGTGATTATCATTCAGAATAATACGGATTTAAAAAATGTATTTTTCTCTGTAAACATCGATAATTTTTATAAATCTTTTGTGAGCCCTGAGAAATTTCCGCTTTTGACGAAAAATGCAAAGCAAATGATGTCTCTTTTCGGAAGTACGTATGTATGCGAACAATTATTTTCAACCATGAAATTAATAAAAAATAACCACCGTTCAAGACTGAGTGATGCTCGATTAGAAAGCTGCATACGTGTAGCCTCTTCATCAATACCGGCTGATATTGATCAGCTTATATCAAAAAAACATTGCCAAATTTCTCATTAAAGTTTTCAAGTAAATTAGTTTTTCTGTTCTTTTATTTTGCATTAACATTTATGTACACTTATAATATTCACTTATAATTATATAAAATATTTACTTTTTTAAATTTTGCATTTTTGTTCTTTTCATGTCGCATTAAAATTTATATATGAAATATTTACTTTTTTTAATTTTGTATTTTTATATTATAATGTTTATTAGTATATATATAAAGCTTTGTAAATTATTAGTAAGTGCGGCCCACCCCAAAATTTTAAAATTGAAATTTTGTAAATTAATAATATTTAAATTAATAATTATTATGATAAATAAGTAAATTAGTTGAAAAAATACTTTTCTGAGTTTGAGTTTGAGGTTGTTGACCTGTAGAAACAGGTTGCATTGGCATTGTTACCATAGAAAGTTGCATTGGATGCTGTTGTATAAGAGGTAATTACTGAGTTTGCGCACCCTCTTGAACTTGTTGTCCAGTCACTGCAGGGGCTGCAGGTCTTTGTGCTACATTATAATATACCGAAACAAAAAAGATCTTATGTTTAATATAATTTAAAAAAATCATTTGTATCATTCATAATAAAATTAATCAAGATTAAAAAAATGATTTATAATTGAATTATACATACATTGATTGTTTTGATAAGGATATATATTTTGAGAATTTAACATTAGATTTGGAGGTGTAGCCGAAGCAGTTGCTTGATAATAATTATGATGATTCTGTTGTATTTGCTGGTTGGAAAATGAAAAGTTTGGCAGAAATTGTGGATATTGCAAAGCTATAGTAGGAAAGAAAAAATCGCTAATGGAACTCTTATTACATTCTTTTTTTAACACATTTTGTCTGTTAAGATAAAATTTGTATTATAAATAAATTTTAATTAATTACAAATCATTTATCAAGAAGTTATTGTTTAAACCACTAAAAAAAAATAATTAATTAGTGGAATTGGAGTAAAAGTATATTTTTTAAATAAATATCTTACACTCTAAATGGATAATGCCTAATTTTTTTTCTTTTTCAGAAAGTCTTCTCGAAAAATAGGCTATTGGATATAGCTTTCCATCAACTTGAGGTTGTTTTAGAGTTGCCCCTAAGCCCTTTAAACTTGCGTCCGTTTCAATGAATACCTCTTTGTTGGTATCATAAATTGCTAAAATTGGAGCTGAACATAAATGTTCCTTTATTAAATTGAAGCTGTTCTCACAGTCATCAGTCCATTTAAATTCTGTATTTTTTTTCAATAGTTTGTGCAAAGATTCAAGCTTTTCCGAACTTTTTTCAATATATTTCAAGTAAAAGTTTATCGATCCCAATATGCTTCTTACTCCTGATTTATCTGTTGGTCTCTTTAGATTTCTTATCGCAATCAAGTTTTCTTGTGTGGGAGATATTTTATTTTCTTGAATAAAATGACCAAGATACTTTACTGAATTAGCAGCAAATGAGCATTTTTCCAATTTAAGTTTGAAACCCTCCTTTTCTATGACTTGTAATAGTTTCCTAACTTGTTCAACATGTTCATCCCATGTTTTAGAAAACAGCAAAATATCGTCAATGTAATTTATACAGCATTCATCAAGATTATTTCTTCTAATGACATTTGAAAGAGTCCTTTGAAAAATTGCTGGGGCATTCTTTAGTCCAAACGGCAGAACCTTGAACATGAACTTTCCAAAATTTGTGATGAATGAAGTTTTTTCTCTATCTTTTTCTTTTAAAGGAATATTCCAGAAGGCCGAGTTTATATCAACTACAGTGAAATATTTGCAGTTAGACACTTTGTCTATCACATCATTTATGGTCGAAAACGGATAACATTCGGGTAAAATTAAGCTATTCAACCTTCTGAAATCGATACATAATCTTGTCCTTCGACCATCTTCTTTTTTGTATGCAAGTGTTACAGGTGATGAGAAGGGTGAGTCTGACTCTTCTATTAAATCTGCCTCTAAGAGTTGTTTTACCTGTGTTTTAATTTCTTTTTCATCTGGCATTGAGCATTTATATGGTCGCAAAGTAATATATTCTTCCTTAATTAACTTTATTTCTGCTTCTTTAGATTTAGCTCTACCAATATCAAATTTCGATTTTGCAAATACATCCTTATATTTCTTAATTAGTTGCATTAATTGTCCTTTTTTATTATCATCATTTATGTGGTTTAAATCTATCTTCAGTTCATTTGCTTCTTTAAATTTGTTAAGATTAACTTGATAATATCCGTCTAATTTATCGTCTTTTCTATCTATTTTAATTATTTTATTATTTTCTAATCGTTGCAATATCTCTAAATCATTATTTTGAATAAGATTAAATTTTGTAATAGCATCAAGACCTAATAGCAGGTCATAAGAAAAATTATTATTCTTCACTACATAGGTTTTTAAATTTTTTTTAAATTTCCAATCTTTAAAGTAATATTGGCCCGGGCAGTACAAAAATTCAACCCATTTATTGTTTTCAATACATTCTTGTGTTTCATTAAATTTGATTTTAGAAGGTTTACTAGTTTCTGATTTATTAAGCTCACATTTGATTCGCTATCATAAACAGCTTTTATTTTCATTTTATTGTCCACAAGAACGTTGATTCTAATCAATGGATTCAATTTTTCCGGGCTCCTAAGTTTAAAGAACGTTATCCACATTTATTTTCATTGTTTCTGTTTCTTCTTCCTCTTCATCATTACATTCAGCAAAATTAAAATTCACTTGTTTTCTTTCTTTATATAAAGTTTTATTTCTACATTCATTTGTAGAATGATAACGATTCGACCATCCAAGGGCTTCACACATAAAGCAGGGTTTTCTTTGTATATCGTGAGCCCTAGTTTTTTTTTCATCAATTTTATTCTTTGATCGGTAAGTTTTACTAAGATTTCTGCTATATAATTCATTTTCTTTCAAATTACAAAATTTATTATCTCTTTTCTAAGCATAATCTCTCTTTCATAAAAATCATAAAATATACTTAAGTAAAAAAAAGAAAACAAATGTAAATAAAACATAATATAATTAACTAAAATTGTAATAGCGTATCAATAAATGATCGCAAAAGAAACAATTTAATCTTGTAAATATTGTAACTTTCATCTTTTGTATGTTCTGATAATCAACTATTGTAAAATTTTTTTTTGGCTAATAAACATACTCTTTAAATTGAAAAAAAAAATTGGGTGTGTGGGTAGCGAACCTGCCTCACATTCACATGGTCCCGGGTTCAAGTCCCGGGCCTGGCAAGGGAATTTCCCTAGCTGGGGTGTATGGGACGGAGTCAACCCAGCCTCCGGGAACAACATTGGGGAAAAACTACTTGATAGCGCCTCCGATCAAGAAAATCAAGGTAAAGGTTGAGAGGACCCGTTCGTTCTACTGATCATTGATATAACTGACTTGATAGGCGTAGGACGTACAAAGTCAGAGGATTTTTTTTTTATGTTTATGTTTTTTAAAACTCCACTCTTAGGTAGATGTTATTCTTAAAAAATCTATACGTTAATCTCTTCTATTAATATTATTCTTATTATTATGATCATATTATAATGTATCTTAATGAAATTACTTTTCAGGTCGGAACTGTATATCAATTGGTTATCACTATGTCAATTTTATTATCACAAGTTTTTGGTTTGGATATACTTTTGGGTACAGAAAATGGTTGGCCATGGCTTTTGGCATTGACAGCAGTACCAGCAATCTTTCAATTAGTGATGCTGCCCCTATGTCCAGAATCACCAAATCATTTGCTTCTTAGTGAGGGCAATGAACTTGCAGCACAAAGAGGTATATTTTAAATAAACTACTAAGTTCTTGAGTGCACAAATAATCATATTCCTCTCTGTGTCTATTGGTTTCTATTCTGCGCTACGTTCATTCAATTACTATCTTCTTTGTCCCCCCCCACCCCCTCTTCTCTTCCTGTTCCTCCTACTGTGTTTATATTTAATCTAATATCATTGTGTAGTTCATATCAGTGGTCGTAATTAGATTTTGGGTATCGTGCCAAAAAAGATGTCTCTGTTCAAATCAATATTTTGGCGTGCCATAAAATAAAATAGTATTGAAATATCAGAAATTAAAATGTACTTATTCGTTTTTATATTTTATTCAAAATCCTATATATGTAATCAAAAAAAAAAAAACAAAAAAAAAAAATTTCAAAAACTAACTAAACGATAAAAAATAATATATCAAAAATTAAATAATAAAAGTTTACTTCAATTAGAAAAAAACACAATATTTTCTACAGTTGCCCAGTATGAGATCTTTTTTGTATAAATTGTGACGCTAAGTTGTCTATATTTGATATGTAATATTACATGTATTCTGTTTCTGGTTTTGATTAAAATTACATTCAATTGCGAAAATAAGAATTCGCAATAAATAGTTGAAGGAAATACTGTTAATGCAGCTATTGCTAGCTTTTTTAATGATGAGAACTGATTTGGAATCGTCATTTACGGTGAACGTAAGATAACTTCGCGCGTAGAAATTTTTTTAACCTGTATGGTGCGACGAAATTTTTTTTTTTCATATTATTATAACGCGTGCCAGGAAAATTTCGAAGCGTGCCAATCATGGCTAACCTTCTTATACAAAAGTTTTATATGCATTGAAATTTATTATTAAAAAATAAAAAAATAAAAATTAAATTATACATTTAATTTCAATATATTCAATGAATAAAGAAAATTAATATATCTTATCTTCTTATATAGTAGGAGAATTAAATGACATCATCAATTTATTATAGAACGAATCCGTAAAGTGCTATTGATTATATTGTAATTAATATCTTATATACTTACTTTAAAAAGGAAATCCAATTATGAGATCAAAATTAAAATTACTTATTCATATAATCTTTAATTTTGTATATCAAAGCGCCAATTGAAAATGAGTGAAAAAATGATTTCTTGGTTATATAAAAATTAAAATATGATTTTTTAGACGTTCTCTACGCATTTTTTACTATCTCGTAAGAGATAGTATTGCGATCATTTAATATTAGAATTATTTATTAAAAGAAAACAAAAACAAAATTAAATTATAAATATAAATAAAACATAAAAATTATAAATATTATATAGATATTCTTTGAAAATGAAATGAGTGTACATGTCAAATTTTAAATAAGTTGATATGAATAATTAATAATAATTAATAAATAAATCCAATTTATATGATCTTAATATATTGTAAGATGTTTTTCCCACGGCCAATTATATGTTGCATGTTGTGAGTATGTGATTACACAAATTGGGAAAAAAACACTCGAAATGCAATTAAACAAAAAAATTGAAAAGTTAGGCTAAGCAGACGTCTTAAATATTATAAGAGATTCGGCATTTGCAATTACAGATAGCGAGGAAAAATTAATGGAGGTTTGAAATTAATAGTGATAAGAAAAAATATTTAGTGACAAAGAGGAACAGTATTAACATACAAAATCTTAATATACAAAAGGTAAAATTTGAATATGTAGAAAAATTGAATGTAATCACGAAGGATAATAATATTTGAGAAGAATTTAAATCGAGGTATCAATCGGGAAACGCCTGTTATCATGCAGTAAAGAGGCTTATCTCATCAAAATTATTATCAAAGGGAATCAAGACCATGAACGCATAGGAAGGGACGTAAGAGAGATGGGACAAGGGCTCAGGATAGGGACATTTGGAGAAATGTGGCCAAGAACTTTCGAGTATCTTTGAGTTATATAAATAGATAGATATAACATATACAATAATAATATATATATAATTAATTTACTGATTAAATTAAAATATATTTTAAATAAGAACACAAAAAGAAATGAATGTTTTATGTAATATAATGATTGAAACAAAATGGATGAAAACCTTTTACTACTTTTAACCAAATACGATGTACCACTCGGGGGTACAGGGGGCGGAGCCCCCGTCCAGCTGTGAAGAGCGCCGAAGGCGCTCTGGCCAGCTGGTATATATATATATATATATATATATATTATATTATATAGATTAAGACATTTAAATATTATTGCAATTAATATAAAATAATATTGTAAAATCTGGTTAAACCAAGTTTAGAAATAGTTTCAAAAGGTAGTTTATTATTATAAATTATATTTTGTTATAAATTATGATTCTCATATATAAAATTTTTAAAAAAGGCGCCTTTGGGTGTGTGGGTAGCGAACCTGCCTCACATTCACATGGTCCCGGGTGGATCGGCATGGCACTTGGCTAGAATGGGAGAGGAAAAATTTATTGGTGGGGAGTTCGATAGGAAAAAGTCCGTTTGGAAGACCAATTGTGAACAGGGCGGACAATGTAGGAAGGAACGTGAGAGAGATGGGCAGGGTAGGAGTTAGATCAGAATAGGGACACTCCCTATTATCTATCTATCTATCTATCTATATATATATATATACGTATATAAAATTCATTTTTCTCGTGAAGCTGGTGCGCATTCCGTCTGCTTTCAAATTTCTTACGCAGAAGTTTTCACTTCTGACGGCCAGTCCCAGGACTGCCAATTTTGCTTTTTTTTTCTTTTTATAATAAACAAAGGGTGTTGGTTTTCGCCTAAACTATAAAAAGAATCCCATTATATTGTTTGGAAAAATATTTATGTATATTCATTAACAAAATTTTATTAGATAATTTTTTATTTTAATTATTGGTCAAGGCTCTTTGGTACATATCTAATAAGATAATCCATGGAGATCTCAATGTCAGAACTGTGGCGGAGGAGGTGAAGTTCAATAGCAACAGACAACAAAATCATGACAACTACAAAGCGAGACACCCAAGGACTTAGCAAAAGACTAAGAAGACTTAAACCTAACGATTTGATCCACGATAGACTCAAATCTCTTTCGTCTAATGGGCCATCGGTTTGATTTAAGTCAATCGTTTCATTTTCTCTACTTTATATCCCCCCCCCCACCCCCACCAACATAATATTCCTCTATAGCAGAGGTTGCCAAAGTGGTGGTCCGTGGACCACTAGTGGTCCGCGAGAAAATTTCGCTGGTCCGCAGAAAAATGTGGAATATACTTACTCATCATGTTAAGTTATGTTTTAAGATGCATTAAAACATGATTCAATTCATAACAATACGTGATAATAGTTTCATTTTATTAACTAGGTACATTTTATGTGTTCTTTGATTACAATTTTTATTTATAAATATATTTAACACTTAAAAAATCCTATTAGTGGTCCGCGGGATTTAAATTATGAATTAACTGGTCCGTGGTGTCAAAAAGTTTGGCGACCGCTGCTCTATAGTATATATTACCTTTAAATGTTCTTGTGATGCCTCGAATAAGGCATATCTTGAATTGATGTAAGTATTTCTTGGAAGTTAAATAAAAAAATTTAAAAAAAAAAATTTTTTTAAAGTATCTGTAATCTAAATTAGTATTTTAGTTATCAAAATGTAAACATTAATTACTTATTTATTTATTTTTTTAATTTTGTTGGTTTCAAAATTATAATCTAGGATTGATCATTTTGATTTTATTATTTTTTTTTACTGAAATTTATGATGAAAACAGATGCAGTCTGAATCTCATAGATATTTTCCATGTATATAGGTCATTTAACCAGTGGTTGGATTATCTTCCTTGCTAAAACCTGTACACTCCTTATCACAGTTTATTTGGAATAATTATAATAACATTAGCAAAAGAGGTTGCAATATTGAAATGAGAAAATAATTGGCTCAAAATTGCTCTAAAGCAGTGATTCATAAACACTGTGCCGCGGCACTTTAGTGTGCCGCGAGATTGTCAAAAGGGTGCAACAAGATTATGAGGCTCTTAAACATTTACGACTCTATATCTAAATTATTCCAATATTTTAAAAGTGTGCCGCGGTAAAAAAAAATGGTTGAGAATCACTGATTTAAAAAATCAATATTATAATTTACAATAAATAATTTTTAAAAAATAAAAAAACAAATAAATAAATATAAAATATATAATAATAATATTTTTAATTAAAAATACATATAAAAAAAAATTATTTGAAGAGAGAAAAATTATACACAGGGGTTCAACTTGAAAGAGAAATCCATAAAAAAGTGTAATTCAATATGATCCGATTTTCGAACAACAGCCATTTGCAGAAAAATGAATAAAAACAAGAAAAAATAAGTTGACCTGTGGCCAGGTCCGAACCGACCGACGGTTTGAAGCAGATTCAGCTAAAGAAACAATTTCAAATAATTTTAATATATCTATTAATGTAATAAAAAACAGATAGGCATAGAACATAAATATTTGTAATTTTATTTTATTTATAATATATATGCAAGACCAGGCTGTGACGTCATGAATGGCTGGATGACGTCATATAATTTTAAATCAAGAAAAAACTAATAAATATGATTTTCCCGAGGATAAAACCAAAACAAAGTGTATGATTCGTGGTGATATATAAAAAAATCTCATGTGAAATTTGGTGTTAATTTCCATATATCGAATAAAGGTTTACCAGTTAAAAATCAAAATAAGCAATCAACAATTAATAGATTAAAGCAGAAATGAAATTTTTTTTTAGAATAAAATAATAATTTCAAGATTTCAATAAAAATTGAAAACAAATAATTGATCCAATTACAAAGGTGATATTGGATACATCTTAATTTCGTTTTGAAAATCACTCATTGATGATTCAATTTTAAAATTATTTCTTTTTCCCCAATTAATTTGGTCCTAAAAAATAATTAAAATAATTTTAAAGAAAAAGGAAAAAAAAAAAGATTTTATGTAATCGAATTATAAATCAAAAAGAACTATATTATTTTATAATTTTTATTTATATAATTAATATTAATATTTTAGTAATTATGTTATTATATAAATCACTAATTATATCTATCAATCTCTTTCACTTTTTATTTTTTTTATATGTGAATTTTAGTTAAATTTTAACAATTTTTATAAATATTTTTATGTTTGGAATGAATTAAGATTCCATTTTTGTTTTATCAATTTTAAATCAGTTTTAATATTAAATTCTTTTTACCGACCGACGATAGTAAGGGAGGTATTGTTTTCACACCAAATTTCACATCTTTCTTTGGCCCATAAATGCTGGGAAGAATCCTATTCTCAAATACTCTGAATCTACTCTCATCTCCCAGGGTTATAGACCCCATGCCTCCCACCCATATAATACAATTAATAATTTAATAATTTTGATCCCCTTTGATAATAATTTCCAGATTGCAACCTCGATTTAAATTCTTTGCAAATATTATTCTCTCTGATACTAATTATTTTGTCTTATCACTATTAATTTCAAACCCCATCAATTTTCCTGCCTCGATTAATTTTTTTATGCTACTTTAAATGTTATTAATTTATTTAAAAAAAAATCAGAGTAAACAAAATAAAAAAAGCAAAATGTGCAGCATCGTACACGTGGCGGAAGTGAAACTTCTTACAATCTAGAGAATAAGATAAATTTTAGTTGAGAGTGTGAGTGAGAGAGAAATAGAGAAAAATAAAGGGATCATTTCGAAAGACATATAACAGTATAAAATTTTCGTAACAAATATTCGCTTTATTATTATTATTATGTACTCTATCATCATATCTACATTGCCTGTACTATTGTCGGTTGGTGCTTCAATTGGTAATACTGATATTAATGGCTTGTGATAACTAAAATAAGATATATATGTTCGTGATTCGATATTTTCTATATAACGTGTAAAAACAGCATCTATTGTAGTTCCAGATTTTGTTGTTGATTCCTTGGGATCGTTATTTATAAGCAGACCAAATGTTTCTCGAAGAAAGTTGATCAACGGCAACGAATCATCAGATCCAAAATTTACATTAAAATCTCCCCCGAGAATTAGAGGGATTTTATCTTCGCCTCGTTCAAGTGCATTAGCACCTGTGTGGCTATAAACCAGTAGTGAACGGTGTATGAAATAAATAATATCGTCTAAATTTTGGTCGTTATTTTTTTTCGGCATAGTGAAATCTGTGGAGTAGAGAAAAGCAGTTTTAAATGCAATAATAATTTTAAATTGATTTAGTAGTGTTAAAGTAATGTTGAGATTCGGATAAATAACGTGAATGGTCATCGACGCACATAACTGTATGTGTTGGCGTGTGAATCGCCGACCATGTTCACACACACAATTACATGCGTCGGTATGCGTGCACGCTGTATATTTGACTTGAGAATTTTAATTATTTCACGATATATATATATATATATAAATATCAATTTTTACTATCTCGCCAGAGATAGTATTGCGATCACGAAAATTTTCGATGTTGAGATTTTGATGTTTTTATACGTTTTGAAGGTTCCTGAATCATTTTCACTAAGGTTGAGAAAAATGTCTGTATGTGTGTGTGTGTGTGTATGTGTGTGTGTGTGTATGTATGTAGGCAAGATTACGCAAAAACGGTTTGAGCTAGAATGATGCAATTTGGTACATGAGCATTATTCAAAATTCATAGTTTTCTATCAACTTTTGAGAAATGTAGCTCAACCGGAAGAGGGTCATTACCTACAACGTTTTGATTTTTTTTCCTCTAAAGTGACCGTAAAAATAAAGATATATGTTTGATAATTTTTCACATGATTAATAATTGTATAAAACTGCTATATATAGAATTTCAGCTTGATTGATTCGCTAAAATTACCAGAATTAATTTTTTAACACTGCAAATCTCACGCGCCAACACGTAACGTGGTGCCATCAACAAAAAGCCAAACATGCGCTGGTTTAATATTTATTATTTATTATTTATAATTTATAATTAATTAAATTTAATTTAAATATAATATATTATGTTATTTAATCCAATTCAAATTGCGAGATAGTCGAGTGGAGACACTCCAGCTAATTATATATGACTTAACTAGCGCGCATGCGCGTCATGGACTTTGGACCTAGAGTGGGGATTAGAACGAAAGACAGCACAAAAGGGAAACGCAGATAGAGGCTATCTCATTCTCACTCGTTATACCTATATCTTCTTTCTCTCTTGCGTTACGAAATTTCAATTTTTCAATTCACTCTCCATTCTCAACCAAATGTCAGGACGCCGCTAAAGAAGTTTCACTTCAAAATAAAATATAAAATTAGCATAACACTAAACTACTATAAAAATAATATTAAAAAATATATTATATATTAAAATCTTACGTGAAAATCCAATTATGAGATCAAATTTTCTTAATTAAAATAATTTACTCACATAATCTTAAAAATTAATAGTATTAAATTATAGCCGTAATGTGAATGTTTTCAAAGTTTAAAAGGCCAATAAGATCAATTGAGATATTGTAAATATCAATAGATATATAAAAAGATTTTTATCTGCACATTGCTCAGAATTTAAATTACCGCCAAATTATCGCCACCAGCGCCTCTATGATCTAGTATGGTAACTAAACTATTTTTAATTATTATTCTTTATAATTTTTTTAAAATTTTTTTAATTAAAAAATCGAAAATCGGGCTTCGAGGTCTGGTGGCCAGCCCCTTTATACTTCCGTGTAAAAAATTCCATGTCCCTGCGTGCGATACATTTGCCTGGAGAGCTCGGTCAAACAGACAAACAGACACATTACACTTGCTTTTATTATTATAGATATAATATATATTATATTTAAATTATTATTTTATCATTTGTTAAGAAAATTCAAATATAAAAACTTGTCTCTCTCTCTCTCTCTCTCTATATATATATATATATATATATATATAAACCTCTGACTTTGTACGTCCTACGCGAGGTCAACGCCTATCAATGAGGTGTCCTATGATCAGTAGAACAAGTCCTCTTAACCTTTACCTTGATTTTCTTGATCGGAGGCGCTATCAAGTAGCTTTTCCCCAATGATGTTCCCGGAGGCTGGATTGACTCCGTCCCATATACCCCAGCTAGGAAAATTCCCTTGCCAGGTCCGGGATTTGAACCCGGGACCATGTGAATGTGAGGCAGGTTCGCTACCCACACACCCAAAGGCGCCTTTTTTAAAAATTTTATATATGAGAATCATAATTTATAACAAAATATAATTTATAATAATAAACTACCTTTTGAAACTATTTCTAAACTTGGTTTAACCAGATTTTACAATATTATTTTATATTAATTGCAATAATATTTAAATGTCTTAATCTATATAATATAATATATATATATATATATATATATATATACCAGCTGGCCAGAGCGCCTTCGGCGCTCTTCACAGCTGGACGGGGGCTCCGCCCCCTGTACCCCCGAGTGGTACATCGTATTTGGTTAAAAGTAGTAAAAGGTTTTCATCCATTTTGTTTCAATCATTATATTACATAAAACATTCATTTCTTTTTGTGTTCTTATTTAAAATATATTTTAATTTAATCAGTAAATTAATTATATATATATTATTATTGTATATGTTATATCTATCTATTTATATAACTCAAAGATACTCGAAAGTTCTTGGCCACATTTCTCCAAATGTCCCTATCCTGAGCCCTTGTCCCATCTCTCTTACGTCCCTTCCTATGCGTTCATGGTCTTGATTCCCTTTGATAATAATTTTGATGAGATAAGCCTCTTTACTGCATGATAACAGGCGTTTCCCGATTGATACCTCGATTTAAATTCTTCTCAAATATTATTATCCTTCGTGATTACATTCAATTTTTCTACATATTCAAATTTTACCTTTTGTATATTAAGATTTTGTATGTTAATACTGTTCCTCTTTGTCACTAAATATTTTTTCTTATCACTATTAATTTCAAACCTCCATTAATTTTTCCTCGCTATCTGTAATTGCAAATGCCGAATCTCTTATAATATTTAAGACGTCTGCTTAGCCTAACTTTTCAATTTTTTTGTTTAATTGCATTTCGAGTGTTTTTTTCCCAATTTGTGTAATCACATACTCACAACATGCAACATATAATTGGCCGTGGGAAAAACATCTTACAATATATTAAGATCATATAAATTGGATTTATTTATTAATTATTATTAATTATTCATATCAACTTATTTAAAATTTGACATGTACACTCATTTCATTTTCAAAGAATATCTATATAATATTTATAATTTTTATGTTTTATTTATATTTATAATTTAATTTTGTTTTTGTTTTCTTTTAATAAATAATTCTAATATTAAATGATCGCAATACTATCTCTTACGAGATAGTAAAAAATGCGTAGAGAACGTCTAAAAAATCATATTTTAATTTTTATATAACCAAGAAATCATTTTTTCACTCATTTTCAATTGGCGCTTTGATATACAAAATTAAAGATTATATGAATAAGTAATTTTAATTTTGATCTCATAATTGGATTTCCTTTTTAAAGTAAGTATATAAGATATTAATTACAATATAATCAATAGCACTTTACGGATTCGTTCTATAATAAATTGATGATGTCATTTAATTCTCCTACTATATAAGAAGATAAGATATATTAATTTTCTTTATTCATTGAATATATTGAAATTAAATGTATAATTTAATTTTTATTTTTTTATTTTTTAATAATAAATTTCAATGCATATAAAACTTTTGTATAAGAAGGTTAGTTATATAGAATATAAGCCAGTGATCGCAATTACGTGGCACGCGTGCCATGATTGGCACGCTTCGAAATTTTCCTGGCACCCGTTATAATAATATGAAAAAAAAAAATTTCGTCGCACCATACAGGTTAAAAAATTTCTACGCGCGAAGTTATCTTACGTTCACCGTAAATGACGATTCCAAATCAGTTCTCATCATTAAAAAAGCTAGCAATAGCTGCATTAACAGTATTTCCTTCAACTATTTATTGCGAATTCTTATTTTCGCAAATGAATGTAATTTTAATCAAAACCAGAAACAGAATACATGTAATATTACATATCAAATATAGACAACTTAGCGTCACAATTTATACAAAAAAGATCTCATACTGGGCAACTGTAGAAAATATTGTGTTTTTTTCTAATTGAAGTAAACTTTTATTATTTAATTTTTGATATATTATTTTTTATCGTTTAGTTAGTTTTTGAAATTTTTTTTTTTTGTTTTTTTTTTTTTGATTACATATATAGGATTTTGAATAAAATATAAAAACGAATAAGTACATTTTAATTTCTGATATTTCAATACTATTTTATTTTATGGCACGCCAAAATATTGATTTGAACAGAGACATCTTTTTTGGCATGATACCCAAAATCTAATTACGACCACTGATATGAACTACACAATGATATTAGATTAAATATAAACACAGTAGGAGGAACAGGAAGAGAAGAGGGGGTGGGGGGGGGGACAAAGAAGATAGTAATTGAATGAACGTAGCGCAGAATAGAAACCAATAGACACAGAGAGGAATATGATTATTTGTGCACTCAAGAACTTAGTAGTTTATTTAAAATATACCTCTTTGTGCTGCAAGTTCATTGCCCTCACTAAGAAGCAAATGATTTGGTGATTCTGGACATAGGGGCAGCATCACTAATTGAAAGATTGCTGGTACTGCTGTCAATGCCAAAAGCCATGGCCAACCATTTTCTGTACCCAAAAGTATATCCAAACCAAAAACTTGTGATAATAAAATTGACATAGTGATAACCAATTGATATACAGTTCCGACCTGAAAAGTAATTTCATTAAGATACATTATAATATGATCATAATAATAAGAATAATATTAATAGAAGAGATTAACGTATAGATTTTTTAAGAATAACATCTACCTAAGAGTGGAGTTTTAAAAAACATAAACATAAAAAAAAAATCCTCTGACTTTGTACGTCCTACGCCTATCAAGTCAGTTATATCAATGATCAGTAGAACGAACGGGTCCTCTCAACCTTTACCTTGATTTTCTTGATCGGAGGCGCTATCAAGTAGTTTTTCCCCAATGTTGTTCCCGGAGGCTGGGTTGACTCCGTCCCATACACCCCAGCTAGGGAAATTCCCTTGCCAGGCCCGGGACTTGAACCCGGGACCATGTGAATGTGAGGCAGGTTCGCTACCCACACACCCAATTTTTTTTTTCAATTTAAAGAGTATGTTTATTAGCCAAAAAAAAATTTTACAATAGTTGATTATCAGAACATACAAAAGATGAAAGTTACAATATTTACAAGATTAAATTGTTTCTTTTGCGATCATTTATTGATACGCTATTACAATTTTAGTTAATTATATTATGTTTTATTTACATTTGTTTTCTTTTTTTTACTTAAGTATATTTTAAGTTTAATATACATATAATCAGGGTTGTGATTGTCAACTCACCAGGAAAGGCTAGTAAAACCTGGAGATTGCAAGTGAAGGAAGAGGGGAGGGATGAGGGGTGATAATATTATTTATTTACAATTTTTCTTATAAGTTACATTGTACAATTATATAATTATAAGGATACAAATAAATATTTACATTTTTTTTTTAAAAGATATATATATATATATACAAAAGATTATGTGATCCACCATCTTTTTTTATCCACCTTTTTCCAATCTAATTTATCTTTGTTCGAAATTTGCATATTATATCTCCATATTCTGTAAGGATCTCTTCCATCCAGAAACGGATCATAAGTTATGGATTTATCTCCATATCTCCTGAATACATGATAGATAATTGGGATTCCATTATCATCCTGTATATATCCTTGTTTATCAAGGAATATGAACGCCTCTGGTGGGATAAAACCGCTTTTTAAAGTGTTTTTGAAATATGGCTCGTTTTGGAAGATTGACCAGCTAATGAGACTATTTGGAACCTGTGCAACTTGGCAATAAAGGTTCCTTATTAATTTTAATATGAAGCAATCAATGCGATTTATGTTTGCTTCATTATATATCTTTTCATTACTGATATACCGAGTATAACCAGAATGCGCTGATCTGTATTTACCAAGGCAAGCTCTCAGGCATTTCCTTTCAAATAGTCGGATGAGTTCCATGTCAGACGTTCTCTGATTAAACCAAACGTTACAGCTGTATGTGATGATAGGGCGGATTAGAAGCTGATAGGATAATATTTTTATTTTGTGATCAAGGTCCCGATTAAAGAAAAGATTCTTTAGTGACATAAATGAAGCCTTTGCCTTAGCTAATTGGATATGTAAATGTTTATTCAAGTATAATAAATCATCTAAGTTTACGCCTAAATATTTAACTAATCGTTTGTTAGGGATGGTTTCATTTTCAAATTTGATTTGAAATTTGTTCCAATTTTTTTTTAAATTAGAGTTCCCTTTGTCTAAGGTTGTTCTAAATAGGATTGTTTCACATTTGTGTAGATTAATTTTTAGTTTCCATGTGTCATAAAATGAATGGATTTTTTCAAAAAGTGATTGTAGTTCTGTTTGTATTTTTGAAAGTTTTTTCCCTGAAACATACACTATGAGATCGTCAGCGAAGGCAATGGCTTTTTTATTTGGAGAAGTATTTAGTTCGAAGCATTCTAAGATTTCGCTTATGTATATATTGAATAGTATTGGAGAAATTACTGTCCCCTGTTGCAAACCGTCGCTTACATCAAATGCAATTGAAGATTCTTCTTTAAAGTTGGTGACTTTAAAAGACCTTCCCTCGATCATATCAGAGATCATTTTTATCAAATTTCTATTAAATCCTTTTTTGAGCATTTTGAAAATTAGTCCATCTCGCCAAACCGTGTCGAAAGCCTTTTCTACATCAATTAAGCATGCACCTACACTTTCTTTATTATTAAGGGCCCAATGTATATCCGAGGTTAATTTAGTGATAGCGTGAACGGTTGAATGTTTGGCTCGAAATCCGAATTGAGCTTCTGGTAAAATTTCGTTTTCTTCGCAAAAAGAGATTAGTTTATTATTTATTACTCTTTCGAATATTTTTCCAATATTAGGTAATAAGCTAATAGGTCGAAAATTTAATAATGATTTAGAATTGTGTTTTTTTGGAATTGGAACGACTTTTGCCTGTTTCCAGGCTTGGTGAAAATATCTATTGTTTAAACAGTTATTGAATATAATAGTATAATATTGAGAAATTTTTTTTGGTATATGTTTTAGAGCTACATTTGGAATTTGGTTATTACCTGAGGATCTTTTGTTGTTTAATTTTTTAAATATTGTGCTTACAAAGCTTTCATTTGTAAGAAGTTGTTCATTGTCATCTGAAGGGTCAAGTGAAGAATTATAAATTGAAAATTGATATATTCCACTTCCGTTTTCTTTTTCTATTTCGTTTTTTAAATTGTTAACGTGTTTATTTACAATGTTGGAAAGTCCTGGTTTGCCTAAGTGTTCGTTTTGTTTGTGGATCAATGAGAAATGACTTCCTAATACATTCAATATATTGTCTCTATCGTGTATTGTAAATTCGCCCTTTTTATTTTTATGAATAGAAAGGGTATCTATTTTTGCATTTGTTAAGATATTTGTTTTATTGTCTGGAATTTCTAGAATAGAAGGGAAAGCTGTTTGTTTTTTTCGAAATATATTATTTAATTGGGGGAATGTTTTAAGTGAATCGTTATGTGGGATGTTTTTAATTTTTTCAGACCAGTAATTGTTAGTCGATTTTTTGAATTCTTTTGCCAATTGTTCTTTTACTTCAGATAATAGTTTTTTTATGACCATAAATTCAATAGAATTTTTGTTTTTACCTTGTGAGAGATATTTATTCCTCTCTTTGAATAGGTAATTTTTGTGCTTCTGAAGTTGCTGAATTCTTGGGTTTATATAAATTTCTACTGAATTTTTTTGTTTAATTTTTGGGACTGAAATATTTATGGCTTTTAGGATGTGTTCATCAATGTTTTTTATATGAGAGTCAATTTCTTTGTTATTCAAGTTTGAGTAACGGGGAATATACAATTCGCAACTTCTATTAAGGTGATTAGCAAATTTGGACCAATTTGCTTTTTTATAATTATAAGAGATTTTGTAATTATTTATTTCGAAAAATGTTTGGGCAGAATTGAATTGAATTTCGGCTAAAATTGCGTTATGATCACTGTCGTATGGAATAATTGGTAGTTTTTTATTTTCGATTTCATTTATAATTTCTATTCTACCGTCTATTGCAAATAAATCTAAATAAGAATTCGCGCTTGGGAAGGAGGGGCGGTTTGAAGAATATATATTTAATTTGTATTGTATTTCATTCTCATCTATCCACTTACAAAATTTTTTTCCTCTAGTGTTGCTAGAGTTATTACCCCACTTATTATGTTTGGCGTTTAGGTCACCCCCTATTATATAATAATGAGCATTGTTATTTAAATCTAGTGTATTGAAAATATTATCCCACTCTATTATGAAATTATTATCATCCCCAGCAGGAGCATATGTTGAAATTATGAATAAAGCCTCACCTTTTGTAAGATTAATTTTTATAATTGATGTTTCTAATACGTTTTGTAATTGGATTCTATTTATTGTTTTATATTTAATGGATTTTTTAATCAATATGCCAGTACCCCCACCCCTAATAGAATTTGGCCTGTCTGTTCTAATAATATCGTAATCTTTGAATTCTAATTTGTGATTTTTGTTAAGTTTTGTTTCGGATAATAGTACTATATCTGGGTCTAATTTTTTTAATAGATTCAACAAATTATATCTCCTTTGGTTTGATATGATCGAGTTCACATTTAAGGTAATGACTTTTATAGATTTATTTCTTCTAGTGTTCATGGCGAAAGCGAATACATTTTTGTGAGATTGATAATACTTAATGAGTTTGATTCAATGTCTTTACACATTTTTTGTAATATAGTTTGAATTTCACTCATAAATTTATTCAAATTTTCGTTATTATTATTGTTATTGTTTTGATTTTTATTCTCATTATTTTTAAATAATTCAGAAAATTGCGTATTGGGCCTAATATAATTATTTATTTTTTCAAGTTTTTCTTTTTTAATTTGTTTAGCTAAATCTTTCCTTTCTTTTTCCTTTTCTGCGTACTTTATTAGGATTTCGCATCCCTCAAAAGTAGCTGGGTGCCCGAATTTTTTGCATCTTATACAATAAACGTTGTCTATTTTCTCCCCTTTTGGGATTTCGCATTCCCCCGGACCATGTGCTTTTTCGCATTTACAACATTTATGTGGTAAGAAACAGTTTACGGCGAAATGGCCAATTTGTTGACAATTATGGCAAATAATTATCTCGTTTTCGTTTCTTTTCACTTTCTCCCAATTAATTTTTTGATAGTTTAAATGCTTGATGTTTAATAGGTCTGCAGGATTGGAACTGGCCGATATCTGAACCAAAATGTGAGGAAGTATATATCCTTTACGTTGGGAGATTTTTGTTGAAAATCTCTCTATTTTTTCGAAGGAAATATGAGAATGAGATTTTAACTCATTCCGAATTTCGTCCAAATCGCTGGCTGGATCTAAACCTTTTAGTAAAAAAGATATGTTTTTTAAGGATTTAGGTGTAAAGGTGAAGAAATGAATTCCTTCCTTTACTAGCGCTTCTTTAATTTTTTGGTAAGTATTTAAATTTTTAGCAAATATCGAATGTCTATCAATCGTATATTTTTTAACATAAAAATCTTTGATATTATATTTATTTGGAAGAAGGTGGATAATTTTTAAAATGTCACTATACCTTAGGTTTAATGGTGGAATTTTTTCAGATTTCTCTGATTGACTTGGAGTTATAATGCTGGTCGATGCTGTTTTGATTGATGAATCCCTTGGAGTGCTGGAAGGTGCCGATTTTTTAGGTGATTCTTTTGGAGCTGTAGTTCTGTTCACTGGATTAGGACCTGCCGTTTTTATTTTTTTTTTTTATATCTGCTTCTTCTTGAGAGGATTTTCTTTTTGGTCGGACCGTAGTCCATTCTGTAGATTGGATATCTTCTATTTCTTGTGAATCCGTCGGTTTAGTTTGATTCTGGAGGTTTTTAATAAGGGCCTCCAATTCCGTTATTTTTTTTTTTAAAAGCATATTTTCTTTTTTAAGCTCTTCTTGAGAAGAGTTTTCTATATTTTTTGGTGCCATTGAGATTAAAAAATTTTTTAATTGGTTAGCCGAGAGTGGCCGCTTATAATTAACTAATTTGTTAATTCGCTGCCTATTGCTAGGGCTTTTTAATTTTATTTTGAACGGTGATGTCCGGAACGGGCTGGTAGTTTTAAAAGGTCCCAAAGGGTCAGGTATATGTCCTGCCTTTTGGTCCGTAAAAGATGTTTCGTCTGGGCTAAGGGTGGCCAATTTGACAATAGGTGTTGACCGTACTGAGGCACAAACGAGACTGCTACCCACACACCCAATGAGGCCCTATAACATAAACATAATAGAATGAATGATGTGAGTGTGATGCTAAGGACATAGATTTCCAGGTATTAAGAAGAATTGCATTTCTTGAGCCTTTCGGCACGTCAACCAATTCCTTCCCTGACAAAAATGAAACAAAACGGACCTTTTTCTATTACGAGCTACTACTACATCTGCCCCCACGAAACTTTTCCTTAACTCGTGAGTGAGCTAGAGAGTTAACGATTCCATCGGGCTGACTTACGATCGATCCCATGGTATTATTGTGATGAATTTTGTGCAACCATATCTTAATGGTCACAAGCCGGAGATCCTTTTGGACACCTACGGTTTTACGCTATAAATACTGACTAGGTCCCAGCCAGTGTTACAGAGGTACGATAGTATTCTATACCGGACCTATCTAAGGTCCGGGCGTAGGTGGGATAGAGAGATGTTTTATGATCGAATAATTTGGTTTCTCCCAACCTTTCCTGAATTTTCTTGTCCAGGAGGCCCAGCATATCTTATTTCAAGTAGTTCCCCAATTTTGTTCATGTAAACTGAAAACTTGGTCTCCTTGCCAGGTACAAGAATGATACTCAAGTTCAAAGGGCAACAGGCAACTAAGCTAACCATTGAATTACTATTGTAGAGCCTTTGAAGCATTTTGGAGTATATAATTTCATTTCATTTAATTAATTATTATACAGTAAGACCCCGCTTATATATATATATAAAATAATTTACTTACAGCTCCTCTTAAAGATTTAGGAGAAATTTCTGTTAAATACATTGGAACTAATCCGGCATTTAACCCAGAATTAATGCCAATAATAAATCTTCCCAAAATAATCATTTCATAGGAATGACATGTTTTTGCCAACCCTAAATATAAACAAAAGTATTAGAATAAAAGAATTGAAAATTAATGATTGAACTAAATGAAATTAATATACTAAAATACCTTGTAAAAGGGCAGCTGCAAATACTAAAATATTATTATAAAGAAGTCCTTTTTTTCGTCCAAGACGATCAGCAATAAGAAATGTTAAAGCACCACCGATCATTCCTCCCACACAAAAAATAGAAACAGCAATCGACCAAATCATTAGTATTTTATCCTCAGGAATATATTCTCTAGTAATATTGGCTCTTTCAGCCACACATAACACCTGCAAGCCATTCTTCTATTAACTGAAAAATAAATAAAATATTATTAGATAAATATTAAGGAGGCGGCTAGCCGAGAGTGTAGCGTAGCAATTTTCTACACAAGAAGTCGGCGTTCGATTCCAACTAAGGACAAATTTTTCTAATAAAATTCAATTTAACATCAGCTTCCTCCGGTTCCAGTTCCTGGTTCTACACATGCGGAAGGCAACGGGAACATTTCCAAGAAAAATCATCATGGCTTGGCAGCTTCTAAGGCTATCCTAGTCATTGTGATAGCCAATCTCCGAAAGGGTATGAATAAATATTATACTCTACATTCTACATATCTTTTATTTACAAATATGTGAATAATTACCTTTTCGGGAGCGTTGATTACTCCAGTATTGTAACCATGTTGAAATGATGAGCTAAGAGCTGCAACTGCGATTGCAAATGCCAGTCTTCCATTTAACCCCTAAAAAATATAATTTTTTTTTATTTTATTTATAATCAAGATTTTGGATGGATTATTTCTTTGAAATTTAATCATGATGAAAAAAAATAAACATTAAGATGATTTCAGACCAAATGATAAATTATCCAAAAAGGGAAATAACTATTACCAATTATTTATTAGTATTTTGCAATTTTAATATTATTATTGAAATGAATATGATAAAACCTTGAAACCACTAATATGTATATTGTAATGTAAAGGGAATATTATAGTAGATAAAATATTTCTTGTGAGATAAAAAGAAACCATTTCCTTTTCATTGATGCGTTTTGAAAATCAAGATTGATGAAAATTTGGAAAATACATATTACGATGAAGATGGTAATTTATCATACAAAGGATTGCCATTAGAGGAATTCCCAGGAATAAGTAAATTTAACGAAAAATTTTTTGAAAATAATATCTTATTAGAGAAAATAAAACAGTTAGAGTTTAAATTAAAGAATACAACATTAAAACTCCATGAAGTGGAAACCAAATTTATTCTAAAAAAATTTAATAAACAACAGAATGCAAGAGAAATATGAAGGGGAATGTGCCCGATATGAAATTATAAATGACACCCACAAGATTGAGGCTTTGAGGTTTTTTTTGGAGGGGACCGCCCTAGATTGGTATGAGGCAAATTTAAATAAGATTGGAATTATAAATTGGACTGACTGGAAGAATTCTTTTTTGGCAGTATTTGTTAATAAAGGTTGGTCAGTGATTAGGCAAGCATATAACTATAAATATTTAGGCGGCTCATTATTAGATTATGCTTTGACTAAAGAGAGATTATGCTTAGAAAAGAGATAATAAATTTTGTAATTTGAAAGAAAATGAATTATATAGCAGAAATCTTAGTATGAATACTTACCGATCAAAGAATAAAATTGATGAAAAAAAAACTAGGGCTCACGATATACAAAGAAAACCCTGCTTTATGTGTGAAGCCCTTGGATGGTCGAATCGTTATCATTCTACAAATGAATGTAGAAATAAAACTTTATATAAAGAAAGAAAACAAGTGAATTTTAATTTTGCTGAATGTAATGGTGAAGAGGAAGAAGAAACAGAAACAATGAAAATAAATGTGGATAACGTTCTTTAAACTTAGGAGCCCGGAAAAATTGAATCCATTGATTAGAATCAACGTTCTTGTGGACAATAAAATGAAAATAAAAGCTGTTTATGATAGCGAATCAAATGTGAGCTTAATAAATCAGAAACTAGTAAACCTTCTAAAATCAAATTTAATGAAACACAAGAATGTATTGAAAACAATAAATGGGTTGAATTTTTGTACTGCCCGGGCCAATATTACTTTAAAGATTGGAAATTTAAAAAAAATTTAAAAACCTATGTAGTGAAGAATAATAATTTTTCTTATGACCTGCTATTAGGTCTTGATGCTATTACAAAATTTAATCTTATTCAAAATAATGATTTAGAGATATTGCAACGATTAGAAAATAATAAAATAATTAAAATAGATAGAAAAGACGATAAATTAGACGGATATTATCAAGTTAATCTTAACAAATTTAAAGAAGCAAATGAACTGAAGATAGATTTAAACCACATAAATGATGATAATAAAAAAGGACAATTAATGCAACTAATTAAGAAATATAAGGATGTATTTGCAAAATCGAAATTTGATATTGGTAGAGCTAAATCTAAAGAAGCAGAAATAAAGTTAATTAAGGAAGAATATATTACTTTGCGACCATATAAATGCTCAATGCCAGATGAAAAAGAAATTAAAACACAGGTAAAACAACTCTTAGAGGCAGATTTAATAGAAGAGTCAGACTCACCCTTCTCATCACCTGTAACACTTGCATACAAAAAAGAAGATGGTCGAAGGACAAGATTATGTATCGATTTCAGAAGGTTGAATAGCTTAATTTTACCCGAATGTTATCCGTTTTCGACCATAAATGATGTGATAGACAAAGTGTCTAACTGCAAATATTTCACTGTAGTTGATATAAACTCGGCCTTCTGGAATATTCCTTTAAAAGAAAAAGATAGAGAAAAAACTTCATTCATCACAAATTTTGGAAAGTTCATGTTCAAGGTTCTGCCGTTTGGACTAAAGAATGCCCCAGCAATTTTTCAAAGGACTCTTTCAAATGTCATTAGAAGAAATAATCTTGATGAATGCTGTATAAATTACATTGACGATATTTTGCTGTTTTCTAAAACATGGGATGAACATGTTGAACAAGTTAGGAAACTATTACAAGTCATAGAAAAGGAGGGTTTCAAACTTAAATTGGAAAAATGCTCATTTGCTGCTAATTCAGTAAAGTATCTTGGTCATTTTATTCAAGAAAATAAAATATCTCCCACACAAGAAAACTTGATTGCGATAAGAAATCTAAAGAGACCAACAGATAAATCAGGAGTAAGAAGCATATTGGGATCGATAAACTTTTACTTGAAATATATTGAAAAAAGTTCGGAAAAGCTTGAATCTTTGCACAAACTATTGAAAAAAAATACAGAATTTAAATGGACTGATGACTGTGAGAACAGCTTCAATTTAATAAAGGAACATTTATGTTCAGCTCCAATTTTAGCAATTTATGATACCAACAAAGAGGTATTCATTGAAACGGACGCAAGTTTAAAGGGCTTAGGGGCAACTCTAAAACAACCTCAAGTTGATGGAAAGCTATATCCAATAGCCTATTTTTCGAGAAGACTTTCTGAAAAAGAAAAAAAATTAGGCATTATCCATTTAGAGTGTAAGATATTTATTTAAAAAATATACTTTTACTCCAATTCCACTAATTAATTATTTTTTTTTAGTGGTTTAAACAATAACTTCTTGATAAATGATTTGTAATTAATTAAAATTTATTTATAATACAAATTTTATCTTAACAGACAAAATGTGTTAAAAAAAGAATGTAATAAGAGTTCCATTAGCGATTTTTTCTTTCCTACTATAGCTTTGCAATATCCACAATTTCTGCCAAACTTTTCATTTTCCAACCAGCAAATACAACAGAATCATCATAATTATTATCAAGCAACTGCTTCGGCTACACCTCCAAATCTAATGTTAAATTCTCAAAATATATATCCTTATCAAAACAATCAATGTATGTATAATTCAATTATAAATCATTTTTTTAATCTTGATTAATTTTATTATGAATGATACAAATGATTTTTTTAAATTATATTAAACATAAGATCTTTTTTGTTTCGGTATATTATAATGTAGCACAAAGACCTGCAGCCCCTGCAGTGACTGGACAACAAGTTCAAGAGGGTGCGCAAACTCAGTAATTACCTCTTATACAACAGCATCCAATGCAACTTTCTATGGTAACAATGCCAATGCAACCTGTTTCTACAGGTCAACAACCTCAAACTCAAACTCAGAAAAGTATTTTTTCAACTAATTTACTTATTTATCATAATAATTATTAATTTAAATATTATTAATTTACAAAATTTCAATTTTAAAATTTTGGGGTGGGCCGCACTTACTAATAATTTACAAAGCTTTATATATATACTAATAAACATTATAATATAAAAATACAAAATTAAAAAAAGTAAATATTTCATATATAAATTTTAATGCGACATGAAAAGAACAAAAATGCAAAATTTAAAAAAGTAAATATTTTATATAATTATAAGTGAATATTATAAGTGTACATAAATGTTAATGCAAAATAAAAGAACAGAAAAACTAATTTACTTGAAAACTTTAATGAGAAATTTGGCAATGTTTTTTTGATATAAGCTGATCAATATCAGCCGGTATTGATGAAGAGGCTACACGTATGCAGCTTTCTAATCGAGCATCACTCAGTCTTGAACGGTGGTTATTTTTTATTAATTTCATGGTTGAAAATAATTGTTCGCATACATACGTACTTCCGAAAAGAGACATCATTTGCTTTGCATTTTTCGTCAAAAGCGGAAATTTCTCAGGGCTCACAAAAGATTTATAAAAATTATCGATGTTTACAGAGAAAAATACATTTTTTAAATCCGTATTATTCTGAATGATAATCACTTCCATTTGAAAGTTTTCAGGAACTGTATCCACATCGATATATTAAATGGTGAAGAAAACATTTTCATGGAAACCGCTATCTTCTCAGCTTTGAACATTTGGAATCATAATTGAAATTCGTTGATTAAAATGTCTATATATTGTACGTATTTTTGAGAAGTAGTAACGTTTTCTTTTTCTAAATATGGAAAGTGAGACACATTATTCTGCAAAAGAAGCTGTTTCCACAATTTTAATTTGCGCTCAAAGCCTTGAATTTTATCATACAAATTGTGAATAAACTGTCCTTTGCCTTGAAGTTCGACATTAAGATCACCGAGATGCTGAGTTATGTCGATAAGAAACGCAAAATCGCCCATCCATTCTTTATCACCAAAATGAGGAAAGGCATATTCCTTCATATCCAAGAACAATTGAATTTCACTTTTTAAGGCGTATACTCTTTTTAGCATTGCACCTCTACTAAGCCAACGTACTTCGGTATTGAAAACCACGTCGCCATATTCAGTTTCTAAATTTTTCAGGAATTCTTTAAATTCACGGTGATTTAACCCGCGCGACTTTATAAAATTGATTAATTTAATTATTGGTACTGTGACATTTGGAAAATTCAATCTTTTCGCACACAAACTTTCCTGGTGAATTATACAGTGGTTAATGAATATTTCTCTTCCTGTGGCCTTCTTAATGTCTTGAAATAGCCTTCCCGATACTCCTACATACATGCTTGACATTGCTGGTGCTCCATCTGTTGATATACCAATAATCTTCTCTAATAAAATAGAAAATTTTTCCAACACCGACTTTAGTTCATCATACAGGTCTTTGCCGGTTGTAGTCCATTGCATTGGAACCAGTGAACACAATTCTTCAGTAATATTAAATTTAGTGTCAATACCACGTAAAAATATAGCAAGTTGTGCTGTATCGCTAATGTCGCAGCTCTCATCAAGTGCCAAAGAACAGTATTCGAATTTTTCACGAAGCGTTGTAGCTATGTTCTCGGACAAGTCGTCGATTCTCCTTGCAATGGTGAATCTTGATAAACTAATGTTTGAAATAATATTTATTTTATCAGGAAATGCTATTTCTGCAACAGCAGTCAGACATTCTTTTATCATCTCTCCATCCGCAAAGGGTTTCATTTTTTTGCCAGTATTTGACTGACAACAAAACTAGCCTTTACTACCGTATTTGATAAAATATCTTGATTTTTAAAAATAGTCTGTTGGTTTCTCAAGTTTTTTCCTCTTGATTAACCTTATCTATCCGGAGTTGTCCGGTTAAGTTTTTATATTTATCTTCATGTTTTGTATCGTAATGTCTTTTTATGTTATATTATTTTAATGAAGACACAGTCTCTGGAGCATAATAAGCATACAGCTTTATCTTTAACGTCATTAAGAAAATAATAAAATTTCCACTTTTATTGGAAAATGCTGTGTTCATCCGCAATTTTCCGTATTTTTGTTTGCTTTTTCGACATGCTATTAGGGATTAAAAATTATTTTATTATTAATTAATTTAATGAAAAAAATCTAATATGATATTACCTTTTTGATAATATAATTGCACTCACGTCTTTCAAGAAACCCAAAAATTAGTCAGTTAACAGCTCACAAGTCTGATACTGACTCACAGAGCATCTATACACAGAGCTATACACTCAATGCTATTTTTTTTCGTTTATAGTGCTGGCAGTGCTGGCAGGCAGGGTGGGCATGTGTGAGCGTTTTTCCCGACCGACGAGGAAGGCATTTTTAAATTTTTTTTGAATGAATATTTGGAATTTAAAAATTATTTATTGAGATATAAAATTAGCATTACAGAAATCAAATATGCTTTTTTCAAAAATGTTAGTTTTATATCCAAATAAATAATTTTTAAATTAACATTATAATTAATTTATTGATGGGAGAAAAATTAATAAATAACAAATTATTATTATTAATAAAAAATATATTAAAAATATTTATTAACATTATAATAAATAACAAATTATTATTGTTTATAAATAATCGAGACGAATAATAAAATTTTATTTTAGAAATGCTCGGCGGGCCGCAGAAAAATATTTAAAGGGCCGCATGCGGCCGCGGGTTGCTCATCCCTGATCTAAAATAAATTTGAATGAAAATTCTAATAGTGGTTCAACGTTGTGGAAGAAACCAGATAAAGTAATTTTTCTTAATAAAATTTTGAAAATGGTTAAATAAGAATTATATATATAATTAGAATATTTTATATAATTTTTATCTTATAATTATTTTATGAAATTATAAAATTTTACATTCTTTCAAAATAAACATACAGCTAAGGTATTTTTATTCTCTAAATAAATAGTTATTAATTAATAATCCAAGTGATAGATAAAAATTGAATCTTAAAAAGAAAAAAATTTATGAATATTCTAAATTGTAATTTTTCCTAACAATCATACTAATAGATAAGTTATATATTTTTCCTCCAAGATAAATAATTTATATACTCTAATTAGAATTGATTTTAAATGAACCACTAGACTATTTTGATTAAAGAAAGGTTTATGGAAATTTAGTCCTTTGTAATTGGGACGCATTTTGAGTTTTTCTGCTTTCTTGTTACGCATTAATTTTAGTGATTGCGTATTTATTCATGTTAAGGAGTTTGAAGAATTTAGATATAGCGAGTTTGTGTTTATGTTTACCAGTTAACAATCATTTTTTTTTTCTTCAATAATAAATTTGAAATAATAGGCAGTACCCTGGTAACTTTATCAGGGACTTATTAAATATGAGTTGTCTCAAATGCTTTTGCTTCTGTAAGGTAAATTAATTGAAATTTTTTACTAATTTTCACGCCTGACATAAACATAATAAATTAGAAATATGGGGGTATATAATTTTCTCTTCAAATTTTTATTATTTTAACATTAACATAGAGAGACACATTTTTCTCTTATTCATCAATTTTTAAACACAATTATCGAAAAACGATGAATAATTTTCATTTATTAGGTATATTTCAGGTATTAGGTTCAAAGATTTAATATATTATAAAGATTCATTATATAGTTCATTCATTCACGAGCCTTAAATTCTCGAAATTGAGATTCTTAAAATAAATTCTTAAGCAAATTTTATGATTATTATTAAAACTGATTTTTTTTTTCTAGAAACGCTCTGAGAAAACTTCCAAGTCGAAAGATCGGGAGCGTCCTAGTGCGGCTCCGGGGAGCAATGCTCCTTCAAACGAGACTTTGTCTTGTAATACTGGTCCAATTCCGAGGGAAATCCCCTTATCAAATATTGCATCTAACGAATCTTGCCGTTTTGTTCCTGCGGGATATCTTGACGGGTAAATCATTTTCAATAATAAGTTTTTTTAGGTTGTTTCATATTTAACGTAAATAAAATATTCGATCTAGTTAATAAAAATAGAAATAATTAATTTATATATAAAATTAATGGAAATAGTTAGAAATAAAATCACTTTTTATCACAAAAACATTTAAAGTTTACATCTAAAACTGATCTCATATACATATATATATATATATATAAACAAGAATTTCTTTAATTGCTATCTTAATATTTTAATTCTCGAAACTAGTCTTGTAATTTTCCATTTTTTCATTTCATTATATTAATTTCATGATCCGCTTTTATTATAATTATAAATATTTGATTCTTTTAACAAGTAATTTGTCTTTTATGCTAATATATTTTAATTCAATTATTTTTCTTCTAATATTTTCCCATTTGATATATATTTGATTCCATTTAATTCATACATTTAATTATAGTAATCATGATTCCATTCCATAAAAGTTATTATATATTATAAATTTTAAGTGAAAAAAACAAATTTGATAAGAGTAGGAATTTAAAATTCACATAAATTAGTTTTATTATAGAGGACTTAGAAAAAAATAAAATATTACAAAAATGATACTGGTTAAATGCGTTTACTATGGATATTTAATAAATATAATTTAGATTGTCTTCATTAAAAATGGGACTTTTTTAAAAAACAAATTATATTGAAAATAAATTAAGTAAATTAGAAAAATATATTTTGTTTTAATATAATATGGATGGTTTCAGATTGGTGAAACCTTCTCCATCTAAAGATTCGATTCCTACTAGTGGTTTCACCACCACTAAAACTGAAAATAATGCTTTACCTGTTGAATTTTCACCGTTGCCTGATTTATCAAATGTTCAACCTGCTGAAACTACTCATTCTCAGGCTGATGTAAATTCTAATTCTAGCGATGATGAAAGTAAGTACCATTTATTTATGTATCATATAAGTGAAATAGATAGTTTTAAATTTTTAATTATTAAAATGACGAAACTAGAGTTGTTGAAATAATGTATTAACCAACTTTTTAAAGTCTCAATTCTAGAAGACTTTCTTTTATTATCAAATTTAATCAAAGTTTTTTGAAAAATAGAAAAATGATTTTGTTTGGTTAAATACTCACGAAATTTTAAATACTTTACATTAAAATTTTCTTCATTTTGCACAATTCTTTTTAATGTATAGCTTATAAAACCATTTTATTGTAATTGTATTCAAAATTTAACTAGGAATTCCAAAATTAGTTTATATAATTCTCTACCACGCAAATTTATAAATCTGATAATATCTTATAAATAATATATTATTAAAGAAAAGTAATTGTCAATAAATTTCGAAATGTTGTTATTTTTCTATTTTACATTTTGATATTATTCAGAAAATTTGCAATTGTCTTGGCAGAAATTGCATTTTTGAAAACTATTTTAGTTTTTTGCACTTATATATATTGAATATTATTGCAGAATTTTTGAATTAATTTTTAATATAAATAAACATTTTCTAAATTTGTTTTTTTTTATTTGATTTTCAGGTTCAAACGAGAAAAAATCCAAAAGAGGAAGTCAAGTTGGAAGTACAAACACTTCCGTTTTCACTACAACCTCCAAAAGTGTTGAGCCTGAATTGTCGGATAGTGCTACTCCAACAATTGATCAACTTGTTTCTGGAGAGCCATCTCCTCCTGTATCTGCCAACCAGGCCCCAACTATAATGAAAGATCTTTCATCTATAGAAGATGAAAAATATTTAGAAGTTAAAACTTCTAACAATATACCTTCACAAATTGAAGATAAAAATTCCAATATATCCAATAGTATTTCGAATTCTTCTTCAAGACCTGAATCACCTACAATTCAAAATAATAATTTTGAGCAGAAACTAGCCGTTGTTCCAAACATGTTTCTTAAAGCTAATGAATCATCTGAAAATGATGAAAAAGAGAAATTAGATAATAAAAATGATATAAATACAGAAACTACAGAAACTACTAATCACTTAACCGAAACAAAAACTGAACCTTCAGTTCCTGTTGTAAACAAAACTGAGCCAACTCCTCGAAGTAATCTTAAATATTCACAAGGTAAATTTTTATTCCTGGCCAAAATTTGCAATAATTATATATATATAATTAGATTTTTATATTTTGTATTTCTAAATAATTGATTTTTGACATTTAGATCAATGGAGCCCGGTTAATCCTCTTGGTAAAAAGAAATATGGCCGAGAATTCCTTTTGGAGTTAATGAATGATCCTGAATCAAAGAAGAAACCTGATAATCTTCCAGATTTAGATGTTGTTATGAATAGTACCAGGGTAAATTATTTTTTATTTATTACTTGTTATTTTAAAAGAATAATTATTAAATTAAATTACGGCCTGTAAATATCAAATTTTAAAATTTAAAATTTTTCAACTAATAAAAATAAATATAAATGAATTTACAAATATTTTTTTTTATATTCTATAGCAAACCTTATCAAAACGAAATAGTCAACAAGGCAAGCCTAACAAAGGAGGAAAACAAAATTTAATTCAATTTTCAATATCACTCAAAGAAGATGTTAAGCTTCATGAATCAGATAATGCTTGGAAACCTGGAAGATTTAAAGGAACTTCCATACCTAATGTAGATAATGAAATTCAAAAAACAGACGATTTATATAAAAGAGTTAGAGGTGTTTTGAATAAATTAACACCTCAAAAGTTCGATACTTTGGTAAATCAAGTTAAAGAATTACCGATTGATAATTCACAAAGATTGAAAGGTGTAATCGATTTAGTTTTCGATAAGGTGTGTATTAAATTAATCCAATTTTTTTAATAAATTATTATTTTCTTTTTATTTTTATTTCAAATTTAATTTTTTACTTTTAATTTTCAAGGCCGTCGATGAGCCATCATTTTCAGTTGCTTACGCTGCAATGTGTAAAGTTCTTCAAAACATGGCGGTCCTTAATTCTTCCAATACAAAACCTGGTGAAAAAGTTGAAACGGGTAATTTTCGAAAAATTTTAATCAATAGATGTCAAGAAGAATTTGAAAAAAATAAAGGAGCAGAAATTGATAAAGATAAAAAGCTTGAGGAAATTAAAAATTGTGTAGATCCCGTAAGTTATTATAGTATATATACAGATTAAATAAAACAATAAAATGATTACATTATTTAATGAAAGTAGTGAACCTAAAAATATTTTAAGGATAATTTCTTTATGATTAAATATAATTAATAAAAAAATGAAAATATTAATAAATCGTTCTTTAATAATTGAAAAAAATTGTATTTTTAGGAAAAAAAGAAAGAATTACAATTGCAATTTGATGAAGATTGGAGAAAAATTCGAATGAAATCCTTGGGAAATATAAGGTACTAATAATTTGTTTAATAGAAAAGAAAGATTAAATATTTATTTAGAACACTTGTTACTATCTCGCCAGAGATAGTATTGCGATCACGAAAATTTTCGATGTTGAGATTTTGATGTTTTTATACGTTTTGAAGGTTCCATTTTCACTAAGGTTGAGAAAAATGTCTCTCTCTGTGTGTGTGTGTGTGTGTGTGTGTATGTGTGTGTGTGTATGTATGTATGTAGGCAAGATTACGCAAAAACGGTTTGAGCTAGAATGATGCAATTTGGTACATGAGCATTATTCAAAATTCATAGTTTTCTATCAACTTTTGAGAAATGTAGCTCAACCGGAAGAGGGTCATTACCTACAACGTTTTGATTTTTTTTCCTCTAAAGTGACCGTAAAAATAAAGATATATGTTTGATAATTTTTCACATGATTAATAATTGTATAAAACTGCTTTATATAGAATTTCAGCTTGATTGAATCGCTGAAAGTACCAGAATTAATTTTTTAACACTGCAAATCTCACGCGCCAACACGTGCCATGGTGCCATCAATAAAAAACCAAACATGCGCTGGTTTAATATTTATTATTTATAATTTATAATTAATTAAATTTAATTTAAATATAATATATTATGTTTCTATTTCTTCTCTTATATGTTCATCTATTTATCATTTAACTACAAATATATTTTTAGATTCATTGGAGAATTATACAAATTATCGATGTTGACTGTAAATATAATGATCCGATGTATCAAACATTTACTAAGCGGTGGTGATGAAGAAAGTTTAGAATGTCTATGTAAATTACTTACGACAATTGGAAAAGATCTTGAAAGTAAAAGTAATAATAATTATCAGGTAATTATTTAATAATTTTAATCTTTCTATTATATATAATTATTTTTTAATTTTAATCTTAATATTTTTTTTAGGATCTCGGTCCCTATATAGATCAAATGAAAAAGCTTGCAAATCGAAGAGGAAAAATTTCATCTCGGGTCCGTTTTATGGTACAAGATGTGGAAGAATTGCGATTAAATAAATGGGTTCCCAGAAGAGATGAATCTAATCCAAAAACTATCGATCAAATTCAAAAAGAAGCTGATCGTGAAAGAGAGACGATAGAAACTCTTAATTTAAATACTATGAATACTCCTCCAAAGGATGATAGACTTCAAGATCGTAGAAAACTTAGTAAGTTCGCTCCTATTGACTTTAAAATGAAAAATAATGTAAAAACATGTCCTTTCAAGTTAAATTTGCCTTAAAAATAAATAATCATTAATTATATATTAAAACCATTGATTGATATTCGTTTCTTTTGAATTCATTAATTTATCAAAAATTAAATTTTTTCAGAAAATGAGGAATGGCAATCGGTATCTTGGAGAAGGCCTGCTCCTTTTGATTTAACAAAAATTAAACAATTAAAGGTTAGTTAGTTAACACTTTATTTTTAATATAATCTCAAATTTTCATCAAAATAATTTTTTAATATATATTATTTCGAAAATTATAAATAATTTATACTTTAACATCCTAATAATATATAATATAATCAACATTATTGAAATAAATTTATTATTATTTTGTTTTAAAGTTCACTTTTCTTATAATGTTTTTCTCTTATATAGCAAGGTTCACTTGATACCCAAGTTCTAAAACTTGGCTATAAAGGCAAATTTTCACAATGGCGCAGAGGAGTTTCCACGAAAACGGATGAGAAAAAATCAGCTTCATTTAATAGTAACAAATTTGCTGCATTAGATACAAGTGATGATAAACGTTCTTCAGATCTCATGAGATGTTCAAATACTTTAGGATTGGACGTAGAAAGTGAACGTAAAAGATTGCTTAGCTCACATAAAAATGAAGGTAAAACCATAAATGCATAATAATGATAATAAACTATTTATTTAAATTTTTAGCAATACCTTATTTTATTTGAATATTTTTCAATTTAGCTAGAGCAACTCCTCCGGTTTCTCGTTCTAATTCAAGGGATAATTCATCATCATCACATAGAGATGCCCATAATTCTATCCCTTTTTCAAATGTTGGGATATCCCCATCAGTAACATCTTCAAGTGGAGTTGGACAAACTTCAAATATTACTCCAACTACAAGACCAATTATTCCTCCAAATACATCACATAATCTCAATTCAACATCTGGACTATTGAAAGCTCCAGTAAAATTAGATGAAAATCAACTGAAACTACATACATCAAATATTCTTGATGAATATTTATCAAACGACAATTTAAAAGTAATTATATTTTCTTGATTCATACACACTTTTATATATATATATATATATGTAATATATATGATGAATATTCTTTTTCTTTTCATTGAAGATTTATTTTGGAATTCCTCGTTACTGAATAATTTTATAGATTTTAAATTATATATATCTTATTATTTTCTTTCAATTAATTATAATTATTTGAATTATAGGAACTCTCAGATAATGTTCTTGAGGAATTACTTGAAGAACAACGATCTGAATTTGTTAATATTTTACTTAACCTTGGAATTGAAAGATCGGTTAATGTTCGCGAAAGCATTTCTAAAATGTTAATACATCTTGTATCAAATGATATTTTGAAAGTTGATGATATCTTGAATGGGTATGTTTAAACTTAATTTTTATATTTAATTAATAATTATTTATATTATTTTAATATTATTTATATTTTTAGTTTTATGGATATATTTGAAATAGCTAAAGATATTATCATTGATGTTCCCAAGTTTTGGAACTTTGCTGCGGATTTCCTTGGTAATTAAACTTTTTTAATATTTTTTTCCATCTTAAGTATTTTATATATATATAATAAATAATTGAAACATGATGATAATTTATTTACGGATCTCAATGATGGATCTAAGCTCAACAGGGCTGAAAAAACTAAATTATTATTTTGATTTGATATATTTCTATAATAAGTTATTATTTAATGTATTTTCATTTTTTTAGCCCCACTTATTACTTCGAAATCCATTTCTTGGGCTCAATTCCGAGATGCTATTAAAATTAAAGATATTGATTGTTCTAAACTTCTTCCTCATTTATTTCAAATAATTGTGAAGACTCAGGTAATGAATAATAAATCAGTTTATATTACATATTTATAATTAATTTTACATGCATATTTTAATTTTGTATTTTAAATAAAATGATGAAACATAACTTTTTAAGTCAGACTAGAGTTTCTGAGATAACTTGATGAAAATTGATTCTGAGGGAAAAAAAAACTATTTTTTATGTATAAATAAATTTATAAAATTTAGTAATTATAAAGAAAAAAGAGAAAATGGTTTATTTTTGCGAATTCAACAATTATTTTTTTTGTTTTAGAATCCTGCAACTATACGTCAAGAAATGGAATCTCAAAACGTTGAAATTAAAGATTTTATTTCTGGTGAAGATGTGGCTAAATTTATATGAAAGAAATATGTATATATATATTATAATAAATAACAAATAACTAATAACAAATTTCAAGCACTTTAAATTAATTTTTATTCTTTAATTTTAATAGTAAAGTATTTTTATTATTAACATTAACCTATTATTACACTTGTGCATTTATTATTAATTTATCAATTATTATCAAACAGTTATTAAGAGATGAAACTCCAAGAGCGGTGCTAGATGCTTTCTCTGATTGGGCTAATGTAAGTTGAATTTTCATAGTTTTTATTTTGACATGAATTAATTATCATTTGAATATTAAATTAAATATTGACATTTCTTATTTAATTTTCTACCTAATCTATAAACCATTAAAATTTAAATTGATTATTAATAAAATAGAATCAGTTTTGGCCATTATTATAAGTTTTGATACAAATTGATTAAATATAAAATGATGATACAATTTTTAAGTCAGACTCAGTGGCGTACCAAGGGGGGTGCGGTGGGTGCGGTCCGCACCGGGCGGCACTTATCTTGGGGCGGCATTTTTTATATTTAGTTAGTTGTAAAAATCAACTTATGCATTTCATATTTATTTTTTTTCTTTCTTGAATAATAAATGATTATTATGATTATTATAAGTTTACTATTTGATTTATATAAATTATGATTAACTATATGATTTCGAATATTATTCCTCTGTGTATATAAATGCATTTTAG
This sequence comes from Labia minor, assembly GCA_963082975.1. Taxonomy (NCBI): domain Eukaryota; kingdom Metazoa; phylum Arthropoda; class Insecta; order Dermaptera; family Spongiphoridae; genus Labia; species Labia minor. The sequence continues at coordinate 27,873,757 of OY720350.1, read as the reverse complement.
TGAAAATTTTGAATTCTAATTTCAAGAACAGGATAATAATTTTATTTTATTGTATTCATTAAAATTCGTTGAATTCGTAAACGCATCTTTACGATTTTATTCAGCAATTTTTCCTAACTAAAATTTTTTTTTTTTATATCAGTTTATAAATGTCATTTCTTTTGAAAAGTTTATATGATTACTTTGAAGTGATATACCAATATTTTTTTAAATCATCGATTTTTCTTTTGAAAAGCAGGACCGGCGGAAAAAATATAAATATAAATTTTGAGAGCATTATACACGATTTTTCTAGTATGAAAGCTAGAAGAGTAAATATTATATTAATATGTTTACGAGTGCATACAAATATGTGTAAAAAAATTTACTCTGTGTAATAATTAATATTGATTAAATAACTTAATAATTTATTTATGTGTATTAATTTATAAAAACAACTATTTGATTGACTTATAATAAAAAGGGCTGCAAACTGGAGATCGCCCAGGGCGACAAAAGTTCTAGGTACGCCACTGGTCAGACTAGAGCAGGGATGAGCAACCCGCGGCCCGCGGGCCGCATGCGGCCCTTTAAATATTTTTCTGCGGCCCGCCGAGCATTTTATTATTCGTCTCGATTATTTATAAACAATAATAATTTGTTATTTATTATATTGTTAATAAATATTTTTAATATATTTTTTATTAATAATAATAATTTGTTATTTATTAATTTTTCTCTCATCAATAAATTAATTATAATGTTATGTTAGTAGTAGTCGCCAATTTATAAATCGGATAATATACAATTCGGGATTCAATCTGACACTAGCGCCATCATCGAAAGAAGTATAGTGTGTGTAAATTTGTGTGTAATTTGACAGATTAAAACATATGATTTATGTCAAAGTATTCTTCTTACGAGTTAGTTTGAATCGTGAATACATAGACGAGTACAGTACAGTACCAATAATTAAATTAATCAATTTTATAAAGTCGCGCGGGTTAAATCACCGTGAATTTAAAGAATTCCTGAACAATTTAGAAACTGAATATGGCGACGTGGTTTTCAATACCGAAGTACGTTGGCTTAGTAGAGGTGCAATGCTAAAAAGAGTATACGCCTTAAAAAGTGAAATACAATTGTTCTTGGATATGAAGGAATATGCCTTTCCTCATTTTGGTGATAAAGAATGGATATGCGATTTTGCGTTTCTTATCGACATAACTCAGTATCTCGGTGATCTTAATGTGGAACTTCAAGGCAAAGGACAGTTTATTCATAATTTGTCTGATAAAATTCAAGGCTTTGAGCGCAAATTAAAATTGTGGAAACAGCATCTTTTGCAGAATAATATGTCTCACTTTCCATATTTAGAAAAAGAAAACGTTACTTCTTCTCAAAAATACGTACAATATATAGACATTTCAACGAATTTCAATTACGATTCCAAATCTTCAAAGCTGAGAAGATAGCGGTTTCCATGAAAATGTTTTCTTCGCCATTTATAATATCGATGTGGATACAGTTCCTGAAAACTTTCAAATGGAACATACAAAATAATACCGATTTAAATAATGTATTTTTCTCATTAAACATCGATAATTTTTATAAATCTTATGTGAGCCCTGAGAAATTTCCGCTTTTGACGAAAAATGCAAAGCAAATGATGTCTCTTTTCGGAAGTACGTATGTATGCGAAGAATTATTTTCAACCATGAAATTAATAAAAAATGACCACCGATCAAGACTGAGTGATGCTCGATTAGAAAGCTGCATACGTGTAGCTACTTCATTGCTATTGATCAGCTTATATCGAAAAAGCAGTGCCAAAGTTTTCAAGTAAATTAGTTTTTCTGTTCTTCTTTTATTTGTTTTTATTTTGCATTAACATTTATATACACTTATAATTATATAAAATATTTACTTTTTTAAATTTTGCATTTTTGTTCTTTTCTTGTCGCATTAAAATTTATATATGAAATATTTACTTTTTTTAATTTTGTATTTTTATATTATAATGTTTATTAGTATATATATAAAGCTTTGTAAATTATTAGTAAGTGCGGCCCGCCACAAAATTTTAAAATTTAAATTGGCCCGTGGGTTAAAAAGGTTGCTCACCCCTGGACTAGAGTTTCTGACAAATCTTGACGAAAAAATGAATCTGAGGAAAAAAAATTTACAGTATAATTTTTATTTACTTTCTACTATTTTATGTTACATTTAAACATAGTTGCCCTTTAGGACATATTGTTATAATATTGTTAATCTATGTAATGTATATTCTCTTGAAGATAAATGTCGGTGCTGGCGTTAAGAAACCCGCCTTTATTCGTGCCTTAACTACAGCAATTTGTGATGTTTCGTTAACGCGTTTCGTTAAGTAAATAAATATAATTAATATGTGTAATTATACAGGCAAGTTATATAAATTTGTTGGTAATTATTACTAAGCCAACTTTCAACTAACTTGCAAAATTAAAATAAAGAACGTTTGAGAGAATCAACTACTTATTGGTCGAATCTTATAGATTTCTTAGACATAATAACATTTATTATATATATTTATAAAATAGATTTTATAAGATTGTTTGTTTTTTTAGGGTCACCTAATTCAATTCAATTAAACCAAGATTGTTTCAATTCGCTAAATATACTTTTAACTAAATCCATTGACTAATCGAACTTTAGAATTACAATGTATATAAGTATGCAATACAAGCATTTGTCAATAAACTTGAACATCCTCCTAGTAAGTAATTTTATTTAATTTTATTGAAACATCTATTTTATATAATCAATATATATTTGTCTTAATATCAATTCAATTTTTTTAGGTTTATTAAATGATATCTTCAGTCAATTATGGGATGGATCCATTATTAGTAATGAAGCCTTCTTTCAATGGGAACTTTCACAAGATCCAGCAGAAAAACTAGGAAAAGCAGTCGCAGTTAAATCTGTAGTTCCTTTATTCATTTCGATGAGGGAAACAGAAGAATCGGATAAAGACTGCTCATAGACAACATCCGATCACTAATTTTGGAACAACATAATTTATTATGTATAAATTTTCGTAAATATAAATAAAGATATCCTACTCGAATGAATATTTTTCTTGAGATGAAATAATTCTATAAGTTTAAGAGATAGATTATTTCTGAAAATAAGTTGACCTGTGGCCAGGTCCGAACCGACCGACGGTTTGAAGTAAATTAATTAGGAGCTACAGAAACAATTTCAAATAATTTTAATATATCTATTAATGTAATAAAAAACAGATATGGATACATAAATAATAAATATAAACATTTTTAATTTTATTTTATTTATAATATATATGCAAGACCAGACTGTGACGTCATCAAGGACTGGATGACGTCATATAATTTTAAATCAAGAAAAAACTAATAAATATGATTTTTCCGAGGATAAAACCAATACAAAGTGCATGATTCGTGGTGATATATAAAAAAATCTCCTTTGGTGTGAAAATAACCCTTTCCTTCCTATCGTCGATCGCTAATACTACCACTTCCGGTTTCCGGAATTGCACCAAAAGTTGATCAATTCATCCCACTGTACTGGTACTGTACGTAACACTAGATTAATTGTATAATTATATTTATTATTTAAATATATAAATTAACCTGCTAATTCTAAGTATTAAAATTGTAGATATTTTAAACCAAGTACCTACGTATTTTAACAACTATACCATATTTTAAGTTGGGTATATGGTAAAGTGAATTTTTCGGCCAGATGAACCGTTGACGTGAATAAAGTGGCGTGTAGCGTGCCTGGATGCAGGAGGCGGAGGACTTGGTGTGGGACTGAGTGTTTTGTACAGCACGAAAACCTGCCAAGTTCAAATTTCTAAGTATTATAATTGTAGATATTTTAAACCATGTACCTACGTATTTTAACAACTATACCATATTTTAAGTTGGGTGTATGGTAAAGTGAATTTCGGCCAGATGGACCGTTGACGTGAATAAAGTGGCGTGCCTGGATGCAGGAGGCGGAGGACTGGGTGTGGTGGCGATTCTTTGGAATGCCAAATGTTTACCAGTGGATCAGGCTGTTGATAAAAATGATTATGAATGATTTTGAAGTGCATCTAAACTTGGCATTGGGATGGATTTGAACCCTTTTTTAGGCAAACAAATAACCGATAGGAACTTGGCCCCCTTTTTAACAGGTATGTTTTTGATTAGATTTCAATACATTTTTTTAAGAAAGCTTCCTATTTTTTCCTTTTTGTGCCGCGCCCGCGTCCATTCTTAGCCTTTGAAGTAATTTTGTTTAAAAAAATTGCAAATTTTTTTAAATTAAAATTATATTTGTTTATATATTAAATATAATAATTTTATTTGTTCTTTTATTTTATAGTTCTGAATTTCCAACTTGTATTGAATAATAAATAATTAGAACTATTAATATTAATTGAAAATTATATAGAAACTGTTAAGTTATAACAATAAAAATAAACAAACATTAATTTAAATTATAAAGTAAAATGGTTTAACACTATTATATATATTTATAATTTACACCTAACGCTACTTGTATAGGTAAAATGTCACTTCCGGTAGTCAGATCATGATGAAATTTGGTATCTGAATTTTTTTCATATTTTTAAATCTATATACAAAATAGGAAGCAAATATCTCGAAGCAAACTGGTACTTTACTTGAAAGGTAAACGCAACCAGTGTAGGTAAAGTACCACTTCCGGTTAACCGATTTTGACCAAATTTTAAAAGAAATCTACAAACTGTGAATAATATCGGTGTACCAAATTTCGAAGACCTAGCTTGATTAGTTTCTGACAAAACCAATGAATTCGTTTGAATTCGTTAAAATCGCATTGATATTCGATTATAACAACTCAAGCTTGACCGATTTCTTAAATTTCATAATTTTTTGTTAACCTACTTATAACACACGACCTGTATGCCAAATTTCATAGCGCTAGGACAATTGGAAATACCCTAAGAATTTTGTTGACCAATCAGTGAATCAGTTCCAAAATAAGCTATTTTCACAGGGTCATATTTCAAGATCCACTGAAGCTATAACTATGAAATTTGGCATACTGCTTTAGTTCTAGTATATGACTACGTAGATAAAATTTTATCTCTGTACTTGCAATAGGCACTGAGATACAGGGGGGTCAAAAGTGACTCCAAACCATTCGTGTAAATATACTTACGGCATGCGCGCGGCTTGCTGGAACTTGGCCGGCGCACTGCCGTGCGCATAGATAAACTGTTAATTATTTATAAAGACACACCAAAAGAATGCTGAATGTTAATTGCAATTTTTTAAAAGACATCCTTAATAAATAGGAAAATAATAATTATTAAATAATATATATAATATTTAATTATAATCTAATCTAAGAAAATAAAAGTTTGAATCTATTTGATAGTTGATAAAACTCAATTTTTCTTTATAAATACTATCTCTGGTGTGAATTTCAAAAAAATCGTTAGAGCGGTTTTTGAGAACAAAGAAACAAACAAACAAACAATTTTTACTCTCATAAGAAGATAAGATAAGATATATTTTATTATTATATATTATGTATATAGATTTTAATTAATTATATATTTAAATTGCATGTGGTTTGATCTATATTGAATATGTTTTTTTATTTATTTTTAATATTTAATTTGAGATTAATTATATAAAAAGATCTGGTATATATATATATATAGTACCGGGACCCCGAGCCTCGGCTCGGCACTTAAGTTAAAAAAAATAATTCATTATTATTGGGTTTGGCTGGTAATATTAATACTTGGGACACCGAGCTGAAATACAATTCTTTAATTATTTATTACAATTATTAAATGTTGCATCAATGCATCAATCTGAATAAAATGAATGGAACTTGGTGTCTTCAATAATACATAAATATGTATTATTAGGTGTTTCTAAGTGAATGAATATTTTTTTTTATTGGAAGAATGATAAATATATATCGTAATTTATAATTATAAAATATTATTAAAATATATATTTTTAATTTTATTTCGAAATTAAATTAAAAATTTTAAAATATTTTAAATATAAAAAAATATTAATACAATAACCTTTAAAAAAAGGCGGGAGTCAAATTTCAATATGGATGCCATTTTTGACGTCTCCATATATAATTTTAAATTAAGAAATAAATAATTAAGATGTATTTTTCCTGAGATGTGATCAATAAAAATCAATTTTTCTTTATAAATACAATATCTAGTGTGAATTTGAAAAAAATCGTTAGAGCGGTTTTTGAGAACCCATGGCTATATATATATACAATTTTAGCTAGCATAATAAGATAAGATATATATATATATATATTATATTATATAGATTAAGACATTTAAATATTATTGCAATTAATATAAAATAATATTGTAAAATCTGGTTAAACCAAGTTTAGAAATAGTTTCAAAAGGTAGTTTATTATTATAAATTATATTTTGTTATAAATTATGATTCTCATATATAAAATTTTTAAAAAAGGCGCCTTTGGGTGTGTGGGTAGCGAACCTGCCTCACATTCACATGGTCCCGGGTTCAAATCCCGGACCTGGCAAGGGAATTTTCCTAGCTGGGGTATATGGGACGGAGTCAATCCAGCCTCCGGGAACATCATTGGGGAAAAGCTACTTGATAGCGCCTCCGATCAAGAAAATCAAGGTAAAGGTTAAGAGGACTTGTTCTACTGATCATAGGACACCTCATTGATAGGCGTTGACCTCGCGTAGGACGTACAAAGTCAGAGGTTTATATATATATATATATATATATATATAGAGAGAGAGAGAGAGAGAGACAAGTTTTTATATTTGAATTTTCTTAACAAATGATAAAATAATAATTTAAATATAATATATATTATATCTATAATAATAAAAGCAAGTGTAATGTGTCTGTTTGTCTGTTTGACCGAGCTCTCCAGGCAAATGTATCGCACGCAGGGACATGGAATTTTTTACACGGAAGCATAAAGGGGCTGGCCACCAGACCTCGAAGCCCGATTTTCGATTTTTTAATTAAAAAAATTTTAAAAAAATTATAAAGAATAATAATTAAAAATAGTTTAGTTACCATACTAGATCATAGAGGCGCTGGTGGCGATAATTTGGCGGTAATTTAAATTCTGAGCAATGTGCAGATAAAAATCTTTTTATATATCTATTGATATTTACAATATCTCAATTGATCTTATTGGCCTTTTAAACTTTGAAAACATTCACATTACGGCTATAATTTAATACTATTAATTTTTAAGATTATGTGAGTAAATTATTTTAATTAAGAAAATTTGATCTCATAATTGGATTTTCACGTAAGATTTTAATATATAATATATTTTTTAATATTATTTTTATAGTAGTTTAGTGTTATGCTAATTTTATATTTTATTTTGAAGTGAAACTTCTTTAGCGGCGTCCTGACATTTGGTTGAGAATGGAGAGTGAATTGAAAAATTGAAATTTCGTAACGCAAGAGAGAAAGAAGATATAGGTATAACGAGTGAGAATGAGATAGCCTCTATCTGCGTTTCCCTTTTGTGCTGTCTTTCGTTCTAATCCCCACTCTAGGTCCAAAGTCCATGACGCGCATGCGCGCTAGTTAAGTCATATATAATTAGCTGGAGTGTCTCCACTCGACTATCTCGCAATTTGAATTGGATTAAATAACATAATATATTATATTTAAATTAAATTTAATTAATTATAAATTATAAATAATAAATAATAAATATTAAACCAGCGCATGTTTGGCTTTTTGTTGATGGCACCACGTTACGTGTTGGCGCGTGAGATTTGCAGTGTTAAAAAATTAATTCTGGTAATTTTAGGGAATCAATCAAGCTGAAATTCTATATATAGCAGTTTTATACAATTATTAATCATGTGAAAAATTATCAAACATATATCTTTATTTTTACGGTCACTTTAGAGGAAAAAAAATCAAAACGTTGTAGGTAATGACCCTCTTCCGGTTGACCTACATTTCTCAAAAGTTGATAGAAAACTATGAATTTTGAATAATGTCCATGTACCAAATTTCATCATTCTAGCTCAAACCGTTTTTGCGTAATCTTGCCTACATACATACACACACACACACACATACAGACATTTTTCTCAACCTTAGTGAAAATGATTCAGGAACCTTCAAAACGTATAAAAACATCAAAATCTCAACATCGAAAATTTTCGTGATCGCAATACTATCTCTGGCGAGATAGTAAAAAAGATATGTTTAATAGTGAGACCATCGCATAATTTGTAAATAGAATTTTAAAATTTTAATTAATTTTTAAATAAATATTGTATATTACATAAACCATTATTGGTTTCTTTTAGGTATGTAAATTAGATAAAAGGATTGTAAAATTTTGTGATAAATGATAAATTATTTAATTTGATATAAAAAAATTTTTATCTCCAAATAGATAATTTTTAATTTAACACAAAATTTTCTACAATTATTTAATTCCCAACATTCCCAATATTCCTTCTAATATAAAAATAAAGAAAAAAAGCACAGTCAAGCAAGCTTTTTACCGACCGACGATAGTAAGGGAGGTATTGTTTTCACACCAAATTTCATATGTGGAGATTTTTACATTTCTCCACGAATCATGCCTTTTCTTAACAGAAAAAAGTATTTTTAGCATGATGTCTGTCCGTCCGTATAGATGTGTACAGCTTGAACGGCTCAACGGATTTTGATGAAATTTGGTATATTTACTTAATGCATCAGTATGATGAATTGATCGGCTTTTGGTGCAAATTCGGAAACCGGAAGTGGTAGTATTAGCGATCGACGATAGGAAGTGAAGGGTGGTTAAGGGTTATTTTCACACCAAATTTCACATGAGATTTTTTACATATCACCACGAATCATGCACTTTGGATTGGTTTTATTAATGTAATTAATCAAAAAAATTCAAAATTATGCTACGGATACGACTTAAATATTATACGAGATTCGGCAACTGCAATCAAAGATAGCGTAGGAAAATTAATCGAAGCAGGAAAAGAGGCGGAGCTAGAAATTAATAGTGCTAACACACAAAATCCTAACATACAAAATGTAGAATTTGAAAAAGTATAAATTTTTAAATGCTTAACATCTGTAATCACGAAAGATAATAATATTCGAGAAGAATTTAAATTGACGTTGTAATCGAGTAACACCTGTTATGCAGTAAAGGGGCTTATCTCATCAAAACTATTATCAAAGAGGATCAAAATAGAAATATATAAAACAATTATTTTTCATGTTGACCGATGACTAGGGTGACCATTTTTCGAAAACACCAAACCGGGACAAACGGTTTACCTTTTTTTAGAACTAAATTGAAAAAATTTTGAAAAAAATACGAAATGTCCTCTATATTGAAAAAACGGGACAATCCAGGAAAAACTGGACGTTTGATCACCCTATCGATGACCCTGGGAGACGAGAGTAGATTTAGAGTATTTGTAAGATTAATATTGTTCGCAGCATTTATAGGCCAAAGGAAGATGAGGTCACAGGGGGATGGCGGGGATGACATAACGAGGAATTGCATGATCTCCAGCTATAGTTAAGGTTGTAAAATCGAGAAGGCTGGGATGGGAAGGGGACGTGGCTGGAATGGGAGAGGCTAGAAAGATCGGCGAAAAATATATTTGGGAGAAACCGATTGGGAAACATCCGGTGGAAGACCATGGACGCGGTGGTTGGACAATGAAGGATGGGACAGGGTAGGATTTGGTTGTAGCTCACGATAGGGAAGCTTAGAGAAATGTGGATGCTGCGGGTAAGAACTTTCGAAAACAGTAGAGACACAGTATACAATTATCACTTATTAGTATTTAGTATTGTATAGAATTTATTAGATTGTGATTTTAAAATAAAAAAAATTATTATATAGCTTATTATATTACTAGATGATAGTATACAATAATAATATATAATTAATATACTGATTAAATTAAAATATATTTTACAAGAAAACAAATAAATATCTTATCTACTTATACTGATTGATACAAAATGAATGAAAACCTTTTACATACACACTTTCAACGAAATACTATGTATCACTCGGGTGTAGAGGAGGCGAAGCCCCCGTCTAGGTGTGAGGAGCGCCGAAGGCGCTCGTAGCAACTAGTTAAAAATAAAATAAAATTAAAAATATTTATGTTATATTCATATCTGTTTTTTATTACATTAATAGATATATTAAAATTATTTGAAATTGTTTCTGTAGCTCGAAATTAATTTACTTCAAATCGTCGGTCGGTTCGGACCTGGCCATATGTCAACTTATTTATAACGTTTTTTTTAAAAAATAGTTAAGTAATCAACTTCAGATGGCGCGATGTACTAAAAACTTTGTTTCAAAATTTAACCCGGAGTGAGTGCACTTAGTTAGTCTGTGTAACGAATGGTCTGTGATTTCAACATTTTAATTTGAGTGTCCGACACTTGATGAATATTTCGATGACAGTTTCAATATTATTATAAAACGAACTATTTATTTTTAAATAATTTATAATTACTTATTATAATTATTTATTTAGCTATAAAACTCAAATTTTTGAAAAAAGCATATTTGATTGCTGTAATGTTTTAATTTTATGTCTCAATAAATAATTTTTTAATTCCCATCATTCATTCAAAAAAAAAAGAAAGAAAAAAAAAATTAAAAAATACCTCCCTTACTATCGTCGGTTGCTAAAAACACACATACTCAAGCCCGATTATTTTTTAATTAGTTCACTGCGCATGCAGAATGGTGGCAATTTTTCACGAAATAACAGATGCGTTCACTCAATGCTATTTTTGTGAAGTATTAAGAGCACAGACCAACATAAAGACTGGACACGCCCGTGTATTACGGTGAAACTTTATTTATTTATTATTTATTTAACAAATGCATACACCCGCATTCGGCATTACATAACAAATTAAAATTATTGAAAGTATCACAATTCCTTCCTCAAGTTCATCAATCAACTTCTGTGATGCCTTTTTCTTCCTCGCAGCCCATCCTCTCATTCGGGGTCTCGATACAATCATCCGCCAGAAAATCCTCTTCATACACCCCAAACAAAACCACCACAGCACCAACACACAAAAACCACCACCACCACCCAGACAAGACCAACACACACCAACAAAAAATAACACCAAAACAACACAACCAACAAACAAATAAGCAAAGGAAGAAAGAAAGAAAGAAGGAAACAAAAATAAATAAATAAATAAAAGAAGAAATAAAGAAAGGAGGAAACAAAAATAAATAAATAATTAAAAGAAGAAATAAAGATTGAAAGAAACAAAAATAAATAAATAAACAAACAAACAACCAAGCAAATAAATATAAAAACAAACAAATAAACAAACAAACACATCACAACATCCATCCCACCAGTCCCACTCACTCACTCATTCAGAACAAATGACCTCAATCTGAGGGAACTACCAATCATACAATATAATCTGTTCAACTCTCCCGTGTTGATGGGTCGCAGCAACTGTGTCCAAGGAATATTCCCGTCTATATTCAGGCCCTCTCGAATACCCCTATATAAAGGGCACTTGTAAACAATGTGCTCAAATGTTTCCAATTCTTTCAGGTAACACATTGAGCAGATCACATTTGGGCTAATCCTGTGAGCACATCCATCCAACCAGAAGTAAATCGCATTTTGATTTGTTAAACGGGCCTGGTGGATAACTCTCCTCTTGTTGAACGAGACCTTCAGAATACCCTGACCGAAATCAATAGTTTTATATACAGGCACAAAGGTTGACTCCCTAATTCTAACACTGTCAATTTTGTAGTAATAGAGCTTTAGGCTCTCCGTCAAAGAATTAATCCTCTTTTTTATCATGTGGCTTTGTTGAGAATTCCAAAGCTCCCCATCGTCGATTAGAAAAAAGAACCTTCTTAATTGCCCTGCCCAGTTGTAATCGTCCTGGCTGTTTGCCTCGTCGTTAATTAAACTAAACAATTTGTCATAACAGGCCCTAGGCAATCTATCGGATTCCATGTCTAAAAGTGTACAGAGCCATAGGATGGCTCTTCTCACTACCTCTACAATTAGATTACACCTCTGAAATTCTCTCCTTAACGCGTATCCTGGCGTGGATCTGTCCAAAAAAATATCGATTTGAAAAAGCCTGTCTGGATCCTTTCGATAATGTCGTGGTATCGGAGTGCCCATATTTCCGCTCCATATAGGAGGACAGACAGGACCGTTGAATCGAAGAGCTTCACTCTGTTATCATGACACAAGTGCCTACTGTTCAAAGTGCCCTTCAGACAGGCGAGGGCACGATGGTTTTGGACATTCTGTCCAACGCTGCCTCTTTGAACAGTCCCGACGTACTCAATTTAATACCCAAATAGCTGACACTGCTTACAATCTCGAGAGGCTTGTCATTATACTTAAATGTCAGCCCATCCGAGACTCTCCCTCCCTTTCGGAAAACATTTCTTTAGTCTTTTCCTCGTTCACCTCAAGTCTATTGTTCTTACAATAGATCTTAAGGATCCCGAGGAGACTTTTCAGTTTGATCGGGGTATCCGACATCAGCAGCAAGTCATCGGCGAAAAACAAAGCCGTAAAACTTCGCGACCCATCCACATAGACGCCCTCCACTCCACGCTCCTCGATGCATGAATCAAAGTCGGAGAGTAACAAAGAGAACAAAATCGGGGACAGTGTCTCTCCCTGCAGCACGCCACGGCCCACCTTAACCGGCAGTGATCTTTCGCCTTCTATCTCTATCACAAAATTAGCGTCCTTGTAAAGCGACTTGAGGATATTTATGAACTTTCGGCTTAGACCCATATACAGTTGTTTGGACCACAAGATGTTTTGGTCAACACTGTCAAAGGCACGTTTGAAATCAACGAAAGCTACATATAACTTCCCTCCACCCATCCTTAGCTTCATTCCCACCAACGAAGACAAAATAAACAAATTGTCTCGACATCCTCTTCCCCTTCTGAATCCCGTCTGACTTTCCGGGATCTTCTCTCCCTCCCACGCCCACAAATTCAGTCTCCCCTTTAAAATTTGGATGAAGATTTTGCTAAGTGATTTGTAAGGGCAATCCCCCTGTAATTACTCTCCACATTGTAATCGCCTTTTTTGTGAATCAATTTTAATATTGACTTCGTCCATGAGAGGAGGGGACCCTCTCCTCTTCCATTATCTTATTAAAACATTTCAGCACAAGGCTCCTCCCTTTCTTCGACATATTCTTAAAATATTCCGAAGGAATACCGTCTATACCTGGGGTTTTACCATTAGCACATCTACTTAAGGCTGTGTCAAGTTCCATGAGATCAATATTGTTATCCAAAAAGGGGTCGTCAATGGTCCCAACACCATATGGGATGTCCCTCGCTATGTCACTACATCCAAATATCTTATTAAAAAAAGTCACCCATCGGGTCAAGTCAATTGTGTTGACTCTGTTGGGCTTAAATCTCATCCTGCTTATAGTCCTTCAAAAATCCGCGGGAGTACCAGGTTTTGAAAGCCATTTGTACCTCTTTTCATAATAAGTTTTCTTGCACTTAGCTATGTACAATTTAAATTCCCGTTTGGACTTTAAGTACTTCCCAGCGTGAATGTCTTGGTACCCATTCTTTCTCATTGTCCAATACGACTCCTTTAGTTTCCTTTTCATCCTTAAACACACATTATCAAACCAAGGCTTACTCCTTTTACCGGCCCAACCAGAAGAGTTCGACTCAACCACCCTTCTCACGCATTCAACCACATAGTCACACAACTCCTCCCCCGACAACCCCTCCACCCCACACTCATCCAGCAACCCATCCAACCTCTCAACATAAACATCTCAGCACTCGAGCACCAACGCAATCCCTGAAGCGGCAGAAGCGCCATCCAGTAAAAATCTATAGGGGACCTGATCCTAATTTGAATTTTTGTATTCCTAATAAGAAGCGAGGGAATGCCAGGATTAGTTGTGTTATACAAGCATCTAATACGTATGTACATTGCATTGAACCGAGCTCAGATTAGATGATATTGATTATTATTGGACTAGGGGAAGAAGGGTTCCTGTAATTTTTTCATGAGTGGGCATAATTGATTGAAAGGCATTTTATAAGGATTTGGTTCGTTTGGGGTGCAATTCAATTGATAGGTGTTCACGCATATTTCTATACATAGTGTAACTAACCCGACCCCAAAATATTCCCCACCACGACCGCATCCTTAATCACCTCGATGTAAGCGGCATGCACCCAACTTTGATCTATGACAGACTTACCCGAGCTGCTTATAAATGTATAATTCGCTGGGCGATCGCTTGGTGTACGCCCATTCAAAACAATGAACCCCCCCTCTCCATAAATTTTACTAGCTCTCGACCTCTCCTGTTCACCACCGAATCCATCGATACACGTGAACCGACCAAACCATTCCTGAGCACCGCCCCCTCCTCGAGCTGGTTCAATTCACCAATCCTACCGTTGAAGTCTCCCATCACAATCATACAAGGAGTATTAGAGGCCTCAAGCTCAGCAATCGTCTCTCCCAGAAGACCCAAACAAACTCTAATGTCGCCGTCCGGAGGGAAGTAACACATTCCAAGAGAAACCCTAGAGCCACCCATCCACAGACTCACGAAGATTCACAAATTGGTCGACTCCACCAGGCTGGCCCTCAAATGCTTACCAACCAACAAAGCGATGCCTCCTCTTGGTCTGCCTCTCGACCTCGCCCTGACAGCATCAGAAAAGAACAAGTCATATCGTCCACTGACCACACCATCTAACACCGGTGCACCAGTCCACCATGTCTCACAGAGACCAATGACGTCACACTTCCCCGACCGGAAGTGAGTCTCGTGGAACTCGCTCTCTAAGAAATTCGCAAATCCCTGACAGTTCCAGGTCCAGATACAGATAGGCCGAGAAGGATCAAGGAATTCCAACCCCGAGCAACGACCGCTACCCATAATCAATTAGTCTCGTCCTCGACTCAATCCGCCGCATGATTATCGGGCAACATTTATCTAAGGCCCTATGATTAACGTCCCCAAGACCCGCACTCTCACAATTAGCACATCTGACCGCCTTCACCCCCTTGCAGTCCTTGGCAACGAGTCCCTCCGCGCAGCGTGAACACGTGAAACTTTATTTGGCGCCATCTACAGTTAAGCCCTCAGCAACTTGATGGAAAAGTTGGTGGGGGGAGTGGTGGGTTTTTTGAATTTATTTAGAATTTGGCGCTATCTATTGACCTTCCTAGTAACTATTTGGTGTAAAACCTTTGGGGGGGGGGGGGGAGCTTGCTGGGTTTTTAAAATTAAATTTTTTTTTGAAGGAATAATTAGAATGAAAAAAATTGTGAAAATTTCAGTTAAATGAAAAATTATTTATTTAGAGGTAAAACTGACATTTCACCAAAAAATTTTTATTTTTCTGAAACGTTGGTTTTATCTCCAAATAAATAATTTTTCATTTAACAGGAATATTCACAATTTTTAAATTGAAGCTAGGAAATTTACACATATAAATGAAAAGAGTAATGTTTAATATGTAATATTGTTAACGCCAAAATGGCCATGGGGCATTGGGCGATTGGGCGCTCCAGGCGGGCAGCGAGGATAACACTTCGCTCCGCCCCGGTCCCCAGTATGAACCATGCCTGGCATCGCCGCGCATACTAGACACTTCTCGTCAAGCGCTCGTCGTGTGAACACACCTTGTTTGGACACTTTCACTTCTCGTTACGTGCGTTCAAGTCAACCCAGCTGAACCACCCCCACTCCATTGTGTAACTATTTAGTAATAAGTAACAAGTATATATATATATATATATATATATATATATATATTATAAGTAATAGTACTAAATTTAGTGGATATATTTTTATGTTATCTCATTTCGATTAAATTCAAATTAAATTATCTATCTATCTGTTATTCCTTTTGTTATTATCCCTCGAATTCCTAATAAGGTGGGTTTGATCGTGAACAAGCAATTTCCGATCAAATCAACATTGTATATGACTGGTGGGCCAAATGATGAATCGGTTTTGGCCTAAACAAATATCTATATATTTAATACGATAGTGTCCGTCTGTACGCAAAAAACTCCAGAGCCTAAAATACAAGGAATAAGGTAACCAAATTTTTCTGAGGTGAAGGGTACCTCAAATGATGAAAAATAAAAAAGAAATTAGAATCTTAGGTAACTCCTGAGCTGAGCTGCGGGTGTTCCATTTTCCAGAAATATATATAAAGGAGAGTGTTTGTATGTATGTAATTTGTTTACTATTTTGCTCTCTGTCATAGAAACAGATATATATATATCTCTCTCTCCCTCTATTTAAAATTTTAAAAAATGGAGTGTTCTAGCTAGGTAAATGTATCGGACTGGAAGAGGAGACATGTGATTAGAGAAATAGGGGAAAAATCAACCGAAATGTAATTAAACAAAAAAATTCAAGAATTATGCTACGGATACGACTTACATACAGAGCACCTAATCGAGTAACACCTGTTATGCAGTAAAGGGGCTTATCTCATCAAAACTATTATCAAAGAGGATCAAAATAGAAATATATAAAACAATTATTTTTCATGTTGACCGATGACTATGGTGACCATTTTTCGAAAACACCAAACCGGGACAAACGGTTTACCTTTTTTATATATATAGATTGAAAAAAATACGAAATGTCCTCTATTTTGAAAAAACGGGACAATCCAGGAAAAACTGGACGTTTGATCACCCTATCGATGACCCTGGGAGACGAGAGTAGATTTAGAGTATTTGTAAGATTAATATTGTTTGCAACATTTGTAGGCCAAAGGAAGATGAGGTCACAGGGGGATGGCGGAGATGGCATAACGAGAAATAATGTCCAGATATAGTTAAGGTTATAAAATCGAAAAGGCTGGGATGGGAAGGGGACGTGGTTGGAATTGGAGAAACTAGAAATTGGGAGAAATCGATTGAGAAACATCCGTTGGAAGACCAAGGACCAAGGTGGGTGGACAATGAAGGAAGGGACATGGGAGAGATGGGACAGGGTAGGATTTGGTTGTAGCTCAGGATAGGGACGCTTAGAAAAATGTGGATACTGCGGTTAAGAACTTTCGAAAACTGTAGAGACACAGAGTTAGATAAATATAGCATATATAATAATAATATATAATAAATTTACTGATTAAATTAAAATATATTTTACAAGAAAACAAATACATGTCTTATCTACTTATAGTGATTGAAACAAAATGGATGAAAACCTTTTAAATACAGACTTTCAACCAAATACTATGTATCACTCGGGGGTACAGGGGGCGGAGCCCCCGTCTAGGTGTGGAGAGCGCCGAAGGCGCTCGGAGCAGCTTGTATTTATTTAAAGAAGGATAAAAATTAAAATAAATTATTAACAATAAATATTAACAATCACAATAAAATCTTTTTTTGATATTTTTATTTTATGATAGTAATTAAATAATCAATTATAAATTAATAATAAATCAATTATAAATTTTTATAATTGATTTTTAGCATATTTTATTTATGAAAGTTGATATTATTTCTTTCGAAACTGTATCCTCCTTGTTTAAAATTCGGTTACACAATTTTGTAAAATGGTGTAACAGAATTTTTTTTAAAAGAAGGGCACATTTTATTGCAAATTCCTCGCCAAGGGAATTACAAAAGGTTGTGATGGAGAATGTTTTTGAAGCGGATTGAAGGATGTTTGATTTGTGGTTTGATTCAATTATGATGTCGGGTATTTTTGAAAAAAAAATTTCGGTTTCTTCAGTGATAATTTTTATGAATTCAGGCGAGGGTTTTTGCAATACAGCGCCCTTATATTGGCGCAATTTTATTAAATTATGATTGTTCGTCGTTACATAAGCGCGCAAAAATTTGTCGCACGACGGACAATCATAAGTTATTAGTTTTTTTAATAAATATCCCGACACGTATCCTGTCTTATTTATATTTATTTCATTATTCTATTCTTCATCTAAAAACAACTTTGTTAAAAAAAGTTTATAATAAAAAGATGAATAAATAATCTAAGAAATTTCAAAAATAATTAAAGCATATATTATGACAAATAAAATACATACGTCTGCGAGGAATTGGTGTCAATGAGATATCTTCTACAACCTGTAAACCAGGCTGTTCACATACATACATACGGGGTATCCTACCACGGACTAATCTTTTTTTCTCATTTGTATTAAAATCGTTGTCATCAAAATGAAGGTTACACACACGGTAATGCTTTATTTTATGCCATGAGCTTCCTAGCAAATCCACACGGCGTATTTGATTAATCCACTTTTCACGTAGATTATCATTGATGGGAAAACAGAACATGGAACCCCATTCTTCTCTAGGTAAAGCATTTGTTTTGCATTTTGCATAGGCACAACCTCGATTCTGCAAAAATATTAAATTATTATACATTTGATAATTTTATATAATATAATATAATATTAAATTATTAAAGCTGTGGTGATTGTTTTTATTTATAACGGAATTTTGTAAATTTAATCAAATATTGATATTTGTTATACATTGGACGATTATAAAAACATAAAATATATATTTTTCAACATTTTATTATATTTTTTAATTATATATATGATATATATATATATATAGAATTAATTAAAATTAAATTTAATTTATGTTGCTGTCAATCAAACCACGTGTAATTTAAATATATAAATAATTAATATCTATATAAATAAAACATGTAAATAAAATATATTACCAATAATTATAATATATAATTAAAATATATATACATATTTTATATAATAATAAAAATATTCTTACTTTATAAACCATATCTGCTGATGTCTGCTAGCTAAATTGTGACAGGCGATGTTTATGCACAAGGTACGCACATCAACATCACAAATGAAATAAATGAAATTTAAAATTAAAACAAAACTTTCTCTTCTTACATTGGGCGGTAAAAATTTAAAAAAAAAATCATTTGTCGACACAAGCGCCATCTAGAATTCAGCCCTCCAAATACACATAAGGCTTGCGGAAGTGCCATCTGCGTGTCCTCCTCCTGATCTGGACGATTTTTGAACTTTTCTGAGATAAACAAAGTTTGACATCTATGTCGTCCATGGTATCAGCAACGATAAAATATGTTATTTATCGATTCCGAACTTAGCAATCAAAATATAAATTATTTCTCTAGATTCCTTTCTGACTTCTTACATATTCATTCTTCATTCATTCATTCATAACATAATAATTAACCATCCTTTCATATTTAATTTTAAAGGTAAGCATATTGGAAATTGTTAAATTATTAAAATATATTTAATCTAAGAATTTGAATTAAGTTTAATCGTAAATATGAACATATCTTATTATTTGTTTTAATCTTTTTGCATTAATCAAAATTAAAAATATCTTTTTGCAAACATTTATTCCCTTTTAACCTTTTAAATTTCTTATTTTATTCTTATTATTCTTATACCATATTTTTTTTTGGATTGCTTTTATAATATAATTTGGTAATTATGAACAAATGTTATTATTTATTTAATCTTTTTAAATTAATCAAAATTAAAAATATCTTATTTCAAACATTTCAATATTCTTCTTTTAATTCTGTAAAATTTTTAGTTTTTATCAGATATTCTTTTTACAGTTTATATTATTATTATTCAATTAATTATTCTATTTATTTGTTTATTTTCTTTTTCGTGGTCAAGGTTTGTGTATCAAATTATTTTGGTTATTTTTTATTTACCAACTAATAATTATTCTTATATTAATTAATTTTTTTTTTTTTAGAATGTCCTCAATATATATCCCTATCTTTTTTATTAATTTAGTTTTTCTTATCCTTTTTCTCTTTTTCACTGTTATTCTTTGGTTATTAGACGGTGCCATTTCTTACCCTAGAATATGTCAGAAATGTTACCAGATTTACCATAACAGGAAAAGTTTTTCTAAACATAAAGTATTGGGCTGTAATGTACCTGATAGCGGTCTAGGGCAATCTATTACTATATCTATTCCTTCTTCTAATTCTATTCCTTCTACATCTATTTCTATTCCTTCTACTCCTACTAATTCTATTCCTTCTACATCTATTTCTATTCCTTCTACTTCTACTAATTCTATTATTTAATATTTTCGTTTGTGATTTCAGATGTGAAAGATACATGCTTACTATTAATAAGGAATTTTATCCCTGGATTGCTGTTTTCATTCTTTGAAGAAAGAAAATACAAAATAATGAATGGATGCAATTAATAAAACATGTTTAATCGATTTAAAATATAAAAATAAATACTTATTTAATATATTATACTTTTATATTAATATTTTAATTTAATACATATTTATTATTTATTTTATCCAGAAATTACAATATTTGAAATATTTTGATTATGTAACAATATAATTGTCAATTGATTTGTAAATTTTGAAAATAAATTTTTTAAATTAATATTTATATGTATATTGTGTTACGTATTTAAACTTAAATAGCAAATAAATTACACTTATAACATTTAAAAGCAAAACTTTATTCCTGTTGTTTATTTCTCGTGTAATCTATATAAACAGAATGCCATGATCCAACTCTCCTCATTCCATTCACTCACTGCAAACCACATAAAATACATAACAATTCCTCCCTTTATCAGAATTTTAACAAACAGTTCAATAAGCGATTAGTAAACAATTTGCACAAAGAACAATACTTTAAACACGAAAGTTTTTATAACAAACAAACAATTAGTAAACAATTTGAACATAGTCTCTGATTCTCTTTTTCAGTTCTGTTATCTTTGGTTTCAAAGGTTCAGGCCTATTTGGTCTTGACACTAGTTGACAGCCGTGGCAGGTTTTGCACCATTTCTCGATGTCCTTGTACATAGACTTCCACCTATATATATATAAATTATATAAACATAAATACAAATATATATATATACTTATAAATCGTCTTCTCTTTTTTCTTGGATGTACTTTAGCAAAGTCTTGTCTTGCTTTTTCAAGATATTTTTCTTATGCTTCTCCTTCTAATACATTCGAGGATATTTCTTGATCTTTAATTTTTAGTTCTCCATCAGTAAATTTTTCTAAAATCTTCTTGGCTGAATCTTCTCTTAATAATCGAACAGAAGCCTCTGCATCCCCTTGGTTAAATTCTATAAGAGCCACCTCGGCGCTATATTCTGAAGTTAACACTTCTTTGATATCTATTCGAGTGATTTCTTCTCCAGTAAATCCGGTTAAATGATAAATAGCATTCTTTGCTAAGTTTGGAACCGATGTTTGTTGTTTTCCCTTATTCTTTAGAGCATGCTTGTCTAAAGTGCGGCCCAAAACCCTTTGAGATATAATTTTATAAATATTTCTATAATTCAAATAAAAAAATTATAATAAAAAGAAGTTATTTTATTTTAATAAAACTATATATACAGTAATACCTCTCTACAAGGACATTCTCAAAATACTCTTAAAAACTATGTTTATTGTGAATTAAAATGAATGAAGTAACTATTAGACGTGTCCTTATAGAGAGGTTTTACTGTAGTTAATTTTATTTCCATTTCTTGAAAAAATATTTATGTGCGGCCCAGCATAATTTTTTTTGCAACGTGGCCCACGAATGGTCATAGTTTAGACACCCATGCTTTAGAGCATTTTGAATTAACTTATTCTCCATTCGTTCTTTTCTTTTCTTTTTCTTTCTAAGCTTCTTTCCATTTTTTAATTAACTCTTGTTCATTGTATTTGATTGAATCTATTTTTAAAAATTCTTCGGCTTTTTCTTTTTCTTTAAATATTACAAAAACGGATCCTTTAAAAATAGTTTTATTTGCTGCATTATCAATTTAAGTTCGCATCTGAATATTTTCTATAGCTCCATACGGAGCAAAAAATTCATAAAAGTTATCTAAGGTGAGACCTTCTTGTGGAATATTATTCTAATCATTATCTCTTTGCGTCTTTCCTCGTTCCATTTTAGATAATATTAAAGATATATCTTATTTATAATACTTATGTAAAATCCTGATCAGTAATTTAGAATTTCTAATAATTTAATTAATATATAATTATTTTCAAAACTTTAATCAAGTAAAAGAAAAACAATTTTTTACTTTCCTCTCATTTTTGTATAGTTAAATTAAAGGGAGATGTATCCAAAAATAGAATAAAGGGCCCTATTGAGAGAAACAATATACAACTACTCATCACAAAGAAAATTATTAATATCAAAAATATATTTATATATATATTCAATATTTGAATTAAATCCTTAACAATTCTAATATTAGGTATTACAATTAGAAAAGAATTAGTTTTTTTGAATTAGAATTTTTTGGTTTAATTTATCTACCTAGTTGGTTGAAAGATTTTGATCATTTCTATTATATATAATTTTATTTTGTATTTAATTAAATAGTTAAAACTAAATACTTAGTAGCAAGGAGGAATAGTATTAACATAAGAAACTGTAAGAATTGTAAAATGAATAGAATAAATACTTAGGTTCAGTAATTACGAAGGGTAATAATATACGAGAAAAATTTATTTAAATTGAGGTTGCTATCGGGTAGCGCCTGATATCATGCAGAAAAGGGGCTTCTCTCGTCAAAATTGTTATCAAAGGGAATCAAAATTAATTATATAAAACAATTATTTTGCTGGTTATATTCTATGGGTGTGAGGTGTGGTCTATGACCTTAGGAGATGAGAGTAGATTTAGAGTATTTGAGAAGAGGATTCTTCGAGGCGTTTATGGGCCAAAGAAAGATGAGGTCACCAGGAAATGGCGTAGACTGCATAACGAGGAATAATTGCATGACCTCTATGCATCTCCAGTTAGGGTCATAAAATTGAGGTTGTGTTGGGCAGGAGAAAAATATATTGGGAAATGTTCGTTTAGAAGACCAAGGACGAGGTGTGCGGTAACGGATGGTCTGTGGTGCGGACAATGTCGAAAAGAGCGTGAGAGAGATGGGAGAAAATACTAGTTGGATGTGTGCAGCTCAGAATAGGGACACTTGGAGAAATGATGTTACTGCGGCCAAACAATTTCGAGTTCCGTGGACCCACAAAGATAGATCTTTCAATTTTTAAAGATATCACTATTAAATATAACTTAACAGTTTCTATAGAATTATCAATTAATTAATTAATAATTTTAATTAATAATTATTCTATACAAATTCAGATCTATGAAATAAAAGAACAAATAAAATTATTATATTTATTATAAAAACAAATATAATTTGAATTTAAATAATGACACACATAATTTTTTTAAATTCGCACCTCTTGTGGATGCAAAGAGTACTAACACTAACACACACATAGGGATAGTCGGTGAGACGAATATCGTTGCTGATATCATGGACGACATTTACGTCAAATACATTGTTTATCTCAGAAAAGTTAACTATTCGATCTGGACACCCATTGGTGGTGGTGGATGTCAGTTTCAATATCATTATAAAAGGAAATATTTATTTTTATATAATTAATTCTTTATAAAAGGATTAAAATAAAGGTATAGATTAGAGCGGCGGTTCATACTAAAATAAAATGGATATTATTTTACAAGAAGAGAGAAAATATCCAATACATATAGGTTAGTTCCGAAATTAATCGATAATTACAGTAATATTATTTTTATAATAATTTAACGATTTAATTTAATAAAATAATATGATTTTAGATCCTTGTGAATATGATCATACCAATTTTACAAATGAAGATGTTTTTATAAAAAACAGTAACGACGAAAAACTTGAAGAAAATACCGATTTAACCAATAATGAAGAAAAGCTTTTCGAAGGTAATTTTTGTAAAGAAAAAGTTAATGGAAAAGTTTATTTAAAAAATCATTTACTAACTCATACAACTGATAAGCCTTTTGAAAGTAATAGTAAAAATCGACAAACAAATTTAAATTCTCATTTATTAATTGATACAGGCAAAAAGTTTTTTGAATGTTATCACTGTAAAAAGAAATTCAAATGTAAATCTAGTTTAATTTCTCATTTATTAATACATATAAAGAAAAAGCCTATTGAATGGAACTTGTTGCAAAAAACATTTCATGAGGAAGCTAATTTAAAGAAATATGTATTAATTCGTACAGTGGAAAAGTATTTTGAATGTAATCATTGTAAAAAGAAATTTAATAATAAATCTCTTTTAAATAATCATTTTTTAATACATACAGGTGAAAAGCCTTTTTTATGTAATTATTGTGGAACGAAATTTAATCGTAAATGTAATTTTAGAGAACATTTATTAATACATACAAGTGAAAAGCCTTTTGAATGTAATTATTGTAAAAAAAAATTTCATAACAAACGTCATTTAAATAAACATTTGTTAAATCATACAGGCGAAAAGCCTTTTGAATGTAATCATTGTAAAAAGAAATTTATATATAAAAATCATTTAAATAGACACATGTTAATTCATACAGGTGAAAAGCCTTTTGAATGTAATTATTGTAAAAAGAAATTTAATCGAAAATCTCATTTAAATACACATTTGTTAATTCATACAGGTGAAAAGCCTTTTGAATGCAATTTTTGTAAAAAGAAATTTAATAATAAATCTAATTTAAGAGTACATTTATTAATACATACAGGTTTGAAAAACAAAAATGTACATTAAATTATCTTTTATTAATTCATTTTTTGTAAAAAGAAATTTAATAATAAATATAATTTAAAAAAGCTTTTATCAATTCATAAATGTGAAATTTTAATGTTATTTTTGTAAAAAATTAATTTATTAAAAAATCTTATTTATCAACATTTATTAATTCATTCATGTTTGAAAAACATCTCATTTAAATATACACTTATTCTCCTCTAACACTATTTTCTACGACACGAATTCAATCTAATTCGATTAGATATTTGATAAAAACCTTTTGTATAAAACGAGGATATCTTCAGGATTTTATTTAAAAAAGCAATTCTTAAGTAATCAACTAAAGTAATGTTTATTCAACTCCAAGTAGTATTTTTGTTTATATTTGTTTTAATTCTATAAATTAAAGTTGTTATACTCATATGTAGGAAGTATTTATCTTTAATCTCAATTCAAAATAAAATGACTAAAAATATATAGAATTTGTAAAGGTTTTTGGAACCGTCATTTTTAAAGAAATAGAAGTGCTTAATAATTAGTACAAATGTGAATCTTTTAAATATAATCATTGGAAAATGGTATGCAAAATAATTGTTGAAAAATTAATGTACATTATTATCATTGACTTTGTAAAAAATTTTAAGCTGATATTTATTTTTAAATCATTAAATATATAATGTAATTAGTTTTATTGTATATTCCTATAAATATAGAAATTTGTTTCTCTAAAAGAGTTGCCTTTTTTATTAAAATTATTCTTTTACACAATATAATATGTGTACCCACAACACACACACAAGCACGATTTTTTATTATATTTTTGAATGTCAGCATTACCAGATGGCGCCAAAAACTTTGTTTCACGGAGAACAATAGAGTTTAGGGGCCTGAACTAAATGTTAATTTTTGAAACTTAGTTTTACCGCTATCTGGCGGGTTACGGTAAGAAACTTTTAAAAAAAGGGGGTGGGGGCTTGTGGTACGTTTTTTAAATTTATTTTTATTTAGAAAAAATATTGGGAATTAAAAATTATATAGAATTTTCAGTTAAGTGAAAAATCATTTATTTGGATATAAAACCAACATTTTGGCTTTTTTCTGAGTTAAGCATAATTGATTGCTGAAATGTCAGTTTTATCTCCAAATAAATGATTTTTCACTTAACTGAAAATTCTACATACTTTTATTTAATCTAAATATCTAAAAGAAACCAATAATGTTTTATGTAATATAAAATATTTATTTTAAAAATAAATTAAAATTACAAAATACTATTTACAAAATTTGGTAATTGTTTACATCCAAGCTTCCGAGATGAAAATGGTTTTTCCCAAGAGGGCGAGACCTTCAGCCAAGCTTGGCTTTAGGTCAAGAGATGGCGAGACCTTCACCATTGTGATTGCTTTGTCCAAACAGTAGATACCGCGAACTTGAATAGGAGGGATATACTATTTGAAATATATTTAGAAATTAATTTAATATAATTTAACATATAATAATATATTAAAATATTTTATTTTATATTTACATAATATACTAATACTGATTATTAATGTAAATATAAATAATAATATTTAATATGGCAAATATGTAAAATTTTGTAAAAATAAATCTCTAAATTTGAACCGAAATGGCAATAAATAAATAAAATATATATTAATATATTAATAAATTTAATATTAATATATAATAATTTATATAATAAAATTTTACTTACTCTAGGCATGTTTGCAATTGCTGCCTTGGGATCTCGAATTTTTATTGACGAAGGTAGTCTGTGCGAGGGGATGACATAACTGGGGGATGATTTTACAAGACCAAGTTAATAATTTTTCAAATTTTGGTTCTATGCAGCAGTGCGATCTATTGAGCACATGCAGAGTTAAAAATTGGGTGCCTGCAGCGCCATCTGTTATTTTCAGACATAAGACTAAACAAGATTTAAAGGATCGGTAAGAGAGCAATAGAAATTTCTAATTTTTTTCTCACCCTTAGTGAAGGCAATGATGGCAAACAGGTTGGACATGTGGGAGCGTTTTTACCGACCGGAGAGAGGGGCATTTTTAAATTTTTTTTGTATGAATATTGGGAATTTAAAATTTATTTTTTGTAATATAAAATTAGCATTACAGAAATCAAATATGCTTTTTTCAAATATCCAAATAAATAATTTAAATTAACAGAAAACTTCACCTACTTTTATGTAATTTACATAAATAAAATAAACGAATAATGTTCTTATTAATATTTAATATGTATGGATTAAAAATTTTCAATGCCAATATTTGAAACGAGAGAAACACATACGAATTGTTCTTAGTGAGAAGGAAATTTATAAATAAATAAATAAATAATCATTTCTATTTCCAAAAAGATACTATTTAAAAAGATCACAAGAATCCATAAATCATTGATTAACTAAGAATAATTAATCCAACGCATTTTTAATCATCTAAGTTTATCAAAAAACTGAATTACAAACATTAGGGTAAATTTAAAAATGAAAAAAATGTGGGATTTCTCCGGTCGGCTATCATGCAAATTCCAATTGGATAAATTAACACATATATATTATATTTAAATGAAATTATAAATTAAAATTAATAAATAGTATTTATTAAACCCCAGCGCGAGTTTGGCTCTTTCTTGATGGCACCTAATCACATGCTGGCGCGTGATTGTTAGTCAACGTGCTAAAAAATTAATTCCGGTACTTTTAGCGATTCAACGAAGCTGAAATTCTATATATAGCAGTTTTATGCAATTTTTAAACATGTGTGAAAAACTATAAAAGATATACTGAGAGGAGTACGTGAATATATTTGATTTAATAGTGCTTATTGTGAATTTCTATATTGCTGTGAAATTTGTATTTATTTATCAAATATTAAATAATTTAATTTTGTTATTTGATTTGTTACAATGTAATTTAAATTATTTATCAAACAATTTATAATAAATTTTTCAATTTTATTTGTGTTAAATGTTAAATAAAATTTATATTTATATTTATGCTGGGTTTGTTTCGAATATTATGTGCACGGATACTCTGTGTACGGATGGTATGTCGAGTTTGATATTCAAATAATTGCAGGGAATTCGGAAGGCCTGTGGGAGGGGGTGATCTTCGCCCATTTTTTTTTTTGCGGTGCCATCTATTGGGCGCCTGAAGAGTCGACTTTTTTCATGTAACGCCATCTGGTGTTCGAGTTACGCCTGTCCCATAAGAGTGATACTGGGTTGCTGGTCACTGATAACTGCTGATAACTTATGGTCCAGTATGGTCTGTTGTTTCAATATCATTATAAAAGAAACTATTTATTTTTATATAATTAATTCGTTATAAAAGGATTAAGATAAAATGGATCTTATTTCAAAAGAAGACAGAAAAAATCCAATACATATAGGTTAGTTCCGATGTTTATCCTTATAAATAATTACTGTAATATTATTATTTTAAAATTAATTTATAATGAAATTATTCAATTTATTTAATTTTAAAATAATTATATATAATAATTTAACGATTTAATATAATGAAATAATATGATTTTAGATCCTTGTGAATATGATCATACCAATTTTATAAATGAAGATGTTTTTATAAAAAACAGTAACGACGAAAAACTTGAAGAAAATACCGATTTAACCAATAATGAAGAAAAGCTTATTGATGGTAATTTTTATAAAATTAACTTTAGTGGAAAAGTTTATTTAAAAAAAAATTTACTAACTCCTACAGAAGATAAGCCTTTAGAAAGTAATCATAGAAAAAAGAAATTTAATCAACAATCAACTTTAAATTCTCATTTATTAATTGATACAAGCGAAAAGTTTTTTGAATGTTATCATTGTAAAAAGAAATTCAAATGTAAATCTAGTTTAATTTCTCATTTATTAATACATTTAAAGAAAAAGCCTATTGAATGTAATTTTTTGCAAAAAACATTTCATGAGAAAGCTAATTTGAAAAAATATTTATTAATTCGTACAGTGGAAAAGTATTTTGAATGTAATTTTTGTAAAAAGAAATTTTACCAAAAATCGCTTTTAAATTCTCATTTATTAATTCATACAAGCGAAAAGGATTTGGAATCTTATAGTAAAAATAAATTTATAGATAAATCTACATTAAATAATGATTTAATCACTAATACTGGTGAAAAGTCTTTTGAATGTAATTATTGTAAAAAGAAATTTATAGATAAATCTTCATTAAATAGACATTTATTAATTCATACAGATGAAAATAATTTTTTATGTGATTATTGTGGAAATAAATTTACACAAAAATGGGAATTAAATAATCATTTATTAATTCATACAGGCGAAAAGCCTTTTGAATCTTATCATTGTAAAAATAAATTTATAGATAAATCTACATTAAATAATCCTTTAATCACTCATACTCGTGAAAAGTATTTTGAATGTAATTATTGTGAAAAGAAATTTAATCATAAAACTAATTTAAATGCACATTTATTAATACATACAGGCGAAAAGCCTTTTGAATGTAAACATTGTAAAAAGAAATTTAAACAAAAATCCCATTTAAATTATCATATATTAATTCATACAGGCGAAAAGCCTTTTGAATGTAATCATTGTACAAAGAAATTTAGACATAAATTTTCATTAAATAAGCATTTATTAATTCATTCAGGCGAAAAGTCTTTTGAATGTAATCATTGTACAAAGAAATTTGTATATAAATCTTCATTAAATTCACATTTATTAATACATACAGACGAAAAGCCTTTTGAATGTAATCATTGTAATAAGAAGTTTAAAAGTAAATCGTATTTTAATTATCATTTATTAATTCATACAGATGAAAAGCCTTTTTTATGTAATTATTGTGGAAAAAAATTTATACAAAAATCCCATTTAAATTCTCATTTATTAATTCATACGGGTGAAAGGCCTTTTGAATGTAATTATTGTACAAAAAAATTTATACATAAATCTGATTTAAATAATCATTTATTAATTCATACAGGAGAAAAGACTTTTTTATGTAATTATTGTGGAAAGAAATTTATAAATAAATCTAATTTAAATGCTCATTTATTTATACATACAGGCGAGAAGCCTTTTGAATGTAATCATTGTAAAAAGAAATTTATTAAAAATTCCTATTTAAAAAGACATTTGTTAATTCATACAGGCGAAAAGCCTTTTGAATGTAATCATTGTAAAAAGAAATTTAATAACAAATCTCATTTAAATAATCATTTATTAATTCATACAGGGGAAAAGTCTTTTGAATGTAATTATTGTAATAAGAAATTTAATCAGAAATCTACATTAAATAAACATTTACTCATTCATACTGGTGAAAAACCTTTTGAATGTAATCATTGTAAAAAAAAATTTAATCGAAAATATAATTTAAATACACATTTATTAATACATACAGACGAAAAGCCTTTTGAATGTAATCATTGTAAAAAGAAATTTAAAATTCAATCATATTTAAATTCTCATTTATTAATTCATTCAGGTTTGAAAAACAAAAATGTACATTAATACATTACATTTTTTTTTATTTCATTCAGGTTTAAAGCCTTTGGTATGTAATTTTTGTAAAAAGAAATTTGCAATTACAATTTCAACATTTATTAATAAATTCATGTTTGAAAAACATCTCATTTAAATATACACTTATTCTCCTCTAACACTATTTTCTACGACTCGAATTCAATCTAATTCGATTAGATATTTGATAAAAACATTTTGTATAAAACCAGGATATCTTCGGTATTTTATGTAAAAAACCAATGTTTAAGAAATCAACTAAAATAATTTTTAAATAATGTTTATTTAACAGAAATTTATATATAAATACATTAAATAAGCATTTATTAATTCATACAGGTGAAAAGCCTTTTTTATGTAATTATTGTGGAAAGAAAATTATAAATAAATCTAATTTAAATGCATATTTATTTATACATACAGGCGAGAAGCCTTAATTAAAAAAAATTTAATAATAAATATCATTTAAATAGACACATGTTAATTCATACAGGTGAAAAGCCTTTTGAATGCAATTTTTGTAAAAAGAAATTTAATAATAAATATAATTTAAAAAAGCATTTATCAATTCATAAATGTGAAATTTTAATGTTATTTTTGTAAAAACTAATTTATTAAATAATCTTATTTTTATCAACATTTATTAATTCATTCATGTTTGAAAAACATCTCATTTAAATATTCACTCAATTCTCCTCTAACACTATTTTCTACGACACGAATTCAATCTAATTCGATTAGATATTTGATAAAAACCTTTTGTATAAAACTAGGATATCTTCAGGATTTTATTTAAAAAAGCAATGATTAAGTAATCAACTAAAGTAATGTTTATTCAACTCCAAGTAGTATTTTTGTTTAAATTTGTTTTATTTCTATAAATTAAAGTTGTTTATACTCATATGTATGAAGTATTTATCTTTAATCTCAATTAAAAATAAAATGACTAAAAATATATAGAATTTGAAAAAGTTTTTGGAACCGTCATTTTTAAAGAAATAGAAGTGCTTATTAATTAGTACAAATGTGAATCTTTTAAATATAATCATTGCAAAAAGTGAATTAAAATTAAATTCTTATTTATCCATCCATTCAGGTTTACAAAATAATTGTTTCAAATTAATATACATTATTATCATTGACCTTGTAAAAAATTTTAAGCTGATATTTATTTTTAAATCATTAAATATATAATGTAATTAGTTTTATTCTATATTCCTATAAAATATAGAAATTTGTTTCTCTAAAAGAGACCATCTAACACATAGGTTCTTAAACTTATGTACTCCACGGACCCCCACTTGAAAAAATTTTTTTTGACGGACCCCCATCACAACTTTAGGTACTTTACGTCATTTTATTAATTAATTTCTGGCTTACGATCTCATAAGGACAAGGATATATGATGAATATTTCTAACAGTGATTGGTGAATAACGATTTTTTTGCATATTGTAGAACACATTTTATTAGAAATTATAATATTGAAGAAAGAAAATACAAACATTGTCATAGCAACAAATCTCACAAATTATAATGGGTACTTACATTAAATTCATATAAATATTTTTTTAATTTTTTTCAGAAAATATTAAATAAGAAATATTTTAAAAAATAACTGCATCTATCTCATTAAATATAACTTACATATTTAATGAGATGTATGCAGTTGTTTTCTTGAAACAAGAATCTCAATATCTGGCTTAATATTGGAAACTTTTAATCTAAGATCCGGCTCTACATTTAATTTGTTTCTATATTTAGACTTAATATAAAATAGTACCGAAAAAGCTTGTTCGCATAAATATGTTGTGCAGAATGGAATCAAGTGTTGAAGTGCTTTATTTGCAAGCGCAGGATAATCTGACCTGAGAAGTAACCAAAAGTTGCTCAATTCAGTTTTGTTAAATTTTAGTTTATAAGTTGTATCACATGATAATTCCACGAGAATATCTTGTTCAGGTGCAGATAAATGTTTAGTATTTGTAATTTCCATATTAAATGGATCTCTGATCCAGTTATTGCAAGGATCAGGAGTAGAAAAATACTTCCTGAAGTTGCTTTTCAAAGTAATTAAATGTTCAACAAATAATTGACGCGTTTGATTAAGCAATTTTTCACTGGAGCTTTCTATGAAATCATTGAGAGTTGGAAAAGACTCATATACACCGTTCTGGATGCGTTTCGACCACAAGTCGATTTTTTTAATCATTGCTTCTATTTTATCTTCAACTTTAAATATATTTACAACAGTACCTTGCAGGCTCAAATTAAGTTCGTTCAATTTTGTAAAAATATCAGTCAAGTAAGCCACCTTAGCTAACCAGATAAAATCATTGAAACATTCGGTCAGTTCAAAATGCGCATCTATTAAAAACAATCGTATTTCATCTCGAAGCTCAAAAAGGCGAATGAGTACTTTCCCGCGGGACAACCAACGTACATCTGTATGTAATAATAAATGTGTATGTTGACTACCCATTTCCTCACACAAAATTTTAAAAACTCTGGAATTAAGTGGACGAGCCTTAATGAAATTGACAATTTTAACTACTTCGTCTAATGTTCTTTTCAAATCTGGTGACATATTTTTGGCTGCTAATGATTCTCTGTGAATGCAGCAATGATTCCAAACAACCTGAGGCGCAACATTTTTAATAAGAGCAATCAATCCAGTTCTTGTACCTGACATTGCACGAGCACCATCAGTGCAAATTCCAACACATTTTGGCCACTCTATTTCATTTTCGGTTATAAAATTATTCAAACTGTTAAATATGTCATTAGCTGTCGTTCGTGAAGGTAGTGAATCACAAAACAATACATCTTCTTGTATTTGATTTTCAAACTCATATCTAATGAAAGCTAACAAATTGGCATTATTAGTGACATCAGTACTTTCATCCAATTGTAATGAGTAATAGTGACTTTTGCGCACTCTCGATATTAATTCTTCTTTTATATTACATGACATGTCTTCAATCCTATTCTTAACCGTATCATTTGATAATGAAATCAAATTTATATCGTTTGCTGCTTTAGTTCCTAACATTATATTTGTAATTACTTTTGTAGCAGGAAGAATTAATTGCTCTGCTATATTATGCGGCTTTCCTGCTTTAGCAATAAGTAGAGCTACTTCATATGATGCCATTACTGCTTTCTTACTCATACCACCAGATCCCGTCTTTACCATCAATTTCTGACTTGAATTAAGTTCTTCTTTTTTCATTTTAAAAAATTCGATAGACTTACTAACATGCTCGCTGTGCTTTGTTTGTAAATGACGTCTGAGATTAGCAGGTTTCATACTTTCATTGGATAAACTTTCCTGACATAGAACGCAGACTGGTCTTTCCACATCATTGTTGCAAATATAAGTAAATCCAAATGATAAATAATCATCCGAATATTTTCTAGTTTTGCGTTTCTTGGTAGAGTTTGCTGTTGATGCCTCATCATCTGATTCTTTCCGTTTCTGTGTTGAACCAGTTTGTAGCCAACGATCCATTTTATGGAGTAATTTATTAACATTGAACTACAATAATATAAATATAATATAAATATAATATAAATATAACGAATTATTATTTACTAGCTATGTTTTAATATGATTTTAAATGAATGTTTTAATATCATTTTAAATGAATGTTTTAAATCATTTTAATAAATGTTTTAAATCATTTTAAATAAATGATTTAATATCATTTTAAATGAATATTAATTTATATAATAAATATATTTCGTAATTTGATTCTAAAATATTATTAATTTCGTAATTTGATTCTAAAATATTATTAATTTCGTAATTTGATTCTAAAATATTATTAAAATAAATATTTTTTATTCATAAAACTAACTTATACTTACTCTCAAAAACAGCCTTTCTGGGAAATTGCAAAATGTGTTTAGTGTTTTTATAAAATAATGATCATGCAAATTACACTAAAAATTAAAAAAAATTATTAGCTATAATAAACTATTATTAGCTATAATTTAATTATAATTAATTAAATTAATAAAAATAATTTAAAGATACAACTCGTTGAGAAATGAACTTATAATTAACATTTGCTTTAAAACTGTTTAAAACCCCAGAGTGGACGCTGACAATTTGGGTTTTTCCGGGTAAGACTGTCCCCTCCCCTGGTTTTCCCCAATAACAAAGTGAAAGAAAATTCCCTTATATGCCTCCCCTTCCGAGCCCCTAAGAGGGGTTATTTTAAAGGAACAATCGAAAAATGATTTTAAATGAATGAATGGATGAAAATTCAAATTTTATATATAGTTTTTTATATATGTTTATTTATTCACAAAAAATTAATTGACATAATTATCAATTTAATAAAATAAAATAGTATTATTAATAGTATTAAATTATAGCCGTAATTCTCTAGGAGGATATAGTTACACAATGAACTTTAAATATTTATATATGTATATATTTTTACGATGATTTTTTTCCGAGGACCGCGGACCCCCAGTAAAGGCTTCGCGGACCCCCAGGGGTCCGCGGACCACAGTTTAAGAACCACTGATCTAACAGACTGCTTAACTCTATTGTTCTTGATGAAACAAAGTTTTTGGCGCCACCATGCGTATGCTGGCATTAACTAATTGAAAAAAAATCGGACTTGTGTGTTTGGTCTTTGCAAAGACGACACACAACACCAGTGGCGTACCTAAGAGGGGACTGGAGGGGACGGTGGGTGCGGTCCGCACCGGGCGGCACTTATCTTGGGGCGGCATTTTTTATATTTTGTTATAGTTGTAAAAAGCAACTTATTCATTTCATATTTATTTTTTTTCTTTCTTGAATAATAAATGATTATTATGATTATTAAAAGTTTACTATTTGATTTATATAAATTATGATCAACTATATGATTTCGAATATTATTCCTCGGTGTATATAAATGCATTTTAGTGTAAATTTTGAATTCTAATTCCAAGAACAGGAAAATAATTTTATTTTATTGTATTCATTAAAATTCGTTGATTTCGTAAACGCATCTTTAAGATTTTGTTCGGCAAAATTATCTTCGTTCTACAATGAGTCTGTGGGACATTTTCGAGGACGAGTAGAGTTACTTGAGGTTTGCACTTTTCACAATATCACTGTAGAGTCTTGGCGTAACGAATGAATCTCTCGTGTCCTCCGTCGGCTTTATATAGCTGGTCGTAGTCCACGTGGACTGTCCCGGACCGGCCGTCGTCGATGGAATTAGCGCTGATTGGTCCGGGTCGAGTTTGCTTGCTCCGGGTTGGCTCGTAATGGACTCCACGTGGAGTATGCTCGCTCCAGGTTGGTTGTTGGACTCCACGTGGACTCTGCTTGCTCCGGATTGGTTCGCGCCTGACTCCACGTGGACTCTGCTCGTTCCGGATAGGCTATCGGTGGTAATGCCGGTCCCTGATTGGCTCGTGCTCGCCTCCGCTTGAGGTTTTGTGTGGTGGCTACTGCTTCGCTTGCCACACCACTCCCCCCCTTTTGAGAACTTTGCTTCCTTTTGCTCGTATACGTATTCCCTATTTTTTGGAGACTTCACCTTCCGCCCGGATCGCGTTTTTCTCTCGGGGGCTTGTTGTGGTGCCTTTTGATTCTGCTGAATCTTGATCTCAGATTTCGGGAGTGTCTGTTGAGGTGAGTGTTGAAGGATAGGTACACTTGGGGTCTCAAAGTCCTCCAGTGTGAATGCCGGCTTGACTCGGTCGATGGAGACTCTCACTTCCCTGAGATTAACCTGTATCGTAATGGTTTTTTCGTCCTGAGACAAGACTTTATGTGGGCCCGTGTATGGTGCTGCCAATGCCCCACGTAGCGCGTCCTGCCTGAGGAAAACGTGTGTCGAATCTCGCAGAGCTCTGTGTATGAAACTGCCCCTTTTTGTATGTTGCGAAGTTTGCGTTGGTCTCAGTTTGCTAATGCACCTTCTTAGGTTCTCAATTAGCGCCGAGTGAGACTCTGGATTCCCGTTACTACAGAAAAACTCTCCAGGGAGTCGAAGGGGTTCACCGTAGACCAATTCTGCCGAGGAAGCGTTTATGTCTTCCTTGAATGAGGCTCTTATTCCCAGAAGGACGAGAGGTAAGGCACTACACCACCCTTGGTCTGCGTGGCACATGATAGCTGCTTTTAAGCTTCTGTGGAAGCGTTCAACAAGACCATTAGAGGCTGGGTGATAAGGTGTTGTTCTCGATCTCCTAAACCCGCATAGACGTCCCAAAGCAGCGAACAATTTTGATTCGAATTGTCTTCCTTGATCTGTGGTAATTTGCTCAGGGCATCCAAATCTACTTATCCACCCAGAGAGTAGAGCCTCGGCTACTGTCTCAGCCGAAATGTCGGAGATGGGAACGACCTCTGGCCAGCGACTGAAACGATCGACCGCTGTCAGACAGTAACTGTATCCCCGCGAGATAGGGAGTGGTCCGATAAGGTCAATGTGTACGTGTAGGAATCGTGCTGCTGGAATTGGGAACTGTCCTATTGGTGATACAGTGTGTCTCCCCACCTTGCTACGTTGGCATTCCAGGCACTTCTTTGCCCATTCGCGGCAATCCCTCTTAATGCCAGGCCAGACAAAACGTTCGGCTGTTAATCGTGCTGATGCAGCCGCTCCAGGGTGCCCCAGACAGTGTAGAGACCATAAAGTCTGAGGTCGAAACTCTGTGGTCACAAATGGGCGCGGCTTTCCAGTAGAAGTGTCGCAGTATAAGGTGGTGTCCGATCCTGGGATCTGTACTTTCTCCAAAATTAGACTTGTCTTGGATCTCTCGTTGAGCAGCATTTTCAGTTCAGCGTCACTCGTTTGGGAATCCGCGAGCATCCTTATGTCTATTGGAGATGTAATTGCGTTTACCCTCGAAAAAGCGTCAGCCACGACGTTGTCTTCACCCGATACGTGTCTTATATCCGTCGTAAATTCACTGATGTAGTTCAGGTGATTACTCTGTCTCGGTGAACGATGCTCCTTATTGTTGGTGAAAGCGTTTATCAAGGGCTTATGGTCAGTAAAAATAATGAAGTGCCTGCCTTCAATCATATGTCTGAAATGCCTAACAGCCTCATATACTGCCAATAATTCTCTATCGTATGCGCTGTATTTGGCTTGTGTCGGGCTCATTTTCTTTGAAAAGAAGGCCAGGGGTCTCCACTCACCTTCTACAAACTGCTGAAGGACTGCTCCCATGGCTGTCAGCGAGGCATCAGTTGTTATGGAGGTGGGCGCTGAAGCGTCCGGGTGAACCAGTAATGTAGCTTTGCCGAGATTTTCTTTTGCCGCCTCGAAAGCTTTGATCCGTTTTTCGGTCCAAATGACTGTCGCTTTTCCTTTGATGTTGGGTCCTGATAGCGCCTCGTTTAATGGAGCCTGGGCCTCCGCTGCATGCGGGAGGAATCTTCTGTAAAAATTCAACATACCCAAAAACCGGCGTAACTCCTTGGCAGTTGTGGGTCTGGGGAATTTCTTCAGGTCTGCGACTCTATCCGGGAGTGGAAGAGAACCCTTTCTCGAGATGTGATATCCGAGGAAAGTGATCGTCTCAGCCTCGAAGACACATTTATCCAGATTTATAACCAGACCGTATTTTACAAGACGCTCGAAAAGGCTCCGCAGGTGACTTCTATGTTTCTTAATGTCGGAAGAAAATACCAAAATATCATCAATGTAGGCAAAACAGAAAGGTAATCCGTGAAGTGCTTCATCAATGAACCTCTGGAAAGTTTGAGCGGCGTTCCGCAGACCAAAGGCCATAAACGGGAATTCGAATAGGCCGAACGGTGTTGTAATCGCCGTTTTTGGTATGTCCTCCGGTGCTACTGGGATTTGATGGTACGCCCGAACGAGGTCGATCTTTGAGAATACGGTAGCGCCCCGGAGTTCGTGTGCGTAGTCCAAGATATGTCGGACTGGATATCGATCCGGTATTGTTCTGGAATTCAGAGTGCGGTAGTCTCCACAGGGTCTCCAACCGTCTTTCTTAGGGACAATATGGAGTGGAGAAGACCAAGGACTTGTAGATGGGCGTGCCGTTCCGTCTCGGATCATGTTGTCAAACTCCTCTTTGGCAACCTTCAACCGGTCCGGGGGTAAACGGCGGGGTCGACAGAATGTTGGAGGACCGGCCGTTGTGAGGATGTGATGTTGAGTGTTATGTTTAATTTTTCGTGGAGTGCCTGATGGCCGTGTCAACTCTGGAAATTCCTCAAGGAGTACAGGAGTCTTGATTGAGCTGATAACTGGGTCTGGAACCATTTCCGCGTCGTCATCATTGTTCCTGCTGCTGGCCAGTAACCTTTTGTTTCGGCAATCGACAAGGAGATTGAAAAAACCAAGGAAATCACTACCTATGATCGGTGTATCGACGCTGGCGATTGTGAATTTCCAAGGGAACCGTTGCCGTAAGCCGAGATCGAGGGTTTTTGTCTCGTAACCAAACGTCCGTATCATAGTTCCATTGGCTGCCGTTAATGTGCGTGAGGTTGGTTTCAGATCAGCCTTCAAGTACTTCCTGGGGTAAATTGACACATCGGACCCTGTATCAATTAGGAAACTTTTCCCTGATGACTTGTCGTTAATAAAGAAGCGGGAGTGTATTGACGAACAACCGGTACCTCCCACTACCGGCTGTTGTTTGCGTTTTCCGCCCATGTGCAAGGAGTGGTACACTTGCGGGCGTCTTTGCCAAACCTTTTATGGTAAAAACAAACAGTCGAGGGCTGGTCTTTTGTTGACCTTAACTGTCGGATCTCTTTCTTTAATTGCTCAATCTCTTCCCGGAAAGAGGTACGCTCGTTCGCGTATGATGACTGTTTTTCCTCCACTAGCGGAGGATTCTTTCTCGTTGCCCATACTGCCATTCCGTTGTCGTCCACGATTTGATCCGCCACTTCCGCGATTTCGTCGAGGCGCTTTCCAGTCAGAGTAAATACGATGGTTCGTGCTTCTGGGGGAAGTTGACGAGTCCATGCCTCGCGGAGGGCTCCCTCAGATGCTTTGGGATCGAGGTTCCGAAGGTGGCGAAGGAACTGTGACGGCCTGCGGTCCCCTCGTTCTTCTGTAAAAAATCGCTTCACCATCGAGGCCTCGCTCGCTCCAAGGCGTTGGATGAGTTGCTTCTTCAGAGCTGAATAAGGATTCCTTGGGGGGGCCTTTATGATGTCATCAACCTGCTCCATGACGTCTTCTTCGAGAGCTCCTACCACATGGTCAAATCTCGTTTGCTCGGACGTGATGGCATTGGCAGAGAATTGAGCTTCAATTCTTGCGAACCATAAGTCAGGTCGTCTTGTCCAAAATGCTGGTATTTTAATTGATACCCGTCCGACGGCTGCCTCACCTGCCGTTGTGCTCGTATTGCTGCCATCGGGGTCACCATTGTGGGACATTTTCGAGGACGAGTAGAGTTACTTGAGGTTTGCACTTTTCACAATATCACTGTAGAGTCTTGGCGTAACGAATGAATCTCTCGTGTCCTCCGTCGGCTTTATATAGCTGGTCGTAGTCCACGTGGACTGTCCCGGACCGGCCGTCGTCGATGGAATTAGCGCTGATTGGTCCGGGTCGAGTTTGCTTGCTCCGGGTTGGCTCGTGATGGACTCCACGTGGAGTATGCTCGCTCCAGGTTGGTTGTTGGACTCCACGTGGACTCTGCTTGCTCCGGATTGGTTCGCGCCTGACTCCACGTGGACTCTGCTCGTTCCGGATAGGCTATCGGTGGTAATGCCGGTCCCTGATTGGCTCGTGCTCGCCTCCGCTTGAGGTTTTGTGTGGTGGCTACTGCTTCGCTTGCCACAAGTCAATTAAGACTACAAAATCTTTCAATATTGTCAATAGAATAAAAAATTACAAATAATATAAATTTAGAGAGCATTATACACGATTTTTCTAGTATGAAAGCTAGAAGAGTAAATCAATAATAATAAAAGCAAGTGTAATGTGTGTGTCTGTTTGTCTGACCGAGCCTCCAGGCAAATCTATCGCACGCAGGGACATGGAATTTTTTACACGGAAGCACAAAGGGGATAGCCACCAGACCTCGAAGCCCGATTTTCGATTTTTTAATTAGAAAAATTTTAAAAAAATTATAAATATTAATATATATATTAATTAAAAATAGTTTAGTTACCATACTAGATCATAGAGGCGCTGGTGGCGATAATTTGGCGGTAATTTAAATTCTGAGCAATGTGCAGATAAAAATCTTTTTATATATCTATTGATATTTACAATATCTCAATTGATCTTATTGGCCTTTTAAACTTTGAAAACATTCACATTACGGCTATAATTTAATACTATTAATTTTTAAGATTATGTGAGTAAATTATTTTAATTAAGAAAATTTGATCTCATAATTGGATTTTCACGTAAGATTTTAATATATAATATATTTTTTAACATTATTTTTATAGTAGTTTAGTGTTATGCTAATTTCTTTATATTTTATTTTTATTTTGTTTACTTTGTTTTTTTTTAAATAAATTAATAACATTTAAAGTAGCATAGAAAAATTAATCGAGGCAGGAAAATTGATGGGGTTTGAAATTAATAGTGATAAGACAAAATAATTAGTATCAGAGAGAATAATATTTGAAAAGAATTTAAATCGAGGTTGCAATCGGGAAATTATTATCAAAGGGGATCAAAATTATTAAATTATTAATTGTATTATATGGGTGGGAGGCATGGTCTATAACCCTGGGAGATGAGAGTAGATTTAGAGTATTTGAGAATAGGATTCTTCTCAGCATTTATGGGCCAAAGAAAGATGAGGACACTGGGGAATGTCGGAGACTTCATAACAAGGAATTGCATTACCTCTATGCATCTCTAGATATAGGTCATAAAATAGAGAAGGCTGGGATCGGCAGGGCACATGGCTAGCATGGGAGAGGAAAAATATATTGGTGGGAGTTCGATTGGAAAACGTCCGTTTGGAAGACCAATTGTGAACAGGGTGGACAATGTAGGAAGGAACGTGAGAGAGATAGGATAGGGTAGGAGTTAGATGGTTATAGCTCAGAATAGGGACACTCGGGGGGGGGGGGGTACAGGGGGCGGAGCCACCGTCTAGGTGTGAAGAGCGCCTGAAGGCGCTCTGATCAGCTAGTCTTATATATAAAATTCTCGTGTCACAAAACTTTGAAAAAGCACTCCTCCGAAACGGCTGGACCGATTCTTATGAAATTTTTTATGTATATTCAGTAGGTCTCAGGGCATGTCAGACTTCCTTCATAAAACCGCTAATTGTTAAGGTGTGTCCAGTGGGTGGAATTTAAATATAATTAGTTTAGTTACAATGCTAGATCATAGAGGCGCTGGTGGCGATAATTTGACATGTATATAAATTCTAATAGAAGACTTTCAAACAATTCTGCTTCATGGGTGAACCGTCTAAGCCGTTATCTTATGACTTTGCACTCTCAGTTCGAAACTCGCAAAGGCACATTTTTTTTAAGTATTATATATTTTTTTTACAAATTTATTAATTTTTATTATTTTAATATTTTATTAAATTATTTTATTTTATTAAATTAATAATTATGTTAATTAATTTTTTCTGCATAAGTAAACATATATAAAAAACTATATATAAAATTTGAATTTTCATTCATTCATTCATTTAAAATGATATTAAAATATTCATTTAAAATGATAATTAAAGAATATCTTATTCAACATAAATTGTTGAATATATCTGATCTAAATATTTTTTTTGATTTGTTCCTTTAAAATATAATAAATAATTAAATTAATCCCTACTAGGGCCTCGAAGGGGAAGCTTACTCTTCTTCTTGGGAAAGCCCATTCCCAGCGTCGGTTTTGTCTGCACATTGCTCAGAATTTAAAAATTATTGTAAAATTTCACTTTTTATTTGAAATTCTAATATTCAAATATCAATTCAATTAAATAATTTATTCTAAAAGTTCTCATTTTAATTTATTTAATAAAATATTTAGATCATATATAACTTAATTTTTATTTATTCTTTCTATATATTTGAATATTTCTTCTTTTCTATTTGAAAGTGAAAGGTTAAAAAAAACAGAATATATTATTTTTAATGTTTGATGAATACATAAATATTTTCAAAACGTCAATTAAAATGACTAAATTATATTACTTTTGTTTTTGTTTCAATTATTAATTACAACTATATTTTAAGTGCAAAAATGATTTCTTGGTTAATTAAAATATGTTTTTTTAGACAAATGATATAAACGAGATGTTTTAAATTTGTCTTTTTTATATTTTTTTATTAATAGGCTTCTTTTTTTATTTTTAATTTTTAATAAATTCTCTTTTTTGATATGATATTAATAAAAAAATAATATTAAATTGTATATAAAATTAAATTAGCTGGAGTGTCTCCACTCGACTATCTCGCAATTTGAATTGGATTAAATAACATAATATATTATATTTAAATTAAATTTAATTAATTATAAAAATGGCACCATGGCACGTGTTGGCGCGTGAGATTTGCAGTGTTAAAAAATTAATTCTGGTACTTAAAGCAATTCAATCAAGCTGAAATTCTATATATAGCAGTTTTATACAATTATTAATCATGTGAAAAATTATCAAACATATATTTTTATTTTTACGGTCACTTTAGAGGAAAAAAAATCAAAACGTTGTAGGTAATGACCCTCTTCCGGTTGAGCTACATTTCTCAAAAGTTGATAGAAAACTATGAATTTTGAATAATGTCCATGTACCAAATTTCATCATTCTAGCTCAAACCGTTTTTGCGTAATCTTGTCTACATACATACACACACACATACACACACACACACAGACATTTTTCTCAACCTTAGTGAAAATGATTCAGAGACCTTCAAAACGTATAAAAACATCAAAATCTCAACATCGAAAATTTTCATGATCGCAATACTATCTAAAATTAAATATTTGAATTTTTTAAAATTTTAACACATGTAATCAATCATATGCATAACGAATGGAAGATTTTGAAAATCAACTTGATATTAAATTCAGAAAAAAAATACTGATATATAGAATATAATAGACCATTCGAATATAATTTAAAACTATTTCTCTCCTTCTATTTTAAATTTAAAAAAAACGGAGTGTTAATAAATTAAGATGCCTGGATAGGTAAACGGGCTGGAAGAGGAGGCAATTTATAATTTTCTTCTAATTCAGATTGAAATTTATAGTGATAAGAAAATATATTTAGTAACAACAACAACAACAAAATCTTAATATACAAAATGTAGAATTTGAATATGTAGAAAAATTGAATGTAATCAGGAAGGATAATAATATTTGAGAAGAATTTAAATCGAGGTTGAAATCGGGAAACGCCTGTTATCATGCAGTAAAGAGGCTTATCTCATCAAAATTATTATCAAAAGGAATCAAAATTAAAATATATAAACCAATTATTTTGCCTGTTGTATTATATGGGTGGGACGCATGGTCTATGACCCTGGGAGATGAGAGTAGATTCAGAGTATTCTTTCCAGCATTTATTGGCCAAAGAAAGATGAGGTCACCGGGGAATGGCGGTGACTGCATAACGATTAATTGC
Organism: Labia minor; assembly: GCA_963082975.1. Classification (NCBI taxonomy): domain Eukaryota; kingdom Metazoa; phylum Arthropoda; class Insecta; order Dermaptera; family Spongiphoridae; genus Labia; species Labia minor. The sequence goes on along the minus strand of OY720350.1, from coordinate 27,829,972 downwards.
ATGACTTCTATGCATCTTCAGAAATAGTTAGGGTTATAAAAGCGAAAAAGCTGCGATAGGCAGGGGGACGTGGCTAGAATGGGAGAGGAAAAAGATATTGGATTGGAAAACGGTGCGGAGACCGATTGGAAAACGTCCGCCTGGAAGACCAAGGACGCGTAGGAAGGGACGTAAGAGAGATGGGACAAGGGCTCAGGATAGGGACACTTGGAGAAATGTGGTTGCTGCGGCCAAGAACTTTCGAGTTCCTTAGAGTCACAGAGATAGATAGATATAACATATACAATAATAATATATATAATTAATTTACTGATTAAATTAAAATATATTTTAAATAAGAACACAAAAAGAAATGAATGTTTTATGTAATATACTGATTGAAACAAAATGGATGAAAACCTTTTACTACTCTTAACTAAATACTATGTATCACTCGGGGGGTACAGGGGGTGGAGCCCCCGTCTAGGTGCGGAGACCGCCGAATGTCAGCATAACCAGATGGCGCCAAAAACTTTGTTTCACGGAGAACAATAGATTTTAGGGGGCTTGACCTAAATGTTAATTTTTGAAACTTATTTTGAAATCTGAACTTGGCAGGTTTTCGTGCTGTACATAACACTAGATTATTTGTATAATTATATTTATTATTTATATGTGTAAATTAACATGCCAAGTTCAAATTTCTAAGTATTATAATTTTAGATATTTTAAACCAAGTACCTACGTATTTTAACAACTATACCATATTTTAAGTTGGGTGTATGGTAAAGTGAATTTCGGCCAGATGGACCGTTGACGCGAATAAAGTGGCGTGCCTGGATGCAGGAGGCGGAGGCCTGGGTGTGGTGGCGATTCTTGGGAATGCCAAATGTTTATATACCAGTGGATCAGGCTCTTGATGAAAATGATTATGATTGATTTTAAAGTGCATCTAAACTTGGCATTGGGATGGATTTGAACCCTTTTTTAGGCAAACAAATAGCCGATAGGAACTTGGCCCTTTTTTTTAAGAAAGTTTACCTATTTTTTCCTTTTTGTGCCGCGCCCGCGTTCATTCTTAGCCTTTGAAGTAATTTTGTGTTTAAAAAAATTGCAAATACGCGCACACCCAACGTTCCCTCTTATGCTTTCTGCCTCCGTTCGAGACACATCTCCGTACCGTTCCCTTACCGCTTTCCCGCCATCTCATTACTGACCCCGCTATTCCGATATTTACCATCTCTCACGATACCGACCTTGCTTGCCTGATACCTACCCTGCTTGTCTTTTCATCACGAATTCCGATACACTGATTAACCCGACGCACCGATTTCCCGTTCTATTCGTACTTCCGTAGATTCCGTACTCGTTATCCGTTTCAATCGCCTATTCTCTGTTTCTTTATTTGCAATTCTCATTGTATTTTGCTATATTTCATTTACAAATATACTTATTCTTTAAATAAAAGATACATCGTTTGTTCTTTACACGAGGATTATCCTAGACACCTTTCCGAAGCCCCGACCCGTTAAATTATCTTATTCCATTAATCATTTAATTTATAATATTTGTTTATATATTAAATAAACTGTGTGCTGGACAAAAGTATTGCATAAAATTTAAAAATGTAATTTGAAATTAAATATCTATTATTATATATTTTTTTTTTGTGAACTCGTTGTGAAAGAATTCTAGTTTATGGAGAGTGGTGAAAAAAGACAATAAATTTACTACAAAATTGTTTATTAACACAAATTAAAAAAAAGCTCAATAACGTAAAAACATAGTAAATTTGAATTACCGATTAAAAAAGTTCTTGTACTTTTAAATTCCTAATTTTTTTTGGTTAATATTAAGTGACACCTCCTCTTGCTTTGATAACCGCTTTAACCCTCCTCGGCATGGAAACAATAAGATTTTGAATGATCTCTTGAGAAATGCCATTCCACTCTTCAACAACCGCTAGACGTAGCTCTGCGAGAGAGCTAGGGCAATCTGGACGAAGCCTGAGCCGTCTTCCTATAGTGTCCCAAATATGCTCTATAGGAATTAGGTCTGGACTTCTTGGTGGGGAAACCAAACGATTTATTGAAACGTCTTCTAGGTACTGCAGTACAACTCGAGCAGTGTGACATCTGGCGTTATCTTGCATAAATTAAAAATTATCACCGACTCTTCTGGCAAATGGCACAACATATTGCTGGATAACGTTAAGACACCTCTGGACATTTAATGTACCAGCATTAACAATGTGCAACTCTGTATACGGCCATCAAAACTTATTCCTCCCCAAACCATGATCCTACCGCCTCCAAAACTCACTCTTGAGGAGATGTTAACTTCTGCATACCTCTTCCCTTGTCGCCTCCATACTCTCATCCTTCCATCTGGAGAGAATAGAGTGAATCTCGATTCGGCTGTGAATAATAGACGTCTCCTATCTTCTAACGTCCAATTGACATGTTCATGCGAGTATTGAAGTCTGGCAACTCTATGGGCTCTGGTAAGAAGAGGGCAAGTTGCGGGTCTCCTGGAAGCCAAATTTGCTTCATTTAACCTTCTTCTAACTGTCCTACTTGAAATATGGACTTCACGAACGACAGCGATAGAATGCCGTAATTGATTACTAGTGGGAGACCTGTTTCGAAGAAAATTTAGCTGAAGAAATCTCTCATCTGTTCGGTTTGTACTTCTAGGGCTACCCATTACTGGGCGTCGGGAGTAGCTACCAGTCTCCCTGTGACGTGCTAAAATTCTGGAGACAGTGGATTGATTCATTCCTAGCCTCTGAGCAATCGTTGTTTGATTTAAACCTTCCTCGCGTAATGTTCCCACTCGAATAGCAGATTCTTCAGAAAAATTACCCTTTCGGGCCATATTAATTTTTAAAAGTATAAAACTAAAATAGAACTTAAAAAATAATTGTGTAGGGCAGGAAAATTAGATTTAAAAAATTGATTAGGAACAACTGAATAATGAGTGTTTTATTAAGAAGTTGTTTAATTTAATTCGTTTCATGTTTAGTCTCTTATTTTTCCTTTAGTCAGAGTTCATTTGCGATGATTATAAGTAAATATAAAATAAATAAATAATTTAAAATTAAAAATTGTTTTTATAATTAAAATTACAACATTTTATTACACTTTTAAATTTTATGCAATACTTTTGTCCAGCAGTGTATAATAATTTTATTTAATATTTTTATTTGTTCTTTTATGTCTGCTGATACCAATGGGTGTCCATATCAATGGGACGGGTATCAGCAGACACAGACCCTACCAATGGGGGTCCACCTCAATGGGACGGGTGAAACACAAACACCAGATGGTGTTGCAGGCGACAACGGTTGACTCTTTAGGCGCCCAATAGATGGCACCGCAAAAAGAATCGCAGATCACCCCCCCACTTCAAAGGCCTTCCGAATTCACTAAAATTATTTGAATATCAAACTCGACACTCACATACCATCCGTATACATAATATTCGAAACAAACCCAGCAAACATGGTATTAACTGTAAGTAAATTTTTTTTTATTTAAATTAGTTTATTATTTAATTATGAATTATTTTTTATATGCGCATATATTTAGAATTTAATTTTATATGAAAAAACTCATTTTATTTTAAGTGTTATATTTTTTTTTAGAAATTAATCAATTTTTATTAATTTAAAAGTCTAATTAAATTAATTTTTATCCAAATTAAATAATCAATGTCTTTTTGTTTTATTAATCGTTGCAAATTTTATCATAACATAATTTTTTATATTTCGTTTGTTATATAAAATAAATTTACCGAATAATATATTTATTAAAAAGTTTTATAAAATAACGTTTTTCTAAATATCTTAAACTACATTGTAACAAATCAAATATCAAAGTTAAATTATTTAATATTTGATAAATAAATTTCACAGCAATATAGAATCTCACAATAAGCACTTTTAATCAAATATATTCACGTACTCCTCTCAGTATATCTTTTATAGGTTTTCACATGATTAAAAATTGCATAAAACTGCTATATATAGAATTTCAGCTTGATTGAATCGCTGAAAGTACCGACATTAATTTTTTAGCACGTTACTAACAATCACTCGCCAGCATGTGATTAGGTGCCATCAAGAAAGAGCCAAACTCGCGCTGGTTTAATAAATATTATTTATTAATTTTAATTTATAATTTAATTTAAATATAATATATATGTGTTAATTTATCCAATTGGAATTTGCATGATAGCCAAGCGAAGACATCCCACATTTTTTTCATTTATAAATTAACCCAAATGTACGTAAATCAGTTGTTTGATAAACTTAGATGATTCAAAATGCGTTGGATTAATTATTCTTGGTTAATCAATGATTAACGGATTTCTTGTGATCTTTATAAATAGTATCTTAATGGAAATGGAAATGATTATTTATTTATTTATTTTTTTGTAAATTTCCTTCTCGCTATAAGAACAATTCGTATGTGTTTCTCTCGTTTCAAAGGTAGTTACATTGAAGAACATTCTTAATTCATTAATATTAAATATTAACAAGAACATTATTCGTTTCTTTTATTTATGTAAATTACATAAAAGATGGTAGAATTTCCAGTTAAGTTAAAAATTATTTATTTGGATATAAAACTAACATTTTTGAAAAAACCATATTTGATTGCTTTAATGTTAGTTTTATCACTCAATAAATAATTTTTAAATTCCCAATATTCATTCAAAAAAAAATTTAAAAATACCACCCTACTTTCATCGGTCGGTAAAAACGCTCACACCAGACGGGGGACACACAAATCAGACTTCCGGAAGCCTTATGTGTATTTGGAGGGCTGAATTCTAGATGGCGCTTGTGTCGACAAATGATATTTTTTTAAAAATTTTTACCGCCCTATGGAAGAAGAGAAAGTATTGTTTTAATTTTAAATTTCATTTATTTTATTTGTGATGTTGGTGAGCGTACCTTGTGCATAAACAACGCCTGTCACAATTTAGATAGCAGACATCAGCAGATATGGTTTATAAAATAAGTATATTTTTATTATTATATAAAATATGTACATATATTTTAATTATATATTATAATTATTGGTAATATATTTTATTTACATGTTTTATTTATATAGATATTAATTAATTATATATTTAAATTACACGTGGTTTGATTGACAGCAACATAAATTAAATTTAATTTTAATTTATTCTATATATATATATATATCATATATATAATTAAAAAATATAATAAAATGTTGAAAAATATATATTTTATTTTTTTATAATCGTCCAATGTATAACAAATATCAATATTTGATTAAATTTACAAAATTCCGTTATAAATAAAAACAATCACCACAGCTTTAATAATTTAATATTATATTATATTATATAAAATTATCAAATGTATAATAATTTAATATTTTTGCAGAATCGAGGTTGTGCCTATGCAAAATGCAAAACAAATGCTTTACCTATAGAAGAATGGGGTCCCATGTTCTGTTTTCCCATCAATGATAATCTACGTGAAAAGTGGATTAATCAAATACGCCGTGTGGATTTGCTAGGAAGCTCATGGCATAAAATAAATTTATAATTGATTTATTATTAATTTATAATTGTTATTAGTTTATTGATTATTTAATTACTATCATAAAATAAAAATATGTAAAAAAGATTTTATTGTGATTGTTAATATTTATTGTTAATAATTAATTTTAATTTTTATCCGTCTTTAAATAAATATATTACATATAAAACATTACTCTTTTCATCTATATGTGTAAATTTCCTAGCTGCAATTTAAAAATTGTGAATATTCCTGTTAAATGAAAAATTATTTATTTGGAGATAAAACCAACGTTTCAGAAAAATAAAAATTTTTTGGTGAAATGTCAGTTTTACCTCTAAATAAATAATTTTTCATTTAACTGAAATTTTCACAATTTTTTTAATTTCAATTATTGCTTCAAAAAATAAATTAAATTTAAAAAACTCAATAAGTCCCCCTCCCAAATTTTTTTTTTTTTTACTTCAAGTAGTTACTAGGAAGGTCAATAGATGGCGCCAAATATATTCAAAAAACCCCTCACTCCCCCCACCAACTTTTCATTCAAGTTGCTGCGGGAATAACTCTAGATGGCGCCAAACAAGCCTATCCGACTCTTAGGAAACCTCTGAGTCCATGTTTTGACTCTATTGAGTTATGATACCAGAAGGCGCTGCAGGCATCCAATTTTTAACTCCCCAGGCGCTCTCGAGATCGCACTATTGCAGAAGAAAAAAATTTGAATTTATTTTCTTGGACTTGTAAAATCATCCCCCAGTTGTGTGTCCATGTGTGTCATTGTCCCTTCGCCACAGACTACATCGTGCATAATAAGTTGACCTGTGGCCAGGTCCGAACCGACCGACGGTTTGAAATAAATTAATTTCCAGCTACAGAAACAATTTCAAATAATTTTAATATGTCTATTAATGTAATAAAAAACAGATATGGATATAACATAAATATTTTTAATTTTATTTTATTTATAATATATAGCTGAGGTAGCCGGCGTTACCCGAGGCTGTGACGTCATGAAGGGCTGGGTGACGTCATATAATTTTAAATTAAGAAAAACATAATGAAGATGATTTTTCCCGAGGATAAAACCAATACATTCGTGGTGATATGTAAAAAAATCTCCTTATGTGAAATTTGGTGCGAAAATAACCCTTCCCTTCTTATCGTCGATCGCTAATACTACCACTTCCGGTTTCCGGATTTGCACCAAAAGTTGATCAATTCATCCCACTGATGCATTAAGTAAATATACCAAATTTCATCAAAATCCGTTAAGCTGTACACATCTATACGGACGGACAGACATCATGCTAAAAATACTTTTTTCTGTTAAGAAAATGCATGATTCGTGGAGATATGTAAAAATCTCCACATGTGAAATTTGGTGTGAAAACACCTCCCTTACTACCGTCGGTCGGTAATTATCCTCAGAAATATTAAAAAATTTAAAAATTCGAAGTGTTACATTACTGATGATTTTCCCAAAGATGTATTGGCTAGAAGGAAAGAATTAATTCCTAAATTAATAAAGGCAAGGAAGGAAGGCAAGTTTGCCATATTAAAATACGATCAACTTATAGAAAAATTTGATAATGAATCGAATAAAAATAGAAATATTAAAAAAAGAACATTAAGAAATTCTCCTGAAAATTTTAAAAATAGTTCTACTTATGATAAATCGAATGATAAGATAGAAAATAAAGAAAAAAGAATTAGACGAAATGAAGGCAAAATAACATCATTTTATAATAAAATAAAAAAATGTGATGGGTCCCAAAAGCCTGACGAGAGTGATGACGATGAATAGGAAATGATCATAGGAGCTAGGTATTTTGAACATCTGAAAGAAAAAAATACTCATAATCTCGACTCCTGCCCAATAAGTCTAAAGACAATCAAAACAGGATAAGTGATTTTTTTTAAAAAATAAAAACTCAATACGCGAAGAGAGAAATGTCCAAACCGACTAGGAGTTACCAAATAGGGCAGCAGACCTCCACCACCCAGAAAGTCTGGTCAACGAGGGTGAGTCAGACCACATCATTACAAAAATAAATACGATAATAAAATTCAAAGAAAAAAAGAGAAAATATATAAATACGTAAATTTAAAGGAAATTTATAAAAATAATGCTAAATTATGTAGAATGACATATAAAAATAAAATCATTCAGTGTTATTTATAAATTTTTGTTTATATTAAAAAGAGAAAAAATGTTAAGATCTTCTCTTAACCATCCATTTGGAATTATATATTATGGAAAAATATACAGATAATATATTGGTCAATTAAAAAAAAAAAAAAAAAATTTAAAAAATTACATTCCTTAATAAACTTAAAAATAAGAAATTAACCAATAAAAATTATTTAAATTATTATATTCAAGATTCTTTATTTTTATTAAAAGTTCTTCGGGATCTGAACTAAATTACTTCTAATTTTTAAACTCATATTCTTTATCATGTGATATCTGGAAAAATAAGTTGACCTGTGGCCAGGTCCGAACCGACCGACTGTTTGAAATAAATTAATTTCCAGCTACAGAAACAATTTCAAATAATTTTAATATATCTATTAATGTAATAAAAAACAGATATGGATACATAAATAATAAATATAAACATTTTTAATTTTATTTTATTTATAATATATATGCAAGACCAGGCTGTGACGTCATGAATGGCTGGATGACGTCATATAATTTTAAATCAAGAAAAAACTAATAAATATGATTTTTCTCGAGGATAAAACCAATACAAAGTGCATGATTCGTGGTGATATATAAAAAAATCTCCTTTGGTGTGAAAATAACCCTTTCCTTCCTATCGTCGATCGCTAATACTACCACTTCCGGTTTCCGGAATTGCACCAAAAGTTGATCAATTCATCCCACTGATGCATTAAGTAAATATACCAAATTTCATCAAAATCGGTTGAGCCGTTCAGGCTGTACACATCTATACGGACGGACAGACGGACAGACGGACGGACGGACAGACATCATGCTAAAAATACTTTTTTCTGTTTAGAAAAAGCATAATTCGTGGAGATATGTAAAAATCTCCACATGTGAAATTTGGTGTGAAAACAATACCTCCCTTACTATCGTCGGTCGGTAAAAATAGAGGAAATGTCAGTTCTCAAGGCGCCATTTCCTATATGAATATTCATAAATAAAAACAAAAAAAAATCCTAAAATCAGAAAAAAAAATTAGCTCAAAAGAAAAATATAATAAATCATATCGTATAAATCATTAAAAAACCAAGAAGTTTTTTAAAGCCAAAAGTTTGGTTACATTAATTAAGGTAAATTAATTTACGATTTCAAAAAATATTATAAAATACACATATGAATAATATACAATGTGGTAATATTATCGTTTTAAATATAGAATTGTTATTATTTTAAATAGAGAAATAGAAAAATATAAAATAAATTAAAAATAAGGAGGAATTAGAAAACAAAAAATCTAAATAAAAGAAAAAAACCTATTTCATTTAAATAACGATAAAAATAATTAAATAAATAACCTCAAAAAAATAAATAAAAATAAGTTGACCTGTGGCCAGGTCCGAACCGACCGACGGTTTGAAGTAAATTAATTTCCAGCTACAGAAACAATTTCAAATAATTTTCATATATCTATTAATGTAATAAAAAACAGATATGGATACATAAATAATAAATATTAACATTTTTAATTTTATTTTATTTATAATATATATGCAAGACCAGGCTGTGACGTCATGAATGGCTGGATGACGTCATATAATTTTAAATCAAGAAAAAACTAATAAATATGATTTTTCTCGAGGATAAAACCAATACAAAGTGCATGATTCGTGGTGATATATAAAAAAATCTCCTTTGGTGTGAAAATAACCCTTTCCTTCCTATCGTCGATCGCTAATACTACCACTTCCGGTTTCCGGAATTGCACCAAAAGTTGATCAATTCATCCCACTGATGCATTAAGTAAATATACCAAATTTCATCAAAATCCGTTAAGCTGTACACATCTATACGGACGGACAGACGGACAGACGGACAGACTGACAGACGGACGGACGGACAGACATCATGCTAAAAATACTTTTTTCTGTTTAGAAAATGCATAATTCGTGGAGATATGTAAAAATCTCCACATGTGAAATTTGGTGTGAAAACAATACCTCCCTTACTATCGTCGGTCGGTAATAAAGGTTCTGATAGTTTAAAACACGATTCAAGATTATAATAGGAACTAAAATTCAATATTAATGTTTGAACAAAGGTAGAAAAATGTAAATTGACAATAAATACAAGTATATGGATTTATGGAAAAATATATACATAAAAATAAATTATTAAATATATCTTAGATTAAAAATAATCTCTTAAATAAAGAAATATTAAATGACAAAAATTTATTCACAAATGACTTTTTTAATCTGTTATAATGATGGATTACATCTGAAGATTTTATATAAAACAAAAAACAAACAAAACAACAAAAAAAATTCCTAAAAAGATGAACTAATTGTGAAAAAAAAAAAAATGCAAATTTCTCATAATTCACTAGTTCAACTTTTAATTTTAATTTATTTTTTCTTTAAATCAACTTTTATTAGAGTTGGTCATTATTATCTTTTACTAATATTTTGTTAAATTCATTTTAATTAAATTCATTAATTATTTATCATTATGTATTTTGATTTGGAAGAGGCCTATGCCCTAAGGGGCCTGGTTACACAATTTTAAAAATTATATAGTAAATATTGTAAAAATAAGTATAAATGAACCATAATAAATAAATAAATAAAATTACATAAAAAGATTGTAGAAAATTTTCAGTTTAATGAAAAATTATTTATTTGGAAATTAAACTAATATTTATCTCCAAATAGATAATTTTTCATTCAACAGAAAATTATCCACAATTTTTTAATTTCCGAAATTCATAACAAAAAAAAAAAAAAAAACACCCAGGACCACACACACAAACCCGCTTTTTTATAACGTTTTTTATAAAATTAGTATAAGAGTTATGGTACCAGGTGGCGCGATGTGCTAAAACTTTGCTTCAAAATTTAACCCGGAGTGCGTGCATCTTAAAGATAGTCTGTGGCGCCAAATAAGGTTTCAGAGAGATACAGGGGCACAGGGGTGTACAGGGGCGTGAACTTTCTTGATGATGGGCTGTACTGTTTCAATATCATTATAAAAATAACTCTTTATTTTTATAAGATTTATAAAATTTATAATTCTTTATAAAAGGATTAAAATAAAATGGATCTTATTTCACAAGAAAACAGAAAATATCCAATACATATAGGTTAGTTCCGATGTTTATCCTTATAAATAATTACTGTAATATTATTTTAAAATTAATTTATAATGAAATTATTCAATTTATTTAATTTTAAAATAGTTATATATAATAATTTAACGATTTAATATAATGAAATAATATGATTTTAGATCCTTGTGAATATGATCATACCAATTTTATAAAGGAAGATGTTTTTATAAAAAACAGTAACGACGAAAAACTTGAAGAAAATACCGATTTAACCAATAATGAAGAAAAGCTTATTGATGGTAATTTTTATAAAATTAACTTTAGTGGAAAAGTTTATTTAAAAAAAAATTTACTAACTCCTACAGAAGATAAGCCTTTAGAAAGTAATCATAGAAAAAAGAAATTTAATCAACAATCAACTTTAAATTCTCATTTATTAATTGATACAAGCGAAAAGTTTTTTGAATGTTATCATTGTAAAAAGAAATTCAAATGTAAATCTAGTTTAATTTCTCATTTATTAATACATTTAAAGAAAAAGCCTATTGAATGTAATTTTTTGCAAAAAACATTTCATGAGAAAGCTAATTTAAAAAAATATTTATTAATTCGTACAGTGGAAAAGTATTTTGAATGTAATTTTTGTAAAAAGAAATTTTACCAAAAATCGCTTTTAAATTCTCATTTATTAATTCATACAAGCGAAAAGGATTTGGAATCTTATAGTAAAAATAAATTTATAGATAAATCTACATTAAATAATGATTTAATCACTAATACTGGTGAAAAGTCTTTTGAATGTAATTATTGTAAAAAGAAATTTATAGATAAATCTTCATTAAATAGACATTTATTAATTCATACAGATGAAAATAATTTTTTATGTGATTATTGTGGAAATAAATTTACACAAAAATGGGAATTAAATAATCATTTATTAATTCATACAGGCGAAAAGCCTTTTGAATCTTATCATTGTAAAAATAAATTTATAGATAAATCTACATTAAATAATCCTTTAATCACTCATACTCGTGAAAAGTATTTTGAATGTAATTATTGTAAAAAGAAATTTAATCATAAAACTAATTTAAATGCACATTTATTAATACATACAGGCGGAAAGCCTTTTGAATGTAAACATTGTAAAAAGAAATTTAAACAAAAATCCCATTTAAATTATCATATATTAATTCATACAGGCGAAAAGCCTTTTGAATGTAATCATTGTACAAAGAAATTTAGACATAAATTTTCATTAAATAAGCATTTATTAATTCATTCAGGCGAAAAGTCTTTTGAATGTAATCATTGTACAAAGAAATTTGTATATAAATCTTCATTAAATTCACATTTATTAATACATACAGACGAAAAGCCTTTTGAATGTAATCATTGTAATAAGAAGTTTAAAAGTAAATCGTATTTTAATTATCATTTATTAATTCATACAGATGAAAAGCCTTTTTTATGTAATTATTGTGGAAAAAAATTTATACAAAAATCCCATTTAAATTCTCATTTATTAATTCATACGGGTGAAAGGCCTTTTGAATGTAATTATTGTACAAAAAAATTTATACATAAATCTGATTTAAATAATCATTTATTAATTCATACAGGAGAAAAGACTTTTTTATGTAATTATTGTGGAAAGAAATTTATAAATAAATCTAATTTAAATGCTCATTTATTTATACATACAGGCGAGAAGCCTTTTGAATGTAATCATTGTAAAAAGAAATTTATTAAAAAATCCTATTTAAATAGACATATGTTAATTCATACAGGCGAAAAGCCTTTTGAATGTAATCATTGTAAAAAGAAATTTATAGATAAATCTCATTTAAATAAACATTTGTTTATTCATACAGGTGAAAAGCCTTTTGAATGTAATTATTGTAATAAGAAATTTAATCAAAAATCTACATTAAATAATCATTCAATCATTCATACTGGTGAAAAACCTTTTGAATGTAATCATTGTAAAACGAAATTTAAAAGTCAATTATATTTAAATTCTCATTTATTAATTCATACAGGTTTGAAAGACAAAAATGTACATTAATACATTACATTTTTTTTTATTTCATTGAGGTATAAAGCCTTTGGTATGTAATTTTTGTAAAAAGAAATTTACAATTACAATTTCAAAATTTATTAATTCATACAGCTTTGAAAAACATCTCATTTAAATAGACACCTAATTGTAACACGATTTTCTAAGACATGAATTCAATCTAATTCGATTAGATATTTGATAAAAACCTTTTGTATAAAACCAGGATATCTTCAGTATTTTATGTAAAAAACCAATGTTTAAGAACTCAACTAAAACAATTTTTAAATAATGTTTATTTAACAGAAATTTATATATAAATCTACATTAAATAAGCATTTAATAATTCATACAGGTGAAAAGCCTTTTTTATGTAATTATTGTGGAAAGAAATTTAATCATAAATCTAATTTTAATGCACATTTGTCAAATCACACAGGCGACAAGCCTTTTTAATGTAATCATTGTAAAAAGAAATTTACTAATAAATCTCATTTAAATAGACATTTGTTAATTCATACAGGTGAAAAACCTTTTAAATGCAATTTTTTTAAAAAGAAATTTAATAATAAATCAAATTTATATGCACATTTATTAATACATACAGGTTTGAAAAACAAAAATGTACATTAAATTATCTTTTATTAATTCATTCAGGTGTAAATCCTTTGGTATGTAATTTTTGTAAAAAGAAATTTAATAATAAATATAATTTAAAAAAACATTTATCAATTCATAAATGTGAAATTTTAATGTTATTTTTGTAAAAAACTAATTTATTAAAAAATCTTATTTTTATCAACATTTATTAATTCATTCATGTTTGAAAAACATCTCATTTAAATATACACTTAATTCTCCTCTAGCACTATTTTTACGACACAAATTCAATCTAATTCGATTAGATATTTTATAAAAACCTTTTGTATAAAACGAGGATATCTTCAGGATTTTATTTAAAAAAGCAATGCTTAAGTAATCAACTAAAGTAATGTTTATTCAACTCTAAGTAGTATTTTTGTTTAAATTTGTTTTATTTCTATAAATTAAAGTTGTTTATACTCATATTTATGAAGTATTTATCTTTAATCTCAATTAAAAATAAAATGACTAAAAATATATAGAATTTGAAAAAGTTTTTGGAATCGTCATTTTTAAAGAAATAGAAGTCCTTATTAATTAGTACAAATAGTGAATCTTTTAAATATAATCATTGGAAAAAGAATTAAAATTAAATTCTTATTTATCCATCCATTCAGGTTTACAAAATAATTGTTTCAAATTAATATACATTATTATCATTGATTTTGTAAAAAATTTTAAGCTGATATTTATTTTTAAATCACAATAATGTCATTATATATTCCAATAATATATAGATATTTGTTTCTCTAAAAGAGTTTGTCTTTTTTATTAAAATTAATTATTTTACAGAATATATTTTCTCTTTTATATATTTATATATAAATGTAGGAATTTTTTGATCTGGGACGAGCCATCAAAATAATGTATCAATGTGAAAGGGGTCTAGGGTAAATTATCTTGATAGTGCAACAGGAAGAGCTCTTGTTTGGGCTTTTCAATAAATGCTCTTATTGATTTTATTAAAACGATTTATTTATAAATAAATATACATATACAAATACAAACACTCTCTAATCATGGCCAAGAATCCCCTGCAGGAGTCTCGCTTCAATTTATAACTTCACCCCATCTTACTGACAATGAGTATTGGTTGAGGTGGGAGAAACTTTCCCCGGGACGTCTCCAAGGGCCTAGAACCAAGGACAGCTGTGGATCGGGAATCCCGTGGCCCTTCCGGCCACCGCCAGCGTTGCCTTTTACAAGGGTGTCAACAAGTAGGTGGAGTGATTGTTGTTGAGACCCTCTGTCGCCGACGATCCCTTGACCTTCTTTCAAACATAATTTCAAACTCAATTTCCAATAAAATTTTGTCCCCAAAATTACATTTAAATATATATACAATAATAATAATAAAGTTAAGCTAAATTAATCAAACATTTCAGCATATTATATCTATCCAGGAAATATATTTTACAAAGTAACATCTTATAACTATAAGACAAACATAAACTCACATAAACTTAAACACTACACTATTTCACACATGAGTCCAAAGGTAGATTAACATCAGGTCAATTCAGACATTTCGGGAATGGTTATTATTTATATTTCCAGGTTGAGATTTCCCAATGCCCATCATTACTATTGTCTATCCCTAAAAAAATGTCTAAATGCTATAGTCTTTTAATCTTTTTATTTTTATTTCGATAATAAAATGAGAAGTTTGAAAGTCACAATATCTTTCAAATTTTCATAATCGTCCATTACTTTTTCTTCCATAAAAGAGATTATTTCGTTTTTTAGATCCCAAACTCGTTCGAAAACCCGTTCGGCACTGAGTCACTTTACTTTAGTATAATAAAGTACATCCGAATATTCAGATTTGAAATGAGTCAAGAAACTCTCGAAAATTTATATGATTTATTGCTCGTGAACAAATACTATTGTGACAAGCTTAATAACAACATCAAGAACATGTTACATGTTTAGAGCAGATTTACGCAGGCCTTCTTGAAGTATGACACAATTAAGAAACAACTTCGTTCCCAGGAAATGATTTGTTAAATATGCCTAATAAACCAGATTTCGTCCCTATCATATTTGGTTCTAAATCAGAAGTAATGTTACAAATACTGGTCAAAGGTATTTTCAAAGTCGTGATAGTTTCTTGAAAATCATGAAAAATGTCTGATACTTTTGTTGCTCCCTTTAATGAACATATGCCATTTAACCAGTGGCGCAACCAGGATTTGATCCCGGGGGGGGGGGGGTTTGACTAGCCGCTCCACCTTCCTATGGCGCCCCCCTCCCCGGGCTTTCTCAATGACAAATTTTCATTAGATTTTTTGAAGTGAAAACATCTTTAGCGGCGTTGAGCACTTTTGCGGGATGGGGAAAAAATATAGATTTCGCGTGAGATTCCAAAACGACCGACCGACCGACCGATATACGCATGCGCAATACGCCAGAATGTTAGACACTAAACTTCTGATACATTCTTTACAAAATTTTACATATTTGCCATATTAAATATTATTATTTATATTTACATTAATAATCAGTATTACTAAATTATGTATATATAAAATAAAATATTTTAATATATTAAATTAATTTCTAATATATTTATATAATTTAAAATTAATTTCAGAATATATATATATATATATTAAATTATATACTATCTATAATATATTATATAATATATATTTTAATAAATTAATTTTTAAATATGTGTGTGTGTGACCGTAAAAATAAAGATATATGTTTGATAATTTTTCACATGATTAATAATTGTATAAAACTGCTATATATAGAATTTCAGCTTGATAGAATCGCTGAAAGTACCAGAATTAATTTTTTAACACTGGAAATCTCACGCGCCAACACGTGACGTGGTGCCATCAACAAAGAGCCAAACACTCCACTATCCACTCGACTATCTCGCAAATTTGAATTTGATTAAATAATATTTATTAATTTAAATTAAATTAATAAATATTATTTATAACATCAAAAACATCAAAATCTCAACATCGAAAATTGAATTGCTGAAAGTACTAGAATTAATTTTTTAACACTGGAAATCTCACGCGCCAACACGTGACGTGGTGCCATCAAAAAAGAGCCAAACTTTCGCTGGTTTAATAAATATTATTTATTAATTTTAATTTATAATTGAATTAATTTAATTTAATTTAAATTAATATATGTTATTTAATCCAATTCAAATTTGCGAGATATGCTGAATATGCTTTTAAATAAAAAAAAATTTCAAGAAAGTAATTGGAATTATTAATATTAAGAATCAATAAATAAATTTATTAAATATACATTTAAACATGTAAATTAATCTATATATAAATTTAATAAATATTCAAACAATAATTGAAACAATATAAATAAAACGATTCAATATTTTACTTACATTGTGATTTATATTTTTATTTTTATTACAACTATTATTATGGGTATGTTATTTTTGGCAGTTTAAAAAAAATTAAAAATATTAATAAAATTTATCAAAATAATAAGTTGAAAAGATTTCCAATTATTTTTATTTATTTATTGTAAATTTTTCAATGTAACCATGGTAACCATAAATAGACTTTTACCAAAATATTACTATTTAAATTAATTTTGGATAAATTAATTTTGGATTTAACTACACTAAAACCTTCCCTGGGACGCCCACAACAATCCCTGAAAGTTTCATCGCAATCGGACGGGTAGTTTTTGAGTATTTGACAGACACATACACAGACAGACAGACATATATATATATATATTCATACACATCGTATTTTTAATATTTTTGTAATAATAATCAGTTTGCTGAAAAAAATAATTATGAATTTTATATATATATATATATATATATATATATATATATATATACGTATATAAATTTCATTTTTCTCGTGAAGCTGGTGCGCATTCCGTCTGCTTTCAAATTTCTTACGCACAAGTTTTCACTTCTGTCGGCCAGTCCCACGACTGCCAATTCGACTTTTTTTTATTACAACTATTATTATGGGTATGTTATTTTTGGCAGTTTAAAAAAAATTAAAAATATTAATAAAATTTATCAAAATAATAAGTTGAAAAGATTTCCAATTATTTTTATTTATTTATTGTAAATTTTTCAATGTAACCATGGTAACCATAAATAGACTTTTACCAAAATACTACTATTTAAATTAATTTTGGATATTTTATATTAAATATTTAAAAAAGTTTTGTAAATGAAACACTGATTTTACAAAATCTGGCAAAAAAATTAATTTTTTTATTTTATTTACTCGTATTCACAGATTTAGAAAGAAAATATTTTTTTAGCTATAAGTAAATCATTTTAGTTTTCCTCATGAAATAAGGATAGCTTATACGATGATCGGAAAATTTTTGCTCCGAGATTCTTCGAGATTTCCACTTTTCAGACGGTTCTGAATCCAAAACTGCAAAAAAAAAAAATTTTGAACCGGCTTGTTACCGAGATTACGTCTAAACAAAATGACAAAATGAGATATTGTCTTGAAATTTGATATTTAGATGTTTTTTTTTGGGAATGATAGGCGGGGATTGGATTGTTTTTGACAAGATCGGACCATAAGTAAAGGTAAGTGTCCACTTGAGACAAATTCTCGAGAGAAAGTCTCGAGATTAGTTCCGAAGTGTTGTCCATTTGAGATCACTTGCGCTCTCGAGACAGCATTTGGAGACTCGACAGTCACTGCAGTCTCGAGATCGGAAAATTTTGTGTACACTTGAGAGCTTACTCTCAAGTCTCAGTCGATTCTGTGACTTGGTTGTTAGTTTTGAGATTAATTTCATTCAAAATGGATTCACGGCAAATCTTAGCCTTTCTAATTGTGCGTAAAATTATGAAAAAACGGGAAGTGAAAAAAAAGGCGTGTTGGGTAAGAAAATGGGTAAATCGCCGTGATGCATTGGGAACCTCTTCAACACTTGTGAACGAGTTGCTGTTGGAAGATGCACAACAGTTCAAAAATTTTATTAGGATGTCTGCGGTTCAATTTGAATTGGTTTTAAATTTGGTAAAACACGATATTTTGAAGCAAGATACTAAGTTACGTGATGCGATTCCAGTTCACGATAGATTAATGGTCACACTTCGTTTTCTAGCTTCAGGTAAGCTTTTGAAGCGAATGTACAAATATTTTTCTCTACAGTATTGAATTTTTATATTGAAATGAACTTTCAGGAGATGCTTATTGTAGTTTGCAATACCTTTTTCGCATTCCGCCTTGTACAATAGGAAGAATAGTTCCTGAAGTATGTAAAGCCATCTATCATAATTTGAAGGAAGAATATTTAAGGGTATGTTTAAAATAAAATACAACTTTAATTATAGAAGTATAATAACATAAACTTTACAAATTATTGCATGTTGATTAGTGATAATGAACTATTGTAAAAATCTTGGGCCGTTTGAGCCTCAATATTTTGTCAAGTCAATAACAATTGGTGGTGATGCAATTGGCGTACTGCATGAAGTACTTGCACTTGAAGAGGATGTAGTGGACCAGTAGCTTTTTTCATCCATATCAGAAATATTTAAAATCGCTTTACGAATCTCACTTTTTAATACTCCTCTATAATAATCCGATTTTAGACTTTTTAGCTCCAACGCTACGTATTCTCCAAAGCGATCGAAATCGTCTTTTGGCTTCTTCATAATTTCTATTGCTTCCTTCAGAATGTCATCATTTTCTTGACTTCTTGATGCTTTGCTAATACGTTTTCTTTTTTGATCTTGTGTGGCCTCATTTTGTATGGACTCATCCTGTGAGATGTTCATGTATTCGGGAATTTTATTCTAAAAAGTTGAAAGCGCAATTAGTATACTAGTTATGTTGAATTAACTGTTATGCATAAAAAAATAGAAAAATACAACTAATTTTTTTTATTTCTAGTTCCCTTCAAGTGCTGAAGAGTTGAAGAAATATGCAGAGCAATTTGAATTAAAATGGGCATTTCCACATTGTTTCGGAGCTATTGACGGAAAGCACATTACAATGGTGGCACCTGAGGACTGTGGAAGCCTTTACTATAACTATAAGGGTACACACAGCATAGTTTTGATGGGAGTCGCAGATGCCAATTATAAATTAATTTATGTTGATGTTGGTTGCAATGGTAGAATATCTGATGGAGGTGTCTTCACAAACTGTACCCTGCACGATGCATTGGAAAACAAGCACCACTTCCCGAACCAGAAGCATTACCCGAAAGATGTTTGCCAGTGCCATACATAATAGTAGCTGACGATGCTTTTGCTATGCCATCGTATATGTTAAAGCCTTACGGGTATCGAAATCAACCTGCACCAAACAGAATTTTCAACTACAGATTAAGCAGAGCTCGTCGTGTAATAGAAAATGTATTTGGCATTATGTCATCTAAATTCAGAGTTGTCCGGAAACAAATGAATTTAGCACCTAATAAAGTAATAGATGTTACTCTGGCAATATGTGCATTGCACAACTTTTTAATATGTACTTCAAAAAATTATCTGAACCCTTGTTCAGTTGATTTTGAAGATCCTAATACCCATGAAATTATAAATGGTGAATGGCGGAATGAACCCTTACCACAAGGATCATTTTTCTCACTAGAAAGAGGCCAGCAGCGAAATTATGCAATCTCTCAAAAAGATGTGAGAGATGAATTTAAAGAATACTTCATGACGACTGCAGGTGAACTTCAGTGGCAATATCGTTTAATTAGTACCTAATCACTTTGTTTAATTTGAATTTTTTTATTTGTCAATTTATGATAATTAAAATGTCATTATAAAACATAGCTGTAATTATTTTAACTTATCATGTTTGACGTCGATGTTGTGGGTGTAAAAATGGGCAAAATGAACTGTAATGCAGTAAAAAACTTCCATTTACTGTCATACCTGTCATCAGCACCATCACCACTCTTCAATTTTTTTATCTTTTGCAGTTCATGAGAAACCTGAAAATAATGTATTTCACTATTGACTAAAAGTTCAATTTAAATAGTAATGTTAATAATAATTTTGAAGGATTTACACATACCTGATTGCGTAAGTTATGGATCTTTCGCTGAATTTCATTTCCACTGCAATTTTCAAATTTCGAAGCAAATTCTTCGTACATTGCCATTTTTTTTTCGCGATTTCTATAAAGTTTATGTTTTACATTCCATAAAAACTCTTTCTCCTCATAAAGTTCGATTAATTTAAACACTTCCTCGTCAGTCCACTCGCGCTTATCATTCATTTTTTAAAAAATTGATTTGTAATTTAAATTAAAGAAATATTTTAAATAAAAAGTATCCAGACCGAGTCTCAGCTCTTCCAACACTGACGGAAGACTGGTGACTAAATCTCGTGAGCAGGAATGATCATGTCCACTTGTGACAAGTGCAGTGTCTGATACTTGTATAGGCTTGTCTCTGAGAGCGCTCTCAGGCACACATACATTTGAGAGTCTTGTCTCGAGAGCAGTCTCGAGACCAATTTGTCTCAAGTGGACACTTACCTTAAGGGTAGTTTAAAGAGGTGTCAAAGCACATTTTATTGATTTTCTCAATAAATACCGATTTTTATGAGAATTATCGAACTATCGTATTAAATTTATAGGGAATCGAATTTACTAAAAGTTTCATTATATTCATCTTCAGGGAGAAGGATGGACGGATGAATGGATAGAGGGATAGAGAGATGGAGGGATAGAGAGATGGAAAAATAGAGGAATGGAGGGATAGAATAGAGGGATGGTGGGAGAGAATAGAGGGATGTTGGGAGAGAATAGAGGGATGGAGGGAGAGAATAGAGGGATGGTGGGAGAGAATAGAGGGATGGAGGGAGAGAGGGATGAAGGGAGAGAATAATATCCTGATGTTTGTAAAGACAATAAGTTTGTCTTCTTTTAAGATTATTTTTCTTTCTATTTCCATAGAATTAGCCACAAATTTATTTTTTATTTCATCTTTTTCAATTTTGAAATTTACATTCGGATTTATTATTTCATTAATTTCTTTTTATATTCAATCGGAGCGATCGTCTCCTTATAATCATCAATTAAAATATTCATTAATTTCATTACATCATTTTCATTACTAGTCGATTTTAACTCAGGTTAGATATCTATTTTTATACTTTTATTTTCTAAAATATCAGGTTTAATTTCAACATTATTTGAAATAGTATTAATGTCATTTGAACTGATCGAATCTTTATTTTTAGGACAGAATCTTGCTATATGTCAATTTTCATTACACTTGAAACATTTAATTATTTTAATTTTTTCTATACGATTTCCAATTTGTTTACTTGAATTTTTCTCATTAAATTTAAACATTTTATTTTTAATAGTATCATAAATTTCTAATTTTTCTTGAAATTCATGAATGGTCTTCGCTCCCTTAGATTATCCTGATTGATTTTTGATATGAAATATTTTCTGGAAATTTCGTGTTTACGAGAGAAAAATTAATATAATTTGCATATAAATTGGGGGAGGGAGGGCCATGTTTTGACAGTTATAGTATGACTTATGATCACAAGAGGGCGAAACCTTCACCTTGCCCAGAAGATAGCGCTATTATATACAATTTGAATTTAAATCTTATCTTATTATGCTAGCTAAAATTGTATTTATCTATATATATTTCTATATTGGTTCTCAAAAACCGCTCTAACGATTTTTTCAAATTCACACTAGATATAGTATTTATAAAGAAAAATTGAGTTTTATTGATCACATCTCTTGAAACATACAGCTTCATTATTTATTTCTTAATTAAAAATTATATATGGGTGACGTCAATGGCATCCATTTTGAAGTTTTACTCCCGCCTTTTTTTAAAGGGTATTGTATTAATATTTTTTTTATATTTAAAATATTTTAAAATTTATTATTTAATTTCGAAATAAAATTAAAAATATTTATTTTTAATAAAATATATATATATATATATATATATATATATATTAATCTCTCTCAAAAAAAAATAACAACAAAATAAAAAATGGTTTGGTATTTGGTGTCGGAAGATGGTAAAAAGATATTGTATTAATATTTTTTTTATATTTAAAATATTTTAAAATTATTTATTTAATTTCGAAATAAAATTAAAAATATATATTTTAATAATATTTTATAATTATAAATTACGATATATATTTATCATTCTTCCAATAAAAAAAAAATATTCATGCACTTAGAAACATACCTAATAATACATATTTATGTATTATTGAGGACCAGTTCCATTCATTTTAATCAAATTGATGCAATGATGCAACATTTAATAATTGTAATAAATAATTAAAGAATTGTATATCAGCTCGGTGTCCCAAGTATTAATATTACCAGCCAAACCCAATATAATAATGAATTATTTTTTTTTAACTTAATTACCTAGCCGAGGCTCGGGGTCCCGGTGTGATCTTAATATATTGTCAGAATTAGATAAATAATGTAGAGAGAAAAATTATTTAAAAATAGATATTTATTTAAATGAAATAAAATTATTTAATTTACAGAATGAAAATGTCTATAATAATGTCTAAACATTTTTTCGAGCGACAGCTCGGTATCCCAGGTATTAATATTACCAGCCAAACCCAATAATAATGAATCATTTTTTTTAACTTAAGTACCGAGCCGAGGCTCGGGGTCCCGGTACTATATATTAACACAATTTTTTTTAATTAGTGATAATTGCAAAATTTACCTAAACATTTATAAAAATAAATATACATATGAAATATCTTTTTTTATTTATTTTTAATATTAAAAAATATTTAATTTGAGATTAATTATATATAAAAAGATCAATTATCATTTCAACGCTTTTAATACTGATAATACTGATTGTTGGGATTGTCAAGGTCTAAGTGGGTAAAAATATTATCCAAGTCACCTACAAATGTGCTATTTGATTTATTTGTGCTATACGCGGAGATTATAAAGATATTCTTTTTATCACTTACCTTTATTATGGTGGATTCAGTGGCGTACCTAGAACTTTTGCCGCCCCAGGCGATCTCCAGTTTGCCGCCCTTTTTATTATAAGTCAATCAAATAGTGGTTTTTATAAATTAATACACATAAATAAATTATTAAATTATTTAATCAATATTAATTAATACACAGAGTAAATTTTTTTACACATAGTTGTATGCACTCGTAAACATCTTATATATAAAATTCTCGTGTCACAAAACTTTGAAATGATACTCCTCCGAAACGGCTGGACCGATTCTTATGAAATTTTTTATGCATATTCATTAGGTCTCAGGGCATGTCAGACTTCTTTTATAAAACCGCTAATTGGTAAGGTGTGTCCAGGGGTGGAATTTAAATAAAATTAGTTTAGTTACAATGCAAATTGAATTGTCATTAGAACTGTTTTATAAATTGTTATCTCTGACATATAAATATATATATTTATTATGTAAAGTTCATTTCATATATACATATTTAATCAAAATTATACGAACAAAAAATTATACATACAAAATTATATTTAATCAAAATTATACGAAATAAACATGTTCCGCAAATGCTTTGTAGTGACGGATAGTACAAACCTGACCATTCGAGAGTTTTGGAAAGACCATTTTAACATAGTGACATGTCTAAGAATTATTGATCAGGCCTGGCTGGGTGTCACAAAAAGAACATTAATTTCTGCATGGAAAAAGCTATGGCCTGACGCTGTAACTGAAAGGATCATTGCAGAATCTGAATCTCAAGTGTCAGAAATAGAAGAGATTGTTTCTTTGGGAAAATCTTTGGGTCTAGAAGTAGATGAATGATGTAAACGAACTCGTCGAGCTTTGAGGAGCTTACAACTGAAGAGTTACAAAACCTACAAACACAGAATGATGTTGTGACCCAAGAAAACACAGTTTCTGAAGAGGCGCCAGAAACAGAAAATGTCATCTCCTCAAAAGAAATTAAAGAGATCCTAGGAATGTGGGAGAAAATTGTTGAATTTGTAGATAAAAACCACCCCGAAAAGGTTGCAACTGGTCGGGCTTCGGAATTATTTAACGAAACCTGTCTCAATCATTTTCGCAATACCCTGAAGGGGAGGAAAAAACAAACTTCCTTAGACAATTTTGTAAAACGCTTTGCAGAACAAGATGAGCAAGGGGAGGCGAAAAAAGCAAAGACAAGCGATGATATTTAAGTTTTTTTTTAAATTCTTCTTATTTTTATTTATTTAAATGTTCCCATTATTTTTGTTGTTCCTTCTCGTAAAGACATTTGTTTGATTCAAAATAGCATACAAAAAACAAAACTAAGGTGATTTTTGGGGACTGGAACGGATTAAAAGCTTTTCTATTAGTTTTAATGGCGCGAAGTGCTTTGAGATACGAACAATTTGAGATACGAGCAAGGTCTTGGAACGAATTAAGCTCGTATGTCGAGGTACCACTGTATATGCAAGACCAGGCTGTGACGTCATGAATGGCTGGATGACGTCATATAATTTTAAATCAAGAAAAAACTAATAAATATGATTTTCCCGAAGATAAAACCAATACAAAGTGCATGATTCGTGGTGAGATATAAAAAAATCTCCTCATGTGAAATTTTGTGTGAAAATAACCGTTCCCTTATTATCGTCGATCGCTAATACTACCACTTCCGGTTTCCGGATTTGCACCAAAAGTTGATCAATTCATCCCACTGATGCATTAAGTAAATATACCAAATTTCATCAGAATCAGTTCAGCCGTTCAGGCTGTACACATCTACACGGACAGACGGACGGACGGACAGACATCATGCTAAAAATACTTTTTTCTGTTAAGAAAATGCATGATTCGTGGAGATATGTAAAAATCTCCACATGTGAAATTTGGTGTGAAAACATACCTCCCTTACTATCGTCGGTCGGTAAAAAACGGAATGTTAAGAAATTAAGATGCGTTATTCAACATGGAGAGGTAAATGGGCTGGAAGAGGAGGCAATTTATAATTTTCTCCTAATTCAGATTTAGGACAAATCGGACAACATGGAGGTTTGAAATTAATAGTGATAAGAAAAAATAATTAGTAACAAAATCTTAATATACAAAATGTAGAATTTGAATATGTAGAAAAATTGAATGTAATCACGAAGGATAATAATATTTGAGAAGAATTTAAATCGAGGTTGAAATCGGGAAACGCCTGTTATCATGCAGTAAAGAGGCTTATCTCATCAAAATTATTATCAAAAGGAATCAAAATTAAAATATATAAACCAATTATTTTGCCTGTTGTATTATATGGGTGGGACGCATGGTCTATGACCCTGGGAGATGAGAGTAGATTCAGAGTATTCTTTCCAGCATTTATTGGCCAAAGAAAGATGAGGTCACCGGGGAATGGCGGTGACTGCATAACGATTAATTGCATGACTTCTATGAATCTTCATAAATAGTTAGGGTTAAAAGTGAAAAAGCTGCGATAGGCAGGGGGACGTGGCTAGAATGGGAGAGGAAAAAGATATTGGATTGGCAAACGGTGTGGAGACCGATTGGAAAACTTCCGCTTGGAAGACCAAGGACGCGTAGGAAGGGACGTAAGAGAGATGGGACATGGGCCCAGGATAGGGACACTTGGAGAAATGTGGTTGTTGCGGCCAAGAACTTTCGAGTATCTTTGAGCCACATAGATAGATAGATATAACATATACAATAATAATATATATAATTAATTTACTGATTAAATTAAAATATATTTTAAATAAGAAGACAAAAAGAAATGAATGTTTTATGTAATATACTGATTGAAACAAAATGGATGAAAACCTTTTACTACTCTTAACCAAATACTATGTACCACTCGGGAGGTACAGGGGGCGGAGCCCCCGTCTAGGTGTGGAGAGCGCCGAGGGCGCTCGGAGCAGCTAGTATTTCTATAATATTTACTCTTCTAGCTTTCATACTAGAAAAATCGTGTATAATGCTCTCAAAATTTATATTTATATTTTTTCCGCCGGCCCTGCTTTTCAAAAGAAAAATCGATGAGTTAAAAAAATATTGGTATATCACTTCAAAGTAATCATATAAACTTTTCAAAAGAAATGATATTTATAAACTGATATCAAAAAATTTTAGTTAGGAAAAATTGCCGAACAAAATCGTAAAGATGCGTTTACGAATTAAACTAATTTCAATGAATACAATAAAAAAAAATTATTATCCTGCCCTTGGAATAAGAATTCAAAATTTACACTAAAATGCATTTATATACACATAGGAATAATATTCGAAATCATATAGTCTGTTAACGGATGGTCTGTGGGTCTGTGCCATAAAGTCATGGCTCGGAAATGCCAGTGGCAGGAAACAGGAGGATGACAATAATTAGAAAAGCATTAAATATTTTATATTTATATTAAAAGTATTTAAAAGAATATATTTATGCTAGTATTCATAAGTAATATATAAATACAATTCATAAGAAATATTATATAAGACTATAATTATAACTATAATATGTATAGTATTATATCAAACTGACTATATATATTAAATTATTTTTGACTTTATTTTTGTTATACGAGTATTTTATTAAATAAAGAAAATAATGTTTTGTTTTAGTATTAATATTAAGAGATCGATATATTTAATTTAGATTGTTGATTAAATTTAGTTTTACGATGATTACATTCAAATGGCTTTTCGCCTGTATGTATTAATAAATGTGAATTTAAATTAGATTTATTTATAAATTTCTTTCCACAATAATTACATAAAAAAGGTTTTTCATCTGTATGAATTAATAAATGAATATTTAAATGAGATTTATTATTAAATTTCTTTTTACAATGATTACATTCAAAAGACTTTTCTCCTGTATGAATTAATAAATGAGAATTTAATGTAGATATTTTTATAAATTTCTTTCCAAAATAATTACATAAAAAAGGCTTTTCACCAGTATGAATGAATAAATGATTATTTAATGTAGTTTTATCAATAAATTTCTTTGTACAATAACTACATTCAAAAGGTTTTTCCCCTGTATGAATTAATAAATGATAATTTAAATTAGATTGTTGATTAAATTTCTTTTTACAATGATTACATTCAAAAGGTTTTTCACCATTATGAATGATTAAATGATTATTTAATGTAGATTTATTTGTAAATTTCTTTCCACAATAATTACATAAAAAAGGCTTTTCACCTGTATGAATCAATAAATGAACATTTAAATGAGATTTATTCTTAAATTTCTTTTTACAATGATTACATTCAAAAGACTTCGCTTGTATGAATTAATAAATGTTTATTTAATGTACATTTTTGTTTTTCAAACGTGTATGTATTAATAAATGTGCATTTAAATTAGATTTATTAGTAAATTTCTTTTTACAATGATTACATTCAAAAGGCTTTTCACCTGTATGAATTAACAAATGTCTATTTAAATGAGATTGTTGATTAAATTTCTTTTTACAATGATTACATTCAAAAGGTTTTTCACCTGTATGAATCAACAAATGTCTATTTAAATAAGATTGTTGATTAAATTTCTTTTTACAATGATTACATTCAAAAGAGTTTTCGCCTGGATGAATTAACAAATGTCTATTTAAATGATATTTATTAGTAAATTTAATTTTACAATGATTACATTCAAGAGGATTTTCACCTGTATGAATTAACAAATGTCTATTTAAATTAGATTGTTGATTAAATTTCTTTTTACAATGATTACATTCAAATGGCTTTTCGCCTGTATGTATTAATAAATGTGCATTTAATGTAGATTTATTTATAAATTTCTTTCCACAATAATTACATAAAAAAGGCTTTTCACCTGTATGAATTATTAAATGAATATTTAAATGAGATTTATTATTAAATTTCTTTTTACAATGATTACATTCAAAAGACTTTTCTCCTGTATGAATTAATAAATGAGAATTTAATGTAGATTTTTTTATAAATTTCTTTCCACAATAATTACATAAAAAAGGCTTTTCACCAGTATGAATGAATATATGATTATTTAATGTAGTTTTATCAATAAATTTCTTTGTACAATAACTACATTCAAAAGGTTTTTCCCCTGTATGAATTAATAAATGATAATTTAAATTAGATTGTTGATTAAATTTCTTTTTACAATGATTACATTCAAAAGGTTTTTCACCAGAATGAATGATTAAATGATTATTTAATGTAGATTTATTTGTAAATTTCTTTCCACAATAATTACATAAAAAAGGCTTTTCACCTGTATGAATCAATAAATGAATATTTAAATGAGATTTCTTCTTAAATTTCTTTTTACAATGATTACATTCAAAAGACTTTTCGCCTGTATGAATTAATAAATGTTTATTTAATATATATTTATATATAAATTTCTTTCCACAATAATTACATAAAAAAGGCTTTTCACCATAATGAATGAGTAAATGATTATTTAATGTTGTTTTATCTATAAATTTCTTTGTACAATAACTACATTCAAGAGGTTTATCCCCTGTATGAATGATTAAATGATTATTTAATGTAGATTTATGTATAAATTTAATTTTACAAAAATTACCTTCAAAAATCTTTTCTTCTTTCCTAGTTGAATCGGAGTTTGCTTCAAGTTTTTCGTCGTTATTGTTTTTTATAAAATTATCGTCATTTATAAAATTGGTATGATAATATTCACAAGGACCTAAAATCATATTTTTTCATTATATTAAAATTTAATTTTCTATACATTTTTTTCCTCAATAATTAGATAAAAAAGGCGTTTCAATTTCAATTTAAATACGATATCCTTTTCAATTTTTTTTTTTATAAAAATTCCATTCAAAATGCTTTCCACTTCACGAATTAATAAATAAAATATATTATATTTTAAAATAATAATATTACAGTAATTATTTATAAGGATAAACATCGGAACTAACCTATATGTATTGGATATTTTCTGTTTTCTTGTGAAATAAGATCCATTTTATTTTTATCCTTTTAAAAAGAATTATAAATTATATAAAAATAATAGTTCGTTTTACAATAATATTGAAAGTGTCATCGAAATATTCATCAAAGAGCAATCACGTGGCGGACACTCAAATTGAAACTGATTGAAACCACAAACCATCTGTATCAGTGGTATCAGAGAGAGGGGTGACACTGGTCTTATGGAAGGACCTGAAGCAGAGTTTCGCTTGGCTGCATCACTAGAGGCGCTGCTGGCACTAATTTTAATTCGGTTATCCTAAACAATCCAAAAACTGCCGAAAACAGCCAACACCAGGGTCATTTTAAATCATTTTAAATATCGTAAATATATGACAGCACTGACAGCTTACATCCGCTAAATGTGTAAATTTTATTTAAGTCATTTATTTAATAGTCTGTGGTTGATGGTCTGTGGCACAGATCTGTGATTTCAATATCATTATAAAACGAACTATTTATTTTTATATAATTTATAATTCTTTATAAAAGGATTAAAATAAAGGTATAGATTAGAGCGGAAGTTCATACCAAAATAAAATGGATCTTATTTCACAAGAAGACAGACAATATCCAATACATATAGGTTAGTTCCGATGTTTATCGATAATTACTGTAATATTATTTTTAAATTAATTTATAATCAAATTATTCAATTTATTTAACTTTAATAGTTATATATAATAATTTAACGATTTAATATAATGAAATAATATGATTTTAGGTCCTTGTGAATATGATCATACCAATTTTTTAAATGAAGATGTTTTTATAAAAAAAAGTAACGACGAAATACTTGAAGAAAATACCGATTTAACCAATAATGAAGAAAAGCTTTTTGAAAGTAATTTTTGTAAAGAAAAATTTAATGGAAAAGTTTATTTTAAAAAACATTTACTAACTCATACAGCTGATAAGCCTTTTGAAAGTAATCATAGTAAAAATCGACAAACAAATTTAAATTGTAATTTATTAATTGATACAGGCGAAAAGTTTTTTGAATGTTATCACTGTAAAAAGAAATTCAAATGTAAATCTAGTTTAATTTCTCATTTAATACATTTAAAGAAAAAGCCTATTGAATGGAATTTCTTTCAAAAAACATTTAATGAGAAAGCTAATTTAAAGAAATATTTATTAATTCGTACAGTGGAAAAGTATTTTGAATGTACTTTTTGTAAAAAGAAATTTTACCAAAAATCGCTTTTAAATTCTCATTTATTAATTCATACAGGCGAAAAGCCTTTTGAATGTAATCATTGTACAAAGAAATTTAATCGAAAATCGATTTTAAATTCTCATTTATTAATTCATACAGGCGAAAAGTCTTTTGAATGTAATCATTGTTTAAAGAAATTTAATCGAAAATCGATTTTAAATTCTCATTTATTAATTCATACAGGCGAAAAGTCTTTTGAATGTAATCATTGTAAAAAGAAATTTATAGATAAATCTACATTAAAATCTCATTTATTAATTCATACAGGTGAAAAGCCTTTTTTATGTAATTATTGTGGAAAGAAATTTATAAAAAAATCTACATTAAATTCTCATTTATTAATTCATACAGGAGAAAAGTCTTTTTTATGTAATTATTGTGGAAAGAAATTTAAACGTAAATCGCATTTAAATTCTCATTTATTAATTCATACAGGGGAAAAACCTTTTGAATGTAATTATTGTAAAAAGAAATATATACAAAAATCTGCATTTAATTCTCATTTATTAATTCATACAGGTGAAAAGCCTTTTGAATGTAATCATTGTACAAAGAAATTTTTATATAAATCTTCATTAAATATTCATTTATTAATTCATACAGGAGAAAAGCCTTTTTTATGTAATTATTGTGGAATGAAATTTAATAATAAATCTAATTTAAGAGCACATTTATTAATACATACAGGTGAAAAGCCTTTTGAATGTAATTATTGTAAAAAAAAATTTAATCAAAAATCTCATTTAAATAGACATTTGTTAAATCATACAAGCGAAAAATCTTTTGAATGTAATCAATGTACAAAGAAATTTACTAATAAATCTTGTTTAAATAGTCATTTATTGATACATACAGGTGAAAAGCCTTTTGAATGTAATTATTGTAAAAAGAAATTTTACCAAAAATCTCATTTAAATAGACATTTGTTAATTCATACAGGTGAAAAGCCTTTTGAATGCAATTTTTGTAAAAAGAAATTTAATCTAAAATCTAATTTAAATGTACATTTATTAATACATACAGGTTTGAAAAACAAAAATGTACATTAAATTATCTTTTATTAATTCATACAGTTGAAGAGCCTTTGAAATGTAATTTTTGTTAAAAGAAATTTATTAATAAATATAATTTAAAAAAGCATTTGTCAATTCATAAATGTGAAATATCTTTTTAATGTAATTTTTGTAAAAAAGTAATTTATTAAAAGATCTTTTCATCAACATTTATTAATTCACAGGGTAGTGTTTTGGGGCCTGTTTTGTATTTACTTTTTACAGCTGACTTGCCGACTAACCCGAACATAACCACAGCGACCTTTGCTGACGACACCGCTTTGCTCGCTTCAGATAAAGACCCAATCGTGCCTTCTGCTATGCTCCAGGAAAGTCTAGACCAATTAAGGCCTTGGCTTGAGAAATGGAGGATAGCAGTTAACGAAGACAAATCTGCACACTTGACTTTTACTTTGAATAGACAGACCTGCCCCTGCGTAAATTTAGACAAACTAGAAAAAAACTAATACCTGACCTAATAAAGGCGCGAAAAGAAAACAAATGTGCAATCATTAAATATGATAAATTGGTTATTAAAGAATGGAAAAATAACATTCCGGGAAAGGATAATAGTTATAAAAAAAGACAGTTAAGCCTCTCACCGAAAGATAATCAAACCAATAAGACCAATGATAATAATAAACCAAAAATAAATAAAGAATCAAGCTGATTTCAATAAATGGTTCCGAAGGTCGGGGTCAATGAACAACATACTTACAGATCAAAACTCAGAATAGGAATTAAGTAGGGGAACCAGGCAAAATACAAATAACGATAATATTGAACTAAATATATCTAAAAACTCTAATTATCACCCAGAAAGGGTGGTCACCTCGGGTGAATTAGACCTAAACCTCCCAGTTGAAACTAACACCAACCAATTAAATTCAAAATTAAATACTAAAATTAGTTCCAGGAAAAATGAAAAAGATAAAAAAGATGGAAATATAATAATAGCTTCATTGAGTGTGAGAAGCCTGAGAGCCGAAAAATTGACAGAAATTGAGTACTCTCGAGATTAGCTACATAGGTATCCTAGGAATTAGCGAAGTCAGAAGATTGGGCGAAAAAATGATAAACAGGGAAAACGGGAATGTCCTATGTCATATCGGACTCACTCCAGGACAAAAAGGAGTAGGATTCATCATAAAAAAGGAATACAAAAAATTAATTAGCGCATTTAAAGGATATTCAGATAGAATAGCTCTTTTAAAAATTAATTGTGGGGAAGATCGAATATTGAATCTAATACAAATATATGCCCCAACATCACAGGCCGAGATAGAAACTAGAGAAGAATTCTATAACCAATTAAACCAAGTTTTAGAAGAGAACCTGGCCAATTTTAAAAATCATATAATCGTAATGGGAGATTTTAACAGCCAAGTCGGAAAAAGAATTCAAGAAAAATCCAAAATACTAGGACCCTACGGATACGGGAAGCGGAATGAAAATGGTGAAAGATTTCTAGAATTCTGTCAAGAAAATAATCTTAGAATAGTCAATAGCTTATATAAGAAAAGAAAAGGAAATAAAAAAAATAAGCGGGAGTGTCCTCCCCTAGACTTTCCCGCATATAAATAGGTATAAAGAGTTGTGAATGAATATTTAGAATGTGTAAACTTGGTATTGATAAAGAGCCAGTTCGTATTAGTTTATTGGTGTCAAATTTGATATTTGGTAACATTTATATATATATATATATATATATATATAGAATAAAGTGCTACTTCCGGTTAACTGATATTTTAAATGTAAAAAAACATATGGATATAATATAAATATTTTTAATTTTATTTTATTTATAATATATAAGGGATGGCTGTGACGTCATGAAGTGCTGGGTGACGTCATATAATTTTAAATTAAGAAAAAACTAATGAAGATGATTTTTCTCGAGGATAAAACCAATACAAAGTGCATAACACGTGGAGATATGTCCTCACGTGAAATTTGATATGAAAATAACCCTTCACTTCCTCTCTTCGATCGGCAATACTAGCACTTCCGGTTTCCGGATTTGCACCAAAAGTTGATCAATTCATCCTACTGATGTATTAAGTAAATATACCAAATTTCATCAAAATCCGTTCAGCCGTTCAGGCTGTACACATCTATACGGACGGACGGACAGACATCATGCTAAAAATACTTTTTTCTGTTAAGAAAATGCATGATTCGTGGAGATATGAACCTAAAAATATCCATAGGTGAAATTTGGTGTGAAAACAATACCTCCCTTACTATCGTCGGTCGGTAAAAAAGAAACGCTACTTGTATAGGTAAAATGTCACTTCCGGTAGTCAGATCATGATGAAATTTGGTATCTCAATTTTTTTCATATTTTTAAATCTATATACAAAATAGGAAGCAAATATCTCGAAGCAAACTGGTACTTTCCTTGAAAGGTAAACGCAACCAGTGTAGGTAATGTACCACTTCCGGTTAACCGATTTTGACGAAATTTTGATAGAAATCTAGAAACTGTCAATAATATCGGTGTACCAAATTTCGAAGTCCTAGCTTGATTAGTTTTTGAGTAAATTTGCTTACAGACATTACATACATACATACACACACACAGACATAATTCGAAAAATGGTATTTTCCGACTCAGGGAGGTCTAAAACGTCAAGTTCTATCGAAATCTCGAAGTCGAAATTTTTGACGATTCCAATACTTCCCTTATACGAAGTATGCGGGAAAGTAAAAAATGGACATGGCTTACACCCAACGGATTATATAAGACTGAAATAGACTATATCCTTACGCCACATGAGCTTAATAAATAAATTCGAAATTTCGGATAAAATTTCATATAACAGAGACCACAGACTTCTAAAAATAGAAATTGCGAAAAACGTTATCAAAAAAAGACCTAACTCAAAATGGAACAATCGAAACTATATAAATGTATTTAATGAAAACGATGACAGGTTAATAATAGATTTAGAAGAAAAAATCAAAAAGATTTGCCGACGACGTGATACTGGTAGCAAATACAAAAGAAGAAATGTACCAAATGATAAGCGAGTTAAAAAAAAGCCAAAAAAGCGGCCTGGAGATAAACTCAAGCAAGTCGGTAATAATCACCAACGAAAATAGCGATGAATAGGAAGAAATCCAAATCCAGTTTGATAAAAACCAACCCCATATAAGATGAAAATTGTAATTGTCTAAATGTATGTATGTGAGCCAAATTGGGCAAATAAATAAATAAATACCTTGGCTTCCATTCTTAAATATTGATTTGACCAGATTGTATCATTAAGGCACCCTGATATTTTTGAAGCCTTTATTGCTTAATGTTTTACCTCTGTTCTCGATGAGAGGTTACTTAGGTACCAATTTGATGGGTATTCAAGAGATTTATTCCACGATAGTTGTTGGGATTGAGTTTTTCTCTCT
Source organism: Labia minor (assembly GCA_963082975.1). Lineage (NCBI taxonomy): Eukaryota > Metazoa > Arthropoda > Insecta > Dermaptera > Spongiphoridae > Labia > Labia minor. The sequence goes on along the minus strand of OY720350.1, from coordinate 27,794,849 downwards.
TTTTGAATACTGGGATTACTATGTTGGTCTTCCACTCTTGTAGATATTGTAAATACTTGATTAATTAGTATATATATTTGATCTCAAAGGTGTGGTCCTTCGTATTTTATCATGTCATTCGTAATCATGCCCTCACCAGCTCTATGTCTAAGCATCTTTAAATACTCTCGATTTCGGTTTTTGTTACTGTTGTATGTGAATTTCCCTGAGATCTCTTGTTGAGTTCATCCTGTTTTTCAGAATAGAGATTTTTAAAATATTCTATCCAGGTTTTTTCTTCTATTTTATGTTGAATTACGTATTCTAAAATTTCTTTTTTTCTGATGTCCATAAAAGTCTCACTCCATATTTTTTGTGTATGCTTCCCAGAAATTTCTTTTAATTTTCTTAATTTGTATATTTACTTTGTTTCTAATTAATTTTTAGGTGTTCTCGATGATTTAAACTGTAAGAAAGCTTTCCTTTTTTTTATCAGATAGTTGTTTTATTTTCTCACAGAACCATGGTGTTTTTGCACTTGAACCTGGGATTTTACCGTCCTTGTACCGAGTGCTTCCTTAGCAGCTGTTAAAATATTAGATTTAATTATTTCCTAATTATCGTTAATCCCATTAGTTTCTCTCAAGCTATTCTTAGAAGTGAGTTCATTTAAACGTTTTTGATATAGTAGCCTAATACTTTCATCTTCAAGAAGCTCTACATTTAGTTTTTCTTGGATGGTCATTTCTTTTCTTTTTCCTTTTTGCATTTGAAGTCGGAGTTTACATAAGACCAAACTATGGTCCCTTTCGATGTCTGCTGAGTTTAACGATCTAACATCCAATATTTGCGATGGATGAAGGTTTCTATTTAACACAATGTAGTCTAAGATCGAGGTCTAGTTGCGGGTGTTTTGCCATGTAATTTTATATTGAATTTTGTGCTTGAAAAATGTGTTGTTTATTTTCAATTCGTTATCAGCGCAAAAATGAGTGAACATAATGCCATTGTCGTTGTAGGTCTCTTCGTTGAAACGGTGTTTGATTCCATGTATTACATTGTTACCTAGGAGGATCGGTTCATTTCGAGAAATTTTATCTAAGGAGCTTTGTAGTGTATCATAAAAGGTATCTTTATCGATTTTTGGTTTGCAGTCTTCAGGCGCATATACACTAAGGATATGAAGTAGAGAGTTTTTAGTTCTTAGAGATACCAAGATTATTCACTCTGATATATACTCATATTTCTCAATCTTTCTCTCTAATCTCTCATGAATTGCTATTGCGACACCTTCCTTTGCTCTTGTTTCTTTTGTCACGCCACTATATAACACGACATAGTCTTGATATGTCGTTATTCCTTTTCCTTTCTTTTTTGTTTCTGATATGGCGCAGATGTCAATTTTATTTCTAAAGAGTTCAAGGAGCACTTCTTGGGTTTTATTATTCCAGGTAGCGATTCTTAAAATATTGTTCTTCCTCCATTTATTCTTCTTTCCTTGGGGTTTCTTATTCTGCGTGTGGGCTGTGGTCGTTACCGTGACATCCGTCCGATTCCGAGGCTTATTTCTGGTTCTTCAAGCGTGAGTTTTTTTTTATTCTTTTTTTTTATTTTAGGCTGCTAACCTCACTTGAAACCCTCCTCCTTTCTCAACACGGGCTTGGGACCGGCTATGGCGAAGTCAAAATCATTATTAAATAATTATTAGTGGTGTCTCAAATAAACATACACATATTAAAAAGTTACAATTATGTGATGTTTTAAACTATTTGAGTCTACTTTTTTGAATATAAATTACATCATCCACCTGGATAACTCAGTTTTTAAAAAGGATGTTTATTGATGGAAACGAGGAATGTATTGTTTATCAATTATGATTTGTTATCAAATTTATTATTATTATTTCTAAGGGTTTTTTAATACAGGAAACTTGGTTGATAAGGACAGCACAAAGTTTATAAATTATAATCTTGTTATTTATTCAATAGTTATATAATTGTAGTCAGTGGGGCGTACCTAAGGGGGGGCGGTGGGTGCGGTCCGCACCGGGCGGCACTTATCTTGGGGCGGCATTTTTTATATTATAGTTGTAAAAAAAGCAACTTATTCATTTCATATTTATTTTTTTTCTTTCTTGAATAATAAATGATTATTATGATTATTATAAGTTTACTATTTGATTTATATAAATTATGATCAACTATATGATTTCGAATATTATTCCTCGGTGTATATAAATGCATTTTAGTGTAAATTTTTAATTCTAATTCCAAGAACAGGATAATAATTTTATTTTATTGTATTCATTAAAATTCGTTGAATTCGTAAACGCATCTTTAAGATTTTGTTCGGTAAAATTATCTGCGTTCTACAATGAGTCAATTAAGACTACAAAATCTTGCAATATTTGTCAATAGAACAAGAAATTACAAATAATATAAATTTTGAGAGCATTATACACGATTTTTCTAGTGTGAAAGCTAGAAGAGTAAATATTATATAAATATGTTTACGAGTGCATACAAATATGTGTAAAAAAATTTACTCTGTGTATTAATTAATTTTGATTAAATAACTTAATAATTTATTTATGTGTATTAATTTATAAAAACCACTATTTGATTGACTTATAATAGAAAGGGCGGCAAACTGGAGATCGCGGCAAAAGTTCTAGGTACGCCACTGATTGTAGTATAATTGTATTATAAATCGTATTATTATTTGTAATATAAATTGAATTATTATTATTTGTATAAAATGTATTATTATTCGTAGTATAAATGCAAATATGAGAAATAGAAATTATTAATTGTTCATTTGGCGCATTGTGCTACTTTAACGTGCCGGCCCGCCTGTAGCTAGGGGGAGGTTGGTGAACTTAACCGCAATGGTTCACCAGGAGAAGTATGACCTCTGGTAGGTAGCTATTACCAGGATGCCGGTCACCTCAAGACGAGGAATTTCACCTCGGAGCTACCTGACACTGGTAGACATAAACACGAACGGGGGTTGAAAAAGAGACGCGGGGTACACCTTTATGGTGGAGGCAATAATATGTGATGTTTTAAACTATCTGAGTCTACTTTTTTGTATGGTTTACCATTCTTATGGTAAAAGGGTCAAATAAATTTGATGTGTTATTGCAGAAACATTCTAATGGTTTGAAAATCTTTTTATTTTGTGTTAAAAATTATTAACCGTTAATACCGTTTTTAGGTCGTTGAAAACGGCCTAAAATGGCGTCATTTTACATTTAAATTTTTTCATACCCCCCATGAACTTCCATGTCCCCCCCCCCCCCCCCCCCAAGAACCTATCCTGGAGCCGCCCCTGGCCGCAAAAACCACATTTCTCCAAATGTCCTTTCATGCATTGTCCACCCATATAAAAATCTTGAAAATCCAATTATGAGATAAAAATTAAAATTATTTATTCATATAATCCTAAAATTAAAAGAGGTAATAAGTGAATGTTTTCAGTGTGTTAAATAAGTTAAAAAGACCAATATTAGGAAAAAAATAAATATAAAAATATAAATATTATAAAAATAAACATTCTTTCAATTGTATTCGTTGCTCTGCTGAATGACAACATGAAGATATCAAATTTTAAAAAATTAATTTCTGAGATATGCAAGAATATTGTGATGTAATTTCATCGAAATCGTTTAAGACAATTTTAAGTCTATAACGTCAAAATTTCCTACAGAAAGACTTAATTTCTGCGATTATTGAATATATATATAGATCAAAATAGAGATATGTAAGAATATTGTGATGTAATTTCATCGAAATCGGTTCAGTCAATTTTGAGTCTATACGTGCATGGGGTATGCCCCCCCCCCCCTCCCCAAAAAAGCTCAGAATTTTTTTCTTTTTTTCTTACTTAAGAGCATACAGATAGACATGATAGATATAAAAAATTCTAAAGTCACTCTTGGATTCTAGAGGTCATGAAGATATGCAAAAATTTTTAAATTCACAGCAATGTGCAGACTAAAATCTTTTTATATATATATACATATAAATAAATCGAATTTACAATATATATATTTTATATCAACAGGCCTACTTTTCTGATCTAAAAAAAGCATAATAGCCGCATAGCTGAAATGTAAGTTTAATCTCTAAATAAATAATTTTTTAAGACCATTTTATTCTGTCATCTAGTGCATTAATACGAATGTTTAAGGCTGTATGTTTTAAGACTAATTTTTTATGATTTATGTTCTTTTAAATTATTTGAAAGGTGATTCGGTGAATCAGGTATTAATATTACCAGCCAAACCCAATAATGAATAATTTTTTTTAATTACCGAGCTCGGTGTCCCGGTATATTTATATATAAGAAATATGTTGTAAAAAAATAATAATTATAATAAAAAAGACAAACTGTTTTAGAGAAACAAATTTCTATATTTTATTGGAATATACAATAAAACTAATTACCTACATTATATATTATATTATTTGTAGGAATAAAACAAATTTAAACAAAAATAATATTTGGAGTTGAATAAACATTATTTAAAAATTATTTTAATTGATTTATTTAACTTTGGTTATTTAGATAAAATGTTGAAGATATCCTCGTTTTATACAAAAAGTTTTTATCAGATTAGATTGAATTCGTGTCGTAGAAAATAGTGTTAGAGGAGAATTAAGTGTATATTTAAATGAGATGTTTTTCAAACATGTATGAAAATAAAGGTTGATAAAAATAAGATTTTTTAATAAATTACTTTTTTACAAAAAATACATTATAAAGGTATTTAACATTTATGAATCGATAAATGATTGTTGTTAAATAATATTTATTATTAAATTTCTTTTTACAAAAATTACTTTCAAAAGTCTTTTCACCTGTACGAATTGAAAAAATATCATTTATGTACATTTTTGTTTTTCAAACGTGTATGTATTAATAAATGTGCATTTAAATTAGATTTATTAGTAAATTTCTTTTTACAATGATTACATTCAAAAGGCTTTTCACCTGTATGAATTAACAAATGTCTATTTAAATGAGATTGTTGATTAAATTTCTTTTTACAATGATTACATTCAAAAGGTTTTTCACCTGTATGAATCAACAAATGTCTATTTAAACGAGATTGTTGATTAAATTTCTTTTTACAATGATTACATTCAAAAGAGTTTTCGCCTGGATGAATTAACAAATGTCTATTTAAATGATATTTATTAGTAAATTTATCTTTACAATGATTACATTCAAAAGGCTTTTCACCTGTATGAATTAACAAATGTCTATTTAAATGAGATTGTTGACTAAATTTCTTTTTACAATGATTACATTCAAAAGAGTTTTCGCCTGGATGAATTAACAAATGTCTATTTAAACGAAATTGTTGATAAAACTTCTTTCCACAATAATTACACTCAAAAGACTTTTCTCCAGTATGTATTAATAAATGTGCATTTAAATTAGATTTATAATTAAATTTCTTTCCACAATAATTACATTCAAAAGGCTTTTCACCTGTATGAATTAACAAATGTTTATTTAAAAGAGATTTATGATTAAATTTCTTTTTACAATGATTACATTCAAAAGGCTTTTCGCCTGTATGTATTAATAAATGTGCATTTAAATTAGATTTATGATTAAATTTCTTTTTACAATGATTACATTCAAAAGACTTTTCGCCTGTATGAATTAATAAATGTTTATTTAATGTATATTTGTATATAAATTTTTTTCCACAATAATTGCATAAAAAAGGCTTTTCACCAGTATGAATGAGTAGGTGATTATTTAATGTAGTTTTATCTATAAATTTCTTTTTACAATGATTACATTCAAAAGATTTTTCGCCTGTATGAATTAATAAATGAGAATTTAAATTTGATTTTCGTTTAAATTTCTTTCCACAATGATTACATTCAAAAGGCTCTTCACTTGTATGTATTAATAAATGTCTATTTAAATGAGATTTATTAGAAAATGTCTTTTTACAATGATTACATTCAAAAGGCTTTTCACCTGTATGAATTAACAAATGTCTATTTAAATGATATTTATTATTAAATTTCTTTTTACAATGATTACATTCAAAAGACTTTTCGCCTGTATGAATTAACAAATGTCTATTTAAATGAGATTGTTTATTAAATCTCTTTTTACAATGATTACATTCAAAAGGCTTTTCACCTGTATGTATTAATAAATGTGCATTTAAATTAGAGTTATTTATAAATTTCTTTCCACAATAATTACATAAATAAGGCATTTCATCTGTGTGAGTTAATAAATGTTTATTTAATGAAGATTTATATATAAATCTCTTCCCACAATAATTACACAAAAAAGCCTTTTCACCAGTATGAATGAGTAAATGATTATTTAAAGTAGATTTATGTATAAATTTCTTTTTACAATGATTACATTCAAAAGACTTTTCGCCTGTATGAATTAATAAATGAGAATTTAATGTGGATTTATATATAAATATTTTTTTACAATAATTGCATTCAAAAGGCTTTTCACCAGTATGAATGATTATATTATTATTTAATATAGATTTATGTATAAATTTAATTTTACCAAAATTACCTTGAATAATCTTTTGTTCTTTCTTCGTTGAATCGGTGTTTGCTTCAAGTTTTTCGTCGTTACTGTTTTTTATAAAAACATCTTCATTTATAAAATTGGTATGATCATATTCACAAGGACCTAAAATCATATTATTTCATTATATTAAATGATTTAATTACAATTTAATTTTGTATATATTTTTTTTCACAATAATTACATAAAAAAGGCTTTTCGCCTGTATGAATTAATAAATGAGAATTTAAAAGGGATTTTTGGTAAAATTTCTTTTTACAAAAATTACATTCAAAATACTTTTCCAATGAACGAATTAATAAATATTTTTTTAAATTAGCTTTCTCACGAAATGTTTTGTTGCAAAAAATTACATTCAATAGGCTTTTTCTTTAAATGTATTAATATATGAGAAATTAAACTAGATTTACATTTGAATTTCTTTTTACAATGATAACATTCAAAAAACTTTTCGCTTGTATCAATTAATAAATGAGAATTTAAAGTTGATTGTTGATTAAATTTCTTTTTTCTATGATTACTTTCTAAAGGCTTATCAGCTGTATGCAGTGGTGTTGTCAAGCTCGGAACGCTCCAGAACGTCGTTCCAGTAATTCCTTTTTGGACAGGAACGCGTTCCGGAACTAAAGATGATTTCTGATACCAATTAGCACAACACCACTGGCTGTATGAGTTAGTAAATGTTTTGTTAAATAAACTTTTCCACTAAATTTAATTTTACAAAAATTACCTTCAAAAATCTCTTCTTCTTTCTTGGTTGAATCGGTGTTTTCTTCAAGTTTTTCGTCATTACTAGTTTTTATAAAAACATCTTCATTTATAAAATTGGTATGATAATATTCACAAGGCCCTAAAATCATATTATATCATTATATTAAATCGCTAAATTATTATATATAACTATATTAAAATTAAATAAATTGTATAATTTCATTATAAATTAATTTAAAAATAATATTACAGTAATTATCGAGAAACATTGGAACTAACCTATATGTATTGGATATTTTCTGTCTTCTTTTGAAATAAGATCCATTTTATTTTAATCCTTTTATAACGAATTATAATTACATAAAATTAAATGATTCGTTTTATAATAATATTGAAACTGAATGAAACTGTCATCGAAATATTCAAGGAGCGATCACGTGGCGACTGGTGGCGGCAAGGTGAAGTAACCAGGGGGGGGACACGCAATGTTAAATTTTGAAACTGCGTTTACCGCCATTACATTCATAGGGATGCAGCCTCGAACTAATTGAGAGAAAACTGGCCTGGCACAACTTATGAATTTATATTATTTATTATTTGATAAATATAAATATAAATTTTATTTAACACAATACACCAATAAAATTAGAAAATTTATTATTTATTGTTTGATAAATAAATAGAAATTTCACCACAATATTGGAACTCACAATAAGCACTATTAAATCAAATATATTCACGTACTCCTCTCAGTATATCTTTTATAGTTTTTCACATGATTAAAAATTGTATAAAACTGCTATCTATAGCTTGGTTTAATCGCTGAAAGTACCGGATTTAATTTTTTACCACGTTGACTGACAGGCACGATTTAAAAAAGTTTTAAATTTGTTTCATAATCCTAACGTCGTCAGATAGCGCAAAACGCGTTTTCAAAAATTAACATTGAGTATCCAAGTCTGATATACGGTTTGTCAACTCAAATGGGACAATTGAAACCAAGTTTTGAACCCTTTTTGCCTCCCATTTGGTAAATTGCTTAAATACTGTTTATAAAGCATTTACTTTGAAGACTAATATTTATTATTATTACTAACAGATTTATGAAGAATATAATCACGTATTTTTGTAAGATTGTTTTCTCGACGTTTCGGCACCCATTTTGATGCCATTTTCAAGAGATTATTTAGGTTGGAATATTTTTGGGATCCTGGGTCTGGTGCCGTAACGTCGAGAAAACAATCTCACAAAAATAAGTGATTATATCCCTGATAAATCTGATAGTAATAATAACAATAACATTCACGGAAACCTAAACCAACATATATATATATGTAACAAAGTAACTGTCATATAGAATCCTTTAGTCACCGCCATCTGTTATTTAATATTGTTTATATTATTTATAAGAATCATTAATTAATCTATATATATAAAGGAGAGTTTGTATGTATGTAATTTGTTTACTTTTTTGCTGTCATAGAAACAAAAAAATTTAAATGCCTTATGCAACATGGATAGGTAAATGAATTGGACTGGAAGAGAAGACATGTGATTAGAGAAATTGGGGAACCGAAATGTAATTAATCAAAAAAATTCAAGAATTGTTCTACGGATACGACTTAAATATTATAGGAGATTCGGCAACTACAATCAAAGATAGCGTAGGAAAATTAATCGAAGCAGGAAAAGAGGTGGAACTAGAAATTAATAGTGCTAACACAAAATCCTAACATACAAAATGTAGAATTTGAAAAAGTATAAATATTTAAATACTTAAGATCTGTAATCACGAAAGATAATAATATTCGAGAAGAATTTAAATCGACGTTGTAATCGAGTAACATCTGTTATTATGCAGTAAAGGGGCTTATCTCATCAAAACTATTATCAAAGAGGATCAAAATAGAAATATATAAAACAATTATTTTTCATGTTGACCGATGACTAGGGTGACCATTTTTCGAAAACACCAAACCGGGACTAACGGTTTACCTTATTTTTAGAACTAAATTGAAAAATTTGGGAAAAAAATACGAAATGTCCTAAATATTGAAAAAACAGGACAATTGGCTGTCCAGAAGACATTTTTGGGGACGCCGGGACAGAGCACCTAAAAACGGGACAATCTAGGAAAAACTGGACGTTTGATCACCCTATCGATGACCCTGGGAGTTGAGAGTAGATTTAGAGTATTTGTGAGATTAATATTGTTTGCAGCAGGCCAAAGGAAGATGAGGTTACAGGGGGATGGCGAAGATGGCATAACGAGGAATTGCATGATCTCCAGATATAGTTAAGGTTGTAAAATCGAGAAGGCTGGGATGGGAAGGGGACGTGGCTGGAATGGGAGAGGCTAAAAAGATCGGCGAAAAATATATTTGGGAGAAACCGATTGGGAAACATCCGGTGGAAGAGCAAGGTCGCGGTGGTTGGACAATGAAGGATGGGACAGGGTAGGATTTGGTTGTAGCTCAGGATAGGGACGCTTAGAGAAATGTGGATGCTGCGGGTAAGAACTTTCGAAAACAGTAGAGACACAGTATACAATTATCACTTATTAGTATTTAGTATTGTATAGAATTTATTAGATTGTGATTTTAAAATAAAAAAAATTATTATATAGCTTATTATATTACTAGATGATAGTATACAATAATAATATATAATTAATATACTGATTAAATTAAAATATATTTTACAAGAAAACAAATAAATATCTTATCTAAATATACTGATTGATACAAAATGGATGAAAACATTTTACATACACACTTTCAACGAAATACTATGTATCACTCGGGGGTACAGGGGACGGAGCTCCCGTCTAGGTGTGAGGAGCGCCGAAGGCGCTCGGAGCAGCTAGTTAATAATATATTGAGATTAGATAAATATTAAATATTATTTTTTTATATTTATTTTATTTGAATTGAAATTGATTCTCCATACACTCCCTAGCGCCACCTAGAGCCAAAAAAGAAAACATAAATCAAAATCGCAATGTTAATAGGTAAATTACATTGAAAAATTAATTATTTTTTATTAATTAAACTAAAAGAGATCATAAAAAAAGTTTCATATAAAAGTTGTTTAGAATCATTCAAGGTCCCACCTAGTTGGGCGCGTCTCGCAAACAATTACCTCGATTTGTTTACAGGTAATATTATGTATTAATTAATTAATTAGTAATATTATCAATTATTATTGTTATGAACAGACTATTGTTACAATGTTTATATTAATATTATTATGTAAAAAATAAAAAAAACAAAAAACATCGTTTTGTTTCCCATTGAATTGCAATTGATTTCTTTACTTATAATTAAAATACACTACAATTTGGCGACGAGGCAAAAGAAAATAAAGAAAAATGAGTGAAATTAACGAATTAATAAAGACATTTAATGAATTTCTACAAAAATTAGAAATGAGCCAAACAAGACATGAAGAGGTAAGCAAACCTAAAATTATTAAAGATATTTTACAAAATCAATCTATTACTTATGAGATGTTTGATGAGAATATTGAAAATTTTGAGAGCTATTCCCAAAGATTAGAAAATTTCTTCAAGATTAAAGGATTAATTGGAGAAGATAAGGATATACAGGAAGCAAAAGGCTTGCTATTAATAAATTGTTTAGGACCTAAACATTATCAACTTCTTTCAAGTCTCACAGCCCCGGATCCAACCCCCCTACACGTAGATGGCTGACTTAGAAAATGTGTTACGCATTTAAGAGATACCAGAGGCGCTGCTGGCAATAATTCAAATCCGAAAGTTGTTCAGAAAACAACCATCAGATGGCGCGCCAGGCTCTTTTTTAAATTCATTAAATCCATTTGAATCATTTTAAATATTGTGAAAGTGTCGTAAACATGTAAACATCTGATTGTCTAACCTAAAAATTGTGTAATTTTTATTTAAGTGAGAAATTTAATATAATATGTTTAAAGAAAAATATGAATTTGAAACAATTGTAAACGAGTATAATAATAATAATAATAAGTATAATAGTCTGCTAAAATATCGTGTATGCAAACTTCATTTTAATGATTATGATTTCTACACACCTGAAAAGAAGAAATTAATTCATGGAAGGATACCCTTGAATATAAATCAAGATGGTAGGTTTTGTGATATTTAATAATGGAATATCCAAGGTTGGGAAAACAGGAATATACACCTCAGTTGTATAAATTTTATAATTTTTTTTTAAATTTGTTTAAAAACATGTCTCAATAATAATCTATTTATTAAATAAATAGGTTACATAGAACATTATTCTTTTCATTTTAGATGTGCAATTTATATAATTCTATAATTGAAAAATTGTGTAATTTTTATTTAAGTGAGAAATTTAATATAATATGTTTAAAGAAAAATATGTATAAAAGATTTGTTTACAAATGAGATACACAACATTATTGTTAATGATATTTTGTAATAATCTATTTTCAAATAAATATGTCACATACAACATTATTCTTTTCTTCTAGACATGCAAATTATGAAATTTTTCAGTTAAGTGAAAAATTATTTATTTGGGGATAAGACCAACATTTCAGCAATTTTCTGAAAAAAAAAAAATTATTTCTGAAATGTCAGTTTTACCTCTAAATAAATAATTTTTCACTTAACTGAAAAATTTCATAATTTTTTCATTCCTCCCGCGCTCCTCTCATTCAAATAATTCAAAATGGATTTTAAAAATGGTGCCAGGTGCCAGGCCGGTTTTTTTATCTCAATTAGTTCATTTAAGAGACGCTTTGAAGCAGCAGCGCTAAACGCTGCTTCAAAAAAATAACATTGCGTGTACCCCCTCTGCCCGGATCTTCCCTCCACAAAAACGTATAAGGAGTTAATGGAGTTATTACAATTTCATTTAAATCCGCGACCGAATGTATTGACTGAAGAACATAAATTTCTTTCGAGAACACAACAGGTAGGAGAAACAATTTCAGTTTATGTGGCTTCTCTAAAAAAATTGTCAAAAACCGCTCAATTTAAATCTAATTGTGAAAATAATGATTGTACAAAATCAGTCATAAATTTAATGTTGCGAGCACAATTTATTCGAGGGCTCCTTGATTCCGAGATACGCGAGAAAATTTTGCAACAGGGAGATTTAACTTTTGATAAAACCTTAGACATTGCATTATCCATCGAAGCCTCAAAAATTGAAAATAAAGAAATATATAAAAACACAACTAACGCTAACACAGTAAATAAAATTTCTTCAAACACACAATTGAGATCTAAGTCTAGAATAAATTTTGGATCTAATAATAAATATCAAAATCGTAGAATAGATCCTAAACAAAATAAAAATAGGAATTCTCTAAATCTAGAAGAATTAGGGTTAAAAGGTTTATGTCTACATTGCGCCAAAAATAATCATAATTCTAATGAATGCCGACTAGTAAGGAAATTAAAATGTAAATTTTGCAATCGATGGGGACATATAGAAAAGGTTTGCATTACGCGAATTAAAAATCAAAAAAATCAAAATATACATTTCTTATGCGATGATAGTAACAGTGATAACGAATTTAATATAAATCGAATATTAGATGTTTTTACTAATTATACGAATAAAGACGAAAGAATTTACGTAAATATCCAAATAAACGGAAACGAATATAAATTTGAATGCGATACAGGAAGCCGAGTTAGTATAATAAATATCGACGAATTTAAAAATCTTAAAATAAATGTTCCAATACGTAAAACCGAAATAATTTTTCGTACATACACGGGAGAAATTTTTAAACCCATAGGAGTAGTTACCTTAAAAGTAAAATATAAAGGTATCTCAGGAGAAGAAGACTTATATATAGTTAAACATGCAAAAGGTGCTATATTAGGCAGAGATTGGATACGAAATCTGAAAATAAATCTTAATCAAATTAATCAAATTAAAACATCTTCCGACAATGGAGTAAAAATTAACATGTCTCAAATCCTTAATAAATATTCTATTGTTTTTCAGCAAAAAGTTGGAAAGATTCCTAATTTTATATGTTCACTCAAACTACGTGATGAGATAAGAAAAGAAACTGATAATGACAAAGAATTAAGCAACTTAAAGGAAAATCTACTTAAAGGAAAAATATATGATCAAGAAATCTCGATTCATGACGGAATACTTTTTAGGGGACAGCGTGTTATAATTCCCAACGCACTACAACATAAAATCTTAAAGGAACTACATGTATCACACCCAGGGATAGTTAAAATGAAAGCACTCGCGAGAAACTATTGTTATTGGAAGAAGATGGATGCAAATATAGAAAATATAGTTAAGAGCTGCGAACAATGCTGTTATGTCAAAAAGAATCCACAAAAAGCACCCTTACACTTGTGGGAAATTCCAAGAAATAATTGGCAACGAATACACATGGATTATGCAGGAAAATTCATGAATAATTATTTCTTTATTGTCATCGACGCAAAGTCCAAATGGCCAGAAGTATTTGCTTCTACCAAAGCACCGACAACAGCAGGCACGATAAATTATTTAAGAGAAATATTCAGCCGACACGGATTACCAGAAATGTTAGTAAGCGACAATGCCACCATATTCAAATCTGTTGAATTTCGTAACTTTTGCGAAAGAAACGGAATCCAACAGAGATGGATAGCACCGGGACACCCCGCTACCAACGGTCAAGCCGAAAGATATTGTCACACAATTAAAACTAAATTAAAATGTATGAAATACCAATCTGGGACCATTAATGAAAAACTCTGCGAATTATTATTCCGGTACAGAGCTACACCACTCGCTAATGGAAAAACACCAGCGGAACTCTTACTAGGCAAAAATTTAAGAACAAAATTAGACTTAATTAGATCAAAAGCTATAAACCCTGAAACGCCACAACCAAAATTCGATAAATATTATAAAGAAGGGGACAGAGTTCAATCAAGAAATTATTTAAATCCAGAGAAATGGAAATTCGGGACGGTATGTAAACGCTTGGGACGTCTACACTACATAATAGAATTAGATAACGGTTACTTAATAAAAAGACATTATAATCAATTAAGGAAGTGCCAGGTAGCAAAGCCATTGATTTTACCTACACCACCTTTAACTCAAGTAAAGTATCCTGCCACTGAAAACAAACAAAACTCCAACGCCTCAAAAACAACCACCACAAACATTCCTGAAACAGAAGTACAGCAACAGTACTAATAATCAACCGGATAGTAATCAACTCAGAAGGTCTACAAGAGTAAGAAGACCACCGAATCGTTTAAATCTCTAATTAGGAAGGGAGAATTATTATGTATTAATTAATTAATTAGTAATATTATCAATTATTATTCTTATGAACAGACTATTGTTACAATGTTTATATTAATATTATTATGTAAAAAATAAATAAACAATAAACATCGTTTTGTTTCCCATTGAATTGCAATTGATTTCGTTACTTATAATTAAAGTACACTACAGGTAAATTATATTTACTAATTTGTAATAATCAATATAAGAAAAAATTATTGAAATAAATTCTTTACAGAAATCGAAATCGATTTAGTTACCAGAATCCCTAAACATACTTATATATGAAGACCTTAGAGCGAAACAATGGTAAGCCACTTTTGTAGAAAATTGTTTTATTCTTAATTATATATATCTAAGAAATAATAGTTGCTGACTTTTTCCCTTTACTGATATTACATATTGAGCAAATTTGAAATATATGCAGTAAACCCAATGTTTTCTATCTTTTTTCTAAACTTTAAACTGCAATATCTCAACATTTTGATTTTGTGGCTTACCACTGTTTCGCTCTAAGGTCTTCATATATATATATATTTATATATGAGAGATAATATTTTCTAAAAAATAATTATAATAAAAAAGACAAACTAATTTAGAGAAACAAATTTTTATATTTTATTGAAATAAACAAAAATAATAGTTACATTATATATTTAGTGATTTAAAAATAAATATCAGCTTAAAATTTTTTACAAAGTCAATGATAATAATGTACATTTATTTTAATAAATTATTTTGTATACCTGAATGGAAAGATAAATGAGAATTTAAATTTAATTTTTTTTTACAATGATTAGATTTAAAGCATTTTCATATTCTTTACTATTTCATTCAAAATGATGGAATATTATTTATAGAAATAAACAAAATACTATTTGGAGTTGAAAAAACATTAAGAATTATTTTAGTTGATTTCTTGAGCATTGGTTAATTACATAAAATGCTGAAAATATCCTCGTTTCATACAAAAAGTTTTTATTAAATATCTAATCGAATTAGATTGAATTCGTGTCGTAGAAACTAGTGTTACATGAGAATTAAGTGTATATTTAAATGAGATGTTTTTCAAAGCTTAATAAATGTTGATATAAATAAGATTTTTTAATAAATTACTTTTTTACAAAAATTACATTATAAAGGTATTTCACATTTATGAATTGATAAATGATTGTTAAATAATATTTATTATTAAATTTCTTTTTACAAAAATTACTTTCAAAAGGCTTTTCAACTGTACGAATTAAAAAAGGATTATTTAATGTACATTTTTGTTTTTCAAATGTGTATGTATTAATAAATGTGCATTTAAATTAGATTTTCGATTAAATTTCTTTTTACAATGATTACATTCAAAAGGCTTTTCACCTGTATGAATTAACATGTGTCTATTTAAATGATATTTATTATTAAATTTCTTTAAACAATGATTACATTCAAAAGGCTTTTCACCTGTATGAATTAACAAATGTCTATTTAAACGAGATTTATGATAAAATTTCTTTTTACAATGATTACATTCAATTGACTTTTCGCCTGTGTGATTTGACAAATGTCTATTTAAATTAGATTTATTATAAAATTTTTTTCCACAATAATTACATTCAAAAGATTTTTCACCTGTATGTATTAATAAATGTGCATTTAAATTAGATTTATGATTAAATTTTGTTCCACAATAATTACATAAAAAAGGCTTTTCACCTTTATGAATAAATAAATGACTATTTAAAAGATATTGATGATAAAATTTTTTTTTACAAAGATTACATTCAAAAGATTTTTCACTTGTATGAATTATTAAATGAGTATTTAATGCAGATTTTGTTGTATATTTTTTTCCACAATAATTACATTCAAAAGGTTTTTCCCCTGAATGAATTAATAAATGAGAATTTAAATTCGATTTACTTTTAAATTTCTTTTTACAATGATTACATTCAAAAGACTTTTCTCCTGTATGTATTAATAAATGTGAATTTAATGAAGATTTATATACAAATTTCTTTGTACAACAATTACATTCATAAGGCTTTACGCCTGTATGAATTATTAAATGTTTATTTAATATAAATTTGTACATAAATTTCTTTTTACAATAATTGCATTCAAAAGTTTTTTCTTTATCCCCAGTATGAATTAATAAATGATAATTTAAATGGGATTTTTGTTTAAATTTCTTTTTACAATAATTACATTCAAAAGGCTTTTCACCTGTATGTATTAATAAATGTGAATTTAAATTAGTTTTATGATTAAATTTCTTCCCACAATAATTACATAAAAAAGTATTTTTATCTTTAAGAATTAATAAATGATTATTTAATGTAGATTTATCTATAAATTTCTTGTTACAATGATAACATTCAAATGACTTGTTCTCGCCTGTATGAATTAATAAATGATTATTTAATGTAGATTTATTTATAAATTTCTTTTTACAATAATTACATTCAAATAACTTTTCGCCTGTATGAATTATTAAATGAGAATTTAAAAGGGATTTTTGGTAAAATTTCTTTTTACAAAAAATACATTCAAAAGGCTTTTCACCTGTATGTATTAATAAATGTGCATTTAAATTAGTTTTATGATTAAATCTCTTCCCACAAATATTACATAAAAAATGATTTTCATCTGTATGAATTAATAAATGATTATTTAATGTAGATTTATCTATAAATTTCTTTTTACAATGATAACATTCAAAGGACTTGTTCTCGCCTGTATGAATGAATAAATGATTATTTAATGTAAATTCATCTATAAATTTCTTTTTACAATGATAACATTCAAAAAACTTTTCGCCTGTATGAATTAATAAATGAGAATTTAAAAGGGATTTTTGGTAAAATTTCTTTTTACAAAAAATACATTCAAAAGGCTTTTCACCTGTATGTATTAATAAATGTGCATTTAAATTAGTTTTATGAATAAATCTCTTCCCACAAATATTACATAAAAAATGATTTTCATCTGTATGAATTAATAAATGATTATTTAATGTAGATTTATCTATAAATTTCTTTTTACAATGATAACATTCAAAAAACTTTTCGCCTGTATGAATTAATAAATGAGAATTTAAAAGGGATTTTTGGTAAAATTTCTTTTTACAAAAATTACATTCAAAAGACTTTTCTACTGTACGAATTAATAAATATTTTTTTAAATTAGCTTCCTCATGAAATGTTTTTTGCAACAAATTACATTCAATAGGCTTTTTATTTAAATGTATTAATAAATGAGAAATTAAACTAGGTTTACATTTGAATTTCTTTTTACAATGATAGCATTGAAAAGACTTTTTGCCTGTATCAATTATTAAATCAGAATTTAAATTTGATTGTTGATTAAATTTATTTTCACTATGATTACTTTCAATAGGCTTTTCAGCTGTTTGAGTTACTAAGGGTTTTTTTAAATAAACTTTTCCACTAAAGTTAATTTTCAAAAAATTACCTTCTTCTTCTTTCATTGTTGAATCGGTGTTTTCTTCAAGTTTATCGTCTTTACTGTTTTTTATAAAAACATCTTCATTTATAAAATTGTTATGATCATATTCACAAGGACCTAAAATCATATTATATCATTATATTAAATCGCTAAAGTATTATATATAACTATTTTAAATTGACACAAATTGTATAATTTCATTATAAATTAATTTAAAAAAATTAGAGTAATTATTTAGAAGGGTTTACATCTGAACTAACCTAAATGTATTGGATATTTTCTGTCTTCTTTTGAAATAATATCCATTTTATCTTAATCCTTTTATAACGAATTATAAATTATATAAAAATAAAGTTTCTTTTATAATGAAATTGAAACAACAGACCATACGTTATCAGCACTGACCATGCCCTGCCAACTCCTTAGAAATGTCTGAAACTAATTTTTTTTAAATGATGTCTCTTTGTTGCACCGCTAAGAGGCGCTGCAGGAGCACAACCTGTAATTTGACTAATTTTAAATATAAATTAAATAAAAATATTATTTACTCATATTCTAAATATTTTTTATTATTAATACATTAATTGCTAATTTCATAAAAATTATGAAGCGAAGACTAATTGCAGATTTTTATCAAAATAAGAAAGAAGGTAAGATTTTAATTTTTTTTTTTTTAAATTAGAGAAGCTGGACCTTCAAAACAGCAGATTCTATTAATAGTAATAGCTAAGAAGACAATAAAGAAATAATTGATCTCACAACACAAAAGTGAATTTTTTTTTATTTGTATATATATATAAAAATCGAATATCGATTTTCCACATATCCTGGGATTAGGCGGGGGGGGGGGGACACTGCCAACGGCAGGAAGAGCGGCTAGTCACCCCCTCCCCCGCAGAATCAAATCCTGGATGCGCCACTGTAAATATAAAAGTTAATATATGATATATTAAATGAACATTGCTCGTTTCATCTATCTTATCTTATTATGCTAGCTAAAATTGTATATATCTATCTATATATCTATTTATCTATAACCATTGGTTCTCAAAAACCGCTCTAACGATTTTTTTCAAATTCACACTAGATATAGTATTTATAAAGAAAAATTGAGTTTTATTGATCACATCTCTTGAAACTTACAGCTTCATTATTAATTTCTTAATTAAAAATTATATATGGGTGTGACGTCATCAATTTTACTTCAATTAATATTTTTTTTATTTTTAAAATATTTTAAAATAAAATAAATTTCGAAATAAAATTAAAAATATTTATTTTTAATAATATATATATATATATATATTTATTAATCTTAATTAATTAATTATTAACAAAATAAAATACGGTTGGTTGACTCCCGCTTTTTTTTAAATGAATTGTATTAACATTTTTTTATATATTTAAAATATTTTAAAATTCATTATTTAATTTCGAAATAAAATTAAAAATATTTATTTTTAATAAAATATATATATATATTTATTAATCACTCTCAAAAAAAACAAAAACAAAAACAAAAAAACATAATTCTTGCAAAGAGAGTAAAAATGTCATGTTAATTAAATAAATATATCAGTCTAATGGGTAAAGGCACTGTTTTGAATAGTCAACCTAGCAGGATCGAAACCGGCGGAAAAAAATTTTTTTTTTTTTTATCTATTATTTTTTAATAAATTACTATTTTATATTTATTTATTCATTGTTCTTTGATTAAATTTAATTTCTTTTATTTTATTTTATTAATTAAAATGATGCAACATTTAATAATTGTAATATTGTAATAAATTTCTATCTTGAAATATCAATATTTTTTAAAGGGTCGAGCAATAGCTCGATGTCCCAGGTATTAATATTACCAGCCAAATTCAATAATAATGAATCATTTTTTTTAACTTAAGTACCGAGCCGAGGCTCGGGGTCCCGGTACTGAATGTAAATTCAATATTTACAAGTTAATATAAGTTAGTATAGTTTATTACATAAAATTAAATAGTTCGTTTTATAATAATATAGCTTCTCAGAGCTCCTTCGTCGCTCTTCACATCTAGACGGGGGCTCCCCCCCTGTACCCCCGAGTGGTACATAGTATTTGGTTGAAAGTAGTAAAAGGTTTTCATCCATTTTGTTTCAAACAATGTATAACATAAAACATTCATTTCTTATTGTGTGATTATTTAAAATATATTTTAATTTATTTAGTAAATTAATTATATATATTATTATTGAATATGTTATATCTATCTACTCGAAAGTTCTTGGCAGCTACAACCACATTTCTCCAAGTGTCCCCGGTGACCTCATCTTTCTTTGGCCAATAAATGCTGGAAAGAATAATCTGAATCTACTCTCATCTCCCAGGGTCATAGACTATGCGTGGCTCAACGGTACTCGAAAGTTCTTGGCAGCTACAACCACATTTCTCCAAGTGTCCTTATCCTGAGCCTCTGTTCCATCTCTCGTACGTCATTCCCTGATGTACTCATCTTTCTTTGGCCCATAAATGCTGGGGAGAATCCTATTCTCAAATACTCTGAATCCACTCTCATCTCCTAAATATATTTATTTATTTTTTTTTTTTTTTTTTTATTTTACAATTATTTTTACAATCTGTCAATTTGACAATAGGTAAAATTTTTATCAGTATTGATAATGGCAACATATCTAGAGTGAAGGATTTAGGAGATATAAATCTGTCCAGTAACAGATTTATATTTACATTATATTTACATTTATTTACATTTTTATATATTTATTTACAGTTGTTTCAGTGGCGCAACCAGGATTTGATCCTGGGGGGGGTTTTGACTAGCCGCTCCACCTTCCTATGCCCCCCCCCCCCCGGGCTCTCTCAAAGACGAATTTTCATTAAGATTTGTTTTTTATATTTAATATTTTTAAATATTTAAGTTTTGTAAATGAAACACTGATTTTACAAAATCTGGCAAAAAAATTTAATTTTATATTTTATTTACTCGTATTCACTGTTTTTATGGGGCAGCATGGCTGAGTGGGTAGAGTACTAGATTTCTACACAGGAAGCCTGAGTTCGAATCCCAGCATAGAACTCAAGATTATATATTTATTTAATTTAATAATAATAATTTAATTATAATAATTAATAAATAATAAATAAATATAAAAATTTAATTCAATTTAACATCGGCTGCCCCACCGAAGAAGGCAAGGGGAAACCACTTCGGTCAAATTTTCCCATGAACACCCTATGACTCCTGTGGAGTTATTAGGGCCACGACACTTCCGCTAGGAAGTTATCGACAACGAAGAAGAAGAATTCACTGTTTTAGAAAGAAAATATTTTTTTCCAGCTATAAGTAAAATTATTTTAGCTTTCCTCATGAAATAAGGATAGCTTATACGATGATCGGAAAATTTTGAAAATTTTTGCTCCGAGATTCTTCGAGATTTTCACTTTTCAGACGGTTCTGAATCCAAAACTGCAAAAAAAATGTTTTTGAACCGGCTCGTTACCGAGATTACGTCTAAACAAAATGAGATATTGTCTTGAAATTTGATATTTAGATGTTTTTTTTGGGAATGATGGGCGGGGATTGGATTGTTTTTGGACAAGATCGGACCATAAGTAAGGGTAGTTTAAAGATGTGTCAAAGAATATTTTATTGATTTTCTCAATAAATACCGATTTTTATGAGAATTATCATACTATCGTATTAAATTTATAGGGAATCGAATTTACTAAAAGTTTCATTATATTCACTTTTACCTAAACTTAATAATAAAGGAGTTATTTATAAAAAACCTATAAGTTGTCCCATAAGTTTTTTCCGCGTCACGCTATGAACGAATCTAACTGCCTATGTTTATATAAACATGCAGGCTTATCTCTTAGCCGTTTATGGCATCTTATTTAATCATCCCAGAGCTTTTTCAGAGTACGTTTCGTTGGTGACAAAGTCTCTTTAAAAATTTTTCTACTATGGAGAGCCAAAAGAAGCATTTGCGGCAAAAGAGATTTGCACCGTTTACGGGAGTGGTGCTTCGACTATTAGGACCGTCCGCAATTTGTTTAAGAAATTTAGAGCTGGCCACCCAGCAACGACGGATATTATCAAGACTGTGCATGCTGTAAATACAGTGTGCGCGAGATAGCGGGTGATACTAACATTCCCAAAACAACGGCACATAAGCATTTAATCAAAATGGGATATGCAAATCGATATGAAGCTTGGGTTCCACAACAATTGATGGAGACCGGCCTTATAAAGCGCGTCCCTACGTGCGATTTGGTTCTACAGCGACACAAAAGAAATCATTTCTTAAAGAGTCTTGTCACTGGAGACGAGACTTGGATTTTGTATCAAAATGTGGATCGAAAACGGATTTGGTCTAAAGAAAATAGACCTTAAACTGTTGCGAAGTCTGGGCTTCATCCGAAGAAGGTTCTTTTGTGCATTTGATGGGACTGGAAGGGTGTACTGTACTACGAGCTCCTTCCTGAAGATGATATGATCAATGCTGACAAATATTGCAATCAACTGAATTAACTAAAAACTGCCATAGCAGAAAAACGGCAAGAATTGGCGAACCGACGAGGTGTAGTATTCCATCACGGCAACGCAAGGGCGCTTATTGCGTTGATCGTAAGGCAAAAATTATAACAGTTTGATTGGGACGTTCTACCTCATCCTCCATACTCCCCATACCTTCCTCCATCCGATTATTTCTTGTTCCTCTCCTTAAAAAACTCTCTCCATGGTAAATTTTTCAAATCCATAATCGAAATAAAAACGCACCTAAATGAATATTTTGAAAGTAAGCCTCAACTATTTTGGAAAGAGGGCATAATCAGGCTTCCTGGGAGATGGAAGAAGGTTATAGATCAGAATGGTTCATACATAACATAATAAATCAACTTTAAACAACAAATATAGTGTATTCATTTATTATCAACAAAAGCGAAGAAACTTATGGGACACCCCAAGTACTTTAAGATTTCGAAAGCTTTTCGTCCGCCCGTAGTGGCAGGATATTTTGAAAGAAATAATGTAAAAATCCCTAAGAAAAAATCCCTAAATGCAAATATCCCTAAAAGAATAAATCCCTAAATAAAAAATTTCCCTATTTTTTTTTTTACTTATTTAATAATGAATAGCCGAAGAGACTTGAATGAGGTAGTTATACATCATGCTTGGTGTCATCACGTCTGTTCCATCTGGTTTTTTAGAGTCCCATTATTCATGGTTTGCCTTCATTATGGTCAGAAGCTCATCATGCGAGTCGCGGAATCGTTTCCTTGGTGGATCAGGCTTCTTACCACGAACATCACGACAGATTTCCAAAGAGATAAGGTTATGCTCAATATGGATTTGCTTAATCAGGTCCCATACTGATAACTTGTAACTTCCTAAGCGTAACCTTCCAATGCATTGTTTGTTCGAGGTAAATCCATTAAAGTGGCATCGTAGATGTTCCAATGTTCCAATGTCGAATTCGGGGTCATAAAAGCCAGCCAAAAATTTTTCACCTAGTCAAGTTCGCTCGAAGTAAGAAAAAAGATCACGAAGTTTTACCCTGTTGGTCGTCCAGCTAATGCTTGGTGGGCTACAATGACTTTTGATGGTGGTACCAAAGCCAAAGCTGCAAGAGTTCGTAAATGAGTGGAGTTGTCAGGATTATCTATATCATTATAGAGCTTCAAAACTTCTGGCATTGATTTGATGTTTCTATAAATGCATTGAGCAAAATGAAAAAGACAACCTCTGATGATTGTAAATTTCACAAATTGCGTTATATTTTCCTTGATGAAATATACGGTGCAAATGGTGTATTTTGTATTTGGAATCATTAAGCTATTAAAACGTATGCTAATAAACGAAATTTGAGTAAATTCCCTTTATTTTACATACGAATTTGACACCCCTATTTTTTTGGAAAAATCACGTGTCTGGGCCATATGTATGTATTTTTCGACCTATTTTCCCCTACTTTCGGTCCAGGCTCAATTACCTCCTTGGGAGTTCGTGTCTCAGGCAACTGGGTGTCATGCTCACCTTGTAATTAAATTTTCTTAATCACAACTAACATTAATAAAAAAATGAAAAATTTTGTTTTTAGTGATTTTTTCTTTTATAGATTTTTTCAGTCACACATGGATATTTTTATTTAGGGATTTTCGGTTTTAAGGATTTTTCTTTTTAGGGATATTTGGTTTTAGGGATTTTTGACTTTTTTATGGATTTTTTCCTTTAGGGATTTTTACCCGTTTACATTTTGAAAAAATTAGTCTTCACTTCATAATTTTTATGAAATTTTTAGAATTTGAGTAATATTTTTATTTATTTTTTTATATTTAAATAATAGTCAAATTGGAAAATTTCACAATCATCTAGTAATCTTATATTAAGTCTTTTGTTTATTATGATTTAGGAGAAATAATAAAATAATTTTTTATTTCTTATATTTAATTCTGTACGAAAAAATAAGCACTTTTTATTTTTGTTAAAATTTTTTTAAAATAAAATAAAATTACTTATTGTACACTAAGTTATACTTTAAGAATTATTTTTTTTTTCAAATAAAAAGAAGGATTATATTTTTTCTTTTCAATTTGTAATATAGTACACAATATACAGCAATGTATATTTTTTTCTCTCCTGGGGGGGGTTTTAACCCCCAAAACCCCCCCCCTGGTTGCGCCACTGAGTTGTTTACATTAAATTATAATTATAATAGTTAAGTATATGGTAAGTCAAATATGTCAGTTCTTTTAAGTCGTCTCGGTCTGTCTTCGTTTGTTAGGTTTGTCATCAGCTGGTTTGGGTGATTGTCTAGTCCAGGGGTCGGCAACCTTTTTCGGATGGCGGGCCATTTTCAAAATAATTTTTTTTATGCGGGCCGCACATACAAATGTAACTTACATAGTGCTTATATATCATATACAAGTCTAAATATTATTAAAAGATTATAGAAAAAAGTACTTTTTATTGACAACATTTTACAATTCTTAAAAAAAAACATACGATTCCAATTACATACTTATAAATATAATTAAATAATATAATAATGAAATAAATATTATAATAAAAAGACAAGAATGTTAGAAAACAAAAATAATACAGTTTGTAACAGGAAAAAAGAAAATACAATTTCAATTACAAAAATACATTATTATGTGAATAAAAAATATCTTTCATTTTATTCATTCATTAAGGTTCAATGCGATGTTTGTTCTTGAATATTGTTGGATAATCCATTTACGTCCGATTGTGTTTGGGATCCTGAGATCCTCAACAAGTTTTGTAAATTTGTACTTCTGTTCGTATACATCAGGGATGGGCAAACTTTTTTAGGATGCGGTCTACTTCTAATTTTTTTACAATAAGTCGGTCCACCAGATATTTATTAAAATAATAATAATAAACAATGTGGTATAAATGTACATAGGTAACTAAAAAAATAGAATAAGAAAGGAACTTAGGTATATATTTTCAAACAAAATTTAAAGATTATAAAAGTATAAAAATATCAAGTTCATAAGAAATATTGATTCGAATTATTATTTAAGATAAAGTCATGTGAAATTGTCCGCATTAGAAGATTTACACTGGATATCCTCTGCTAATTTAGTAAATCTTGGTGTATAATTACTAACTGCCAGTCTTGTACTGCATTCGAGGTGATTGTCTGTAAGACGGGAGCGATATTTTGATTTAATTATATTCATCGTAGAAAATGCAGATTCACATAGGTAGGTAGAGCCAAAGAACGATGTTAAATTTAATGCGAGACCTTTTAAATTAGGATACTTAACTTCGTCCATTAAATTCCAAAAAATATTTGTAGGATCTGAATTATGTGCTTTTAAAATTATGTCATTTTGAAGAAGAACTTCATCTTCCTCAATAGTTATAGAAAACAATTCGTTTATATTTTTGGTTATTTCTTCCCCGAGTAATGGAATTTTTTATATGCTAAGGAGTAGTTTAAGTAAAAAAGGCAATGAGTAAAGGCGATCACTTTAAAATGACTCGGCGGTCCACCAGTCGATCGCGATCGACTTAATGCCCATCTCTGGTATACATTATTGCCACCGGTCACATTTCGGCACGTTCACGCTCACACTCTGTTGATTTTTTCAAAATTATATTAATGCTTTGGCGGGCCGCACAAAAAGTCGAAAAGGGCCGCATGCGGCCCGCGGGCCGCAGGTTGCCGACCCCTGGTCTAGTCGTCCCAGGTATTGTCTGCTCCTATAGGTGCATTCTTCTGTTATAGTTCTAAGGTTGAAGTCGTTGTGAATCGTCTTGTTAGTTACATACCATGGTATGTTTGTCATGTCTCTTACCATTTTGTTTTGTAGTCTTTGAATTTTTGTCATGTTAGTCTTTGTTGCGGTCCCCCATAGCTCTATACCGTAGCTCCATTTGGATTTTAGTATAGATTTGTAAACTAATAGTTTATTTTCTAAGCTAAGACAAGAGCGTCGTCCTGTTAACCAGTAGAGTCTTTTATAGTCTAATTCAATCTGTGTCCTTTTAGTAGTTATGTGTTTGTTCCATGTCAGTCGTCTGTCTAGATGAATACCCAAGTATTTTGCATCTTCTTTTTGTGGGATAACATTGTTTCTAAAAGTCACTGGTGGGCATGTCCTTCTTCTTAGAGTGTATGTTACGAAGACGGATTTTTCTGCGTTCACAGTCATTTGCCATTTTACACTCTTCTAGGTTATCCAGGTGTTCTTGGAGTTTTCTTGAAACTTCTGACGGGTCAGTGTGTGACGCTATGATGGCCGTGTCATTAGCGAAAGTCGCTAAGTTTGTGTGGATAATGCTTGGGATGTCAGCAACATACAAAAGGAAAAGTGCTGGACCAAGTATACTGCCCTGTGGGACACCGGCTTTTATTTGTCTTAGTCCAGTGTGGGCATCACCGTATCTAACAAAGAAATGCCTACCCTTTAGGTATGATTTTATTATTTGATAAAATTTTGGCGGCAGACCTTTAGCAATCTTGTATAACAGCCCTTCGTGCCAGACTCTGTCGAAAGCTTGAGATATATCCAGATAGACGACTCCGCAATATGATTTGGTTTCCAAGGAATCTTTAATCTTCTTGATGACCCTATGTACTTGTTCAATTGTACTATGCTCGGTACGAAAACCAAATTGGCAGTCAGGAACGATTTTAAATAAATGCGGCTTGATCAGTTTTAAAATAAGTTTTTCCAGTATCTTTCCTAGTAGCGGGAGAAGACTGATTGGTCTATAGGAAGTCACGGCGTTTAATTTTTTTCCTGGTTTAGGTATTAATATTATCTGAGCCACCTTCCATTGTCTGGGGTAGTGGCCAACTCTGATGGATGCATTAAACAAATATGTTAGGAATCTTATGCCTATTGGAGGGAGTTCTTTTAATATTTTTCCCGTGATTAGATCGTAACCCGGGGATTTCTTATTTTTTACCCTGCTTATTTCATCGGCGACTTCGTCAATTTTAAAACTAAAACTTTCACGTTCTTTTTGACTTTGTGAGTTTAAATAATTATTTATTTTGTTTACCAAGTCGTTGTTCGAGCTGTCCTTTTGGCTGGTGAATACGTTTTCAAAGATTTGCAAAGATGATTTGCAAATGTATCTGCCTTATCGTTGTTACTTTCAGCCCAGTTACAGTTAGGTTTTTTGATGGGGGGGGGGATTTGAGCTTGGGGCTTTTTGACCTTCTTTGTAGCTTTCCATAAAGAATAACCACTCGCTTCAGTAGGACTAAGGTTCTTTAGATAATTTTGAATTTCATAGTTTGTATTCTCTCTTAGGAGCATTTTTAGTTCTTTAGTTGCTCTGTTTAAATTAGCTTTGTCACAGGGAGCATGTGTCATGTGCCACCTTTGTCTTAACTTTCTCTTTTCCGTTATTTTATCTTTAATAACTTTGGGACAGAAGCTCGTTGTTTTTTGTGATTTATTTGTGTTGCTCGACTCCCAACTAGACTGCTGGATGGCTTCAGTGAATCTTTCAACAGCTTCATCGATATCAACATTATTCTTTAATGGGGTAGTTAAATTTATTTTTTGAGACAATACATTTCTAAAATGTTCCCAGTTTGTTGTTCTATTATAAAGAAAGACGGGTTTTTCTTTTATTATAATATGAGTAGAGACATTTACAAAGAATGGAGAATGATCCGACGAAAGGTCATAACATGGTTCAATTTGGAGATATCCTCTAGAGATACCACGTGTAATACAGAAATCGATCAAATCCGGAGTTTTTCTGGTATCTGTTGGCCAATACGTTGGTTTTCTTGTTGAAAGTTCTAATAGATTATCTTTTTCCATAGTATTATATAATTGCCTTCCTCTGGGAGTAATCAGACGTGAACCCCAATGCGTATGTTTGGCGTTATAGTCGCCTCCTGCGATGAATCTGTCTCCTAGAGTGTCGAAGAAATGTTTGAATTGGTCGCTTTTTATTATAGGGCCTGGTGGGCAGTAAACTGCTGAAAGGACCAACCTACCTTGCCAGTCCTCTACAGCAACGCTTGTTGCTTGAATATGCTTTTCACTATATTGATTTAGTTGATAATGCTTTAAAGTTTTTTTTATTATTACAGCCGATCCTCCCCGTGCTTTCTCGTTAGGGTGTTTTGTATCATAGAAGTTGTCGTATCCAGGAAGTTTTATATAGCTTCTATTTGTGAAGTGGGTTTCACTAATTAGCATTATATCAATGCCATTTATTTGAATAAATTTCTTAACCTCTTGAATATGGTTTAGCAGACCATTTGCGTTCCATACTACGATTTTTAATGTTTTATTAGCCATTAAGCCATTTTGGTAATAAGGACAGTTAAAAGATCTAACATCTTATCCATTTTTTCCATCTTCTTAAACATCATGGACTCTATGTTTTTGTTTTCGATTGAACTCCGTGGAGCAATGTTTCCGTCTTGTGGAGTAGGGTGTGATGTTGAAGGCCATTCTGGGGTAACTTTTTCATGTGAATTTAATTGCCTTAACGAAGGGAAGTTTTCGTTGTCTAAATTGGGAGCCGCTTTCTGAGTTTTTGTAGATTCTTTTTTGCGTAGAGGAGGGAATGCTTTGTTTTTTAATTCTTTGTAAATATTACAACCTCTATAGCTTGCTGGATGATTTAGTCCACAGTTTGTACATTTAACATCTGATTTATTAATGTTTTGTTTACAATCTTTCGTTAAATGCGGTGCTGCGCATTTCACGCAATTTGGCGTCTTAAAACAAAAATTTTTTGTATGCCCGAATTTCTGACACCGGAAGCATTGAACTAAGTCTCTCTTGGGATAAGGCGGTTCAATCGTCACAATAGTATTAAGGATGTTTTTAATTTCATATACTTTTTTGTTGTTGTATTTTGGTTTTAGATCAATATAAAATAAAGGTAGAGGTTTCTTGGTTGTACGATCATGAATATTTGACAAGTTTATGACTTCATGTCTCAATTCGTTAAGCGCGTCTTTAAGTTCTTGATTATCAATAGATGGGTGTATATTTCTTAAGACGACTCTAAAAGCACGGTCCTGCTTGAGTTGGTAAGTGTGAAATTTAGTATCTTTATCACTTAGCGCTTTAATAATTTTTCTGTAACATTCAGGATTATGTGACTGAATTTTTATTTCGTCATCTTTTAAGCATTTCAATGTGTATGTTTTTGGGGCTAATTTGTTTAGTAGTATCATAAAGGGTTTTATATTTTGAACCCCTGAGACAAAGATTGGTGGAGGCTTTAGAATTTTATTTTGTTGTTGTTCATCATGTACACTTTTGTTTTTTTCTACCTCATTTCGATCCAGTACAATAAGATCCTCTTGTTCAAGGCTGTTAAAAGAATTTGATGTTGTAATAGGGGCGTTAAGCCAGTAGTCCAGGATTTTAGTTTGTTTAACTTTCCTTGTTTCGGGACTCTCTCTATTTCGTTTTTTCTTACCTCTAGCTACGATCCATTCATTTACATTATTTGATGTGGATGCTGCATTTGGGCTCGAAAGTTGTTGGATGGGAGAAGAAAACAAATTGTTCGACTCTTGGTGTTCAAAGTTTATCTCTTTGTTACTCTGTTGCAGGTTTGGTGTTGAGGGTGAACGGCACAAAGTATTTCCTTTGAATGGGTTTGCCTTGGGTCTGTCATCTGACGTGCAAATCTTGTCTGGCATATTGAGAGAGAATAGAGCACAAAAAGAAAGAAAAATTCAAAACACACTAATTAGGAAAGGAGGGAAATTTGTTAAGGATTTATCGCCGCCGAGGCCTTGCGGGGCATATTTGGATGGGTTTAGGAGGCCCTGGAGGGAAAATATTAGTTAGGAAAAAAGTCTTTTCTTTCTATATTATATCAGTATGAATATACACGTATTCATATATTCACTCACCAAAATAGACTTGAGTCCGAGAAATTATATAAAAAAAGAAAAATAATCACTAGATAATGATAAGCTCCTTACTACTTGCTGGCCAGAGTGTGAAATGATATTTATTTATCATTATTAATTTCAAACCTCATCCCTTTTCCTACCTCGATTAATTTTTCCTCGCTATCTGTAATTGCAATTGCCGAATCTCCTATTATATTTAAGTCGTCTTGGTCACCTAATATTTTACAATTGATTTCCGCATCTTACTCTTTCTTTACTACCTTCAAGATAAATTTTAAGATCAAAATTTGAAAAAGTTTATCCGGATCTATTGAGTCATGCGTAGGTTTTACTAAAGTCTACAAATAATTAGTGAACAGAGATTGAATTCGCGGTTTTTTTAATATCTGTCATAATGAAAATATCTTAATTTATGTTGATCGATTTGGCATGAACCCGCAATGATATCGTCTAATATTTCCTCCGCCTATAGTTTATAAGTATTGTATATGTTATAATAGAGTATAATATTTCTTGATCATTTCATTTTATATTTTAATTTCATTGCTTGATTTTTATTGAATTTTTTTTAATTATAATAAAATTTGAGAAAATGCAAAGTTAGAGACTTGAGACAATTTATAAAAATCAATTTATAAAAATTAACGGTATAAAAGTATTGATTAAAACTAAAGATAAATTAATAATATATACATTCATTAATAGTATTAATTTAAATTAATGGATTTATTTGATCTTTTATTATTAAGTTCATTTATTAATTTTTTTTAGATCATAGTTAATTCCCTTGTGCTGCGGGCGATAATGGTTGACTCTTTAGGCGCCCAATAGATGGCACCACAAAAAAAGACCCCAGATCACATAGTACCACCCCCCATAGGCCTTCATTAAATTAATTTTTATACCAATTAACTAATTAATGTCTTTTTGTTTTATTCATAGTTGCAAATTTTATTATAACAACATCTTTTCTATTTCTCTTATTATATCAAATAAATTTAACGAATAATATAAATATTAAAAATTTTTATAAAATAACGTTTTTCATATGAACTTATAAAAGAATGAAATAATTTTCTTATAAATAGTTTAATTCCCAATATTCCTTGTAAATAAAAAAGAAAAAAAAAGCGGGCTAAGCACGATTTAAAAAAGTTTTAAATTAGTTTCCTAATCCGAACGCCGTCAGATAGCGCAAAACGCGTTTTCAAAAATTAACATCCAAGTCTGATATACGAATGAGCTACTCAAATGGGACATTTGAAACCAAGTTTTGAACCCGTTTTGCCTCCCATTTGGTAAATTGGTTAAATACTGTTTATAAAGACTTATATATTATTATATATTATAATAATTATAATAAAAAGGACAAACTGTTTTAGAGATACAAGTTTTTATATTTTATTGGAATAAACAAAAATAATATTTACATTATATATTTAGTGATTTAAAAATAAATATCAGCTTAAAATTTTTTACAAAGTCAATGATAATAATGTACATTTATTTTAATAAATTATTTTGTATACCTGAATGGAAAGATAAATGAGAATTTATTAATTTATTAATTTTTTTTTACAATGATTAGATTTAAAGGATTTTCATATGCTTTTCTATTTCATTCAAAATGACGGAACTTTATTTATTGAAATAAGCAAAAATAATATTTGGAGTTGAAAAAACATTATTTAAGAATTATTTTAGTTGATTTCTTAAGCATTGGGTATTTACATAAAATGCTGAAGATATGCTTGTTTCATACAAAAAGTTTTTATCAGATTAGATTTTTATCGAATTAGATTGAATTCGGGTCGTAGAAAATAGTGTTACAGGAGAATTAAGTGTCTATTTAAATGAGATGTTTTTCAAAGCTGTATGAATTAATAAATGTTGATAAAAATGAGATTTTTTAATAAATTACTTTTTTACAAAAATTACATTATAAAGGTATTTCACATTTATAAATTGATAAATGATTGTTAATTAATATTTAGTAATAAATTTCTTTTTACAAAAATTACTTTCAAAAGTCTTTTCGTCTGTACGAATTAAAAAATGATTATTTAATTTACATTTTTGTTTTTCAAACGGGTATGTATTAATAAATGTGCATTTAAATTACATTTACGATTAAATTTCTTTTTACAATGTTTACATTCAAAAGGCTTTTCACCTGTATGAATTAACATATGTTTATTTACAGCAGATTTATTAGTAAATTTCTTTTTACAATGATAACATTCAAAAGGCTTTTCGCCTGTATGAATTAACAAATGTCTCTTTAAAAGAGATTGTAGATAAAATTTTTTTTTACAATGATTACATTCAAAAGGCTTTTCGCCTGTGTGATCTGACAAATGTCGATTTAATTGATATTTTGTATAAAATTTTTTTCCACAATAATTACATTCAAAAAGTTTTTCACCTGTATGTATTAATAAATGTGCATTTAAATTAGATTTATTATTAAATTTTGTTCCACAATAATTACATAAAAAAGGCTTTTCACCTGTATGAATTAATAAATGAATATTTAATGAAGATTTATATATAAATTTCTTTGTACAATGATTACATTCAAAAGGCTTTTCACCTGTATGAATTAATAAATGAGAATTAAATGCAGATTTTTGTATATATTTCTTTTTACAATAATTACATTCAAAAGGTTGTTCATCTGTATGAATTAATAAATGAGAATTTAAATACCATTTTCTTTTAAATTTCTTTTTACAATGATTACATTCAAAAGGTTTTTCACCTGTATGTATTAATAAATGTTTATTTAATGAGGATTTAGATATAAATTTCTTTTTACAATAATTACATTCATAAGGCTTTACGCCTGTATGAATTAATAAATGAGAATTTAATTTAAATTTGTACATAAATTTCTTTTTACAATAATTGCATTCAAAAGTTTTTTCTTTTTCCCCTGTATGAATTAATAAATGATAATTTAAATGGGATTTTTGTTTAAATTTCTTTTTACAATGATTACATTCAAAAGGCTTTTCACCTGTATGTATTAATAAATGTGCCCTAAAATTACTTTTATGATTAAATCTCTTCCCACAATAATTACATAAAAACGTATTTTTATCTTTATGAATTAATAAATGATTATTTAATGTAGATTTATCTATAAATTTCTTTTTACAATGGTTACATTCAAAAGACTTGTTCTCGTCTGTATGAATTAATAAATGATTATTTAATGTAGATTTATCTATAAATTTCTTTTTACAATGATAACATTCAAAAAACTTTTCGCCTGTATGAATTAATAAATGATTATTTAATGTAGATTTATCTATAAATTTCTTTTTACAATGATAACATTCAAAAAACTTTTCGCCTGTATGAATTAATAAATGAGAATTTAAAAGGGATTTTTGTCTAAATTTCTTTTTACAAAAATTACATTTAAAATACTTTTTTATTATACGAATTTTTAAATATTTTAATAATTTAATTTTCTCACGAAATGTTTTTTGCATAAAAATAGGCTTTTTCTTTAAATGTATTAATAAATGAGGAATTAAACTAGATTTACATTTGAATTTCTCTTTACAATGATAACATTGAAAAAACTTATGGCCTGTATCAATTATTAATTCAGAATATAAATTAGATCGTTTATTAAATTTATTTTCACTATGATTACTTTCAAACGGCTTTTCAGCTGTTTGAGTTACTAAGGGTTTTTTTAAATAAACTTTTCCACTAAAGTTAATTTTCAAAAAATTACCTTCATAAATCTCTTCTTCTTTCTTTGTTGAATCGGTGTTTTCTTCAAGTTTATCGTCTTTACTATTTTTGATAAAAACATCTTCATTTATAAAATTGCTATGATCATATTCATAAGGACCTAAAATCATATTATATCATTATATTAAATCAAACGGGTATGTATTAATAAATGTGCATTTAAATTAGATTTATGATTAAATTTCTTTTTACAATGATTACATTCGAATGGCTTTTCACCTGTATGAATTACCATATGTTTATTTACAGCAGATTTATTAGTAAATTTCTTTTTACAAATATAACATTCAAAAGGCTTTTCGCCTGTATGAATTAACAAATGTATCTTTAAAAGATGTTGATGATAAAATTTTTTTTCACAATGATTACATTCAAAAGGCTTTTCGCCTGTGTGATTTGACAAATGACTATTTAATTTAGATTTTTTATAAAATTTTTTTCCACAATAATTACATTCAAAAGGTTTTTCACCTGTATGTATTAATAAATGAGAATATAAATTAGATTTATTACTAAATTTTGTTCCACAATAATTACATAAAAAAGGCTTTTCACCTTTATGAATTAATAAATGAGAATTTAAATACGATTTACATTTAAATTTCTTTTTACAAAGATTACATTCAAAAGACTTTTCACTTGTATGAATTATTAAATGAGAATTTAATGCAGATTTATTTATATATTTTTTTCCACAATAATTACATAAAA
The DNA here is from genome assembly GCA_963082975.1 of Labia minor. NCBI lineage: Eukaryota > Metazoa > Arthropoda > Insecta > Dermaptera > Spongiphoridae > Labia > Labia minor. The sequence goes on along the minus strand of OY720350.1, from coordinate 27,759,957 downwards.
AAGGCTTTTCACCTGTATGAATTAATAAATGAGAATTTAAATACGATTTACTTTTAAATTTCTTTTTACAATGATTACATTCAAAAGGCTTTTCTACTGTATGTATTAATAAATGGTTATTTAATGAGGATTTAGATATAAATTTCTTTCCACAATAAATACATTCATAAGGCTTTACGCCTGTATGAATTAATAAATGAGAATTTAATGAAGATTTATATATAAATTTCTTTTTACAATGATTACATTCAAAAGGCTTTACGCCTGTATGAATTTTTAAATGAGAATTTAAAATCGATTTTCGATTAAATTTCTTTTTACAATGATTACATTCAAACGGCTTTTCACCAGTATGTATTAATAAATGTGCTTCTAAATTACCTATAGAATTAAATATCTTCCCACAATAATTACATAAAAAAGGATATTTATTTTTATGAATTAATAAATGTTTATTGAATCTATATTCATATATAAATTTCTTTTTACAATGGTTACATTCAAAACACTTGTCGCCTGTATGAATTAATAAATGAATATTTAATGTATATTTATCTATAAATTTCTTTTTACAATGATTACATTCAAAAAACTTTTCGCCTGTATGATGAATTAATAAATGAGTATTTAAAAGGGATTTTTGGAAAAATTTCTTTTTACAAAAATTACATTCAAAAAACTTTTCTACTGTACGAATTAATATATATTTTTTTAAATTAGCTTCCTCATGGATTGTTTTTTGCAACAAATTGCATTCAATAGGCTTTTTCTTTAAATGTATTAATAAATGAGAAACTAAACTAGATTTACATTTGAATTTCTCTTTACAATGATAGCATTGAAAAGACTTTTTGCCTGTATCAATTAATAAATCAGAATTTAAATTTGATTGTTGATTAAATTTATTTTCACTATGATTACTTTCAAAAGGCTTTTCAGCTGTTTGAGTTACTAAGGGTTTTTTTAAATAAACTTTTCCACTAAAGTTAATTTTCAAAAAATTACCTTCATAAATCTCTTCTTCTTTCTTTGTTGTATCGGTGTTTTCTTCGAGTTTTTCGTCGTTACTGTTTTTGATAAAAACATCTTCATTTATAAAATTGCTATGATCATATTCACAAGGACCTAAAATCATATTATATCATTATATTAAATCACTAAATTATTATATATAACTATTTTAAATTGACACAAATTGTATAATTTCATTATAAATTAATTTAAAAATAATTAGAGTAATTATTTAGACGGGTGAACATCTGAACTAACCTAAATGTATTGGATATTTTCTGTCTTCTTTTGAAATAATATCCATTTTATGTTAATCCTTTTATAACGAATTATAAATTATATAAAAATAAATAGTTTCTTTTAAAATGATATTGAAATTACTGACCATACGTTATCACCACTGACCAGACCCTCACAACCACATAGTACCCGCTCACAACTCCTTAGCCATCCTTAGCACAGATCATCCATCCATCCTTGGTAATGTCTATCGCACTCTTAACAAGTCTTTCATCCTTGTTTAGTCTTTTGACTGAAAATAAGAGATGGCGCTGCAGGCACCCAATTTTTAAAAGTAAGAACACAAAATTCAAGATTATACGAATAAATAATTTTAAATAATTGATCTCATAATTGGATTTTCATTTTCAAGTAAGTAAGATATTATATTATGGGTCGAATTAATTTACTGATTAAATTAAATTAAAATATATTAAAAATAAGAACACAAAAACAAATAAATGTTTTATCTAATTGAATATTTGATACTGATTGAATATTTAGTAAATAATATTTTATAATATTTACCGGAGTATAATAAATTGATAACGTCATTTAATTCTCCTACTATATATCGAATCGAATATAAAGATAAATCTTTTAAACGTTGTGTGAAACAATTTCAAATAATTTAAATGTATATCTATTAATGAATAAAAAAAATCAAATATATGAATATAATATAAATATTTTTAATTTTATTTTAAGAATAGATATGTATATATCTCACAGACGGTGGCTGTGACGTCACATATATACATTTAAATTTAGAAGAAAAAAACTAATAAAGATGTAGTTTCCCTGAGATGTGATCAATAAAACTCAATTTTTCTTTATAAATACTATCTCTGGTGTGAATTTCAAAAAAATCGCTAGAGCGGTTTTTGAGAACAAAGAAAGAAACAAACAAACAAACAAACAATTTTTACTCTCATAAGAAGATAAGATAAGATAAGATATAAATATATAAATATGGAAAAATTTATTTCTTTATATTTTCGGCCAATAGACAATTTTCGAATTATATTCTATTCATTATCTATTGAAAATGTAAGTCTATTGAAAATGAACGACTTTCTTTCTATTATAACTATTCTATTTCCTCGTATACCTGATCCAAGACAATAGGCTGTTTTTATTAAACAGACCATATTTATAACCTGTCGATCAACCCATGAACTTAAAATTCGATATTCCAAACATTTATATTAAACTATTTTAAAATTATTTGTTATCATTTCTCAGATGGATTAATCATGAAAACAGCTATTTTACAACAAACGAGAAGAAAAAGTTAAACCGTGGAGTGATACCTCAGAAAGTACCCCAAGATGGTATATTTTGTGTATTTAATAATACAACGGTGTAACTTTATACGTCTTATATTGTTTTTTTTTGGAAATTATATATTATATATACATAAAAAATTATTCCTTTCTGTTGAAAATGCAATTTAAAAATTGCCAAATTTTCTCACAAGAGAAAAATTTAATACTATAAATGAAAAAAACAATATATAAATAAGATATGTTTAATAGTGAAATCTCCACATAATTTGTAAATATAATTTTATAATTTTTATTAATTTTCAAATATATATTGTTTATATACATAAAAAATTATGCGTTTCTTTTATATATGTTAATTACATAAAAAATTTGTAGAAAATTTTCAGTTTAATGAAAAATTATTTTTATTTGGAAATTAAACCAATATTTATCTCCAAATAGATAATTTTTCATTTAACAGAAAATTTTCTACAATTTTTTAATTCCCGACCTTCACAATATTCCTTCATAAAAAAAGAACAAAAAGAAAAACAAACAAACACACAGACACACACACACAAGCCCACTTTTTTATAACATTTTTTATAAAATTAGTATTGGTCCGAAATTACCAGTTGGCGCGATGTGCTAAAATTTGTTTCAAAATTTAACCCAGAGCGAGTGCATCTTATAGATAGTCTGTTAATGGGACAATGGGACATTTGAAACCAAGTTTTGAACCCGTTTTGCCTCCCATTTGGTAAATTGGTTAAATACTGTTTATAAAGACTTATATATTATTATATATTATAATAATTATAATAAAAAAGACAAACTGTTTTAGAGAAACAAGTTTTTATATTTTATTGGAATAAACTAAAATAATAATTACATTATATATTTAGTGATTTTAAAATAAATATCAGCTTAAAATTTTTTACAAAGTCAATGATAATAATGTACATTTATTTTAAAAAATTATTTTGTATACCTGAATGGAAAGATAAATGAGAATTTAAATTTAATTTTTTTTTACAATGATTAGATTTAAAGGATTTCCATATGCTTTTCTATTTCATTCAAAATGACGGTTCCAAAAACTTTTTCAAATTCTATATATTTTTAGTCATTTTATTTTTACTTGACATTAAAGATACTTCCTACATCTATATATATAAAAGGCAATGTCAGTGTGTGTGTCTCGCCTAAACTCAAAAACTACCCGTCCGATTTCGATGAAACTTTCAGGGATTGTTGTGGGCATTCCAGGAAAGGTTTGAGTGTAGTTAAATCCAAAATTAATTTATTCAAAATTAATTTAATTAGTAATATTTTGGTAAAAGTCTATTTATGGTTACCATGGTTACATTGAAAAATTTACAATAAATAAATAAAAATAATTGGAAATCTTTTCAACTTATTATTTCGATAAATTTTATTAATATTTTTAATATTTTTTAAACTGTCAAAAAGAACATACCCATAATAACAGTTGTAATCAAAATAAAAATATAAATCACAATGTAAGTAAAATATTGAATCGTTTTATTTATATTGTTTCAATTATTGTTTCAATATTTATTAAATTTATATATAGATTTATTTACATATTTAAATGTATATAAAAAAATTTATTTGTTGATTCTTAATAATAATAATTCCAATTACTTTCTTCAATTTTTTTTTTATTTAAAAGCATATCAGCATTGAAATAGCCATTAAATATGCATGTAATTGGAACTCCAACATGTAATATTAGCAAATATTCTGGGATGGGAAAAATACTAACATCATGTCATGTCCTATTAAATATTTTGAATTTTATTTTTAATCATACAATGGTAATGAAATATTGTAGGTAGACTTGTGAGACAAACAATAAGAATCTCTATAATAAGAGAATATACTTATTCCGAAAACTCTTAATTAAAATGTAATATATAACTATTAACAATTAATAAAGTAGAAATAATTTTCCAACAAATAAAAATGTAATAATTATTACCAAAAAAAATAAAAAATAAAAATAATTTATTAACAAAATAAGTTGACCTGTGGCCAGGTCCAAACCGACCGACTGTTTGAAGTAAATTAATTTCCAGCTACAGAAACAATTTCAAATAATTTTAATATATCTTTTAATGTATATTAATAAAAACAGATATGGATATAACATAAATATTTTTAATTTTATATTATTTATCTTATATATAAAATTCTCGTGTCACAAAACTTTGAAATCATACTCCTCCGAAACGGCTTGACCGATTCTTATGAAATTTTTTATGTATATTCAGTAGGTCTCAGGGCATGTCAGACTTCCTTTAGAAAACCGCTAATTGGTAAGGTGTGTCCAGGAAATGCTAATTAATTAAAAATAGTTTAGTTACCATACTAGCTCATAGAGGCGCTGGTGGCGATAATTTGACATCATATATATATCCTGATAGGAGCCTTCAAATATAAGTGGTTCGTAGGTGAACGGTCTAAGGCGTTAACTTATGACTTTGTACTTTCGGTTCGAAACTAGCAAAGGCACATTTTTTTTTAAAGTATTATATTTTTTTTTTACAAATTTATTAATTTTTATTATTTTAATATTTTATTAAATTAAATTTTATTATTAAATTTTATTTTATTAAATTAAATTTTATTTTATTAAATTATAATATTAAATTTTATTTTATTAAATTAATAATTATGTAAACTATATAAAATTTGAATTTTCAATTCATTCATTTAAAATGATATTAAAATATTCCTTTGAAATATAATAAATAATTAAATTAATCCCTACTAGGGCCTCGGGGGGGGGGGGGGGGGAGGTAACTTTCTCTTTTTGGAAAAACCCATATTGCCATCCCCAGCTCGACTATCTATATATAAAAAAAATGTCTTTGTCTGCATATTGCTCAGAATTTAAAAATTATTATAATATTTCACTTTTTATTTTAAATTCTAATATTTAAATATCAATTAAATTAAATAATTTATTCTAAAAGTTCTCATTTAAATTTATTTAATAAAATATTTAGATCATATTTAACTTAATTTTTATTTATTCTTTCTATATAATTGAATATTTCTTCTTTTCTATTTGAAAGTGAAAGCTTAAAAAAACTGAATATATTATTTTTAAACTTTTATCAATACAAAAATATTTTCAAAACTTCAATTAAAATGACAAAATTTTATTATATTTGTTTTTGTTTCAATTATTAATTACAAATATATTTTAAGTTCAAAAATGATTTCTTGGTTAATTAAAATATGTTTTTTAGACAAATGATATTACGAGATGTTTTAAATTTATGTCTTTTTTATATTGAAAATTTTTTTTTAAAATTAAAATTTGTTTTAAATCAAAATTATTGTATTCTATTATATTTTTTTATTAATAGGCTTCTTTTTTTATTTTTAATTTTTAATAAATTCTCTTTTTTGATATGATATTAATAAAAAATAATATTCAATTGTATTTAAATTTAAAAATTAGAATAATTGAATTTTTTTAAATTTTAACACATGTAATCAATCATATGGATAACGAATGGAACATTTTCAAAATCAAGTTGGTATTAAATTCAGAAAAAAATACTGATATATAGAATATAATAGACCATTCGAATATAATTTAAAACTATTTATCTCCATTTATTTTAAATTTAAAAAAACGGAGTGTTAAGAAATTAAGATGCCTGGATAGGTAAATGGGCTGGAAGAGGAGGTAATTTATAATTTTCTTCTAATTCAGATTGAAATTAATGGTGATAAGAAAAAATATTTAGTAACAAAATCTATATACAAAATGTAGAATTTGAATATGTAGAAATTGAATTGTAATCACGAAGGATAATAATATTTGAGAAGAATATATATATTTAAATCGAAGTTGTAATCGGGAAACGCCTGTTATCATGCAGTAAAGAGGCTTATCTCATCAAAATTATTATCAAAAGGAATCAAAATTAAAATATATAAACCAATTATTTTGCCTGTTGTATTATATGGGTGGGACGCAAGGTCTATGACCCTGGGAGATGAGAGTAGATCCAGAGTATTCTTTCCAGCATTTTTTGGCCAAAGAAAGATGAGGTCACCGGGGAATGGCGGAGACTGCACATCGAGGAATTGCATGACCTCTATGCATCTTCAGAAATAGTTAGGGTTATAAAAGCGAAAAAGCTGCGATAGGCAGGGGACGCGGCTAGAATGGGAGAGGAAAAAGATTTTGGATTGGAAAACGTCCGCTTGGAAGACCAAGGACGTGTAGGAAGGGACGTAAGAGAGATGGGACAAGGGCTCAGGATAGGGACACTGAGAAATGTGGTTGCTGCGGCCTAGAACTTTCGAGTTCCTTAGAGTCACATAGATAGATAGATATAACATATACAATAATAATATATATAATTAATTTAGTGATTAAATTAAAATGTATTTTAAATAAGAACACAAAAAGAAATGAATGTTTTATGTAATATACTGATTGAAACAAAATGGATGAAAACCTTTTACTCGGGGGGTACAGGGGGCGGAGCCCCCGTCTAGGTGCGGAGAGCGCCGAAGGCGCTCGGGGCAGCTAGTAATATATATGTAAGACCAGGATGTGACGTCATGAATGGCTGGATGACGTCATATAATTTTAAATTAAGAAAAACCTAATGAAGATGATTTTTCCCGAGGATAAAACCATTACAAAGTGGAGATATGTAAAAAATCTCCTCATGAGAAATTTGGTGTGAAAATAACTGTGCTAGCTATGTCAAACAAGAACTAGTTACACGTCAACAAAAAACATGATTCGCCTTGCAGGGCCGGCCCTAGAGCCGAGCCAGTAAGGCCATGGCTTGGGGCGCTTGGCTGGCAGGGGCGCCATTATGAAAAAAAAAATTAATCCTTCGCAAGATATCAGGGCTTATAAGACTTAATAGTAAATAAAAAATTATGGTACGCAATAAAAAAATTGCGTTTATTTAAAATAAGTAGTAAATTATTACATTTTTAAAAATATAATGTTTATATCATACCAAGATATCTCCTTTTTAGGAAGATCAATCAATATGTGGATCCAACTAAAATAAAATATATTTTCAAATATAAAAATATTTTTTTAATAACAAACAAATTTTTTAGTTGATTCTTTTTTTTTTTTGCTTGTTAAAACATATGGGGCGAACTTTAGACCCTTGGCCTAGGGCGCCTTAAGAGCTCGGGCCGTGCCTGTCGCCTTGCACATCGACGAGTCGACTGATGTCGCTGGTTTGGCTATCTTGCTGGTTATCGTGAGATATCCATGTAAAAGTTCTTTTGAAGAAGACATGCTTATGTGTTCACCGTTGCCCACAAACACTACCGGAGAAGAAATTTTTAACAAAATAAATATATTTTTTGAAGAAAATAATCTTAGTTGGAACAATTGCATTGACATTTGTACAGATGGAGCCAAGGCGATGACAGGTAAAACAGCAGGAGCAGTGTCACGAAAAGATAAAGCACCTAATTGTAGTTCCAGCCATTGTATTCTGCATAGACAAGCACTTGCGATGAAGCAAATGCCGTCAAATCTAAAATTAGTTATGGATGAAGCGGTAAAAATAATTAATTTTATCAAATCACGACCACTACAATCCCGATTGTCCTCATTATTGTATGAAGATTATGGCAGCAAACATAAAACACTGCTGCTCCATACAGAAGTGCGATGTCTGTCTCGGGGTAAAACTTTAACAAGGCTATTTGAACTTAGAGCCGAGTTACAAATGTTTCTTTCAGCAGATTCTTCTTTTAATTTGAAGGACCGTTTGTATGATAAAACTTGGTTGTTCCGATTGTCTTTTATGGCGGATATCTTTCAAAAACTGAACGAATTTATCATTGCAAGGTAAACAGACAACAGTGTTTCTCAGGCCTATAACAAAATAACTGCCTTCAAAAGAAAATTAGATTTTTGGATTATTTGCGTTGGTAAGAAAGAAATAGAAAGCTTTACGTCACTCAGTGAGTTTGTTAGCGAATACGACTCAGAAATATTTCAAGATGATGTGTTTGAAGAATTGGTCCAATATCTCAGTTCGATGCGCGCACCTTTTGAAAAGTATTTTCCCGAAGAACAAAATACAAAAATTAAAGTAAATTCATGGATTCATAATCCTTTTTTACCCAACTTGCAAAAGCCCGAAAGTATGTCAAACGAGGTATATGAATCTCTTTTAGAAATGTCATCAGATACAAGTATGGAGTCACTGTTCAAAACGATGCCTCTCAACAATTTTTGGTGCATGAATATCTAATGCTTTGCAAAATGGCTCTGAATATTCTTCTCCCTTTCCCAACAACATATTTGTGCGAAACAGGATTCTCAACCTATGCAGCCACGAAAACAAAATATCGCAATAGACTGGACGCCGAACCTGATATGAGACTTCAACTGTCTTCTATCAAACCTGATATCAACCAATTGATGAAAAATAAAAAAGAGTTTCATATCTCCCATTAGTTAAGATTTTTTTCTTTTTTAATATTTTCTATTATTGTACTTGTCATGTGGTAAAGTAAGTAATAATTAGTAATTATTACATTGTACTTTTGTTATGCTTATAAATAAATAATACACTTTAGAAAACTATTGTTTTATTGTAAGGTTCCATCAAGTATTTTGCGTTTCCCAAAAGGGTTCCGTCAACAAAAAAGTTTGAGAACCACTGACATAGTACGTCCCCCCATAGGCCTTCATTAAATTAATTTTTATCCCAATTAACTAATTAATGTCTTTTTGTTTTATTCATAGTTGCAAATTTTATTATTAACAACATCTTTTCAATTTCTCTTATTATATAAAATAAATTTAACGAATAATATAAATATTAAAAATTTTTATAAAATAACGTTTTTCATATGAACTTATAAAAGAATGAAATAATTTTCGTATAAATAGTTTAATTCCCAATATTCCTTGTAAATAAAAAAATAAAAGTAAATAAAAAAGAAAAAAAAAGTGGGCTAAGCACAATATAAAAAAGTTTTAAATTAGTTTCCTAATCCGAACGCCGTCAGATAGCGAAAAACGCGTTTTCAAAAATTAACATCCAAGTCTGAGTGGAATGGGCTACTCAAATGGGACATTTGATACCAAGTTTTGAACCCGTTTTGCCTCCCATTTGGTAATTGGTTAAATACTGTTTATAAAGCCTTATATATTATTATATCTATCTATCTATAATAATAAAAGCAAGTGTAATGTGTCTGTTTGTCTGTCTGTCTGACCGAGCTCTCCAGGCAAATCTATCGCACGCAGGGACATGGAATTTTTTACACGGAAGCACAAAGGGGCCTGGCCACCAGACCTCGAAGCCCGATTTTCGATTTTTTAATTAGAAAAATTTTAAAAAAATTATAAAGAATATTAATTAAAAATAGTTTAGTTACCATACTAGATCATAGAGGCGCTGGTGGCGATAATTTGGCAGTAATTTAAATTCTGAGCAATGTGCAGATAAAATCTTTTTATATATCTATTTATATTTACAATATCTCAATTGATCTTATTGGCCTTTTAAACTTTGAAAACATTCACATTACGGCTGTGTGTGGAGAGCGCCGAAGGCGCTCGAAGCAGCTAGTATTATAATAATTATAAGTACCGGGACCCCGAGCCTCGGCTCGGTACTTAAGTTAAAAAAATGATTCATTATTATTGGGTTTGGCTGGTAATATTAATACCTGAGACACCGAGCTCTCGCTCGACCCTTTAAAAAAATATTAATATACAATTCTTTAATTATTTATTACAATTATTAAATGTTGCATGATTGCATCATTCTGATTAAAATGAATTGAACTGGGGTCCTCAATAATACAAACAAACAATTTTAGCTAGCATAATAAGATTAATCCAAGTAATATCGTCTATTTCTATTCGAAACTATTTTCAGTTATGAAATGAACAGTCAGTAGAGGGTAAAAAAAAATTGTAATTGTTTACCGCAGTTTTTTAAAATAATTAAATTATTTTAAAGATTATAAAATTATTGTATTAACATTAAAAATATTGAAATAAAAAATAATAGTTTGATTTAATAAACTAAAATATTATAAACATTTTTAGTGAGAATTTCTCAGGGAGGTAGGGAGCCCAATTCATTTAACCATCCATGTTGTATAAGGAATCTTAATTTCTTAACACTCCGTTTTTTCAAATTTAAAATAGAGGGAGAGAAAGAGTTTCAATTATATTCGAATAGTCTATATATCTTATCTTATTATGCTAGCTAAAATTGTATATATCTATCTATAGCCATTGGTTCTCAAAAACCTCTCTAACGATTTTTTTCAAATTCACACTAGATATAGTATTTATAAAGAAAAATTAAGTTTTATTGATCATATCTCTTGAAACATACAGCTTCATTATTTATTTCTTAATTAAAAATTATATATGGGTGACGTCAAAAATGGCATCCACTTTGAAATTTTACTCCCGCCTTTTTTTAAAGAATATTGTATTAATAATTTTTTTATATTTAAAATATTTTAAAATTTTTTATTTAATTTCGAAATAAAATTAAAAATATATATTTATTATTTAATTTCGAAATAAAATTAAAAATATTTATTTTTAATAAAATATATATATATATTTATTAATCTCTCTCAAAAAAAAATAAACAAAAACATCAAAAAGAATACGGCTTGCTAATATAGTAAAAATGTCATGTTAATTAACTAAATATATCAGTCTATTGGGTAGAGGGACTGTTTTGACGAGTCAACTTCGTAGGATCGAAACCGGCTGAAAATAATTTTTTTTTTTTTTTAATCTATTATTTTTTAATAAATTACTATTTTATATTTATTTATTCATTGTTCTTTTATTAAATTTAATATTTATTAATATTATTTATTATTAATTTATATATCGATGACATATGACATTCATATTGAAATTTGACTCCCGCCTTTTTTTAAAGGATATTGTATTAATATTTTTTTATATTTAAAATATTTTAAAATTTTTTATTTAATTTCGAAATAAAATTAAAAATATATATTTAGTTGATGATGTTATATGGATCGGAAAATTGGGCTTTAACAACTATATTTTAAGTGAAAGTGCTTTTTAACTCTCATTCTTTTCCAAACAAAATATTTAAATATTGGAATTAAAATAGAAAACAAAAAAAATATTATTTCCTTAATTAATTTTAAATAAAATTGGAAAAAAGTGATCTCAACCCGTGAAGACACAAGACAACCTGGTTCTTTCGATCCTCACAAAATCTACTCATCTGGACCTCTTGGAAATCATCACGACATCATATGTCAGCCGCCATTTCCACACCACAACACGGATAAGACTTTATTTCATTCCTTTTGTTTTATTATAATTGATATTATTTCTATTACCATTTGTAAAACTAATTAATATGATTTATTGCTTAAAATAACAAAGATTGTTACAAGAAAATTTTCTAACGTTATTATTTTACTTATAATAAAATTTATTAAAAGTTCACATCTAATAATCTAATCACTCTCTTCCATTGTACAACTCTTTCTCTATTTCACGCTGGAATCCTTGTTATCTGAGTGCTACATCCTTATCTCTGAACCACAAATTAAAATTACCTCCTTCATTCACAACCCTTGTCGAATTAGAAGGACTCCATATTTTTTTTCACCCCACTTCTCCTACCTACATTATCTTTTAAAAAGCTCATTAGTAATTTAAATCATAATTACTAATTGATTTGAATTTAATAAATTAATTAATGTATTTATTAATTTATTAAAATCAATATTAATTATAATCTAATTAATTCTAAACTTATTAATTTAATTTAAATTAAATTAAATATAAATTTAAATAAAAAAAATTATTTATATTAATTTTTTTAATTGATTCTTTCCCCATTTTTTTTTACAAATATCACACCCCTCATTCTTTCCCCTTCCCCTTTCCCCCTATAAACCCAAGAAAACCTTTACAATATATATATATATACAATTTTAGCTAGCATAATAAGATAAGATAAAAAAGACAAACTGTTTTAGAGAAACAAGTTTTTATATTTTATTGGAATAAATAAAAATAATAGTTACATTATATATGTAGTGATTTAAAAATAAATATCAGCTTAAAATTTTTTACAAAGTCAATGATAATAATGTACATTTATTTTAATAAATTATTTTGTATACCTGAATGGAAAGATAAATGAGAATTTAAATTTAATTTTTTTTATTTACAATGATTAGATTTAAAGCATTTTCATATGCTTTTCTATTTCATACAAAATGACGGAACTTTATTTATTGAAATAAACAAAAATACTATTTGGAGTTGAAAAAACATTATTTAAGAATTATTTTAGTTGATTTCTTAAGCATTGGTTATTTACATAAAATGCTGAAGATATCCTCGTTTCATACAAAAAGTTTTTATCAGATTAGATTTTTATCGAATTATATTGAATTCGGGTCGTAGAAAATAGTGTTACATGAGAATTTAGTGTCTATTTAAATGAGATGTTTTTCAAAGCTGTATGAATTAATAAATGTTGATAAAAATAAGATTTTTTAATAAATTACTTTCAAAAGTCTTTTCGTCTGTACGAATTAAAAAATGATCATTTAATGTACATTTTTGTTTTTCAAACGTGTATGTATTAATAAATGTGCATTTAAATTACATTTTCGATTAAATTTCTTTTTACAATGATTACATTCAAAAGGCTTTTCACCTGTATGAATTAACATATGTTTATTTACAGCAGATTTATTAGTAAATTTCTTTTTACAATGATAACATTCAAAAGGCTTTTCGCCTGTATGAATTAACAAATGTCTCTTTAAAAGATGTTGATGATAAAATTTTTTTTCACAATGATTACATTCAAAAGGCTTTTCGCCTGTGTGATCTGACAAATGTCGATTTAATTTAGATTTTTTATAAAATTTTTTTCCACAATAATTACATTCAAAAGGTTTTTCACCTGTATGTATTAATAAATGAGAATATAAATTAGATTTATGATTAAATTTTGTTCCACAATAATTACATAAAAAAGGCTTTTCACCTGTATGAATTAATAAATGAATATTTAAACGATATTGATTAAAAAATTTTTTTTTACAAAGATTACATTCAAAAGACTTTTCACTTGTATGAATTATTAAATGAGAATTTAATGCAGATTTATTTGTATATTTTTTTCCACAATAATTACATAAAAAAGGTTTTTCACCTGTATGAATTAATAAATGAGAATTTAAATACGATTTACTTTTAAATTTCTTTTTACAATGATTACATTCAAAAGGCTTTTCTACTGTATGTATTAATAAATGAGTATTTAATGAGGATTTATGTATAAATTTCTTTTTACAATATTTACATTCATGACGCTTTACGCCTGTATGAATTAATAAATGAGAATTTAATGAAGATTTATCTATAAATTTCTTTTTACAATGATTACATTCAAAAGGCTTTTCGCCTGTATGAATTAATAAATGAGAATTTAAAATCGATTTTCGATTAAATTTTTTTTCACAATGATTACATTCAAAAGGCTTTTCACCAGTATGTATTAATAAATGTGCTTTTAAATTACCTATAGAATTAAATATCTTCCCACAATAATTACATAAAAAAGGATATTTATTTTTATGAATTAATAAATGTTTATTGAATCTATTTTCATATATAAATTTCTTTTTACAATGGTTACATTCAAAACACTTGTCGCCTGTATGAATTAACAAATGAATATTTAATGTAGATTTATCTATAAATTTCTTTTTACAATGATTACATTCAAAAAACTTTTCGCCTGTATGAATTAATAAATGAGAATTTAATAGGGATTTTTGGTAAAATTTCTTTTTACAAAAATTACATTCAAAAGACTTTTCTACTGTACGAATTAATAAATATTTTTTTAAATTAGCTTCCTCATGAAATGTTTTTTGCAACAAATTACATTCAATAGGCTTTTTATTTAAATGTATTAATAAATGAGAAACTAAACTAGATTTACATTTGAATTTCTCTTTACAATGATAGCATTGAAAAGACTTTTTGCCTGTATCAATTAATAAATCAGAATTTAAATTTGATTGTTGATTAAATTTATTTTCACTATGATTACTTTCAATAGGCTTTTCAGCTGTTTGAGTTACTAAGGGTTTTTTTAAATAAACTTTTCCACTAAAGTTAATTTTCAAAAAATTACCTTCATAAATCTCTTCTTCTTTCATTGTTGAATCGGTGTTTTCTTCAAGTTTATCGTCTTTACTGTTTTTTATAAAAACATCTTCATTTATAAAATTGTTATGATCATATTCACAAGGACCTAAAATCATAAAATATCATTATATTAAATCGCTAAAGTATTATATATAACTATTTTAAATTTACACAAATTGTATAATTTCATTATAAATTAATTTAAAAATAATTAGAGTAATTATTTAGATGAGTGAATATAGGAAGTAACCTAAATGTATTAGATATTTTCTGTCTTCTTTTGAAATAAGATCCATTTTATCTTAATCCTTTTATAACGAATTATAAATTATATAATAATAAAGTTTCTTTTATAATGAAATTGAAACAACAGACCACCATACCACATACCATCCGTACACATAATATTCGGAACAAACCCAGCAAACATGTAGGTAATTTTTTTATTATTTAAATTATTTTATTATTTAATTATGAATTATTTTTTATATGCGCATATATTTAGAATATAATGAAAAAACTCATTTTATTTTAACAGTTATATATTTTTTAGAAATTAATCAATTTTTATTAATTTAAAAGTCTAATTAAATTAATTTTTATCCCAATTAACTAATCAATGTATTTTTGTTTTATTAATTGTTGTAAATTTTATCATAACATAATTTTTTATATTTCGTTTGTTATATAAAATAAATTTACCGAATAATATATATATTAAAAAATTCTATGAAATAAGGTTTTTCTTAATATCTTAAATTATTTTAATTTATAATTTAATTTAAATATAATATATATGTGTTAATTTATTCAATTGGAATTTGCATGATAGCCGAGCGGAGACATACCACATTTTTTTCATTTATAAATTTACCCAAATGAACGTAAATCAGTTGTTTGATAAACTTAGATGATTAAAAATGCGTTGGATTAATTATTCTTAGTTAATCAATGATTTATGGGTTTCTTGTGATCTTTTTAAATAGTATCTTTTTGGAAATGAAATGATTATTTATTTATTTATTTATAAATTTCCTTCTCAATAAGAACAATTCGTATGTGTTTCTCTCGTTAAAATATTGACATTGAAGAAAATTTTTAATCCATACATATTAAATATTAACAAGACCATTATTCGTTTATTTTATTTATGTAAATTACATAAAAGTAGGTGGAGTTTTCTGTTAATTTAAAAATTATTTATTTGGATATAAAACAAACATTTTTGAAAAAAGCATATTTGATTTCTGTAATGCTAATTTTATATCTCAATAAATAATTTTTAAATTCCAAATATTCATTCAAAAAAAATTTAAAAATGCCTCCCTCGTCGGTCGGTAAAAACGCTCACACATGTGCAACCTGCCTGCACGCACTGCCAGCACTAGTGACGAAAAAAAAATAGCATTGAGTGTATTCCTCAGTATTCCTCTGTGTACGTATGCTCTGTGCAAGTTTTGAACCAGTTTTGCCTCCCATTTGGTAAATTGGTTAAATAATGTTTATAAAGCCTTATATATTATTATATATTATAATAATTATAATAAAAAGGACAAACTGTTTTAGAGAAACAAGTTTTTATATTTTATTGGAATAAACAAAAATAATAGTTACATTATATATTTAGTGATTTAAAAATAAATATCAGCTTAAAATTTTTTACAAAGTCAATGATAATAATGTACATTTATTTTAATAAATTATTTTGTATAACTGAATGGAAAGATAAATGAGAATTTAAATTTAATTTTTTTTTACAATGATTCGATTTAAAGCATTTTCATATGCTTTTTTATTTCATACAAAATGACGCAACTTTATTTATTGAAATAAACAAAAATACTATTTGGAGTTGAAAAAACATTATTTAAGAATTATTTTAGTTGATTTCTTAAGCAATGGTTATTTACATAAAATGCTGAAGATATCCTCGTTTCATACAAAAAGTTTTTATCAGATAAGATTTTTATCGAATTAGTAGATTGAATTCGTGTCGTAGAAAATAGTGTTATATGAGAATTAAGTATCTATTTAAATGATATGTTTTTCAAAGCTTTATGAATTAATAAATGTTGATAAAAATAAGATTTTTTAATAAATTACTTTTTACAAAAATTACTTTCAAAAGTCTTTTCGTCTGTACAAATTAAAAAATGATCATTTAATGTGCATTTTTGTTTTTCAAACGTGTATGTATTAATAAATGTGCATTTAAATTACATTTTCGATTAAATTTCTTTTTACAATGATTACATTCAAAAGGCTTTTCACCTGTATGAATTAACATGTGTCTATTTAAATGATATTTATTATTAAATTTCTTTTTACAATGATAACATTCAAAAGGCTTTTCGTCTGTATGAATTAACAAATGTCTCTTTAAAAGATGTTGATGATAAAATTTTTTTTCACAATGATTACATTCAAAAGGCTTTTCGCCTGTGTGATCTGACAAATGTCGATTTAATTTAGATTTTTTATAAAATTTTTTTCCACAATAATTACATTCAAAAGGTTTTTCACCTGTATGTATTAATAAATGTGCTCTTAAATTAGATCTATTACTAAATTTTGTTCCACAATAATTACATAAAAAAGGCTTTTCACCTTTATGAATTAATAAATGAGAATTTAAATACGATTTACATTTAAATTTCTTTTTACAAAGATTACATTCAAAAGACTTTTCACTCGTATGAATTAATAAATGAGAATTTAAATACGATTTACATTTAAATTTCTTTTTACAAAGATTACATTCAAAAGACTTTTCACTCGTATGAATTATTAAATGAGAATTTAATGCAGAGTTATTTATATATTTTTTTCCACAATAATTACATAAAAAAGGCTTTTCACCTGTATGAATTAATAAATGAGAATTTAAATACGATTTACTTTTAAATTTCTTTTTACAATGATTACATTCAAAAGGCTTTTCTACTGTATGTATTAATAAATGGTTATTTAATGAGGATTTAGATATAAATTTCTTTCCACAATAAATACATTCATAAGGCTTTACGCCTGTATGAATTAATAAATGAGAATTTAATGAAGATTTATATATAAATTTCTTTTTACAATGATTACATTCAAAAGGCTTTACGCCTGTATGAATTTTTAAATGAGAATTTAAAATCGATTTTCGATTAAATTTCTTTTTACAATGATTACATTCAAACGGCTTTTCACCAGTATGTATTAATAAATGTGCTTCTAAATTACCTATAGAATTAAATATCTTCCCACAATAATTACATAAAAAAGGATATTTATTTTTATGAATTAATAAATGTTTATTGAATCTATATTCATATATAAATTTCTTTTTACAATGGTTACATTCAAAACACTTGTCGCCTGTATGAATTAATAAATGAATATTTAATGTATATTTATCTATAAATTTCTTTTTACAATGATTACATTCAAAAAACTTTTCGCCTGAATGATGAATTAATAAATGAGTATTTAAAAGGGATTTTTGGAAAAATTTCTTTTTACAAAAATTACATTCAAAAGACTTTTCTACTGTACGAATTAATATATATTTTTTTAAATTAGCTTCCTCATGGATTGTTTTTTGCAACAAATTGCATTCAATAGGCTTTTTCTTTAAATGTATTAATAAATGAGAAACTAAACTAGATTTACATTTGAATTTCTCTTTACAATGATAGCATTGAAAAGACTTTTTGCCTGTATCAATTAATAAATCAGAATTTAAATTTGATTGTTGATTAAATTTATTTTCACTATGATTACTTTCAAAAGGCTTTTCAGCTGTTTGAGTTACTAAGGGTTTTTTTAAATAAACTTTTCCACTAAAGTTAATTTTCAAAAAATTACCTTCATAAATCTCTTCTTCTTTCTTTGTTGTATCGGTGTTTTCTTCGAGTTTTTCGTCGTTACTGTTTTTGATAAAAACATCTTCATTTATAAAATTGCTATGATCATATTCACAAGGACCTAAAATCATATTATATCATTATATTAAATCGCTAAAGTATTATATATAACTATTTTAAATTGACACAAATTGTATAATTTCATTATAAAAAATTTAAAAATAATTAGAGTAATTATTTGGATGGGTAAACATCTCGGAACTAACCTATATGTATTGGATATTTTCTGTCTTCTTTTGAAATAAGATCCATTTTATTTTAATCCTTTTATAACGAAATATAAATTGTATAAAATTAAATAGTTTGTTTTATAATGAAATTGAAACAACAGACCATAAGTTATCAGCAGTTATCAGAACTGGCCAGGCCAGGCCCACAACAGGATTTGACGAGATGGACGCTTAGATCATGAGTTGAAAATGAGTTACGCATTCCGGAGGCACCAGAGGCGCTGCGGGCACTAATTTTAATCAGAAAGTTGTTCAGAAAACAACCAACAGATGGCGCACCAGACTCATTTAAAATCCATTTAAATCATTTCAAATATTGGAAAGTGTCTTAAACGTCAAACATCTTAAACAATTTGAAACAATTGTAAATATTATATTATCTGACTGATCCGAGGCCCTCCAATTGCGATCAATATGTATAATAATAAAGTAAGTATAATTAATATAATTTTACTATTATTGATTATTATTTTTCATTATGTACATATAAATAAATTTTTGATTTTGCAGTTTTTATATTGTATTCAGAAGAATTGTGTTACAAATTCTCTACCTGGAGAAGAACGAGGATACTTGTTCTGGTTGCTAATGAATAATATTTTATGAAAAGAATGGTTAAAAAAAATGGGCAGGCTTGACTTGGTTGCCCTTCCTTATAATAGTCTGGGAAAATATCGTGTATGCAAACTTCATTTTAATAATTATGATTTCTACACACCTGAAAAGAAGAAATTAATTCGTGGAAGGATACCCTTGAATATATGATGGTAGGTTTTGTGATATTTAATAATGGAATATCCAAGGTTGGGAAAACAGGAATATACACCTCAGTTGTATAAATTTTATAAATTTTTTTTAATTTTGTTTAAAAACATGTCATAATAATAATCTATTTATTAAATAAATAGGTTACATAGAATATTATTCTTTTCATTTTAGATGTGCAATTTATATAATTATATACTTGAAAAATTGTGTAATTTTTATTTAATTGAGAAATTTAATATATGTTTTAAGAAAAATATGTATAAAAGATTTGTTTACAAATGAGATACACATCATTATTGTTAATGATATTTTGTAATAATCTATTTTCAAATAAATGTCACATACAACATTATTCTTTTCTTCTAGACATGCAAATTATGAAATTTTTCACTTAAGTGAAAAATTATTTATTTGGGGATAAGACCAACATTTCAGCAATTTTCTGAAAAAAAAAAAATTTATTTCTGAAATGTCAGTTTTAGCTCTAAATGAATAATTTTTCACTCAACTGAAAAATTTCATAATTTTTTCATTCCTCAAATGATTCAAAATGGATTTTAAAAATGGTGCCAGGGCGGTTTTTTTACATCAATTAGTTCAAATAGGGGCCACTTTTTAGCAGCGCCAAACGCTGTTTCACGAATTTAACATTGCGCGTCCACCTGGTGGCCCTCAGCTACTTGATGGAAAAGTTGGTGGGGGGAGTGGTGTTCTTTTTAAATTTATTTAGTATTTGGCGCCATCTATTGACCTTCCTCGTAACTACCTGATGTAAATCTTTTTTTGGGGGGGAGCTTATTGGGTTTTTTAAATTTTATTTTTTTTTTCGAAGGAATAATTGGAATGAAAAAAAATTGTGAAAATTTCAGTTAAATGAAAAATTATTTATTTAGAGATAAAACTGACATTTCATCAAAAAATTTTTATTTTTTGATATTTTTGCTGAAACGTTGGTTTTATCTCCAAATAAATAATTTTTCATTTAACAGGAATATTCACAATTTTTAAATTGAAGCTAGGAAATTTACACATATAAACGAAAAGAGTAATGTTTTATATGTAATATATTTATTTAAAGAAGGATAAAAATTAAAATAAATTATTAACAATAAATATTAACAATCACAATAAAATCTTTTTTACATATTTTTATTTTATGATAGTAATTAAATAATCAATAAACTAATAACAATTATAAATTAATAATAAATCAATTATAAATTTATTTTACTCCATGAGCTTCCTAGCAAATCCACACGGCCTATTTGATTAATCCACTTTTCACGTAGATTATCATTGGTGAGAAAACATAACATGGGAACCCATTCTTCTCTAGGTAAAGCATTTTTTTTGCATTTTGCATAACCTGAATTCTGCAAAAATATTAAATTATTATACATTTGTTAATTTTATATAATATAATATAATATATGTATATAATTATAATAAGGTAAATAGTATTTTATTTGAAAAATTAATACCAAAATTTCAATGAGAAATTGCTTAAAAAATACATTGGACGATTATAAAAAAATATAATATATATTTTTCAACATTTTATTATATTTTTTATTTATATATATGATGTATATATAAATATATATATTGCTTCTGTCCGTCCGTCCACCGTCCGTCTGTCCGTATAGATGTTTACAGCCTGAACGGCCGAACCGATTTTGATGAAATTTGGTATATTTACTTAATGCATCAGTGGGATGAATTGATCAAATTTTGGTACAAATCCGGAAACCGGAAGTGGTAGTATTAGCGATCGACGATAGGAAGGAAAGGGTTATTTTCACACCAAATTTCACATGAGGAGATTTTTTACATATTATCACGAATCATTCACTTTGTATTTGTTTTATCTTCGAGAAAAATCACCTTTATTAGTTTTTTTCTTAATTTAAAATTATATGACGTCATCCAGCCATTCATGACGTCACAGCCTGTTCTTACATATATATTATAAAAAAATTTGAAGACTAAAAAGTAGAAAATAATACTTTATAAAAAAATTTTTTAAAAAACCACGTTTTACTAACGGACTAAAAAGGAGAAAATAATTTTTTTCTGAAAATCCATACTGACATTACATACAAGAGATCTGATTTGAATCAAACTGTCCATAACGTAAAACGTGGGGCGCAACAAATAATAATTTTTCTATTCAAATATGATTTCCTTTATTAATTTTTATTTAGCATCAATCGTTGTTTTTTTAAGGCTTAAGTTTTCACCAAAATTCTTGTAGAAGGGAATATTATTAGAAATACGATAGGATAAGTTTCGTGATATAATTTTTATAAATATTACCTATTAAGTATTTAACAGACTTTTTCTAAAAGGGAATATTATTAGTTAATCTCATAAGAAAATTTATAGTATATTTAATATATTTAATAATCAAAGTAGATAGGAATGATCTTTGTTATATTTTAAATTATTTTTATGTTATATCAAATTAGAAATATTTATTATACTAATATATATATTCTAGTTTTTTTTATCAGACCACTTGTAAAAGGGAATAATATTAGTAGTCCAATAGATTTTTTTTAATTTAAATTCTTTCGAGCATTTAATTTAATATTTTTGATAAAGCTCAATATTCATTCGTCAAATTATATTATGCATCGTTTTAATGTTTATTTTGATATTTATATATTTTTATTAGAAACAGGATATTTTAGACATATTTGCGCCCCACGTTTTACGTTATGGACAGTTTGATTCAAATCAGATCTCTTGTATGTAATGTCAGTATGGATTTTCAGAAAAAAATTATTTTCTCCTTTTTAGTCCGTTAGTAAAACGTGGTTTTTTAAAAAATTTTTTTATAAAGTATTATTTTCTACTTTTTAGTCTTCAAATTTTGCAATCGATTTTAGTTTACTCATATTAATTAAATTTATGAAGTATAATTTAAGAAATGAATGTGTACTAAATATTTATATTTATAAAGTTGGGGATTTTATGTTTTTTTGTTTACATTTTTTTTGTTTACATCCGACATTTTGAATTTTTATATATAGGAATAATTTTGGATTCAAATTGTAGCAATTATAAGCTCATAGAAATGATAATATTGTATTGTCATCGAAAGCAAAGCTGTTGGTGCAGTTTCAAGAAAATCCGATGATTGGAAGTCGTCGAAAAATCAATTGCAAGATTTGATGCATACACACAGACAAGAATACAAGTTAAGTAAAACGTGATAATAAAATAAAATTAAAAATATTTATGTTATATCCATATCTGTTTTTTATTACATTAATAGATATATTAAAATTATTTGAAATTCTTTCTGTAGCTGGAAATTAATTTATTTCAAACTGTCGGTCGGTTCAGACCTGGCCACAGGTCAACTTATTTTATATACATTTAAATATGGAAATAAATCTATATATAAATTTAATAAATATTGAAACAATATAAATAAAACGATTCAATATTTTACTTACATTGTGATTTATATTTTTATTTTTATTACAACTGTTATTATGGGTATGTTCTTTTTGACAATTTAAAAAAAATTTAAAATATTAATAAAATTTATCAAATTAATTTTAATTAAAATTAAGATTTCCAATTATTTTTATTTATTTATTGTAAATTAATTTTAATTAAAATTAAGATTTCCATTTATTTTTATTTATTTATTGTAAATTAATTTTAATTAAAATTAAGATTTCCAATTATTTTTATTTATTTATTGTAAATTTTTCAATGTAACCATGGTAACCATAAATAGAATTTTATCAAAATATTACTAATTAAATTAATTTTGGATAAATTAATTTTGGATTTAACTACACTAAAACCTTCCCTGGGATGCCCACAACAATCCCTGAAAGTTTCATCGCAATCGGACGGGTAGTTTTTGAGTATTTGACAGACACACACACACAGACAGACAGACATTGCCTTTTATATATATAGATATGTAAGAAAAGGCTGTGACGTCATGAATGGCTGGATGACGTCATATAATTTTAAATTAAGAAAAAAACTAATAAAGATGATTTTTCTCGAGAATGAAACCACCACAAAGTGCATGATTCGTGGTGAAATGTAAAAACTCTCCTCATGTGAAATTTGGTGTGAAAATAACCCTTCCCTTCCTATCGTCAATCGCTAATACTACCACTTCTAATTTCCAGATTTGCTCTAAAAGTTGATCAATTCATCATACTGATGCATTAAGTAAATATACCAAATTTCATCAAAATCGGTTCAGCCGTTCAGGCTGTACACATCTATACGGACAGACGGACGGACGGACAGACATCATGCTAAAAATACTTTTTTCTGTTAAGAAAATGCATGATTCGTGGAGATATGTACCTAAAAATATCCATAGGTGAAATTTGGTGTGAAAACAATACCTCCCTTACTATCGTCGGTCGGTAAAACAGAAACGCTACTTGTATAGGTAAAATGTCACTTCCGGTAGTCAGATCATGATGAAATTTGGTATCTCAATTTTTTTCATAATTTTAAATCTATCTACATAATATGAAGCAAATATCTCGAAGCAAACTGGTACTTTACTTGAAAGGTAAACGCAACCAGTGTAGGTAAAGTACCACCAAGTATGTAAAAATCTCCACATGTGAAATTTGGTGTGACAACAATACCTCCCTTACTATCGTCGGTCGGTAAAAATTGAGGAATAGAATAGAAATTTGAAATATTTCACATCTTTCAGATTTTCAAAAGATAGCAATTTAAGGAAAAATGGATAGTTGCCGTCCGGAGGAAAGATTGGAACATAATATTCTTTCCTATGCTCAAATCTTTTTGATGAAGAGTGTTTTGATAGAACCTCGCTGGTATAAGTTCGATTAAAAGAAAATACCATTCCTACAATACCCACAGGATTCAAAATTCAAAATCCTAGAACCGGTCTGCTTTTCAGCATAATGTATAACAATTTATTTAAATTAATAATTTTGGTAATTAAAAAAATACATTAATAAATATATTTTTTGTTTATATTTAATTTTTTGTAATCATTTTTCCATTAAACTAATGATAATTTCTTTTTTTAATTGACTTATCATCAGCATTATGGAGAGAATGATTGCCGCAACATTTAATTTAATCAAAACGACCTGCAATTGAAATAAAATAAAATTTAAAGAGGTTTTTCTTCATGAGAAAATTTTTGCTCACATAATTTTCCACAAAAAAGCCCCAAAATTAGATGATATATTAACATTAAGATCAATGGAAAATATAATGTTTTGATGTAGACAATATGGCGGCTGTGACGTCAGATAGGCGACAAGTTTTGTTCCAAATGTTCCCTCCCTACCTCCCTGTTCTTCTGAAACCAAGTTTGTTTGGTGTCTACAGCCGCATGGTGGCGCTGCAGGCGCCCGATAGATCTCACTATAAGATGGCACTCACAGACCATCACTATAAGACTCAGACACTCAATATTTCACATCTTTTACATTTCCAAAAGACAGGAATATAGCAATTTAAGGAAGAAATGGATAAACGCCGTCTTGAGGAAAGATTGGGAGCTAACAGAATATTCTTTCCTATGCTCAGATCATTTTGATGAAGAGTGTTTTGATAAAACGTCGATATGGTAAATGTTCGATTAAAAGAAAATGCCATTCCTACAATATTCAGAGAATTCCTCCTCATTTACAAAAAAATTATTATGGCTATGGAATTCCTAAAATACAAGATTTATTAAATTCTTTAGAAAAGATAGCCAGTACTTACAATGTTGACGTAAAACCTCCTACTAAACCTATTAAAACTATTAAATATTCTTCAAATCGTCCTTTATTAACTGCACATATTATTAATAATATTACTTGTAAACTTTGTCATAAAAACCACTTTCTTTCACAACATTCAGATTTTTTAAAATTATCTGTTAATGATAGATTCCAAAAGGCTTATCTTTGAACTATTGCACTAAATGTCTTTCTTCAAATCATATTTTTAAAAAGTGTAAATCAGAATATAAATGCTATAAATGCCAAGGACTACATCATATAACTTTGCATCGCGATCAACCAATTAACAAAATTGATTCATCCAATAAATCTAGTAATGTTATGGAAAGTAACAAAGACGATTCAAAATATACTCCTTTTACTTCTCAAAATATGGTTACAGGTCATTTATTAACTCTTCCAGCGGTCAATCAAACTAAAAATTCCAGCATTCCAATAACAATAATTGGAACTGCACAACTTAAACTTTTAACTATCAATGGAAGTTTGGTGTATGCTAGAGCTATGTTAGATTCAGGTTCTCATAAATCATAAATTAATTACAAACTCGCTAAACGTCTTCATTGTTCCATAAAACCGTCTGATATTGCTATTTATGGATATTTATATTTATATATTCAGGCCATAAAGTAATAAACTGCCGGTCAAGTAGAGGAAGAGGAGCATTCTTATGAGGGTATTCCAATGGAAGAAACAACCAAGGTCGAGGAAATTTTTCATATCACCGAAAATATGAAAATATGAAAATATGAACAGAAAGCCGAAGAAGAAACGATTTCATTTTTAGCAACAAATAATCAAACATCTGATGATTTAGACATGTTTGTCTTGGACTCGGGGTGCTCGCAACATATGATTAGAGAACAAATTTTTTATCCGACATTAGTCATGTTTTGTTATATATTAGAGTAAAAAATATTCCTCGCATGTTTGCAATCAAATGTAAAGTATTTGAATAATAAATTAATTATATTTTAAATAAGTGTCTATCATTAACAGACAACCCCTCTGCGCAAACGAAAAACAACATTATTATTTATATTCAAATATTTATATATATATACTAGCTGCTCCGAGCGCCTTCGGCGCTCTCCACACCTAGACGGGGGCTCCGCCCCCTGTGTCCCTATTCTGAGCTATAACCATCTAACTCCTAGCCTGTCCCATCTCTCTCACGTTCCTTCCTACATTGTCCACCCTGTTCACAATTGGTCTTCCACACAGACGTTTTCCAATCGAACTCCCCACCAATATTTTTTTCCTCTCCCATTCTAGCCATGTGCCCTGCCGATCCCAGCCTTCTCTATTTTATGACCTATATCTAGAGATGCATAGAGGTCTTGCACTTCCTTGTTATGCAGTCTCCGCTATTCCCCGGTGTCCTCATCTTTCTTTGGCCCATAAATGCTGGGAAGAATCCTATTCTCAAATACTCTGAATCTATTCTTATCTCCCAGGGTTATAGACCATGCCTCCCACCCATATAATACAATTAATAATTTAATAATTTTGATCCCCTTTGATAATAATTTCCAGATTGTAACCTCGATTTAAATTCTTTGCAAATATTATTCTCTCTGATACTAATTATTTTGTCTTATCACTATTAATTTCAAACCCCATCACTTTTCCTGCCTCGATTAATTTTTTTATGCATCTTTAAATGTTATTAATTTATTTAAAAAAAAACAAAGTAAATAAAATAAAAATAAAATATAAAGAAATTAGCATAACACTAAACTACTATAAAAATAATATTAAAAAACAGATATGGATACATAAATAATAAATATAAACATTTTTAATTTTATTTTATTTATAATATATATGCAAGACCAGGCTGTGACGTCATGAATGGCTGGATGACGTCATATAATTTTAAATCAAGAAAAAACTAATAAATATGATTTTCTCGAGGATAAAACCAATACAAAGTGCATGATTCGTGGTGATATGTAAAAAATCTCCTCATGTGAAATTTTATGTTAAAATAACCCTTCCCTTCCTATCAACAATCGCTAATACCCTAATACCCTCAATCATAGATGGCGATAGCAGTTCTACTAAAAAGTATAAAATAAATTTAAGTAAAAAGAAATCTTTTTAAAAAACACACTTTACTTAAAATTGCACTAAAAAGTAAAAAATAATATCACTGTAAAGTGTGTGCGCTCAAATTATAATAACACCATAAAAGCACACACTTTACAGTGATTTTATTTTTTACTTATTAGTGCAATTTTAAGTAAAGTGTGTTTTTTAAAAAGATTTCTTTTTACTTAAATTTATTTGTTACTAGACTATATTGCTAAACCTAATAATTTAACTTGAAAGTTTAGAAACTTTTCAATTTTTAATAAAATAATTTATTTTGTGATTAATTTAAAAAATAAAAAACAAATGAAGATTATAATGTACAGATTGAAATAAAATAAATCAAAACTTATTATATACAGACTTTCAACAAAATACTAAATACTCTATACAGAGTAATTTAATAATTAATAATTAATAATTTTATTAAATTAATTCAGTTCAGTATTGGCATTCAGTTCAGTATTGGCATTCAAATAGAGAGGATCAAAAGCTAATCTATAAGTTTAATTCTATTCTGGTTAAGTTTTGTTCTATTTTAAAATGTGAGTTGAGTCAATTGACCTATTCTTTATAACTAATATTACTTTATTTAATTTTATTGTATATAAATTGTATATAAATTTAATATATATTTCATATTTAACTTCACCCTCTTACTAACAGCCTATCTAGGGCCTTCCCTATTCTTCCAAAAATGCCCCGAAAGGCCTCGGTGGCACCCAAAATTCTTTTCTCTCCTTTCCTTAGATAAATATATATATATATTGTGTACGTAGTGTAATAATAATAATAATACATATAAAAATAATATATAAAATCCTTTCTTTTAGTTCCTTCTCCTATTTATAATAATATAACACTTATATCGTTGTGGCAAGCGAAGCAGTAGCCACCACACAAAACCTCAAGCGGAGGCGAGCACGAGCCAATCAGGGACCGGCATTACCACCGATAGCCTATCCGGAACGAGCAGAGTCCACGTGGAGTCAGGCGCGAACCAATCCGGAGCAAGCAGAGTCCACGTGGAGTCCAACAACCAACCTGGAGCGAGCATACTCCACGTGGAGTCCATCACGAGCCAACCCGGAGCAAGCAAACTCGACCCGGACCAATCAGCGCTAATTCCATCGACGACGGCCGGTCCGGGACAGTCCACGTGGACTACGACCAGCTATATAAAGCCGACGGAGGACACGAGAGATTCATTCGTTACGCCAAGACTCTACAGTGATATTGTGAAAAGTGCAAACCTCAAGTAACTCTACTCGTCCTCGAAAATGTCCCACAATGGTGACCCCGATGGCAGCAATACGAGCACAACGGCAGGTGAGGCAGCCGTCGGACGGGTATCAATTAAAATACCAGCATTTTGGACAAGACGACCTGACTTATGGTTCGCAAGAATTGAAGCTCAATTCTCTGCCAATGCCATCACGTCCGAGCAAACGAGATTTGACCATGTGGTAGGAGCTCTCGAAGAAGACGTCATGGAGCAGGTTGATGACATCATAAAGGCCCCCCCAAGGAATCCTTATTCAGCTCTGAAGAAGCAACTCATCCAACGCCTTGGAGCGAGCGAGGCCTCGATGGTGAAGCGATTTTTTACAGAAGAACGAGGGGACCGCAGGCCGTCACAGTTCCTTCGCCACCTTCGGAACCTCGATCCCAAAGCATCTGAGGGAGCCCTCCGCGAGGCATGGACTCGTCAACTTCCCCCAGAAGCACGAACCATCGTATTTACTCTGACTGGAAAGCGCCTCGACGAAATCGCGGAAGTGGCGGATCAAATCGTGGACGACAACGGAATGGCAGTATGGGCAACGAGAAAGAATCCTCCGCTAGTGGAGGAAAAACAGTCATCATACGCGAACGAGCGTACCTCTTTCCGGGAAGAGATTGAGCAATTAAAGAAAGAGATCCGACAGTTAAGGTCAACAAAAGACCAGCCCTCGACTGTTTGTTTTTACCATAAAAGGTTTGGCAAAGACGCCCGCAAGTGTACCACTCCTTGCACATGGGCGGAAAACGCAAACAACAGCCGGTAGTGGGAGGTACCGGTTGTTCGTCAATACACTCCCGCTTCTTTATTAACGACAAGTCATCAGGGAAAAGTTTCCTAATTGATACAGGGTCCGATGTGTCAATTTACCCCAGGAAGTACTTGAAGGCTGATCTGAAACCAACCTCACGCACATTAACGGCAGCCAATGGAACTATGATACGGACGTTTGGTTACGAGACAAAAACCCTCGATCTCGGCTTACGGCAACGGTTCCCTTGGAAATTCACAATCGCCAGCGTCGATACACCGATCATAGGTAGTGATTTCCTTGGTTTTTTCAATCTCCTTGTCGATTGCCGAAACAAAAGGTTACTGGCCAGCAGCAGGAACAATGATGACGACGCGGAAATGGTTCCAGACCCAGTTATCAGCTCAATCAAGACTCCTGTACTCCTTGAGGAATTTCCAGAGTTGACACGGCCATCAGGCACTCCACGAAAAATTAAACATAACACTCAACATCACATCCTCACAACGGCCGGTCCTCCAACATTCTGTCGACCCCGCCGTTTACCCCCGGACCGGTTGAAGGTTGCCAAAGAGGAGTTTGACAACATGATCCGAGACGGAACGGCACGCCCATCTACAAGTCCTTGGTCTTCTCCACTCCATATTGTCCCTAAGAAAGACGGTTGGAGACCCTGTGGAGACTACCGCACTCTGAATTCCAGAACAATACCGGATCGATATCCAGTCCGACATATCTTGGACTACGCACACGAACTCCGGGGCGCTACCGTATTCTCAAAGATCGACCTCGTTCGGGCGTACCATCAAATCCCAGTAGCACCGGAGGACATACCAAAAACGGCGATTACAACACCGTTCGGCCTATTCGAATTCCCGTTTATGGCCTTTGGTCTGCGGAACGCCGCTCAAACTTTCCAGAGGTTCATTGATGAAGCACTTCACGGATTACCTTTCTGTTTTGCCTACATTGATGATATTTTGGTATTTTCTTCCGACATTAAGAAACATAGAAGTCACCTGCGGAGCCTTTTCGAGCGTCTTGTAAAATACGGTCTGGTTATAAATCTGGATAAATGTGTCTTCGAGGCTGAGACGATCACTTTCCTCGGATATCACATCTCGAGAAAGGGTTCTCTTCCACTCCCGGATAGAGTCGCAGACCTGAAGAAATTCCCCAGACCCACAACTGCCAAGGAGTTACGCCGGTTTTTGGGTATGTTGAATTTTTACAGAAGATTCCTCCCGCATGCAGCGGAGGCCCAGGCTCCATTAAACGAGGCGCTATCAGGACCCAACATCAAAGGAAAAGCGACAGTCATTTGGACCGAAAAACGGATCAAAGCTTTCGAGGCGGCAAAAGAAAATCTCGGCAAAGCTACATTACTGGTTCACCCGGACGCTTCAGCGCCCACCTCCATAACAACTGATGCCTCGCTGACAGCCATGGGAGCAGTCCTTCAGCAGTTTGTAGAAGGTGAGTGGAGACCCCTGGCCTTCTTTTCAAAGAAAATGAGCCCGACACAAGCCAAATACAGCGCATACGATAGAGAATTATTGGCAGTATATGAGGCTGTTAGGCATTTCAGACATATGATTGAAGGCAGGCACTTCATTATTTTTACTGACCATAAGCCCTTGATAAACGCTTTCACCAACAATAAGGAGCATCGTTCACCGAGACAGAGTAATCACCTGAACTACATCAGTGAATTTACGACGGATATAAGACACGTATCGGGTGAAGACAACGTCGTGGCTGACGCTTTTTCGAGGGTAAACGCAATTACATCTCCAATAGACATAAGGATGCTCGCGGATTCCCAAACGAGTGACGCTGAACTGAAAATGCTGCTCAACGAGAGATCCAAGACAAGTCTAATTTTGGAGAAAGTACAGATCCCAGGATCGGACACCACCTTATACTGCGACACTTCTACTGGAAAGCCGCGCCCATTTGTGACCACAGAGTTTCGACCTCAGACTTTATGGTCTCTACACTGTCTGGGGCACCCTGGAGCGGCTGCATCAGCACGATTAACAGCCGAACGTTTTGTCTGGCCTGGCATTAAGAGGGATTGCCGCGAATGGGCAAAGAAGTGCCTGGAATGCCAACGTAGCAAGGTGGGGAGACACACTGTATCACCAATAGGACAGTTCCCAATTCCAGCAGCACGATTCCTACACGTACACATTGACCTTATCGGACCACTCCCTATCTCGCGGGGATACAGTTACTGTCTGACAGCGGTCGATCGTTTCAGTCGCTGGCCAGAGGTCGTTCCCATCTCCGACATTTCGGCTGAGACAGTAGCCGAGGCTCTACTCTCTGGGTGGATAAGTAGATTTGGATGCCCTGAGCAAATTACCACAGATCAAGGAAGACAATTCGAATCAAAATTGTTCGCTGCTTTGGGACGTCTATGCGGGTTTAGGAGATCGAGAACAACACCTTATCACCCAGCCTCTAATGGTCTTGTTGAACGCTTCCACAGAAGCTTAAAAGCAGCTATCATGTGCCACGCAGACCAAGGGTGGTGTAGTGCCTTACCTCTCGTCCTTCTGGGAATAAGAGCCTCATTCAAGGAAGACATAAACGCTTCCTCGGCAGAATTGGTCTACGGTGAACCCCTTCGACTCCCTGGAGAGTTTTTCTGTAGTAACGGGAATCCAGAGTCTCACTCGGCGCTAATTGAGAACCTAAGAAGGTGCATTAGCAAACTGAGACCAACGCAAACTTCGCAACATACAAAAAGGGGCAGTTTCATACACAGAGCTCTGCGAGATTCGACACACGTTTTCCTCAGGCAGGACGCGCTACGTGGGGCATTGGCAGCACCATACACGGGCCCACATAAAGTCTTGTCTCAGGACGAAAAAACCATTACGATACAGGTTAATCTCAGGGAAGTGAGAGTCTCCATCGACCGAGTCAAGCCGGCATTCACACTGGAGGACTTTGAGACCCCAAGTGTACCTATCCTTCAACACTCACCTCAACAGACACTCCCGAAATCTGAGATCAAGATTCAGCAGAATCAAAAGGCACCACAACAAGCCCCCGAGAGAAAAACGCGATCCGGGCGGAAGGTGAAGTCTCCAAAAAATAGGGAATACGTATACGAGCAAAAGGAAGCAAAGTTCTCAAAAGGGGGGGAGTGGTGTGGCAAGCGAAGCAGTAGCCACCACACAAAACCTCAAGCGGAGGCGAGCACGAGCCAATCAGGGACCGGCATTACCACCGATAGCCTATCCGGAACGAGCAGAGTCCACGTGGAGTCAGGCGCGAACCAATCCGGAGCAAGCAGAGTCCACGTGGAGTCCAACAACCAACCTGGAGCGAGCCTACTCCACGTGGAGTCCATCACGAGCCAACCCGGAGCAAGCAAACTCGACCCGGACCAATCAGCGCTAATTCCATCGACGACGGCCGGTCCGGGACAGTCCACGTGGACTACGACCAGCTATATAAAGCCGACGGAGGACACGAGAGATTCATTCGTTACGCCAAGACTCTACAGTGATATTGTGAAAAGTGCAAACCTCAAGTAACTCTACTCGTCCTCGAAAATGTCCCACATCGTGTTTAATATATTAAGAATATATAATATAATATAATATATTTGATATTTATATTTATATAGTATTTTAGTTTGACAAAATGCCAATGATAAGTAGAGACTCAACCAACCCATCCGAGTCAAACCCATTTAAGGGCAACTCATTGATGCGTTCGCCCTCGGCACCAAATTTGTCTAAACCAGAGTCGAACGAAACCCACGAAATAGAGAACGTATCACTGATTTCTTTACTCTCTCCAAAATCAAAATCAAAATCTTCTGACCCCACTCTTGCTGCATCTTCCTCGAAAAAGAAAGAAGGTTGGGTTCGGGTGGGATCAAGAAAAAATAAAAGATCTGAACTGAGTCCGGATCAAAGAAAATCGAAACAATTAAAACTTACCAAATATTGGTTGGGATTTCCTAGCATATCAACAAGCAATTCCTTCACTAGTCTAGAAGTAGAGACTGATGAGGGAAATATGCTGCCGGAGGAAGGAGATAAAGAAGATAAATCACTGTCCATAAATGTAAAGCCCCCACCAATTTTTGTAACAGGGGTTCAAAACATTCAACCACTCATGGTTTTACTAAATAACCTAATTCCAAACTCGTTTACAATCAAATGTATTAAAACTGATGAAATTAAGATTCAACCTAATAGCTCGGACGATTATAGAAAGGTTATAAAAGCCTTACATGGAAAAAATACTCAATTCCATACTTATCAATTAAAACAAGAACGAGCATTTAGAGTTGTTTTGAGAAATATCCATCACTCTACGGATACTTTTGTACTTAAAGAAGCACTAAATGAACTGGGACATGAGGTCACGAACGTATCAAATATTCGTGATCGAACATCTAAAAAACCACTACCTCTTTTTTATATTGACTTAAAATCAAAAAATAATAATAAAAAAATATTTGAAATTAATAAACTCCTCAACACCATAGTATCATTCGAACCTCCTTACCCCAAGCGAGACCTAGTACAGTGCCACAGATGCCAACAATTCGGGCATACTAAAAATTTTTGTTTCAAAATACCAAATTGCTTGAAATGTGCAGCTCCTCACCTGACAAGTGATTGTAAGCTCAAGGAGGACAACAAAGCTAATATCAAATGCATAAACTGTGGCTTAAATCATCCCGCTAACTACAAAGGTTGTACCATTTATAAACAATTAAAAAGTAAAATGTATCCCTCCTTACGACCTAAGGTACCTGAGCTAAATCATAATACGACTAGCGTCCCAAATTCCAATGCTTTTCCCCCTCTTGGTCAAGATAAAGTTTCAAACGACAACGGAAACATCCCTTCAAACCATCCATCCCAACCAACATATAGCCAAAAATTAAAACCAACTCAAGATTCCCAAATAAAACTCTCTACCATAGAAAACATTACCCATGAAAATGCTACATCAAAAAATTTTGAATCTATAATAACAAAAATGATGGATAAAATGGACAGATTGTTAGACCTCTTAATTGCTCTGATTGCTAAAATGACATAATGGACTCAAGAAACATAAAAATCGTAGTTTGGAATGCCAATGGCTTGTTAAACCACGTTCAGGAAATTAAAAAATTCATCGAATTAAACGACATAGATATTATGTTAATTAGCGAATCTCACATTACAAGTAAAAGCTACCTAAAAATCCAAAATTATAGCATATACGATACTAAGCATCCCGATAATAAAGCGCGAGGAGGGACAGCAATTATTATTAAAAATACGCTAAAACACTATCAGTTAAACCAATACAGCGAAAAACATATTCAAGCAACAAGTATCGCCTTAGAGGACCCGAAAGGCAAGTTGGTCCTTTCCGCAGTTTATTGTCCTCCGAGTGTAAAAATTACAAGTGACCTGTTTAAGAAATTCTTTGACACCTTGGGTTGCAGATTCATCGCGGGCGGTGACTTCAATGCTAAGCATACACATTGGGGCTCTCGATTAATCTCACCTAGAGGCAGTCAACTCTTTCAAACTATTCAAGCTGAAAATCTTACGGAACACTCAACAAGACAACCTACTTATTGGCCATCTGATTCTGCTAAAACCCCTGACCTAATTGATTTTCTTATCTCTCGTGGCTTTCCCAGAAGTAAATTAAAAATTGAACCAAGTTATGATTTATCATCTGATCACTCTCCCATCTTTGTCACTCTTACCACTAACATCTCATGCAAGGAAAATCCCCCCATGCTTCATAATAAATCAACAAATTGGGAGGTTTTTCGCAGTTTCCTATCTAAAAAAATTAAATTAAACACTTCACTAAAAGACATTGTTGATATCGAAAATGCAGTTGAAAGATTCACACAAGCTATTCAACAAGCTTGTTGGGAATCAACTAAAATTGATATCTCTCCTAAACCAACTTCTTACTGCTCCAAAATTATCAAGGATAAAATAGCAGAAAAACGGAAATTAAGAAAGAGATGGCAAGTAACACACTCTCCAGAAGATAAAACTAGATTAAACAGAGCTACAAAAGAATTAAAAAAATTGATAAATGACGATAAAAACAAAAGTGTACATCATTATCTTAAAAATCTTGGTCCCTCTGAAGCGAGTAATTATTCACTATGGAAAGCCACCAAAAAAATAAAAAAACCTCTTACCCATATTCCCCCCATTAGAAACCAAAATGGTACTTGGGCTAGAAGTGACTCGGAAAAAGTAAGTGTTTTTGCTGAACACTTTAGCAATGTGTTTTCATGCCAAGCACTGAGTTTGGAAAACATTTATCGTCCTCTAGAAGACCTTACGAAATCTCAACAAGATACTTTCAAAATTAAAACTACGGAAATAATCTATGAAATAAAAAAATTAAAAAACAAGAAATCCCCTGGGTACGATCTTGTAACTAGTAAAATATTGAAAAATCTCCCACAGATAGCCCTAAAATTCCTAACCTATATTTACAACTCATCGCTCAGAGTAGGACATTTTCCTACTCAATGGAAAGTCGCACAAATAATTCTTATACCTAAACCAGGCAAGTCACCTACTGAAATCACTTCATACAGACCCATTAGTCTTCTGCCTATTATGGGGAAAATTTTTGAGAAAATCCTCCTCAAATATATAAAACCTCACCTCTTCGATATCGTGCCAGATAGTCAATTTGGTTTTCGTGGTGAACATGGCACTATCGAACAGGTACATAGGGTTATCAAAAAGATCAAGGACTCCCTCGAGGCTAAATCGTATTGCGGTGTTGTTTTCCTTGATATATCCCAAGCTTTTGATAAAGTCAGTCACGAGGGCCTACTATATAAGATCAGTAAGAAATTACCAGAAAAATTCACAAATATCTTAAAATCATACCTCTTGGAT
This sequence comes from Labia minor, assembly GCA_963082975.1. Classification (NCBI taxonomy): domain Eukaryota; kingdom Metazoa; phylum Arthropoda; class Insecta; order Dermaptera; family Spongiphoridae; genus Labia; species Labia minor. Next base: position 27,723,440 of record OY720350.1, on the reverse strand, counting down.
AGATACTTTCTAGTAAAATACGGTGATGCCTGCTCTAATCTAAAGGAAATAAAAGCTGGAGTCCCACAGGGCAGCATTCTAGGACCGGCTCTCTTCCTTTTATATATGGCTGACATTCCGACTTCCCCTTTTACAAATATAGCTTCCTTCGCCGACGATACTGCAATTCTGGCATCTCATGCAAACTGCGAAGTGATCACTAGCAGAATACAAGACCACCTAAATCTACTCGAAAAGTGGTTTTTGAAATGGGGCCTGTCGGTTAACTCAAACAAATCCTCCTTCGTTACCTTTACACTAAAAAGATCAACATGTCCCCCTGTACGGTTAAATAACTCCACTATACCACAATGCGACCATGCCAAGTACCTGGGCATTCATCTGGACAGGCGTCTTACTTGGGCAAATCACATAGCTGCTAAAAAAGCCCAAGTCGAACTTGAATATAGAAAACTCTACTGGCTGATGGGTCGACGCTCCAGTCTAAACTTAAACAACAAACTACTCATTTACACCAGCATTTTAAAACCCAAGTGGAGCTATGGCATTGAGTTATGGGGCACAGCCAGTAAATCAAATATGATGAAGATCCAAAGGCTACAAAATAAAATTCTCAGGGACATTACTTGTGCTCCTTGGTACGTCGCAAACGCCCTGATTCACAAAGATTTGAAAATAAAACCGGTCATTGATGAATGCTCATCAAAAAGTGCAAAGTACCTTGAAAGATTGAACAGGCACCCTAACCAACTAATCAATAATCTTCTCCAGGAATCCAGGCCCTGCCGTCTTAAGCGAATGGACCCCTTTGACTTACACTCAAGAAACGCTTTGTAAAAACACCTAATTAAAAAAAAAAAAATGCATTCTTTAAAATAAATGTGGCAGCCTCTGGGCGGACCCTTTTTTGTTTTCTTTCTATCACACCTGTAAATAATTGTACGCAAAATGTATACTAATTTTACTTATTGTCCCTCTGGGACAGATTGTAAAAATAAAAATGAGTTAATAAAAAATTAAATTAATTAAACTGTGAGAACTTATAGAATAAATTAAAGTACCGGGACCCCGAGCCTCGGCTCGGTACTTAAGTTAAAAAAAATGATTCATTATTATTGGATTTGGCTGGTAATATTAATACCTGAGACACCGAGCTCTCGCTCTACCCTTTAAAAAATATTGATACACAATTCTTTAATTATTTATTACAATTATAAATGTTACACATTTGCATCAATCTGATTAAAATGAATGAACTTGTGCTCCTCAATAATACATAAATATATAATATATTGGTACATATATTTTTTTTCTATAGTGTTTTTTTGAAAAACTGTTTAGCGCCCCAAGTGGTTATAAAACAAACTAAAGACAAAAAAACGTGCTTTGCAGCTTTTCGGAATTAAAAAAGCAAAATTGGCAGTCGTGGGACTGGTCGACAGAAGTGAAAACTTCTGCGTAAGAAATTTTAAAACAGACGAAATTCGCGCTATTTCACGAGAAAGATGAATTTCATATGCATATATATATATATATATATATATATATATATAACTTATATATTATATTAAACATATATTTTAAACAAATTTGTAACTTATATTTATATATATATAAATACACAACTTTGTTTAAAATATTGCAATACGACCTGTTTTATAATTCTTATCTCTAACATAAAATATATATTTATTATGTGAAGTTCATTTCGTATAATTTTGATTATATATGTATATATGAAATGAACTTTACATAATAAATATATATTTATATGTTAGAGATAACAATTTATAAAACAGTTCTAATGACAATTCAAATTTCGCGCTCTGTTATAAGAAATTTAAAAGCAGACGTAATGTGCGCTAGCTTCATGGTGTTGGTCACGATCACGCGAGTTCTATACTTTTTCCCCATCCCGCAAAAGTGCTCAACGCCGCTAAAGAAGTTTTCACTTCAAAAATTATTTAATATTTGGAAATATATCTGACTTATAGAAAAAATGAATATTAATTAAAGAAAGAAATTGTTTTTAAAATATCCTGAATAATATGTAACAATTTTCAAGATAGAAATTTATTACAATATTACAATTATTAAATGTTGCATCATTGCATCAATCTGATTAAAATGAATGGAATTTCGGATACTCAATAATAATAAATAAAATAATATTAATAAATATATTAAATAATATTTTATTGAAAAAATATTAAAAATTATAAAACTATCTAAAACTTAATTAATAAAAGAACAATGAATAAATAAATATAAAATAGTAATTTATTAAAAAGTAAACAATAGATAAAAAGAAAAAAAAATAACAAATTCATTATTTTCATTTTTAAATAACGATTCACCCGGCGAGTTTCGAACCGACGAAATCCACTCGTTAAAACATCACTCTACCCTCTGGACTATATATGTTTAGAAAAAAAATAGACATTTTTTTACTGTCTTAGCAGGCAGTATTTGTTGTTTTTTTATTTTTTTTTTTTGAGAGAGATTAATATATATATATATATATTTTATTAAAAATAAATATTTTTAATTTTATTTCGAAATTAAATAATAAATTTTAAAATATTTTAAATAAAAAAAATATTAATACAATTTCAGTTAAAAAATAAAAATGGCATCCATTTTTGACATCTCCATATATAATTTTAAATTAAGAAATAAATAATGAAGTTGTATTTTTCAAGAGATATGATCAATAAAACTTAATTTTTCTTTATAAATACTATATCTAGTGTGAATTTGAAAAAAATCGTTAGAGCGGTTTTTGAGAACCAATGGCTATATATAGAAATATAGATATATATAAGATGTGGGAATTGGAATTGAGGTCAAGGGATCCTCGGCGAGGATCTCCTCACCCCATTTCCTATTTGACACCATGTGTTGTGAAATGCAGCCATGGGTCCTTCCTGTGGTCAGTGTTACTCAAACATGTGTCGGCTAGAAGAAAGACTTCCACCCCCATTCGCCCGACAACGGATACTCGGTAGAGGGGTAGAAATAATATATAAGTGACGGCGCGAATCCCCGGAGAGAGATTCTGATGGAGATTCCGATGGTGACGGTCTGATTCAATTTTTGGTTATGATGACGAGCGAGTGTTTGTATATATATTTGTAAATAAACCATTTTATAAAAAGCCCAAACAAGAAGTATTTTCTGTTGCTCTTAATTTACCCCTACAACGATCCAACCCCTCCCACATCTCTACATTTTTGGGGGCTGTCCGAGATCAAAATATTTCTATTATATTTTGAGTACCCGTTCAAGATTGAAATTACGTTGTCAATTTGAACACAAGAATTCTTCAAGAAGAAGCTACGTATTTGGAAAATGCATAGCAGAAGGCTTCAAGTGAAGAAAGGCAGAGAGGTGGAGGAGGCGGACGACGGCGCGCAGAGCGATGGTGGTTACATCCGAGAGCAGAGGACTTCACGAGAACCGGCGATGTCGACGAGGAAAAAAGGTCAGATCTCATCTGTTCATTTTCAGACATCTAGGGTTTGGGCTGGGTTGAAACAAATTATCGATGATGATATTGACGAGGAAATAAATATCCTAAATGCTTTGTTGTTTCAAAACATGAATCCTAAATCGAATAAATTAAATAGATTTAAGGGATTTGATTTTCAAATAAATTCAAGAGAATGCCAAGATAAAATTAATAAAACAGAAAAATTATTAACAAAGGAGGAAATTGTTAAAATTGGCCATTTGCTTAAAATTAATTTTTCGAAAGGGAACAAACGGGATATTTTGAAACAAATATACACTCATTTAAGTATAAATAATAATTCGAGCATAGTAGGGGATAATTATGATTCTAATTATGATACGGATAGTGTCACTAGTGATAATGACAGCGAATATGATTTCAAAATTAGAAAAAATAAAAGTAATACTTTCTCTCGAAATATTATCAATTTCAAAGACGTAGAAGAATCAATACGCAAATTTAGTGGTTCAGATCATTATCCGATTGAAAAATGGATCGAAAATTTCGAAGACATAAGCAATGTGATGGAATGGAGTGAATTACATAAATTAATTTATGCAAAACAGTCACTTATCGGTACAGCTAAACGGTTCATTGAATCAGAAAGAAAAATTATATCATGGGAGGATTTGAAGAAACGATTGTTTAACCAATTTAAATCAAAAATATCGAGTGCACAATTGCATGATATTTTAAATAGTCGTTTTAAACAAAAAGAGGAATCATTCTTGGACTATTTTCTAATAATGAAGGAAATAGCAGATCGGGGAAATTTTGATGAGCAATCGTTATTCCATTATATCATTAACGGTATTAACGATAATGAAAATAATAAAATAATTCTGTATGGAGCAAAGACCGTTAGGGAATTTCAAGAAAAATTGGAAATTTATGAAACTATTAAAAATAGAATGTTTAATAAAAATAAAGTAATTAAAAATAATGCTCCTAGTCATTATTCAAACTATTCGAATAGTAAAATGTTTGAATTGAATGAGGGAAATTCAAGAAAACAAATTGGAAATCGTATCGAAAAAATTAAAACGATTGAATGTTTTAAGTGTAATGAAAAAGGACATATAGCAAGATCATGTCCTAGAAATAGAGAATCGATTACCCCCAAACCGGTTAATATTATTTCCAACAGTATCGAAATTAAAATATTAAATAGACCAATAAACTTTTTAGTTGATACAGGGAGTGCCATAAATGTTATCCGAATGGACATATATGACAAATTAGGCAAGCCTCCATTAGAAAATTCAAACATAAAATTTATTGGATTGGGGAATCATCAAATAAAGCCAAAGGGATTTTTTAACACAGATATTGATATAGGAGGCAAATTATTCAAAACAAGGGTGTACGTCATCGAATGTAAATATTTAAGCTGCCAAGCATTAATTGGGCAGGAACTATTAAGTCAGTGCAAATTAATAATAAATCAAGGCGATGTACAATTGCAAAAGGCAACAGCTAAGACGCCTTTTTCGAAAAATAATGGAAAAATCGATATCGTGTCGTTAAAATCGACAACTGAAGAAAATGAAATAGAAAGGGATGTAATGAACATTTTAATAGATGATGATAACGAGGAGATAATAGCTCCCACCAAATATAAAGAAGCAATTAATAAAATAATAAACAATTATCGTCCAATTAAAAATCCAAAAACGGAGATAGAAACAACGATAATTTTAAATGATCAAAAACCTATTTTCTCACAGCCTAGACGATTAGCACCCAAAGAGAAAAATATCGTCGATAATCAAATTGATGAATGGTTGAGAAATGATATTATAAAGCCCAGTAAAAGTAATTATACCAGTCCTATTGTTGTTGTGCCAAAAAGGAACGGTGAATACAGAATATGCATCGACTATAGACGCCTGAATGATAAAATAATTAGAGATAGGTTTCCAATGCCATTAATTGATGATTGTATTGATTCACTAGCGAATGCCCGGATTTTCTCGGTATTAGATTTGAAAAACGGGTTTTTCCATGTTCCGGTTAATAAAGGAAGTCAAAAATTTACATCTTTTGTCACATACAATGGACAATACGAATTTCTTAAAACGCCGTTTGGTCTTTGCAACAGTCCAACAACATTTTTAAGAAGAATTCAGGAAGCTTTTGATGAATTAATTAAACAAAAAATTCTCATTACCTACATGGATGACCTAATAGTGCCCGGCAAATCAGAAGAAGATGCATTCGAAAACTTAAAAAAAATATTGACAGCAGCGGAACAAAATGGATTTAATATGAACTGGAAGAAATGTCAATTTTTACAAAAAAAGTCGAATTCCTAGGGTACACTATTGAAAATGGCTTATGACGCCATCAATTAATAAAATAAAGGCAGTCAAACATTTTCCAACGCCAAGAAATAAAAAAGATATTCAAAGCTTTTTAGGCTTGACAGGATATTTTAGAAAATTTATCAAAGATTACGCTAAAATAGCTAATCCATTATCGGAATTATTGAAATTAAATAATAACTTTCAATTTAATCAAGAGCAGGTTAATTCATTTGAAATCTTAAAAGATATTTTAATCAAGGAGCCTTTATTAAAAATCTATGACCCTTCAGCAATTACAGAATTGCATACAGATGCTAGCGCCCAAGGCTACGGGGCCGTGCTACTTCAAAAAGACACAAGCGATGGAGATTTTCAACCAGTTCATTATATGAGCAGGAAGACAACCGAAGCGGAGAAAAAATATCATTCGTATGAACTTGAAATTTTATGTATTGTTCAAGCATTAAAGAAATTTCGATCCTACTTGCTGGGAATAAAATTCACTTTAATAACCGATTGCGAAGCGTTCAAGAAGACACTGGAGAAAAAAGATTTGTCACCTAAAGTGGCACGATGGACTTTAGCTATGGAAGAATATGATTATCACATTAAGCATAAGCCTGGGGTAAAAATGAAACATGTTGACGCATTGAGTAGATATCCTGTAAATATAATAGAAAATTCATTTTTAGAAGCAATAAGAAAACAACAGAATAATGATGAAAAAATTAAAATCACCAAATTACTATTAGAAAAGGGACCGTATGAAAATTACTTAATCGAAAACGATATATTAAAGAAAGTCAATAATGATAAAAATGTAATAGTCATCCCGAAAGATTTGGAAATAGATATAATAAAAATGACTCATGAAAATGGTCATTTTGGGATAAAGAAAGTAGAAGAGAAAATCAGAGAAGATTATTATATACCCGATTTAATAAATAAGATAAAAAATTGTATAGAATGCTGTATCCCTTGCATTCTAAGTGAACGTAAAAAAGGGAAAAAGGAAGGCCAATTACATCCGATCCCGAAGGGTGAAACCCCTTTAGACACCTATCACGTCGATCACCTTGGTCCACTCACATCAACAGGCAAGCAATATCGATACCTTTTTGTAGTTGTTGATGGGTTTTCAAAGTTCGTGTGGCTATACCCAACCAAATCGACCGGATGTGGCGAAGTCTTGAATAAATTAAAAATGCAGCAACAATCGTTTGGAAATCCGAGGCGAATTATTACAGACAGAGGAACCGCCTTCACCGCGCAGGATTTTGAACAATTCTGTAGTGATGAAAATATTATCCACACTAGAATAACTACGGGAATGCCTCAAGGAAATGGACAGGTGGAAAGAATCAATCAAATCATCCTGTCGGTGTTAACGAAACTCTCGTTAGAAAATCCAGACAAATGGTACAAACATGTGAGTGACGTTCAACAGGCTATTAACAGCAATTTTCAGAGAGCTATTAATATGACACCTTTTGAACTTTTAACAGGTGTTAAAATGCGAAATAGAAAAGATTTAAGAATCATTGAGATGATCGAACAAGAATATGTTCAAAGTGTTCGAGAAAATAGAGAGGAATTAAGAAAGCGAGCGAAAGAATCTATTTTTAAAATACAAAAGGAAAATAAAGAAAATTATAATAAAAGGGCAAAAGTAGCAAAGTCATATAATATTGGGGACCTCGTAGCAATAAAGCGAACCCAGTATGGGGGAGGCCTAAAAATTAAACAAAAATATTTAGGGCCTTATCGGGTTATTAATAAATTTATAAATGATAGATATCAGGTAGAAATGGCAGGTGAGGGGGAGGGACCACAAACAACCTATACAGGAGCCGAGTATATGAAACCCTTTCCCGAGATGTCTGAATTGATCTGATGTTACTCTACCTTTGGACTCATGTGTCAGTGAAATGGTGAAGTGTTTAAGTTTAAGTGTTTAATAATAATTATTTTGATAGGCTAAAGATTTGAAAAAGAGATTCTCTAGTGTTAATTTGTAAAATTTTTATGTAGATTTAAAATGTTTGAAATTAAAAATAATATTTAGTTTTGTAATGTTAGTATGTAAGATTTTTATGAATTAAGTGAATGTGTGTATTTGAATATAATTTTGAGGACAAAATTTTATTTGAAAGTGGGCGAGAATGTGGGAATTGGAATTGAGGTCAAGGGATCCTCGGCGAGGATCTCCTCACCCCATTTCCTATTTGACACCATGTGTTGTGAAATGCAGCCATGGGTCCTTCCTGTGGTCAGTGTTACTCAAACATGTGTCGGCTAGAAGAAAGACTTCCACCCCCATTCGCCCGACAACGGATACTCGGTAGAGGGGTAGAAATAATATATAAGTGACGGCGCGAATCCCCGGAGAGAGATTCTGATGGAGATTCCGATGGTGACGGTCTGATTCAATTTTTGGTTATGATGACGAGCGAGTGTTTGTATATATATTTGTAAATAAACCATTTTATAAAAAGCCCAAACAAGAAGTATTTTCTGTTGCTCTTAATTTACCCCTACAACGATCCAACCCCTCCCACATCTCTACATATATATACAATTTTAGCTAGCATAATAAGATAAGAGTACCGGGACCCCGAGCCTCGGCTCGGTACTTAAGTTAAAAAAAATGATTCATTATTATTGGGTTTGGCTGGTAATATTAATACCTGAGATACCGAGCTGTCGCTCGAAAAAATGTTTAGACATTATTATAGACATTTTCATTCTGTAAATTAAATAATTTTATTTCATTTAAATAAATATCTATTTTTAAATAATTTTTCTCTCTACATTATTTATCTAATTCTGACGATATATTAAGATCACACCGGGACTCCGAGCCTCGGCTAGGTAATTAAGTTAAAAAAAAATAATTCATTATTATATTGGGTTTGGGTGGTAATATTAATACTTGAGACACCGAGCTGATATACAATTCTTTAATTATTTATTACAATTATTAAATGTTGCATCATTGCATCAATCTGATTAAAATGTATTATTAGGTATGTTTCTAAGTGCATGAATATTTTTTTTTTTATTGGAAGAATGATAAATATATATCGTAATTTTTAATTATAAAATATTATTAAAATATATATTTTTAATTTTATTTCGAAATTAAATAAACAATTTTAAAATATTTTTCTTTTAAAAAAAGGCGGGAGTCAAATTTCAATATGAATGTCATATAAAAAAAATATTAATACAATATCCTTTAAAAAAAGGCGGGAGTAAAATTCCAAATTATATGTTTTTTTGTTTTTGTGTTTTTTTGAGAGAGATTAATAAATATATATATATTTTATTAAAAATAAATATTTTTAATTTTATTTCGAAATTTATTTTATTTTAAAATATTTTAAATATAAAAAAAATATTAATACAATATCTTTTAAAAAAAGACGGGAGTAAAATTGATGACGTCACACCCATATATAATTTTTAATTAAGAAATTAATAATGAAGCTGAAAGTTTCAAGAGATGTGATCAATAAAACTTAATTTTTCTTTATAAATACTATATCTAGTGTGAATTTGAAAAAAATCGTTAGAGCGGTTTTTGAGAACCAATGGCTATAGATAGATATATACAATTTTAGCTAGCATAATAAGATAAGATTTAAATTAAATTAAATTAAATTAAATTATCCGAGGCTGTGACGTCATGAAGGGCTGGGTGACGTCATATAATTTTAAATTAAGAAAAACATAATGAAGATGATTTTTCCCGAGGATAAAACCAATACATTCGTGGTGATATGTAAAAAAATAAATTATTAATTGTATTATATGGGTGGGAGGCATGGTCTATAACCCTGGGAGATAAGAATAGATTCAGAGTATTTGAGAATAGGATTCTTCCCAGCATTTATGGGCCAAAGAAAGATGAGGACACCGGGGAATAGCGGAGACTGCATAACAAGGAAGTGCAAGACCTCTATGCATCTCTAGATATAGGTCATAAAATAGAGAAGGCTGGGATCGGCAGGGCACATGGCTAGAATGGGAGAGGAAAAAAATATTGGTGGGGAGTTCGATTGGAAAACGTCTGTGTGGAAGACCAATTGTGAACAGGGTGGACAATGTAGGAAGGAACGTGAGAGAGATGGGACAGGCTAGGAGTTAGATGGTTATAGCTCAGAATAGGGACACTCGGGGGGTACAGGGGGCGGAGCCCCCGTCTAGATGCGAAGAGCGACGAAGGAGCTCTGAGCAGCTAGTCATATATAAAATATCATGTGTCCCAAGGTGTACCATACGAAAATTTTGAAACTTTGGAATATCATGCTGGTAACCAGAAAAATTGTTATGCGTTAGTTTAAAAGAAAAGACTTAATTTCATTATAGTACCTTTTATTTTAAAATTCGAAAAAATCATCTTACTACTTATCGAAATTTTATATATAATATACTGGGACTATTCTAAAAATATTTTAAATCTTAATTAAATCTATATACATCAGACTAAATGGTTTGTGCTGGTTTTTCTAAATCTACTCTCGTCTCTTAAGGTCATAGACCATGCCTCATACCATATAAAACTAGCGTCAAAATAATTGTTTTATATATTTTAATTTTTATCCCCTTTGATAATAATTTTTACGCGATAAGCCCCTTTACTGTATGATAACAGGCGTTTCCAGATTGCAACCCCGATTTAAATTCTTCTCTAATATTATTATCCTTCGTGATTACAGAACCTAAGTATTTAAATTTTTTTACATTTTCGAATTCTACATTGGGTTATAAGTTCTTTGATAAAAACTAGTAATATTACTTGTTTTTCTTTTTATCACGTTTTACTTAACTTGTATTCTTGTCTGTGTGTATGCGTCAAATCTTGCAATAGATTTTTCGACGACTTCCAATCATCGGATTTTCTTGAAACTTCACCAACAGCTTTGCTTTCGATGACAATACAATATTATCATTTCTATGAGCTTCTAATTGCTACAATTTGAATCCAAAATTATTCCTATATATAAAAATTCAAAATGTCGGATGTAAACAAAAAAAATGTAAACAAAAAAACATAAAATCCCCAACTTTATAAATATAAATGTTTAGTACACATTCATTTCTTAAATTATACTTCATAAATTTAATTAATATGAGTAAACTAAAATCGATTGCAAAATTTGAAGACTAAAAAGTAGAAAATAATACTTTATAAAAAAAAATTTTAAAAAACCACGTTTTACTAACGGACTAAAAAGGAGAAAATAATTTTTTCTGAAAATCCATACTGACATTACATACAAGAGATCTGATTTGAATCAAACTGTCCATAACGTAAAACGTGGGGCGCAAATATGTCTAAAATATCCTGTTTCTAATAAAAATATAGAAAATATCTTCTTCTTCTTCTTAGCCTTATTTCCCACGGGGTGTGGGGTCGGCTCTTCTCGTTAATTGGCGCCAACTAAATCTGTTGTTGGCGTCGTCTGTAGAGAGACCAGATGCCATTAGATCTCCCGTTATACGGCAGGACCAGCTGGTTTTTTAGGCCTCCCACGCGGTCTTTGGTACTCAACCTTCGATGACGGTGATGATGGTGTTGACGATTTTGATGTAGCTGTGGACGATTTGAGTGAGGTTGATGGCAATGATGCTGATGCTAAAATATAGAAAATATATAAATCTCAAAATAAACATTAAAACCACGCATAATATAATTTGACGAATGAATATTGATCTTTATCAAAAATATTAAATTTAATGCTCGAAAGAATTTAAATTAAAAAAAATCTATTGGACTACTAATATTATAACCTTTTACAAGTGGTCTGATAAAAAATTTGATATTTGAAAAGTTTGATAGTATAAGTTAGTATCTTAAACAATTTTTAAATATATTAAATATACGATAAATTTTCTAATGATTAACTAATAATATTCCCTTTTACAAAAAGTCTGTTAAATACTTAATAGGTAATATTTATAACAATACCTCCCTTACTATCGTAAAAATTATATCACGAAACTTATCCTATCGTATCTTATCTTATTATGCTAGCTAAAATTGTATATATCTATCTATAGCCATTGGTTCTCAAAAACCGCTCTAACGATTTTATTCAAATTCACACTAGATATAGTATTTATAAAGAAAAATTAAGTTTTATTGATCACATCTCTTGAAACTTTCAGCTTCATTATTAATTTCTTAATTAAAAATTATATATGGGTGTGACGTCATCAATTTTACTCCCGTCTTTTTTTAAAAGATATTGTATTAATATTTTTTTTATATTTAAAATATTTTAAAATAAAATAAATTTCGAAATAAAATTAAAAATATTTATTTTTAATAAAATATATATATATATTTATTTATTAATCTCTCTCAAAAAAAAACAACAAAATAAAATACGGTTGGTTGACTCCCGCTTTTTTTTAAATGAATTGTATTAACATTTTTTTATATTTAAAATATTTTAAAATTCATTATTTAATTTCGAAATAAAATTAAAAATATTTATTTTTAATAAAATATATATATATATTTATTAATCACTCTCAAAAAAAACAAAAACAAAAACAAAAAAACATATAATTCTTGCTAAGAGAGTAAAAAATGTCATGTTAATTAACTAATTATATATCAGTCTATTGGGTAAAGAAGCCTTTCCTGGTGAGTTGACAATCACAACCCTGATTATATGTATATTAAACTTAAAATATACTTAAGCAAAAAAAAAAAGAAAAATGTAAATAAAACATAATATAATTAACTAAAATTGTAATAGCGTATCAATAAATGATCGCAAAAAGAAACAATTTAATCTTGTAAATATTGTAACTTTCATCTTTTGTATGTTCTGATAATCAACTATTGTAAAAAATTTTTTGGCTAATAAACATACTCTTTAAATTGAAAATTCTATTGGGTAAAGGCACTGTTTTGAATAGTCAACTTCGCAGGATCGAAACCGGCGGAAAATAATTTTTTTTTTTTTAATCTATTATTTTTTAATAAATTATTATTTTATATTTATTTATTCATTGTTCTTTTATTAAATTTAATATTTTATAATATTATTTATTATTAATTTATATATGGACAAATGACACTCATATTGAAATTTGACTCCCGCCTTATTTTAAAAGATATTGTATTAATATTTTTTTTATATTTAAAATATTTTAAAATTTTTTATTTAATTTCGAAATAAAATTAAAAATATATATTTTAATAATATTTTATAATTATAAATTACGATATATATTTATCAGTACCGGGACCCCGAGCCTCGGCTCGGTACTTAAGTTAAAAAAAATGATTCATTATTATTGGATTTGGCTGGTAATATTAATACCTGGGACACCGAGCTCTCGCTCTACCCTTTAAAAAATATTGATACACAATTCTTTAATTATTTATTACAATTATTAAATGTTACACATTTGCATCAATCTGATTAAAATTAATGAACTTGTGCTCCTCAATAATACATAAATATATAATATATAGGTACATATATTTTTTTTCTATAGTGTTTTTTTGAAAAACTGTTTAGCGCCCCAAGTGGTTATAAAACAAACTAAAGACAAAAAAACGTGCTTTGCAGCTTTTCGGAATTAAAAAAGCAAAATTGGCAGTCGTGGGACTGGTCGACAGAAGTGAAAACTTCTGCGTAAGAAATTTTAAAACAGACGAAATTCGCGCTATTTCACGAGAAAGATGAATTTCATATGCATGTATATATATATAACTTATATATTATTTTAAACATATATTTTAAACAAATTTGTAACTTATATTTATATATATATAAATACACAACTTTGTTTAAAATATTGCAATACGAACTGTTTTATAATTCTTATCTCTAACATAAAATATATATTTATTATGTGAAGTTCATTTCGTATAATTTTGATTATATATGTATATATGAAATGAACTTTACATAATAAATATATATTTATATGTTAGAGATAATTTATAAAACAGTTCTAATGACAATTCAAATTTCGCGCTCTGTTATAAGAAATTTGAAAGCAGATGGTTTCATGGTGTTGGTCACGATCACGCGAGTTCTATACTTTTTCCCCATCCCGCAAAAGTGCTCAACGCCGCTAAAGAAGTTTTCACTTCAAAAATTATTTAATATTTGGAAATATATCTGACTTATAGAAAAAATGAATATTAATTAAAGAAAGAAATAGTTTTTAAAATATCCTGAATAATATGTAACAATTTTCAAGATAGAAATTTATTACAATATTACAATTATTAACTGTTGCATCATTGCATCAATCTGATTAAAATGAATGGAACTTCGGGTACTCAATAATAATAAATAAAATAATATTAATAAATATATTGAATAATATTTTATTGAAAAAATATTAAAACTTATAAAACTATCTAAAACTTTATTAATAAAAGAACAATGAATAAATAAATATAGAATAGTAATTTATTAAAAAGTAAACAATAGATAAAAAGAAAAAAAAATAACAAAATCATTATTTTCATTTTTAAATAACGATTCACCCGGCGAGTTTCGAACCGACGAAATCCACTCGTTAAAACATCAGTCCAACCGCTGGACTATATGTATTTAGATAAAAAATTGTCATTTTTTTACTGTCTTAGCAGGCAGTATTAAAAATTTTGACGTTTTCCATATATAATTTTCAATTAAGAAATTAATAATGAAGCTGTATGTTTCAAGAGATATCATCAATAAAACTTAATTTTTCTTTATAAATACTATATCTAGTGTGAATTTGAAAAAAATCGTTAGAGCGGTTTTTGAGAACCAATATATATAGATAAATACATATATACAATTTTAGCTAGCATAATAAGATAAGATAAGATTCTACCAATAAAAAAAAAATATTCATGCACTTAGAAACATATCTAATAATACATATTTATGTATTATTGAGGACCCCAAGTTCCATTCATTTTAATCAGATGGATGCAATGATGCAACATTTAATAATTGTAATAAATAATTAAAGAATTGTATATCAGCTCGGTGTCCCAAGTATTAATATTACCAGCCAAACCCAATATAATAATGAATTATTTTTTTTAACTTAATTACCTAGCCGAGAGGCTCGGGGTCCCGGTGTGATCTTAATATATTGTCAGAATTAGATAAATAATGTAGAGAGAAAAATTATTTAAAAATAGATATTTATTTAAATGAAATAAAATTATTTAATTTACAGAATGAAAATGTCTATAATAATGTCTAAACATTTTTTCGAGCGACAGCTCGGTATCTCAGGTATTAATATTACCAGCCAAACCCAATAATAATGAATCATTTTTTTTAACTTAAGTACCGAGCCGAGGCTCGGGGACCCGGTACTTACTAATAATATTCCCTTCTATTATACAAGAATTTTGGTGAAAACTTAAGCCTTAAAAAATACAACGATTGATGCTAAATAAAAATTAATAAAGGAAATCATATTTGAATAGAAAAATTATTATTTGTTGCGCCCCACGTTTTACGTTATGGACAGTTTGATTCAAATCAGATCTCTTGTATGTAATGTCAGTATGGATTTTCAGAAAAAAATTATTTTCTCCTTTTTAGTCCGTTAGTAAAACGTGGTTTTTTAAAATTATTTTTTTATAAAGTATTATTTTCTATTTTTTTATCTTCTCTAATATAAATATATATAATTAATTATTAAATTGATTATCGGTATCATTTTCTGTTTAAAAATAATGATTAACAAGATTTCTAAGTGTAAATATTTATTAAAATACTTGTTATTTTTATTTATTAGTCTTTTTGATTAAATTATTAAAATAAGGAGAAATAAAAGTTAAATATTTCTTTAGTAAAAAAATGAAAAAAAATGGAGTAGGAAAAATATTAATTCTTTTATACTGTTTCTTCAAATGTAATAAGTTGACCTATGACCACCGACGGTTTGAAATAAATTAATTTCCAGCTACAGAAACAATTTCAAATAATTTTAATATATCTATTAATGTAATAAAAAACAGATATGGATATAACATAAATATTTTTAATTTTATTTTATTTATAATATCTAAGACCAGGCTGTGACGTTATGAATGGCTGGATGACGTCATATAATTTTAAATTAAGAAAAAACTAATAAATATGATTTTTCTCGTGGATAAAATCAATACAAAGTGCATGATTCGTGGTGATATATAAAAAAATCTCCTCATGTGAAATTTGGTGTGAAAATAACCCTTCCCTTCCTATCGTCGATTGCTAATACTACCACTTCCGGTTTCCGGATTTGCACCAAAAGTTGATCAATTCATCCCACTGATGCATTAAGTAAATATACCAAATTTCATCAAAATCAGTTGAGCCGCTCAGGCTGTACACATCTATACGGACGGACGGACGGACAGACGGACAGACATCATGCTAAAAATACTTTTTTCTGTTAAGAAAATGCATGATTCGTGGAGTTATGTAAAAATCTCCACATGTGAAATTTGGTGTGAAAACAATACCTCCCTTACTATCGTCGGTCGGTAAAAAGACACAAATTGGATTATAAGTAATAGTCGGGTTCAACTCTCATGCCTGGCAAGAGAATTTCTCTAGCTAAGACCAATGGAACTGAGCTGACCCATGGAATCATAATTGGGAAGTTACTTGACAAACAAATCAAAATAAAGATTGAGAGGACCCGTTCCACTGATCCTACAACTTTACTACGTTTAGGCGACAATAAACTTGAAAGGCGTTGTCCTTTATTCTGTAAAAAAAATTTTTAATAATAGTCATATAATAAAAATAATAAAATTATTTAGTTAAAAATATATTATTAGAAAATTTAATTAAAAATTTATTTAAATTTTCAGATGAATGGAGAGATTAAATAAATACTTATTAAATATTTATTGATAATATGTATAATTAATTTTAATGTGATCATAAAAAACTCTTTTACTTAAAATGAAAACGAACTAGGATACTATTTAATTAATGTAAAAATTAAATATTTAGTAAATTTATATAAAAATTAAAATTTTAATATTATTATAAATTCTTAATCTATTGAAACTATTTCATAAATTTATTATTTTTTTTTTTTTTATTTACAGATAATGGCTGAAAATAATGGAACATCGAGTTCCCAAGAGGCATGTTTGATATCTTTTGATGCAGAAGATAATTTTAATTGGCCGTACCAAAAGAAAAAAAGAATAAAAAAGTCTAAAAACAAGGCATATAACTTATCGGTGTTTCGAGAATTAGAAAAAATTGAAAATTTAGAAAACTTAGAATTGAGTTATAATAAAATATATGAAAATCATTTTATTAAATTGATTAAAAAATTAAATTATTTAAATTAATATATGTTATTTAATCCAATTCAAATTTGCGAGATATGCTGAATATGCTTTTAAATAAAAAAAAAATTTCAATAAAGTAATTGGAATTATTAATATTAACAATCAATAAATAAATTTATTAAATATACATTTAAACATGTAAATTAATCTATATATAAATTTAAAAAATATTGAAACAATAATTGAAACAATATAAATAAAACGATTCAATATTTTACTTACATTGTGATTTATATTTTTATTTTTATTACAACTATTATTATTGGTATGTTATTTTTGGCAGTTTAAAAAAAATTAAAAATATTAATAAAATTTATAAAAATAATAAGTTGAAAAGATTTCCAATTATTTTTATTTATTTATTGTAAATTTTTCAATGTAACCATGGTAACCATAAATAGACTTTTACCAAAATATTACTATTTAAATTAATTTTCGATAAATTAATTTTGGATTTAACTACACTAAAACCTTCCCTGGGACGCCCACAACAATCCCTGAAAGTTTCATCGCAATCGGACGGGTAGTTTTTGAGTATTTGACAGACACACACACAGACAGACAGACATATATATATATATATTCATACACATCGTATTTTTAATATTTTTGTAATAATAATCAGTTTGCTGAAAAAAATAATTATGAATTTTATATATATATATATATATATATATACGTATATAAATTTCATTTTTCTCGTGAAGCTGGTGCGCATTCCGTCTGCTTTCAAATTTCTTACGCACAAGTTTTCACTTCTGTCGGCCAGTCCCACGACTGCCAATTCGACTTTTTTTTAGGTCTTACAAGCCTCTATAGTCGATGTATCAAGCGGATACAATTGAATTGCTGAAAGTACCAGAATTAATTTTTTAACATTGGAAATCTCACGCGCCAACACGTGACGTGGTGCCATCAAAAAAGAGCCAAACTTTCGCTGGTTTAATAAATATTATTTATTAATTTTAATTTATAATTTAATTAATTTAATTTAATTTAAATTAATAAATATTATTTAATCAAATTCAAATTTGCGAGATAGTCGAGTGGATAGTGGAGTGTTTGGCTCTTTGTTGATGGCACCACGTCACGTGTTGGCGCGTGAGATTTCCAGTGTTAAAAAATTAATTCTGGTACTTTCAGCGATTCTATCAAACTGAAATTCTATATATAGCAGTTTTATACAATTATTAATCATGTGAAAAATTATCAAACATATATCTTTATTTTTACGGTCACACACACACACACACACACATATTTAAAAATTAATTTATTAAAATATATATTATATAATATATTATATATAGTATGCTATATATATAGTATATTCTGAAATTAATTTTAAATTATATAAATATATTAGAAATTAATTTAATATAATTTAACACATAATAATATATTAAAATATTTTATTTTATATATACATAATTTAGTAATACTGATTATTAATGTAAATATAAATAATAATATTTAATATGGCAAATATGTAAAATTTTGTAAAGAATGTATCAGAAGTTTAGTGTCTAACATTCTGGCGTATTGCGCATGCGTATATCGGTCGGTCGGTCGGTCGGAGGGTCGGGTCGGGTCGGTCGTTTTAGAATCTCACGCGAAATCTATATTTTTTCCCCATCCCGCAAAAGTGCTCAACGCCGCTAAAGAAGTTTTCACTTCAATAATAGAAAGCTATTGTTCCTGAAAATTGAAAGTGGGAGGAAATGGAAGGGGATGAATCCTTAATATATATTAATTTTGCTCGAAGGCTAAAAAGAGGAATTAATATAATATTGCGATAGTTACCTCTTCTCTTCTATCGCACCTTGAAAATTAAGTGGACTGTATTAGAGGTCTATGTTTAATATATTAAGAATTTGGAATTGAAAAAAGCTCGCTAAATAAACACTGTAATCAACTTTTATAATCTTTAATTAAATTAAAATTAGGTTCAATGTAAATGGATTAATTATATTTAGGGTCACCTAAATATTTTTATATATCAACTTAAATCTAAATTTTAAGTCTAAAATTAATATAGTTCAAAGTGTTCATAAGTGCACTTATCTGACCAACGGGAATTGAAATAAATGGGGGTTTACGCGGCCGTTCGCTGCCTGGATGTCTTCTCTGCTGATTTCGCAATTGATCCAACGATCAATTGGCTTTGGATACTCCTCGAGTCGAATGGACCACCACGGATCCAAAAGTAGAGATGATCCCCTTCAGGAATCACTGGGTTTGCCCCCTCGGAACAAACTCTGGAGCATAGGACCGGCAGCTGCAATCTGTAGCCGAGTCAACGATCCCAAAAGCACCGCGTTCGAGTCGTAAATTCGAACGGGTCGAATAAGGCGTCGGTGGGCCAAGGAGCCCCAGTAAGCAGTGGTCGAGCAGATAAAAACAACAGGCAGCAGCGACAGACAAAGGCAATAGCGCTCGGGCGACAGGACAACAGCGGGGCTCCAGAGAGCTCGGCCTGTCTTTTTATATGTAGATAGTAAGGGGGGGGGGGTGGTCAACCTCATGAATTTATGACAATAACAATTAAATATTTAAAACTATAAATGAAATTAACTTAAAAATATTAAATTACATTATATAATTAATTAACACTAATATTTATAAATATTAACTTAATTACTATTTAAACATAGTCAGAGGGCGGGAATTCAAATTTATTTGAATTCAGGTTCCATGCGGAAACAATAATAATTTATTATAATTGGGGGTACGGCAGCTTCTAGAGCTGATAGGATGTGGCGCCCCTTCCCCTACCGGAGCCACCAACACCCATGAAAATGGAGAAAAAAGAGCAAAGCCTCGGAAAACGGCCGCTGCCTAGGGGTCGCCAGGGCATATCTGGAGCCTGTGCTGGATATGGCAGCCTGCGAACCACCGGTGACAGGGTACTGAGAGAGCGGGTCCCTGCCACTGAAGAAGCTACAGCTCCCTCAAACCACCCGACGGATGATGGGCGCTTAGATCAAGAGCCAACAGATCCATTTGGCTCGTACTCAGGGTCCCTGCCAGTGGACAGAATCGCCCTACACGTAGAAAATGGACAAAGCAAATGAACATGTCAGTCATGTCCGCTTTTTTCTATGTGAATAGAGGCCAAGAAGATCCGTTGCCTGGATGGAGACAGAAACTCCACCGAGAATTCACTAAACGACACCCTGATCTTAACCTGTCTGAACAAAATCTAGCAGACAGGAAAAATCTAATACTAAAGAAATGATATCTATCGCCGTCTAGACTGTAGCGGATCCGCAATGAAATTCGGGACAATCTCAAAAATAACGACAGCCCTGGGACCCCAGTGAGAACCATAGAACACGACGCTCCTGTTATTGATGTAACCACCAATGAGGACTCCTCAGAGGATGAGACTTCCATCTTGGACGGACTACAGACCACTGTCGAATTTTATAGAGACACTGACCCGCTGACGAGACCAAGACTCCCAAAATTAGTGTTCAAAAGCTCGACCAACCAACTTGTACAAATGACCAACCAAGCATTACATAAATTCAAATCACAATGGCGTACATTAGAAGACTTACATCTCTATCTATACTCTGCAGCCTTAACGGTACTGGAAGCGAACGAACAACAGCCTTTAAAATCTCGACTTCAAAAGAAAATCCAGAAAGATCCTCCTTGGAAGATTCGTTTATTGAGAAAGATAGACCTCTTTCGTGCGAAAGCAGACATCTTATCTGAATATCTTAAAGGGACCCGCTCAAAAAGAATCCATTTCAAAATATCCAACATCTTAAAAAATATTAATATTGCGTGGGAATCTAAAGATCTGGAAAAACAACTGACCATTTACCGTGATGAGATGAGGCAAAAGGCCAAAGTCCACGGAGCAAGGCTGAAAAGATACAATGAACCGTTACTAAAATGCCTGATGTTAAAAAGGTTGAAGATTTTTGGAGGACAATCTGGTCTGATAACACACAGGCCGAGTTGGATGCTCCTTGGATGGAACAGGTTATGGATGGGATTGGGGACGTGCCTGCTATGGAGCCGATGGTTATTGCTACGGAAGATGTTAAACTGGCCCTCAGAAGAGCGAATAGCTGGAAGGCTGCGGGTCCTGATTGTCTGCAAAATTTTTGGCTTAAGAAATTTACTGTAATGCATGAACATCTAGCAACGTTATTTCTTGGCCTCATTGAGGAACCAACTATTTTCCCACTTTTTCTATCTCGTGGCACTACGTTTCTTATACCCAAGAAAGAAGATGCTCAGGAGCCAAACAGTTTCAGACCGATAACCTGTCTCTCAGTTATTTACAAATTGCTCACTTCAATCATTAATGATAAAATATATAATCATTGTGAGCAAAATAACATCTTAGCGCCCGAACAAAAATGCTGTATAAGGAAATCTCTGGGCTGTAAAGAGCAACTAGTCATTGATGAAGTAATCACAGAGCATGCTTTGAAAAGGAAACGCAACATCCATTCCTGTTATATTGATTATTCGAAGGCTTTTGACTCCGTCCCTCACAACTGGCTCATTAAAAGTTTGGAAATTTACAAGGTCCATCCTAAATTGATCACCTTCCTATCGGTCCTGATGAAATCCTGGAGCACAACTATTACTATGAATGGCAAAAACATCGCCAACATAAAAATTGACAGAGGGATCTTCCAGGGCGACTCACTTAGTCCCCTGTGGTTTTGCCTGGCACTCAACCCTCTGTCCGCACTGTTAAATAAATCGGCTACTGGATTTAGATTTTCAAAAAGCGACAACATCCGTTTCAACCACCTCCTGTACATGGACGACCTCAAAATCTTTTCTGAAACCAAGCCCGGATTACAATCACTGATCAACATCACAAAGCAATTTAGCAATGATATCAGGATGGAATTTGGGCTTGAAAAATGCGCCACTGTCCACGTGTCTAGAGGAAAGATGATAGGCCTTGAAGAAGAAAACATTCACAACATTGCCCCACTTCGGGGGAACTCTACAAATACTTAGGATTTGGTCAAGATAAAGGTATCTGCCATGGCGCTGTCAAAAAATCACTGACCGAAAAGTATAAGTATAGGGTGGGCAAGCTACTAAATTCTAAGCTTAACTCTAAGAACCTTATCAAAGCCATCAACACCTGGGCAATCCCTATACTTACATACTCTTTCGGAGTTGTAAAATGGACCAAAACTGATCTTGAGGGCCTGGACCGTCTGACAAGAAGGCTCCTAAATAAATTTAATTGCCATCATCCAAAATCTTCTGTGGAGAGACTCTACCTGCCTCGTTCTGAAGGGGGGCGTGGCCTTACTAACATTGCTAGCCTCTGTTCGAGTCAGATTGGGCGGATGCGCTCGTATTTTCAATGCCATGCAAATGTCAAGATAATTAGAATAGTGGAGAATGACCTCTACTCTCCGCTTAAACTGAAAGATCCTAATAGTAAATTCGAAGAACCACCTTCTACTTCAGAATGCATAACATCTTGGAAGGTCAAAGCTTTACATGGCCGATACCCATCCATTCTCGATGACGAGTTCATTGATCGGTCGGCGTCCTTCACCATCTTCAAGAAGGGTCAGCTATATCCCGCTACTGAAGGCTTTATCACGGCTATCCAAGACAAGGTCATAAGAACCAAAAATTATGAGAAAAACATTCTAAAAATGAAAGTCGTCGATAGATGCCGGAAGTGTGGGTTGCCGGGAGAAACGATTGAACACATTACTGGGGGATGTGCTGCACTGGCTGAGACAGATTACACGCTCAGGCATAATCAGGTAGCGAAGATTATCCACCAGGAGCTGTCTCTTCAACACCATCTGATTCCTAGCCCCACCCCCTACTACAGGTATGTCCCTGATCCCGTCCTGGAGAATAACACATGGGTGTTATACTGGGACCGCCCGATATTGACCGACAAGACCTGCGACCATAATAGGCCCGACATTTTACTAATAAATAAAAAAGAAAAGTGGGCCTATCTGATTGACATTGCGGTCCCTCTTAGTCATAACATCCGAAAAACCGAAAAGGAAAAGATAAATAAATATCACAACCTCGCGATGGAAATCAGGCGTATCTGGAAGATTGGAGAGGTGAAAATTATCCCGGTGGTTATCTCGATGGAGGGTGCCTCCAGTTACAATTTGAAGAAAAATTTAAAAATATTGGGAATTTCAGACCATATACCACTGATTAACAAGTCTATATTCTTCAAACTTGCTACATAGTGCGGAAATTCCTAATGATGAGCTGAGAGACAGGTTATCCGTGTGGGTTAGGGTGAATTCCCTCTCCAAACCGTCCGGGCCCAATCCCATATAACATCTAAAGGGATGGGTGAAAGTTTTCCAGCAATTTGCTGAGAAAGTGAGCTAAAGTCGGATAATAATAATAATAATAATAATTTATTAAATGAATATAATTGAAATTTTATTTTTTATCATTACATTTTTATTTTTATTTTTTACCGACCGACGATAGTAAGGGAGGTATTGTTTTCACATCAAATTTCACATTTGGAGATTTTTACATATCTCCACGAATCATACGGCTCAACGGATTTTGATGAAATCTGGTATATTTACTTAATGCATCAGTATGATGAATTGATCAACTTTTGGTGAATATCCGGAAACCGGAAGTGGTAGTATTAGCGATCGACGATAGAAAGGGAAGGGTTATTTTCACACCAAATTTCACTTGAGGAGATTTTTTACATATCACCACGAATCATGCACTTTGTATTGGTTTTATCTTCGAGAAAAATCATCTTTATTAGTTTTTTCTTAATTTAAAATTATATAACTTATTTTGTTATTATAGGTATTTTCATTAAATGTATGTTATATCACACTCGTTAATCCAGCCATTCATGACGTCACAGCCTTGTCTTACATATATATTATAAATAAAATAAAATTAAAAATATTTATGTTATATCCATATCTGTTTTTTTATTACATTAATAGATATATTAAAATTATTTGAAATTGTTTCTGTAGCTGGAAATTAATTTACTTCAAACCGTCGGTCGGTTCGGACCTGGCCACAGATCAACTTATTTTGTTATTATAGGTATTTTCATTAAATTTATGTTATATCACACTCGTTAATCAATTGATAATTTAAAATTGAACAATTTCTATCTCACCCTCCACCTCCATGTTTTTTTAAAAATATATTCATTTCCATAATGATCTTAAAAAAAATATTTTATTAAAAATTACATTTTATAAAATGCATTTTATATAACTTTTTACTGATATATTAATTATATTTATAAATTTTACAAATTTTCCATTAAAATCTTAAAAGAATTAAATTCAAATATTGTTTCTGTAATATTTTAATTTATAAATACTTATATATTATATATAATATATAAAAATAAATATAAATCGATTTTTTTTAATTATTTTTCTAAAATAATCGAGATTCGCAGAAGAGGGGAGTAATGTGGACAAAGTGCTTGAGGGGTCGATTGGTAGGTTCTGGGTGCTTGGAGGACATTCAAGAAGGAATCGTCTTGGTGTGCGGGCTTACCTGTGAGTGTGACCCTTTTCCCTTCCCCGCTGCACGTCTGGCCTATACTCAGTGGAGAGCATATATATTGTAATATATAAGTATGAAAATGCCTTTTTTTTTTTATGCTTATATATTGGAAATATTTGGATATAGAATTTTGGAAAGTTATTTGTGTGAACACATGGCAACGTGTATAAAGGATAGCTTTCTGAAATTTATTGTTTTAAAGGGACACCCTGGGAAAGGCCCAGCGATCCTTTTCGTTACCCCAAGATGGAGAGAGGGGTGGACAATTTTGCCAAGTGGCATAGGAGGGGAGAATGACCATTTACATGTAGAGACATTTTTTGGTCATTCTTGGATGGAGAGCGAGGGAAGAGACTTCATCTGACGAAGTAAGAACAAAATACAAGGATCATCCACAGTGTGCGAGGAAGCTGCCTGCCCTGATATGACGACATGATACCTTAAGGAAAATATCCAAGAATCATCTTACTTGAAGTCCCAGTGTTCCCGGAACAGTGATAATTAATTTGAATAACACAGCTAAGTAGTCGACTATTATCTATATAAATAATTGCAATTATTCGATGAACTCAATTCTATTAAATTTATACTCCTATTAATATTTACGGTACTATTAAAGTTGTTTAATTTCTAATTAATTTCTTATTATCAATTGTATCCAATAATTGAGTCTATTCATAGTAAATAAATAATTTTTAGTTGTAATAATATAAATAAGTATTTTTTAATTGAACCTATTCAATTTTATATTTCCCATATCAACCTACGCGGATTCAATAACCCATTTAATTATCCAAAATTCATCCAGAGTGCTACCAATTAATTAAACTTAATTTTTAACACATTATTTCTCATAAAATACCTCATCCAAATTCTATTTTATATACGACATGGAGGTCTTCCACCTCGAATTGAATTAAAACTGGAAATGGTTGATTTGGCAAAATAAAGTTGGATACGTTCGGTTTATATCTTAATATTAATAGTTTGAAATATTTTTTTTTTCTTTTTGTGAAAAATTCAAATTAAATTTTTTTTTATTATTTTAAAAAAAAAAAAAAAAAAAAATTTTTTGTGTCTGTTTTATTGAATTTTTATAGGATTTATTTGATTTTGACTTCTTATATTGATTGATTTTGCGGGATTCTATTTCTAAAAAATTAATAGCAAATTGCCTATTGTTTATAATATTCAATTTTTGTCGCGGTAAAAAATTGATATAGTTTTTCATGACTTTCTGATTATTAATGAATAAAAGTAATAATAATAATAATAATAAAATGCAAACGGCTAAGGAACCTAGTGTAAAGGAAATGCTCCAACAAATTCTGGACCTAATGTATAATAATTTAAACAGAACGGGGGAGGCAAGCACAAATAGGCGAAATTTAAAAGAAAATAACCATCAGCAAATCGAAAAAATAGAGGGTCAAAATGTAAATGTATCATTGTTAGACAATATACCGATAGATGAAATTAAAGAAATAAATAATGGATTGGAAAAAAGAGAAATTGAAATAATAGAGCAGGTACCAGAAATAGTGAATTTAAAAGAAAGAATTGACCAGGCCCCGGAGGCAATGTCTATTGGCAAGATTCAAATTTCAAAAAGTTCAAATACGGATAACAAAGAAAATATAGAAACAATAGGGGAGGGACCTGAGTTGAGAAAATTAGAGAAAAAAAAAATGGCAAATTCATGAAAATAATTCCCAGTGTCCCGATAAAAGAATTTAAAAAGAAAAAGAGGCCAGTTGACCCAGTAAAGATGATTTCCATGGAGCCAGCACAGGTAAGGTCATGGAAAGATATTCCGATTGTTTTCGTAAACAATGAAATAGAAACAAAAAGGAAAAATATACCGATGGACCCAGTCAAAATAAATTCTAAGGAATCCACAGAGGTAAGGTCATGGAAAGAGATGCCTATTGTTCCGGTAAGAAATGAAATAAAAATGAAACTAAAAATGAAAAGAGCAAGTAAGGCAATAGATAAAGTTAAAACCCACACCCCCCTTAGGCCCATTCATATTAGGGTAAATAATAAAAATAATTCCTTATTTATCTCCTATAGGAAATACCCGGGAGTTATATCGAATACAATTTTAGTAAAATACAATATAAACAAGACGTTGCATATTTCGAGACGTTCGAAGCAAGGCACCCGTCCCAAGCTTTTTTATAGAAATCAATTGGTATTTGTTTTCAAGATTGAATATCATATTCTATTGAATTATATTAGATCATGGCAAATAGCCCCGTCACTTTCTCCACACATTAATAAGATAAGGAGAAAGATATCAAAGAAATGGAAATATCATTTAAGACGGGCGTGGACAAAATTTAAATTTAAATTGTATAAATTTGTTTTATTTCGGCATATTATTATATAGGTTTATTTTTTTTTTCTCTCTATTAGTTTTAGGAGGTACCTTAATGATTAGAAAGAGTGCAAAATTGTATTAATTGTTAAAAATTCCTTTTCGATATCCACCAACCACAAAGGTAATCCAAATAAATTCGAGTTATAATATTAATAAAAAATAAAATAAAAACAATTTGCTTGAATTTGTAAGAGGTAGAATTTCGAAAAATTAAATAAGAAAAATTAAACCATTGGATGTAATATAAAAAAAAAAAAAATAAATAAATAAATATGTGTTTGTGCAGTGCAGTGTCAGTGCAGTGATAATTAATTATTTTTGTGCAAGATACTCAAGTAAAAAAAAAAAAAAAAAAAAAAAAAAAAACATTGTGTCATATTATTAAAAAAAAAAAAATATGCATTTCATTTAAATTTTTTTTTTTTTTCATAAACTAAAAGATGTAATATATAAGTATGAAAATGCCTTTTTTTATGCTTATATATTGGAAATATTTGGATATAGAATTTTGGAAAGTTATTTGTGTGAACACATGGCAACGTGTATAAAGGATAGCTTTCTGAAATTTATTGTTTTAAAGGGACACCCTGGGAAAGGCCCAGAGATCCTTTTCGTTACCCCAAGATGGAGAGAGGGGTGGACAATTTTGCCAAGTGGCATAGGAGGGGAGAATGACCATTTACATGTAGAGACATTTTTTGGTCATTCTTGGATGGAGAGCGAGGGAAGAGACTTCATCTGACGAAGTAAGAACAAAATACAAGGATCATCCACAGTGTGCGAGGAAGCTGCCTGCCCTGATATGACGACATGATACCTTAAGGAAAATATCCAAGAATCATCTTACTTGAAGTCCCAGTGTTCCCGGAACAGTGATAATTAATTTGAATAACACAGCTAAGTAGTCGACTATTATCTATATAAATAATTGCAATTATTCGATGAACTCAATTCTATTAAATTTATACTCCTATTAATATTTACGGTACTATTAAAGTTGTTTAATTTCTAATTAATTTCTTATTATCAATTGTATCCAATAATTGAGTCTATTCATAGTAAATAAATAATTTTTAGTTGTAATAATATAAATAAGTATTTTTTAATTGAACCTATTCAATTTTATATTTCCCATATCAACCTACGCGGATTCAATAACCCATTTAATTATCCAAAATTCATCCAGAGTGCTACCAATTTATTAAACCTTTTCAATAAACCAAATTTTCTTATAAAATACCTACCCCCTTATATTTTATATACGACAATATATTTGGTTTAAAAGTGATTATTTGTGAAGTATTACAATAAAATTTATATTATTTATCAAACAATATTAAATTAAGTGTTAATTAGAATTTATATTTATACTTATCATTTAATAAGTAATATAAATTCACAAGTTAAATAGTGTTAAGTGAAGATTAAAACTAAGTCAAGAAATCAAGTTAATTGGATTGGTGTTATAAATAAATAAGTTATTTTTATAGAATTAAACTATATTGTATTATATTAAGAGTAAATATTTATAGTTGTTAATTTTAGTAATATATTAGTTAATTAATTATTTGTATGTATAAAATATATTAAATTAAGTGTATCATTTTAGTTATAAGGATTACAACTAAATGTTAATTTAAAATTTTATTAATTTTTTTATTATTAAATCAAATAATTTAATAATATGTACATTAATAAAAGTTAGTGGTGTCTTAATTTAACAACAATATTTTCCCACATTACAAATGGTGTCAGAAGTGGGATCTTTGCAACAAGAAGTGTTAATAGAACCCATCACAAAAAGTAAGTGCAATTAACTTTTATAACTTATTATACCATTAAATCACAATGCCGCCAAAAGTTGACCCTGAAACAGTCTCGGATGTATTAAATGAATTGAAAGATCATCTTTCGAAAATAAGTATTCAATCAACTAGTACTATGTCTGCAGCTCCTGATTTGTCCCTACAAGCCCTCGTTCCATATTGGTCCGGTTCTTCCGAGTCAGAACCTATTGAGTCATTTTTATTAAACTTTGATAGAGTTGCACAGTTAGGTGGATGGTCAATAGTTCAAAAGAAGCTTATTCTTCTAATGAAATTGAAGGACAGAGCAGCTTTGGGTATTAAAGATGAGTGGACATATGAGGAATTAAAACAAGAGTTAACTAAGAAATTTGAAAGACCTTCAACTAAACTTTTATTGAAAAAGAAACTACTAAATCTATCACAAAACCCTGAGGAGAGTGTACGGGAGTTCGCAGATAGAATTATTAATGTTCAGAGTTTAGCATCCAAGGAAGGAGTAAAGGAAGATGAAACAACTATGTTAGAAATTTTTCTATTAGGTTTAAGAGGAAAATTAGGAGTGGAGGTTAGATGTAGTTCGCCCACTACTTATGAAGAGGCGTTAGATAGAGCTATAAAAAGAGAGCGTGAATACAATGAAATTTCTCCTATAATGGGAGTAAGTGAAGCTTCTTATATAAATGAGCAGCAATGTATTTGTTGTGGCTTGAAGGACCATTGGATGGCCGATTGCAAGAGCCCAGTTGCAGTTGCTTTGTTAAAAACAAATGAACTTAGCAATAACTGCCAAGTTACGGGTTTATCATCAATAAAATGTTTCAAATGCAATCAGGAAGGCCATGTAGCAAGAAACTGTAATAAAAAAAAACAGGTTGTGAGCAATAAGCAATGTTTTATATGTGGGAGCCCAAGACATTTAGCTAAAGAGTGTTCTCGTAGATTTGATAGAAATTCTAATCGCATCCCTCGAGGTACTAACAATAACCAACGATACCCAAAAGATCAGGGTCGTTAGGATTCCCTGACCGAACGACCCAAAATAAGGAGAACAGTAGACGAGTTCCGTCTGTTCTGAAAGGGAAACCTGCAGGGGTCATACTGACAATGTTATGCCAAGATAAAGCCTATCATTTATTGGTGGATATAGGAGCAGATATTTCTATATTAAAAACTCCCATTGCGGGGGTGAAAATTCATCAATCAAATATAAAAGCTAAAGGGGTTAGTGGAGAAGTATTAGTGGTTAGAGGAGAACAAAATGTATTAGGTAAGATAGATAATGTGGATGTCGAACATAGATTTCTAATTGCATCTATAGAAACACAACATGATGGACTCGTTGGACTGGATTTCCTAGAAGCGGTAGGAGCTGTTATCGACTGCACTAACAGAGAAACCAAAATATCAAAAATAAAAACAAACCGTTCTCCTTATAACGAGACTGGGCAACAAGTATGTTTGATTGAAAAAGTAATTTTACCTCCTTGGAGTGAATTTGTTTGCTCCGGAAGGTTAACTAAGGGAAGGGGCAAGAATATTGCAGGTGACTATATTCTAGAGCCTCAAAACGAAACTCTTATTCCGATGAGAGTTGCACGGTCAGTAATCCGATTAAAGGATAATAAAATTCCAATCAAATTAATAAATACTAGTAATAGTAACATTACTCTCCCCCGAGGTAAAGTAATCGGAACACTTAGTAATATAGCCGAAACATTAAGCGATTTTGGACCTGGTGAAGAAGAAGAAAACTTGAGAGATATTGCCAAGGAAAAATTGAAACACTTAAACAACGAAGAATATAGGACTATGATTAATCTCTTAGAAAAATATAACTCAATTACCTTTAATCAAAACCTTAAACAAGGTACCAACATCAACGTTTTTCACAACATAAGAACAGGCGATGCAAAGCCGATTTATAAGCGAGCCTATCCAATTCCATTTCATCTCAAAGAAGAGGACAAAAGTCAAGTTTCAGATATGTTAGAAAATGGAATAATTAAACATTCGACGTCTCCATGGTCTGCTCCTGTTGTCCTGGTTCCAAAAAAAGATAATGGAGAAGGAGTTAAATATCGTTTTTGTACTGATTTCAGAGAATTGAACGCCGTAACGAAACCTGATGTTTATCCTTTACCTCGGATTCAAGAGACCCTTGAACAGTTAGGGAAGGCCTCTATATTTTCTACTATAGACTTGGCATCTGGATACCATCAAATACCAGTTGCCAAGGAAGATGTGGAAAAAACCGCCTTCTCTACTCCAGATGGACACTACGAATATGTTCGATTGCCATTTGGATTATCTGGAGCACCCGCCATGTTCCAACGAACAATGGATTCCATTCTTGTTGGACTTAAAGGAACAGAATGTTTTGTCTATTTAGACGATGTGATAGTCTTTAGTGAGACTTTTGGAGAGCATGTTCAACGTTTGGACAGACTCTTAAATACGTTAAGAATGGCTAACTTAAAAATAAATATAAAAAAATGTGAGTTTGCTAAAAATAAAGTCAAATATTTAGGCCATATTGTGACGGATAAGGGCGTACAACCAGATCCTGAAACAGTTAAAGCAATTAAGGAGTACCCTCGACCTAAAACTGTGAGGCAAATCCGAGCCTTTTTGGGATTAGCAGGTTGGTACAGGCGTTTCATCCCTAGGTTTTCTGAAATAGCTAAACCTCTTCATAAGGTAACTGGAAAACATGGAAGGTATGAATGGAACGAAGAGCAGGAAACCGCCTTTACGTCATTACGACAACTAATACAATCAAAGTTAATTTTAGCATATCCGGATTTTAGCCTTCCTTTTATTTTAAATACAGATGCATCAGATGTCGGACTAGGAGCGGTCCTTTCTCAGATGCAATATGGAGAAGAAAGGCCCATTTGTTTTGCAAGCCGAACGCTTAGGAAAGCAGAGAAAAATTATACAACGACTGAAAAGGAATTGCTTGCTGTTGTATGGGCTACGCAGCAATTCCGTTGTTATATATATGGACGAACCTTCAGATTGATCACCGACCACTCTTCTTTAAGATGGATGCTAAACCTCAAAGATCCTTCGTCACGGATACATAGATGGGCTTGGAAACTATCACAATACACATATACCGTAGAACACCGTCCAGGAAAATTACACCATCATGCGGATGCCCTGAGTAGAGCCGTATTAGTTACAGGGGTAGAAGTCGTTCCCCACTGGGATATATCTCATATCGCTCAAGAACAACTAAATGACACGTTCTGTCAGCGGATAATAAATGATCCCAACAGGGAGACTATTCAATATGAAACGCTGTGGTATGTAAAGCAGAAGGATAAATCCGATGAGAGATATTGGTACAAATTGTTGGTGCCCAAGAAATTTGTTCATTCTATCTTGGATACATATCACTCAGAACCATTAGGGGGTCATAGAGGAATTGAGTCCACATTAGAACGATTGAGAAAAAGATATGTCTGGGAATCTATGCGTCATGATATAGAAACATTTGTTAAAAATTGTTCCTCTTGTGCTCAACGGAAGAGTCCAGTAAATTTATCCGCCCCGATCGGTCTCCCTCACGAATCAGTCAAACCAATGGAGATGATATCCCTAGATATCGTGGGACCTCTACCCTTAACAGACCGAAAAAATAAATTTTTATTAACAGCCATTGATCATTTCACTAAATATGCCTCTGTAATTCCACTACCTGATCAATCTGCTAGGACTGTAGCCAAAGCATTTGTGGATCACATTATTTGCCGGTACGGTACACCTGAAAGGCTCCTTACTGATCAAGGAAGAAATTTTATCTCAATCTTGATGTGCGAAGTTTGTAGATTTCTAAAAATAAAAAAAATTAATACTACAGCTTATCATCCTGAAAGTAACGGAATGATTGAGAGGTTCCATCGAACACTGATAGAGCAGCTAGCTCATTTTGTTAAGGTAAGTGGTCGTGATTGGGATGAGTGGACTGCCATGGAGGTATTTGCCTATAACAACACCCCTCATTCCTCTACTGGATTCTCACCTCAATTTTTATTTTTTGGAAGAGAGGCTGGTATGCCTAATGAACTTCCCCAACCTCCCTTGGGAACAGAAGAAGAATATTTACAAAAGTTGCGACAGGGAATGAATAAAATACATGAGGCAGTACTTAAACGTGAACAGAAGCAAAGAGAACGAAGAAACATATTAAGAAACAGAGGTAGAAAGGAAAGATCTTTTGTTAGAGGCGATTGGGTTTGGCTTTACGTCCCGTCTATTAAACCCTCAGAGGCAAAAAAATTTCGGAAACCCTGGAAAGGACCTTTTCAGGTAACAGAGAAATTGTCAGAGCAAGTTTACGAAATAGAAACATCCCCAGATAATCGCTTAAGGGTTTACATCAACCGATTAAAACTCTCCACAATCAAGGGTAAATCTACTAGTCCGATTTCAGAGAAAAATGAGAACCTCTTTAGTCATCCGACTGATGAGCCTATTGGAGTCTGCATTGGTGCTGATTTGATTATGACCAAGGGCTTAGCTCTTGAAGTTAGAGAGAAGTTCAATGGATTAGACACTCTTAAAGTCCAACAACCCGAAGAGGGTAAAACCCTACAATTAAATAGAGGAAGTAGAAAAATATACTACTTGGTTACCAAAACCCGAAGCCATGAAAGGTCAAATTATGGCAATCTTAAAAGAGCATGTGAGTCAATGCTCAAACATGCAGAAGAGTTAGGGGGTAGCCTAATAGGCCTCTCAAAAGAGGATTTAGTAACAGATAGACTACGTTGGAACGTAATAAAATCTATCCTTACTAAGTTATTAAAAAGATATTCCTCAAAAATAATTATATATATGAAACGGAATTCTGACAATAAGGAGAAAGAGTCTTCTAATGAAGTACTGAATTATGATCCAGCTATTGGAGGCAGAAGAACAGAGAGAATGGGTTGGAGGAGTACAATGGAGTTTCTCGAGAGGGAAAAACCAATTGACGTAGAACAGTTGGAGAAAGAACCTAATTCAGAGGAGATGGAAAGGGATAACGGGAGAACAACCAGCGATGTTGATTCCTCCAGTTCAGAAATAGAACCTCAGGACGAGCAGGTGTCATCATCGGAGCGAGAAAATAATAACTCCTATGATCACCCGGCTATTCCAGATTCGGAACAAGAGCCTAGAAGAGGTAAGAGACGTGGTCGCCCTCCTAAGAGGAAAATATTTAATTTCCACAAACGGAAAATTATCCCAATAGGAGGTGAACCCTCTGAAACCCCAGCATTTTTGGAGACGGAAGATCATCAATACACAGAGGAAGATGATCCAGGTACATTATCTGATTGTGTAATTCCACACCAAAGTGAATTGGGTAAAGATATTGTTCCCAGGAGAGGAAAAAGAGAGGGTCTAAGGAGCCAAACTTATTATAGCTCTCAAAGGCACCATTCCAAAGCAGTATTTTCTTATTAAAATTTTCCGAAAAGATTTTAACTAACAATAAGCTTAAATCTTTTTTAAAGGGAGGAATAGTGTAATATTTTAATTTATAAATACTTATATATTATATATAATATATAAAAATAAATATAAATCGATTTTTTTTAATTATTTTTCTAAAATAATCGAGATTCGCA
This sequence comes from Labia minor, assembly GCA_963082975.1. Taxonomy (NCBI): domain Eukaryota; kingdom Metazoa; phylum Arthropoda; class Insecta; order Dermaptera; family Spongiphoridae; genus Labia; species Labia minor. Next base: position 27,688,913 of record OY720350.1, on the reverse strand, counting down.
GAAGAGGGGAGTAATGTGGACAAAGTGCTTGAGGGGTCGATTGGTAGGTTCTGGGTGCTTGGAGGACATTCAAGAAGGAATCGTCTTGGTGTGCGGGCTTACCTGTGAGTGTGACCCTTTTCCCTTCCCCGCTGCACGTCTGGCCTATACTCAGTGGAGTGCATATATATATTTGGTTTAAAAGTGATTATTTGTGAAGGATTACAATAAAATTTATATTATTTATCAAACAATATTAAATTAAGTGTTAATTAGAATTTATATTTATACTTATCAATTAATAAGTAATATAAATTCACAAGTTAAATAGTGTTAAGTGAAGATTAAAACTAAGTCAAGAAATCAAGTTAATTGGATTGGTGTTATAAATAAATAAGTTATTTTTATAGAATTAAACTATATTGTATTATATTAAGAGTAAATATTTATAGTTGTTAATTTTAGTAATATATTAGTTAATTAATTATTTGTATGTATAAAATATATTAAATTAAGTGTATCATTTTAGTTATAAGGATTACAACTAAATGTTAATTTAAAATTTTATTAATTTTTTTATTATTAAATCAAATAATTTAATAATATGTACATTAATAAAAGTTAGTGGTGTCTTAATTTAACAACAATATTTTCCCACATTACATTTCTATCGGTTCGATTTCAAATCTACATAAAAACACCATTAATTATAAAAAAAATTAATATTTATGTTTTTCTTTAATTAATATAATATTTATTTGTAATAAATTGCAAGAAAAGCTTTCTATAAAATGTTCACCTCCGCTCGACCCCGCCCGCCCCTCTCCTGTCTTCTCCGCCTGACCCCACCTGCATGCCTGCCGGCCGATGCGCTGCTGCCTCGAACGAATTCAGTTCTCATTCCCCTTGCAGTGCAAGACGCTCGCCGTCCTATTCACATTAATCATCCCTTGAATCATTCACTAATCAAGAATTAATTGAAGATTTATTTATTTTATTAATTAAAACCAAGATTTTATATATATATATATATATATATATAATTATATAAATTTTTAATCAAATTCTTTGGAAAGATTTAAAATCAATTATAAGATATAATTTTCTTTAAATATATTTATTAAATATTTTTTTAAATTAAAATCATCTTTAAAATGTTAGAATTATTTTTAAAAAATTTGTAATAATTATTAAATCTTTCGCTATTTATTTTTAAAATTAATATAAAAAATAAATTTAAAATATTTTATTTATTATTTCTACATCGCTCTTCAGTGTGGAAATCAATTTCTTCGTGTTGAATCCATGAATATAACACTGCAACATCAATCAATCAACCATTTGGTAAATTACCATTCAATTTTAATTAAGTTAATATTTTCACTTACCAACATCTCATCCTCTTTAATAATAATTTTGTTCTACGATTCTCGTATTATTATTATTATTTTATTGGAGTTTCTATTAAAAAAAACAAAACAAATTTTGGATAAATTGAATGAAAAATTTGTCAAATCAATTTTATTTAATCTCAATTTATTCCAGTGGCTTTATCACAGACATTGTTCGATGAAAATGCTTCGAATAATTAAAATATTTTTTTTTTAATTTGAAAATAAAACATTTTAAATCTATTATAGATATTTAAATCGATTTATTAACATTTGAAATATCATTGCAATTTTCAAATATTTAAATTTTATGAATATAGTAAAGAACAACATTGCTTTCAATGTTTCAATATAAAATAATATTTTCAATTTGTAATCAATATTATAATAAAATTAATATCATATAAAAATAAAGTGGTGGAAAATAGTATAAATAAGCCTTTATCATTGATTGTCATTGATTGACACAGGTGATTAGAATAACATTATCAAAAAATTAGCTGGAGTGTCTCCACTCGACTATCTCGCAATTTGAATTTGATTAAATAACATAATATATTATATTTAAATTTAATTTAATTAATTATAAATTATAAATAATAAATATTAAACCAGCGCATGTTTGGCTTTTTGTTGATGGCACCACTTCACATGTTGGCGCGTGAGATTTGCAGTGTTAAAAATTAATTCTGGTAATTTCAGCAATTCAATCAAACAGAAATTCTATATATAGCAGTTTTATACAATTATTAATCATGTGAAAAATTATTAAAACATATATCTTTATTTTTACGGTCACTTTAGAGGAAAAAAAATCAAAACGTTGTAAGTAATGACCCTCTTCCGGTTGAGCTACATTTCTCAAAAGTTGATAGAAAACTACGAATTTTGAATAATGCTCATGAACCAAATTTCATCATTCTAGCTCAAACCGTTTTTGCGTAATCTTGGTTACATACATACACACACACATACACACATACACACACACACACATACACACACACAGACATTTTTCTCAACCTTAGTGAAAATGATTCAGGAACCTTCAAAACATATAAAAACATCAAAATCTCAACATCGAAAATTTTCGTGATCGCAATACTAGCTCTTACGAGAATTGAATGAAAAATTTCTCAAGTCAGTTTTATTTAATCTCAATTTATTCCACTGGCTTTATCACAGACTTTGTTCGATGAAAATGCTTCGAATAATTAATTTTTTTTTTTTTAATTTAAAAATAAAACATTTTAAATCTATTATAGATATTTAAATCGATTTATTTATTTTAACATTTGAAATATGATTGCAATTTTCAAAATTTAAATTTTATGAATATATTAAAGAACAACATTGCTTTCAATGTTTCAATATAAAATGATATTCAATTTGTAATCAATATAATAATAAAATTAATATTATATAAAAATAAAGTGAAATAGTATAAATAAGCCTTTATCATTGATTTCATTGATTGACACAGGTGATTAGAATAACATTATCAAAAAAAAAAATATACAATACTACTTTAAAGGGCATTTATATCTCTATTCACACACACACACACACATACTTAATAACATAAATAAAAAAAAAACAATTCTCATAAAATTTCTTAAAATAAATAAATAATAGCAATTTAATAAATTAGAATAGAAATATCCAAATGAAAAATGAATATTATTTTGTTAATTTATTATTATTATAATATAACACTTTTGGAAAATAAATTAAGGGTATTTCTATTATATTCAATTACACAGAAGAATATCTTCATGAAATTAATAAGATAAATGTAATTTATTTCCACTGTGTCATCCCATAATCTTTTTAATATTTAAGAAAGAAGAGATTTTTAGTTTTGTGGTGTTTTGTAGGAAATTTTTTAATAACTATTAATTTGAGTATAATAACTTGTAAGTTGTAAGTATTTCTATTAAAATCCATTCAAACACTTATGAATTTATTCATCCATTCATAAAATGGAGTGGCTCTAGGATAATTCTAGAATTTTAGTATTTTAATGTAATATTACTGAGAAAAAATAAAATAATATTTTTTTAAAACTTACACCTCTTCAATCATTATAATGTTATTTATTTTATTTTTATATCTATTATATTTTTCTTTTTCTTAAATGATATAACTAATCTTATTTAATTTCTTTTTTATCCAGTCGAGTGAGATGGAATATCAATACAAGTCTTCGAGTTTAATCTGCGAGTTATATCCAATTTTATTAACTTCGAGGTCAGTATTTATTATTAATTTGATTTTTATTCAATTTATAATTATCTATTTCAAAATTTTATAATCTAATATGTTATTTTTTTTCTTCCATTTCATGATTCATCTTCGTTCCTTCTACTGGATGTTGATTCAAATTCTTGATTATCTTCTCAATCTCTGATGATGATGAAATGACCTTCATACAGCTCACCAAATGTAAGTAATCATCGTTATTTATTTATTTAGCATGGCAGAAATTCAAATAGGAATAAATTTTATTAATTTCAATTTCTAAATAAAATATTTCAAGTAAAATTTAACATACATAACAGTAATTATATTTGATTTATGATTGATTGATTTTCTTTATTTTGATAATATTAATTAGAAAATTATAGGGAAATAGATTCTAGAACTTAGTGAGATTAGGGAATTTCAGATTACATCTCTCAAGAATGAGTATCATTGATAAAGGAAGCAGAAGAGAGAAAGGTAATTAGAATTGCGTTACACTGGGGGGGAGGGGGGCTAATCATTGGGATATACTTATATTTTGTTGTTAGAGATTTTCAGGAGGTTGCTTCCTACTTCCATCGAAGGATGCTGGTTCTCATCCTACTAATCCATAGATTAGTTTAGAATTATTAAATAGAAAAGTGTGGGTGGATAAAGCAAGTGCCATGCCAATATTATAAGAGAAGGGTTGTACTAATTGCATGCCATGTCTGATTTGTGCCTTTTTGTATTGCTGAGAATGTATTTGAGGTGGATCGAATGAACGAGCATTCGGGAAGGTAATTCAGCACAGTTCCGAAATGGGAATAGCCTGAATAGGAACAAATTGTTGGATACCTTTTGAGCGTAGGATAGATTCGATTAGCATGGGCGATCCACTCCTAATAGTGGAGACCATGCATCTTCTTAGGTAGGCAGGTTTTATTTCAGGTTGCCCTGAATGTGGCGGTTTCATTTCGAAATCCAAAAAATCAAAGGTATTCTCAGCTGATTCAAAAAGGCGTACAGACCAAACGCCTTATTTTTTTAATAATATTTTTTTAAGGCGAACACTCTTTTTCATTACCTTTTCCAAATTCCGTAAGGAGAGGCTTGGAAGGGCTAATTTATGGGGATGGGAGGAGGCCCTATTAAATATTCAATTGTTTTTTATTTTATTATTAATTAAAAAAAAAAAATAATTGAATATCGTGATTATTTTCTTTAATTTTTTATTTTCTTTTTGAAATATTCAATATATAATTTAATCATTTTTACATTTTAAAGATTTTACTATTTAGGTAGAATCATTTATTAATTAGTATTAAAATTGTAAAATTATTGAATTTAAAATGAAAATTCAAACACATAATATATTATATATATATATAAATATTGTATTGTAATTTTATGTATATAGCTACTTATAAGTAACCAATGTTAGACTTTTACCAAAATATTACTAATTAAATTAATTTTGGATTTAACTACACTAAAACCTTCCCTGGGATTCCCACAACAATCCCTGAAAGTTTCATCGCAATCGGCGAGACACACACACAGACATTGCCTTTTATATATATAGATAGATAAATTCAATGGAATCCAATTTAAATTAATAATTAAGTCTAACTGAAATTTATTATTAATTATCGATGTCCTCTATCGTAGCTTCTTTGACATGTTTCTCGAATCGAATGGAATATCGTTAGAAGTAGGACTGTAAAGTTCTCGTTCCTTTTAATTTCTATAACACAAGCGACTTAAATTACAAGTTCTAAGTTACATTTTTTCCATTAAATCTAAATCCAAATTATTTTATCAAAATGATTTCGATTTATTTTTTATTTTATTCATTTAAAAGCTAGCTATAATAATCGGTTTGAAACTTGCATACATTTTTTCTATTTCAATTATTTTATAATTCTTTTATTTATATTAAGTATATATTAATAGAATTTTTTAGGATTAATAGGATAAATTATAAAATCCAAAAAATAGCTAATCAATTCAAATTCACAAATATAAATTCATTACCAATTTATTTTCATGTTTATAATTACATATTTTTCTAATGAACATTTTCATAAAAGACACATCTGCGTTCTTTATTTTATCTTAATATTATTATTATTCTATATTTGGGATTTTTTGATTTTTGGGTTGATTTTCATTTCATATATAAATATATATTTCATAAATTATTGGTTCTATTAAGAAAAAAATATTCCATCTAATCTTCATTTCAAATTGTAAGCTAAAATATTTCTTTATATCACAAAATATTCTCTTTTTTTATTTCACTTGAAAGAGACGGGAGAGGATAGGAATTGAATGGTTGTGGCTCAGGATAAGGAATTTGGAGAAATGTGGTTACTGCGGCCAAGATCTTTCGAGTTCCGTTGAGTCACAGAGATAGATAGATTGATTGTTTATAGGGGTATATATTTTTATCAAAAAAAAATTAAATTTTGTTTTTCAAAAAATATAGTTCTATATTTATTTAGTGCAGTACTTAAGAATAAATATTCAATAATTATATTTCGGTTATTAACTTCGAGATGGCAGTATCTACCTGACATGTTCTTCATTAAATTTAGTGAATCTTCTCTACAAGAAGATGGCGTAACTTTAGCTAATAGTAACCAAGTAGATTTGAATTATCGATTTCATCCTTAAAAATTAAAAATAATGAAAAAAATTAGGTTGTGTTGTCAGTAATAAAACACTGTCTTAATTATTTAAAATTTTGTTTTCACTCAATTATTCGATTCTATGATCAGAGCCTATTTACTCATTAGGCGGAGTTGCCATTTGTATATGAGGACTACGCTAAGTATTAATTCTCATTTTTTTATATTTGATATAAATTTGTTCATAATATATTTAATTTTTGTGCAATAGAATTTTATTTGTAAAATTATTAGGTGACAGACAGGGTCTCGAAATCTTCGTCTGCCTAAGCACATTTAATTTGCCTAAGGGATGGTATATTTTTAACATTTTCACTAGTGGGAGAAAACTAACATTACTTACAAATGAAAGTAGTTTTTATTGGAGATATTTATTTATTTTATTTTATAGTATATTATAGTTTATAACATATACGTAGTATATAACAAGATATTTGAATTTCATCAAATTAAAAATTAGATTTTAGTTCTTGGTTGACAGATTTTTTTTAATTCTTTTTACTTATACATGTATTTCTCCTTTAATATAATGATAATTATTTTTAATAATAAAATCAGTTTAATTATATATAGCAATAATTAAAATATATATATACTTAATGAATAATATTGAAAATAATATTTAAAAAATAAAACTTTTAAATATAGTGAACACTAATCGCAATAGATGGCGGGATATGTATTAAATCAGTATAATATTTTTTCAAAAGTATATAAAATTTATATAATTAGAATTAATATTTCTTAATGGTGATAGTTTTGAAAAACTGTTGAGTAAATAATTATTTTTCAAATAATAAGAGTTTTGCTGTTCTTAATTTTATTTTAAACTCTCTTATTCGAATATATTTAGTTAAACAAATCTCCTGAAATTCTTCTAAAGATACACAACAAAATTTTAAAAAGAAAGCAGTGAATTTTTCATTTCAAAAAGCTTATATAAAGATTATGTAAATCTGATTAAACATAAAGAGAACATTGTTGTAAATTGTAAATTTTGAGAAAGAAGATAATTAATATTAAATATAATATTTTAGGATTAGAGTATAATGCAAAAATTTCGGTTAATTTGAAATTTTATTCAGTGAATATCTATATATTTGAAATTATTCCGTTTCTATACAATTTAAGCTTGATATTACTTACAAAAGTTTAAAAAAAACAGCCTATTTTGTTTGGTGACATTTATTTGAAAGGATTTGTATGAATTACAAATTTGTAAATAAAAGAAACGGCAATAAGTATTTTATTTACAAATAGTATGTTTTTAAATTCAATATAATATTTGAATTTGAGTTAAAATACGTTTAATTAACTATATTTATGAATTTGGAAAGATTTTACAAGGAGCCCCTTTTAGTTAGACATCCACACCATAGAAAATACTGGAATGTCGAGGCAACAAAAATATAAAATTAACAAATAATTATTTTAGTTGAATTGATAAAAAAAAAACTCGATAATGCCTTCTAAATCATATATGATTGATGACTTCTTTAAAGCTTAAATGCTCTTTTTTGTTGAGGTAGTGCTTTGAGCTTCAAATAACAAATAACAATATTGAATGAAAATAATAAGTAATTGAATATAAATCATAGAATTATTATGTCTGGATGTTTGTGTGTATTTATACTTGTCAGACTGGTAAATTGTGACTAAAATTTATCTTTAAAATCTTTGATTAGACTAAAGATTAAATTTTCTTTTTTCGATTCGATTTAATATCTCATTAATTCAATTTTATTAAAAGTTAAATGAAAATGATTTATAAATTACAAAATAATAAAATCCACCAACCGATTGCAAATATTGTTTATATATTCGAACATTTAGATGGTAATATAGTCCTTTATTATTAAAATAACATTTTTTTATTTATTAGCTCCTGTTTCAAATTTATTCAAAATTAAATAGGACTAAAACATATTCTGGCAACTCGGTTCGGTTCCGATTAATTAATTTTAAAGACCTTTTATTTGTATGCCGAGTCTGCCATACAATTTGAAAAAAATTCGGGCTTGTTTGTTGCCAAAATACCTCTTCTGGCAACTCTGGATTGAACACGTACTGAACTGAAATAAACCGATATTATTTTTTTTCGGTTCAGCTCCGGTTTTCGTTCGGACAAAAATACCGTTTTTTTCGGTTTTCGGTTCAGTTCCGGTTCGAAGCCCTGGATGATATTTCTGAAACTAACGCATTTCCAGGAAATACTGTTCGTATTCTTGAACGCCAGTGTGTTTCTGTTTGCCAAAGTGTCAAACACATTTTGTTCTGAGTGCTTAAAAATGTCGAGTTTTGTGCCACGAAAAGACTAATTGCGGGGAATTCTATTGCATTATTTTATACAGAAGAAATCAGCAGCTGAAGCACACCGAATTCTTGTTGAGACGTATGGGGAACATGCTCTGTCGGAAACGACTTGCAGAGACTGGTTTCGACGGTTCAAAAATGATGATTTTGATCTTCAAGATAAAGAACGTTCTGGCGCACCGAAAAAGTTTAAAGACGAAGAATTGGAGGGATGGGAAAAAGTAGTGTCTTGTGATGGGCTGTACTTTGAGTGACGTGTTGTGCACCACATTGTGTAAATAAAGCATTGATTTTCACAAAAAAAACAGCGCGAAAACTTATTCAAGCACCTTATACATGCGTGAAATACCTGGAATAAAAATTATTTTTTGAATACGAAATCTTTTGATGTTGTCAAAACATAAATAAATATAACTAATTAGTATTTAAATGCAAAATAATATTTTATATTTTTTTAGATAGATTATATAAAATAAGTGCAATATTTAAATACATATAACATTTTCGTATAATCAATTTATCAAATTTCCTCTTTCAGTTCAGAAATTATTATTGATTAGCAGAAACTATATAATAGTTTATGTACTATAAATATGAACATTTGTATTTTTCTAGTAAATTAATTTTATAAAATTTAATTTCATTAAAAAAAAGAAACCCTGGACTTTTACTAATATTTATTTATTTTGAGTGTATTTTTTTAATTCTTAAAAGTAGTAGTAATATTAATCACGGTAATTTGATTTGCTTGTTCTTTGGTCTTAATTATAATATAATATTTAAAAATTCCCATGATTAATTTTCTTCCGATTTTGAAAAAGGAGAATATAAAGGTATTACTGATGGTTTGCAAATGTTAATCTCTATTCTAGCTAATTTAGGACAGATTTTTAAAATCAAATCTAATTCCTTCTGATGTGATACTTCGCCTTTTATATGTAACAAATTTAATAATTTAAATTTCGAATTCATATTTTTATACAATTGTTTAAAAAAAACACCACAATGTTTATAATGAAATTCAGTCAAATTCGGAAAAATGATGAAAAAACATTTCAGGATTTTCTCGTCGTAATTAAAAATATTTAATACAAGTTTATTTAAATTAAGATGAGGTTTGAATTGTTCAAATTGAACTCCAAGAGTTAATTTAGAACTTGAAAGATCAAATTCTTTCAAGTTTGGACAACTATTTAAAATAATATTTAAAAGCGATTCGTCAAGGACAACATAATTTAATCGAAGACAACGTAAATAATTTAATTTTTTAATCAATTTAATAAAATGATTTTCATATATTTTATTATAACTCAATTCTAAGTTTTCTAAATTTTCAATTTTTTCTAATTCTCGAAACACCGATAAGTTATATGCCTTGTTTTTAGACTTTTTTATTCTTTTTTTCTTTTGGTACGACCAATTAAAATTATCTTCTGCATCAAAAGATATCAAACATGCCTCTTGGGAACTCGATGTTCCATTATTTTCAGCCATTATCTGTAAATAAAAAAAAAAAAAATAATAAATTTATGAAATAGTTTCAATAGATTAAGAATTTATAATAATATTAAAATTTTAATTTTTATATAAATTTACTAAATATTTAATTTTTACATTAATTAAATAGTATCCTAGTTCGTTTTCATTTTAAGTAAAAGAGTTTTTTATGATCACATTAAAATTAATTATACATATTATCAATAAATATTTAATAAGTATTTATTTAATCTCTCCATTCATCTGAAAATTTAAATAAATTTTTAATTAAATTTTCTAATAATATATTTTTAACTAAATAATTTTATTATTTTTATTATATGACTATTATTAAAAATTTTTTTTACAGAATAAAGGACAACGCCTTTCAAGTTTATTGTCGCCTAAACGTAGTAAAGTTGTAGGATCAGTGGAACGGGTCCTCTCAATCTTTATTTTGATTTGTTTGTCAAGTAACTTCCCAATCATGATTCCATGGGTCAGCTCAGTTCCATTGGTCTTAGCTAGAGAAATTCTCTTGCCAGGCATGAGAGTTGAACCCGACTATTACTTATAATCCAATTTGTGTCTTTTTACCGACCGACGATAGTAAGGGAGGTATTGTTTTCAGACCAAATTTCACATGTGGAGATTTTTACATATCTCCACGAATCATGCATTTTCTTAACAGAAAAAAGTATTTTTAGCATGATGTCTGTCCGTCCGTATAGATGTGTACAGCCTGAACGGCTCAACGGATTTTGATGAAAATTGGTATATTTACTTAATGCATCAGTAGGATGAATTGATCAACTTTTGGTGCAAATCTGGAAACCGGAAGTGGTAGTATTAGCGATCGACGATAGGAAGGAAAGGGTTATTTTCACACCAAATTTCACATGAGGAGATTTTTTACATATTATCACGAATCATTCACTTTGTATTTGTTTTATCTTCGAGAAAAATCATCTTTATTAGTTTTTTTCTTAATTTAAAATTATATGACGTCATCCAGCCATTCATGATGTCACAGCCTGTTCTTACATATATATTATAAATAAAATAAAATTAAAAATATTTATGTTATATCCATATCTGTTTTTTATTACATTAATAGATATATTAAAATTATTTGAAATTGTTTCTGTAGCTGGAAATTAATTTACTTCAAACCGTCGGTCGGTTCGGACCTGGCCACAGGTCAACTTTTTACATTTGAAGAAACAGTATAAAAGAATTAATATTTTTCCTACTCCATTTTTTTTTCATTTTTTTACTAAAGAAATATTTAACTTTTATTTCTCCTTATTTTAATAATAATCAAAAAGACTAATAAATAAAAATAACAAGTATTTTAATAAATATTTACACTTAGAAATCTTGTTAATCATTATTTTTAAACAGAAAATGATACCGATAATCAATTTAATAATTAATTATATATATTTATATTAGAGAAGATAAAAAAATAGAAAAAAAGAAAAACAAGTAATATTACTAGTTTTTATCAGAGAACTTTGAATATATTAGACTTTTGAAAGTAATTATGAGAGAGATCTATGACCTGATTTTGTCATCGTTTGTAAATATTTAAAGTGTAAATTAATAATTCAAATAAATTCTAAAATGAGATAAAATAAACAATATTTTTATAGATTTACTGGATCTATACATAATTATATATAAACCATATGTTTTATATATTATAAAACTAAAAAAATTTTCATTCTATAGACTTCATGGTTCTAACATATTTATTGTGAAACAATAATTAAATCATAATTTTTTTAATTTTGATACTAATGAATACATATGTACTATATTAATTTATGACTCAATAGACCGGGAAAAACTTTTTCAAATTTTGATCTTAATGGGAATTCCGAAAAATCTAGTACGTATGATTGAAATTTGCCTTGAAGGTAAGGAAGACTAAGATGCGGGAATCAATTGTCAGAAATTTTCAAAATGGGTTAAAACAAAGAAAGGCACTATCACTAATTTTATTTAATTTAGTACTGGAAAATGTGATTAGACAAATTGGGAAAAAATCAAACGGAATCCAATTAAACAAAAAAATTCAAGTATTAGGTGACGCAGAGGACTTAAATATAATAGGAGATTCGGTAATTGCAATTATAGATAGCGTAGAAAAATTAATCGAAGCAGGAAAAGAGTTGGGGTTAGAAATTAATAATGCTAAGACAAAAATTTCGTAACAGAGAGGAATAGTATTAATATACAAAATGTAGAATTTGAATATGTAGAAAAATTGAATGTAATCACGAAGGATAATAATATTTGAGAAGAATTTAAATCAAGGTTGCAACACAAAGTCATAATATAACCCAATGTAGAATTCGAAAATGTAAAAAAATTTAAATACTTAGGTTCTGTAATCACGAAGGATAATAATATTAGAGAAGAATTTAAATCGGGGTTGCAATCTGGAAACGCCTGTTATCATACAGTAAAGGGGCTTATCGCGTAAAAATTATTATCAAAGGGGATAAAAATTAAAATATATAAAACAATTATTTTGACGCTAGTTTTATATGGTATGAGGCATGGTCTATGACCTTAAGAGACGAGAGTAGATTTAGAAAAACCAGCACAAACCATTTAGTCTGATGTATATAGATTTAATTAAGATTTAAAATATTTTTAGAATAGTCCCAGTATATTATATATAAAATTTCGATAAGTAGTAAGATGATTTTTTCGAATTTTAAAATAAAAGGTACTATAATGAAATTAAGTCTTTTCTTTTAAACTAACGCATAACAATTTTTCTGGTTACCAGCATGATATTCCAAAGTTTCAAAATTTTCGTATGGTACACCTTGGGACACATGATATTTTATATATGACTAGCTGCTCAGAGCTCCTTCGTCGCTCTTCGCATCTAGACGGGAGCTCCGCCCCCTGTACCCCCCCCCCCGAGTGTCCCTATTCTGAGCTATAACCATCTAACTCCTAACCTGTCCCATCTCTCTCACGTTCCTTCCTACATTGTCCACCCTGTTCACAATTGGTCTTCCACACAGACGTTTTCCAATCGAACTCCCCACCAATATATTTTTCCTCTCCCATTCTAGCCATGTGCCCTGCCGATCCCAGCCTTCTCTATTTTATGACCTATATCTAGAGATGCATAGAGGTCTTGCACTTCCTTGTTATGCAGTCTCCGCTATTCCCCGGTGTCCTCATTTTTCTTTGGCCCATAAATGCTGGGAAGAATCCTATTCTCAAATACTCTGAATCTATTCTTATCTCCCAGGGTTATAGACCATGCCTCCCACCCATATAATACAATTAATAATTTAATAATTTTGATCCCCTTTGATAATAATTTCCAGATTGTAACCTCGATTTAAATCCTTTGCAAATATTATTCTCTCTGATACTAATTATTTTGTCTTATCACTATTAATTTCAAACCCCATCAATTTTCCTGTCTCGATTAATTTTTTTATGCTACTTTAAATGTTATTAATTTATTTTAAAAAAAATCAGAGTAAACAAAATAAAAATAAAATATAAAATTAGCATAACACTAAACTACTATAAAAATAATATTAAAAAATATATTATATATTAAAATCTTACGTGGAAATCCAATTATGAGATCAAATTTTCTTAATTAAAATAATTTACTCACATAATCTTAAAAATTAATAGTATTAAATTATAGCCGTAATGTGAATGTTTTCAAAGTTTAAAAGGCCAATAAGATCAATTGAGATATTGTAAATATCAATAGATATATAAAAAGATTTTTATCTGCACATTGCTCAGAATTTAAATTACCGCCAAATTATCGCCACCAGCGCCTCTATGATCTAGTATGGTAGCTAAACTATTTTTCATTAATTATTTTTTATAATTTTTTTAAAATTTTTCTAATTAAAAAATCGAAAATCGGACTTCGAGGTCTGGTGGCCAGCCCCTTGGTGCTTCCGTGTAAAAAATTCCAGGTCCCTGCGTGCGATAGATTTGCCTGGAGAGCTCGGTCAGACAGACAGACAGACAGACAGACACATTACACTTGCTTTTATTATTATAGATATGATGCTAACTTTTATTTTACAAATATATATTGTATTTAAAGAATTTTTTTATTTAATGTACGTAACCCCTGTATTTATAAATAGCAATTATTTTTTTCTTTTATAAACTTATTATGGCAAAAATTAAAAACACAAAATATCAAAAAAATCAAGTAGTTCGTTGTAAACAAATTTAGAAAATATGAATTTCTAATTGTTTTATCACTTTACTTCTAATATAATAATCAGTTAAAATAATTTACTTTTCTTGTAGAAAAAAATTCAAAGTTAATTGTTATATTCATTTATTTAACTTTTCATACTTTTTTTTTAACTTTTAACTAAACACTACAACACTAGGTAAAATTTGCACAATAATTCATCAATATAAAAAAAAATTTATAAAAAGTGTCCGAAAATGAGCCAATCATTTACATCAAGATATTACTATTATTTTTCCTTGCGACATAATTCTACTCATTAATTTTTTTCCAAATAAATTTATTTTCAAGATAAATTTATTAGTTTTATATTATTTTAACGACATCATCAAAGTTTTTATAATTATCGAATATATTTAATTCAGTAAACAATATATTTATATATTTATATTTTTGTTGTGATTTGATTGTGTCATAATTTTGTAAATACAATTATACAACCATTAGGCGCTAAACTACTCTACTAACTACTTTAGTAAATATTTTAATTCTTCCCCATTATAAATAATTATAAGACATGCAAACCCCATACAAAACACACAAACACATACAGAGGAGCCAAACATAAAATAACTACCCATAATAATTTTTGAATTAATATATATATTAGTTTTACATTATTTTACTATATTTATTTTATTTTTTTAAAAATTATACAAAAGATTTACAAACATTAAAATTTTCAGAGATGTTGCAAGTTAATTTGAAAGTGTTGATGGGTGAAATAATTGAATTCCAGTAATCAAAACGTATAGATGGAGATGAAGCTTTTAAATACAGTGAGCGTTCTATAAGCAACTTTTTTTAGTTCAACTGTTCTGTATAAGCAACTTATTTTTTTAAAGCTAAATATTTGGGTTGACAGCAACAAAATAATCTCCAATTGTAAAAAATTATGTTATTGAAATATATTTGTGTTTTGCGTTGCCAGTATTTAAGTTAATTACTGTTAATTAGAATAGTTACTAGAATTTCTGTTAATTTCTGTTAATTAATTGATTATTTAATTAATATTTTTGGACTTTAAATGCAATTGTTCCCTATAACCAACTTTTCCCAAAAATAAACTTTTGTATTGAAATTGGTTCAAATGAGTTGCTTACATAGAGCGTTTACTGAAAAGATCTGGAGAATTTTGAAGAGAAATGTTAAAGAATGGTCTTTTAAAGAAGTTCAAAATAAAAGTTAAAAGTATTAAGGAGATAAAATAATTTCTCAACAGGCATTGTTTATGTTTATGTTTATCTCACCTGTGTGCAAAATTGAACAACTTGAGGTCACAATTAAACTCTCCATTCAAAGTGAGATGACACGGAATAAGTTAAATTAGATAGCATTATCATTTATAATTTAATTATTTCCAAATTAAAATATATCAATATTATTTTAAATTTATTTTTAACAGAACATCAAACTACTTTCATTTCCAAAATATGATAATGATGAAAATAATAAAATTTATGCAATATAAATGAATTGAATATATTGAAATCAAGAAACTAAATCTTCTATTGATGATGAATACTTCTTTTAAAAATAAATCATGTATAGATATGTTATCTAGGAAATATCAATATTTAATAAGAATCATATATAAATCATAATTATAATATATATAATACTTTTAATAAATAATTTATTAATATTAATAAAAATAATAATAATAAACAATAAAAATAATATTTAGAGGAATATATTTTGTTTGAAAGGTAAAATTTGTTTACAAGTAAACTCAAAGAAAAATGAAAAGTTAATTTTTTGTTCATTATTATCTTTATCTTTCTTATCAATAAAATTTTACATATTTCACATTTTAATATATTATTTTTATTTATTTTTATAATCTATTCGAGATAATAATTTATAAATACATCCGGCATATCCACCGGAATTTTAAAGAGAGCTATCGAAATATTCGCTTTCTTCACTAATTTAATAAATACTTATATAAAATTTCATAAATTTTTCTAAATATTTACATTTTTATAGAGAATTTAGATTCCAATATTAAATAAAATTCATTATTAATCAACGCTCTTTTATATTAAATCGATTCTAATCAAAATTATAAAAAATATATACTTATTATTTAAATACACCTATCCCCCGATTTACACGGTAGATACGTTTCTGAGAAAAACGTGTAAATCGAAAATTAAAAATTTCCAAGTCAAAACCGTGTAAATCGAAAAGCTTGCAGAAAATGCATAATTTTGCTATTTAACAGTTGTGATTTTTTTCAATATTTTTAGGTGTACACAGAAATAAAAATAAAATGCATTGACAGGTTAAAATATGTAATATATTACGGAAACACTGTTTTTTATTTAATTACAATACATTAAACAGAAGAACAAAAAATAAAACCAAAGGTGTTTTATTATCCTTCATCACTATCAGAAATTACTCTAATTATTTTTTTCGGAATCGAAGGTTGGAATTCACTTTCATCACTCGAAGTTATTTGTGCCGATTCGATGTTTGAAGCAGAAATATTTACATTCTGAGAGGTGGTAATAAAATCGGTTATTAACAATTGTGCGCATACTCGTGGTATTGCCAGCTTCAACACTCTTTCTAATTGTGTTTTCATTTGTTCTAATAGTTCTTATTGTAGCTTCGTTCATGCTATATGATTTTGCAACATCTACTACTCTATTCCCTTTCGTTAGCGATCCAAAATTTTGATTTTAGTTTCTAAAGAAAGAACTTCTTTCGACATTATAAGCCTATAATTTTTTTTAATTTATGTTAATTTATAATAATCTAAATTATATATGCACTCACTTGTAATTTACGAATATGGAAAATTAAATCTTTCTGAAACTGTGAAACTTTCACTCAAATACAATTTTCCGTAGATAAAACTTTAATTTTATGCGAAGAAATACAGACACAGTGTGCATGTGCACCAAGTCAGCACATAAGCTCGGGATTCCCCGTGAGATGTGTACACAGCGCACGTGATCAAACACAGTAGCATTTAGTATAGTGCGGTAAAAACAAAAAAAAATTTATTTGGAAAACCGTGTAAAAGCGAAAACGTGTAAAACAAGTACCGTGTAAATCGGGGGATAGGTGTATTTTATATGTCTGAAATAAATCGAAGAGTCAGTAAAATGAAAATTGTTTTTTTTTTTAAAGTTTGATAGGATCCAAATCCATTTTAGTATATAGATCGCCGGACGAGGGGACGGCCAAGCCGGATGAATGCCCGGGCGCCAAATTTTCAGGAGCGCGGATTTAAAAATAAAATAAACCGACTCCGAGCCAAACGTAAATATGTGCTAGAGAGAAGATTCTTCTTCTTTACAGGGGAGTGTGATTTCAGAGCTAATTTCCAGGACGGAGGGAGGTTCAGGGCGTCGTCCCTTGTGTTGTTAGCTCTGAAATCACACTCCCCAACTCCCGTCAAAACTCCAGCCCAATCAACTTCATCTCCAACCATTAATTCTCAAACTCCTAAAAAACTTGCCACTAATAAAGTTGATCGCACAAACAGCTGGAATTCCCGCCTCAGATCCAGAACCAATATAAATCCCGCCATAAAGTTAAGCCTCGCCCACTAGAGTACACAAAAGCCCATTGCGCATGCGCAGGTAGCAAGCTCAAGTAGAATCCAAAGGGTCGGGTCCCAGTTGGCCTCGGGCTATTGTCCGGTACTGACGTATGCCAGGGTCAGGATTGCCCAGGATTTTTCGGAGCTCCAGAGCAACGTAGTGAGTACAAAACCATCCAACCTATCAACCCAAAATCCCGATATTAACCCTTGGACACACAGACTAAGACCCAGAATCCCAAAAAATATTCCCACCTAAATAATCTCTTGAAAATGGCGCCAAAATGGGTGCAGAAACGTCGAGAAAACAATCTCACAAAAATACGTGATTATATCCCTGATAAATCTGATAGTAATAATATATATATGTATATATATATACATTTATTAACTCGTTACATTTTATAATAGGCAAGTTAGATTATTATTAAGAAGTTGTTAAGATCATATAAAAAAATCAAAATTCAATTTCATTGGTATTCTGGTATAACTATCCATATGACCGTGTTTTTTATATTAGTAAATATTAAAAGATGAATTTAACCATATTACTAATTGTAAGATAAAAAAAGAAAGTATTTAAAAAATAATAATGAATAGAAAAACTAAATTAAGCTATCATAACTGTAAATTAAAAGAGCAAATTGAAGAATCTAAAAAAATGATTTATATACCTATAAATGCATCACGAAAAGAACGTTTGATATTTTGGTTTAAATCATTATTTGTTATTTGGAGAGGAAATCTTGAACATGATAATTTTTTGAAGAGTAATAGTGCATATGAAATCGAATTAACAAGAAATATGAATTTATTAAAGGAAGGAAAGTATTTTATTCATCCATTAAGTAAAATCAAGTATGTTTATATAAAAGTTATTATATTCTCATCGAGTGATTAATGTGATATAAGTGTAGATATCATAAACGTTGACATTCCCTCACCCCTACACACTCTATATATTATTTTATTATTTATAAAGATAACATTTTCTATTAAAAAATAATGATTGGCTATGTAATTTAGTTTTTACAAATTTTAAATTTTACAACAACGTTTGCACACCAGTTGGATTGTTGTGATCATTGTTGTTTGTCTATTCCAGTGATTCTCAACCATTGTGTCGCGGCACTTTAGTGTGCCGGGAGATTACGAGGCTCTTAAACATTTTTTTCTAAATTTTTTCAATTTGGTTCTAAAAAAAAAATAAATAAATAAAATAAATGGTAAACCGCTTTTGGGATCATTTTTTTCAATATGATAAACTTTTACACTTATCTTTTTCTTTGTGTGCCGACAAATTTTTAAACCGTTAAACGTGTAAAAATAAATGTTGAGAATCACTGGTCTATAATATAATCTTTTCTTATTCTTTTCTAGTTATACTTCTTTCTAGTTTTATACACTCCCTCATTCAGACAATTTTCACATTCGATATAAAACAACACTAGTAACAGCAAAAAATGTTCCATTTAAATTTATTTCACTACACACTTAAAAATAAAACGGAAACAAAATAAAAAAAAAATATATTAATAAAATTTATTTACACTGATTTATTTTGAGCCAATGTCATGCGTCGCTCATCCTTAAAAAAGCCAAGAAATGTTTATTTAGATCTGTAAAATCTGTAAATTGACAGTGGTCTCCAATGTTCAACAAATTACTAATGTCTGGTTTGTGGAAAAGCTTTTCTTTTAAATTATTTATTATACATATAATATGTAGTTTTGATTAATATTTATCAACAGAGTACAAATACTCGTTTTATGATAGATGGTCAAGTGAAAACGTTTAAAATTTGATCATCATCACAAACTTGATCATTTACATCTGAATTGAATTTAAAATAAAATTTGATACATGCTAATTATAGAATCGTTACATCTTTAAATGCGCAGCCAATTTTTGGTCATTGAATAGGAGAATAATGATAATAAAATAATAATAATAAATAAAGATAAAGGCACTTTTGAAAAAGAAGATATATTTTTTTATTGATGGTTAAATTCAGTGGCGAACCTAGAACTTTTGCCGCCCGGGGCGATCTCCAGTTTGCCGCCCTTTTTATTATAAGTCAATCAAATAGTGGTATTTATAAATTAATGCACATAAATAAATTATTAAGTTATTTAATCAATATTAATTAATACACAGAGTAAATTTTTTTACACATTTTTGTATGCACTCGTAAATATATTTATATAATATTTACTCTTCTAGCTTTCATACTAGAAAAATCGTGTATAATGCTCTCAAAATTTATATTTATATTTTTTCCGCCGGCCTGCTTTTCAAAAGAACAATCGATGATTTAAAAAAATATTGGTATATCACTTCAAAGTAATCATATAAACTTTTCAAAAGAAATGACATTTATAAACTGATATCAAAAAATTTTAGTTAGGAAAAATTGCTGAACAAAATCGTAAAGATGCGTTTACGAATTCAACGAATTTTAATGAATACAATAAAATAAAATTATTATCCTGTTCTTGGAATTAGAATTCAAAATTTACACTAAAATGCATTTATTTACACCGAGGAATAATATTCGAAATCATATATCAGTTAATCATGATTTATATAAATCAAACTTATAATAATCATAATAATCATTTATTATTCAAGAAAAAAAAAATAAATATGAAATGAATACGTTGCTTTTTACAACTATAACTAAATATAATAAGTTGACCTGTGGCCAGGTCTGAACCGACCGACAGTTTGAAATAAATTAATTTCCAGCTACAGAAACAATTTCAAATAATTTTAATATATCTATTAATGTAATAACAAACAGATATGGATATAACATAAATATTTTTAATTTTATTTTATTTATAATATATAGCTGAAGTAGCCGGCGTTGCCCGGCGTTACCCGAGGCTGTGACGTCATGAAAGGCCGGGTGACGACATATAATTTTAAATTAAGAAAAACATAATGAAGATGATTTTTCCCGAGGATAAAACCAATACGTTCGTGGTGATATGTAAAAAAATCTCCTAATGTGAAATTTGGTGTGAAAATAACCCTTCCTTTCCTATAGTCGATCGCTAATACTACCACTTCCGGTTTCCGGATTTGCACCAAAAGTTGATCAATTCATCCCACTGATGCATTAAGTAAATATACCAAATTTCATCAAAATCCGTTGAGCCGTTCAGGCTGTACACATTTATACGGACAGACGGACGGACGGACAGACATCATGCTAAAAATACTTTTTTCTGTTAAGAAAATGCATGATTCGTGGAGATATGTAAAAATCTCCACATGTGAAATTTGGTGTGAAAACAATACCTCCCTTACTATCGTCGGTCGGTAAAAAATGCCGCCCCAAGATAAGTGCCGTCCGGTGCGGACCGCACCCCCCTAGGTACGCCACTGGTTAAATTAATTTCATACATGATTCTTAGTGTTTTTGTGGTTAGCACGACAGTCTACCACACTGAAGACTCGAGTTCGGGCCTAGGGATATTCAATAATTAATATATTTCTCTTCAAAGCTCTGCGTGATCCTAAGGGTTTATCCGCAAATAATAATACATATATACATAAATAGTTTTCCCCCAACCAACACAAAAAACAATATATAACCAATTCCAAAATTTTAACTATTAATATAATAACCTTTTTCTTTTCGAGTCTAATCCATATTTAAAAGAAAAAACAATGGAGTAGGTGAAAATTTACCACTATTAATGCTGACTAACTGAGAATTGTTAAATAATAATAATAATAATAATAATCTATATATATAAAAAAAGGTTTTTGTCTGCACATTGCTCAGAATTTAAAAATTTTTGCATATCTTCGCGTTTCATGACCTCTAGAATCCAAAAGTGACTTTAGAATTTTTCACGTCTGTCTGTCTGTCTGTCTGTCTGTCTGTCTGTCTGTCTGTCTGTCTGTCTGTCTGTCTGTCTGTCCGGAAAATTACTATTTTATAGACTCAGAATTGGCTGAACCGATTTCTTTGAAATTACATCACAATATTCTTATATACCTCTAGAGTAACATAGGCTATAAATTTTATTAATATCTTATCAATAACCGCAGAAATTAATTTTTTAAAGTTTATATAATTCTCCGTGTTGTTCATTCAAGAGCAGCTCGCGGCTCACTGCCGGCCTAGCGGAATCATTTCAAACAATGAATTATCATAGAGATTCCCAATCGAAGAATTATTATAATATTTCCCTTTTTATTTTAAATTCTAATATACAAATATCAATTCAATTAAATAATTTATTCTAAAAGTTCTCAATTTAATTAAAATATTTATTAGATCATATTTTTATCTTAAATTATTTTTTATTTAATTGAATATTTCTTCTTTTCTATAATATATATATAATAATATATAAATTTTATCATTGAATAATAAAAAAAAATATTATTTAACCTGAATTAAAATGACTGAATTATATTATCTTTGTTTTTTATTTTAATTTAATTACTCTATTATTAATTAACTATATATATATATATATATATATTATATAAAAATTAAAATATGATGATATAAAGTTGTTTTAAATTTTTGACATTTTTAAATTGGGTATATTTTTTAAATTTATTAAAATGTCTTTTTTATTTATTATGTTTAAAAGATTCATTTTTATTATGTGATATTAATAAAAAATAACGATGCTCTGTGCAAGTCGAATCATGTTGCACATAATTAAATAACAATTGCCAAACAAAGAATATAATATTTTTTTAAATTCTTATATTTAAATATCATTTCAATTAAATAATTTATTCTAAAAGGTCTCATTTTAATTAATTTAATAAAATATTTAAATCACCATTCAATTTTTACTATCTCGCCAGAGATAGTATTGCGATCATGAAAATTTTCGATGTTGAGATTTTGATGTTTTTATACGTTTTGAAGGTTCCTGAATCATTTTCACTAAGGTTGAGAAAAATGTCTGTGTGTGTGTGTGTATGTGTGTGTGTATGTGTGTATGTGTGTATGTGTGTGTGTATGTATGTAGGCAAGATTACGCAAAAACGGTTTGAGCTAGAATGATGAAATTTGGTACATGGACATTATTCAAAATTCATAGTTTTCTATCAACTTTTGAGAAATGTAGCTCAACCGGAAGAGGGTCATTACCTACAACGTTTTGATTTTTTTTCCTCTAAAGTGACCGTAAAAATAAAGATATATGTTTGATAATTTTTCACATGATTAATAATTATATAAAACTGCTATATATAGAATTTCAGCTTGATTGATTCGCTGAAATTACCAGAATTAATTTTTTAACACTGAAAATCTCACGCGTCAACACGTGACGTGGTGCCATCAACAAAAAGCCAAACATGCGCTGGTTTAATATTTATTATTTATTATTTATAATTTATAATTAATTAAATTTAATTTAAATATAATATATTATGTTATTTAATCCAATTCAAATTGCGAGATAGTCGAGTGGAGACACTCCAGCTAATTTATTAATAGGCTTCTTTTTTTATTTTTAATTTTTAATAAATTCTCTTTTTTTGATATGATATTAATAAAAAATAATATTAAATTGTATATATAAATATAAAAATTAGAATATTTGAATTTTTTTAAATTTTAACACATGTAATCAATCATATGCATTAAGAATGGAAAATTTTTAAAATCAACTTGCTATTAAATTCAGAAAAAAAATACTGATATATAGAATATATAGACTATTCGAATATAATTTAAAACTCTTTCTCTCCTTCTATTTTAAATTAAAAAAACGGAGTTTTAAGAAATTTAGATGCCATATGCAACATGGGTGGATAAATGAATTGGGCTGGAAGAGGAGGCAATTTATAATTTTCTTCTAATTCAGATTTAGGACAAATCGTACAACATTATATCAAATCTCGCTAAGAACATTCAATATTTTTGTACACAAAATATTCAGAGTATTGGCTAAGCGTATCACTCACAATCAGTTTATATTGAAATTTATATAAATTAACAAAGTAAAAATTTTTATTTGTTTAAATTTTATTATAATGAATCAAAAAAAAATTAAATATATAGATCACATGATTAAGAGAAGCAAAAAACTTAACAGAAAATAACTGTTGGATGGAGGTCGGACATGACAGAAACTGTAAGCGAAATCTTCATATTGCGACGAATAATTTTCAAATCCCCTAGCACCACAGAATTTAAGTTTCTTTTAAGGAAAATAACTATGATCTAAAAAAATTAATAAATGAACTTAATAATAAAAAAAACAAATAAATCAATTAATTTAAATTAATACTATTAATGAATGTATATATTGGTCATTTATCTATAGTTTTATACCGTTAATTTTTATAAATTGTCTCAAGTCTCTATTTTTGCATTTTCTCAAGTTTCATTATAATTAAAAATATTCAATAATAATCTAGCAATGAAAATAAAATACCAAAATGTAATGATCAAGAAATATTATACTCTATTATAACATATACAATACTTATAAACTATAGGCGGAGGAAATATTAGGAGATATCATTGCGGGTTCAGGCCAAATCGACCAACATTAATTAAGATATTTTCATTATGACAGATATTAGGAACAAAACCGCGAATTCAATATTTCTGTTCACTAATTATTTGTAGACTTTAGTAAAACATACGCATAACTCAATAGATCCGGATAAACTTTTTCAAATTTTCAATCTTCAAATTTCTCTTGAAGGTAGTAAAGAAAGAATAAGATGCGGAAATCAATTGTAAAATATTAGGTTACTCAGACGACTTAAATATAATAGGAGATTCGGCAATTGCAATTACAGATAGCGAGGAAAATTTAATGGAGGTTTGAAATTAATAGTGATAAGAAAAAATATTTAGTAACAAAGAGGAAGAGTATTAACATACAAAATCTTAAGATACAAAATGTAGAATTTGAATATGTAGAAAAATTGAATGTAATCACGAAGGATAATAATATTTGAGAAGAATTTAAATCGGGGTTGCAATCGGGAAACGCCTGTTATCTGCAATAAAGAGGCTTATCTCTTCAAAATTATTATCAAAGGGAATATATAAAAAGATTATTTTGCCTGTTGCATTATATGGGTGGGAGGCATGGTCTATGACCCTTGGAGATGAGAGTAGATTCAGAGTATTTGAGAATAGGATTCTTCCCTGCATTTATTGGCCAAAGAAAGATGAGGTCACCGGGTATGAGGGAGACTGTATAACAAGAAATTGCATGGCCTCTCTGCATCTTCAGAAATAGTTAGGGTTATAAAAGGGAAAAAGCTGCGATAGGCAGGGCACGTGGCAAGAATGGGAGAGGAAAAAGATATTGGTGGGAAGACCGATTGGAAAACGTCCGCTTGGAAAACCAATGACGCGTAGGAAGGGACGTAAGAGAGATGGAATAAGGGCTCAGGATAGGGACACTTGGAGAAATGTGGTTGTTGCGGCTAAGAACTTTAGAGTATCTTTGAGCCACATAGGTAGATAGATATAACATATACAATAATAATATATATAATTAATATAGTGATTAAATTAAAATATATTTTTTAAATAAGAACACAAAAAGAAATGAATGTTTTATGTAATATACTGATTGAAACAAAATGGATGAAAACCTTTTAATACTTTCAACCACCAAATACTATGTACAACTCGGGGGTACAGGGGGCGGAGCCCCCGTCTAGGTGTGAAGAGCGCCGAAGGCGCTCTGAGCAGCTAGTATAATAATAATAATAATCTTCCAACACTCCTCGCAGAAATTGGCGGCGCATTCAAAGGTGATCAAACCAAGACATAAAATTTTGATATTTATATTAATAATAATTTTAAAGATATACCAAAATGACCTAAATTAAAAGAATAAATTAAAGAAATAATTATGATTATTTTATATTAATTTAAAATTTTTCTTTAATATCGAATGTCGGAAATATAGGTTAATGCTATTTTCATTCTACATATTTTATTTATTAAAGTCATCCTACTATGCAGTGATTCTTCTAGATAAATATTTAATTTAATTATATTACTATTATTATTAAACATATTTTTCTTTTTCAGTTATATTTTTTGTTGGACATTTTTTATTTTCAACTTTTTTATTAATATATTTGTATATACATATTTTCATTTGATTGACCGTAATCTAAATTGGAGATTTATGGGACGAAATACACGTATAATTATAAATGTTATGTGTGATTCGATTCGCCTCCTTCAGATCGTACTTTATTTTTTTACTGGAATTAAATGCGAAGAAACCAAAAGTTTTATTTTGGAACATATATTTAAGTAAAAAATATAATATAATTATTTAAATATTTAGAGGTTATGATTTTTATGCAATTATTCTAAATTATATTTAGAAATAAAATGAAGACATTTCAATTTTATTTAATGATTTTATGCTGTTTTCCATTTCCTTCTGTATTGTCCATAATTCTTAAATCTGAATATATCAAGAAAATTAAGAAAATAAATTTGTATATTCGAAAAACCCGTCTTTTGTGCAATTTTCCACAATTGTATTTAGTCTATTATAATTTATCACAATTAACTAAGGTAATATATAAATATATATATTCGAGGTGTGTCTGAAAAGTTCGGTGAATGATATGATAAAATCATAAAAAGAGAATGTTAATTGTAAATAAAAATACCTTTATTAACCTTCAAAATACTCTCCACTTGCCACAACACACTTCTTACAACGTTCGTATAACGCTTGAAAAATGTTAGCATATCTCGTACACGTTCAGTGTTTTCTGGTGTTCTGCTTGTGGATTGGCGGCCTGAACGTTATGACGGCTATTCTTAAAACGATTCCACATCAAGACTTCTCCAACAGTTTTCAAGCGTTATACGAACGTTGTAAGAAGTGTGTTGTGGCAATTGGAGAGTATTTTGAAGGTTAATATAGGTATTTACATTTAACATTCTCTTTTTATGATTTTATCATACCATTCACCGAACTTTTCAGACACACCTCGAATATATATATAATGTATATAATAAAAAATTCTGATGGCAATTGAACTTTAATTTTAGGCTCATAATGTTAATTTAGTAAAATCTTATGTTATAATTGTTCTTGTAATATATATTTGGTATGTATATCATGCAACATTTGTAATCGTTACCTATCCGTTTATCAATCAATTAGGGGAAAATATTCCAAATCCTAATAGTTGGATTGCTAATATAAATCCAGATCCAGTTTATTCCAATGCTTTATTCATGTGAGTAGAATTTTAATTTAATATACATATATTCTAATATATATTAGATAATAGTAAAGTACCCCACTAAGAGATACTTCTTTTATTTTATTACTGAACATTAGCAAAAGATCACAATCACTTGATTTTATTAATCGAAGGCCGCTACTTCTTATTTTAAGAATAATCCCAATTTTGATCAAGCTGGGTGAATCTTGTTCCCAAAGACTTTTTTTATAAAAAGAAAGGGGGCGGGGGAATGCTTATTGGACTATCTGTTAGGTGTTAAACAGTACATTGCCGGACTTTTATCGAGTAAAAAATATCACTTTGACCAGTTTAGAACCAAACAATGTAGAGTAGGATTTCCATTCGGGACTGCATTGTCAGCATTATTTAAGATTGTAAAGTCAGATTATCGTTTCAATCCTACACTACATGTCGAAATATTTCTGAGGGGTTTTCTAATTCATTGTCGCGCTTTACAGTATCGTATTAATGAGATTCGTGTTCAATTATCCAGGTAAGATACTGCGTATTCTCTAATGTTCTTCCAGATAACGTACCGGAAGGGAGTGTGATCAGGTGTATTCATTGTGATACAAGACAACAATTTTTATCATGTCGTTCAGACCCTATCAACAGAAAAATTTCCATTCCAGATTTGTGGAACATAAACCCACATTCAGAAGCTTGAATTATTTCATTTATCTGAATTAGAATTTAGTATGGCATCAGGGTTCTTATCGCTATTTTTGAAAAATTTTGCAATGTCTAAAAGATTAGGAGAATCTCTACGTACCTGTTATAATGATTATGGCTGTCGAAAGATAATCGTTTATATGATAAAAACGTATCTCTTAAGTACTTTACTATTACAATATATTTATTATATTTATTATATTTAATTTAAAAATAATTGATAAATATTTTCACTTGTAGTTTATTAAATTTGCATATTTGCCCTGATGGTATTTTTACTACATTATTTGAAAGTTCGTTTATCTATTTTGTTTATATGATTAATAATATGTTCTATTACTATTCTATAGGTAATTATACTTTGTTTAATTATGTATATTAAGAAATAATATGGTTATTCGTAGTTACGGTAATATATATATATATATATATATATATTCTATATTTTCATTATATAAATAAATTACAAAATAATCTTGAAAATATAATTAGCGCTAAACTAAACTAAATAGGGATATACTCAAATTTCTAAAACTTTTTAAATTTTGAACAAAGACAAATTAAATGCAAAGTCACTAATCTTAAAAATAATTACGCTTTATTGTAAATGTAATCATTATTTTTTATTAACAAATTAAGAGCTGATTTTAAACATTTTTATTTCTATTCTATTCGGTTGAGCAATAAGCGTCAAGACCTAAAATTTTACTTTCAAAGAATAAAAAATATTATAGTAGGTTGTTACAATTTTTAACTAATTAATATATTTTATAATATCAAGTGAATATTCAACATAATAATAAGAATAAGAATAAGATTTTAGGTATATATATATACATTTTGTATAATTGATAAATTTCAGTTTACTTTTACTTTATCTATAAAGCTCACAATGATATTAAGTTTAGTAAATTGAGAGAATTAGAAGAATTATCAGGTTATTGTGACTTCAAAAGATATCCATTTCCACTAAAAAAGAAATTATTGACGTATATTCAACTCAAATCAAAAGAAAAATGGAAGGATGAGCCATTCATGTCAATGTTTTCAGGTAATTTATTTGAAAAATAATACATAATGTCACATTTTATTTATATATATATATAAAGATATATATATATATATTGGATCTCTAGCAAATATGCAAAATCATATTTTGTTTTACGATTTCGTTAAAACTATAAATGAAGTGCCTCAATTTGAAACAATTAATCAACAACAAATGAATATTCTTGCAATAGATATGGATCAAATATTTTTAATTGAAGGACAACCATTCATAACTCAAGGTCATATTGTGGAAAATATTTATATTGTGAAATATGGAAAAATAGGAATGTTTGACGAAAATGGAAAAGAGGTAATTGTTAATTGAAACAAAGTCAATTTATTTATTTATTTATTTTATTTAAAATGTTATTATTAAATTTGGGGAATCTCCGGCCACTGGCTTTGGATCCTGTAAAGTGGTGCCCTGACTGAGTAACTCAAAATCAACGAAGAATTCCCAAAATTCTATGTAACGGTTTGCTCTCTACCAATAAGAGAGAGTTGAAATCCAAACATTATAGTGGTAACTTGTGCCCTGCGAGAGTTGAAAACCCCATCCTCATACTGTTAACTTTCTATGCTCCACTATCTCCCATTTTATTCAGTAAACGATCCTAAATCAAGCCAAAGTGATTTATTTGTATTATTTAATAATTAATTTTAATTAATTTTTTCTACTTATATCTATCTATATATATAAAAAAAGGTTTTTGTCTGCACATTGCTCAGAATTTAAAAATTTTTGCATATCTTCGCGATTCATAACCTCTAGAATCCAAAAGTGACTTTAGAATTTTTCATGTCTGTCTGTCTGTCTGTCGGTCTGTCTGTCCGGAAAATTACTATTTTATAGACTCAGAATTGGCTGAACCGATTTCTATGAAATTACATCACAATATTCTTATATACCCCTAGAGTAACATAGGCTATAAATTTTATTTATATCTAAACAATAACCGCAGAAATTAATTTTTTAAAGTTTATATAATTCTCCGTGTTGTTCATTCAAGAGCGTCTATCGGCTCACTGTCCCTAGCGCAGGGATGGGCAAACTTTTTTAGGAAGCGGTCTACTTCTAATTTTTTTACAATAAGTCGGTCCACCAGATATTTATTAAAATAATAATAATAAACAAAGTGGTATAAATGTACATAGGTAACTAAAAAAATAGAATAAGAAAGGAACTTAGGTATATATTTTCAAACAAAATTGAAAGATTATAAAAGTATAAAAATATCAAGTTCATAAGAAATATTCTGATTCGAATTATTATTTTAGATAAAGTCATGTGAAATTGTCCGCATTAGAAGATTTACACTGCATATCCTCTGCTAATTTAGTAAATCTTGGTGTATAATTACTAACTGCCAGTCTTGTACTGCATTCGAGGTGATTGTCTGTAAGACGGGAGCGATATTTTGATTTAATTATATTCATCGTAGAAAATGCAGATTCACATAGGTAGGTAGAGCCAAAGAACGATGTTAAATTTAATGCGAGACCTTTTAAATTAGGATACTTAACTTCGTCCATTAAATTCCAAAAAATATTTGTAGGATCTGAATTATGTGCTTTTAAAATTATGTCATTTTGAACAAGAACTTCATCTTCCTCAATAGTTATAGAAAACGATTCGTTTATATTTTTGGTTATTTCTTCCCCGAGTAATGGAATTTTTTATATGCTAAGGAGTAGTTTAAGTAATTAGCTGGAGTGTCTCCACTCGACTATCTCGCAATTTGAATTGGATTAAATAACATAATATATTATATTTAAATTAAATTTAATTAATTATAAATTATAAATAATAAATATTAAACCAGCGCATGTTTGGCTTTTTATTGATGGCACCATGGCACTGTTGGCGCGTGAGATTTGCAGTGTTAAAAAATTAATTCTGGTACTTTCAGCAATTCAATCAAGCTGAAATTCTATATATAGCAGTTTTATACAATTATTAATCATGTGAAAAATTATCAAACATATATTTTTATTTTTACGGTCACTTTAGAGGAAAAAAAATCAAAACGTTGTAGGTAATGACCCTCTTCCGGTTGACCTACATTTCTCAAAAGTTGATAGAAAACTATGAATTTTGAATAATGTCCATGTACCAAATTTCATCATTCTAGCTCAAACCGTTTTTGCGTAATCTTGCCTACATACACACACACACACACACACACAGACATTTTTCTCAACCTTAGTGAAAATGATTCAGGAACCTTCAAAACGTATAAAAACATCAAAATCTCAAAATCGAAAATTTTCATGATCGCAATACTATCTCTGGCGAGATAGTAAAAAAGGCAATGAGTAAAGGCGATCACATTAAAATGACTCGGCGGTCCACCAGTCGATCGCGATCGACTTAATGCCCATCTCTGCCCTAGCGGAAGCATTTTAAACAATGAATTATCATAGAGATTCCCAATAAAAGAATTATTATAATATTTCACTTTTTATTTTAAATTCTAATATTCAAATATCAATTCAATTAGATAATTTATTCTAAAAGTTCCCATTTTAATTAATTTAATAAAATATTTAAATCATATTTAACTTAAATTATTTTGTTTTTATTCTTTCTAATATTTGAATATTTCTTCTTTTCTATTTGAAAGTGAAAGGTTAAAAAATCTCGCTAAGAACATTCAATATTTCTATACACAAATTATTCAGAGTATTGGCAAAGCGTATCACTCACAATCAGTTTAATTTGGAATTTATATAAATTAACAAAGTGAAAATTTTTATTTGTTTAAATTTTATTACAATGAATCAAAAAAAATTAAATATATAGATCACATGATTAAGCGAAGCAAGAAACTTGAGGGAAATAACTGTTGGACGGAGGTCGGACATGACAGAAACTGTAAGCGAAATCTTCATATTGCGACTAATAATTTTCAAATCCCCTAGCACCACAGAATTAGATAAGTTTCTTTTAAGGAAGGAAAATAACAATGAATTAAAAAAATTAATAAATGAACTTAATAATAAAAAAAACAAATAAATCAATTAATTTAAATTAATACTATTAATGAATGTATATATTGATAATTTATCTATAGTTTTATACCGTTAATTTTTATAAATTGTCTCAAGTCTCTATTTTTGCATTTTCTCAAGTTTCATTATAATTAAAAATATTCAATAATAATCTCACAATGAAAATAAAATATCAAAATGTAATGATCAAGATATATTATACTATTATAACATAGAAAATACTTAAGAACCATAGGCGGAGGAAATATTAGGAGATATCATTGCGGGTTCAGGCCAAATCGATCAACATTAATTAAGATATTATCATTATGACAGATATTAGGAAAAAAATCGCGAATTCAATATTTCTGTTCACTAATTATTTGTAGACTTTAGTAAAACATACGCATGACTCAATATAGATCAGCATAAACTTTTTCAAATTTTGATCTTCAAATTTGTCTTGAAGGTAGTAAAGAAAGAGTAAGATGCGGAAATCAATTGTAAAATATTAGGTTACCCAGACGACTTAAATATAATAGGAGATTCGGCAATTGCAATTACAGATAGCGAGGAAAAATTAATGGAGGTTTGAAATTAATAGTGATAAGAAAAAATATTTAGTAACAAAGAGGAAGAATATTAACATACAAAATCTTAAGATACAAAATGTAGAATTTGAATATGTTGAAAAATTGAATGTAATCACAAAGGATAATAATATTTGAGAAGAATTTAAATCGGGGTTGCAATCGGGAAACGCCTGTTATCTTGCAATAAAGAGGTTTATCTCATCAAAATTATATCAAAAGGGAATATATAAAAAAATTATTTTGCCTGTAGGATAGGATTCTTCCCTGCATTTATTGGCCAAAGAAAGATGAGGTCACCGGGAATGGGGGAGACTGCATAACAAGAAATTGCATGGCCTCTCTGCATCTTCAGAAATAGTTATGGTTATAAAAGGGAAAAAGCTGCGATAAGCAGGGCACGTGGCTAGAATGGGAGAGGAAAAATATATTGGTGGGGAGACCGCGATTAGAAAACGTCCGCTTGGAAAACCAATGACGCTTAGGAAGGGACGTAAGAGAGATGGGACAAGGGCTCAGGATAGGGACACTTGGAGAAATGTGGTTGTTGCGGCCAAGAACTTTCGAGTATCTTTGAGCCACTTAGATAGATAGATATACCATACACAATAATAATATATATAATTAATTTACTGATTAAATTGAAATATATTTTAAATAAGAACACAAAAAGAAATGAATGTTTTATGTAATATACGGATTGAAACAAAATGGATGAAAACCTTTTACTACTTTCAACCAAATACTATGTACCACTCGGGGGTACAGGGGGCGGAGCCCCCGTCTAGGTGTGAAGAGCGCCGAAGGCGCTCTGAGCAGCTAGTTATAATTAAAATAAATTCAAATTTAAAAGACAACAATTGTTAACTTATTTAAAAGTCCTTGCACATATCTTCATTTTCGTTTTATCATCTGGAATCAGATCATTATCTATTATATTTGCGCCCAACATGTTCCTATCCTGAGGTATAATCATCTCTCTCAGGTTCCTTCCTATATTCTTCATACGGCCTCCCCACAAAAAAATTTTGCACCATTCTATCCTCTCCCATTCTGCCTATCACAGCCTTCTCCATTTCATAGTCCTAACTATGTCTGGAGATGCATAGAGATCATGCAATTCCTCGTTATGCAATCTCCGCCATTTCACGATGACCTCATTTTTCTTTGACCCATAAATGCTGCGAAAAATCCTATTCTCAAATACTCTAAATCTACTCTCGTCTCCTAGGGTTATAGACCATACCTCACAACCATATAACTCAACACAAAAATAATTGTTTTATATACATATTTTAATTTTAATCCTTTGATAATAATTTTGACGCCCTTTTACTGAATGATAACAGGCGTTTCCCGATTGCAACCTCGATTTAAATTTCTCTCGAATATTATTATTATATTTTAAGCTAAAAATTTATGAACAGAGATTTATGGAATAAACTACTTATTTTACAAGAATATGATTAACAATAACAGTTAAATTTAAATTTTCTATAGCGAATGTATAGATATTTATTTGAAAATTATATTTTCTTTTTAAATATATAATGTAAACACATTAAAATACTTACATTTCAGTAAAAAAAAGTTTATAATTAATAAAAAGTGAAAATTAATCAATTTGCAGATTTTTACAGAACCATTGTTGAATTGCTAACCCAATATTCTCATTTCTCCACTCTCCTATACAATAGCTTTATAAAATTTTTATTAAATTATTTTTTTGAGTATTTTGTCCCTTAACTACTTTTAGTTGATGGCTAATTTTAAAGAATTATTGATCCATATACATTTGAAATAATAATTTTACCTACGTTAAACTTTATTTTATATTATTATTAATAGTAAAGCGTTTCCATCCCATGAATACCAACCACACTGCCATAACATTACCATTGGCCTTCTACATTCCTCAGACGGTTCCGGGGTTACTTTTCTTTGAATACTGGAAAAGGTTTTTTAGTGAGTAACAGTCTTACACTATCAGATTTCATAAATGCATATGGTATTCATGTAGGATTTTCTTCTACTATTACAAAATAAACTGCTAGACCATATCATTGAGGAAGATTTTAGTACAAAAATAAATTAATGAATAAATAATAAATATAAACAAAAAAAAACATAATATATTTAGAGTTGCTATATCCTATGAAAGGACATCGCCTATCAAGTCGGATGTGGCCTATCCGGGTTAAAGGTGTATGATCACTACAACGGATCCTCTCAAGATTTATCTTGATTTTCTTGTTAGGAAACAACAATATCTTTTTTCAAGCAGCTTCCTAGTTTTGATCACGTTGGCTAGGTGGATCCCATTCCTATAAACCAGGATTTCCTAACCTATTTTTTACGTCAACCTCTTTTAAACTTTTTTCTCGTTTAAAAGACCCCTATTTGTGAAATTCAGTATAAGTGTATGAATAAAGTTTAACAAAGAACTATGAGCATTTAATAAAATATATTTTTAACAATTTTACAATAAAAGTAAACATTTTTATGACATGAATAGTAGTAGAGCTATTATTATTTAACAAAACACCTTGAAATTCAATATTTTATAAATTAATAATTTCATAAATGATTAATAGGTATTAATTCTTAACTGAAAAAATTATTTTGACAGTTGAGGATGATATTTTTGATATCAGGCTCAAATTTTAATTAATAAAAAATTTTACAACTTTCGCATTCGGTAATATATAATAGCTAATAAATAGTGTCAAAATATTTTTTATTATATAAAAATTATTAGAAAATATTAATTTACAAAAAGAATTAACTCAATCAAAAATTCCAATGGAAAGTTCTTTAAAAAATACCTTAAAACATGGGCGATTATACCTATAATTATATCAAAATGTAGTAAATATAACTTTAATAAATACTACTAATACTATCGGGTTTAGGAGGATCCGTTGGCAACTGTTTGTATTTACTTTTTTATTTATTTTTTATTTCGTAAAGAAATCATTTATTTTTTTTATAATAATTAAAAGAGGAAATTTTTGCCATCCACCCCCACTCGACCCTACTCAAATTTCCATAGACCTCTAAGGGGTCCACCTGGACTCCGTTGGGAATCCCTGCCATAGACGCATCGACACTAGCAAGAGAAAAATTCACTTGTCAGATCCAGGACTTGAACCCAGGTTATCAGTCAGTGGCGTACCTAGAACTTTTGCTGCCCGGGGCGATCTCCAGTTTGCCGCCCTTTTTATTATAAGTCAATCAAATAGTGATATTTATAAATTAATGCACATAAATAAATTATTAAGTTATTTAATCAAGATTAATTAATACACAGAGTAAATTTTTTTACACATATTTGTATGCACTCGTAAACATATTAATATAATATTTACTTTTCTAGCTTTCATACTAGAAAAATCGTGTATAATGCTCTCAAAATTTATATTTATATTTTTTCCGCCGGCCTGCTTTTCAAAAGAACAATCGATGATTTAAAAAAAATATTGGTATATCACTTCAAAGTAATCATATAAACTTTTCAAAAGAAATGACATTTATAAACTGATATCAAAAAATTTTAGTTAGGAAAAATTGCTGAACAAAATCGTAAAGATGCGTTTACGAAATCAACGAATTTTAATGAATACAATAAAATAAAATTATTATCCTGTTCTTGGAATTAGAATTTAAAATTTACACTAAAATGCATTTATATACACCGAGGAATAATATTCGAAATCATATAGTTAATCATAATTTATATAAATCAAATAGTAAACTTATAATAATCATAATAATCATTTATTATTCAAGAAAGAAAAAAAATAAATATGAAATGAATAAGTTGCTTTTTACAACTATAACTAAATATAAAAAATGCCGCCCGGTGCGGACCGCACCCACCGCACCCCCCTAGGTACGCCACTGTTATCAGTTAAGCGTGTTGTCATCCAGAGTCGTACCGTTATAATTATATTAATTACTTATTAAATTCATATTTAAATGAATAAAGAATTATTTTATTTTTTATATGATGTCGCGAAATTATGCATAAAAACAAATTATTATGACATGTATTGGTTTTATTTTTAAATTTTTTAAAATAAATATTTAATTTAAGTATACTTATTTAGAGGGATCATTTCATATGTTTGATTAACGGGTTAACATAATAATTTACAATTTTTATTTTTTTTTAGATATTTCGTTTCCAGAATAATAATATAATTGGAATACGATCAATACTTGGAAATAATAGGCCATATAAAAATAGTATGATGGCTATTGAACAATGTTATCTTTATGTCTTGAATCCTTTCTGTTTAAAAGTTATTTTCCATTTAAATCGAACAATTTTATCGGAATTTGAAACTTTGTATATTGACAGAGGTTATCAATTTATGCATCATTATATATAATTTCAATTTTTTTTTTATTTTTATAAATATTGTATAGGTAAAATAAAGATCTGTTTAAATTTTAAATATCAATGTTATTTGTTACAACTTTTAGGAAGATATTTTATAATTGGATAAAATATATAAAAATGTTAAATCTACCTTTTTACCGACCGACGATAGTAAGGGAGGTATTGTTTTCACACCAAATTTCACATGTGGAGAATGCATTTTCTTAACAGTATTTTTAGCATGATGTCTGTCCCTCCGTCCGTCCGTCAGCTTGAACTGCTCAACGGATTTTGATAAATTTGGTATATTTACTTAATGCATCATTATGATGAATTGATCAACTTTTGGTGTATATTGGGAAACCGGAAGTGGTAGTATTATCGATCGACGATAGGAAGGGAAGGGTTATTTTCACATGAGAAGATTTTTTACATATCTCCACGAATCATGCACTTTGTATTTGTTTTATCCTTAGGAAAAATCATCTTCATTAGTTTTTTCTTAATTTAAAATTATATGACGTCACCCAGCTCTTCATGACGTCACAGCTCCTACTTATATATTATAAATAAAATAAAATTAAAAATATTTATTTTATATCCATAACTGTTTTTTATTGTATTAATAGATACATTTAAATTAATTGAAATTGTTTCTTTAGTTGGAAATTAATTTATTTCAAACCATCGGTAGGTTCTACGCCTGGCCACAGGTCAACTTATTTTGAATTTCTATTTGTTATTTTTTCTCATTATATATTAATACAATAATATCATAATTGTAAATTTTTCTACTTGTAGAGGAAGGTTGCTATCTGTCCCTTAAAAATATTTATTATACACCTAAAACCCATGGATAATATAATAAATACTATATATACACACTTATATATATTTATATATTAATACAATAGATAAATTATAGTATATTGTTTTTCACTATACTAGACATAAAAGTATATAATAAATATTAATTAAAAGTTAATGAGATATTTAAAAATATAAAAACATTGAAATCGATTCAATAAATATAAATTTTATTTTTATGAAGTATTTAATAATAATAAGTATAAATAATAAAAAAAAGAAATATAAAATAAGAAATAATTTCAGAATTAATTAAACAAAAGAAATTAAAAATAAGTTATTTTAATTGTGATTAGTAAAAATAAAAAAATAATTCAAAATAACTAATTAAACCCAGAAATCCTGTAAAGATTTTATTTCAAAGTTCTCTCACATTTACTAAGGTACACTACAAATTTATCGTATATATTAATATTCTTTTCGTGAACAAATATATTTCGAAATGATAATATGGCGAATTGAAAAACGAAAGACTTTCTCCACAAAACAAAGAATAACTACAATGACTACAAAAAAATGAATAAAAAAAACCTTACTCTCAGTGATAGATATTCACTCTTTTTCTAAATAAAAAATTAAAAAAATATGTAAATATAAAATTTTAACGAAATGTTGTATATTTGTAAATGTGCTGGTGCGAAATTCGAGTGTAGTCGTATGGGTTTATGTAATAAATATTTAACTTTGTTAGTCTATCTTGGATTATTGTTTAAAATGCATCGCTTAATGGTAATGGGAACTCGATGATGAAGAATCGATCCTCTTGGCGAGGTTAATTTATATTAAGTTTTATATTTAAAAATTTAGTTGTAATAAATGTAAAGGCTGTATAAAATGGTCATTGATTCTGACAAAAAAAAACAAAAAAACAAACTTGAATTTTTATTTCTTAAAAAGGCTTCTTTTAAAAAACGACAACACCTAAAATAGTTTATATAGCTATATAAGTATTATGTATATATTGAGATGATTGTGTTGTATTCTTGGACTGATAAAATACTTTAATTATTGATCAAGGCTGATGGCATATATTTATATATAGTATATATAGTACCTGGTTCACAGAGCCGCCGTACAAATAATTTAAAAGAACATAAATTTAATAAATTAGACATAAAACATACACTCCTTAAACGTACCTATTAATGCACCTAAAGACATAATATTATATTTATAATATTTTGTATTTAAGGAAGCGCTGTCCGGCGTAGTTGCTAAAGTAGTTTAATTTCTCTATTTTATAAATTTAAAAAAACCAATAGACGTTCTGAAACAATTTCAAATAATTTAAAAGTAGGTATAAATGCACTGAAAGACAGATATAGATATAACATAAATATTTTTAATTTTATTTTATTTATAATATTTTATATTTAATGAAGCGCTGTCTGAGGTAGTTACTGACATTTAAATTTCCCATGATTTTTCCCGAGGCTGAGACCAAAACAGATTTTTCTTTATAAAAATTATCTATAGTGTGAATTTCAAAAAAATCTTTTCAGTGGTTTAATATTTCAAAAATACAAATATATATATATATATATACAATTTTTGCTAGTATAATAAGATATATATATAAATATATATTGAGATGATTGTGTGTATGTATTCTTGATCTAATAAAATGAATTATATTTAATAGTGTTCATTCATTCATTTTGCTTTAAATCATTTTTATTTTTTTTTCTGCATTATCCATATACCTGCCAATGCAAACATAATTTGTTTCTTCCTACCAGTCAAGTGCGCTTGCGCGAAGATATCCAAAAATAAGTTGACCTGTGGCCAGGTCCGAACCGACCGGTTTGAAGTAAATTAATTAGCAGCTACAGAAACAATTTCAAATAATTTTAATATATCTATTAATGTAATAAAAAACAGATATGGATACATAAATAATAAATATAAACATTTTTAATTTTATTTTATTTATAATATATATGCAAGACCAGGCTGTGACGTCATGAATGGCTGGATGACGTCATATAATTTTAAATCAAGAAAAAACTAATAAATATGATTTTCCCGAGGATAAAACCAATACAAAGTGCATGATTCGTGGTGATATATAAAAAAATCTCCTCATGTGAAATTTTGTGTGAAAATAACCCTTCCCTTCCTATCGTCGATCGCTAATACTACCACTTCCGGATTCCGGATTTGCACCAAAAGTTGATCAATTCATCCCACTGATGCATTAAGTAAATATACCAAATTTCATCAAAATCCGTTCAGCCGTTCAGGCTGTACACATCTATACGGACGGACGGACAGACGGACGGACGGACGGACAGACATCATGCTAAAAATACTTTTTTCTGTTAAGAAAATGCATGATTCGTGGAGATATGTAAAAATCTCCACATGTGAAATTTGGTGTGAAAACAATACCTCCCTTACTATCGTCGGTCGGTAATAAACATAAACTGTGCTTTATTTTAGAGCTCTAGGAGTATAAAAAATATTATATTTTATTTGATGTTGTTCAAGTTCTTATCGCAAGAAGGTTTTCCAAACCAATATTTAATTTTCAAAATTCATTTATAACAATTAAATAAATAATATTTCTATAAAGTAACAATCTAATAATTAATATGCTATCATTTCTGTTCCAAAATTGATTAAGAATTAAATTTTAATTAGGAATTTAAGATTATAGATTGCAATTTTAATGGTATCTGAATATACTATCCAAATGACCGTGTTTATTTAAATATGAGTAAATATTTAATTTTACCATAATACAAAGATAAAAAAAAAAGATTATTAAAAAAAAATAATGAATAGAAAAAACAAATTCAGTTATCACATTTGTAAATTAAAAGGTCCTATTGAAGAATCGAAAAAAATAATTTATTTACCAATCAATGCATCAAGAAAAGAACGTTTTCTCTTCTGGTTTAATTCGTTGTTAGTTATTTGGAAAGGGGATCAGGAAGGGATTACATTTTTGAAAAGCATCAAGGCTTATGAATGCGAAATAAAAGGAAATATGAAATTATTAAAGGAGGGGAAGTATTTTATACATCCTTTCAGTAAAATGAAGTATGTTTCTAGTTATATATACTTTTATTTAAATTGAATATTAAAAAATAAATTTAATTTATCTGAAGTTGGGTTCTTCGAGGATCATTCGGAAATTTGAACGCTGGCTAATAGAGTAGCTGGTGAACAAGTATTAACAACTTCAGTTGTCTTTCAGCTGCCTCTGTGTAACATTACATCTCGCTGGAATAAATTATGCATATTTGAAAGTTTGTAAAGTTCAAGAAAATAAAGAACGCTACCAATTGTGTAGTTAGAGATTGTATTTAATTTGCGGAGGAATATGAGAGTAAGATACAAACACTTCACCCACACATACTTCCTTCAATTTGCAAGGAGACTATGTTGAGAAGTATTTTAAAGTATCTTCGTTAAAGGCAAAACGTTTTAATCTTTGATTATAAATAATTTACTTTTTTTTAAATTCTCAAATGTGTACTACTTTCCGAATGACCCTCGAATAATGTTTTTTTATATTTTTTAAAACTAAAACTATGCCTATTTTACCTTAAAATATACCTATTACAATGATTAATTATATTTGGTGAGATTGATTCCACGACCAGAAATAATTCATTGGAGCATTTTCAGAATAAGATCATTAATCTAACTAAACAATAATTAAATATTTTTAAATTATTATACATATTACTATGTATAAATAAAATAATAATAAAATCATAAAAATACATTTCAATTTCAATTAAAAATTAAATTAATAATAATATATACCTAAGTTCTAGTCAATGATAAAACAAAATTTGTTTATATTTTTCATCATAAATCCGTTAGATGGCGTGCTGCAAGGTATCAGATTTGTATATTAGTTGTTTATAAGCGGCAATGGAATAAATTTAAGTTTTCTTATTTTG
Organism: Labia minor; assembly: GCA_963082975.1. NCBI lineage: Eukaryota > Metazoa > Arthropoda > Insecta > Dermaptera > Spongiphoridae > Labia > Labia minor. The sequence goes on along the minus strand of OY720350.1, from coordinate 27,647,298 downwards.
TGAAAAATTGAAATTTATTTATTTTTTTAATTTATTGTTTCTACTGTTATAAATATTTTAAAACAATCTCAAGTTGTGTTCAATCGAATGAATATTTGATTTTTCAGAAAATGTCAAAATTTCTTAACTTGATTTTATCGCCACAAAAAGATACAACTTAAAGCATGTGCCTGAAATTTTGCAACATATTATCTAAGGAAACTAGATTGAAAAATTAGAAAATATTTATGAGAATTTGTAACTGACAATATCCATAATTTTTATCAACTGTTGTTAATATTATTCTTTTTCAGTTATATTTTATGCTGGATTTATTTAATTGCGATATATTTTCTCGATATTTCTATTTGTTCATTTAATTATTTAATGTTACAATATAATGACTATTCCTATATTCAGTCCCCATATCGTTTATTCATATTTTTAATATATGATATATTTCTTATGCTTCATATAATACGTTATTTTTTTACGGGAATCAAATGTGATGAAACGAAAATATTTATTTTGAGAAATAACAAAATGTTCAAGTAAATAAAAAATATTTCGATTCAATATAAAAATTAATTTTATATAAAATTAATTATATAATCAAATAAAATTATTTTATTTTTAGGTGTAAATTAAAATTGCCAACTTTATATATAATGATATTCACTTGTTTTCCTTTTGTTTCTTTCAATGTTATTGGATTAAAAATTGTGGACTATTTTATAAATGATTCGATTTTTTCATATATTGCATACGAAAAATATTTCTATAAATTTGTCATATTATATTATATAATTCATCTTTACCCAATATTTAACAATTTAAATCAACTGATTAAGGTATATTAATAATAATAATAATAATAGTCAATTTAGTTGCGTTCTCAAACTCCGGTTTTGTAATAAATACCTACAATATAGTTATATATTCAATTTATATAATAGTGTTTACTCCCTTTAGAATAGTCTACTTATTTTTTAGAATAGTAATACTCTTTTTCTTTTATATCATTTTTTTATAAATTAAAATAAGTATTATATAAGACTTAATATAATTAAGTACGTAATAATATGTAATTGAGTTATTTAAATTTACATTAAGTAATCACATACTTGCAGATAAGGGAAAACTTTTCATCTTCTATCTTGTATAATTTTTCATAGTGTTCACAATATAATATCAAAATTTTACACTCGGATTACAAGTCATTTTTGTTCAAATTATTACTTAAAGAAAAAATAGAGAAATGGTGCAGGCTTATATATTTATTTTATCCTATACACTTAAAAAGCATAAAAATGCTCTTTATCTATTTTAAAATAGATTAAGTTAATAAACATTTATATATTTATAAAAATTACAAAGAAATTGATAAAAATAATATAAGCTACGTATTATATCTTATTTTCAATCAAATTTATAAAATTAAATCTAATAAAAAGGAAATAAAATTTGATTCAAATTCATTTTTAATAATTAATGATAATAATTTTTATTTTAGTTTTGAAATTATGACATTATAAGAGCCTTATAGTGATATTTTATTTAGATGTATAAGTGTAATGCCAATATTGACACTTTTACTTATATTAAATTTTTTGAAGTAAGGTAAAACCGAGGGATATTGGCAGAGAATTCTGGTTTTATGGCATGATTATTAAAGTGTATGGTACCTAGGAATATTAGGTATAGCATAAATTACAGCTTTATTATTAAAATAAGAATTATTAAAATTTACAAAAATAAAAAAGTGGTGGAGATATTGCGGAGCAAGTGTGGGGATCATGACTTGGATTAGATGTAAAACAAAATAAAAATTTATGAGTTGAAATGTTTAAATATTGAATTAGGTAAGTTTTAAGAATATATATAAGAGTACATATAGCTTAAATAATGTATTTATACAAGTCAGGGACTATGAATATTTCCCTCTTTATAAATTGTTTGGAGGGTTCAATTTTCCAGTGTTAAGAAAAGGGAAAACGCGCGCCATATCACTCGCACGCACAATGGGTCATATCACTCCTTCGACACAATTTTAGATAGACTTGTAAATAGTAAACACTAAGGGATATGTGAATAATAAGCGTTAATATTAATTTTAAATGATTAAATTTTATTTAAATTTTTAATTTGAGAATGTGTAAAAACGTAGAATATACTAAGCTTAACAATTGCAAAAGAAAAATTACGAGCTTTTGAAATAAATTTGATGAAATTTCGCATGCGTTTATCCTCAAGATGGCGGACAAAACAAATCCTTATAGGACAGTTCACTTTTAACTAAGGTAGACATGTTTCATTTGGTCTCGTAGGTGGTTAATATCGTCCCCAATGACTTTCTCACGCCAAAAGACTTAGTTTTTGAGATATTGATAAAGCGTTATATTCCTAACCATGTCCATCGGTTTTACTTTATACATCGACTTTCTCTATAACTGTACATATGTTAAATACTTAATATTCTCTTCAGAGTCAATTCCACACGGCAAAAGCAAGAATATATTATCTACATGTATTATAAAAATGTTAAAATAAATTTTTCGCTGTAAGAGAACTAATAAATTATTTTCTTTATTATTATTATATCATAATTTTAGGCTCATAATTTGAATCCAGTAACAGCGTATATTATACGTTCTTTAATATTTTATATTTATTTTTTACAATATATGGTATTTATAATTATTAGTTATCCATATATTAATAATTTGGGACATGGATTTCCAGAAAATGAAAGTTGGTTAGCCCGATTAAACCCAGAGATAAGATATCTCAATGCACTATTCTTGTAAGTTATTTTTTAATATTCCAATACCAATACAAATATTAAAAATAATTAAAATGTTTATTTACAGATTAATTAATGTCAGTTTATGTCATGATAATCTATTCATAACAACTTATGAACAAATAGTAATACATATTGTTTATATTACAAATGGTTTATTGTTCTACTATACACTAAGTAAATATAATATTTTATTTATAATCAATAAATATAGTGAAGTGGGGTAAGTGCGGACCAGTTTTTACAAAGTTTGATTTTAAACTAATAAAAAGTTTATTTATTTTACAAATAATAATCTTGTTTTAGTATTATTGAATTGTCATGTTACTACCAACTAATTTGTATTGATAGAAATTTACAATTATATTCAAAAATATGTTTAATATAACAAAAGGCAACTAGTCAACACTTTCCCTATAAACGGGGCAAGTGCGTACACGCCTATTACGAACGAATTGAATCTTTATATGATGAATTAAGGGACAGGAGAAGAATTTCACACATTTTTACTATATTCTGCTTTTTACAGAACTAAAATATGTGGATTAGTTTTAAAGTTATGTGATTTAGAAACATTAGAAAAATAAAATTAAAAAAATTAGAAAAAAATAAACATTAGAATTTTAATATAAAACATAAAGTAAATAATAGAAATAATTTATATTTGAAACTTATATTAATCGTCTTCACATTCTTCATATTCGTATTGTTTTTTCTTGATCCCTTATTGCATATACCCAACTCTCACAATCCTATCGATATTTTGACTATAATAGTGGAAATCACATTTACAGATACAGCATAAACTTTCATTAGATTCTTCAAGACTGATTCATTTCTTTTGGAAATTTTACCTTTTCCTTTCTTATCAGTTTTTTTTTCCTTTAAAATCCTAAACATTACATCTTCTACCGTTATTACTTCTGCTCCACATCCAACTTTCTTTTTTTTTTATTTAAAGATTTAGACGTATTGCTTTTAATAGAACTCATTGTCAGTAGAATATCTTCAAAAGAGTAATTTCTGTTTCTGGAGGAATAAATTTAGCATAGTCTTCGATAAAAGATTCTCTATTTCCTGAAGATTGTGCTACTATACTTTCCAGAAAAATAAGAAAAATTTATTCATCTTAAATAAAATAATTAATACTTGGTCTTTATTGAGAAATGCATTGGGATATGAGACAAACAAACTGCAGCGCACCGCACTTGCCCCATGATAGGATATGTATAAGGCGTGAGATAAAAATAGTATTTTAACTCGCAAATTTAAAGATGTAGGGATAAAAATATATTTTATTTAAAATATAATCAATATATTATCTATTTACCAAAATTCAAAACCCCAAAACACAAAATTTATTATAGCATTAAGATTTGTTATTGCAAGTCACAAAGTTAGTTACTCGTGATAATTTATTCGGGTAATTTCAAAAGAGTGATATATTAGACGGGAAACACTCTAAATAGGTGAAATCTATCTGAAATGGTACATAATGATATAAAGTAGATAACTAAGTATTTTCCATACATTTTATTATCATGTTGTCAGATATACAACCGTTTACGCACTTACCCTACTTCACCTTAACTTTGGTTTTAAGAATAAAAATAAATTAAATGTTAATTAATTATTTTTTGTAAGGTAATTTAGTTTAATATTTAAGTTATTTTTATTATAATAGATTAGTTATTTGACCACGTCCCTACTTCTTTACCACCCCTATCATTCTATTACCTTATAAAAGGGGACTGTAGGCGCTAAGGAACCAACCCCTTGCACCTTTGACAAAATTGACCGCTTGCCTCAATATCACCCAAAAACTCGTCTAATTCTTCACGCTGTTTCGTCTGCCTGCTCTGTTCCGTTGCCATATCCTATCCAACGAGAAGGTACAGCCGCGGGTGAGCCAGATTTTAATTGGCTCACAGTTCCCGATTTACTCCGAGTTAGTGTTCAGATAACCATTTGGATACTCGAGAGGTGTCCAACCTCAACTGATATGTGGATCAATTGGCCGAGTAATCAACGGCTGAAAAAATACTCCAAGGAGACGAGCGGCGGCGAATTCCTTTCCCAATCTTGATGGTCAAATCAGATAGGTGCACTTATCCCTGCTAAAATCAATTAAATTCGATTTAAGTTTGTTGTATAATTAATTTAAGATTAATTAACATTTTTATTCAATATTGTTAAATTGAATAAAGTTTTTATTTAGCGATCTTTTTAATCCAACACGAATCTTTGATATCTTAAGACAGACCTTTAGATACAGTACACTAAATTAATCAAGGAGCGATAGAAATTGAAGAGGTTTCTATCGTAATTAAACTAATTCTTCTTTTTTGCCCTTCGAAAAAAATTAATAGATATCAAGGATTCATTCTTTTCAATTCAATTTTAAGAATGGTAGTTTTACTTTAATTATTTTGACCTTACAAGCCGTTATTAGGTGTACAAGCGGATACAAGCTTTATTCATTATCTATAATATTATTTTAGTATATTTTTTCTTCACTTATAAGGCGCATAAAGAGATTGAGTTACAAAAATGGAAAGAATTGCGTGAATTAACATATTATATGGATTTTAAAAAGTACCCCCTTCATTTGCAAGAATTTCTTAAAGACTATTTTGAAATTAAAAATGAAGAAAAATGGGATGAAGAACAGGTTTTGTCTATTTTTTCAGGTAATTCATTTGTTTTATTATTTTGAAATTCAACTAAGATATGTATAAATAATATATAATATAAAAATTGGTTTCTGTCCAAATTAGATTTGTTTGATAAGATGATAAGTGAGGACATATGAGGAGTACTGTAAAACTATTAAGTATTATTTTTGAAAATATTTGAATAATATATTTACTACTAGTTGAACCCGTTGCAAACGATGTTTGCAATTTCAGTTTTAAATGAATTTATCGTGGTTTGCAGCAATTAAATAGTTCTTTGAAAATAATATTTTTCGTATACCTAATGATCATTTATAACGGAATTTTGTAAATTAAACCACATATTGATATTTGTTATTGTAAATTTATTCAAAAAATACAAACATATACATATATTGATATTTGTTATTGTAAATTTGAATAAATTTACAATAACAAATATGTGGTTTAATTTACAAAATTCCGTTATAAATAAAAACAACCACCAAAGCTTTAATAATTTAATGATCATTTTTTAGTAATCTGCCTTGAGCGGAGTTTTCTTTAATTTTTGTTTTGACTTTGTTCTGGTCGTGGATATTAAAAAATTAAAAAGACGATCTCTTTTGTCGATAAATTCATGTTTAATATTGACATTTGTTGGTTCCGCTAATCTTTGGGCTATGTATATATATGTATATAATATATATAAATATATAATTTAACTAATAATTTAAATATTTAAAAATAAATCAAATAATTTAATATTTAATTAAATATTTTACTTTAATAATTATAGTTATATATTATTTATTTTATAATAAATAAAATTTATATAATATAATAAAATAACAGTTTATATTAATACATAATATTGAAAAATAAAATTTTCGGTAAATATATTAATAAGAACTAATTTATTAACAAATTTAAACACCAAGAAGGAACTGGATTAAAAGAATGAAATATAGGCATATATATATATACAATGCGAAATCTAGTATTTAATTAACATTTTTTTAAAACAAATAAAAACCAAATTACCATTTATAGAATAATTTTGTTTTTTTTTTTGAAAGACTCACTGAAAGAACAGAGACGCCAAATGTGTCTTTGGGGGCAACTTAAGTGGTTAGGTCATGATACATTAGGGCTAGGCCCCCTAAACTCTATTGTTCTCCGTGAAACAAAGTTTCTGGCGCCATCTGGTTATGCTGGCATTCGAAAATATAATAAAAAATCTGGCTTGTGTGTGTGTTGTGTGTATGTGTTTGGTCTTTGCAAAAACCAAGCACACAAGTCCGATTTTTTTCAATTAGTTACTGCCAGCATTCGCATGGTGGCGCCAAAAACTTTGTTTCATCGAGAACAATAGAGTTTAGCAGTCTGTTAGATGGTATGTGATTAGGGCTTATTTAGGTATATATAAATTTTATTATTCATTATATTTACGAAACGACATCTGGGGACATTTCGTAGAAAACTTTCTCTAATTTCACTTCATGTTTGAAAGTTGACAAAATGAAAAGACTGATAAGCAAAATTTCCAAATACTAGTTCACTCCCATTGAGAACTTTTCGTATCAAATATTCATATTCTTCTCTTCCAAAGGTTCGTTCATAGTAAATTGAAAATAATAAAAATAATTTCAGGACACGTCCAATATGATATTTTAAAACATGATTTTAACAAAACTGTAAAAGAATTGAGAGAATTTGAATCCATTACTCAACAAGAATTATTTATACTCGGTTTAGGAATGGAACAAATATTTCTAGTCCGAGGGCAACTATTTATTACTGAAGGGCATATCTTTGATAAAATTTACATACTCCAATATGGAAGAATTGCTGTAACAACTGATAAAGGAAAAGAGGTGATAAAATATTTTAATTATTTTTGTAAGAATTAAAATAATATTAAAAAATTTATTTTTAAGAAAACTGTAATATTGTTTTTAATTCTAGTTATTTGAATTTCGTACAAAAGCAATAATGGGAATACCAGCTTTAATTGGAAGATATATTTTAAAGAGAAGAATGGTGGCAGTAGAAAAATGTCACATTTTTGTTATAGATTTGAGATCTATACTTACTGTTTTACAATTGAATCATAAAATATTAGCTTATTTTGAAAGGATGTATATTGACAGAGCATGTAATATGCTACGAGATTTTATTAATGTAACTGATTATAGTGTAAAATAATTTGTGTTAATATATATATAATAATAAATAAATGAAAATAGCTCTATATACTATTACTAACTTTTACGGATTAAGCACATTTGGAAGTCGGTCTTGAAGGGTTAATCTATAGTACCTGGTTCATCGAGCCGATGTTAAAATAATTTAAAAGATCATAAATGTAAAAAATTAGACAAAAACATACACTCCTTAAATATACCTATTAATGCACTGTGGATTCACTAATGAATATCTGGTATCTTCATTAGAATGCACTTGGAAAGGTATTTTCTTTTATTTTTAGTCTTTAATCAATAAAAAGTATCAAGCAGAGGCGGATTATCCGTAAGGCAAACTAGGCACGTGCCTAGGGGCGTGTAGTTACAAGGGGCGCTAGAGCTCAGAATTTTTAAAATTTATAGTATTATGATGGGCATTTATGGCCGATACAGGGGCGCCGATAAAGTGATTGCCTAGAGCGCTCTGGACCTTTAATCCGCCACTGGTATCAAGAGATATTCGAAACGAAAGATTTAGAGAAATAATTTACCTTTTAATATCTTATACTAGTATACTTAAATGGAAAGAAAAAAAATTGTTGAAAAAAAAAAATTTCATAAAATCTTATATGAAAGTACTTACTTCTGGCTACAACATTTGTTTGGCAAATTTTAAATTTGCCCCCCACTTCCTTCATACTTTTTAATTTAAAAAATTATATTATATATATATTATTAATATACATTTATGTGGACAAAATATCAGAATTCTGATTTAATTATTGTAATTTTTAAGAAGGAGGCAAAATTAATTTTTTCAGAAGTTGGCAGTACCGAATCTAACCCCCACCCTTTGCTTTTGAAGTTTATTTAAACCCTCAAGATCCACCTCACTCACTCACTCACTCATTCAATTTTTTCTCATCTCGCTAGTCACTATACAAGAGTGTGGCCACTATTTTTATTGGAGTATTGTGTAGTGTTGTTTTTTATATATATTTAATTTTAAATTAATTTTCTTTAAAATTAATTTATTCATTTCTGCAAATCCTAATCTGGTTTTGCATTTTATCATGCAGATGAGTATTTGGTGAATTTTCACTTGCCATTTTTCTATATTTTTTGATTCGGTTTGCTCCACGTGTATGTTCTTCATGTATCATTACAAACAATTATTTGCCATATCATGTTAATTTTTGTTAATTTTATTTAATTAAATATATTATTTTTTCTTAAGATTAAAAGCCGAATTCGAGTGCATTTTCTATTTTTTTACAATCCTTTCAAACTAATTTTCTTTCATTTGGATAAATTTTTAGTATATTATTTATCTGCCAGGTACCTTCCAATATTCCTTTCCAAGAAGTCCGATTAGCCCTTATCCTATCCTTATTACACTAATTTTGCATATTTTAAATAAATATTGCTGGCGACACACACACGGTCAACCCTTTTATTATATCATTTATTCCTTTCCTTTTTTAATTATTAACTATTATTTGGGCGACACCTTTCTATTTTTTTTCAAGCCTTTTCAAGGTATATATAAGTGTATTGAAAATATATCCAACAAATATACATTCTAGTATCCATAATTAATAGAAAATCAATCTATTAATTTATAATTAATGTCTAAGTCTAAGTAGTAGATTATAAATAAATAGAATCACTCCATTTCTTTTTTTTTTTTTTTTAATAAAATAATTAATAAAAAATATCGTAAAATTTTTACATAGTATATAAGAAAAATTACTTGTATTTATTTATTTATAAAATTAAACATGGAATTGTGTGATGGAGATGGGGAAAATAAGTTGACCTGTGGCTAGACGCAGAACCGACCGACGGTTTGAAATAAATTAATTAATTTCCAGCTACAGAAACAATTTCAAATAATTTAAATGTACCTATTAATGCAATAAAAAACAGAAATGGATATAACATAAATATTTTTAATTTTATTTTATTTATAATATATAAGTAGGAGCTGGCTGTGACGTCATGAAGGGCTGGGTGACGTCATATAATTTTAAATTAAGAAAAAACTAATGCAGATGATTTTTCCCGAGGATAAAACCAATACAAAGTGCATAATTCGTGGTGATATATAAAAAAATCTCCTCATGTGAAATTTTGTGTGAAAATAACCCTTCCCTTCCTATCGTCGATCGCTAATACTAACACTTCCGGTTTCCGGATTTGCACCAAAAGTTGATCAATTCATCCCACTGATGCATTAAGTAAATATACCAAATTTCATCAAAATCGGTTGAGCCGTTCAAGCTGTGCACATCTATACGGACGGACGGACATGCTAAAAATACTTTTTTCTGTTAAGAAAATGCATGATTCGTGGAGATATGTAAAAATCTGAGAAATGTGAAATTTGTTGTGAAAACAATACCTTCTTCTTTTTTTCTTTAAAACTTATGTAGGGGAGAGTGGTGATACTTGATCCTGGGTAATACTTGATCCCCATTGAAATTTCCCGTCTTAGAACGTTTTGTCGCCGTTTTGTTGGCATCACTCGGTGGTAGTGTTGTTTATTTATCGAATCCGTGTAATGGTAGCCGCTTGAGTTGATGACATAGACCAATAATATATATATTCTTTGAACTGCTACCTCAATGTTTTTTTTCAACTTAATGGTAAGTCATATTATTTTCTTGTGTTATATGTTGTAAAGAATTGGTTGATACATTTAAATTGCACCTTTTATTGGCTATTTAAAATGACATAGCTTTTTCGTACAGACTCACTTTTTTGACATTTTCCAATTTATTAATTTTTTATGTTAAGTGGGGGATAGTTGATCCCTTAGCGTTAAGTGATACTTGATCCTGGGATCAAGTATCACCCACCACGAGATTCTCCTTTTAAGAAGGCAATTTTGATAATTATTATTGTTGTATTATTTGTAATGTAGGGCCGAGTACTTACTTTAAAGCCGAGCATTTACTTTACATAATACTAGAAGGGAAGGAACAAGATTATGCCACCTGTATGCGACGAGCGGGTCAAATTGGTTATTATTAACATCCTTTAACTTAAGTTAATTTGTTTATTTAATCAAGATACAATTATTGATCGAGTTCAAATTATTAGTCTCTTCAAATTACAATTTATTTAACTTGTTCATTTAATAAGGTTACATTAATCCAGTTAATTATAATTTATTTAATTTATTTACTCAATCAGTTTTACATTAATTCTTTTAGATATAATTTATTTAATTTAACTTGTTATTTAATTAATTTTACATTAATCCATTTAATTATAATTCACATAATTTAACTTGTTTATTTAATTAATTTTATATTAATCCATTTAATCCTAATTTATATTATTTAATTTATTTATTCAATCAATTCTACATTAATTCTTTTAAATATAATTTATTTAATTTAACTTGTTTATTTAATTAATTTTACATTAATCCATTTAATTATAATTCACATAATTTAACTTGTTTATTTAATTAATTTTATATTAATCCATTTAATTATAATTTAAACAATTCAATTACAAGTTACCCGATAAAATGTATAGTAATTTAATTAGAAACATTTCATTTAATTTATTTCATATTCTGAATTCATTCAATTATAATTTACAAAATTTAATTATCAGTTACTTAATCAAATTTATATTACTTATTCAATTTGATATCAATATCTTTTGAAAATATTTTATTTAATTTATTTAAAATCAGAAATTCATACAATTATAATTTACACAATTTAATTACAAATTACTTAAGAAATTTATATTACTTTTCAATGTGATATTAATATCTTTTGAAAATATTTTATTTAATCTATTTAAAATACATGTTATTTGACTTACAATTTGTCGTGTCGGCCGAACACTTACTATTGATATAATTAAAAATATTAACACTTGATATAATTAAAAACATTAACACAAACATTCACAATCACTTAACAATAATTCATCCCCTTATACTATATCATACACTTCACGCTTTCCATCCTACCCCTCTCTCCCCTCCCAGGGCCTCAGTGTGTCACATCTTACGCCCTCCGTATCTTTCTGTCTCTATGTGTGACTACATCTTACATCTCCCAGTCACCTACTGCCAGAGGCTCTCCAATGCCGAGAGCTCGCTATTGTTCCCCCGCTCTCCCTCTGACCCTTCTCGCCTACATTCCTTCCTCCTTCCCTAGGCCCCCATCCCTCTTCTCTCTAATGCAAATATTCGCAAATTATGGTCTCGACTCATAGCCTTGAACGGGGGTCCCACGCGATTCATATTTCACCCCTATGCCTTCTTTCTCATCACCTTGAGCTATTTCACTGGCTGTCTCCTCTGTCTCCATCCTGTCTCTCCTCACCCCCTCCTCTATCCCTTATCGGCTATCTCACTTACACTTACATACATTATCTTAACTTAATTATTAACTTATTTTCTATGAAACGCCAACGTTTGCGAATTCCATTCTCGACCAGACGTGTGGACAACGGTAATCATATCTTCCCACACCATTCTCATTACACCGGCCGCCTCCTTCCTGTCGCGGCCCACCCCCTTCACCCCTCCAGCATCGTTCATCTCACTTCCACTTATTATAATCTTTCTTAACTTATATAACTATTATCTTATTTTATTCTCACGGAATTATCATTCCACTAGGAATGCCAGCTAATCTTTCTTCTTCTTATTCTAACATATTCTCAATACATGACATAATGTATATTATATAATCTATTCCAACATATTCTAAAGATAATTTATTTCCATTACACTAATATAATATATTTCCAATATATTACACTCCACCACCTTTTAAAAAAGATTGTTTCGGGATAAAGATTTTTCACGAAACAATCCTTTTCAACAGTTCGTCCCCTCCTCTGTTTTGTCCCTGGTCACAGCACCATCACTCCTCAGTGGACTCTGCAGCTTCCCGTCCTCCTTCTTCTTCCGTGCACGCTTCTTCCAAACAGATCGTAGTTCCAGCGGGTCAGCTTTTCCCTTCCTTCGAGGAGTTCCCTACTTATACCTATAATTAATCCTAGTAACATTGAACAATCTCGAGGACATCCTCTAACCAGTTTCGAACTGACGTTACTGCTTGCCCCAGGCGTCGTGTTTTGGTCATTAACTTCCTTTAAATTTTATACTCTGGCATTCAATTCCACCAGATCTTCATTATCTAGAGTTTCAAAAACAAACGAATTTTTAAATCGTGCCCCCCGCGTCTACCAAACCACGTCGACTTCGCGCCGGGGGTAGCGTCTCACTCAAATGTGAAATAATCCCCTCCGTCATCTCGAAACTGGTTTTGATATCTGGCATATCCTCCTTAAAATCTATCAACCTCAACGGTTCTCCTTCGAAGAGAGCGTATCGGTCATCCTGTAATTTCTCCCGAGACTCCCTGATGACCGATACCTTCTCTTTAATTTATTATACGTCGACTTGTTCAAAATAAATTCCCAGTGGCATTACCTCTTCCCTCTCCCTCGCCTATTTTCCCATCGTAGCGATAGTCTAACCTGCTAGAGAAGGAACAAAGATACCTTACTCCCGTTTTCGTGAAACTTCCTAATGGTTCTCTTTTCCGATCGCCCTCCCCTTTCCCTTTGGTGGGACCTCAACGGGTGGTTTACGACTACTAGTATTCCCTGTCGCCCCAGCTGTTGGGGAAGTGCTTGTTCTCGGGCTTCCGGTGTTGAGCTGGGCCTCCATGCCACCCCTAACCGTGGCATCCATATTGGAACTTCTGGTCTTTCTTCGTGAGGGTCGTCAATGGCTTCGTAATCTCGTTGTTCCTTCTTCCTACCCGCGAAGTTTGTCCTGCTTCCATTTGACTATTTTGCTCACCAGTCTCGGTCTCCTGTCGCCAAGACTCCGAATCCCCTCCATCAATCCTGAGGGATTCCTCCTCCCCTTCTGGCTCGCTCTCCACTTGCACTTCTTCTCTCTCGGTGACAGACGGAATGCCACTAATGGCTCCAAATTCCGTGTCATCTCGTTCAGTGCTAAGTGCTCTCGCTTTCACAACTTCCTCTTGCACCTCTTCTACCACGGTGACCGACGGAATGCCACTAATGGCTCCAAATTCCGTGTCATCGTGTTCAGTGCTACGACTCCTTCTCCCACGACCTCCTCTTGCCCTTCTTCTCTCTCGGTGACCGACGAAATGCCACTAATGGCTCCAAATTTCGTGTCAGCATGTTCAGGGCCAACTATTCTCGCTCTCACGACATCCTCTTGCCCTTCCTCTATCTCAGTGACCGCCGGAATGCCACTAATGGCTCCAAATTCCGCGTCCTCTTATTCAGGGCTAACGATTCGTGCTCTCGCGACCTCCTCTTGCATTTCTTCCTCCTTTCTCTCACCTCCGAGCCTTGTGTCCTTCCCGTTTACCATTGTATCACCTGCCCCTAATCGCAGGGTTACTCGTGAGCCGTGTCTTCCAGTTTGAACCTCGCTCTTGGTTGTTTCTTCACCCATTCCTAAGTGTTATCGTTGGGTATCTTCGGACGACCCTCAACGCCGTTCCCTCCATCTTCCACTCCACGACCTCCTTCCTCTGGTCGTCGGGTATGTTACCCATTTTGGCCAGCTGCTCAAACTTATTGAAGAATAGGTCCATTTGCCCCATCCCCGCCCAGGGCGACATCCCCTCCACTATTCCCTTGTCCTGCCTTCCTGCTTATCTCGCTCCTCTATTTCCCATGTTTCGCCTATCTCCAGCGCTTTATTCCTATCCCTTGGAACTGCTACTCTTACATTCCTACCAGTCTCTCCCCGTAATCCCTGTATGAAAACATCTAACAAAATAATCTTTCAAAATAATTTTCGCCCCTTCTTCTGTCCAATTTCCTAAAGTGGCCATATCTTTTAACTGTTGCAAAAAAAAAAAAAAAAAAAAAAAAAAAAAATTTTCTGATATCCTCATTTCCATCCCAATTTTCTAATAGCTGACTTAACATATAGCTGGGAGTTATCGATCTTTGTGTATCTTGTTATTCATCATTATGTATCTGTTCCTCCATTTCTCGTGGGGGGTGTTTTCAACTTTGATATTGAGCAAACACCAGGTCTAGGGTTTAATTTTTCCGTACTCTCCCTCACCTAAGAAAGAAAATCTGTTATCCCCCAGTTAGCCGATAGCGTCCAATAATTATCCCGAGCTTCATTAGTTAACCCTCCAACCCTAAACCCTCAACCCCACACCTGACACCAGTTGTAATGTAGGGCCGAGTACTTACTTTAAAGCCGAGCATTTACTTTACATAATACTAGAAGGGAAGGAACAAGATTATGCCACCTGTATGCGACGAGCGGGTCAAATTGGTTATTATTAACATCCTTTAACTTAAGTTAATTTGTTTATTTAATCAAGATACAATTATTGATCGAGTTCAAATTATTAGTCTCTTCAAATTACAATTTATTTAACTTGTTCATTTAATAAGGTTACATTAATCCAGTTAATTATAATTTATTTAATTTATTTACTCAATCAGTTTTACATTAATTCTTTTAGATATAATTTATTTAATTTAACTTGTTATTTAATTAATTTTACATTAATCCATTTAATTATAATTCACATAATTTAACTTGTTTATTTAATTAATTTTATATTAATCCATTTAATCCTAATTTATATTATTTAATTTATTTATTCAATCAATTCTACATTAATTCTTTTAAATATAATTTATTTAATTTAACTTGTTTATTTAATTAATTTTACATTAATCCATTTAATTATAATTCACATAATTTAACTTGTTTATTTAATTAATTTTATATTAATCCATTTAATTATAATTTAAACAATTCAATTACAAGTTACCCGATAAAATGTATAGTAATTTAATTAGAAACATTTCATTTAATTTATTTCATATTCTGAATTCATTCAATTATAATTTACAAAATTTAATTATCAGTTACTTAATCAAATTTATATTACTTATTCAATTTGATATCAATATCTTTTGAAAATATTTTATTTAATTTATTTAAAATCAGAAATTCATACAATTATAATTTACACAATTTAATTACAAATTACTTAAGAAATTTATATTACTTTTCAATGTGATATTAATATCTTTTGAAAATATTTTATTTAATCTATTTAAAATACATGTTATTTGACTTACAATTTGTCGTGTCGGCCGAACACTTACTATTGATATAATTAAAAATATTAACACTTGATATAATTAAAAACATTAACACAAACATTCACAATCACTTAACAATAATTCATCCCCTTATACTATATCATACACTTCACGCTTTCCATCCTACCCCTCTCTCCCCTCCCAGGGCCTCAGTGTGTCACATCTTACGCCCTCCGTATCTTTCTGTCTCTATGTGTGACTACATCTTACATCTCCCAGTCACCTACTGCCAGAGGCTCTCCAATGCCGAGAGCTCGCTATTGTTCCCCCGCTCTCCCTCTGACCCTTCTCGCCTACATTCCTTCCTCCTTCCCTAGGCCCCCATCCCTCTTCTCTCTAATGCAAATATTCGCAAATTATGGTCTCGACTCATAGCCTTGAACGGGGGTCCCACGCGATTCATATTTCACCCCTATGCCTTCTTTCTCATCACCTTGAGCTATTTCACTGGCTGTCTCCTCTGTCTCCATCCTGTCTCTCCTCACCCCCTCCTCTATCCCTTATCGGCTATCTCACTTACACTTACATACATTATCTTAACTTAATTATTAACTTATTTTCTATGAAACGCCAACGTTTGCGAATTCCATTCTCGACCAGACGTGTGGACAACGGTAATCATATCTTCCCACACCATTCTCATTACACCGGCCGCCTCCTTCCTGTCGCGGCCCACCCCCTTCACCCCTCCAGCATCGTTCATCTCACTTCCACTTATTATAATCTTTCTTAACTTATATAACTATTATCTTATTTTATTCTCACGGAATTATCATTCCACTAGGAATGCCAGCTAATCTTTCTTCTTCTTATTCTAACATATTCTCAATACATGACATAATGTATATTATATAATCTATTCCAACATATTCTAAAGATAATTTATTTCCATTACACTAATATAATATATTTCCAATATATTACATATTTATATATTAACACACTATGAGCGGGGCGGGTATTTATATTTATTAGTTATCGTTTAAAATAAGTAATTTTAAGTGACATAAGGGAAAATATATATTATCACATTATGAGCGGCTAGCGTCCGCCCCGCTTATAAGTGGCAGTCCCCGCAACGGGTACAAATCCCCTTCCGCTCATAGTGTCTTAATACCAGTACCTATTGTTTTAGATGGGACGTAGGTATAAACGAATGGTTTGACTGCTTTTCCAGGCTACAAAGAGCGCCAGGTTTTTACCAGCATTCAGGAGAAAGAACTGGGCAAGTTTTTGGAAGATATGGCAAAAATGTACTAAGGCATGACTGTGCTTCAATTTAGACAATTAGCTTACGCATATGCATCAAAAAATAAGTTGATATACCCTCCTTCTTGGGATAAGAACAAGGAAGAAGGAAGAGATTCGTATAGGGGCTTCGTTGAAAGAAATGGGACCTTATTACTGAGAACACCGGAAGCTACTAGTTTAGCTAGAAGCACAGCATTTAATAGAACCAACGTGAAGGAATTTTTTGGAAAACTCACAGATGTTTTTATACGATTTCAATTTCCCCCCGAGCGCGTCTGGAGTATAGATGAGACGGGATTGACAACGGTTCATAAGCCGACCAAAATACTAGCAACAAAAGGTTGTAAGCAAGTCGGCAAAATAACATCAGCTGAACGTGGCGAACTTGTTTCAGTGTGCGCTGCCATAAATGCTGCGGGTGGGCACAATCCGCCATTCTTAATTTTCCCAAGAAAGAATTGGAAGAACAATTTCTTAAAGGCTCACCTCCAGGTAGTGATGGATCTGCTTATGCAACTGGTTGGATGACAAGCGACGTTTTCCCGAAATTTTTAGAGCATTTTGTTCGTTTTGCAAGTCCTACTCATGATTTTAATATTCAGGGACGGGATACTTGATCCCCGGGAACAAGTATCCCACTCCAAGGGATCAAGTATCCCTCATATGAGGGATACTTGATCCTTGGGAGTACATTACAATAAACATCACTTTTTTCGTAATCGTAAAAGTTATTGGTTACAAACCTGGTGCCAAATGGAATGTAAGGAACCATGTCATCAACTCGTTCAAACAGAATTTCAAATTCACGAATATAGCCCGAAATATATGAAAAAAACCAAAGTGGGGATCAAGTATCACCACTCTCCCCTACTCATATGAAAAAATTATACATTATACAATACACATTTTATTATATAATAAAATAATATATATAATATACATTTAAACATATAATTGCATAATTAAACATGAGCAACATCCTCGAAATTCATTTTCTCGTTTTGTTACTAATTATGAAAAATAGGGTTTATTCTATTTTCATTTTTTATGATCCATTAGATAATGATCAAATGAGATGATGAATGAGAAACAATGTCTCCTATCGCCTATTTCACTTTAAAAAATATTGATATACCTACAATTCTTTAATTATTTATTGAATCAAATTATTAAATGTTACATGATTGCATCAATCTGATTAAAATGAATGGAACTTGGGGCCCTCAATAACACTAAATAGTATTAATAAATATTAAATAATATTTTAGTGAAAATATATTAAAAATTATGAAACTATCTAAAAATTAATTAATTTTAGAACAATGAATAAATAAATATAAATTAGTAATTTAATAAAAAATAAACAGGAAAATAGATAAAAGAACAGAATTAACTAATAAAAATTTATAAGAATTAACAAACAAATAAAAAAAAGTCGAATTGACAGTCGTGGGACTGGCCGACAGAAGTGAAAACTTGTGCATAAGAAATTTGAAAGAAGACGGAATGCGCACCAGCGTCACGAGAAAAATGAAATTTATATACGTATATATATATAAAATTCATAATTATTTTTTCAGCAAACTGATTATTATTACAAAAATATTAAAAATACGATGTGTATGAATATATATATAAAGCAATGTCTGTCTGTCTGTGTATGTGTCTGTGTCAAATACTCAAAAACTACCCGTCCGATTGCGATGAAACTTTCAGGGATTGTTGTGGGCGTCCCAGGGAAGGTTTTAGTGTAGTTAAATCCAAAATTAATTTAATTAGTAATATTTTGGTAAAAGTCTATTTATGGTTACCATGGTTACATTGAAAAATTTACAATAAATAAATAAAAATAATTGGAAATCTTTTCAACTTATTATTTTGATAAATTTTATTAATATTTTTAATTTTTTTCAAACTGCCAAAAATAACATAACCATAATATTAGTTGTAATAAAAATAAAAATATAAATCACAATGTAAGTAAAATATTGAATCGTTTTATTTATATTGTTTCAATTATTGTTTGAATATTTATTAAATTTATATATAGATTAATTTACATGTTTAAATGTATATTTAATAAATTTATTTATTGATTCTTAATATTAATAATTCCAATTATTTTCTTGAAATTTTTTTTTATTTAAAAGCAGATTCAGCATATCTAATTGGATTAAATAACATATATTAATTTAAATTAAATTAAATTAATTCAATTATAAATTAAAATTAATAAATAATATTTATTAAACCAGCGAAAGTTTGGCTCTTTTTTGATGGCACCACGTCACGTGTTGGCGCGTGAGATTTCCAGTGTTAAAAAATTAATTCTGGTACTTTCAGCAATTCAATTTTCGATGTTGAGATTTTGATGTTTTTGATGTTATAAATAATATTTATTAAATTATAATTTAATTAATTTAATTTAATTTAAATTAATAAATATTATTTAATCAAATTCAAATTTGCGAGATAGTCGAGTGGTGTTTAAGCAAGATTGAATCTCCCGCAAATTCGCTATTTTGATATTTTGAAAAATTCTAGTGGCGGAGTAGGCAACCACGTATTGCTAAGAAATTTAAATATGTTTGTACAGTCTAGCGTTTTTTGGGTCTTTGGTCTTGCTAAGTTCATTTCATTTCTTTTGAACACGTGTTCTGTCTATTTGTGTTTGGCTTCCATAAGGTGAGGTTTAATTGGAAAACCTCTCAGATTCGAACAGAAACCATTTTTCTTTAATTCTTGCTGCTCAGGTTGTATTGAAATTGCTATATTGATTAATTTGTTAATGTTTTAATAAATCTTATTTCATAATTTAATTTTTTTTACATATTTGAGGTCCAGTGGAGAAATATTGTGCGATCTCCATTATACTTCATTTGTTTATTCTTTTATTGAATTGTTAATTTGTTAATTTGTTAATTTAAGTTAGGATTATTTGCTTTATTTGCTTTCATCGCAAACCTAGTTATATACTGCTTTTTTTTTATATCTTTTTATCTTTGGAATATACATTGCTTTATTTATAAATATATCAGAAAAACGAAATTAAAATTGTTTTATTTATGAATTCTTTCTTTATACCTTAAGGAAATTTAGGTGGGTTAAATTGATTGTGGTTGGAGAGCTTCCAACGTTTTTATTTCTTGTTTTATTTAAATAAGAATTAGAAGCCTCGTATCTGCAAAATTCGGATCACCCAGAGACGATTTGTGTATTTCTTATAATTTAAGAAATTATATGAGTCTAACTGGTCTATTGGTAAGTATCGTTTGAATTAAAAGGTTTTGTTAATTTTCCTTTTTGATAAAACAAAATTAACTGGCGACCTTGACTAAAACTTATATTTGAATTATATTATTATTAATATAAATAACCCAACCCATTGTTAACGCAGAGAAGGGAATTGATTTATGCACTGAAGCATATTTTCAATTGGGATCTTTTTTGCTTTAACATAATAAAATTTGGCGAGCCGTGGACAGGACTGGAGGTGTCTCTAATCAGGTTAGTTTTTTCTCATTTGCTTTTCCTTTTGGTTTGATTTTTGGCTAAATTCTGATATATTTGTATATAAATAATTGAAATAATGGCTGATTTGGAAGCTCAATTGAAACAAATCAGCATTGAGATGAAAAAATTAACAAGAGCAGCTAGAATTAAGGAATTGTTATTCGCGGGGTTGACCAACACAAATAGCACGGGGATTCAAGCTTTAGTTGCTGAAACTAAAGATTTAATTTTGCAGCTTGAATTGTTGCAAAATAATGTTTTTGAAAAGGGTGTAGATGTTCAGTGTGAAAACATATTGGAAGACACTGATCGTCTCATCCTATTGCTTAATAGATGTATATTAAATGTCCCACAGCAGCCAACAATAAAGCAGGAGAAGTTGGTATCGGGTTTAGCGGCAAATAATATTAATTTGCCAAAGATCCAATTACCAACTTTTTCAGGAGAGTACGTGGATTATTTGCCGTTTACGAATCAGTTCGACGCGGCAATAGGATCCAACCCCTCATTGAGTGCAGCGCAGAAGCTGCAATATCTGAAAGGCTACTTGGGACCCAAGGCATTGGACACGATTCGGCATCTTCCGTCGACCGACGAGAACTACATCCCAGCGAGAGACATACTGCGCAAGGCGTTTTATAAGTATAGAGACTTGGTATTCGACCTTATTGAAAAGATGTTCGGCTTGCAGCCAATTTTAACTCCCTCGAGTGAAAATTATAATAAATTGATCTCGATGATTAGGGAAATTATTGCGCAGTTGAACTCTTTAAAAATAAATACTGTCGAGTCCAATCCCTATCTCATCTATGCAGTTTTGTCTAAACTGGATCCAGAGGCGAGGTCGAGATTCATCTTCCCTTTGAAAAGCGAAGAAATCCCGGCCTTGGATGTTTTGCTGGAATTTCTTACACAACTTGCGGATTCTGTAAGAGGTCGAGAAACACCATGGGAAGATGGGCCAGTGTTGAAACAGTGTAAGGACAGGAAAGTAACAAATGCCTTTATTAATATTAAAAAGAATTGTAAATTATGTAATCAAGGCAGTCACTTTTTGAACAAGTGCACAAAATTTATGAATTTTTCGCCTTTAGAAAGATATTTTTATGTGAAATCTAATCATCTCTGTTTCAAATGTTTTTCAGAGAAACATAGATCAAAAGACTGCACTTTTGGAAATTGTAAAATTTGTAAGAGGTCGCACAATTGTCTCCTGCATTTTGGAAAGAGAAAATCTTCAATGGACCTCAATAAGAAACAGACATTTGGAAACACGCAGTCTGGGCAGCAATCTCCTAAAGATGGTAATAAATCTGAATCCCCGCCCCCCTCTCCTAGTCCCACGAGTACAAACAATTATTATTGTAAAAATGGTGGTTTTTGTTCGATTTTGGGTAGAGCATTGATGATATGTAAGCTGCCTAATGGTCAACAAATGAAGATTAATGCCTTCATTGACCCGGGTAGTGAAGTATCATTAATCTCTAGTAAATTATTAAAAAGTTTAAAGTTGGTGCCATTTGAATCGAAGATGTCAATTACTGGTTTGAAAAATCAGCCATTGGCCAATTCGAATAAGGCAGTAAATTTGGACTTTTTCTCCCCAGTAGATGGCTCTTTCTCCACGACCGCCAAGTTCAACTTGATAGACAATTTAAAATTTAAAATCCCCACCTTTCAAATGGAAAAGAATCAGTTTGAATTTGCTGATGGTTTGCCGCTATCAGATGATTCTTTCTTTGAGCCCAAGGAGGTATTGGTTTTAATTGGGGTGGATTTATATTCAAAAATTGTTTCAAATGGCCTGAGAAAGAACAAAGAGGGAAATTTATTTGCACAAAACACATCATTGGGTTGGGTCATTTTTGGATCTTTAATTGGGAAAAATTTAAATAAAAATTTAAAATTAAAGCAGGGAGAGGGGACATTGAATACTGAATTTAATGGAAAAATTGGAATTTCAAGGGAAAACATTTCAAAGACTAAGGGACATAGTGTCAAAAAGAAATCAAATTGTTTTGAATCAGGAAGAATCCTGATAAATTAAATTGAATGTTTTTTATTTGTTTATTTTAGTGCAAATTTATTAATGGTAGTTTTCAATACTGATAGCAGCATAGTCTGAATTCCATTCCATTTGGGGGGTGGCTCTCAGAATTGTCGAAAGTGTTTAGAGAATCGGGGTTCTCTAAAAAGGGGGAGTTATGTTTAAGCAAGATTGAATCTCCCGCAAATTCGCTATTTTGATATTTTGAAAAATTCTAGTGGCGGAGTAGGCAACCACGTATTGCTAAGAAATTTAAATATGTTTGTACAGTCTAGCGTTTTTTGGGTCTTTGGTCTTGCTAAGTTCATTTCATTTCTTTTGAACACGTGTTCTGTCTATTTGTGTTTGGCTTCCATAAGGTGAGGTTTAATTGGAAAACCTCTCAGATTCGAACAGAAACCATTTTTGGGTAAAAATTCTCCTTTCTTTAATTCTTGCTGCTCAGGTTGTATTGAAATTGCTATATTGATTAATTTGTTAATGTTTTAATAAATCTTATTTCATAATTTAATTTTTTTTACATATTTGAGGTCCAGTGGAGAAATATTGTGCGATCTCCATTATACTTCATTTGTTTATTCTTTTATTGAATTGTTAATTTGTTAATTTGTTAATTTAAGTTAGGATTATTTGCTTTATTTGCTTTCATCGCAAACCTAGTTATATACTGCTTTTTTTTTATATCTTTTTATCTTTGGAATATACATTGCTTTATTTATAAATATATCAGAAAAACGAAATTAAAATTGTTTTATTTATGAATTCTTTCTTTATACCTTAAGGAAATTTAGGTGGGTTAAATTGATTGTGGTTGGAGAGCTTCCAGCGTTTTTATTTCTTGTTTTATTTAAATAAGAATTAGAAGCCTCGTATCTGCAAAATTCGGATCACCCAGAGACGATTTGTGTATTTCTTATAATTTAAGAAATTATATGAGTCTAACTGGTCTATTGGTAAGTATCGTTTGAATTAAAAGGTTTTGTTAATTTTCCTTTTTGATAAAACAAAATTAACTGGCGACCTTGACTAAAACTTATATTTGAATTATATTATTATTAATATAAATAACCCAACCCATTGTTAACGCAGAGAAGGGAATTGATTTATGCACTGAAGCATATTTTCAATTGGCACCTTCTTTGCCCTAACAAGTGGATAGTGGAGTGTTTGGCTATTTGTTGATGGCACCACGTCACGTGTTGGCGCGTGAGATTTCCAGTGTTAAAAAATTAATTCTGGTACTTTCAGCGATTCTATCAAGCTGAAATTCTATATATAGCAGTTTTATACAATTATTAATCATGTGAAAAATTATCAAACATATCTTTATTTTTACGGTCACACACACACACACACATATTTAAAAATTAATTTATTAAAATATATATTATATTATATAATATATTATATATAGTATATAATTTAATATATATATATATATTCTGAAATTAATTTTAAATTATATAAATATATTAGAAATTAAATATAATTTAACATATAATACATTAAAATATTTTATTTTATATATACATAATTTAGTAATTCTGATTATTAATGTAAATATAAATAATAATATTTAATATGGCAAATATGTAAAATTTTGTAAAGAATGTATCAGAAGTTTAGTGTCTAACATTCTGGCGTATTGCGCATGCGTATATCTGTCGGGTCGATCTCACCGGTCGGGTCGTTTTGGAATCTCACGCGAGTTCTATACTTTTTCCCGATCCCGCAAAAGTGCTCAACGCCGCTAAAAATATATCTTAAAAAAACTATGGAATTATACATCCCTTAATGTCCTAATACTGCTGAACTTAACGCATTTCGCAGGTTTCAGTAAAGATGCCCTGTCCTTTAGCGAAAATCTAGACGTTCTAATAACTATTATTAAATATTATTTTATGATTTATGGATCACAAACCATCCTTAACAGACTTGGACACTCAATGTTAATTTTTGAAACACTTTTTATCACCCCAAGAAGAAATAAAAAAAAGGTTTTTTAAATTTATATTTATTTAGAAAGAATATTGGGAATTAAAAAATTATTTATTTAGAGTTAAAACTGACATTTCAGCTATTAATTATGCTTTTATATTTCTATTTAATATTATTAGATCATATATATGCAACTATTTATTTTGAATAAGATATTTTTTAATATCATTTTAAATGAATATTAATTAAAAAAAGAAATTGTTTTTAAAATATCAAAAATAATATGTATAAAATGTTTTCAAGATAGAAACACAGAAAGAAATATTTATACTTACAATGTTTGCAAGACAAAGAAGATAAATTTTAGATTTTTTTTTTGTGAGAGATTAATAAATATATTTCGTAATTTGATTCTAAAATATTATTAAAATAAATATTTTTAATTTTATTTTGAAATTAATAACTAATCGCATACCGTTGCACAGCCGTGGCTGGTTCCAATTACGAAGCAAAATAATTGGAGATCTAACCTTCAATTGTAGGTTATGCGGTAACATGCCTGGCAAATCCAGTGAGTTCAAAAACTCTGTTGGAAAATTTACAGCTTCAGTAGCATGGCAAACTCTATCAAAGGATTTATATGATACCAAGACTCCTGGCAATAACTGTTGTATCTTAAGATTCAAAATGTCAACGTCTACATTTTTTGACGCTAATAATGCTCTTTCTGCATGCCACTCGAGATTTAAGTAATTCGTGTGTATATCGGGAAATTATGTTCAATGAGAGTATCTTGTGATTCAATGATTTTGCAGAAATCAGTCAGTAATTTTGCGCATCCAGTTTCATCTATAGTAAATTTTCCATATCTAAGAGTTGATTTGACAATGTTTCAGCGGATGGATCTTGAAGCATTTGAACGCGTATATTTACTTTCAGCTGTACTTTTTCAACATTACTTCATAATGGTGATGATTTTAAGCACGCGTTAATTTCATCAACGTATGTTGAAAGTGGAATGACGTGAGCGTGCCGTGCTAAACCGAACTAAAGAGGCTAGTGTGTGTGTGTGGTACGCTTTTTTTTATTTTTTATTTTTTTTATTTAGAAAGAATATTGGTAATTAATTAAACTTAGAATTCACTAGCCTGCCAATTGTCACTTAAAAAAAATTGAATTGGAGCCCCTCTAACCATGCTAGACGAAAACAAACTCTGATTCAAATGTCCCATTTTAGTCTACTCCCCCCTGTTGTGGTTGTTTCATCTAATCATCGCCATGGCGCCAATTCAAATTTTTGTACAGAACATTTTTTTTTTATAAATAAATTTGTGAAAACATGGATTGCAAAAGGCTAGTTCTCTGCTGTGAAATCAATCATTTATAAGTATGATTTATATAGTAAAGTACCTGAATATTAAACCGCTCGATGGATTTTTTAAAATTCAAACCATAGATAATATTTATAAAGATAAATCGATCTGAATTAGTTTCAGCCTCGAGAAAAATCAACTTTATTAGTATTTTCTTATTTTAAAATAGTAAATCCAAATGACGTCATCAATAACGTCATCCATATTTGCCTCTTGTCATTCTTTTTTAATGGATATTGTATTAATATTTTTTTATATTTAAAATATTTTAAAATTATTTATTTAAAAAATTAATGAAAAACTTTATCGAAGCCACCATTTTAAATGGCAAGTTTAGAGGTGAAAACATATTAATACCACGAATACTTATTATACCCACAGATGTGCCAATTCAATTTAAGCGTATTCAGTTTCCGATTAGATTGGCATTTGCAATGACTATTAATAAATCCCAAAGCCAAACAATGTCTGTTTAGGGCTTAGATTTGACATGGGCAATTATACGTTGCATGCTCTCGAGTGGGTGAACCATCAAGTTTATTTGTTTTAATTAAAGAAGTCCTAATTTTTCTGTAGGGTTAAATAATTTATAATTTATAGTCTGTCCTCCAAGGCGCCATTGGGTGTGTGGGTAGCGAACCTGCCTCACATTCACATGGTCCCGGGCCTGGCAAGGGAATTTCCCTAGCTGGGGTGTAGGGACTGTGTCAACCCAGCCTCCGGGAACAACATTGGGGAAAAGCTACTTGATAGCGCCTCCGATCAAGAAAATCAAGGTAAAGGTTGAGAGGACTCGTTCTACTGATCATAGGACACCTCATTGATATAACCAGCTTGATAGGCGTTGTCCTTGCGTAAGATGTACAAAATCAGAGGTTTTTTTTTAGTCTGTCCTCCTCCTTCTCCTTCTCCTCCATAATGCCATCACTTGGGACTTGTGTACTACTCTTGCAGTGGTCTTTTGAAACATAATTTCTTGACATCCAAACAAAGTATGCCAAAAGAGAAGAGCCAGATTAAGCTAACATTTAGTCAATTAGTGCAAGGGAAGTCAAGGCTAATGATTATAAATTAAATTTTCTTTTACAGAAAACACTTCATAAACTTCAAAAACATGAATAATACAAGTTATGAAATAACTATGATGGAAAAATATTGAAATTTACTTATATATATATATAATATATATATAATATATATTATATTTAAATTATTATTTTATCATTTGTTAAGAAAATTCAAATAAAAAAACTTCTCTCTCTCTCTCTATATATATATATATATATATATATATAAACCTCTGACTTTGTACGTCCTTCGCGAGGACAACGCCTATCAATGAGGTGTCCTATGATCAGTAGAACGAGTCCTCTTAACCTTTACCTTGATTTTCTTAATCGGAGGCGCTATCAAGTAGCTTTTCCCCAATGATGTTCCCGGAGGCTGGGTTGACTCCGTCCCATAGACCCCAGCTAGGGAAATTCCCTTGCCAGGCCCGGGACTTGAACCCGGGACCGTGTGAATGTGAGGCAGGTTCGCTACCAACACACCCAAAGGCGCCTTTTTAAAATTTTTATATATGAAAATCATAATTAAGGTTAGTTATATAGAATATAAGCCAGTGATCGCAATTACGTGGCACGCGTGCCATGATTGGCGAAGTTTTCCTGGCACGCGTTATAAAAATATGAAAAAAAAAATTTCGTCGCACCATACAGGTTAAAAAATTTCTACGCGCGAAGTTATCTTACGTTCACCGTAAATGACGATTCCAAATCAGTTCTCATCATTAAAAAAGCTAGCAAAAGCAGCATTAACAGTATTTCCTTCATTATTATAAAGAAGTCCTTTTTTTCGTCCAAGACGATCAGCAATAAGAAATGTTAAAGCACCACCGATCATTCCTCCCACACAAAAAATAGAAACAGCAATCGACCAAATCATTAGTATTTTATCCTCAGGAATATATTCTCTAGTAATATTGGCTCTTTCAGCCATAACACCTGCAAGCCATTCTTCTATTAACTGAAAAATAAATAAAATATTTGTAAATAATATTTTATATTATTTATATCTAATTGCTCCCAGAGACATAGTGAGAGGATTGGGAACTATTTTATTTATTTATTTATATTAGTGAATTATGAATAATGTTTTTATTAGTTTGTTTGTTTTGTTTTTGTAATTTGAAATAACGTGAAATTTAATTATTTTCCAGGTATTTATTTTAATATTTCAATATGTTCATGTTTTTATTTAATTATTTTTGTTAATTTATGTAACCTATTTTAAATATATTTTCCAGAAATAATAAAATCTGTTATCTAAATTACAAATTAAATTTCTCCGCAAACCAAAATGGCATCTGAACTTTTTATACATTTGATTAAAAAGGATGAAAATGAATTTCAAATTGCTGGGATATCAGAAGATAAGGAAACATGGTATTTACTACCAGAGGAACAGAAAAATTTACAAGAACATGAAGTATTAAAACAGAAACCAACAATAAAAGGCGCAGTTTCAGCTATTAAACGTATTAATGGATATCGCGTTTTGAAAATCAAGATTGATGAAAATTTGGAAAATACATATTACGATGAAAATGGTAATTTATCATACAAAGGATTGCCATTAGAGGAATTCCCAGGAATAAGTAAATTTAACGAAAAATTTTTTGAAAATAATATCTTATTAGAGAAAATAAAACAGTTAGAGTTTAAATTAAAGAATACAACATTAAAACTCCATGAAGTGGAAACCAAATTTATTCTAAAAAAATTTAATAAACAACAGAATGCTAGTGAATGGCTAGAGAAATATGAAGGGGAATGTCCCCGATATGAAATTATAAATGACACCCACAAGATTGAGGCTTTGAGGTTTTTTTTGGAGGGGACCGCGCCCTAGATTGGTATGAGGCAAATTTAAATAAGATTGGAATTATAAATTGGACTGACTGGAAGAATTCTTTTTTGGCAGTATTTGTTAATAAAGGTTGGTCAGTGATTAGGCAAGCATATAACTATAAATATTTAAGCGGCTCATTATTAGATTATGCTTTGACTAAAGAGAGATTATGCTTAGAAGCCGAAAACAATATTTCAATGCAGTCAAGAATTAATATGATCGTTGTAGGACTTCCAATTAAAATTCAAAATTGACCGAGAAGAAGTAACTATTATTGAAAAATTGTTTTATGAAATAAAGAAAAGAGATAATAAATTTTGTAATTTGAAAGAAAATGAATTATATAGCAGAAATCTTAGTATGAATACTTACCGATCAAAGAATAAAATTGATGAAAAAAAACTAGGGCTCACGATATACAAAGAAAACCCTGCTTTATGTGTGAAGCCCTTGGATGGTCGAATCGTTATCATTCTACAAATGAATGTAGAAATAAAACTTTATATAAAGAAAGAAAACAAGTGAATTTTAATTTTGCTGAATGTAATGATGAAGAGGAAGAAGAAACAGAAACAATGAAAATAAATGTGGATAACGATACTTTAAACTTAGGAGCCCGGAAAAATTGAATCCATTGATTAGAATCAACGTTCTTGTGGACAATAAAATGAAAATAAAAGCTGTTTATGATAGCGGATCAAATGTGAGCTTAATAAATCAGAAACTAGTAAACCTTCTAAAATCAAATTTAGTGAAGAATAATAATTTTTCTTATGACCTGCTATTAGGTCTTGATGCTATTACAAAATTTAATCTTATTCAAAATAATGATTTAGAGATATTGCAACGATTAGAAAATAATTAAAATAGATAGAAAAGACGATAAATTAGACGAATATTATCAAGTTAATCTTAACAAATTTAAAGAAGCAAATGAACTGAAGATAGATTTAAACCACATAAATGATGATAATAAAAAAGGACAATTAATGCAACTAATTAAGAAGAATTTGCAAAATCGAAATTTGATATTGGTAGAGCTAAATCTAAAGAAGCAGAAATAAAGTTAATTAAGGAAGAATATATTACTTTGCGACCATATAAATGCTCAATGCCAGATGAAAAAGAAATTAAAACACAGGTAAAACAACTCTTAGAGGCAGATTTAATAGAAGAGTCAGACTCACCCTTCTCATCACCTGTAACACTTGCATACAAAAAAGAAGATGGTCGAAGGACAAGATTATGTATCGATTTCAGAAGGTTGAATAGCTTAATTTTACCCGAATGTTATCCGTTTTCGACCATAAATGATGTGATAGACAAAGTGTCTAACTGCAAATATTTCACTGTAGTTGATATAAATTCGGCCTTCTGGAATATTCCTTTAAAAGAAAAAGATAGAGAAAAAACTTCATCACAAATTTTGGAAAGTTTATGTTCAAGGTTCTGCCGTTTGGACTAAAGAATGCCCCAGCAATTTTTCAAAGGACTCTTTCAAAAATGTCATTAGAAGAAATAATCTTGATGAATGCTGTATAAATTACATTGACGATATTTTGCTGTTTTCTAAAACATGGGATGAACATGTTGAACAAGTTAGGAAACTATTACAAGTCATAGAAAAGGAGGGTTTCAAACTTAAATTGGAAAAATGCTCATTTGCTGCTAATTCAGTAAAGTATCTTGGTCATTTTATATTCAAGAAAATAAAATATCTCCCACACAAGAAAACTTGATTGCGATAAGAAATCTAAAGAGACCAACAGATAAATCAGGAGTAAGAAGCATATTGGGATCGATAAACTTTTACTTGAAATATATTGAAAAAAGTTCGGAAAAGCTTGAACCTTTGCACAAACTATTGAAAAAAAATACAGAATTTAAATGGACTGATGACTGTGAGAACAGCTTCAATTTAATAAAGGAACATTTATGTTCAGCTCCAATTTTAGCAATTTATGATACCAACAAAGAGGTATTCATTGAAACGGACGCAAGTTTAAAGGGCTTAGGGGCAACTCTAAAACAACCTCAAGTTGATGGAAAGCTATATCCAATAGCCTATTTTTCGAGAAGACTTTCTGAAAAAGAAAAAAAATTAGGCATTATCCATTTAGAGTGTAAGATATTTATTTAAAAAATATACTTTTACTCCAATTCCACTAATTAATTATTTTTTTTTAGTGGTTTAAACAATAACTTCTTGATAAATGATTTGTAATTAATTAAAATTTATTTATAATACAAATTTTATCTTAACAGACAAAATGTGTTAAAAAAAGAATGTAATAAGAGTTCCATTAGCGATTTTTTCTTTCCTACTATAGCTTTGCAATATCCACAATTTCTGCCAAACTTTTCATTTTCCAACCAGCAAAGACAACAGAATCATCATAATTATTATCAAGCAACTGCTTCGGCTACACCTCCAAATCTAATGTTAAATTCTCAAAATATATATCCTTATCAAAACAATCAATGTATGTATAATTCAATTATAAATCA
Source organism: Labia minor (assembly GCA_963082975.1). NCBI lineage: Eukaryota > Metazoa > Arthropoda > Insecta > Dermaptera > Spongiphoridae > Labia > Labia minor. Next base: position 27,615,964 of record OY720350.1, on the reverse strand, counting down.
TTTTTTTAATCTTGATTAATTTTATTATGAATGATACAAATTATTTTTTTAAATTATATTAAACATAAGATCTTTTTTGTTTCAGTATATTATATAATGTAGCACAAAGACCTGCAGCCCCTGCAGTGACTGGACAACAAGTTCAACAGGGTGCGCAAACTCAGTCATTACCTCTTATACAACAGCATCCAATGCAACTTTCTATGGTAACAATGCCAATGCAACCTGTTTCTACAGGTCAACAACCTCAAACTCAAACTCAGAAAAGTATTTTTTCAACTAATTTACTTATTTATCATAATAATTATTAATTAAAATATTATTAATTTACAAAATTATTTTTTAGATAAAAGACAAAGAAGAACTCATGCTGTAGATATTGTTGATCCTAAAACAAAGCAGGATATAACTCCTGAATTATTTGATATTAAAGAATCTTCTCCTCCACGATCTGGAGAAAGTAGTGCTAGGGAAACTCCTCAACCGGTAAAAATAATTAAAATAAAAATCATTCCTTTATCATAGTAGATCAAATAGACCTTCTTTCTAATAATAAATTATTTTCTGATTTAGAATAATACTACATCTAATTCTGATGTTATTGCTCAATTTGCTGCATTCGTAAATAAAGTTACAAATGAAGAAAATGGCCCTGTAACAACAACACAAACATCGACTGGTTCTGTGATGGCAACTACCACTACGGTTGCTCATACTATTACTACTACTACCATTGTTAGTTGTACCTCAACATTAATATCACCTTCAGTAACAACTACAGCAAATATTTCATCTATGTCTGTTGAAGCTCGTTCTAACTTGACTGATAATTTAGATAGTGTTTCCAGTGAAGTGGAAATATCACAACCATCTAAAACAAGGGTGAGCAACCTTTTTAACCCACGGGCCAATTTCAATTTTAAAATTTTGGGGCGGGCCGCACTTACTAATAATTTACAAAGCTTTATATATATACTAATAAACATTATAATATAAAAATACAAAATTAAAAAAAGTAAATATTTCATATATAAATTTTAATGCGACAAGAAAAGAACAAAAATGCAAAATTTAAAAAAGTAAATATTTTATATAATTATAAGTGAATATTATAAGTGTACATAAATGTTAATGCAAAATAAAAGAACAGAAAAACTAATTTACTTGAAAACTTTAATGAGAAATTTGGCAATGTTTTTTTGATATAAGCTGATCAATATCAGCCGGTATTGATGAAGAGGCTACACGTATGCAGCTTTCTAATCGAGCATCACTCAGTCTTGAACGGTGGTCATTTTTTATTAATTTCATGGTTGAAAATAATTGTTCGCATACATAACTACTTCCGAAAAGAGACATCATTTGCTTTGCATTTTTCGTCAAAAGCGGAAATTTCTCAGGGCTCACAAAAGATTTATAAAAATTATCGATGTTTACTGAGAAAAATACATTTTTTAAATCCGTATTATTCTGAATGATAATCACTTCCATTTGAAAGTTTTCAGGAACTGTATCCACATCGATATATTAAATGGTGAAGAAAACATTTTCATGGAAACCGCTATCTTCTCAGCTTTGAACATTTGGAATCGTAATTGAAATTCGTTGATTAAAATGTCTATATATTGTACGTATTTTTGAGAAGTAGTAACGTTTTCTTTTTCTAAATATGGAAAGTGAGACACATTATTCTGCAAAAGAAGCTGTTTCCACAATTTTAATTTGCGCTCAAAGCCTTGAATTTTATTATACAAATTGTGAATAAACTGTCCTTTGCCTTGAAGTTCGACATTAAGATCACCGAGATGCTGAGTTATGTCGATAAGAAACGCAAAATCGCACATCCATTCTTTATCACCAAAATGAGGAAAGGCATATTCCTTCATATCCAAGAACAATTGAATTTCACTTTTTAAGGCGTATACTCTTTTTAGCATTGCACCTCTACTAAGCCAACGTACTTCGGTATTGAAAACCACGTCGCCATATTCAGTTTCTAAATTGTTCAGGAATTCTTTAAATTCACGGTGATTTAACCCGCGCGACTTTATAAAATTGATTAATTTAATTATTGGTACTGTGACATTTGGAAAATTCAATCTTTTCGCACACAAACTTTCCTGGTGAATTATACAGTGGTTAATGAATATTTCTCTTCCTGTGGCCTTCTTAATGTCTTGAAATAGCCTTCCCGATACTCCTACATACATGCTTGACATTGCTGGTGCTCCATCTGTTGATATACCAATAATCTTCTCTAATAAAATAGAAAATTTTTCCAACACCGACTTTAGTTCATCATACAGGTCTTTGCCGGTTGTAGTCCATTGCATTGGAACCAGTGAACACAATTCTTCAGTAATATTAAATTTAGTGTCAATACCACGTAAAAATATAGCAAGTTGTGCTGTATCGCTAATGTCGCAGCTCTCATCAAGTGCCAAAGAACAGTATTCGAATTTTTCACGAAGCGTTGTAGCTATGTTCTCGGACAAGTCGTCGATTCTCCTTGCAATGGTGAATCTTGATAAACTAATGTTTGAAATAATATTTATTTTATCAGGAAATGCTATTTCTGCAACAGCAGTCAGACATTCTTTTATCATCTCTCCATCCGCAAAGGGTTTCATTTTTTTGCCAGTATTTGACTGACAACAAAACTAGCCTTTACTACCGTATTTGATAAAATATCTTGATTTTTAAAAATAGTCTGTTGGTTTCTCAAGTTTTTTTCCTCTTGATTAACCTTATCTATCCGGAGTTGTCCGGTTAAGTTTTTATATTTATCTTCATGTTTTGTATCGTAATGTCTTTTTATGTTATATTATTTTAATGAAGACACAGTCTCTGGAGCATAATAAGCATACAGCTTTATCTTTAACGTCATTAAGAAAATAATAAAATTTCCACTTTTATTGGAAAATGCTGTGTTCATCCGCAATTTTCCGTATTTTTGTTTGCTTTTTCGACATGCTATTAGGGATTAAAAATTATTTTATTATTAATTAATTTAATGAAAAAAATCTAATATGATATTACCTTTTTGATAATATAATTGCACTCACGTCTTTCAAGAAACCCAAAAATTAGTCAGTTAACAGCTCACAAGTCTGATACTGACTCACAGAGCATCTATACACAGAGCTATACACTCAATGCTATTTTTTTTCGTTACTAGTGCTGGCAGTGCTGGCAGGCAGGGTGGGCATGTGTGAGCGTTTTTCCCGACCGACGAGGAAGGCATTTTTAAATTTTTTTTGAATGAATATTTGGAATTTAAAAATTATTTATTGAGATATAAAATTAGCATTACAGAAATCAAATATGCTTTTTTCAAAAATGTTAGTTTTATATCCAAATAAATAATTTTTAAATTAACATTATAATTAATTTATTGATGGGAGAAAAATTAATAAATAACAAATTATTATTATTAATAAAAAATATATTAAAAATATTTATTAACATTATAATAAATAACAAATTATTATTGTTTATAAATAATCGAGACGAATAATAAAATTTTATTTTAGAAATGCTCGGCGGGCCGCAGAAAAATATTTAAAGGGCTGCATGCGGCCGGCGGGCCGCGGGTTGCTCATCCCTGATGTAAAATAAATTTGAATGAAAATTCCAATAGTGGTTCAACGTTGTGGAAGAAACCAGATAAAGTAATTTTTCTTAATAAAATTTTGAAAATGGTTAAATAAGAATTATATATATAATTAGAATATTTTATATAATTTTTATCTTATAATTATTTTATGAAATTATAAAATTTTACATTCTTTCAAAATAAACATACAGCTAAGGTATTTGTATTCTCTAAATAAATAGTTATTAATTAATAATCCAAGTGATAGATAAAAATTGAATCTTAAAAAGAAAAAAATTTATGAATATTCTAAATTGTAATTTTTCCTAACAATCATACTAATAGATAAGTTATATATTTTTCCTCCAAGATAAATAATTTATATACTCTAATTAGAATTGATTTTAAATGAACCACTAGACTATTTTGATTAAAGAAAGGTTTATGGAAATTTAGTCCTTTGTAATTGGGACGCATTTTGAGTTTTTCTGCTTTCTTGTTACGCATTAATTTTAGTGATTGCGTATTTATTCATGTTAAGGAGTTTGAAGAATTTAGATATAGCGAGTTTGTGTTTATGTTTACCAGTTAACAATCATTTTTTTTTTCTTCAATAATAAATTTGAAATAATAGGCAGTACCCTGGTAACTTTATCAGGGACTTATTAAATATGAGTTGTCTCAAATGTTTTTGCTTCTGTAAGGTAAATTAATTGAAATTTTTTACTAATTTTCACGCCTGACATAAACATAATAAATTAGAAATATGGGGGTATATAATTTTCACTTCAAATTTTTATTATTTTAACATTAACATAGAGAGACACATTTTTCTCTTATTCATCAATTTTTAAACACAATTATCGAAAAACGATGAATAATTTTCATTTATTAGGTATATTTCAGGTATTAGGTTCAAAGATTTAATATATTATAAAGATTCATTATATAGTTCATTCATTCACGAGCCTTAAATTCTCGAAATTGAGATTCTTAAAATAAATTCTTAAGCAAATTTTATGATTATTATTAAAACTGATTTTTTTTTTCTAGAAACGCTCTGAGAAAACTTCCAAGTCGAAAGATCGGGAGCGTCCTAGTGCGGCTCCGGGGAGCAATGCTCCTTCAAACGAGACTTTGTCTTGTAATACTGGTCCAATTCCGAGGGAAATCCCCTTATCAAATATTGCATCTAACGAATCTTGCCGTTTTGTTCCTGCGGGATATCTTGACGGGTAAATCATTTTCAATAATAAGTTTTTTTAGGTTGTTTCATATTTAACGTAAATAAAATATTCGATCTAGTTAATAAAAATAGAAATAATTAATTTATATATAAAATTAATGGAAATAGTTAGAAATAAAATCACTTTTTATCACAAAAACATTTAAAGTTTACATCTAAAACTGATCTCATATACATATATATATATATATATATATATATATATATATATATATATATAAACAAGAATTTCTTTAATTGCTATCTTAATATTTTAATTCTCGAAACTAGTCTTGTAATTTTCCATTTTTTCATTTCATTATATTAATTTCATGATCCGCTTTTATTATAATTATAAATATTTGATTCTTTTAACAAGTAATTTGTCTTTTATGCTAATATATTTTAATTCAATTATTTTTACCGACCGACGATAGTAAGGGAGGTATTGTTTTCACACCAAATTTCACATGTGGAGATTTTTACATATCTCCACGAATCATGCATTTTCTAAACAGAAAAAAGTATTTTTAGCATGATGTCTGTCCGTCCGTCTGTCCGTCTGTCCGTCCGTCTGTCCGTCCGTCTGTCCGTCTGTCCGTCCGTATAGATGTGTACAGCCTGAACGGCTCAACCGATTTTGATGAAATTTGGTATATTTACTTAATGCATCAGTGGGATGAATTGATCAACTTTTGGTGCAAATCCGGAAACCGGAAGTGGTAGTATTAGCGATCGACGATAGGAAGGAAAGGGTTATTTTCACACCAAAGGAGATTTTTTTATATATTACCACGAATCATACACTTTGTATTGGTTTTATCCTCGGGAAAATCATATTTATTAGTTTTTTCTTGATTTAAAATTATATGACGTCATCCAGGCATTCATGACATCACAGCCTGGTCTTGCATATATATTATAAATAAAATAAAATTAAAAATGTTTTATTTATTATTTATGTATCCATATCTGTTTTTTATTACATTAATAGATATATTAAAATTATTTGAAATTGTTTCTGTAGCTGGAAATTAATTTATTTCAAACAGTCGGTCGGTTCGGACCTGGCCACAGGTCAACTTATTCTTCTAATATTTTCCCATTTGATATATATTTGATTCCATTTAATTCATACATTTAATTATAGTAATCATGATTCCATTCCATAAAAGTTATTATATATTATAAATTTTAAGTGAAAAAAACAAATTTGATAAGAGTAGGAATTTAAAATTCACATAAATTAGTTTTATTATAGAGGACATAGAAAAAAATAAAATATTACAAAAATGATACTGGTTAAATGCGTTTACTATGGATATTTAATAAATATAATTTAGATTGTCTTCATTAAAAATGGGACTTTTTTAAAAAACAAATTATATTGAAAATAAATTAAGTAAATTAGAAAAATATATTTTGTTTTAATATAATATGGATGGTTTCAGATTGGTGAAACCTTCTCCATCTAAAGATTCGATTCCTACTAGGGGTTTCACCACCACTAAAACTGAAAATAATGCTTTACCTGTTGAATTTTCACCGTTGTCTGATTTATCAAATGTTCAACCTGCTGAAACTACTCATTCTCAGGCTGATGTAAATTCTAATTCTAGCGATGATGAAAGTAAGTACCATTTATTTATGTATCATATAAGTGAAATAGATAGTTTTATATTTTTAATTATTAAAATGACGAAACTAGAGTTGTTGAAATAATGTATTAACCAACTTTTTAAAGTTTCAATTCTAGAAGACTTTCTTTTATTATCAAATTTAATCAAAGTTTTTTGAAAAATAGAAAAATGATTTTGTTTGGTTAAATACTCACGAAATTTTAAATACTTTACATTAAAATTTTCTTCATTTTGCACAATTCTTTTTAATGTATAGCTTATAAAACCATTTTATTGTAATTGTATTCAAAATTTAACTAGGAATTCCAAAATTAGTTTATATAATTCTCTACCACGCAAATTTATAAATCTGATAATATCTTATAAATAATATATTATTAAAGAAAAGTAATTGTCAATAAATTTCGAAATGTTGTTATTTTTCTATTTTACATTTTGATATTATTCAGAAAATTTGCAATTGTCTTGGCAGAAATTGCATTTTTGAAAACTATTTTAGTTTTTTGCACTTATATATTGAATATTATTGCAGAATTTTTGAATTAATTTTTAATATAAATAAACATTTTCTAAATTTGTTTTTTTTTATTTGATTTTCAGGTTCAAACGAGAAAAAATCCAAAAGAGGAAGTCAAGTTGGAAGTACAAACACTTCCCTTTTCACTACAACCTCCAAAAGTGTTGAGCCTGAATTGTCGGATAGTGCTACTCCAACAATTGATCAACTTGTTTCTGGAGAGCCATCTCCTCCTGTATCTGCCAACCAGGCCCCAACTATAATGAAAGATCTTTCATCTATAGAAGATGAAAAATATTTAGAAGTTAAAACTTCTAACAATATACCTTCACAAATTGAAGATAAAAATTCCAATATATCCAATAGTATTTCGAATTCTTCTTCAAGACCTGAATCACCTACAATTCAAAATAATAATTTTGAGCAGAAACTAGCCGTTGTTCCAAACATGTTTCTTAAAGCTAATGAATCATCTGAAAATGATGAAAAAGAGAAATTAGATAATAAAAATGATATAAATACAGAAACTACAGAAACTACTAATCACTTAACCGAAACAAAAACTGAACCTTCAGTTCCTGTTGTAAACAAAACTGAGCCAACTCCTCGAAGTAATCTTAAATATTCACAAGGTAAATTTTTATTCCTGGCCAAAATTTGCAATATATATATATAATTACATTTTTATATTTTGTATTTCTAAATAATGGATTTTTGACATTTAGATCAATGGAGCCCGGTTAATCCTCTTGGTAAAAAGAAATATGGCCGAGAATTCCTTTTGGAGTTAATGAATGATCCTGAATCAAAGAAGAAACCTGATAATCTTCCAGATTTAGATGTTGTTATGAATAGTACCAGGGTAAATTATTTTCTATTTATTACTTGTTATTTTAAAAGAATAATTATTAAATTATTCTTTTAAAATAATAATAATAAAGTAATAATAATATAATTATTCATTTTACAGGATTGGACTTCTCAACAAAGGACTTTTGATCGAATATCCAATATTCGTAATCAACATGATTTGCTTGCACCCACTTTTTTGAGAAGTGGAAACAATGCACGGCCTGTAAATATCAAATTTTAAAATTTAAAATTTCTCAACTAATAAAAATAAATATAAATGAATTTACAAATATTTTTTTTTATATTCTATAGCAAACCTTATCAAAACGAAATAGACAACAAGGCAAGCCTAACAAAGGAGGAAAACAAAATTTAATTCAATTTTCAATATCACTCAAAGAAGATGTTAAGCTTCATGAATCAGATAATGCTTGGAAACCTGGAAGATTTAAAGGAACTTCCATACCTAATGTAGATAATGAAATTCAAAAAACAGACGATTTATATAAAAGAGTTAGAGGTGTTTTGAATAAATTAACACCTCAAAAGTTCGATACTTTGGTAAATCAAGTTAAAGAATTACCGATTGATAATTCACAAAGATTGAAAGGTGTAATCGATTTAGTTTTCGATAAGGTGTGTATTAAATTAATCCAATTTTTTTAATAAATTATTATTTTCTTTTTCTTTTTATTTCAAATTTAATTTTTTACTTTTAATTTTCTAGGCCGTCGATGAACCATCATTTTCAGTTGCTTACGCTGCAATGTGTAAAGTTCTTCAAAACATGGCGGTCCCTAATTCTTCCAATACAAAACCTGGTGAAAAAGTTGAAACGGGTAATTTTCGAAAAATTTTAATCAATAGATGTCAAGAAGAATTTGAAAAAAATAAAGGAGCAGAAATTGATAAAGATAAAAAGCTTGAGGAAATTAAAAATTGTGTAGATCCCGTAAGTTATTATAGTATATATACAGATTAAATAAAACAATAAAATGATTACATTATTTAATGAAAGTAGTGAACCTAAAAATATTTTAAGGATAATTTCTTTATGATTAAATATAATTAATAAAAAAATGAAAATATTAATAAATCGTTCTTTAATAATTGAAAAAAATTGTATTTTTAGGAAAAAAAGAAAGAATTACAATTGCAATTTGATGAAGATTGGAGAAAAATTCGAATGAAATCCTTGGGAAATATAAGGTACTAATAATTTGTTTAATAGAAAAGAAAGATTAAATATTTATTTAGAACACTTGTTACTATCTCGCCAGAGATAGTATTGCGATCACGAAAATTTTCGATGTTGAGATTTTGATGTTTTTATACGTTTTGAAGGTTCCATTTTCACTAAGGTTGAGAAAAATGTCTCTCTCTGTGTGTGTGTGTGTGTGTGTGTATGTGTGTGTGTGTATGTATGTATGTAGGCAAGATTACGCAAAAACGGTTTGAGCTAGAATGATGCAATTTGGTACATGAGCATTATTCAAAATTCATAGTTTTCTATCAACTTTTGAGAAATGTAGCTCAACCGGAAGAGGGTCATTACTTACAACGTTTTTATTTTTTTTCCTCTAAAGTGACCGTAAAAATAAAGATATATGTTTGATAATTTTTCACATGATTAATAATTGTATAAAACTGCTTTATATAGAATTTCAGCTTGATTGAATCGCTGAAAGTACCAGAATTAATTTTTTAACACTGCAAATCTCACGCGCCAACACGTGCCATGGTGCCATCAATAAAAAACCAAACATGCGCTGGTTTAATATTTATTATTTATAATTTATAATTAATTAAATTTAATTTAAATATAATATATTATGTTTCTATTTCTTCTCTTATATGTTCATCTATTTATCATTTAACTACAAATATATTTTTAGATTCATTGGAGAATTATACAAATTATCGATGTTGACTGTAAATATAATGATCCGATGTATCAAACATTTACTAAGCGGAGGTGATGAAGAAAGTTTAGAATGTCTATGTAAATTACTTACGACAATTGGAAAAGATCTTGAAAGTAAAAGTAATAATAATTATCAGGTAATTATTTAATAATTTTAATCTTTCTATTATATATAATTATTTTTTAATTTTAATCTTAATATTTTTTTTAGGATCTCGGTCCCTATATAGATCAAATGAAAAAGCTTGCAAATCGAAGAGGAAAAATTTCATCTCGGGTCCGTTTTATGGTACAAGATGTGGAAGAATTGCGATTAAATAAATGGGTTCCCAGAAGAGATGAATCTAATCCAAAAACTATCGATCAAATTCAAAAAGAAGCTGATCGTGAAAGAGAGACGATAGAAACTCTTAATTTAAATACTATGAATACTCCTCCAAAGGATGATAGACTTCAAGATCGTAGAAAACTTAGTAAGTTCGCTCCTATTGACTTTAAAATGAAAAATAATGTAAAAACATGTCCTTTCAAGTTAAATTTGCCTTAAAAATAAATAATCATTAATTATATATTAAAACCATTGATTGATATTCGTTTCTTTTGAATTCATTAATTTATCAAAAATTAAATTTTTTCAGAAAATGAGGAATGGCAATCGGTATCTTGGAGAAGGCCTGCTCCTTTTGATTTAACAAAAATTAAACAATTAAAGGTTAGTTAGTTAACACTTTATTTTTAATATAATCTCAAATTTTCATCAAAATAATTTTTTAATATATATTATTTCGAAAATTATAAATAATTTACTTTAACATCCTAATAATATATAATATAATCAACATTATTGAAATAAATTTATTATTATATTGTTTTAAAGTTCACTTTTCTTATAATGTTTTTCTCTTATATAGCAAGGTTCACTTGATACCCAAGTTCTAAAACTTGGCTATAAAGGCAAATTTTCACAATGGCGCAGAGGAGTTTCCACGAAAACGGATGAGAAAAAATCAGCTTCATTTAATAGTAACAAATTTGCTGCATTAGATACAAGTGATGATAAACGTTCTTCAGATCTCATGAGATGTTCAAATACTTTAGGATTGGACGTAGAAAGTGAACGTAAAAGATTGCTTAGCTCACATAAAAATGAAGGTAAAACCATAAATGCATAATAATGATAATAAACTATTTATTTAAATTTTTAGCAATACCTTATTTTATTTGAATATTTTTCAATTTAGCTAGAGCAACTCCTCCGGTTTCTCGTTCTAATTCAAGGGATAATTCATCATCATCACATAGAGATGCCCATAATTCTATCCCTTTTTCAAATGTTGGGATATCCCCATCAGTAACATCTTCAAGTGGAGTTGGACAAACTTCAAATATTACTCCAACTACAAGACCAATTATTCCTCCAAATACATCACATAATCTCAATTCAACATCTGGACTATTGAAAGCTCCAGTAAAATTAGATGAAAATCAACTGAAACTACATACATCAAATATTCTTGATGAATATTTATCAAACGACAATTTAAAAGTAATTATATTTTCTTGATTCATACACACTTTTATATATATATATATATATGTAATATATATGATGAATATTCTTTTTCTTTTCATTGAAGATTTATTTTGGAATTCCTCGTTACTGAATAATTTTATAGATTTTAAATTATATATATCTTATTATTTTCTTTCAATTAATTATAATTATTTGAATTATAGGAACTCTCAGATAATGTTCTTGAGGAATTACTTGAAGAACAACGATCTGAATTTGTTAATATTTTACTTAACCTTGGAATTGAAAGATCGGTTAATGTTCGCGAAAGCATTTCTAAAATGTTAATACATCTTGTATCAAATGATATTTTGAAAGTTGATGATATCTTGAATGGGTATGTTTAAACTTAATTTTTATATTTAATTAATAATTATTTATATTATTTTAATATTATTTATATTTTTAGTTTTATGGATATATTTGAAATAGCTAAAGATATTATCATTGATGTTCCCAAGTTTTGGAACTTTGCTGCGGATTTCCTTGGTAATTAAACTTTTTAATATTTTTTTCCATCTTAAGTATTTTATATATATATAATAAATAATTGAAACATGATGATAATTTATTTACGGATCTCAATGATGGATCTAAGCTCAACAGGGCTGAAAAAACTAAATTATTATTTTGATTTGATATATTTCTATAATAAGTTATTATTTAATGTATTTTCATTTTTTTAGCCCCACTTATTACTTCGAAATCCATTTCTTGGGCTCAATTCCGAGATGCTATTAAAATTAAAGATATTGATTGTTCTAAACTTCTTCCTCATTTATTTCAAATAATTGTGAAGACTCAGGTAATGAATAATAAATCAGTTTATATTATTTATAATTAATTTTACATGCATATTTTAATTTTGTATTTTAAATAAAATGATGAAACATAACTTTTTAAGTCAGACTAGAGTTTCTGAGATAACTTGATGAAAATTGATTCTGAGGGAAAAAAAACTATTTTTTATGTATAAATAAATTTATAAAATTTAGTAATTATAAAGAAAAAAGAGAAAATGGTTTATTTTTGCGAATTCAACAATTATTTTTTTTGTTTTAGAATCCTGCAACTATACGTCAAGAAATGGAATCTCAAAACGTTGAAATTAAAGATTTTATTTCTGGTGAAGATGTGGCTAAATTTATATGAAAGAAATATGTATATATATATTATAATAAATAACAAATAACTAATAACAAATTTCAAGCACTTTAAATTAATTTTTATTCTTTAATTTTAATAGTAAAGTATTTTTATTATTAACATTAACCTATTATTACACTTGTGCATTTATTATTAATTTATCAATTATTATCAAACAGTTATTAAGAGATGAAACTCCAAGAGCGGTGCTAGATGCTTTCTCTGATTGGGCTAATGTAAGTTGAATTTTCATAGTTTTTATTTTGACATGAATTAATTATCATTTGAATATTAAATTAAATATTGACATTTCTTATTTAATTTTCTACCTAATCTATAAACCATTAAAATTTAAATTGATTATTAATAAAATAGAATCAGTTTTGGCCATTATTATAAGTTTTGATACAAATTGATTAAATATAAAATGATGATACAATTTTTAAGTCAGACTCAGTGGCGTACCAAGGGGGGTGCGGTGGGTGCGGTCCGCACCGGGCGGCACTTATCTTGGGGCGGCATTTTTTATATTTAGTTAGTTGTAAAAATCAACTTATGCATTTCATATTTATTTTTTTTCTTTCTTGAATAATAAATGATTATTATGATTATTATAAGTTTACTATTTGATTTATATAAATTATGATTAACTATATGATTTCGAATATTATTCCTCTGTGTATATAAATGCATTTTAGTGAAAATTTTGAATTCTAATTTCAAGAACAGGATAATAATTTTATTTTATTGTATTCATTAAAATTCGTTGAATTCGTAAACGCATCTTTACGATTTTATTCAGCAATTTTTCCTAACTAAAATTTTTTTTTTTTATATCAGTTTATAAATGTCATTTCTTTTGAAAAGTTTATATGATTACTTTGAAGTGATATACCAATATTTTTTTAAATCATCGATTTTTCTTTTGAAAAGCAGGACCGGCGGAAAAAATATAAATATAAATTTTGAGAGCATTATACACGATTTTTCTAGTATGAAAGCTAGAAGAGTAAATATTATATTAATATGTTTACGAGTGCATACAAATATGTGTAAAAAAATTTACTCTGTGTAATAATTAATATTGATTAAATAACTTAATAATTTATTTATGTGTATTAATTTATAAAAACAACTTTTTGATTGACTTATAATAAAAAGGGCTGCAAACTGGAGATCGCCCAGGGCGACAAAAGTTCTAGGTACGCCACTGGTCAGACTAGAGCAGGGATGAGCAACCCGCGGCCCGCGGGCCGCATGCGGCCCTTTAAATATTTTTCTGCGGCCCGCCGAGCATTTTATTATTCGTCTCGATTATTTATAAACAATAATAATTTGTTATTTATTATATTGTTAATAAATATTTTTAATATATTTTTTATTAATAATAATAATTTGTTATTTATTAATTTTTCTCTCATCAATAAATTAATTATAATGTTATGTTAGTAGTAGTCGCCAATTTATAAATCGGATAATATACAATTCGGGATTCAATCTGACACTAGCGCCATCATCGAAAGAAGTATAGTGTGTGTAAATTTGTGTGTAATTTGACAGATTAAAACATATGATTTATGTCAAAGTATTCTTCTTACGAGTTAGTTTGAATCGTGAATACATAGACGAGTACAGTACAGTACCAATAATTAAATTAATCAATTTTATAAAGTCGCGCGGGTTAAATCACCGTGAATTTAAAGAATTCCTGAACAATTTAGAAACTGAATATGGCGACGTGGTTTTCAATACCGAAGTACGTTGGCTTAGTAGAGGTGCAATGCTAAAAAGAGTATACGCCTTAAAAAGTGAAATACAATTGTTCTTGGATATGAAGGAATATGCCTTTCCTCATTTTGGTGATAAAGAATGGATGTGCGATTTTGCGTTTCTTATCGACATAACTCAGTATCTCGGTGATCTTAATGTGGAACTTCAAGGCAAAGGACAGTTTATTCATAATTTGTCTGATAAAATTCAAGGCTTTGAGCGCAAATTAAAATTGTGGAAACAGCATCTTTTGCAGAATAATATGTCTCACTTTCCATATTTAGAAAAAGAAAACGTTACTTCTTCTCAAAAATACGTACAATATATAGACATTTCAACGAATTTCAATTACGATTCCAAATCTTCAAAGCTGAGAAGATAGCGGTTTCCATGAAAATGTTTTCTTCGCCATTTATAATATCGATGTGGATACAGTTCCTGAAAACTTTCAAATGGAACATACAAAATAATACCGATTTAAATAATGTATTTTTCTCATTAAACATCGATAATTTTTATAAATCTTATGTGAGCCCTGAGAAATTTCCGCTTTTGACGAAAAATGCAAAGCAAATGATGTCTCTTTTCGGAAGTACGTATGTATGCGAAGAATTATTTTCAACCATGAAATTAATAAAAAATGACCACCGATCAAGACTGAGTGATGCTCGATTAGAAAGCTGCATACGTGTAGCTACTTCATTGCTATTGATCAGCTTATATCGAAAAAGCAGTGCCAAAGTTTTCAAGTAAATTAGTTTTTCTGTTCTTCTTTTATTTGTTTTTATTTTGCATTAACATTTATATACACTTATAATTATATAAAATATTTACTTTTTTAAATTTTGCATTTTTGTTCTTTTCTTGTCGCATTAAAATTTATATATGAAATATTTACTTTTTTTAATTTTGTATTTTTATATTATAATGTTTATTAGTATATATATAAAGCTTTGTAAATTATTAGTAAGTGCGGCCCGCCACAAAATTTTAAAATTTAAATTGGCCCGTGGGTTAAAAAGGTTGCTCACCCCTGGACTAGAGTTTCTGACAAATCTTGACGAAAAAATGAATCTGAGGAAAAAAAATTTACAGTATAATTTTTATTTACTTTCTACTATTTTATGTTACATTTAAACATAGTTGCCCTTTAGGACATATTGTTATAATATTGTTAATCTATGTAATGTATATTCTCTTGAAGATAAATGTCGGTGCTGGCGTTAAGAAACCCGCCTTTATTCGTGCTTAACTACAGCAATTTGTGATGTTTCGTTAACGCGTTTCGTTAAGTAAATAAATATAATTAATATGTGTAATTATACAGGCAAGTTATATAAATTTGTTGGTAATTATTACTAAGCCAACTTTCAACTAACTTGCAAAATTAAAATAAAGAACGTTTGAGAGAATCAACTACTTATTGGTCGAATCTTATAGATTTCTTAGACATAATAACATTTATTATATATATTTATAAAATAGATTTTATAAGATTGTTTGTTTTTTTAGGGTCACCTAATTCAATTCAATTAAACCAAGATTGTTTCAATTCGCTAAATATACTTTTAACTAAATCCATTGACTAATCGAACTTTAGAATTACAATGTATATAAGTATGCAATACAAGCATTTGTCAATAAACTTGAACATCCTCCTAGTAAGTAATTTTATTTAATTTTATTGAAACATCTATTTTATATAATCAATATATATTTGTCTTAATATCAATTCAATTTTTTTAGGTTTATTAAATGATATCTTCAGTCAATTATGGGATGGATCCATTATTAGTAATGAAGCCTTCTTTCAATGGGAACTTTCACAAGATCCAGCAGAAAAACTAGGAAAAGCAGTCGCAGTTAAATCTGTAGTTCCTTTATTCATTTCGATGAGGGAAACAGAAGAATCGGATAAAGACTGCTCATAGACAACATCCGATCACTAATTTTGGAACAACATACTTTATTATATATAAATTTTCGTAAATATAAATAAACATATCCTACTCGAATGAATATTTTTCTTGAGATGAAATAATTCTATAAGTTTAAGAGATAGATTATTTCTGAAAAAAACATATAGATTAATTTTATTTATATAAATCTATAATTATTTTAACCATGAATGTGGATGTATATCAATCCATATATATATAATGGGACTTAATTAGAATAAATTATGTACAGTTTAAGTTAATCTTGAATATAAATGTTAAAACTATTAAGTTAAGAATTTTTCCCAGTACTCACCAGGTAAAACTACTTGGAAAACTGATATTATTCAATTGTATAAAGATATAATTTTTCTTGTTGTTAATTTACTAGTTATATTTTAATCTAATTCTTTATTTGTAAATTGTCATGTGCCGATACGATTATCAGTTTATTTTTATTTGAATATTAAAAGGTGGTCATAAACCATTTTATAAAGCTTCCCAAGTAATTTCACGATCTATATGGATCATTAATTAATTATCATGCTAAACAATATATAAATTTTTTTTAAATGTCCCTTTGTCTCCTAGTCAAATTATTTCTAGATCATTTTTGATTTATTCATTTGAACATATAAAAAGCTTAAAAATATTATGAAAAATATTCTATTAAAGGGAATAACAATACCGTGATCTTCTTTCTTCTTCTTAGCCTTATTTCCCACGGGGTGTGGGGTCGGCTCTTCTCGTTAATTGGCGCCAACTAAATCTGTTGTTGGCGTCGTCTGTAGAGAGACCAGATGCCATTAGATCTCCCGTTATACGGCAGGACCAGCTGGTTTTAGGCCTTCCACGCGGTCTTTGGTACTCAACTTTCGATGACGGTGATGATGGTGTTGACGACTTTGATGTAGCTGTGGACGATTTGAGTGAGGTTGATGGCAATGATGCTGATGCTGACCGATGTGACGATGTTCGTGTCGGTGATGATGTCGATGTTGATATTGATGTGGATGTAGATGTGGATGTGGATGTTGGACTATCTTCTTTAGCCCACCTCGTCCATAGGTGGGTAACCCTAATCCATTTCTCGCATCGCCCGGGTGCTGACAATGCGCGTCGCTTGCAGGGGACGCCCTAGCCGTTAACCGTATAACATTTCTTCATTAATTGTTGATGCGACGCGAAGATGATCCAGCCGGCCTGTCGCCACAGCGTGACGCGTAATAACAATACCGTGATAATTGTATAAAATAATATTTCATTGTGAATTTTATTTATATATATATATATATACAGTGGTGCCTCACACAACGAACTTAATTCGTTCCAGGAGCAAGTTCGTTATGCGAAAAGTTCGTTATGTGAAACGCGTTTTCCCTTAACAATACATGTTAAAAAAAATAATTCGTTCTGTAGCATAAAATATGCTAAGATGACATAATAAAAAATAAAATTTTTGTTACTATTTTTATTTAGATACATATGTATCCGCTTGATACATCGACTATAGAGGCTTGTAAGACCTAAAAAATAATAGAAAGCTATTGTTCCTGAAATTCGAAAGTGGGAGGAAATGGAAGGGGATGAATCCTTAATATATATTAATTTTGCTCGAAGGCTAAAAAGAGGAATTAATATAATATTGCGATAGTTACCTCTTCTCTTCTATCGCACCTTGAACATTAAGTGGACTGTATTAGAGGTCTATGTTTAATATATTAAGAATTTGGAATTGAAAAAAGCTCGCTAAATAAACACTGTAATTAACTTTTATAATCTTTAATTAAATTAAAATTAGGTTCAATTAAAAACGGATTAATTATATTTAGGGTCACCTAAATATTTTTATATATCAACTTAAATCTAAATTTTAAGTCTAAAATTAATATAGTTCTAAGTGTTCATAAGTGCACTTATCTGACCACCGGGAATTGAAATAAATGGGGGTTTACGCTGCCGTTCGCTGCCTGGATGTCTTCTCTGCTGGTTTCGCAATTGATCCAACGATCAATTGGCTTTGGACCCTCCTCGAGTTTCCAACGGGATGAATGGACCAGCACGGATCCAAAGGTAGAGATGATCCCCTCAGGAATCACTGGGTTTGCCCCCTCGGAACAAACTCTGGAGCACAGGACCGGCGGCTGCAATCTGTAGCCTCGTCGACGACCCCAAAAGCACCGCGTTCGAGTTGTAAATTCGAACGGGTCGAATAAGGCGTCGGTGGGCCAAGGGGCTCCAGTAAGCAGTGGACGAGCAGATAAAAACAACAGGCAGCAGCGACAGACAAAGACAATAGCACTCGGGCGACAGGACAACAGCAGCGGGGCTCCGGAGAGCTCGGCCTGTCTTTTTATATGTAGATAGTAAGGGAGGGGGGTGGTCAACCTCATGAATTTATGACAATAACAATTAAATATTTAAAACTATAAATTAAATTAACTTAAAAATATTAAACTACATTATATAATTAATTAACACTAATATTTATAAATATTAAATTAATTACTATTTAAACTTAGTCAGAGGGCGGGAATTCAAATTTATTTGAATTCAGGTTCCATGCGGAAACAACATATTTAGAAAAACATAATTAAATCTAAAAAACCACCCCTGTGGGCTTTGAATTCTTCTTCCTTATCTTGATTGCTGCTACTTCCAGGGACGTTTTTCTTTAGATCGTCATAAATTCTCTTGGCTTTGTGACAGATGATATCTTGGGTTGTTACGTCACCTTTCACCTGCCTGTCCTTAATCCAAATCGCTAATAGCCTCTCCATTTCCTCGTGGATTGAAGACCTATGTTTTTCATGAAATAATTTTGATACTCCTTTGGCTACTTTGGCTGATTTGATTGCATCCTTATTTGTCAAAATGGTGTAAATAGTGGTCTTGCTGAGGCCAAATTCTTTGACGAGGTCACACTGTTTTACCCCATATTCACTCCTTCTAATTATTTCCTGTTTTATTTCAACAGAAATCACCTTCCTGCTTTTTTTCGAAGCCATGATATAAAAAAAATATTGAATGATACTGATAATTGAATATGGTAATGAAGAACGATTGTCGCGATACGTTTTTAAGTTATGTGCAGTGAATATAATGACTGCCTGCAGTGTCTGCGCAAGGGGATGCAATACAACGGCAGCGATCGTGGAAGCTCGGGCGAGTTCGTTGTGTGAAACGAAGTTCGTTGTATGAATCATGAAATTTAGTTCATTATGGTTCGTTGTGTGCAGCGTTCGCTGTGCGAGGCGTTCGTTATGCGAGGCATCACTGTAAATATAAATGTGAGTGTATATATGTATATATGTATATATGTATATATATAGAATTCCCCTTCCGTCGAAACCTAGATTAAATTAAATAATATTTATTGTAAAATAACACGCGATAAACGTGAATGATGGTTATCATGTGCGAATGAATATAATTGTGCATAATTCTGTAAAAAGTAAATAGATCTGGAAAATGTTTATTTAATATTTTGAACGAATACTTCAAACGCTTTTCTTAAAGATTAGCATTTTGAATTATTGGCTACCGAAACATTAACAACTTGCTGATTTAGCCTTTAATACAGTATGAAATGATATGTCAGTTTATATATATAGATATATATATCTATCTATATATATATATATATATAAAACATCTAAAAACTGAATAATGAAATTATTTGACTAGGCTATATATTATAGTACCGGGACCCCGAGCCTCGGCTCGGTACTTAAGTTAAAAAAAATGATTCATTATTATTGGATTTGGCTGGTAATATTAATACCTGGGACACCGAGCTCTCGCTCTACCCTTTAAAAAATATTGATACACAATTCTTTAATTATTTATTACAATTATTAAATGTTACACATTTGCATCAATCTGATTAAAATTAATGAACTTGTGCTCCTCAATAATACATAAATATATAATATATAGGTACATATATTTTTTTTCTATAGTGTTTTTTTGAAAAACTGTTTAGCGCCCCAAGTGGTTATAAAACAAACTAAAGACAAAAAAACGTGCTTTGCAGCTTTTCGGAATTAAAAAAGCAAAATTGGCAGTCGTGGGACTGGCCGACAGAAGTGAAAACTTCTGCGTAAGAAATTTTAAAACAGACGAAATTCGCGCTATTTCACGAGAAAGATGAATTTCATATGCATGTATATATATATAACTTATATATTATTTTAAACATATATTTTAAACAAATTTGTAACTTATATTTATATATATATAAATACACAACTTTGTTTAAAATATTGCAATACGAACTGTTTTATAATTCTTATCTCTAACATAAAATATATATTTATTATGTGAAGTTCATTTCGTATAATTTTGATTATATATGTATATATGAAATGAACTTTACATAATAAATATATATTTATATGTTAGAGATAATTTATAAAACAGTTCTAATGACAATTCAAATTTCGCGCTCTGTTATAAGAAATTTGAAAGCAGATGGTTTCATGGTGTTGGTCACGATCACGCGAGTTCTATACTTTTTCCCCATCCCGCAAAAGTGCTCAACGCCGCTAAAGAAGTTTTCACTTCAAAAATTATTTAATATTTGGAAATATATCTGACTTATAGAAAAAATGAATATTAATTAAAGAAAGAAATAGTTTTTAAAATATCCTGAATAATATGTAACAATTTTCAAGATAGAAATTTATTACAATATTACAATTATTAACTGTTGCATCATTGCATCAATCTGATTAAAATGAATGGAACTTCGGGTACTCAATAATAATAAATAAAATAATATTAATAAATATATTGAATAATATTTTATTGAAAAAATATTAAAACTTATAAAACTATCTAAAACTTTATTAATAAAAGAACAATGAATAAATAAATATAGAATAGTAATTTATTAAAAAGTAAACAATAGATAAAAAGAAAAAAAAATAACAAAATCATTATTTTCATTTTTAAATAACGATTCACCCGGCGAGTTTCGAACCGACGAAATCCACTCGTTAAAACATCAGTCCAACCGCTGGACTATATGTATTTAGATAAAAAATTGTCATTTTTTTACTGTCTTAGCAGGCAGTATTAAAAATTTTGACGTTTTCCATATATAATTTTCAATTAAGAAATTAATAATGAAGCTGTATGTTTCAAGAGATATCATCAATAAAACTTAATTTTTCTTTATAAATACTATATCTAGTGTGAATTTGAAAAAAATCGTTAGAGCGGTTTTTGAGAACCAATATATATAGATAAATACATATATACAATTTTAGCTAGCATAATAAGATAAGATAAGATTATTATAAACTCTAGATAGATATTTGTAATATAAAATAAAAAGAAACGACTTTAATTTTCTTTTTATATACTCCTTTACCACACTTTATTTATCGGTAATTATATTAAAATGAAATTTTTTATAAGTATAATGAAACATTAAATCCGATGTAATTTAACAAAAATAAAATAAGCTGGAGTGTCTCCACTCGACTATCTCGCAATTTGAATTGAATTAAATAACATAATATATTATATTTAAATTAAATTTAATTAATTATAAATTATAAATATTAAACCAGCGCATGTTTGGCTTTTTATTGATGGCACCATGGCACGTGTTGGCGCGTGAGATTTGCAGTGTTAAAAAATTAATTCTGGTACTTTCAGCAATTCAATCAAGCTGAAATTCTATATATAGCAGTTTTATACAATTATTAATCATGTGAAAAATTATCAAACATAGATTTTTATTTTTACGGTCACTTTAGAGGAAAAAAAATTAAAACGTTGTAGGTAATGACCCTCTTCCAGTTGAGCTACATTTCTCAAAAGTTGATAGAAAACTATGAATTTTGAATAATGTCCATGTACCAAATTTCATCATTCTAGCTCAAACCGTTTTTGCGTAATCTTGTCTACATACATACCGCACACACATACACAAACACACACACAGACATTTTTCTCAACCTTAGTGAAAATGATTCAGGAACCTTCAAAACGTATAAAAACATCAAAATCTCAACATCGAAAATTTTCGTGATCGCAATACTATCTCTGGCGAGATAGTAATGAATAAATCACATTAAAATTAAAATTTATGAAATTTGAAGTACTGAATATTTATTTATCTATCATAGTAGAGATGAAACCGGCAAATTATCCATTTTATTAAGCTGAAATATCGCTTGAATTCCCTCGCAGTATAAAAACATTCATCATAGATAGATAGACTCAGTGTATACCGTTTGGACTTCTGTTATGTATTTGCATGTTGTTACCGTACAAATAGCATTGTTCAGGATTTAAAATTTTTGCAAATCTTTACTCTTCATGACCTGGGGAACCCAAATATGACTTTTGTATTTTTCCTGTCTGTCATTTTATTTGTCTGTTTGTCTGGGAAATTGTGAAGTTATAAACTCCAAATTGATTGGGGCGATGAAATATTACCAGAATAATCTTATATGCTCTTATTTTAATATATGCTGTAAATTTTATCAATCATTATTAAAAAAAAAGAAAAATTAATTTTTTAAAATTTACATCAATTTGCCCATAAGACGGTGGGAGAATAGTGCCATAATCGCAATCTTTATCTAGAATTTAACATTGCATTGTCAAAACAAGAAAATGTAAGTGATTCACGGTATCAAATATAAATTTTGCTTTTTTGTCATTATCTACAACTAAAAACTACAAACTAAAATCAATTAAAGAATTTCCATACAATAAAAATAAAAAAACAATTTTTAGGAAAGATGTATTTTTACCAAAAATAAATTTCAAATTTTTAATAATCATTTTATTTTTTTGGAATAAAGTTTAATATTTAAAATTATAACACTTTTATACAGGATAGTTAGAAGTTATACAAAAATATTCGATTATATATTCAAGCTAAAAGGGGTACAAGTGGTAGAGAAAAAATGACAATTTTGTGGCACGTTAGTTACTTCATAAAGATTTTTTATAATTTTGTGGCATGGACATTGAAAAAGGTTCGCCATCCGTGACCTAGATGGTACAAATGTCTAGGGCAGTGGTTCCCAAACTTATTTGGCCAAGCGCCCCTTTTCCAAAAAAAAACTCAGCGCCCCCTGGAAATTAACTTTTTACCGACCGACGATAGTAAGGGAGGTATTGTTTTCACACCTAATTTCACATGTGGAGATTTTTACATATCTCCACGAATCATGCATTTTCTTAACAGAAAAAAGTATTTTTAGCATGATGTCTGTCCTTCCGTCCGTCTGTCCGTCTGTCCGTCCGTATAGATGTGTACAGCCTGAACGGCTCAACCGATTTTGATGAAATTTGGTATATTTACTTAATGCATCAGTGGGATGAATTGATCAACTTTTGGTGCAAATCCGGAAACCGGAAGTGGTAGTATTAGCGATCGCGATAGGAAGGGAAGGGTTATTTTCACACCAAATTTCAGATGAGGAGATTTTTTTATATATCACCACGAATCATGCACTTTGTATTGGTTTTATCCTCGGGAAAATCATATTTATTAGTTTTTTCTTGATTTAAAATTATATGACGTCATCCAGCCATTCATGACGTCACAGCCTGGTCTTGCATATATATTATAAATAAAATAAAATTAAAAATGTTTATATTTATTATTTATGTATGCCTATCTGTTTTTTATTACATTAATTCTTCTTCGTTGTCGATAACTTCCTAGCGCAAGTGTCGTGGCCCTAATAACTCCACAGGAGTCATAGGGTGTTCATGGGAAAATTTGACCGAAGTGGTTTCCCCTTGCCTTCTTCGGTGGGGCAGCCGATGTTAAATTTGAATTAAATTTTTATATTTATTAATTAATTATTAATTAATTAATTAAATTAAATAAATATATAATCTTGAGTTCTATGCTGGGATTCGAACTCAGGCTTCCTGTGTAGAAATCTAGTACTCTACCCACTCAGCCATGCTGCCCCCATTCTTCTTCTTCGTTGTCGATAACTTCCTAGCGGAAGTGTCGTGGCCCTAATAACTCCACAGGAGTCATAGGGTGTTCATGGGAAAATTTGACCGAAGTGGTTTCCCCTTGCCTTCTTCGGTGGGGCAGCCGATGTTAAATTGAATTAGATTTTTATATTTATTAATTTATTAATTAAATAAATATATAATCTTGAGTTCTATGCTGGGATTCGAACTCAGGCTTCCTGTGTAGAAATCTAGTACTCTACCCACTCAGCCATGCTGCCCCCATTCTTCTTCTTCGTTGTCGATAACTTCCTAGCGGAAGTGTCGTGGCCCTAATAACTCCACAGGAGTCATAGGGTGTTCATGGGAAAATTTGACCGAAGTGGTTTCCCCTTGCCTTCTTCGGTGGGGCAGCCGATGTTAAATTGAATTAGATTTTTATATTTATTAATTTATTAATTAAATAAATATATAATCTTGAGTTCTATGCTGGGATTCGAACTCAGGCTTCCTGTGTAGAAATCTAGTACTCTACCCACTCAGTCATGCTGCCGCTGCCCCCATTACATTACATTAATAGATATATTAAAATTATTTGAAATTGTTTCTGTAGCTGGAAATTAATTTATTTCAAACCGTCGGTCGGTTCGGACCTGGCCACAGGTCAACTTATTTACTCATATACCACATTCTTACACACTTCCAATAAGTTAGTTATTTTTTCCTACACTGAAAATTCTCTAGAAATTATTTACATAGCAATACGTTTGCCGGGTCAGCTAGTTGTCTGTAAAAATAACCTGTAATTTAATAATTCTTTTAAGAACCCATCATTACAATGTGTAAATATTATAATAATTTATCTAATAATTGTAAATATTATTTTTGAACTCTATATTCACTATAAACCGAATAACCATTTCTCTTATTGCAAACCACATTATATATATATATATCGAGAATTTACATTTTATTTAAATATTTAATATTTAGAGGGCCCGGCTAAAAAAAATATAATCAGACCCCGCACTTATTAAACCCTGGCCTGGTGATTTTCAAAGACAATATGTTTGAAAAGTACAAATTTGCCACTCAGAAGCCAAAGTAATTAACTCCACATATAAACAATCTGAGAAAATGAAGCCCAAAGTTCAAAGCTATTGATTACAGAAAAATGTATATTGCATTGTAATATTAAGATTATCAAGTTCAATATTCCATTCATATGTTGCAGATTAAATTACATTACATTACTAGCAAAATTTTAAAAATTGGAGTTAATCGGTTTGACTTTTGAGTGGCACAAATATTGAATTGAATAACTGCCAAAATAAATTAGGACACCTAGATCATCATATTATTTATTTTACCATCTATATGTCTGTGATATTTATTTCTGTCTATAAGTTAAAATGATTAATAAGAAATTAATTCCCAATAAACATATCTGTAAATTAAAATCTGAATATGGATTTGAGAATAATCTTTATATACCATATAATGCAACAAGATTGGAACGTTTTTTTTTCTGGTTGAAAACTTTATTTGTTATATGGAAAGGCGATAAGGAATATAAATATTATTTTAATAGTATAGACACATTTCGAAAAGAATTAGCACGAAATATGAGACAAATTAATAGTAGAAAATTTTTTATCCATCCGTTCAGTTATATAAAGTATTTATCATTAATTTGAATATTTTTTTTTTTTAAATAATATTTAAATAATTTGTTCAAATTTTATTTTCAGTTTCATTCTATCATGGTTTTTCTTTGTTTTGTTTTTTATGGCAATTATTATTTTACCTATTTTGGATTATATATGTATACGTTATTATCAGAATTATTATAAAAATATTATTATTTTAAATATTTTTTTTGATATATTTTCATTTTTGCATTTAATTCGATATATGTTTACTGGAATAATATTAGAAGACACGAAAAATATTGTAATCATTTATAAATTAATGCGTAGGTAAGAAATAAGTTTATATTTTTTTTTGCATTTTATACTGTAACACGTTCCCGCCGGCATGTACCACCGGTGGCTCAGACAAATTATGGAGCCGGCGGGAACGTGTTAAGTCAAGTATTGTTTTTAAAGGGAATGATTTTCTTTATCAAAAATTTGATAATTTTTTTTTTTGTCAATCTAATTTTTTGACATCCTACGCAAGAAAAGACAGAGCCTATCAGTAGGTTAGGTGTGACCTATGATGAGTGGAACATATTCTATTAACTTATTCAAAACAATTTCAATAATTATGCAAATTATATGACAAACAAAATATAAAATATAGTATAAAAAATAAAATTTTGTTCAATTCAAATTTGAATTATTTCTATTTTTAGAGAATTATTAAAATGTTATGACTTCTATTTAATGATACTTTCTGCTATACCAGTTTCAAGTTCATATTTATATTTTGATCCTGATTATTTGAAAAGACCAGATGAAGGAGGAAATGTTGAAAAATATTTTATGCTTTATAGAATTCTTTATCTTTATTTAATTGATTATAATTTAAATAAAATATTGAAGGTAAATTTTATAATATAATATATATATATATTAGGTTGTAAGGAAAGTTCTACATATGTGTATATTTCGACGCATTTTTTTTATTTTATATTTCAAACTGTTCGATGTTAACTTAACGTTATCCATACAGCTGTGGTGTTTTACCTCGTGATTTGAATAATGGACAAATTTCTTCACGTTTGTTCTATTCTGCTCTTACACAACACGGGTTCATATCAATACCTTTAATGAAAAATGGATCCTCTTCGATAATTTGAAGCTTTCTGGACAGTAGTTGGATAAGGCTGAGCCCCCCAAGTAGTTTCCAAAAGTCAAAAGCCATAAAAAACATAGTTTCAGTGTGGTGGTCAGCTGGTGTCATCTACTACAATACTTTTAAAAAATGGCCAGACTATTACAGGAGAGACCTACTGTCAAGATACCGATCAAAAATTAGGCCAGCAGCAGCTGACACCGATCAACAGGAGGGTCCCGAACCTCTTGGAGGAAAACTTTTCATAGATCACCATCCAATAATTATCGAATTAGACATCTAAGTTCTACTACATCCACCATACTCTTCTGACTTTCACAGATTACCATGTTTTCAAGTACCTGAATATCTTTCTCACCAGCAGAACCTTCACAAGTTAGAAACAGGCTACCGCATTCGTAAATTTGTAATTTGATTCAGAGCTTTTCCTTACAACCTAACCAATATATATATATATATATATATATATTAATATTTCAAGGTGAATATTATGTTATCTTTTTTATTCCAGGTATATAATATTAATCAAATACCATCATATTTATTAAGATCTATCTTCACATATATACCCTTTATACATTATACAACCTCACTTTTAATAACGTATCCTTATATAAATAATTTAGGTAAAAATACAGCAAATCCTGACAGTTGGATTGCTAGATTGGAACCGCATCCATTATATTCAAATGCAATGTATCTGTAAGTATTAAAAAAAATGTTTGTTATATATTTTTAGTTGAAAAATTTATACAAATATATAAATTTTAATAACTACAAAACCAGGGATGGGAAACCTGGTGCATAAGAATGATTAAATTTTAAAGGAATATCAAATTTTTGAATAATTTCTTATGAATTGAACATTTGCTGAATTGGCCAGAGCAAGCATATTCCTTCAACTTTAGTTATCTCCATTTAATTTCTATCTTTTTACAGTTTTATTTAACTTGCTTGGTTGTCGGTATGGTTCAAATCTAGTAACTCATTTTTAATACAGTTGTAGTTGACCAATCGAACTAAAACTTTGCACACTTTTCAGATTTGGATGCCAATACTTGAATATGAAATCATGTTTTCATTTTCTTAATTAATTATTTAATTAATTATCAATTAATCCTTCTGTATTGTTCAAATATGGTAACTCATTTTTAACATAGTTGCAGTTGACCAATCGAACTACGCATACTTTTCAGATTTAGATGACAATACATGAATATTAAATAAAGTTTTCATTTTCTTAATTAATTAATTAATTATTAATTAACCCTTCTGTAGTTCAAATCTTGTAACTTATTTTTAACACAGTTGCAGTTGACTAATCGAACTAAAACTTTGCACACTTTTCAGATTTGGATGACAAAACATGAATATGAAATAAAGTTTTGATTTTCTTAATTAATTAATAATTTAATTAATAAATTTTAACCCATCATTAAATATCATTTATAATCTCAAAGTATATTTAAATAAAACTTAAATCCTTAAAAATTTATTTACTAAAAAATTAAAAATAAAATAAATAATTATAAAAAATTAAGTTACAATGTTTTATTTATAAATGTACAGTGGTGCCTCACACAACGAACTTAATTCGTTCCAGGAGCAAGTTCGTTATGCGAAAAGTTCGTTATGTGAAACGCGTTTTCCCTTAACAATACATGTTAAAAAAAATAATTCGTTTGTTATATATTTTTATATTATATATTTTTAGTTGAAAAATTTATACAAATATATAAATTTTAATAACTACAAAACCAGGGATGGGAAACCTGGTGCATAAGAATGATTAAATTTTAAAGGAATATCAAATTTTTGAATAATTTCTTATGAATTGAACATTTGCTGAATTGGCCAGAGCAAGCATATTCCTTCAACTTTAGTTATCTCCATTTAATTTCTATCTTTTTACAGTTTTATTTAACTTGCTTGGTTGTCGGTATGGTTCAAATCTAGTAACTCATTTTTAATACAGTTGTAGTTGACCAATCGAACTAAAACTTTGCACACTTTTCAGATTTGGATGCCAATACTTGAATATGAAATCATGTTTTCATTTTCTTAATTAATTATTTAATTAATTATCAATTAATCCTTCTGTATTGTTCAAATATGGTAACTCATTTTTAACATAGTTGCAGTTGACCAATCGAACTACGCATACTTTTCAGATTTAGATGACAATACATGAATATTAAATAAAGTTTTCATTTTCTTAATTAATTAATTAATTATTAATTAACCCTTCTGTAGTTCAAATCTTGTAACTTATTTTTAACACAGTTGCAGTTGACTAATCGAACTAAAACTTTGCACACTTTTCAGATTTGGATGACAAAACATGAATATGAAATAAAGTTTTCATTTTCTTAATTAATTAATAATTTAATTAATAAATTTTAACCCATCATTAAATATCATTTATAATCTCAAAGTATATTTAAATAAAACTTAAATCCTTAAAAATTTATTTACTAAAAAATTAAAAATAAAATAAATAATTATAAAAAATTAAGTTACAATGTTTTATTTATAAATGTACAGTGGTGCCTCACACAACGAACTTAATTCGTTCCAGGAGCAAGTTCGTTATGCGAAAAGTTCGTTATGTGAAACGCGTTTTCCCTTAACAATACATGTTAAAAAAAATAATTCGTTCTTTAGCATATTTTATGCTAATAAAAAATAAAATTTTTGTTACTATTTTTATTTAGATACATATTTAGAAAAACATAATTAAATCTAAAAAACCACCTCCTGCTGGCTTTGAATTCTTCTTCATTATCTTGATTGCTGCTACTTCCAGGGACGTTTTTCTTTAGATCGTCATAAATTCTCTTGGCTTTGTGACAGATAATATCTTAGGTTGTTAAGTCACCTTTCACCTGCCTGTTCTTAATCCAAATCGCTAATAGCCTCTCCATTTCCTCGTGGATTGAAGACCTATGTTTTTCATGAAATAATTTTGATACTCCTTTGGCTACTTTGACTGATTTGATTGCATCTTTATTTGTCAAAATGGTGTAAATAGTGGTCTTGCTGAGGCCAAACTCTTTGACGAGGTCACACTGTTTTACCCCAGATTCACTCCTTCTAATTATTTCCTGTTTTATTTCAACAGAAATCACCTTCCTGCTTTTTTTAGAAGCCATGATATAAAAAAAATATTGAATGATAATGATAATTGAATATGGTAATGAAGAACGATTGCCGCGATACGTGTTTAAGTTAAGTGCAGTGACTATAATGACTGCCTGCAGTGCCTGCGCAAGGGGATGCAATACAACGGCAGCGATTGTGGAAGCTCGGGCGAGTTCGTTGTGTGAAACGAAGTTCGTTGTATGAATCATGAAATTTAGTTCATTATGGTTCGTTGTGTGCAGCGTTCGCTGTGCGAGGCGTTCGTCATGCGTTATACTGTACTAAAAAACAGAAAATAATTTTTCTCTTAGCCTCAATAAGTTTATTCTTCTTCATGATGGGGTTGTAGAATGGTCCGCCTACTTAGCACTTCAACAACAACGGTCTAGATACTTTAAATAAAGGGCCTAAATAAAATGAATCAGTTAATTAATTTTCTAGGGATCTCTTAAATAAAACGCTTGCATTTAATTTTTAATTTTGTCACCATTTTTAATTTAAATGCAAGCGTTTTATTTAAGAGATCCCTAGAAAATTAATTAACTAATTCATTTTATTTAGGCTTTTTGATTCAAAGTATCTAGACCATTGTTGTTGAAGTGCTAAGTAGGCAGACCATTGTACAACCCCATCATGAAGAAGAATAAACTTATTGAGGGTAAGAGAAAAATTATTTTCTAGTTTTTAGTGCATTTATAAATAAAACACTGTAACTTAATTTTTTTTAATTATTTATTTTATTTCAAATTTACATAAATCTTTAAATTTTTAGTTTAATGCAGTGATTCCCAAAGTGGGCATTAATTCAATGTTTCTAATTTACATAAACCTTTATTTATAATATTTTACAAATAGGTACATTTATCTTTCTGTTTAATTGTTATTAAAATTAAAAAAAGTTAATTTCCAAGGGGACGTTGAGTAAATTTTCTTCTGGAAAGGGGGCACTTAGACAAATAAGTTTGGGAACCACTGGTTTAATGCATGGATAGTCCAGTCACTTGTCATTTGTCAATTGGTTTCTTTGTAAGTACCTTCACGCCAATCAGTCCTTAACTACCATCAAGTATCTCGACTAATTTTAATATTTATTTAAAAATTAATTTAAATTGTTCTCAAATATTTTATACTTCGTAATAATAGAATCTAAGTATTTTAAATGAATATCAATATTAAATTTAAATCTTTTATACTCATTTATCAATTATTTTGAATTAACAATTTTTTCATCATTGAAGAAGGAAATCTAATTTTACTTTTCAAAATGACTTTATTGTTATTTATATAATTTGATTCCACATTTCAAATGATTGTATATACATCTAATAGCCCTATTTTAGAAAATTAAATTAGCATTTTGCCATGTTTCAAATTTAATATAATAATATAAGTTTTATTATTTTTATTTGTTTCATTTTAATTTTAGAGTGTAGATAAATAATTTTGAACGTAAATTCTAACGAAATGGTTTTTAATGAACATTGTTATAAAATTCTTCTAATTTATAAAATTATAACAACTAAAAATTATATTTTTTTAGATTATTCAATATTCAAACGCTTCCAAATTCTATATTTATGGTGCCATTTGAATATATCTTAACCAGCGTATTTTTTTTAATTCATAATCTATTTTACTTTTATTCTTTTGGTAATTTTAGTATTATTATTATTATTTATTTTTTTTAAAATTAATAAATTTTATTATTTTTTCACTGATTTAATATTTATTTCCATTATAGTTTATTTCGTTTTTATCTACCATAAAAGTACAAAGTTACAAGTTAAACAATTAACAGAATTGGAACATTTGACCTCGTATATGGATTTTAAAAGCTATCCAATTCAACTACAAAAGAAGTTATTGCCTTTATTTGAGAAAAAACTAAATGGACAATGGATTCAAGATTCTTGCATTTCACTCGTATCGAGTAAGCTATATAAGGTAAAACTGAGGGATATGACGCACAATTGAGTTTTTAGCAAAGATCAAACGCTAATACCTATTGTGAAATGTTTATTGGTGTTAATACTACCTAGAACTATTAAGTATTTATAAAATTGTATCTTTATTATTAAAATAAGAAGTATCAAAATTTACAAAAATAAATTTAACTTTTAGGCATTAACAGTGGTGGGGATATGATGAAGCCGGTGTAGGGGGTATTGCTTATAGAAAATTGCATCTAAAATAAAAATAAAAACTTATAAATTGAAATGTTTAAATATTTGATTAGGTAAGTTTAAGAATTAAAAGAGTACTTAAACAATATATTTACCCAAGTCTGCAACTATGAATATGAATATTTCGCTGTCTTAGAGTCTTGGGGGTTCAATTTTGCACAATTAAGCAAAGGTTAACCCGCGCCATATCCCTCGTACCCACGATGCGTCATATCACTCCTTCGACACAATTTTAGATAAAGACTTGCAAATAGTAAACAATGAGGGATATGTGAATAAATAAGTCTTGAAATAAATTTTAAAGAATGTGCTAAAACATAGAATATATTATACTTACAAAAATTGCAAAAGAAAACAAATTATGAAATAAAGATGATGAAATTTCCTTTGTGTTTATCTTCAAGATGGCGCACAAAAAATCCTTCTTACTCAACGATACACCTCATCTAATGCCATAGGTGACTACTATCATCCCACAATGCCTTTTGTACACCAAAAGGATTAGTTTTCTAAGTATTTAAAACAAATCATATCCCTAACTGCGTCATATTCCTCGGTTTTGCTTTATACATTGGCGGATATAAAATAAATGGTAATTTTTTTTAGAAATTTATTGATCAATAATATGTATACACAAGTAAAACTTTAGTTATTGTTTATATGTATATTCTTATACAATCTTCACCTACTTTTAGCAGTTATATGAAAATTCCAAAATCCCTGTAAACTCTAAAGAATAGATTTTCATTTTGATTGTATATAATTCATTGTAAAAAAATAAATGTGAACTTTGCTCTTAAATAGATCAATAAATAACAGTTTTTGAAATGGATTCATCAAATATTAGAGTTATTAAATCCTTGAACAATATTATTAATTAATTAATTTAAGTTTTTAATTAATTATTTCCTCTGATTAATTCATTTTTAGTTGCTTCGAGAATGAATTAATGTATTTTCAACTGAAACAAATAAATATGTAAAATTTTGAGTCAATCACTTAATTATAATTTAGGTAAAAATTAAAGTGCAAAATTCCATTCAGAGTGCATAAGTTGTAATCTATTTATATAAAAATGTTATGATTCAAAAGATAAAGATATAAAGTTAATAAAGTTATAAAGATATATAACTTTTCATCTTTTTTTATCAAATCAGACACATACCCTCGATCGCGAGAATAGTTTTATAACGGTCAGCAGTGTACCAGTGGCCGCGCCATCTGCCGGAAGAAAAAGACACATGCACCCAATGTCTAACGACAATCGCACTCTCTTATGAAACAAAACGTGTTTCCAATCTCATTGATTATTAACAAAACAAACAAACAAACAAAGATTATCGCATTCTCGCCCACTGAATAATATAACTGAGGAAGATCGTGCATCGGTACTAGAGAAAACAGAATAAAGATTAGATTCGTAACGTGGTACCAGCAAAAAGATGAGCAGAAAGATTTGAGGATTCATGATTGTGAGGACGTCAGTTTGTTCTGCAACAATAAATTTGATTAATTCTCAACAGAATTTACGAGACAGGGTAGGGTTGGCTGAAATACGAACCCAAAGAACAGCTGATCTGAATCTGCCATACAATTGTCTTGCGTTCCGATACAATCCAGTTGTTGATTATAGTTCAAGACGGCATGTTGTCATTGGCCAGATGTCTGTACTACCAGACTCTCTCTCTATATATATATATAAAGTTTAATAAACGAAAGGGATGAGTTGCGCTGAAGAAAAAATCAAATTGTCTCAAGTTGCACCATCAGAGGCATTGAAAACTCTTCTTGCTGGATCGAAGCATTTCCTATCGAATATCAGGAAATATAACTCTTGCTTCCAAATGACGTCATTTGGAGCTGAAATCGTGACTACCCAAAGTCGATAAGTGTTTGGATCTGTGAGCTGCTGGATGTATTCAGTGGAATGCCAAAAAGAGAATTGTCACATGCGCATATACTAATTTGGCTCTTCGATAAAATAACTTCAGACGAAATCAACGATGTGATATGCGCTGAAATTCCAAGGGCCAAAGTCGTTAAAGGTTTCCAGTTCTTATCAAAAACATGATACATAGACCATGCGGTACACTAAATCCGAACTCACCATGCAGGTAGACTGGAAATGCTCTATGCAATATTCTCAAACATTGGCAGCCCACACAGTATCAGGAATGGATAGATATCCTAGGTATAGAATTTCTTATCCATGCAACCAAAGCGTCAGCGAAGCGAAAATTTTAGTCACTTGTAAGGTTTAAGAAATCAGAAAATATTTGCAAAAATTGAGTAGAGCACGTAAGCAATTGATTCGAAAATCATCATCCATAATTTTTGAAATGTGTAGATTTGACAGGTCTTTTAGGGGAGATTTTGCATATATTTATTAGTAATTCTAAAATAATTACATTATATTTGAACCACCTTGTTATTTAAATACAATGATTTTATATTAATTACTATTTATTATTTTTAGGTTCATTGCGTACCGAATTATTTTTGTATAATTTTAAAGAATTAATTAACCAAATTCCATTATTTCAAAGTATAACTGAACATGAAATCAATATAATGGCTTCGAGACACGAGAAAAAATATTTATACAAAAATGAATTATTATTGTCTAAAGGAGAATTAATTCATAATGTATTTATTATTAAATTTGGTAGATTATCTTTTCTAGATGAAATTGGATGCGAGGTGATCATTATAATTAAAATATCTAATACGAGGGTTCAATAAGTATAAAGAGACAAATTTTATAATTTTAAAACTATTCAATAAATGTGTACATTTTCAGGAGTTTTAGCCGGCAATCATGGAATGTGCTCTGGTGAGCTGTTTCATCATTTTATGTCAACATTACCTCCAAATATTCATGACAAGTTCACTAGAAGTTTGCACCTTAGAAGGGCAGTGCTTTGTCATTAGATTTTTAGTCGCAGAAGGTGTAAAACCAAGTGAAATTTTTACTAGAATGTTGGTACAAAAGGGTAAAAGTTATATGAACCGTGTAAATTTTTACAAGGGTTGATCGGTTTAAAAATCGCCGAACAAGTGTATGTGATGAACCCCAATGTGTCTTTTAGGAATCACATGGTCTATTCTATTGCACTTTCCTTGAAGATCAGCGAACTATCTTTAGACAATACTACTCTTAGATGATAGAACACAAGTCTAGACCAGCTTTCAGCACGATAACGCCCGCCCTCTTACAGCCCAACTGACCCCTGATAAACTTCAAAAATTGGATTGGGCCCAATTGGGCTATCCCCATCTGATTTTTACCAGTCAAAGACGCCTTATTTGTAAAAAGATTTGCTAACAATGAGGAAGTTAAGGAAGTGGTGCAAAAGTGACTTCGGGGTAAATCGAAAGAATTTTTCGCCAAGGGAATTAGGAAGCTGATAATGTTGAAAAATAGCCTGAATTTTGTAAGAATCACATAAATGAATTAAACAAACAAATTTTTTGAGCTATAGCCATTTGTCTCTTCGCTTATTGAATGACCATCGTATATAAAAAGTTTAATTTATATTGGTAGAAATTAAAATGGTTACTGCATAGTAGATCGCATTCGATGTTTTAACCATCACGATATTGTTCAAATGTTGGGGTGTGCTTCGCGTTTTACGTTCTGTCTAAATTATCCACTAGAACAGAGATGAGCAACCCGCGGTCCGCCGAACAAATTTGTCCCGGTCGTCAAGCCTAATAGTAATCATTTTATTAGTGCCTTGAACTTTTTCCCTGCCACTTGATTACTGTTAAGTTAAATATATACTATAATAATTGCTAAAATATTGAAACAAATTTTTGAAATCTTGAAAGAGACATGGATTACCTACATATATTTAAAGTTTAATTTATTAATTTGTTTTTTTTTGTGGGTTTCTTCAAATATAATCAAACATTTTGGATTTGATTGATAATATGTAAATTTAATAAAATTCTTTTAAATTTTGATACATACTTTGATATAAGTATATTACAGTGAAAAATAATAAAAGATTAATTTCTTAGCTCTTAAACTATTAATTTTATTGCATGATAAAAAATATTGTCAGTTTATGTGTTTAATAAAATTTTTATTATTACAAAAATTTGACTCGATTGTTCATATAAATAAATTAAACTAAATGCGCCCAACGTTTTTCGATGAATTTGAAGCAATTCATCTATAAACTTTGTCAGGCTTTTAGAAAAATTATTTTATTCTTTTTAGTCCATTGAAAAAAAGTTATTTTATAAAATTTTTTTATATTTATATTTTTAAATATTTTCTCTTAGATATACCCGCACCCTACAGGTTGCTAATATAATGTATATAATAAATTAAGAATTCTAAACTGCATTTATTTAATAATTTTCAGATTTTTCATTTTAAAGATAATGATGTCGTTGGCCTAGAATGCATTGTAGGAAAATTCAAGACAAAATATTCATTATTTTCTTTAGAAACATCTGAAATATTTGTTTTGGATCCACAAATATTAATACATGTTTGCCATTCAAACCACCAAATACTTAGTGGCGTTGAAACATTATTATTGGAGAGAATTGATAAATATGTAGAAATTTTTAACTAATTCATTATATTTTTATTTTGTATTATTATAAAACAGATTGAGTGGATAGTTAATAAATAAATCTTAAAAAAATACATATTTATTTTAGTTTAAATATTCATTAATATTCATAACAAATTCTATTTCACTCATATTTTATTAAACTTATTTTAATTGATCAATTAATGAAAGTGAGAGAAAAATTGAAAGACATTGAACATGCAAATTGAAAGACTTTCTTCAGTTGTCATTTGGCCAAGTTCAATTATAAAATTCTTAATCCATTTGACCTGGAAAGTAAATCCAATAAAAGTTCTCTTATTAGGATTTATGTGGTGCATATTCTTTTCTATTTAATAATTGTATGATAATAGGTATCATTTTGTTTATAGTTTTATTGGCTAAGGAATCTAATATGCAAAATTGATATCAGAAATATTATTATATAATATACGATTAGCGATTACATATTTATATTTAATAACAAATTGCTATGACTTTGGGATTGAGAAGAAGGTACAATGTGGACAACCGCCAGGGACGTCATATTTTAGTGGGCGCCAAATTATATACCGGATACATACAAAGTTAAAAAAAGGTGTTAAATAAAAAATAATAAGATTAATAATTTTAAAAATGAATTAAAATAAAATAAATTTATCTGCCGCACTTTTGTAGATTTAACAAAGTGTTTAATAATGCACCAAGTAAATAGATAGTTCGGCGCCCTAATATTCAAAAATAACACCAGGGCGGCTATTACTAGATTTATTTACTAGATATATAAACTAAACCAAAAACAAATTAATACATACGTAGAGAGACAATACATGCTATTAAACATATTGATATTTAATTTTCAAATAAAAAGTAAAACAATGTATTTTTAAGAAAATCAATGGCCGTTTAATAGTTTATTTTGTATTTCTATTATACTAATATTTGTATGGTGAGCGATTTAAGTAATTCTAGCAAAAATTGGGAAGATGGAGGCGTTCATTTTGTTTTTCGCCCCGGGGGAAGTTTTGTCTTGACATAGCTGAGTATGACTATCTAAAAGGGTGACCACATTGTCTAGTAACATAAACCGGATGGTGTTATAAAATAAATGAAATATAAATGATATATTGCTTATATATATTTATAAATTTTTCATTAAAATCTTTGAATAGAATTAAGCTTAAATATTCGATCTATTCAAAAACTTCATTCATTATAATACAAAAATAGGTAATTTAAGTAGTTAAGATTTAGTAATTGGCCATATTTAGTCTCATTATTTGACCACGTGGTCAACTACTGGATAAAATTGTTTTAGACATTTAGAGTAAACATACCAGTAGTTGACCGCCTTAAGAGAAATTTACATTAAAAAAAACACTAAGGTATTATTCTCCGTCACCGTCTGAGTAAACGGCACAAAAATTACTTTTTATAGAATCGAACAAATGGATATTTTAATATTTTGTTCTTGTTTCCAATTTGACTATTATTTAAATTTAAAATAAATAAAAATATTACTCAAATTCTAAATATTTTTTATTATTAATACATTAATTGTTAATTTCATAAAAATTATGAAGCGAAGACTAATTTTTTCAAAATATCCTGCTACTACGGTCCGACGAAAAGCTTTCGAATTCTTAAAGTAGTTTTTTATAAATAACTCCTTTATTATTAAGTTTAGGTAAAAATGAATATAATGAAACTTTTAGTACATTCGATTCCCTATAAATTTAATACGATAGTATGATAATTCTCATAAAAATCGGTTTTGAGAAAATCAATAAAATGTGAAGTGGAGATCTCAAAAAATCTCGAAGCAAAAATTTTCAAAATTTTCCGACCATCGAATAAGCTATCCTCATTCCATGAGGAAAGCTAAAATGATTTACTTATTACTGGAAAAAAATATTTTCTTTCTAAAACTGTGAATACGAGTAAATAAAATACAACATGTAATTTTTTGGCAGATTTTGTAAAATCAGTGTTTCATTTACAAAACTTTTTTTAAATATTTAATTTAAAAAAAAAATCTTAATTAAAATTTGTCGTTGAGAGAGCCAGGGGGTACCCTGCCATATGAAGGTGGAGCGGCTAGTCAAACCCCCCCCCCCAGGATCAAATTCTTGTTGCGCTACTGATATATATAATTTTAAATATTCTATGTATTATTTCTAATCTCATTAATCACTTACAGCGCTTCTTTCAAATCGCGTAAATCTGGTATCCGATTTCTTACTCTCGAATCCAGTAATTTGGTAAATTTTTATTTTCTTCAACCACTTCCTCGTTCTTTTCAAAATATAATAATTTCAATAATAAACTTAAATATAATATTTCAATAGAAATTAAATTTTGTAAAATGCATTTTTATAATTTTTTTGATATGTTATTTATATTTTCATCAATTCTCAAATTAATTAAAAGGAAAATCAAAATTATTTAAGTAAACATTGTTTTGATTATATTCATTTTAAGAGATTATAGAGAAATATATTATAAAAATTAAGTAAATCAAGAATTTCAGAGCACATCTGACAAGAATGAGCATTGATAATGGATACAGAAGAGATAAAGGTATTTAGAATTGGGAGGTTTCGATGAGTCGCACTGGTAGGGTGGTTAATCTTTGGTATATAGGTATATTTTGTTGTTAGGGCTTTTCAGGAGATGACCTACTTCCATCGAGGGATTTATGTTCTCATTCGTATTACATAGATTAGATTAGAATTATTAATAAATAAAGAAGTGTAGGTGGATAAAACAAGTGCCATATCCATATTATAAGGGAAGGGTTACATGAATTGCATGACTGGTCTTATTATTACCTTTTTGAATTGCTGAGAGCGTTGTTGAGATGAATAGATGAAGGTAATTCAGCACAGTTCCGAAATGGGAATAGCCTGAACAAGTACAAATTGTTGATTACCTTCTGAGCGTAGGGCTTTTTTATTATTAATTAATACACTTTACTTAACTCATACTGTCCGGATGTTTGTTTGTCCGCGGCATTTTATAATCGATATTTCAACAACTTCCCGTCATTCAATCAACTTGAAATTTTGCATACGCGCTTGCTCCTGCTAATAATTCACGAATCAATTAAAAAATCCACTGAATTATTTATCTGTTAGTGGTAATTAATTAACTAAACTTTCATATGCGGAATATGGAATAGTTCACTATTTCAATCATAGATGGCGATAGCAGTTCTACAGACGCTGAACACGACTAAAAAGTATAAAATAAATTTAGGTAAAAAGAAATCTTTTTAAAAAACACACTTTACTTAAAATTGCACTAAAAAGTAAAAAATAAAATCACTGTAAAGTGTGTGCGCTCAAATTATAATAACACCGTAAAACATTTGCTTCCACTATTGGGCGCACACACTTTACAGTGATTTTATTTTTTACTTTTTAGTGCAATTTTAAGTAAAGTGTGTTTTTTAAAAAGATTTCTTTTTACTTAAATTTTTTATATTAATTAATTAATTGCGTATGGACCGTCTTGGATCACGCAAAGCTCCCATAAATTTTTTTTTTTTTTTTAGAAGCGCATCGCATCCTCATGGTCATGATGCGATTGCTGATGCCATTGACTTCTAATATTGAATCGATGATCTTCTTGTTCACAATGAACGCCACGCCCAGAAGTGGTAAAACTCTTCCAATTTGCTTGGCCGTCTTGCTCTTGAATATGCGATAGTTCTTATAGTCCATTGTATTTTTCGTCCGTGAATCTTGTCTCTTGAAGAGCAATTATCTGGATATTCTATCACGATTCATGGTTGCTTGTTTTGAGGTTATCCTGCCGGAGCAGGCTTTGTATAACCAGGGCTTGTCAGTTCCTGGAGCTTTTTTTATATTATTATTTAAATTTTTAAAATTTTGAACTTGCTTTGGTTTGAAGTCTCGTCCATAATTTCTAAAGCTCATGACTTTAACATTTTATGTTATGTTATATATATATATATATATATATATATAAACTTCTGAATTTTATACATTGTCTCTATTAATTATATCGTTGTTTAAGTAGGATAAAGGTGTTCTATGATCAGTAAAACAGTTAACTTTATCTTGATTTTCTTGATCAGAGGCGCTAGAATTTATAAAGTAGCTTTTCAA
Source organism: Labia minor (assembly GCA_963082975.1). NCBI lineage: Eukaryota > Metazoa > Arthropoda > Insecta > Dermaptera > Spongiphoridae > Labia > Labia minor. Next base: position 27,575,020 of record OY720350.1, on the reverse strand, counting down.
TTTTGATCACGAAGACTGGGTAGACTTCATTCAATAGATCCTCGCTAGAGAAATTCCCTTTTCAGACCTGAGACTTGAACCCGGAACCACGAGAATGTGATACAACGGCATATATACTATATAGGTATATATATATTTATCCTAACAAAATCAAAGATAGAAAAATTTATTTTCCACCAATTCTGAACTAATTGATTTATTATTATTGTCGTAGATTAGAAAAAAAAAATATGTGAAATTATTTATGGACTAATAAAATTGATAAATTAGTTTTAAAGTGATTTATTCTGTCATTGTTGTCTTATGGGTGTAAGGTATCCTTTAAGATTTCGTCAGGTGGTTTTTGTTGTCTTCTTCGAAAGAATGAGAGAGAATTGAAAGTTCATTTCTAGTTAAGGAAGAGATAAGATTGTCTACTCGATTTATGAAGGAAGGTGACGAGGGCCATAACGCCAGGTGTCTCAATGCGTGGGCGGTGGGAGAATGAACCACGATCTTCTAATCTAACATTTCGATCTCGTCCGAAAATGACGGGAGGTTGACCGTAGAGACATCTACAAAATACTCAATCCTAACCTTAATAGAGATGTCTCAACAAGGAAAAACAAATTTGTTACAGACATTTCATGTATAAATCAAATTCGAAATTTCATTTGAAAATTTGTTCTTATTAGAATAAGTATATCATTAGAGAAGATAATAGATAAAAAAAAACATAAATACAGACTTATGAATTAAATATTGTAATATTTGTGAATTTAATGATTAAAAAAAATATAATTAATTTGTTAAGAAATATTTATTCAAATTTGTAGAAATATCAGTAGATAATAATTTCTTAGTTATAAGCATTTTTTAATTTTTAATTTTGAATTTTTTTATTATTTACTTGGATGTTTATCTTTTTACAAATTCGAAACCATCTATGAAAAACTCTGGAGTATCTCGACTCGACTATCTCGCAAATTTGAATTGGATTAATTAACACATATATTATATTTAAATTAAATTTAATTAATTAAATTAGAAATTAAAATTAATAAATAATATTTATTAAATCAACACTGATGATAGTTGGTTGATAGTTGATGACACCACACGTAACGTTCTCGCGCGTGATTTGCAATGTTAAAAAATTAATTCCGGTACTTTCAGCGATTCATTCAAGCTGAAATTCTATATAAAGTAGTTTTATACAATTTTTAATCAAGTGAAAAACTATCAAACATATATCTTTATTTTTATGGTTAGTTTAGAGGAAAAATACTTCCCTTATACGAAGTATGCGGGAAAGTAAAAATGAAAACGTGGCAGGCAATGATCCTTTTCCGGATGAGCTACAATTCTCAAAAGTTTATAGAAAACTACGAATTTTGAATAATGCCCGTGTGCCAAATTATATTATTCTAGGTCAAACAGTTTTGCGTAATCTTGTCTACACACACACACACACACACCCACACAGAAACATTTTTCTCAACCTTAGTGAAAATGACTCAGGGACCTTCAAAACGTATAAAAACATGAAAATCTCGATATCGAAAATTTTCTGCGAAAAAAGTAATATAATAAAGTGAATAATGAGTTCGGGGATTATATAAATAAATGATATTGAGGACTGTGAAAGATATATATATATATATATATATATATATATATATATATTATGTGTGTCAGGCATAATTCATAGGTATAGGTCTAATTGTAAGACTATAATGATAACTACAGATAATAAGAAAATATGTAGGCAGGCTAAATGAATGTATAGATCCCGAAATTCAATAAAAATACTACTTTGAATTATCTAATTAATTTTCTTTTAAGTTATAGAACTTTAATTATTGTTATTTATTTTTAATGTAAAATTAATTTAATTTAGTTTAAAATTTAATATAACTTAAAATACATTATACATTAAATATATTTTTTTAGTTATCATACAATTTATATACATATACGTACATGTACATTTTTTTAATAATAAAAAAGTTATTTTTCAATTAATTTTAATAAAAACTACTATAAACCTAAGGTTTTTTTTTAAATTAATTATATATATCATAATTTATTTATACATCATTATATAAAATTTAAACTTAGAGCTGCTAAGAATATTGTCCTTGATATTTACAGAAATAATTTATATTAATGTTTTCCATGGATATTATATATGTTAATTTTCTAGGGGGGAGTGTTCTTTTAACCATTAATTATTTTTTTAATCAATTGTCATAAATTTATGTAAAAAAAAAAAAAATTATCATCTGATCCCAATAATAATTAAATAACTTATATTTAAAAAAAATAATTATAGTAAAGAAAAAAAAAACTCAATTAAAAAATAAATGAATTTGAATTTGTTTATTTTAGAAAAAAAAAATATTTTATTAAGTCAGTAATCGATTATTGAGTTTGAAAAATTTTACAAGGGGTTGAAAAATCTGAATGTTTTTTTTTTTTTTTGCTTATTCAGGTAAAATAGAATTAACAAGTTTTAACAAAAAGGTCAAAATGATCTATATTATCTTAGTTATTTTTCAAGATTATTATACTTAAATTAAAAAAGAAAAATTATATATTTTAAGATCATTTATCATCTAACATATTATTAGAAAGACACACCTCTTATATGTCGATTACTACTTAAATGCTCCAAAAACTAAAGTTCATCAATATAGTTAATTATTTCTGGAAATCTTAAACACATTAATTGGATGAGGATTCATATATATATATATATATATATATATATATATATATTTCTATTTCTATATATAACTATTACAAAATTAATTTAAATTTATTTCTAGAATTAACAAAATATAAACTGTAAATATAAAGTGTCTAAAATAGAATTTTTAAATTTTAATAAATCTTTAGCTTATTTATTAGGAGAAAGATAAAACAAAATTCCCTTAAAATAATTATTTTTATTATAAAAATTATAATATCAAAATATTCAATAAGTAAATGATACATATAATATTTTGCTGAAGAATGTATACTTACTATAGTTTGAAATTTAACATCAATCAGGCATATAATTGGATCAATGTTTAAGTACAGATGGTGATTTAAATGTAACTTGTAAATATTTAATTTAATTTGTTTGTATTTCTACGGATTATTTTATTATTTAAATTTTTCCTTAATTTGGAATGAATTGGACCCTGGATATCAAGTTTCATAGTTCAATTCGATTTCGCTTGACCCACAAATAAAAATAACATACTGTACATAATGTTATGTACAGAGATGGAAAAATGTTAACGACATGAGGGCGCTGTTATCGGGCATGGACTATCTCAGCCTGTTGATTGTCCGATAACAGCTCCCTCATGACGTTAACATTTATACCTAATAATAATAAAAAAATTATAAATATAACCAATAAGGCAATAAATAAATATAATTCATAATTAACTGTACTTCCCATCTATAAGATATTTAGGAATATATGTATTTTTTAATTGTTATATATTATATATATATATCCTATATATAAGTTTTTTTTCAATATAGCTATAAGAAAAATCAATCACTTGATTGTTTTTTTATTTTATTTTTAATTTTAATTTATTAGGTAAAGTGAATCTCTCATAAAAAGATTTATCACATGAAAATTAATGAAAAAAAATATAGAAATTGATCCGGAATCAGGTAGTACAGGTTAAAAAGCTCAGGTAGTCAGTCATCAGTAGGTTGAGCCGCCCCAAACCCTAATCGCTTCTTGATAATAACGATAGACCCCCGGTGCCTGAAGGGAGGGAATAAATTATTTTTGACGTTTTCAGTCAAAATTATGAAACAATTCACCTGATGGTTGAAATAATAAAGGAGTTATTTATAAAAAACTATTAGGTTGTCCCATAAGTTTTTTCCGCGTCACGCTATGAATGAATCTAACTGCCTATGTTTATATATATATATATATATATAAACATGCAGGCTTATCTCTTAGCCGTTTATGGCATCTTATTTAATCATCCCAGAGCTTTTTCAGAATTCGTTTCGTTGGTGACAAAGTCTCTTTAAAATTTTTCTACTATGGAGAGCCAAAAGATCATTTGCGGCAGAAGAGATTTGCACCGTTTACGGGATTGGTGCTTCGACTATTAGGACCGTCCGCAATTGGTTTAAGAAATTTTGAGCTGGCCACCCAGCAACGACGGATATTATCAAGACTGTGCATGCTGAAAATCCACGATACAGTGTGCGCGAGATAGCTGGTGAAACTAACATTCCCAAAACAACGGCACATAAGCATTTAATCAAAATGGGATATGCGAGTCGATATGAAGCTTGGGTTCCACACCAATTGACGGAGACCGGCCTTATAAAGCGCGTCCCTACGTGCGATTTGCTTCTACAGAGACACAAAAGAAATCATTTCTTAAAGAGTCTTGTCACTGGAGACGAGACTTGGATTTTGTATCAAAATGTGGATCGAAAACGGATTTGGTCTAAAGAAAATAGACCTTCAACTGTTGCGAAGTCTGGGCTTCATCCGAAGAAGGTTCTTTTGTGCATTTGATGGGACTGGAAGCGTGTACTGTACTACGAGCTCCTTCCTGAAGGTGATATGATCAATGCTGACAAATATTGCAATCAACTGAATTAACTAAAAACCGCTATAGCAGAAAAACGGTAAGAATTGGCGAACCGACGAGGTGTAGTATTCCATCACGGCAACGCAAGGCCGCTTATTGCGTTGATCGTAAGGCAAATATTATTACAGTTTGATTGGGACGTTCTACCTCATCCTCCATACTCCCCATACCTTCCTCCATCCGATTATTACTTGTTCCTCTCCTTAAAAATCTCTCTCCGTGGTAAATCTTTCAAATCCATAATCGAAATAAAAACGCACCTAAATGAATATTTTGAAAGTAAGCCTCAACTATTTTGGAAAGAGGGCATAATCAGGCTTCCTGGGAGATGGAAGAAGGTTATAGAACAGAATGGTTCATACATAACATAATAAATCAACCTTAACCAACAAATATCGTGTATTCATTTCGCATCAAAAAAAGCGAAGAAACTTATGGGACACCCCAAGTACTTTAAGATTTCGAAAGCTTTTCGTCCGCCCGTAGTGGCAGGATATTTTGAAAGAAATCATGTAAAAATCCCTTAGAAAAAATCCCTAAATAAAAAATTTCCCTAATTTTTTTGTACTTATTTAATAATGAAAAGCCGAAGAGACTTGAATGAGGTAGTTATGCTTGGTGTCATCACATCTGTTCCATCTGGTTTTTTAGCGTCCCATTTTTCATGGTTTGCCTTCATTATGGTCAGAAGCTCATCATGCGAGTCGCTGAATCGTTTCCTTGGTGGATCAGGCTTCTTACCAAGAACATCACGACAGATTTCCAAAGAGATAAGGTTATGCTCAATATGGATTTGCTTAATCAGGTGACCCATACTGATGTCTTATAACCTTCTACTGCATTGTTTGTTCGAGGTAAACCCATCAAAGTGGCATCGTAGATGTTCCAATGTTCCAATGTCGAATTCGGGGTTATAAAAGCCAGCCAAAAATTGTTCACTTAGCCAAGTGCGCTCGAAGGAAGAAAAAAGATCACGAAGTTTTGCCCTGTTGGTCGTCCAGCTAATGCTTGTTAGGCTACAATGACTTTTGATGGTGGTACCAAAATCAAAGCTGCAAGAGTTTGTAAATGAGTGGAGTTGTCAGGATTATCTATATCATTATAGAGCTTCAAAACTTCTGGCATTGATTTGATGTTTCTATAAATGCATTGAGCACAATGAAAAAGACAACCTCTGATGATTGTAAATTTCACAAATTGCGTTATATATTCCCTGGTGAAATATACGGTGCAAATGGTGTATTTTGTATTTGGAATCATTAAGCTATTAAAACGTATGCTAATAAACGAAATTTGAGTAAATTCCCTTTATTTTACATACGAATTTGACACCTCTATTTTTTTGGAAAAATCACGTGTCTGGGCCATATGTATGTATTTTTTTACCTATTTTTCCCTACTTTCGGTCCAGGCTCGATTACCTCCTTGGGAGGTCGTGTCTCAGGCAACTGGGTGTCATGCTCACCTTGTAATTAAATTTTCTTAATCACAATTAAAATTAATACAAAAATGAAAAATTTTCTTTTTAGTGATTTTTTCTTTTAGGGATTTTTTCAGTCATGGATATTTTTATTTAGGGATTTTCGGTTTTAAGGATTTTTCTTTTTAGGGATATTTGGTTTTAGGGAGAGAGAGTTTTGACTTTTATGGATTTTTTCCTTTAGGGATTTTTACCCGTTTCCATTTTGAAAAAATTAGTCTTCGCTTCATAATTTTTATGAAATATTTAGAATTTGAGTAATATTTTTCTTTATTTTATATTTAAACTAGCTGCTCAGAGCTCCTTCGTCGCTCTTCACATCTAGACGGGGGCTCCGCCCCCTGTACCCCCGAGTGGTACATAGTATTTGGTTGAAAGTAGTAAAAGGTTTTCATCCATTTTGTTTCAAACAATGTATAACATAAAACATTCATTTCTTATTGTGTGATTATTTAAAATATATTTTAATTTATTTAGTAAATTAATTATATATATTATTATTGAATATGTTATATCTATCTACTCGAAAGTTCTTGGCAGCTACAACCACATTTCTCCAAGTGTCCCCGGTGACCTCATCTTTCTTTGGCCAATAAATGCTGGAAAGAATAATCTGAATCTACTCTCATCTCCCAGGGTCATAGACCATGCGTGGCTCAACGGTACTCGAAAGTTCTTGGCAGCTACAACCACATTTCTCCAAGTGTCCTTATCCTGAACCTCTGTTCCATCTCTCGTACGTCATTCCCTCATCTTTCTTTGGCCCATAAATGCTGGGGAGAATCCTATTCTCAAATACTCTGAATCCACTCTCATCTCCTATAAGATCATAGACCATGTCTCACACTCATATAATACAACAGACAAAATAATTGTTTTATATATTTTAATTTTCATTCCCTTTTATAATAATTTTGATGAAATAAGCCTCTTTACTGCATGATAACAGGCGTTTCCCGATTGTAACTTCGATTTAAATTCTTCTCAAATATTATTATCCTTCGTGATTACATTCAATTTTTCTACATATTCAAATTCTACATTTTGTATGTTAATACTGCTCCTGTTTGTTTCTAAATATATTTATTTATCATTATTAATTTCAAACCTCATCTCTTCTCCTACCTCGATTAATTTTTCCTCGCTATCTGTAATTGCAATTACCGAATCTCCTATTATATTTAAGTCGTCTGGGTAACCTAATATTTACAATTGATTTCCGCATCTTACTCTTTCTTTACTACCTTCAAGATAAATTTTAAGATCAAAATTTGAAAAAGTTTATCCGGATCTATTGAGTCTTGCGTAGGTTTTACTAAAGTCTACAAATAATTACTGAACAGAATTATTGAATTCGCGGTTTTTTTAATATCTGTCATAATGAAAATATCTTAATTAATGTTGATCGATTTGGCCTGAACCCGCAATGATATCGTCTAATATTTCCTCCGCCTATAGTTTATAAGTATTGTATATGTTATAATAGAGTATATTTCTTGATTGATTTTTATTGAATATATTTTATAAATTGTCTCAAGTCTCTTAACTTTGCATTTTCTCAAATTTTATTATAATTAAAGAGACTTGAGACAATTTATAAAAATTAACGGTATAAAAGTATTGATTAAAACTAAAGATAAATTAACAATATATACATTCATTAATAGTATTAATTTAAATTAATGGATTTATTTGATTTTTTATTATTAAGTTCATTTATTAATTTTTTTAGATCATAGTTAATTCCCTCCCTTAAAATAAAAGAAGTACCTATTCAAATATGGAAAGAATAAATACAAAATAATTTAAGTTAAATATGATTTAAATATTTTATTATATTAATTAAAATGAGAACTTTTAGAATAAATTATTTAATTGAAATGATATTTGAATATTAGAATTTAAAATAAAAAGTTAAATATTATAATAATTCTTTGATTGGGAATCGCTAGAGTTATATACATTGTGTAAAATGAGTCCGCCAGTAAGTGGGTCACGCCTGGCTCTTGATTGAACAACACGGAGAACTATATATAAACTTTAAAAAATTAAATTCTGCGGTTATTGATTAGATATTAATAAAATCTATAGCTATTAAATAATAAAATCTATAGGTATATAAGAATATTGTGATGTAATTTCATAGAAATCGTTTCTTATTTTTTGATGTTCATAATTCTAAATTACCGGTAAAGTGTCGATTAAGTAGGAAATTTCTTTTTTGTTTGTTTCTATGACAGCAAAAAAGTAAACAAATTACATACATACATACATACATACAAACACTCTCCTTTATATATATAGAATAATAATAGAATAATATTTATATAATAAACACAAAAAAAAAATAAAATAGGATTTATTTTATCAAAGAAAGAAAAGACAAAAAAAATAATATTATAAAAGTAATTACAAAATAAATTATAAACAAATCTCAGTGATCACTTACTATTATTACAAATTCCGGATGCATCCACTTTCAATATTTCACCCTTTATTTTATACAATTCATTCACTGCTCAAAGGCTAATAATCATCTCGTCCTCGTCAGCAATCTCTCTCTCTCGCTCACACACACTCCCACCTCTCTCCTCAACCCCTCCACCATTCATTTCTTAGTTATTTCAATTTCCACAAATTGTCTTATTTTTAAAATATTCACTAATTTACTTTCTATTTTTATTCTTTAATCCTTAAATAATATATTTTCTATTTTATGTTAAAATGTAAATAACTTGCATTTTAACATATTACACTATGACAGCAAAAAAGTAAACAAATTACATACATACATACAAACAGTCTCCTTTATATATATAGATAATAGTCAAATTGGAAAATTTCACAATCATCTAGTAATCTTATATTAAGTCTTTTGTTTTTTATGATTTAGGAGAAATAATAAAATAATTTATTTCTTATATTTAATTCTGTACGAAAAAATAAGCAATTTTTATTTTTGTTAAAATTATTTTAAAATAAAATAAACTTACTTATTATACACTAAATTATACTTTATGAATTATTTTTTTTTCAAATAAAAAGAAGGATTATATTTTTTCTTTTTTATTTGTAATATAGTACATGATATACAGCAATGTATATTTTTTTCTCTCCTGGGGGGGGGGGGGTTTTGAACCCCAAAACCCCCCCCCTGGTTGCGCCACTGTTTTAATATAATACACTATATAATATTTTACTTTTTTCAGTGGCGTACCTAGAACTTTTGCCGCCCGGGGCGATCTCCAGTTTGCCGCCCTTTCTATTATAAGTCAATCAAATAGTGGTTTTTATAATTTAATACACATAAATAAATTATTAAGTTATTTAATCAATATTAATTAATACACAGAGTAAATTTTTTTACACATATTTGTATGCACTCGTAAACATATTTATATAATATTTACTCTTCTAGCTTTCATACTAGAAAAATCGTGTATAATGCTCTCAAAATTTATATTATTTGTAATTTCTTGTTCTATTGACAATATTGCAAGATTTTGTAGTCTTAATTGACTCATTGTAGAACGAAGATAATTTTGCCGAACAAAATCTTAAAGATGCGCTTACGAATTCAACGAATTTTAATGAATACAATAAAATAAAATTATTATCCTGTTCTTGGAATTAGAATTCAAAATTTACACTAAAATGCATTTATATACACCGAGGAATAATATTCGAAATCATATAGTTGATCATAATTTATATAAATCAAATAATAAACTTATAATAATCATAATAATCATTAATTATTCAAGAAAGAAAAAAAATAAATATGAAATGAATAAGTTGCTTTTTACAACTATAACTAAATATAAAAAATGCCGCCCCAAGATAAGTGCCGCCCGGTGCGGACCGCCCCCACTGCCCCCCCCTTAGGTACGCCACTGCTTTTTTTCATTGTGAAACTATTTTTGAATGTACATACATATATTGTTATCGAATACTATACTATACTATATATATATCTTTACACAATAATAATATAATATTAATAAATTATCAAAAAAAAATTTTATTATTGTAAATTATATTTTGAAAGAAATAATACCTAGTAAACAAATAAAAGTGCTATAATTTGGTAAAATGAACATACATTTAATCTTATCTTATCATACTAGCAAAAATTGTATATATATATATATATATATTTGTATTTGGGATATATTAAACCGCTTTTTTGAAATCCACACCATAGATAATTTTTATAAAGAAAAATCTATCTGTATTGGATTCAGCATCGGGAAAAATCATCTTCATTAGTTTTTTCTTAATTTAAATTTATATGACGTCACCAACTATTTCAGCCAGCGCCTTCCTTATATTCAAAATATATTATAAATAAAATAAAATCAAACATATTTATGTTATAATCATATCTGTTTTTTATTCCATTAATACAGTGATTCCCAACCGGTGGTTCGCGAACCCCTGGGGGTTCGCAGGGTATACAGAGGGGGTTCGCGAAGATAATATTGTAATGGCGTATTTTTTAAAACGTCATTAAAAGCAAAATCAAAAAAAAACAACAAAAATTAAAGAACAAACTCTGTAAAAGAGATTGTGCATGTTTGTTAAGAAATCTATAATAAATTTCAATATTTTCATTTCTTTTTTCCTTATTTATTTTTCAAAATTACTTCATTAATATCAAATCATATCAACAATTTTATACATTGTAATTTATTCCTCTTATTCAATTAAAAAAATACTATTCTTTTTTTTACAAACATTTATTTATATTTAAAACATTGTATGAATGTGATTAGTAGCATTTTCTGATTTATTTTTAAAATCATTTTTCCTTTCTTTGTAATATTTTTTGTTTTTACAATACAATCGGAAATAAATATCAAATTAAGCAGTTTACTAAAGATTTTAGAATTAGATACTTGTTCTTCATACATAGACTTAGCACTTGTAAAATAAGTGATACTGTGTTACTGTGACTGCAAGTTCTCGTGTAAATCATTTAATAAATATTAATTTAATTATTTTTATTATGGATCAATGGTTAAAAACGGGCCGTTTAGAAAGACATGATAATCGACATGATAGTGTTGAATGCTATAGTGAGGTACCGTTTCACCAGACGAAAAACAAAGGAAATGATGATAGAAAAGGGAAAAAGCGAAAATATGACAGCGACTATCTAAAATTGGGTTTTCATTTTACTGGGGATGATTCGGGACCTAAACCCCTTTGTGTTATATGTAATGAAGTTCTTACCAACAGCAGTTTAAAACCATCACTTCTTCGTAGACATATTGAAACAAAACATCCGACACACAAAGATAAACCTCTTGAATATTTCAAAAGAAAATTAGTAGATATCATGAAAAAAAGTAGCCTTTCTTCTTTCTTGACTTCAAACGAAGATAGTAAAATGACCCTTGAAGCGTCTTTTCGTGTAAATTATAGAATTGCAAGATCTTACAATAGCAGAAGCGCATACAATAGCAGGAAATTTAATTGTGTCATATGCGAAAGATATCGCCAAATATATGCTTGGGATAAAGGCAGCAAAGAAAATTGAGCTAGTTTCCTTATCAAACAACACGGTGTCACGTAGAATTAATGACTTTGCTAATTATGTGGAAAACGAACTTTTAAATAGAATAAAATTGAATTATTTTGCAATTCAACTTGACGAATCGACGGATGTAACAAATGCAGCAATCTTGCTTGTCTACGTTCGATATCTTTTTACGAATATTGTTCAAAAAAATATACTATTTGCAAAACCTTTGATAACCTACACAACTGGAGAAGCGATTTTTGATTTGATCAATGGGTATTTTGAAAATAATGGAATAAGCTGGTCTTATTCTGTGGGTGTGTGTACAGTTGGTGCAAAATCAATGACCGGAAAGTTTTCAGGTTTTGTGGCACGGGTGAAGAAGAGAGAGATCAACGAAACCAACTATCTTCGATTAACTTTCGATGACTATTTTCCTAACAGATGCAATATATACATTTCAAACAACTCGATACGTAATCCATTTCAAGGAAATGTAAGTTTAGAAACCTCTCTAAATATCCTTGAAAAAGAAATACTCATAGAGTTATCTTGAGGCAGTTCTCTAGAAGCAATTTTTAAAGATCAATCTTTAATTAACTTCTGGCTGAGTATACAAAATGAATATCCTGTTCTGTCAAAAAGAGCCATTGAAGTTCTATTACCATTTTGCACAACATATCTATGTGAGAAAGGATTTTCAACATATACATATCTGAAAGATAAATACAGAAACAGCTTAAATGCAGAACCTGATCTAAGATTGAAATTGTCAGATATTGAGTCTAACTTTGAATTGCTTTGTTCTATCAAACAGCCACAAATATCCCATTAGGAGTAAATAAATATAAGAACCATTTTGTTAAATTTATCTTGTTTTCAACTTTTATAGCCATCATTTAATTATTATTAATGTTTTATTTCAATGTTTCACGATTAATATAATCAATTGTAATGCAATATGAAAAATATATATTCTATACAATTTTATTGCTTTTTTTTACCTGTCATTAACAACTACATAGGGGTGATAGGGGGTTCGTCAAATTTATTCGGACCTTTCTTTTGGTTCGCGAGGAAAAAAAGGTTGGGAAACACTGCATTAATACATTCATTTAAATCATTTGAAAATGTTTCAGAACATTTATTAGTTTGTTCTTAATTTAAAATAGGAAATTTAAATGACGTCATAAATTTCGTCAGACAGCACTTTAGTAAATACAAAATATATTATATTAAATCAAATTACGAAATATATATTATGTTATATTAACAGACGATACTTTTCTGTCTTTCTGGACATTTATACATAGGTTTAAGGTATTACCTTATGTTTAAAAGACTATTTTATGTTTCTTTTAAATTATTTGAACGGTGGACCAGTTATTAATATTGACAGTCAAACCTGATAACAAGGAATAATTTTTTTTAATGTTCGAGCGGTGGCTTGGTGAACCAGGTATTTATATTTTAACTAGAAAAACATTAATATTTTGGAATATTTTGTAGTATTCTTAATTAAGAAAAAATCTTATTAACAGATTCAAACATAATCGATCGTTAAAAAAGAATTTTGGTTAATTTTGATATTATAACTGTTTATTTAGTTAGTATTAGATATGTGCATTACAATTACAAAAACTAGAACAGCAATTAAACTTTCCCTCTCTCACTCTCACAATCTCTATAAAGGCCATTGAACAATTGATTAAATATTCATTCACAGATTGGAAATCATTTCATAAGGTAAGTTTTCTTATTCAATATTAACTTAGATTAATAAAAATTTATTAAATTTTGAAAAATTATTATTATATTTATTTTATTATTACAATCTGATTATTTCAATTCATTTTTTAAAATTATTGTATGTGATTTTAAATTTTATTTAAAATTCTGTTATATTCAAAATTTTTTGTTCTTAATAGTTTCAAGATATCTTTAGAAAATGTTAGTTTTTTTATGGAAAAATATAAATGAATAGAAATAGTATAGAAATATCATTATTAGACAAAAATAATTTTACATAAAAAATAGAGTACTCTAATTTGATTCATAAAAAACTTTTACAAATAGGTATAATTTATACTCGTAATTAGAATTTAAACACTTTAGTTTCGAATTGATTTTTTTTCTTTGTTTATTTTATGAGCATTTTAGTATATTCAAAAATTCGTTTTCCAACAACTCACAACAAAGTTTCTTATTTAATATTTACACTTAAATTTGAATTTAGATCTATCCTTTAAGTCAGTGGCGCGCAACCTATATTTTTTTTTTTTGAAAAAATTTATCGCGACCCCTAAGAAGATAGAAGATGTTTTTTTTAATCGTCAACTTAGGTAAAATGAAACTATTTCTGAAATTTTCTTTTATTAGAGGTTTTTTTTTTATTGTTTTATAAAGTTCTTTAAATTTGATGACCATGAAAATTTTTCTCGCGACCCCAAGAGTGGTCGCGACCCACGCGTTACGCACCACTGCTATAAGTGATAGCAAGCTTGTTATGTTGGTAAAACTATAAAAATTCCTATAAAGCAAATAAATCAAACTAAAATGTGTTTAAATTCAAATTATAAAGTTTAAATGATTAATTTTAAGTTTAATAAAAAATAATTTTCATAAACAAAGAAAAAAATTTGGAATTTTTCTTTAAATTTAAATATTGGTGTATTTATTTCAATCTGATTTTTTCAACTAGTTTATAATTCTGTTCAGAGCCTTTACTAATTTTTTTTTCAATCTGGGCATGACCTTTATATTAGACTCTCCCTCTTTATTATTTACAAAAAAACTTACCTTATGAAATTGGTAATTGTCTATATTAATTGGCATTTGGATAAAACTTTACCAGTGGATTCCGTTATTAATTTCAAAGAAACTTTCCTTATGCAATATTTTCGGATCGCTTCTAGTTTTAGAGATAAAAATTATTAAAGTTTGACAGATTAGCTTTTTATGAACTTCGAAATGTTTAGTCATTAAGTAATGTTTTATTGACTAATTCACTAATTATTCACTTATTCACTAATTTTCGGTTTTTTCAGTTTGGGTTGGATAATTATTTAATTAATTAATTTTTTATCTTTTCTATATCCGAACTTAACCCCCCCCCCCAAAAAAAAAAAATTAGTGAGCCCCCTAGTGGCCAAATCAATCAAACTATAAATATGATAACTAAATTGAATTTATATGCAAATTTTAATAATGTTTATCTCAAAAATCTTGAACCTATCCGGAAAAATTGTATAAGGAAAGCTTCTTTGGAATTAAAAAAACGTGATAAAAAGGAATCCACTGGTAAAGTTTTATCCATGACATGCCAATTAATATGGATAATTACTATGAAATTTTCTTATGTTCTTTGATCATTTTTACGTTTTGGTATAACAGTCTTAAACCCAAAATTTTTAGTCCCTTAATTATTTTTAGTTTTAAAGGTCTTTCTGGACACTCAAGTATCCCTGTTCCTGATTATGTATCAATTTTATATTTACATATATAATTTAAATTATATTTTATACTAGCTGCTTAGAGTGCCTTCGGCGCTCTTCACACCTAGACGGGGGCTCCGTCCACTGTACACCCGAGTGGTACATAGTATTTGGTTGAAAGTAGTAAAAGGTTTTCATCCATTTTGTTTCAATCAGTATATTTCATGAAACATTCATTTCTTTTTGTGTTCTTATTTAAAATATATTTTAATTATTTTTAGTTTTAAAGGTCTTTCTGGGCAGTCAAGTATCCCTGTTCCTGATTATGTATCAATTTTATATTTACATATACAATTTAAATTATATTTTATATTAATAATATATTTATTTTACTATCAAAACACTAAAAAAAATTATAATGTTATTTTTAAGATATAATAATGAAGAGAATTGGCCTAATTTTATTTCTTTTGGCATGTTTAACCAGTGCATATCAATCAATATGTAAGTATTCAATAACGCGAATCATGAATTTAAATTATCTCATTTAAATTAATTAGAATATTATTAATCTCAAAGGAAAAAAAAAATTTTAATAATTTAATCTATTTTTGATTTTTCCAATTACAGATGATAACATCGAATTTGAAGGAAAGGGTAAATTTATTATAGTAAAAACAAATGATATATATAAAATGAATGTAAATACTTATTAATAATATGGTTCTTTTAGAGATTGTATCAATCAATCCACAAGTGTTAGGAAGGGCGTCGTTGAATGAAACACGAGTACCGTGTACATGTAACAGTCAATCCTGTTCCTGTTGTAATAATATTAATCTAAGTTTATTCAAATTCAATAAAAAAGGTAACATACAATAATACTAATTAGATAAAATGAATCTTCAAAATGCAGGAATAATACTTTTCATATTCCAATTGTTTTAGCATGTTTTATGATATCATATGATCCAGAAAGACGTAGGGGAACATTAACCACAACATTAAATCAAAAAGTAATCTTTCAGAAAAATATATCATGTAAGTATTTTAAGATTTTTTGACTTTGAGGAATTTGATTCTTTGTTATAAATCATTTGAATATGTTCATATAATGATATATTAGGAATACTATAATCCCAGATCCCAGGAGATACAAAAAATATTGTAACAATTACCTGTTGTCAATTATTGTAAAGCAAATAGTGTTACGAGTAGCTGTAAACACATTTTAAATTATGTAGAAAAAAAACTCATAAAAAAATTATTTTTTCTAAAAATTATAACTAAATAAATGTCTTATTTTTCAGTAGTCGCATAATATTTTGAAATCAATATTAAAATAAAAAGTTCCGATATCATACCTTTAATTCTAATATATTTTGTATCACCTTGAAAATAATAATAAATATAAATCATAAATAATAACCAAAAAAATAAACTATTCATGAAATCTAATTTATCGTTTTGATCAGGAAACCTTTTTTATTTATTTTAGAATCAATTAATTCAAAAAGATGTAAGAAAAATCGTAAATTTTCAAATCAATAGAGACCTGTATAAGAAGTAAAAAATAACATTATATATTATATATTTTATATATTTTCTATAAAACAGTTCATATTATTTATAAAAATATACATTTTTCTTTATATATATTTATATTAATTAAGTATTTCATTTTACAATATTAAAATCCAATAAAACGTAAAATATACCTATATGTAAGTTCAAATAAAAATTAAAACATGTTTAAATATAAATTAATGATTATAACATAGTAATTTTATGAATGAATATTAAAAATATTCTATATATTCTTTTAAGAATAATTGGATTAAAATATTACTCCTAATATTCATAAAAAAAATCTAACTTTTGTACGTCCTACGCAAGGACATCGCCCCTCAAGTCAGTTATATGATTTAGGTGTCCTATGATCAGTAGAACGGGCCCTATCAACCTTTATCTTGATTTTCTTGATCGGAGGCGCTACTTTTTATCGAACAGCTTCCCAATATTGATCCCGGAGGCTGGATTGACTCGTCCCATAAGTCCCATAAGCCCCAGAAAAGATAAGCCAGAGAAATTCTCTTGCCAGGCCCCAACATTTTTTTGAATTGATAATTTATTAATTATTATTGAAATAAATTTTATTACATTTCAGCTGTTAATGCTCCACCAATCTGTTTTCCTGTGGTTCAAGTACCTGGATTGGTAATATGTGCCCTTTTAACTGACCTAGCCTTTGAATCATCACGATTCCAGGTTTGTCTAAGTGTACAAATCATGGCTGGAGTGGTTCCTTTAATTAAATTAAATTTTGATTGTATAGAATTCACCTATGACAAAGGATTACAAGTACTTAAATATATTCATATCTATAAATGTATAATTTCATTGATAGATTAATTATTTATTATTTTTTAAATTTTAGGTTGTTAAACCAACAAAATCACCATACCGCCCTTAAATATATATTTATTTTATATTTTTGTAAATTGTACCATATCTGGAAGATGGTATAGGAAAAGGGCCCCAGAATCATGCGAAAGGAGAAGACTGCATGATGATAAAATTCTCATACTATTTTTATTTATGTATATATGAAAAACATAAAATAATTAATTTATTTTATTTATAATATTTTATATATTTCCTTTTAAAAAGATTTTAACTTCTAAACTTCAAATTTTATATATGACAACATTATAAAATAGAAATGCATTCCAAGTTTTATATTAAATTAATTTGTATAAAATTCATTATAAAATAAGATATCTTAAAGGTAAAAAAATAAAAGTTTATATTATTTTAATATACCTACCTCAGAGATTGTAAAAGTCCTTGTCGTAGGTATATTAAATTAAAAATTATAATTTTCATAGAATCTGTAAGAATTCAGTAATTTACTTGGCTTGGCTGTGCCTCAGTGAAAGAAACTAAATTCTCCCTCACGAGGTAACTTAGTAGATAATGAAACTAATCACGTAAAGAAACTATTGATTATTTCCTTATGGCACAAATGGCCTTTGTTTTTGATATGCCTTAAGATTCAAATAATAAAAATACTATTCAGTAAATAAATTAAATCACACATATTAGATATATATTAAAATATTAATAGAATCTCAAAATTCTTTATTCTTTTCACATTAAACAAAGTGTATTTATAAAAAATAAAAATATTTAATTTTTTTACAATTTTTTAAAGATTAATTTATAATTTATTAATTATATTATTTAGACAGAAAATAATTAAATATCTAAAATTGAGAGTATTGATATTTACAATCTCACCCATCCCTTTCCATTTTTATTTTCATATTTCTTTTTTTAATTATTTCATTATAAAATGATTTTACTTTTAAAATTGAAATTCATCTTATCTTATTATACTAGCAAAAATTGTATATATATTTGTGTATTGTTGGATTAATTTATTAATTAACCACTCGAAGGATTTTTTTGAAATTCACACCATAGATAATATTTATAAAGACAAATCGATCTGTATTGGTTTCAGCTTGGAGAAAAATCATCTTCTTTAGTTTTTTCTTAATTTAAATTTATATATGGATGACATCACAAATGACATCATCCATATTGAAATTTGGCTCTTGTCAAATTTTTTTTTTTATTGATATTGTATTAATATTTTTTTATATTTAAAATATTTTAAAATTTATTATTTAATTTCTAAATAAAATTTAAAATATTTATTTTATTAAAATATGTTTATTAATTTATTAATTAAAAAAAAACAAACAAATACAGCTTGGTAATTGTCTTGCAAACATTGTAAGTATTGTTATTTTTTTTCTCTAAAATATTTGAGGCCAGCAGTGTAGCCACAGTGTTTAGTCCTGGTCCGAGGGATCGAACTCCGCCGAGCACATAAGCCAAAAAAAGAAAAAATTTAAATTTTTTAATAAGTTTTTTTGTTTAATTTTTTGTTAATTCTTATAAATTTTTATTGGTTAATTTTCTTTTATTTTTTGAAGTGAAATTTCTTTAGCGGCGTCCTGACATTTGGTTGAGAATGGAGAGTGAATTGAAAAATTGAAATTTCGTAACGCAAGAGAGAAAAAAGATATAGATATAACGAGTGGGAATGAGATAGCCTCTATCTGCGTCTCCCTTTTGTGCGGTCTTTCGTTCTTGAGAAAGAGGCTATCTGCGTCTCCCTTTTGTGCCGTCTTTCGTTCTTGAGAAAGAGGCTATCTGCGTCTCCCTTTTGTGCGATCTTTCGTTCTAATACCCACTCGCTAGGTCCAAAGTCTATGGCGCGCATGCGCGCGAGTACGTTGACGCGGAATAATATTTCTCAGCCTCTACTGGGTCAAAGAATTAAAAATTAGTATGACTTATGATCAAAAGAGGGCGAGATCTCCACCTTGTCCAGGAGATATCGCAATTAAATACAATTTGAATTTAAATATATATTAATTTCAAAATTTGCCTAAACATTTATAAAAATAAATATACATATGAAATTTGTTATTTTTTTTTAATATTAAAAAATATTTAATTTGAGATTAATTATATGTAAAAAGATCAACTATCAAATAGATTCAAACTTTTATTTTCTTTGATTAGATTATAATTAAATATTATTTATATTATTTAAAAATTATTATTTTTCTATTTATTAAGGATGTCTATTAAAAAATTGTAATTAACCTTATCATATGTCAAATATTATAGCTAAGTTTTTTTGAATTTTTTAAAATTTTTTATATAATTAATCTCAAATTAAATATATTTTAATATTAAAAAATAACAAATTTCATATGTATATTTATTTATTTTTAATATTAAACATATTTCATATGTATATTTATTTTTATAAATGTTTAGGCAAATTTTGAAATTAATATATATTTAAATTCAAATTGTATTTAATTGCGATATCTACTTGAGCAAAGCAAACACAATGGTGAAGGCCCCGCCATCTCTTGAGTTGTCTTGACCTAAAGCCAAGCGTGGTCGTTGGTTACGCCCTCTTAGGGACAATCATTTCTATCTCGGAGCCACGGATGTAAACCTTTACCTACGCATCAGTACGTGAGAGAGGCATATTACTTTTGAGCTATCGATAAATATTTCTACCTATCGCTGCTATACATGTAAGTCATATATAAAAATTGATATTTATATATATATATATATATATCGTGAAATAATTAAAATTCTCAAGTCAAATATACAGCGTGCACGCATACCGACGCATGTAATTGTGTGTGTGAACATGGTCGGCGATTCACACGCCAACACATACAGTTATGTGCGTCGATGACCATTCACGTTATTTATCCGAATCTCAACATTACTTTAACATTACTAAATCAATTTAAAATTATTATTGCATTTAAAACTGCTTTTCTCTACTCCACAGATTTCACTATGCCGAAAAAAAATAACGACCAAAATTTAGACGATATTATTTATTTCATACACCGTTCACTACTGGTTTATAGCCACACAGGTGCTAATGCACTTGAACGAGGCGAAGATAAAATCCCTCTAATTCTCGGGGGAGATTTTAATGTAAATTTTGGATCTGATGATTCGTTGCCGTTGATCAACTTTCTTCGAGAAACATTTGGTCTGCTTCTAAATAACGATCCCAAGGAATCAACAACAAAATCTGGAACTACAATAGATGCTGTTTTTACACGTTATATAGAAAATATCGAATCACGAACATATATATCTTATTTTAGTTATCACAAGCCATTAATATCAGTATTACCAATTGAAGCACCAACCGACAATAGTACAGGCAATGTAGATATGATGATAGAGTAGATAATAATAATAATAAAGCGAATATTTGTTACGAAAATTTTATACTGTTATATGTCTTTCGAAATGATCCCTTTATTTTTCTCTATTTCTCTCTCACTCACACTCTCAACTAAAATTTCTCTTATTCTCTAGATTCTAAGAAGTTTCACTTCCGCCACGTGTACGATGCTGCACATTTTGCTTTTTTTTTTATCTATTTTAGTGTTTATTTTTTTATTAAATTACTAATTTATATTTATTTATTCATTGATCTCTTATTAATTATAATTTTTAATATTTTTTCACTAAAATATATTATTTAATATTTATTTATTATTATTGAGGACCCCAAGTTCCATTCATTTTAATCAGATTGATGGAATGACGTAACATTTAATAATAGTATTAAATAATCAAATAATTGTATATTAATATTTTTTAAAGGGTCGACCGATAGCTCGGTGTTCCAGGTATTAACAATAATAAAAATAAAAACCTTTAAAATGTAATGGAAATGGAAATGATTGACAAAATCACATTTAATTTATACACAATCTGTTCTTTTTATAATCAAATCCGAGCAAATTTATTATAGTGAAATCATATATTTTATTTTTATTTCAGGAAGAAATAATATCTGAATTTATATTGAGTTATAAATCGTTTGATTTATATTGATTGCTTGAAACAAATAAAAAAAAACTTTCAAACGTTCTCGGTAGCATTTGAGTGTAAGAAATCATGCAATCCCTAACTCTGATTTGTTCTTTACTCTTTTTGACCTTTTGTGTCAACGCTCAAAATAATCTCCAAAACAGTAAGTAAAATGGTAACATATATTAGTAATCTATGTAATGAAACTACATCAAGATAAAAAAATAACTAAATATGAGTTTATTTCGTTTGTGAAAAATATTTAATTTATAATTAAAATTATTATACTTACATAAATCCTTGTGATCATGTTATATAATAATATAATAATAAATTTTTAACAAATTTTAAAAGTCTAATGTTCAGAACTATAAATTAATTTCTAAATATTATTTTTTTAGTTTTTGGTCTTCCAAATAGTAACAGCACAAATACTGCAACAGGTAATATAAAGATATATATAAAATAATAATTAATTATATTCTTTAAAATAAAATAAGATTTGAAATATATCATTTTAAATATCATTTTAAAATTAATACATTTTCACGAATATATTTATAAAAACTTTTGTTTTTTTTCATAACCATTAAAGGAATTTTTATTAAAACACCATTTATATATATATATATATTTGAATAATTTATTTATTTAATCAAATAAACGTACAAAGTTTCGACTCCTAATTCTGCTTGTTCGCTCGAGTCGGGGTAAACGTACGATACCTGACAACGACTACAGAATAAGCAGTCGAAACGTTGTACGTTTATCTGATTAAATAAATAAAATATACAAATATATATATATGTGATTTTAATAAAAATTCCTTTAATAATTAATGCATGATAATAGATGAAAATTAATTCACAATAATAATCTATTTAAAATTAATTATAGTGTTAAAAATTAATTGAATTGAATTATTATTAATGAAATTACTGAAAAAAAATAAAATTAAAAAAAATCTCTAGTCTTATTAAATATTTTCAAATTCATAAAAATATTTTTAATCCTTATTTTCAGGTGGTCTGTCGAATTTTCCTTTTTTTAATCCATTTGCATCTCTCCCGTCCCCCTGTAATTGTGGTACTCAATTATGCACCTGTTGCGCAGAGTTTAATTTGGGTCCTTTAACTATCAACCAGAGAGGTAATTTATTATTCATAATTATTTTTTTTTTATAATTTTCAGCTTATTTCAAAAAATAAAAATACAAAAAAATAATAATTAATATAAAAAAAAAATAAATTGATAAAAGACTACAAAATTGACAATAAATCTATAAATAAAAAAACTATAATAATATACATATTAAAACATATAGTACATTCATGATATGTAAATTTTTTTTCTCAATTTTTCTCAAATTTTTTTTTAGCTTGTTTCAATGTCTCTTATGATGCTCGAAGATTAAGTGCATCTGTGAGTGGAAATATTAACCAACGATGGGGCTTCCAGAACACTATTTCTGGTATACTCATAGAATCTCAATATCTTTAATGCACTTAAGAATCATTTATATTAATTGATTATTATTTATTTTGATTTTTTTTAGCCTCTAACCCCCCACCATTCTGTATGCCGACAATTTTCCCAGGAGAAATTTTTTGTATTAATTATTCGAATGTTGTGTTAGATCCCACTCAGTTCCAATCTTGTCTTGATGTTACAATCCGATTTTTTTTTACAACTCTCTTCAATTTCAATTTTGATTGTGTGCAGTTCAGCCTTAATCGTGGATTTTCGGTAAAATTTTTAAATATTTTTAATAAATGCATGATCTACAGAAAAATACAAATATTTAAAATATAAATTTAATTTGTTTATTTGTATATCTATTTATATAATTTTTTTTTACTTATTATAGAACTTTTTTCTCCATTGGGAATAGTTGAGGTTGTTATTATTCTTATATGATTAATTTTATTGATTTTATTTGACATATTTTTCTATCCCTGATATCCTTTCAAGGACCATAAAGCCTGGCATAACAGTTCTGTGAAAGACTGTCCGTGCCTCGGCATTAATTACTCTATGCAACTGAATGCGATTTTTCTGTTAGATTCTGATAGATAGTAACAAACAACGTATAAAATGATTAATTTCGAGCACTAATAACCTCTGTTACTAATCTACTCTTCAGTTTTAATGATAATATTAATATTTAAATAATAACATTCGTAATGACTGAGTTGTTAAATTTTTAAAAGGTTAATTAAAACTAATAATATTCCAAAATAATCAACAGAAAGCAAATCATTAATTTTTATTTATCCATCATTGTTTGATATATTTTGAACTTTGCAATTTCCCCAAATTATACCATACTCTAATATACTCTTTTCATTTCTTTTTAATTATAAAATATAATATATTTACATAAATTCATCTAATAAAATATTTTTATAATATATATAAAAAAAAAAAATAAAAATCGAAAATTTGTAACCCTCCCCAGAATAGAAATTTAATGGGGGGAAATATTTTTTCTGATATCGAATAATTTTTCTTATCATAAAATATTTAAAAAAAAATATAGTACTCCCCACATTGTAGGAAATCATCAATTAAACTTTGAAAAAATAAATCAAACGGCTTAATATATAAATGGACTGTAATTACATAGTTAATAAATAGAGAGTAATCTATAAAAAAAATTATTTAATATTAATATTCATTAATTTATTTCAGATTGTAAAACCATCTCAATTAAGTTCAGGTGGCGATTGAAAACTCTAAAATCCAATTGAAAACTCAAAATATAATTTTTTTAATTATTTTAATTTTTTAAATGCCATAATATCCACCTTTAATTATTATATATTATGTATGTATATAAATAAAATAAAATAAAATATACTACCATTTTATTTAATTTTAGTTAAATTCTCACCAATTTATTTCAACCTTCTGATTATGTATCTAATAATTTATTATATACTTATATATATTGGAATTAGCATTAATAATTTCCTTTTTTTTATCAGGCTGTCAATGGTTGTAATATAATTGAATCCATTTTTATTGTTATTGTTATCTATCATATTATTTATTATATCAATAGTGGTAATTAGGATGAGGGCATATAAATATAAATAATAATATAAATATTTTGATTTTTAAATATAAAATTTAATTTTCATTAATTAATTAGTAATGATTTAATAATCAAAGATCATAAAATGTTTTAAATTGATCTTGATTCCTATTTTTATAAATATTTACGTATAGCGATGTGTGGACCGTTAATTTGAAGTCAATGAGTCTATTGTTTTGAGAAAAAAGTATTTTCAGAGAGCTAATTTACATTATCGGCCAATTTTAAATTATTAATTTTTAAAAATGTTAAAAATTTAAAAAATTATAAAACATATATATATATATATATATTAAAGCTGTAAAATAATTGACAAACTATATAATTTATTAAATATTAAAAAAAACTAATAAAACCTTAGAAGAAGTTTAATAAAAAATAAATTAGATTATAGTGTAATTTTAAGAAATCGAAAATTGATGGGTATTGGAAAATGAGGAAAGGCACAAAAGATACAACTACGAGCTCATTTCAGCGTCCAGATAACCGGATATTGTTGTCTTCATAAAAATTGGCCGATTCATATTTCTTCGATATCATAATCTTTTTATTGATTTCATTGAAAAAGAGTGAATTTTGAACAATATTTTAGGCAAACTTTTTAAAATACTTTTTTAAATACAAATGTAAAATTTATTTATTATATATCATTTTCTTCCATTTTTGATTCTAAATACGAATCAATTCATATGTCATCAATATCATAATTATATTCATTGATTTCATAGAAAAAGCGTGAATATTGTATAATATTTTAGGCAAAATGCTACTTTTTTAAATACAAATGTAAAATTTATTTATTATATATCATTTTCTTCCATTTTTGATGGATGGGCCATGTTAAGAAAATGGAAGAAGATGGCAACTCCAAAAACGTTATTAAATAAAAAAACTTGTCATCAGCTCATTTAAGGCAACTGACTGGTTTCCTAGATTGGGCTGGACAGTTCCCTCCCAATCCAAGGGACAATTGAGAACTGAAGGCCTAACATTGTCGCTACAATATGTATAATTAATAGGTTATTATTATTTAATTAAATTTTGAGTTAATAATAATTAATTTAATTGAGAATCAATTATTCATTTAATTATTACATTTTAATTTTTCTTAAACTAAAGAATTCTAGTGGATTTTTATTAAGACGGTTATTATTATTTAATTGTTTCTTTTTTAATTTGTTTGGTACGAAACTGGGTAGTTGTTAAAAGACGCGCAGATTGAGCGATTCATTTAAAGCAATAGCCAAACCTTGTTTACTACCAGTAAATTTATATTGTGAATTTGACAAAATACGGATAATATACACCAATTGATAAGAATTGGATTTGCTTGCATAAATTCAATCACTATTAACATCTTTCTGAAACATTTCGTTCATTGCCACTAGGAAATTAGAATGATAATGATAAAATCTTATTTTTAATAACAAAGTTTCCTTCTGTCTACTTAAAACAACTTAAAACTAAAATGGCATTACAGAGTACGCTTATTGATCATTAGAATATGCCTAATGTCTATTTCTATTGAACAATTAAGAAAACTCATTTTTGGGGCGGACCCATCGATAGCAACCCTACCCCTATTTGAAAAATTAAAAAAAATATTTTATAAGAAATACTATTAATTCAAATTTATTAATTGTATTAATTAGACAGAAAATAATTAAATATCTAAAATTGAGAGTATTGATATTCACAATCTCACCCATCCCTTTCCATTTTTAGTTTCATATTTCTTTTATTAATCATTTCATTATAAAATGATTTTACTTTTAAAATTGAAATTCATCTTATCTTATTATACTAACAAAAATTGTATATATATTTGTGTATTGTTGGATTAATTTATTAATTAACCACTCGAAGGATTTTTTTGAAATTCACACCATAGATAATATTTATAAAGACAAATTGGCTTCAGCTTGGAGAAAAATCATCTACGTTAGTTTTTTCTTAATTTAAATTTATATATGGATGACATCACAAATGACATCATCCATATTGAAATTTGCCTCTTGCCAATTTTTTTTTAATTGATATTGTATTAATATTTTTTTTATATTTAAAATATTTTAAAATGTATTATTTAATTTCTAAATAAAATTAAAAATATTTATTTTATTAAAATATGTTTATTAATCTCTTATTGTAGATATATGATGGTGCATATATCAGAGAGTATTATACTAATTGTTTTCTAGAATTCTTTCATTTCTCGAAAATAAATATATATATAAAATCAGAAAAAAGAATAATAATATAAATTTTTTATTAAACATTTTATTTAATTATTTATTATTTATTATCCTCAAATCAAAAACATTATTTTATATTCTTTTTTGTTATTATGTAATTATTCGATTAACATTAAAAAAGGAAAAAATAAATCAACTAATGTTAGATAAAAAATAAAAATAAACACATAATAAAATGTTATGTAAAAATATATTTAATCTGAAGATGATTGATTGACAATTTCCTCAACTCTATTATTTCCATTCTCTATAAATATCAAATACATTTTCGTATTCATTTAATAGTTTTAATTTATTTGTTTAGATTTTATTTGAAACTAATAAAGGTAGGTTCATAGGGGAGAATTCTTTTGAGAGAGAGTACCTTGAGTGCTATTTTAGGACAAAATTGAAAACTTTAATTTGAATTATATAAATTCATCTCAATACATATTTGATTAAAATAATATCAAAACTGATGATGATAATAAATGTTGAAAGAATAAAAAATTGATTTTTAAATAAAAATTTTATTATATTAAATAAGTATTATATCTTTTTGAGATAATATCAATAAGATATATAAAAAAATTATAAAAAAAATAATGATTTTAATATTTTTTAAATAAAGTAATATTGACAAAACATGGCATAAAGTATATACTTAATTTCACTTTTAGGCAATTATTAACTTTGTAACACCTCTGAAATGAAGTAAAACTACTTAAAATTATAATAGATTATGAGCACTGCCGGTTCTAGAGTTTTGAGCGCACCGGGAAAAACAAAATTTGACGAACTTTTTTATTTAAAGATATAATATACTAATTTACTGCAAATTAAAAAAAAATAGTAAAAAATGCGAATATTAAAATTACACAAAATTAATGAATGTAAAAAATATTATATTTTTAAATTGGTGCCCCTCAAAATTTGGCGCCCCAGACAGTCACATGAATACATTTTAATTTCTAATATTTTATTGAAACTATAATTATTATTAAAATTAAAATTAATAATTAAAATTACTAAAATTTCTCATAAGATGATCTATCTTGTCTTATGATGAATCTTATTTGGCGCCCCAGACAGTCGCCCGGCTTGCCTGTCCCTTTATCTGGCTCTGATTACCAGTCAAAAAGACAGAAAGTTAGATAGATTCTCTAACTTCTTTTCCCAACCAATGTGGAGGTTTCGGTCAAGTACCAAAACCCTCTTCACGATTATTATTATAGAAATAGATAAAATTATGTTATTTCTATATGAATGAATACATTTTAATTTCTAATATTTTATTGAAACTATAATTATTAATATTATTATTAAAATTACTAAAATTTCTCATAAGATGATCTATCTTGTCTTATGATGAATCTTATTCCGGTAGAGAGAGGTTAACATCATAATATTATTATTTAATATTTTCAATTCATTTTAATACATTAAAAATTTTACATATTTTTATACGTGTAGGAATTATAAAAAATATATAGCACAATAAAAGAAAATAATCAAATATATATGACTATAAATCTATGATTATTTTTATCTATATGTATATCTATCAACTATAAATCACTGTATTTTTTTAATATATTAACTGAATTATACTTTTACAAGTCTCATTCTAATAGGTATTTTCTGGATTTATTAAAAAAGCATTAATCTTATTATATGATAAATACATATATATATATATATTATATATATATATTAATTTTCTAATTTAATAATTAAATAAATTTATATTAATAAAAAAATTTCATAGAATACTATCTTGAATTCGTGAAGTAATAAATTTCAACCTCCTATAAAGAATAATAAATCTCTCATATAAAATATTATATTGAATATAAATCTATATATTGTTTTATACGGATTTATTGATATTTAAAATTTATAAAAAGTACTATCATTATCCTTTATTTCAGAATTAGTAATCATGGGGCTAAATTCGATAATATTTGGTCTACTTTTTTGGACATCCTGTGCTCTTGCACAAAATGTACAAAGTACTGAATCCATTCAAAACTTTTCATGTAAGTAAGAAATTTTAAATGATTTATTTTAAAATTTTTTCATATACAATCATTTTAAATTTTGTATTTTTGAAAAGAAATTGTCAGGTAATTCAACTAAACGTATTTTCGTGGATTTTGATATTACTTTACCAGTGGGTTCCTTTTGCAATACCAAATAAATTTTCTAATGAAAATTTTTCTGGCCTCTTTTAGTTTATCAGATAAAAATTATAAAAATTTGCATATAGATCCATTGATATTCTATTTAGCTAGCATGTTTTATCCGTTTGCAACCAGAGGGCGCACTAATTTTCGGTTTTTATAAGTTCGGTTTAGATTTATGAAAATTAAATAATTTTCTAATATCCAAACCGAACTTATAAAATCCGAAAATTAGTGAATAAATGAATAATTGATCAATTGGTCAATAGAACATTACTTAATGGCACATTTCGACGTTCATAACTAATCTGTCAAACTTAACAAATCTTTATTTTAATAATTTTGATCTCTGAAACTAGAAGTGGTGAAATTTCATATGAAAAGTTTATTTGGAATCGCAAAAGGAACCCGCTGTTAAAGTATTATCCAAATCCACTAATATGAGTTTACCTGAATAATTATCAATTGTCAATTTATTATCTTCTTAAAAAGAAAAAAGAAAGTTGTTTTTTTTTAACCATTACCAATTTTGAACCATCTCTATCAAATTCAAATTCTTTCTAAGTTGCTTATGATATATAACTATAAATTTGTTAATTTATACTAAATGACATATAAAATTGGCATTTTAAATAGAAGTTCGCAAAGTTCAATAATTTAATGTAAGAATTAATTTATATTTATTTGATTTCACCTTTTAGAATAACAAAAAAATTAAAATAAAAACTTATTAGGTTTTTACTTAAATTGGTTTATTGTTTTTTTTTTATTAATAAAACTTTATTTTATTCTTTTTGGTCCCATGTGAATTTAACGTAAATGGAACATTAATATAATGACTACCATAATCATAGATATTTACTTTTCAAGATCGTATTATTTTTGGCAAATACATATTTTATTTAGTTTAGTTTTTAATTTTATAATATAAGTATATAGTAATATTTTTCAAAAAAATAAAATTTTCATGATTTTTTACAGTTTTACAGATTGAAACCGAAGGCCGAGGTAATTATAAAATTGACACAAATTTAAATTAAATTTTAATGTAACAATATTTTAAAAATAATCAAGTGATTTTTAGAATTGGTTAGTAAAACGTTAAATAAGATACGAACGGCATTAAATAATACAAGTCTCCCATGTTCCTGCATAAATCAAACTTTATGCTATTGTTGCATTTTTATAAATATTCAGCAAATAAGATTGAATGAAACAGGTAAACGAACATTATTCTTATATTATCTATTATTTTTTTATAATATTGATGATATATATTACTCTCTGATGATTAATTACATTAATTAATTAAGGGGAAAACAAAAAACAACGAATGTGCCATTGTGCCACAATTTTGTTATAAATTTTTATACCTTTATTGTATAACCCATATGTGTTTAGGGATAACCCTCTTTTTAAACACCTATTGTATTCTTTCTGGCTTAATAAACACATTTTTAAACATAAAAAAGGAGGGTAGCGGCGCGGTTGTAGTCTTGGTCCGCCGACTCGATTTCGAGGGATCGAACCTCGAGTGCATCGATATTTAAAAATAAAAATAAAAATAATAAACAATTCTGAGAAACCTGGCTAAATGGAGATATATTCCAAAAAAAGTCAAATATATATTACTATATTTTTTAAGATTTAATTATAAAATTAAATTAATTATATCAAAATTTTAAAATTTTTTGCAGCTTGTTTTGTTGTATCTTATGATTCACAAAATGTTGTCACTACCTTTACAGCTTCTTTAAATGACAGAACTATATTTCAGAGAAATATCTCTAGTAAGTATTATCTTCTTTTCCATATTAAATATTAAATGATCTATTAATTAATTATTGTTTGTATCCTTTTAGGTTTAAGCCCACCACCGCTTTGTTTCCCTGTTTTGCAAATTCCAGGAACAGTTATTTGTGTTCGACTTGCGAATTTAATTATCGCGCCAACACGAATTCAATTGTGCCCCAATCTTCAAGTGAGAGATGCTTTACTCACATTATTTAATTACAATTTTGATTGTATATCATATTCAGTGAGAAATGGATTCCAGGTAATTAAATATCTTGATTGTTTCAATTCAACAAAAAAATGACAGAAAAATTAAATAAATTGCCTTTTTACTTAATTCCATAACATATGTTTAAAATAATTGTGAAACTCTTTACACAATTAATAACGTTTTTTTATATTGAGTTTAAAAAAGGAAGTGGCTCAGTAGTATAGTGCTGACCTATTAATTTTGAGAAATTCTCAATAAGTTCATAAATTTAATAAAATTTATTTTTGAATAAATAAAAAAAAATATAAATGTTAAGGCTATATAAGTGAGTTTATTATTATAATATTAAAAAAAAGAAAGACTTTAAATTTAATAATTATTAAAAAGTAATTTTATAAACTTTATTTTAATTTAATTAATTTACTATCTATTTAATATTCTTATTTATTTATTTATTTGTAGATAATTTCAACGACTACAACACGTCGGCCATCACAATTTTTTGGACTACTCCGTTAGTCAATAATTATTAAATTATATTATTAATATATATATAATTATTTCTTCCAATAAAAAACTTGCTGTATTATTATGATGCAATTATAATATATTTTTTATTTTATTTATTTTCAAATCTTGTTTAATTTCATATGCTTCCTTTTATTTTGAATATGAACATTGACATAAATTTATTCACATATATATATATCTTATATATAAAATTCTCGTGTCACAAAACTTTGAAATGATACTCCTCCGAAACGGCTGGACCGATTCTTATGAAATTTTTTATGCATATTCAGTAGGTCTCAGGGCATGTCAGACTTCTTTTATTAAACCGCTAATTGCTAAGGTGTGTCCAGGGGGTGCTAATTAATTAAAAATAGTTTAGTTACCATACTAGATCATAGAGAGGCGTTATCTTATGACTTTGCACTCTCGGTTCGAAACTCGCAAAGGCACAAATTTTTTTTAAAGTATTATATATTGTTTTTACTAATTTATTAATTTTTATTATTAAATTTGATTTTATTAAATTAATAATTATGTCAATTAATTTTTTCTGCATAAATAAACATATATAAAAAACTATAGAGATGGGACAGGGTAGGAGTTAGATGGTTATAGCTCAGAATAGGGACACTCGGGGGGGTACAGGGGGCGGAGCCCCCGTCTAGGTGTGGAGAGCGCCGAAGGCGCTCGGAGCAGCTAGTATATATATATATATATATATATATATATATATATATATTATTTATTGATTTTTAACAATACAATTAATTTGATGATAATAATTAAATGTTTTATTGAAAATAAATTGTATGAATTCAAAATTGAAATTTTCAAGAAACAACTGAAAGTGCTCAAATTGGTTTGTTCAATTAGAAAAAATTCTAAATTAAAAATTTATTTTTATTTGCTTTTTCTTTGTGGCTTTGCGGAACTGGAATGTTCTTGTCTGCCACATTTCTCCAAGTGTCCATATGCTAACTTAAACCATAACGATACAATCCCTACCCTCTTCCATCTCTCTCGGGTCCCTTCCTATATTATCCACCCTCCGACGTTTCCCAATCGGTCTCCCCGCCAATATATTTTTCGCCATTCTTTCCTCTCCCATTCTAGCCACGTGCCCTGCCCATCGCAGCCTTCTCGATTTTATAATCCTAACCATATACCCATATAAGATTACTGGTAAAATAATTGTTTTATTTATTTAAATTTAGATTGCTTTGATAATAATTTTGACAAGATAAGATATCCCTTTACTGCATGATAACAGGCGTTACCCGATTGGAACTTCAATTTCAATTCTTCTCGAATATTATTATCTTTCGCGATTACAGAACCTAAGTATTTAAATTTTTCTACATTTTCAAATTCTACGTTTTGTTTTATTTGCTTCTTAATTACATAAATATATATTATGATTATTCTGAAAAGTTTACCTTTAATTTAATATTTTCTTACTATTCTAATTATTCATTTATATTATATCCTATCTATAGTTTATTTTTTTCATAAAGATGACAAAAACTATACTCTGGTATAATTTTACAATTATGATTGTATATTAAGTAGTATTAAAATATGTTCTACATATTTCCAGTGGCGGACTAAGGTTAAAGTGGGCCCATTGAAATTTCAAGCCTATTTTTCAGAAAAAAATTACTTTTTTACTATCTCGCCAGAGATAGTATTGCGATCACGAAAATTTCGATGTTGAGATTTTGATGTTTTTATACGTTTTGAATGTTCCTGAATCATTTTCACTAAGTTTGAGAAAAATGTCTGTGTGAGTGTGTATGTATGTAGACAAGATTACTCAAAAACCGTTTGAGCTAGAATCATGAAATTTGGTACATGGGCATTATTCAAAATTCGTAGCCCTCTATCAACTTTTTAGAAATGTAGCTCTTTCGGAAGAGGACCTACCACGTTTTCAATTTTTTCTTCTAAACTGACCGTAAAAATAAAGATATATGTTTGATAATTTTTCACATGATTAAAAATTGTATAAAACTGCTATATATAGAATTTCAGCTTTATTGAATCCCTGAAAGTACTAGAATTATTTTTTTAACACTGCAAATCTCACGCGCCAACACGTGACGTGGTGTCATCAACAAAGAGCCAGACATGCGCTGGTTTAATAAATCTTATCTATTAATTTTAATTTATAATTTATAATTAATTAAATTCAATTTAAATATAATATATTATGTTACTTATTCAAATTCAAATTGCGAGATAGTCGAGTGGAGAGAGAGAGAGAGAGAGACTCCAGCTAATTTCCTCTAAACTAACCGTAAAATTAAAGAAATATGTTAGATAGTTTTTAACATGATTCAAAATTGTATTAAACTGCTATATATAATATTTCAGCTTGATTAAATCGATGAAAGTACCGAAATTAATTTTTTAACATTGCAAATCACGGGCCAGCACGTGACGAGGTGCCATCAACAAAGAGCCAAACACGCACTGGTTTAATAAATAATATTTATTAATTTTAATTTATAATTTATAATTAATTAAATTCAATTTAAATATAATATATTATGTTACTTAATCCAATTCAAATTGCGAGATAGTCGAGTGGAGACACTCCAGCTTATTTTTTTTAAGCTAGCCACGGTTTGGCCTACGTTGGCATATAGTATGTAGGCCTATTTAATTATCGGATTCGGGCCCCAAAAAATTACGAACCCTAGGCAAGTGTCTAGGTTGCCTAGGTCTTAGTCCGCCCCTGCATATTTCGATAATAAAAATATTAACTGGATTTTTAAGTATTATTTGTCGGTTGGTAGTCTGTAGTGAAATGGCGGTGACACAACAAGAGAAGTCTTTTTGTGTTCTACAATTGACAAAACTAGAGTCCACTGTTGAAGTTCAGCGACCGTTTCACCTTCAATTTAATAAACAACCACCGCGTTATAAGCAAATTTATGAGTGGCAACGAAAATTCCACCGACATCGAACAAGAATGCCTGACACTCTTGAAGATCTACGATATCGAATTATTAAAAGACCAGGTGAATCGTGTGTGACAAGAAATGAGCCACCGTTTTGACATTTGCGGAGTAAAACACGGTGCTCATATTGAATGCATACCTTAATTGTAAACTTGTAATCTTTCTCTATCCATTAACGTTGTAATCATGTTTCTATCTTTTGTAGTTTGAACGAAATAAATGTTTGAAATCTGATCTTTTTTTTGAATATTCCTGTATTATTAAATATTTAGTGTGATTATATCAAAATAAAAACAATTATCTAAACTAATGCTAGGATCCATAGAGTCAATATTCAACATAGATTTTAACATTGATTTTATTATTTAAAATATACAGTAGATATTTTAAATTTAGTGATCTAATAGTATTACGAGTATATTAGTATTGAATAGGGACGTAGAAATTGAAATTATTTCTGTTCAAAAAATTTTTAGCTTAAACATTGCAAAAATTGTACCTTTTTCTTTTGTTTTATAATTAAAAATATATTTCAAAATTATTATTGTTTTTCATTAAGATTTATACATGGGAAAAATAGTGATTGGATTCACAGTATGGTTTATTTAAAGCTAAAATGAATTTAAATAATGTTTATTTAAAGTGTATCACAAATATAATATTGGAAATTTGAGTAAATAATGTATCAAATAATTTTTTTTAAACAAATGATAAACTGGGCGCCAATTTGGTTGTGGCGCCAATTGTTTTAAACTTATTTTCTAGGCTTTGTTTTAGAATACCGAATTTATTCCTTATATCAATTTCGTCTATGGCTTATAATTAATAAGCACCGGCACTGCAATAAATTCATAAAAATTTAAATTTGTGCATAATTTTCTTTTTTGTAAATGTACAACTGTTGACAAGAAACTTAAATGTAAATAATCTAAGAATAAATTCAATTAAATTATTCTAAATATTAATCAAAAGGGCATTAAATAAATAATAAATTCATAATAAATTCTTAAAAATTTAAATTTATACAAAATTTTCATTATTTAACACTTCATTTTTTTTAAGAAATATTTTTAAATTTATTAAAATCAAACTTTTTACTTGATAGGACTTATTTATGTGAAACCTTTGGTTTTGGTATGTGATTTTGTTATTTATTATTCTCTTTTCACTCTTATCTTTAAAATCTCAATATCTTATAGTAACTTGCAGGATTGTATTATTGATTTTCAAATTAATAACAATTTACATAAATATCCAAACCAATGCAAATGAAAAAAAATTGATCCCAGAAAATATCAAGTAGATAATACTGCTTTTTTGTATCCAAGGACATTTGTAGCATTACAAGTTCTTTGACTCAGTAGTCATTCATCATTTTTTCTATTATAAATAAATAAGATATATGCATATACATATGATATCCATTTCTATTTAAATTATAAAACAAATAAAAATAAAATATGACACTTTTATTATCTTTCTTTAATCTTATAAAATGTCACTATATTTGTATAATAAACATATTTAATAATATATTTTTATTCTAGGAAATAAAGAATAATTTATCATTTTTCTTTGTCTTTTTTAATTTTTTTTTTTTTGTTTTGAACTTATTGATATAATTTTAAAAGATATTGATTTATAAATTCTGATAAAATAATAAGTATATAGGTATATAAATATATTGATTAATTTTAGAAAAATTGTCATTTGGTTATTTGATAGAAAAATGGAAATAATGAATTTCTTGTGATCTTGTTTTCATTCTATTTTATTTCCTTTGTCAATACACAAAATGTACAAAGTAAGTCAATTGTTTGTATAGTACACCCTCCATTCCAAAAGAAACCGAACTTTAAAAAAAAATAGTACTCTAATGCCATCTGTTGTAATATTTTACCCGTAGATGGCTTAGTCCCTCATTGACAACTGATATAAATTTCATGACATTTGAATGCATACAACAAAAGTTATTGCGTTTCAAATGTCAGTGTGTTTTGTACATGGGTCGGAAAATGAGTTTCAAACAAAGTTAATTTTTGTGTTAAACTTGGTAAAACTTTTACTGAAACGCAGCAAATGCTACAAAATGCATATGGTGATGATTGTCTATCCCATACGCAAGTTTACGAGTGATTCGGGCGATTCAAATCGGGTAGAGAGACGCTGGATGATGACGAAAGATCACGCCGTCCCAGAACCGGATTTTTATGATTCAAAAGGAATTATCCACAAAGAATTTGTTCCACCGGGCCAGACAGTTACTGGAGAGATTTACTTGGGCGTCATGAAGCGTTTGCTGGTAAGAATTCGTCGTATTCGGCCAGAATATCTTTTGCACGATAATGCACCATCACATCGTTCGCGACTTGTAACTGAATTTTTGGTAAAAAATCACGTTATTCCTTTGCATCATTCGCCCTATTCACCAGATCTGGCTCCGTGCGACTTCTATCTGTTCCCTAAACTGCATTTGGCGATGAAAGGAAAGTGGCACGCATCGATTGAAGCCATTGAGAAGGCGACGACCGACGTCCTAAAGACCATTCCAATAAAGGACATGGAGAAGTCGTTTGACAACTTGTTGGAGCGTGCAAATTTGTGTGTTGATGCAGAAGGGGAATACATTGGTAAATAAACATGATTTGTTCCAAAATGTACATTGGTTTTTTGTTTTTTTAAAAAGTTCGGTTTCTTTTAGAATGGAGGGTGTATATTGTTCCTTCACAAGTTATTATCTGGTTTACTTACTTAGTTAACTAATCTTTTGGATTTTGTCATTTACTCATTTTATATTCTGCATTATTTCATCTTTTAAATTTAGATTAATTTTCATATATTGAGATTAGAACTCAAGTATTAATCATTCATGGGAAACAATATGTTTGTATAAATTGCTAAAATTATTCAAATGTGAAAAATGAAATAACAAAAACAGAAAAAAATGTATGAACAAGCTCGTTATGCAAAGAATACAAAAAATATTGCGCACTTTTTGAAAAATTTGTGTGCGGTCGCACATCAGTGCAGCTTAGAAGTTCCCTTAGCAATAATTTGATTTTTAAAATACTTTCAATTAATACAGTGTTTCTCAACCTTTTAGTATTCACGGCCCAATTTTCATTCATAATCCCCCCCCCCCCATTAGTATGCTTGCGCCCCACAGGTTGAGAATCACTGAATTAATACATTTCATGTTGTTTTAGGAAAAAATGAGACTAATTCGAAGAACAATGTATCGTTAACTCAAAGAAATTCAACTGGTATGTAACAAGAATATATTTCACTTATTTTTTTACCGACCGACGATAGTAAGGGAGGTATTGTTTTCACACTAAATTTCACATGTGGAGATTTTTACAGATCTCCACGAATCATGCATTTTCTAAACAGAAAAAAGTATTTTTAGCATGATGTCTGTCCGTCCGTATAGATGTGTACAGCCTGAACAGCTCAACCGATTTTGATGAAATTTGGTATATTTACTTAATGCATCAGTGGGATGAATTGATCAACTTTTGGTGCAATTCCGGAAACCGGAAGTGGTAGTATTAGCGATCGACGATAGGAAGGAAAGGGTTATTTTCACACCAAAGGAAATTTTTTTATATATCACCACGAATCATGCACTTTGTATTGGTTTTATCCTCGAGAAAAATCATATTTATTAGTTTTTTCTTGATTTAAAATTATATGACGTCATCCAGCCATTCATGACGTCACAGCCTGGTCTTGCATATATATTATAAATAAAATAAAATTAAAAATGTTTATATTTATTATTTATGTATCTATATCTGTTTTTTATTACATTAATAGATATATTAAAATTATTTGAAATTGTTTCTGTAGCTGGAAATTAATTTATTTCAAACAGTCGGTCGGTTCGGACCTGGCCACAGGTCAACTTATTGTTTATGATTTTTGATTCAAAAGTTATTTATTCAAAAAAAGTGTTTTTTTTTAATAATTAAAATAATTAATATCTTAGTTAATTAAGGTATATGAATGTTTGAGGGATTTCCAAAGTGAGACCTATTGCCCCCTGGTATTTTAGTGAAATAAGAAAGCAATCAAATAATATCAACATTGTTTTGATTTTTTTTAAGTCAATATGACCAAATATATTATTTGATAAATGTTTACAATTTATATTTAAAAAAATAATTTTTAACTTTTTTTAGGAACCTTGACACCTAATCAACACTCTAATCAATCATCGTTTCAAGGTAAAATTTATATCATCAAATTTAATTTAAAAAAATTACATTCAAATATTTTCATTAAATTATTATCAATTAAAAATTTTTTCAGTTTATATACCACAAAATAGAACCAATCGATATGAACCATCATGGCCTGGTAAGAAAATATCATTTTTAATATTATTTTAGTCATTTTTATTAACGATTAATACTTATAAATTATATATTCTTCATAACAATTTTTTATTTTAAGTTAATTTTTAATTTTTTATTAATTTATGTTCATGTTGATTTAATTTTAGCAATTATTTCAAGAAATTTAACACAGTTCAATCATAGTCGTTTACCCTGTTCCTGTGAGAATTATAATTGTTCATGTTGTGCTAATATTTCCAGTAGTTTTTATCAATCACCTAATCAAAGAGGTAATATTGATTTTAGTTTTCTGAATACTGAAATTTACTTTTCTATACATTGAGGATAAATTGCCTTCCTAATAAATATCTAAATCTGGATTTATATTAATTATTATTTTTTTAAAAATTTAACAGAACATCTCAAACAGATTACTTAATTTATTTTTTTTTTTTTATTTAATTTCATATGAATAATATTATTATATTGTAAAATAAAAACTTATAAATTTTTATTAAGTTAAAAGAATAAAATTTCAGGAAATTTTCAACTTTTACAGAAAAAAAAAAAACAAAAAAAAAAAAATATCCGTCTTTTAAAAAAATATATTTTCCATATATAAACTTATCTTTTAAACTTTAAACTATAAATAATATAATATTTTTCATTTCTTAGCATGTCTAAACTTGACATATAATCCACAACAAATTCTTACTAATATAAGAACACTGATCAACCGTGAATTGTCATTTGAAAACTCAATTATTGGTAAGAGAACATAGTTATTTAATCTATAGTCATTTTTCATAATCTTTTAAGATTATAAATAGCATCTATTCTTAATAGTATCTAATTTTTTAAAATTATTTTAATAAATATACAAATAACAAATTTAGGAATATCTAAAATTTAAATAATATCTATACCTAGTGTGACCAAACGTCCCGTTTTTAGGTGCTCTGTCCCGGCGTCCCGAAAAAGTCTTCGGGATGGCCTATTGTCCCGGTTTTTTTTAAATATTTAGGAGATTTCGTACTTTTTTACCGACCGACGATAGTAAGGGAGGTATTGTTTTCACACCAAATTTCACATGTGGAGATTTTTACATATCTCCACGAATCATGCATTTTTTTAACAGAAAAAAGTATTTTTAGCATGATGTCTGTCCGTCGTCCGTCCGTCCGTCCGTATAGATGTGTACAGCCTGAACGGCTCAACCGATTTTGATGAAATTTGGTATATTTACTTAATGCATCAGTGGGATGAATTGATCAACTTTTGGTGCAAATCCGGAAACCGGAAGTGGTAGTATTAGCGATCGACGATAGGAAGGGAAAGGTTATTTTCACACCAAATTTCACATGAGGAGATTTTTTTATATATCACCACGAATCATGCACTTTGTATTGGTTTTATCCTTGGGAAAATCATATTTATTACTTTTTTCTTGATTTAAAATTATATGACGTTATCCAGCCATTCATGACGTCACAGCCTGGTCTTGCATATATATTATAAATAATATAAAATTAAAAATGTTTATATTTATTATTTATGTATCCATATCTGTTTTTTATTACATTAATAGATATATTAAAATTATTTGAAATTGTTTCTATAGCTGCTAATTAATTTACTTCAAACCGTCGTTCGGTTCGGACCTGGCCACAGGTCAACTTATTTCAAAATGTTTTCAATTTGGTTCTAAAAAAAGGTCAAAAGTTTTCTGGACTAAGCTATTGAACATTTCGTACTTTTTTCAAAAATTTTTCAATTTGGGTCTTAAAAAAAAAGGTAAACCGTTTGTCCGGTTTGGTGTTTTCAAAATATGGTCACCCTATCTATACCTATACCAACCTAGGAATCATAAAATTGAGTAAAAGTTGTATAAAAATATAATCTTATGATTTTAAGATTGAGCATATATTATTGATTTTGGTAATATTCATAAAATAATTAAGAAACTATATTAATAAAATTATTTACTAATATAATAATTAAATATATATTATAATAGCTTATTTAAACTAAATATTGTTTTGATTAATGCTTTAAGATTTTCGAAATAGATTATTTGTTTAAAAAAAGTTTAATAAATAAATCAAAGTGTTAATAAATATTTTTCTAGTAAATTAAAGATTCATAAAATTTGTATAAATACATATTACTTTCTCTTGTTATTTTAATATTTTAAAATTTTCATATTAATTTCTTTTTCTTTATACTTACCTAAAAATTTATGGTAATTTTAATTTTATTATTACTCAAAGAAATAAAATTACAAAAAAATTATTAGTCATTCTTTAAATTAATTAGGTACTCAAAATATTATTATTATTTTTTAATTTAAAATATCAAATAAATAATTTTATTATTTATGGAAAATGATTTTCAGATCAAAATCCGCCTACGATCTGTGTCCCATTTATGATGCCGGGTGAAACGATATGTTTTTCTTTCTCCAATGTAATACTGACCCAGAATGAATTTCAGACATGTCTTTCGATATCAGTTAGATTTCTTTTCTTTCCTAGGTTTATGTATGATTTTGAATGTATCCAATTGAATATTGGTGACCGATCAGAAGAATCTTCTGAAATTTAATTTATATATATATATATATAATTGAGTTTTTAAGTATTTTGGCATATAAAATAGAAAAATAAGTGAAAAATACATTATTTATTAAATTATTTAATTTTGAATAGAAAATTTAATTCAAAATAAACTTAAAACTTAAGTATGGAAAAGGTCAAATTTGAATTTAAACATTAAATAATTTATTGTTGGAAAGAAAAATCTTACTAGAA
Organism: Labia minor; assembly: GCA_963082975.1. Classification (NCBI taxonomy): domain Eukaryota; kingdom Metazoa; phylum Arthropoda; class Insecta; order Dermaptera; family Spongiphoridae; genus Labia; species Labia minor. Next base: position 27,533,383 of record OY720350.1, on the reverse strand, counting down.
AACTACGGAAATGTGTATAATTAATTTTAATTTCCATTATTAATTGTTTAATTTTTAAGTTTAATATAAAATTTAAAAAAAACTGGTTTCATCGATTACCCAAAATAACTCTGATAATTAAAAAATTAAATATAAAATAATCCTAAATGTATATAAATGAATTTATAAAAAAATTTAAAGAGATTATAAAAATAATTTTAAAAAATATATAAGTATGACATATAAAATAAAAATTTTCTATTTATTTGAACATAAGACTTTTTATGTAATTATTATTAAGAATCTCAAAATAAAAGTAAAATTTTATTAACTCTATATTGATCAATGATATTTTATATATCTACTATATTTGTATTTTATTTTTGAGTGTTAATAATAAAATAAATTATGTTTTTAATTATTTATAAATATTTACATAACATAATATGCAATATATTTATTTTTTTTTTCTTAACCTAAAACCCTAATTGAAACAATATAAATTAATTTAAATTTCTTAATTGATTTAAATCAATAATTTCTTCTTTTTTTTAATTAGAAGTTAAAGATATTGAACTTCAAAATATATCGGAGAATTGAGAATATGGCTCTAAATATTATACTTGATTGAAAATATGATTATTAATGAAATATAAAACAAAAATAATATAAATTAATCAGCTAATTTTAAAATTAGAATAATTTATTCTGTTATAAATTTTTCAAATTGTACCAAAAATTTTAGATTATAATTTTTTTATGTTAAACTCTATTAAATATAGAGTTTTGACTCTAGAATAATTATTATTTATTATTAATCAAATTATTATTAAATTATTTAATTAAATTTTTAATAAAACTTTTAAACTTTGGGCTCTTAAGCCTATCTGAAAATATCTAGGTTAAATTTATAAAATCTATTTTAAAATAAACTTTAAGAATAAAATCTAGACTATAAATTTAAATTTTAAGTCTTTTGCGAAAATTTATAATAGTATATTATGAAAATATAATATTTATAATAATTAAGTCTCATATTATAATTTAAAAAAAAAATATTCTCATACATATTAATAGATTTTCATGTTAATTGGAAAATTAACAATTGAATAATTAAAAAAAAAATGTTTATGAAGATATAAAAATACTCAAATTAATAATAGGAAATTATTATAATTTTATTAAGATTTTATCATTTACATTAAATCAATTATTTTTTTTATTTTTTTTTTTTTAATATTTTTTTACTTTATTTTAAAAATTGTTTTGTTTCGTTTTAATTTATTTGATATACATTTTTGATATTATTTTTTTTTAAATGCAAAAATTTAAGAAAAACAAATTATACATTTTTTTACTTAAAATTAGAATAGTAGAGAATTTTTTACATGGATGAAGAAAGACAACAAACAAACGAAGGCATTTTAATATAATAGTGTTTTTAAAAAGGAAATTATAGACTAATACATTTAGGGGACAGGGTATTTATTAAGATTTGGCAATTTTGTAATTATTTTTTTTTTTTTTTCATTTTATAATACTTTTTGGACTCTTATTCATATCCCACTCACAATCAATTCACTAAATGTTTTATATTTTTCATTCTCTTTTAAGTTTTTTTTTAATCATTTACAGTTTATGTTTATTTCGTTTTAATTATTATTTATTTAATATTTCAACATTTATTGATTATGGAATAATAACATAGTTTATTTATTGCACATTTTTTTTTAAATAGTTTATTTTATTTATTTTTTTATATTTTTTTTATATAATACTTGTCATATACACTTCACTTTCAATCACAAAATTCATTTTCTCTTAACACTTTCTCACCATATTTATTTAATGTGATTATTTATGTTTGCTGTTTTTTAAATCTTTTTGAGCAAAATCATTTTTTTTTTATTTTTATTAATTCTAAAATGATAATATTAGAATTAACTTTTAATTAAAAATAAAAACGATTTAATAATATTAAATTTAAAAAAAATAAATATAATAATAATATATAATAATATTTAATAAAAATAATAATTAGAATAACATTAGCTAATATACTATTTTTGGAATTTAATTTATTTAATTAAATTACTGAATAATTTCATTTATAAGATAATATATATATATATATATAGATAAATTATATTTTTCAAAAATATAATAAAGTAAAAAAAAAAAATAAAATAAAATTGAAAAAATAAAAGGTAACAAACAAATACGTACAATTTTCATTCAATTACATTCATTCATATTTATATATATATATTTATATTTAATTCTTTTATTTATATAATTATTTATATATATATATTTATATTTAAATACAATTCGATAGTTTTTCGTCCATATATATATTTTACACATTTTTTTTTTATTTTTTTTTTAATTATTTATTTAAAACGTTTGGCCCTAAAACCATGTTTATTTAAATTTTTGTAAAGCTCAGATCAACTCTACACGAATTCTAACTTGCTTCAATTTTTTTTTTAAATTTATTCACACAATTTTTTTGATATAATTTTGAGTACGCAATTTTTCGTTTGTTATATGTATTTTTTTAAATTTTTTTTTTTTTCACAGGTAAGTTCCGGGGGTAGGCTAGGACGCAGTTGAATACCAATTGGCAGCAGCTTTATTCGCTGTTGGATGGTAGAGATGAAAACTAGCTGCATGATGATAGAATTGGCTCTCTGCAGCCGCTGCAGCTGCAGCTGCTGAGCTATAGGCATCAAGGGTCCCCGGATGGACCGCTGAGTAAACCTGAGGTTTAAGTGGAAGTGGTTGAGCTGGAATTTCGTTTCCTGTGCTGGCGCCAACGCCTGTACCTCCAGCACCTGTTGTGCCTCCAGCAGAGTACTGATGGCGTAACACATCTGTATAACCGCCTGAGTCATAGCTAGTAGGACCTGCAGCGGCTGCCGCGTGTAATTGTGCATGTTTATCCCGTGGGGAAACACTCGAAGGTGGAGTCATTGCTGAATGATAATCTACCGCATAACCCCCTGGACCATTGGACGAGTAAAGGTTTGTCACAAACTGATGATCTCCGTAACCACTTCCTTCACTTCCAGGAGGTGTAGGTAAAGGACCCAGTTGTTCAGGAGCTGGATAATACCCGCTGGGGGGAGGGCCAGATGTGCGTCCTCCGCCAGCAGCTGCTGCAGCCGCCGCATGTACATTAGCCCGAATTACACTTTCCCGATTTGCATAAAGTTGGCGAAGTAATGCTGAGGCTGGTAAAGGAGCGGAGGATGGGGCAGAGGAGGCTGTTGATTGGTTCAAATGATGATGAGCTCCAATCCATTGAATTGTTGTACGTTGTTGTTGTTTGAGGAGAGCATCTGCTGAAAAATCAGTAGGCTGGTGTAATGGTGGAGGAGGAGTTTGTCCTTTGGCAAGTAGGTGTTTGGACATAGCATGTTCGAGATCTTTAACAGTGCCACCTCCAGGATTTGATGGTCCTCCTCCATCAGAATCTTCGTGATGAGGTGTAGCCTTTGGAGATGGATTTTGACAAGATGAGGCTGGACTTAACACTACTGCAGCTGATTTCAATTGACCTACAGATTCATCATCATCATCCTCTTCTTCTTCATCAGAACTGCAGCAACTACTCTCATCATCTGGTAGTTTTCGTTTTAATGCTCGTCGTTGTTTCATAGAACGCAATGCTTGATTCTGTAAAATAAACATTTATTTGAAAATTTTAAATATTCTTAAATATTATCTAAACAATTTCTTTGTAATTATTATTCTAAACGGTAATCTAATACTTTTATAATTTTTATTTAAAAATATACATGATTCATGAGGAAAAACTAACTTAGTTCACTTTTCAAAAAAATCATCTTTTTTATTAGTTATTAAAGGATACTTCAATCCAAGGTAAAAATAAAGCGGAAAAACTAATGAAGAACGAAAAATGAACGGATAATGAATACTGGTTTGGGGAAGAACCAACTGACTGACTATTTTATGGACTAAGTTGGTATATCCTTAATAATATATGAGTTTAAAAGTAAAAATAATTATTCAAACATAAATTTAAGGCTAATTTTGTATAAGAGTACTGATTTCCAATTGGTAAATAGAAAACTTTGTTGAAATTATAAAAAGTAAACTAATTAGTTCATAAATTGGAAGTTTGATTTCAAAATGAAACACATTATGTAAATTTATATAATATTCATGACTTATCTGTTTGTTATCATAGCTTATAAATAGTTACCTGTAAATGATGTTGATGATGTCGAGCACGATGTGGCTCCGTCCCCGAAGATTCCTCTTCGAGATCGGCTCCTCCGTTTCCTGTTGCACTACTGGTAGCACCACCACCATTTCCGGCTGTTCCCTGAGGGGGTGGCTGAGATTGAACAGCAGCCGGCCGAGTGGTTCTTCCTGTGGATTGACTACTGGTCGGTGGTGCACCTCCTCGATCTCCATCCGGCGATCCATTCTCCGGATCATTGCCACCTCCCAACAATGGCTCTTCCCGTTTGACAGACTGTGACGACTCCTCTAATTGACAGCAATCCATGATAAGGTGTTCATACTCCCTTCCACTGATCACATAATTAACGCAGATAATGTTTTGTTCATCGGCGTTCTTGCTATTGCATACAACTGTCGCGCATGTCTGCATCCAAGTATAACCGCCACTTTTGTTCATCACTCGATAATACTGTGTCATCACTTGACCCTTGTTGATCACTGTTAAAACAAAACGGATAATGGAATGATTAGTAAAAAAAAAGAATAAAAAAGAAAAAGAGCTCGACATATAATTGTAAATTCGCTTGTTACACCGTTGCAATGATTGATGGCTGTTGGTTGTCCGTTTCATAGGGAACAAGTCCTATGTGCTATGCATTTTAACAACCCTCACCCCTCCATTCTCTCTCTCTTTCTCTTTTAAACATTCTATTTCAAAATGTAGGCTGAAAAGAACAACCAACAAAATTATATCATGATAAAGAATTGCCAAAAAGAGAAACAACTGAATAAAGAAATCATTTTTGATTATATAATAACTTTCACAAACCTATATTTTTATCATTTTTTTTATAGATAAGCTTTATTAAATAAACTAACAAAAAGTAAAACTAATATTATCATGCAAATATCCGTTCGGTATAGCTTAGAACATAAATATAGTTATTTTATAGCATGACATGAATCAATGAGTATTTTTTTCCTTCCTGGTACAATTTTTATATTGTTTTAGCACCTATACAGATGTGGTAAAATTGCAATAGTATCAATGAAAATGACTGCTAAGTTCATTTTTTGAAATGGAGGGTTGTTGTTGATCAGCTAATATGGAATGTGTACCCGGCGGAGTCTAGTCACGTATAAATAACTACATGCTATTAAATATTCAAATAATAAACAAATACAAGCCTGTTAAACTACAAAACGTTAGAATATAAAATAATTAATATTTATTATATTAATACATTTATATTTAATAAATTTTAATCCATTTCAACTATAGTTATTGTAATTATCATCACCTATTATTATTTTTATAAATAGTATTATAGATAATATTTAAAATTTAAATCAATTAATTTTTGATTATTATTTTTTAAATTTAAAAAACAACAATTGAATTTAAATCTAAAGATCGACTAAATTTAATTATACTTACAATCAAGATGTGATTTTCTTAATTTATGGGCATCTTCTCCATGACAGAGGGCGTAAAGATTTTTTCCAGTCATTTCTTCCGGTGTGAAATCAAGTAAATCGGAAACTCTACAAAAAATAATATAATATATTAAATTATATATATATTTCAATTTATTAAATTATAATTTAACTATGTAATTGTAATTTAAATATAAATAGCATAGTTTCCACTTTATTAATGAAAATAATATTATTATTTAATTATATATATTTTTTTTTAATTTTGTGTAGTTTTAAGTAGTTTAGGAATTTTAATATAAACAAATTTAATTGTTTTTTTGTTTAAATCTCCTTACTTGGGTTCACAATGTACAATTCGAAAATCGAAATTGATTCTCGTAACGAACATATCAGACTCGAGACGTATTTCATGGACACTTGGTGGTGGGAGGGCCATCGCAATTGCTACCATTCCTAAAAGTGGTGGCGATGCTTTACGACTATGAGAGAAAGTATATTGAGGACGTAACCGGCACAAAACCAGCACCACCTGCAAAAATAAATATAAATTATTATTTATATTGATCTTAATATATACAATTAAATTCTTTGATAATATATATAATAATATAACATAGATATTTTATTTATAATAAGTTTTTCTAAAAAATTTATAAATACAAAATAAAATTCAATGAATTATTGTTATTATGGCTTGGGGAACACAGAATTTATTTCCAGGAGTATAACCTGAACTGAAAATATCACAAGTTGTTACATTTGTTTTGATAGATTTTAAAAGAATATTATAATTATAGTGATAAGTGATAATAGTAAACGGTAATATAGAGGCTTCTTAATTGAGGCTATTGAATATTATATAAAAATAAGATTAAATCTGAAGGATCCGAGATTATTTAATTATTAAATAGAGTAAAAAGAGAAATAAACAAATAAACATAAATAAGAAGTAAAAATACAAAGAATTTATTAACAAAATATCCGACTACATAATATAAATAAGATGGCTTCCCATAACATAACCAAACATAACCTACAAAAAATGAGCTGGACACTTCCAAGTGGTAAAGCTTGTTCTCGAACTCACCACCAGAGCAATCCATTACCACCGAATTTTTATAATAATTCTTTAATTTACGACTACAAATAAAAAAAAATTATCACTTATTTGGGATAAAATATAAATAGATCTCTTTTTAACTTTTAATAATTAGAAAAATTAATTACAATAATATTTAATAGATTATTCTTTTTAAATAACTTAAAAACAATAGAAAAGTTACAATTTAAACTTTCAATTACCCTCTTGTAAAAATAATTACAATTTTTTTATTTTCTCCTAAGCCTATTTATAATCAATAGTAAGTAATAAAAATTAGGATAAATTATTATTTTATAATTTCTCGATTTTAGTAACAGAAATTTTTAATTAAAACATAAATAATTTTGATGAAAGTATATAATTTTTTTCTAATTTTTAGTTCAGATTAATATTTTAATCATTTTTCTAAAAATTATTTTAAATGACCTTATCATATAGTAGGTGTTTATAATTTATAAAAAAAGGTTTATTCAGTTCAATCATCTTTATTAATGGAATAATTCAATCTGAATATCCAAATAACAAAGACGTGAAGAAGTATGAATGAAGTCGTAAATCTTGTTTTAAGTTGATTAAGAAAGTCCTGAGTGGAATAATAGCAACATGAAACAGTTTCTATTTCACGTCGATTTCCTGTTTAATTCAGAAACGATTCTATTTCTCTAGACTCTACATTACGAGTTCTAATATAAAATTAATCCAGGTCGTAAAATTAGGCGTTACTAGATCTCAATTGGGGACGGTTTTATAGTCGAATACTTCTTGATAAAGGGAACTTCTGCTTTCCCCCCATCGCCTCCCCAACCATCCTTCCCACTACCTTCAATGAGTTGGTTGTGTAATGCTGACCATTCGGTTTGAATCAGTGAAAGATCACGTACGTTTTGAATCGTAACCCGTATCTTTTAACATTTTGTACGAAAAACGCATTTTCGAATTGGTCAATCAAGAAATGTCTAATTTCTAATTAACTCAAGATATGAGAACATGGATTTTAAGTTAAAACTACAATTTTCTATTGATTAAAGATAATTTTGAGCAAATTTCAATTATCAAATCCAAACAAATCATTTCAAATTATCTTCTATTTCATGTTAGTTATTTAAAACCAAAAGACACATTTTTTTTATATATATATTTGTTCGTTTATGTTTCTTTGAAAGTTTTTATTCATATGAAAAAATATTTTCACGTTTAATCTTGAAATTTGAGACTCGATGTCTCGGCGCCCATTTTGGCGCCATTTTCAAGAGAATTTATTTAGGAGGGAATTTTTTTTGAATTCTGGTTCGTAGTCTGTGTGATCAATAGTCAATGTTGGGATGTGGATTGAATGGGTTGAATGGGTGGACATATGTGTTAATTCCAAAATCGTCCACCCATTCAACCCAAAATCGCAACATTGACTTATTTTCTCATACAGACTACGACCCAGAATCCCAAAAATGTCCATAAATCAATTCTCTTGAAAATGTCACCAAAATGAGCGCCGAGATATCGAGTCTCAAATCTCACGATTAAACGTGAAAATAACCCGCAAATAATTTTTCATAAATATATATATATTTATACCTACATAAAAACTTAAGATGAATAGTTACTTTGAGTTAAAATCAATACACTAATAATTTAGGCTAAAATTTAAAATTTAAATTTAAAAATAATAAAACTTGAACTGGTTTGTTTATGGGGTTTTAAGAGTATATTTAGGGAGTTACACTATCATATTAGAAGCTTTTGTTTATAAAACTTTTATAATCTTTATTCTTTAATTACCAATTCACAAATTAAACATAATAATTATACGAATGTCTTCCTATCAAATTATTGAGTCTTATAATAAACAAATCTCTTATTCAATTTTGTCTTAAAGGTTATTTATTATAAGAATATACAGAAACTATTAAGAGTTTGTTGTTGATTTTTAAAATTCCAATTCTAATATAATCTAAACAGTAAATAAATGTATATATATATATATATATATATATATATATATGTATGTATATAAATTGTCGTTAGAAATGGTTTTTCGAAGCAATTTTTGGTCTAACGTTAGGAAATGCGGCACCCACGTTGCACACAGCTTTCCATATTCAAATGGTTTTGCAAAATATTTCGCACAGGTTCAGCTGACATCGTACAGGTCTCAATTATCTTGAATTTTGAAAAATAAAACAAAAAAAAAAATTGAAAAACAGGTCAGGTCGGAAACTTTTCAGCCAACCTCGTAAAATAATTTTCTATATTCCAAAAAAAAAACATAGGATCATAGAAGAAGATAAAATTCATTCTTTTTGGGGTAATATTTACCCTATATCCCGAAGATTTAAAATGACAACCACGTTTTGTTAGTGTTGACTTCATCCGGATACAGAATGCTCTGTCCAGTCCCTTGTAGGGCATTGTCGACGACAGCGCCATCACACTCGACACTAGAACAAGAGAGATCGTTGAAGTATTATCCATCATTGCTAGGCAATAATTTAGGTGAAGGAGGCTCCAAAGAAGGCGTCGCCTCTGGCATCGATAGCCAAAAGCGAGCCGAATGGAATTCCAGGCTAATTAGACTGGACAAAGGCCGTGATGTCACGTCCTGGTCGACGGCGCCATTGTATGCTAATATCGAAGCTACCAGGCGAATACCAAAAACCAAAGCGAAAAATCCTTCTAGGCAGTTCAGGTGACGGGAGGGTGAGGGGTGAAAGGGGTGGGGTAGGAGTGACAGTGATAACACGCCAGGAGAATAAAGATTCAGAGGCAACATGAAAAGTCAATTCATTCAAGTTCCCATCACAGTGCAGATCTCTTCGCCCATTCTATTCTATTTAAACTTTTTACGGTACTTTTAATAAAAAGAACAAATCCATTTCCCAAGTTATAAACAAAACTTTCAAAAATTTTATTAGAATCAAATAACATAAAAATTTCTTATCTGAATATAAAATAAATATGTAATTATAAAAGGATGAAATGGAATAAAAATAGAAAATGAAACTTAAGCATTGAATACATAATAACATCAAATGACATTTATGACATTTGACATTAATTTAATTATATAAGTAATAGGTAATTAGTTGAATATCAAAAGAAAAACGTTTTATATATATAATTATCACTAGTATTTTTTTTTAATTAAATTTAAATTCATAATACATGGTGTCCGAAAAATCTTTCCCTGATTATATAAATCACAATTAATTATTAATTTAAATTAATTTAATTTAATTAACACATCAATTTCTGGAAAAATATTTTTTTAGAAAATTAAAAACATTAAAATTTCTTTGAAATAGTTGATTTGAAAATCACTTTATTTCAAAGTTAACCATATAATGTAAAGGATACATGTAAAGTAGATAGTATATATAGTAAACAGGATCAAAAGTATAGGGATAAGGATCTAACAATTTAAATAAATTTAATTTAATTTAATATAATAATTAATTTATTCATATAATCAGAGAAAGACTTTTCGAACACCCTGTATATATATATCCATTAAAGCAATTTTCTTTATATCTAATTTCTATAAATTTTTCAAAAATCAGAGAATTTTATTTAAAAATAAATAATATTGTGTCTTATTGTTTTGGAATACTTGTGTTAATTATTAAATTTCAAAAAATAGGAATATTAACTTGCTCGAAACGAAACACAAACAAATACATCAATTTCTGAAAAATATATTTTTAGAAAATTAAAAGAATTAAAATTTCTTTGAAATATTTGATTTGAAAATCATTTTATTTCAAAGTTAACCATATAAAATAAAGGATATATGTTTAGTAAACAGACTCAAAAGTTCGGGGATAAGGATCTAACAATTTAAAAAAATAAAATGAATAAATCCCATGAATGAATTATGTTAATAATGTTAATTTTATCTAATTTTGATTTTTTAATTTTATTACATATTATTCCCATTTAATTATTAATTATTATTTTTGAATTTAGAAGGTGTAGAGGGATGAGGAGAGGAAGGAACTGAATTCATGTATATATCAAAATATATTTGTTTATTATATAAAAGGCTTGGAGGTGTGCTAAACATTTATATATATTTAATTAATTATTTTGAAAAGTTTTTGAGAAATTATAATATTTGAATGTGATGAACTCGCCATTTCACTTTAGTTACACCGAATTATGCCACTTTAAGAAAAACGGGATTATTTCGATTGGTTCATTTGTGTAGCATTATAATTTTTCATATTTATTTGAAATTTTTAGTTAAATTGAAAGAAATGAAAAAAAACTATTATTAAATTTAATTCAATTTACTTTGAATATTAAAATTTATATTTAAAGGAAAGTGTAACGATATTAACAATAAAATAAATATAATAATATAATATAATATAATAATATATAATAATATAATATAAATAATATATAATTATTTTTATATGGATTGGTTTAATAATAAATAAATAAATACCATCGGGGTTGTTGGTTGCGGCGGTGGAGGCGCCGTCGTCGCTCGCCTGACTGCTTGGAGAGGCGACACCGCCCTGCGCGAGACCCAAGCCGAGTTGCTCGGCCATCTCAGCATGATCCTGATGATGGACATAATCAAAGACACTACTCCCTGTCATCTCCACCTAGAACATACACAAAAAAATCATCCATTATATATTTATATATATATATTTATAAATATTTATATTTTATTAGAAATAATTTCATCGGTATTTTTTGATAAAAATAAAATTTTATAGAGAATTAAGCTTATAATTATTATTAGCTTATTTGCTTATATAATTATTATTAGCTTATTAGCTTATAATTATTATTAGCTTATTAGCTTATAATTATTATTAGCTTATTAGCTTATAATTATTATTAGCTTATTAGCTTATAATTATTATTAGCTTATTAGCTTATAATTATTATTAGCTTATTAGCTTATAATTATTGGTTTTGGTGTTAAGAATACTAAATCAATTAAACCATCAATTTATTATTATTATTTTTTTTTTACTACTAAATTAAATAAATAAGTTACAAATAATAAACAATATTCATCATAAGTCTACCATAAATATTTTATAAGTATATTAGTTAATTTCAATACAAATTACAAAAACGTATTATTGATTAACTAAAAACTACAACTTATATATAAAATATCTTGAAATTGAAGATGTAAAAAGTTAAAAAAAAGTTATAAAAAAAATGAATTTTAATTATAAATACAAGTTTGAAAGAAAAATTATTTAATTTGTTTAATTTTTAAAGAAAAAATAACTTGGATGTATAAACAACCCATCTTATTCGAATAAAATCTTTTTTTTTAATTTTACTCTTTTGAAGGTTTTAAAAATTTATTAAATTTGTTTTTGTGTTTTTTAAATATATAATAATTTTAATGATTTTGATTAGCAAAAAAAGTATAAAAAATTTATATAAATTTTTAAATAAAAAAAAATTATGAAAGTAATTTTTTGATAACTTGAAAAAATAATTAGTCTATATCATAAATAATTTAAATAAATTAAATATAAAAAAAAAAAATTAAAAGAAAAATACAAGATGGTGAAAAATTATAATATCAGACGATCAGACTAATTTAGCGCTACCAATGAAATATTTATTTAGATATTTTCAAGAAAGTGAATTTGTTTTTTTAATTTTAATTATTATTTTTCTTTTAGTTAATATTTCATATGTATATTTAATATAGAATCACTTTCTGGATTAAAAAATATAAGGGTTGAATTAAAAAAAATAAAATAAAATAAAAATCGTAAATATTCATGAGATTAATTTTTAATTGAATCTTACTTTCTTTTATGGTAGTACTAATTTTTATTTTAAACTTCAAATAAAACAAAACAAAAAAAAAGTTAAAAAAAAATTATTAATATATTCTGCAAATAAAAAAAAACAACTTTGATTTATATATCAAAAGAAAGATACAAGGAGAGTCAAAGAGAGAGGGAGAGAAAGATAGAAATTTGAATTTAATTAAAAATATTTTAATATGAGAAGGGATTTATGAAAATCTTTGATCAAAGATTGAAAAATAAAAAGTCGTAAAAATGAAAAAATTAAAAAAATTTAATTAATTAAAATAAAAAATAATATTTTATGTATTATATTATAATAAAAAGAATTTGAATGATATATTTTAATTTATATTTTTATGATTTTTTTTTTAAATATCTTCAAAATTAATATACGGTATTTACATATTTATAATCTCATTATGATCTTTGTTTTATTAAAATTTTTCCGTATCAATCATTTATTAAAAAGCATTTTTATTTGAAATATACTGTAATATATGTAAATATAAACCCGATATGAAAATAATGATTTCAAAATAGATTAATTTCTTTATTAGAAGTGAAAATCAAAAATAAAACCCCAAAATGAATGATACATTTATAATTATAATATTTAATACTTAATTATTTTTAATAGTAATTCGGGACATTATCATCATTATCATTATCATCATGATTTGTTCTAATTTGAGGTGATCAGTCTGAAGTTAGCAATATTAAAATATCATATTTTAATATTATATTAAGTATTACATAATTTAAAATTTAATTCAATGTTAAATTTCAATTTTTTTTTACAGAAAAAAAAATAATAATTATAAATAAATATACTTTAATATAAATGTTTAATTTTTTTAAGTAGCAAATAAAATTAAAACTTAAAACCAACCATCAAGGCGGGTTTATTTTCTATTAACCTAGATATTTATCATTCTAATAATATTCAATCGAGTGATAATGAAATGGATATAAAAATTTTATAGGACGTTATATATCGATAAGATGTTATTTTTAAATTGTATAATTCATCCTTATTCGACTTAATAATAATACAAATACCAATATTTAAAAAAATAATTTAAAATTTTTTCAAAATGATTGAAAATATTTTACAATTTCTTTTTTTTTTAATTTTTTTTTTAGAATAAATAATTTCTTTCTCTAATAGAGATATTATACTTGAAAGTTCTGGAGTGCAGCGTTTCTTTAACAATATCTTTAAAATTAATTAATGAAAACGAACAAATGAATAAATACAATATTAATAACGTATAGATTTTTTCAATATGAATTTTATTTTAAAAATGAAATTTAATTATTTTTTGAAATGTTTGAAGAATCAAGAACCAACAATCATTATTTTTAAAAAATCGTAGTATAATGAAAGTTAATGCTAGGTATATCCGCTCTAACCCTTCAATCATCAAATTACACCATTACATCATTAGGTATAATATAATATTAATTTAACTAAACTTTTTTTATAAATAAAAAATTAAAAAAAAAAAAAACAGAAAATATTGAGGAATGAAAAATCAAAAGTATAGGTTATCAGAAAATGGATTTTAATTTAAACGAGTATTGGAAATGGGAAATAATTTTAAAGGAAGATAAGGGGAATCTATTGAAAATTGTTGAAAATTCATAGAGAGGATCCAGAAGGTTATATTGAAGTGCCGAATGCGATTATTGCTTTCTCTTATTGACCCCGTTGAACCCCACCACTACTATCTCCACAAGAGATTCCGGGTCACAGAAAGTAAAATCTATAAATATTGAATAAAGTGGATAGAACCGAGCAACTTTTGACCATTTCACTAAAAAAAAATATTTGAAAATTATTATTATTATTATTATTATTATTAATTTCTTTTTACTAAAAATAAAATTTTAATTTTAAATATAGATATAAATATTTATTGTTTTCTTGTAGAAATATATTTTATAATTCCGTTCATGATTATATGGGTAAATAATTTTTTTTTATACTAGGATAATGTTTTTTTTTCTTTAAGAGTTATTTTTTGAATTTTTTTTTTTTTAAATTAGTTAAATAAAAATTTTAAATATTATAGGTGAAAAAGAGGTTATGTAATATTATTATTTATATTTGTTTGACTATTATTATTATTATTATTATTTTTTATTTTTTTTTTTTGTTTTTTTTTTTTGAGAAATTTCTTTTGGGGGTTGAATTTTCGACAACGCCGTAGCTTTAACCCTTAAACCGGGCGAAGCGGCTTCTATCGATTGGATGTCGTCGACGGGGGTCGGCCCCCAATGAGCATGCCCGTCACGTCGACTTGGCCCGGGGGGCCGCAGTACGCGCCGCCCATGACTAATGCCGCCCCCCGTGCCCGCCCCCGCCCCCACCGAGAAACGGAAGGGGACTAGTGGGGGGATTAAAGCAGCCATGCAGGTGAAATCCCACAACAGAACAAGACGAAATGAACAATGGACATACGGACCCTATCATCTTCATCCCCTCCTTAGGTTCCTCCCTCACCCCAATTAATGAAATCATTAAAAATACAATTATTTCAATAATAATAATAATAATAATAAACAAAAATACAAAATAAACATCTAATATAAATAAATATAATTAATACTTTTTTTTTACTAAAAATAATAAATAGCAAAGAATTAAGTTTGTAACAATATATTTAGTTAAAATCATAAATTAAAATTCTGTCTTATTTATCTACTATATATATAATATAAATAAATGAAATACATATATTTACCGTCATTTTAAATACCATAATATACTAATTATATATATATATAGTTAATTTAAAATTATTAATTTAAAAATATTTATGAAATTCAATAATTGCAACAATATAATATTTTATCATTATTTTAACCAGCATAATAATTTTATAGTTTATTATATTAAATCCAATTTTTAATATACCTACATATATATATATTCTATGTATACATTAAAATAAATTACTTACATTTCTTTAAAGTAGTAAATATCAATATGTTTAGTTATAAGATAATATTAATCAAATTAATTAATTAAATTAATTAATTAACTTAAAATATTATAAAAAAATGCAAAATGTGTAATTTTAACTATAATTCTAAAATTTTAGGGATATTATTTTTGTAAGTTTTTAATTTTCAAATTATCTATCTGTTATATATACATTTTTTATTTTATTATTTTTTTTTTCTCAAATTAATTATTATATTTATTATTAAATAAAAAATTGTTAATCAATATCACTAAATAGTATTATTAAGTATATATACCTATATGTTTAGGTTACTTACAAAAATAAACAATTAATCAACTCTTTTTTACTATCTCGCAGAGATAGTATTGCGATCACGAAAATTTTCGATGTCGAGATTTTGATATTTTTATACGTTTTGAAGGTTCCTGAATCATTTTCACTAAGGTTGAGAAAAATATCTGTGTGTGTGTGTGTGTATGTGTGTATGTATGTAACCAAGATTACGCAAAAACGGTTTGAGCTAGAATGATGAAATTTGGTACATGGGCATTATTCAAAATCCGTCGTTTTCTATCAACTTTTGAGAAATGTTTCTCAATCGGAAGAGTGTTTTCATTTTCTTTCCTCTAAAGGGACCGTAAAAATAAAGATATATGTTTGATAATTTTCCACATGATTAAAAATTGTATAAAACTGCTATATATAGAATTTCAGTTTCATTGAATTGCTGAAAGTACCAGAATTAATTTTTTAACACTGCAAATCTCACGCGCCAACACGTGACGTGGTGCCATCAACAAAGAGTCAAACATGCGTTGGTTTAATAAATATTATTTATTAATTTTAATTTATAATTTAATTAATTTAATTTAATATCAATTAATATATGTTATTTAATCCAATTCAAATTTGCGAGATAGTCGAGTGGAGACACTCCAGATATTTTTATTTTAAACACACGAAGTAGTTTTAAATTTATTTATTGATTTATTTAATGTTCTTAGTTTTAATACTTATTTGTTAAGTATAATTTTAGTTTTACAAAATAAAAAATAATTCAATGTGTGCAAACGGTTAATTCAATTTAATTCATGGAATAATAATTGACAGTGGCCCATTATATTATTCTCTCCAAGACAGATCGATCGATGACTATATCCTGTATAATGTAACAGAAATAATAATAAAAATTTTTTATAGGTAATAGTTATAGACTAGAAAGAATGCAAGTGATGGATGGATAAGCTTTGGGACGTTTTAGTGGCATCCATCCAGGCAAGGTTATTGTTAATAAATCGTTTTGTTTTGCTTCCGCTATAAGATTGTAAGAACGATAATAGATATTTAATATTTTAATGCTTCTATTTATTGATAATACATTTATGTATAAAACAATTGATTTTTAATATAATAGATAATCTGTAAAATCTATGAAATGGATACATGAACTAAATTTTTTTAGTTTAAATAATTTAAAATAATTTAAATATATATTTTCTACTTGTCTATATATATTAGACTACATAAGACAAATTATTTTTAAAAAATGATATTTATGATAATACATTACTGAACTTAAAGATATATACAGTTCAGTTTAACATGTTAATTACGGTTTCTATATGTTGTCATGTGATGCATTAAGTCTGAAGATAGCAATAATGAAAAATGAAAAATGAAACTTATTATTATGCATTTTTTATTTATTTATTTTTTCGATTATTATTTAATTTTACTTTTTAATTTTATTTTCAAAAATATTATATTTATATATTTGGATGTTTTTATTTTATTTTTTCAGTAGTAAGTAAAATTCCCTTCTATAATTTCTTATTTTTTTTTTTTTTGAATATCAATTGTTTATATTCTGGTAATTCTCATTATAGTTCAACCTTTTACTATTGTTTATTTTTATTTTTTTATATTTTAAAGGTAATTAAAGAATGATAAAATATATTACATATCACTAAGATTATGTATATATTTTTAACGATTATTTATTTATTAGACAAAAAAAAAAAGACAATCAATCGTGAAAAAATTGATTAAATTGTAAAAAATATTAAAACTATTTCAATATTTGCTTGATTAAATTTATTACCTCAATTCATTACTACAATCAAAATATTTTGATGAATTGTTTGTTTAAACATTAACATTTAAATTTCACAAATACTCTTTAATAATCGATTTAAATAAAAATTAAATAAAAAATTCAAAATTGTATCGAATTGTATTTCTCTCTTTAAATATAATAATTCATAAAACTATATCCACATCGATTTTATAATTTTAATAATATAATTATAATAATAATTTTATAAATAATTCATTAAATACTTTGATAAGTACACTAAAAATATAAAATTTGATTCGTAAAACATAAGCATAAATGATTTTAAATAAATTTAATCTATTTATTAATATTTTTTAACTAAAGTATTTAAAATATAAAAAAATAAATAAATATATGAGTATTATAATTTATAAGGAATTTATTAAATAATATATTTAAGAAAATATAATAATTTAAAAACGAAAAATGGTTTATATTAGACAAACCAATTGATTTTTTTTTTATTTTTGTATTTAGAATTATTCGAAGGATGGTTATTGTTTTTTTTATCGAATATCTGTATGAAACACCCTGTAAATCTATCTATAGGGTGAAAAAAATCCTTAGAACTACTGTGGTAGCGTGGCATGTCGGCCATTTTGTAGGCGTGGCGGGGGCGTGCGTCACTCCCTTCCCACTCTACCAGTCTTCACTTCCTTCCCCCACTCCATCACACATTGCTCTCTTCCAAGTGATAATTATCTCTCTTCGGTAAAATGAAAAAAAAAACCCACCCACTCCTCGCTACCGCCATTCATTCCATTTCTCCTTTAACTAATATGGACGAAATTGTTCAAATGAAAATTGAATTATATTTCAATGATGATAATTGAATTGTAGAAAAATACATAATCATTTATTAATGATCATTGTCATGAATTGATTATTTCCCGTCCATTTGAAACAATTATCATTCATTTTGTATTGAATATTTTAATAAATCATGAATTTTCAAATGCCAAATGAATTTATAAACATGATAAAACTAACAAAAATATACTATAGGTAAGTACTATTTATTAAAGAGAGAATAAATTAATATGATATCTATTTGTATGTGTGTCATTGTATAAATTTATCATTGTATAAATATTTAAATTAAAATCATATACTCGAAAACAAATAAAATTGATAAACACTAAAAAAACAGACAATTTGAACTTTAATTAATTTAATTAATTAATTTATCCTATATAACTAATCAAGCGTATCTAGACACTAGATTATTTAGGTAAAATTAAATTTAATACAGATCTAGAATATTAAATTAAATTTTTTTAAAAATTTTAAATCTAATATTTAAAACATTAAAAATATTATATTTTATATTATTTACAAAAATTTTATTAATTTCGTTGGTTAAGCGAAAATTGTTAAACATCACGAGAGTAGATAATTTACTAATTACTAATTATTTATATTAATTAAATTGATATATTCAATTCAAAATAAAAATAATTAAGAAAAAAAATTGAATTTAAATATAAAATCTTCATCTCGAAATTTATCTACTTATATTATTAAATTAATTGATGATTTATACTTTAAAAATTCCAGTTCGTATTTCAGTGGTATAATTATAATTAATAAACTTGAATTTGAAAGACCAACATCTCCAAGATCAAATATATAAAAATTTAATATAATTATATATTCCTTAATTAAAAAATAATATTTCATGAATAAAAAATATCTTAATATGGATACAATGGATTAAATAAAAATAAACATGGAAGTAATTGCTCTGAAAATCTAATTTTTTGTAATTAAGAAGATACTTTGTATCATATTATTTATAATAAATTCTTAAAAGGAAATATCAAAATTGTAGTTTGTTTTAAAAATATTATTGCTTGATTGAGAGATAAGAAATAACAATTTTAATACTTAGAATTTTTAAAAAAATTTTATAACTGAAATTTTTATATTTTTATATCTATTTATTTATTTAAAGAAGAAAAAAGAAACAGATATATATATATATATATATATATATATATATATATAATTATATATATATAAATTGATTTTAAATATTTCTGGTTTTATATATTTCCTCCTTGAGAATGAATATTGGTGAGTGTAAAATAAATTATTATTAATTACATTATAATTATATCAATTTATTTATTTTGTTGTTGCAGGAAGAAGATGATAATTACTTTGAAAACCATCAGTGCAGGTGGTAAGTTCATTTTGTTTCTCTTTTATATTTGTCATTTATTTACTTAAAATTAAAAATATTTTCAATTTTAATATAACTCGGGTATATATATAGGTATATATATAAATATAGGTCTAATATCTTATACATCTAAATAAACATCTGACTTTTATACATCCTACGCGAGGACATCGCTTATCAAGTCGGTTATATAGATTAGGTGTCCTATGATCAGTAGAACGGGTCCTATCAACCTTTATCTTGATTTTCTTGATCGGAGGCGCTACTTTTTATCAAGTAACTTCCCAATTTTTTCTCCGTCCTATAAGCTCCAGCTAAAAAAAATCTCTTTACCAGGCGCGGGAATTGAACCAGGGACCACGAAAATGTGGTTTAAAACATTCAGCCGACACGAGGCTACGAGACGCGTTTCTAATACTTGTACAAATGTTTGAATTATTTTATTGTTTAATTTGTTTACGAGATTTAAATAATTTAATAACTCCAAAGTGATATTATTCTTATTTGCTTTTTTCAATTTAATTTGAATAAATAATAATAATAATAAAATTCTAAAATCAAATTTGATTTTTTTTTAAATTCATGTTCATCACCGCCACTACTTTAAAGAATGATTTTAATTCTTTATTCTCTTCTTCATCTTTAATGAAAATGATCTCCGCTATACAATTTATTAAATGTAAGTTTCTTTATTTAATTGCATTATAGATAAATTAAAAAATTGTATTTATTTCATAATGTGAAAATCACATAAAATCGTTCAATTAGTTTTCTAAATAATAAATCATTCTTAATTAATTCTAACATAACTATTAATATATAGTTTTAAATAAATAAACAAATAATACTATTTTCAACGAACTTTTAGATCGTTTATAAAATTGATGTCTCGAAGTTGAAAATTTTCTATATATTATAACTACTGTAATTAGTGTTATTATAATGTAAAATTGTAAAGAAAAAATGTTTAGACATTATTGTAAACATTAAAAAAATGGCCGGGAACATTGGGAAAATTTCCGGAAATTTTTAAATATTATTTGCCCTCTACATTATTTATCTAATTCTCACAATATATTAAGATCATATAAATAGGAATTATTTATGCAATTTTGTGATAAATATGAATAAAAGTTCGTAGCATTCCCAGATGCTTATAGCATAGAATCAATAGCTGATTTCAGAATGAAGATTTATGAATTGCTAACTTCTGTGTAAATGGCTATTGGTTATGTTGTTAGAGAATGTATCTTTTAATACTAAAATTATCTCATTCTACCAATAAACTAATTAACTAGTAATTAATAAAGAATTTTAAATTTTGAAGGTTAATTTAATATGAAATAACGTAATAATATTTGTCGAAGAATTTTTCCCAAAATAATCAAAAATCAAATCAAATAATTCATTAATATATACTAATTATGATTAATATTTGTATAATTTAATTTTTCATCATTACAACGATAATATTATTTCGTTCGTCCACTTGTGATGTTTGTCATCTTGAAATTCATTCATTTTTTTTTGAACCAATGCAGTGAAATTAAAATTCATAAGCGGGTGTGCGCTACGAAAGGCCGTAATAATTCTGTCCAAACAAGAGACTGTCTCCACCATTCTACCATACTACCTCCATCACCACCACAAACTACCTCCTTCCTTCCTCACTATCTTACCGCTCAATCTTCTTTCTGTCTGGTTCCAGAGAAGAATGGTGATTTTTTATTCCTTCCTGTGCGATGTTGGGTGTCTTAACACTTTGTCTTCGTTCACTGAGACTTAACTTGCTGCATTTTAAATCGATTGATTGTTTCATATTAATAAAGATACACACATACATACATAAATACAATAAAATATTTGAAAATATATGAAATAATAATCTATTTCATCTCAATTAAAAAATAGATAAATAATTAAATAAATAAATAAAAATATTAACACACTATGAGCGGGGCGGGTATTTGTACCCGTTGCGAGGACTGCCACTTATAAGCGGGGCGGGTATTTATACCCGTTGCCACTTACATAATATATATTTTCCCTTGTGTCACTTAAAATTACTTATTTTAAACGATAACTAATATATATCCCTCATATAAGTGGCAACGGGTACAAATACCCGCCCCGCTCATAGTGTGTTAGCATAGAATATTGTGAAAAGGCGGAAAATTTAGATGGTCGGCATATTATATTTCAGGGGTGGATGGCGAACCTTTTACAATGTCCGTGTCACAAAATTATAAAAAATCTTTTTAAAGTAATTAAAGTACCACAAAATTGTCATGAATTTTTTTCTCCACCACCTTTCAGCATGAATATATAATCGAATATTTTTGTATAACTTCTAACTATTCTGTATAAAAGTGTTATAATTTTAAATATTAAACTTTATACAAAAAAAAAAAAAAAATAAAATGATTATTAAAAAATTGAAAATTTATTTGTGGGAAAAATATATCTTTCCTTAAAATTGTCTATTATTTTTATTTTTTATTGTATAGAAATTCTTTAATTGATTTTAGTTTGTAGTTTTTGGTTGTAGATAATGACCGGTGGCTCATACCGCATCATTTAAATAAACAGACAAATTACCCCGGCTTAATCTAATATGTTAGATAAATAAATATTCCATACCTTAAACTTCATAAATTGTAATTTTAATGTGAATTGTTCAATTTTAATTCATTTCTATTGAAAAAAGTTATAATTCTTAAAAAAAATAATTTTGTCTTTATGCGTGCCATGAAATTTTTCAAACAGGCCACTTACTGCCCGCTTGCCATAGGTTCGCCATCCCCATTTCAATAAATAATACTAAAATTATAAATTTATAAGAAGGGCGACATGAAAAATATCAATCATCACTACTAATTATATCTATTAAATATTATTTATACGATATAAAAATTTTTTAAATTATTTTTTAAAGAGTTTCAATATTATTCCTTACTTTTTTTTTAATAATATCTATTTCACACCAAATTCTCTGTTTTTGACATGTTTTTTATTGAGTGGGATGAAAAGTAAAAATAAAATAACCACAACTGCCCTGACTTGAATCCCTCTCCCTCAATTTTCTTTCAACATTACTTTCGAACAAATGGGGTGAAGGAGATTTCTTACGAGGGGTTAGTATCAAATTAATTGGGAGTTAAAAAAATCATGAAGCGTAGGGTAAAAAATACATGATATGATTTTCAATAGAATTTTTAGGGATTGTTTAAAAAACAAAAGAAACTCTGGTGTATTAAACTTATATTAACAAATAAAATAAATTTAAATTATTAATTATTAAATTCATTTAAAATATTTTTTTTTTAATAATATTAAAATTATAAGTTTATCTCAATTTAATTTTTTCAATTAAATCGATGTTTTGAAAATATAATTTATAATTTTTACTATTTCGCCAGAGATAGTATTGCGATCAGGAAAATTTTCGATGTTGAAATTTTGATGTTTTTATACGTTTTGAAGGTTCCTGAATCATTTTCACTAAGGTTGAGAAAAATGTCTGTCTGTCTGTGTGTGTGTGTATGTGTGTATGTGTGTAACCAAGATTACGCAAAAACGGTTTGAGCTAGAATGATAAAATTTGGTACATGGACATTATTCAAAAATTCATAGTTTTCTATCAACTTTTGAGAAATGTAGCTCAACCGGAAGAGAGCCATTACCTACAACTTTTTGATTTTTTTTTTCCTCTAAAGTGACCGTGAAAATAAAGATATATGTTTGATAATTTTTCACATAGTTAAAAATTGTATAAAACTGCTATATATAGAATTTCAGCTTGATTGAATAGCTGAAAGTACCAGAATTAATTTTTTAACACTACAAATCTCACGTGCCAACACGTGATGTGGTGCCATCAACAAAGAGTCAAACATGCGCTGGTTTCAATAAATATTATTTATTAATTTTAATTTATAATTTAATTAATTTAATTTAATTTAAATTAATATATGTTATTTAATGAAAAACATTAAATGTATATATTATAGCAGCATTTTTTGATTTTAAAAAATAAATATCTTAATAAATTCTTTAATATCAAGTAGAATAATATTTACGTTCCTTCAAGTCATAGACCACGCCTCAAATCTCTTTAAAACAAAATTATATTGTTATAAATTTTAAAAAATAAATAAAAATAAGTAACTAATCATAACTCCGAAGATATTTCCATGTTTACTGCATAAATTCAATAACTAAGTACCATATATATTGTATTTAAAGGAGTTTCATTTTATTAGCTAATGAATTCATCAAATGAAAAATTATTCAAAGAAAAATTAAAATTATTGGGTTTCAGAATGTTTTTCACCTTTTTTGTACACTTCTTTCTATCTTTACTTTTTTTTACTTCCCACCTATCATCCTCTCTCTCTCTCTCTATCAAAATTACTTTATTAGAAAATGTCTGCCGCTTTTACGGATATGAACTGGATGGATCTCAACAAGTGGGTCATTCGATTTTCGCTATTCTCATCCCTCCATTCTCCGACCCTCAACCAAGTTCTTTTTTTTTCCTCCCTATACGCGCATATTTCTTTATTATGGTATTACTCGGAAAAGAAAAGTAGTGGACTGAAGGGGTCAATCATGATAACCGCCCTTGACTTCAATTAACGTAACATATAAAAGAAATTTACCAATCCTAATGTCATTTTATCCACTAAATTTCTATTTTGCTCACGTAATTTTTTTCTATTTTCAATATTCACTGTATATTTTTATTTTATCTTTATATTAAGAAATAATTCCTATATATATAAATACTAAAATCATTATTTATAGAGATAAAAGTGAAAGTATAAATAACTTTATTTTATATATAAGTAATAATAAATAGATAGACAAAAATAAATATATTTAAATTCAAATTTTTTAAAATTTTTAATTTTAAATATAAATTATATATATATTTTTTTTTTTAATTTCATTAAAATTTTTAAAAAAATATTTTTTTTTTTAAATATTTAAAAAAGTATAGAAATATGAACCTAATTAATTGAATAAAATAAAAGTAAGTTTTCTATTCAAGTATAAATAAAATAATGAGTGATTTAAATTTGTGCTTGAAAAAATTAAGAACAAGTTTTTAATTTTTATAAATTTAATCAAAATTTATATTTTAATATAACATGTAATAAGTAAAAAATACAATTAATAAAAGTGGATGAAAAGTGCTTACAAATTCTAATAAATCTTAAAATAAAAACTTTTTAAATAATATTTTGTGGTCTAGATTTTATTTTTAAAAATAAAATCGATAATAATTCAATTTCCATAAAATAAATCGAATTAATATAATAATTATCATTAATTATTTTTATTTATTTATTTATTTTATTTTATTTTATTAATAGCTAAATAGAAGCAAAAAAAAAACAAGATTTATTTGAATCAAATTTTTGAAACTTATTTATTATACGATTCTCAATATATAAATGAATCATTCAACGAAAAGTATATTATTACCACCACCATATTGGTTGGAAATTATAATTTCATTTTTATTTTGTCATCGATTAGATTGAATTTAATTGATAACCAAAAATGGGATTGTCCTTCAATTTTCTATTTTTCTATGGCGTTAATTATTTCTTTTTTTTAACGAGTTATATTTATGCAAATGTAATAAAATAAAAAGATATTAAATAAAGACTCACCTGAGAAAGTCCTAAATATATAGACACTGTTTCGGAGATGTAAAGGAATCTTCCATCAGCAGCAAGGGCAAAGGCGAAACCATCCAAGGACTTAAACAAATTTAAAAAAAAAACAATCAGATGGATATTACATAAATATATATTTATATATTATTAATATTATTAAATTATAGGGAGAGAAAGAGAGAAATAGTTCTTTTTATAGTAAGACATGTATATAATAATAATATAATAATAATAAAAAATAGTATTTGCTTAAAATTAACATCGGCCATATATTATTCTATTAAATTATTTTGAAAAATTTTAAAACCTATAATAATAAGTATTATTTAGCAGCTAAGTGAGACTCCCTGGTAATATTTATTACTATTTAATATATTATTATTAATATTTAGTACTACCTAGGTATATCTTATAAATAAATTTTGAAAATGAAACTATAAATTTTAGTTTAGTTTAAAAATTTATTATAAATTATTTTAGTTTTAAAAAAACATAATTATAATATAATTATTATTATATATATTATTATATAATAATTTATAAATTTTGAAAAAAAAAATTATCATTTGAGGAGTATATTAAAAATACTTTTTTCCCTAGATATATATAATATTGTTTCTGTCTGTTTTTATTTGATGTGATTATTCAGAAGATAGTAATGTTGATATATTGAAATTAAAATATTATTATTATTATTATTAGACTACATTAAAATTCAATAAAATAAAATATTATTCATAATTATTACTTCAAGAAGGCTATATTTTCTAGTTATTTTTAACAAGAATTTAACAAAAACTTGTAAAAAAAAATTAAAAATTCATAAAAAAATTCAAATTTAAAAAAAAAAATAAATAATAAACATTGACCCATTGAGTTTTATTATACTTTGAATTTGTAAATATGTATATTTATGATAAATAAAATCATTTCTTTTATTTAAATGAAATATATCTCTAAAATTATAATAATTATTCTATTATTCATTTTGAAATTTTAAAAAAAAACCTCTAACTTTTGTACGTCCTACGCAAGGTTAACGCCTATCAAGTCAGTTATATCAATTATGTGTCCTATCGTATGATCAGTAGAACGGGACCTATCAACCTTTATCTTGATTTTTTTGATCGGAGGCGCTACTTTTTATCAAGTAGCTTCCCAATGTTGATTCCGGAGGCAGGGTTAACTCCGTCCCATAGACCCCAGCTAGAGAAATTCCCGTGCCAGGCCCGGGACTTGAACCCGGAACCACGAGAATGTGAGTCAGCGGCAAAGCCATTACACCCTGTGGCGCCTTAATTTTAATTTTATAACAATATAAATTTATTTTGTATTTTAAATAAATTTTGATTAGTTTATTGTTTTCTAGATTAAAAAGTATTATATTTTTTAAAAATGATTATCTTGATATAATAATATTTTTACATTTTTAAAAAAATTAAAAAAATAAATATAATAATAATAAAGTATTTAAAAAATAATATAAAAAGATATAAATTTTTTTTTAAATCTAATACTTGGATTATAAATTGAGATGTATTGTTTATGGTAGAGACAGTTGGAGCTGATATGAATTTACAAATAAAAATATGTATACATATATTAACAAATATTTAAATGGAAATAGTTATAATAAATCTTTTTTTTTTAATTTTTTTTTATCCGATGCAGGTAAAAATTGAAACGATCTAACTAATCATTGATATTCGTTGAACGTCGCTGTCGCTGCTGTTGTTGTTGTCGTCATTGTAGTAGCTACGTGCCTTTCGACACCAACCGAAATGCAAATGCAATCACAAAAGCGCAAATGTATGTTAAGAGGTATAGATGCGTGGGTGAGGGAGTTGGTAGGAGGACTAGAGAACCAACGACCAATCCAATTATTGATTATCAGCCAGGAATGAATAATTAATAAAATTCATTTACAAGGATGTAACTTTTATCTTTCAATATACTGGTAAATATATTTATAATATATAAAAATAATTATAATTTTTTTTTAACATTATACAATCGTTATTTGTAAAAAAGAAAAAAAAATATTCTCTTCATTAGGAAACCCATCTTCCTCTTCCTATCGCAAATTTTTTCAAATAGTCAGAGCTATTAATAAAGTTGAACTGATATTTTAATAATATTTAATTAAATAAATAACTTAATTAACAAAAATTAAGTAATAGTGTTAAATAAAATGCAAAATAATAAATAAATAGACTGATTTATAAATACATTGTGGTATTTTTTAAATATAAGTTAAATAATAATTAAAAATAAAAATTCTTATATGGACTTTGGAAACAAAACAAAAAGTAAAACAAATAAATATAATAAAATATAATTAAAATTATAAAAAAAAATTAATCAAGGCACCACAGGGTGGGAGGTAGCGTAGCTTACTCACATTCTCGTCATACCGGGTTCAAGTCCCTCCGGGATCAACATTGGGGAGCTACTTGATAAAAAGTAGGGCCTCCGATCAAGAAAATCAAGGTAAAGGTTGTTCTACTGATCATAGGTCAACTAATTGATATAACCGACTTGATAGGCATTGTCCTTGCGAAAGACGTACAAAAAACAGTTTTTTTTAAAAAAAAAAATTGAAATCGAAATAAAAGAAGATAAAAATTTGTTATAAAAATTAGAATTATATTATATACTTATATATGTTTAATTAAACATTTCAATTTCATATTTTCACAAATTTATTTAAAATTCTTGAGTATAAGTAGCAAAGTATCTAAAGTCACCCTTTAATAATCACACGAAATCAAATAGAATAAAAAAAAGCATTAAAAAGTATTTCGTGTAGCTAATTTATTATCCCTGCTCGAATCCCTCTTCTCTCTATTTTCTGTTGTTGGTTCACGAATTTTTACGAGTTGCACATTTTTTTTTTTGTTTTATACTTTTTTTATTTTTATTTTTTATTTTATTTTTTTTTGCGCCCGGTGTTTCGCGTAGCTTCCGCCCAGGCAATTTGTGCTCTTCTTTTTCGAACTTGGTGCACGGTGGAAAGATGAAGGGAGGAGAAAAAAGGGGGTATTGGGTGGGCGACAGCGGCTGGGGTGGTTGTTTCCGGAAGGACTGGTAAAGAATGGCCCCCTGACTTCGTGACGGGAATAAAACCCGATGGTGGAGGGTGTGTCGGGTGTGGGTGGCATTGAGTGGGAGGGGGGTGAGTTTTTCAAGGCACTAACTATAGTAGAGAACTTTGACAAATTCGCAACCATGTCGAAAAGCCCGGATTCATCTGTCAGCGACAGTGTCTCAGATTATTTCAATACAATGTCTATCCCCTCTATTTTATTATGAACATTATAAAAAAATGATTAAAGAAGTAAAAAAAGAAATATAATACATATTTGATAAATTTAGCTAAAAGATATTATATTGGAATTATATCTTAACACTTTAACGACTACACCGTTTAACCGATCGAATTTTAAAGATGGTAAGTATATTATTTTTATTTACTATATTTATATAAATATATACGTAAATGAGAGTAAAATAGTAATAACTCACCTGTAAAATATGAGTACCCTGGTGTTGTTCGAACATTTCCATTGCTATGCTTCGTGATCGAACAGGAGAGGCTGTAACAAAGATAAAGAACTTACGTCAAAACAATGAACAAAATTCAATAAATTATTCAATATAAGATATTTTACTATCCATCTTCTGGTACTAAGAAAGTAGTCAAATCACGCAGATTAAATTGGATGCGACATGTGACACGTTTTTTTGTGTGGAGGGTGAATTGCATACTTAAATTCTAAACTTGTACGGAGGACACTTAAAAAAAACAAAATGACACCTTAAGAAAAGAAATTAGAATGTATTTTATGAGATAAATTTGAATTAGACACATTAAATGAATTAAATGGGAAGAAAAAAATAAAACACAATATTAATTAAGAATTATAACATTTCATATTTTTAATTTAAATTATTATCTACCTTTTTTCAAATTTTTCAAATTTAGAAAATATGTTTATTAGCCAAAGATACAAATATATTTATGTTGTTTTTAAAAGGGATTACATGACTTTTTTACAGCTAAAAGGTAACTCCAGGGTTGTAATTATATATAAAATGTTTTTTTTTATTTCTACACTATTTACTATTTTTAATGATAGAATTACTATATGTAAATTATTATTAATATTTTTTTTTTGTCTAAGAAAAGGCTATAAAATACAAAAAAGAACCTATAATATTATCTATCTCTATCTCTGTGGCTCTACAAAATGCTAAGGCACAACCATCCATTTCCTACCCTCTCCCATCTCTCTCATGTCCCTTTCTACATTATCAACCCACCTCGTCCTTGATCTTCAGGCGGACGTTTCCCAATCGGTTTCCCCATCAATATATTTTTCGCCATTCTTTCCTCTCCTATTCTATCCAAGTGCTCTGTCCATTGCAGCCTTCTCGATTTTATAATTCTAACTATATCTGGAGATGCATAGAGATCATGTAATTCCTCGTTATGCAGTCCCCGCCATTCTCCGGTCACCTCATTTTTCTTTGGCCCATAAATGCTGCATCAATTATCATGTAATAATTATTTATTATTATTTTCATATTTTATGTATACATAATAAATTATTATTCTAATTATTAAATAAGAATAGGAAAATTTAATGTTTGCTAATATACTTAATGCGGAGAAAGAACACTAATATTATTGTGCATAGGTCATGAATATATATAAATGTATATTAATAAATAAAATACAATAAAATAAATTTATAAAAATTTATTGTATAAATTCGATTCCTAACCAAACATGAAGTTGTATTAACTTGAAATTTTTGAAATAATAATAATTATAATAATAATAATAATATTTAATGTGAATATAGCCTCTGTAAAAAAATATTCAGTTACAGATAGAATCTAATTCTAATGAATTCAATGATTAATATTTATTTATTTTTTTATTTAATTCTTATCAAAAGTGTATAAATGACTTTTCAAGATGGTTAAAATTCGTAAATTAATTTATTCGTAATTATTTAAATATTTATAATATATATATATATTTATATATATATTATATATTCTAAAAAGATATAAACAAATCTCATTTTATTGTCACATTTCCATCTCCCCACTCAATTTAGGTGAATATGTCCAAATGGGTTCGTATTATATGATTTGTATTGGCTTGGATCCCTAAAAAACAATTGGCAACCCCTGGCAAGGTGTCAATATTTCATAGCCCTCTGACACATGCAATTTCTGGACCCGAGTCCCTCGAGCGCAGCCACCTCTCCGTCAGATCCACCCCCACCATGTCTTCCCTTATTCACCCTGTACTAAAGATATTAAAGGCAGGTTGTGTGACTAAGCATGATCTATGATACAGAATAATGTCTTATTTATGTTATGAGGTGATAATTAGTGCCATTACAACCCTCCACTCCTCTCGGGGGTAAGTTATTAATTAATCTTTCACCAACTCTCATAAGAACAACAGATCAAAATTATCTCATAATTCTTAAGAAGTAAGAACTCATCTTTCATTTATATTTATTAAATATTTCAACGCTATATTATATTAAATGACTTACTAAACTTTTATCTCTTTTTCTCAAAATAAAAGTATATTTATTGTCTATTCGTGTTATTGTAATATATATTAACTCGATTTTTTTTCTTTATACCTATTTGTAATGTGTTTATACTATCTCGCCAGAGATAATATTGCGATCACGAAAATTTTCGATGTTGAGATTTTGATGTTTTTATACGTTTTGAAGGTTCCTGAATCATTTTCACTAAGGTTGAGAAAAATGTCTGTGTGTGTGTATGTGTGTATGTATGTAACCAAGATTACGCAAAAAAGGTTTGAGCTAGAATGATAAAATTTGGTACATGGACATTATTCAAAAATTCATAGTTTTCTATCAACTTTTGAGAAATGTAGCTCAACCGGAAGAGAGTCATTACCTACAACTTTTTGATTTTTTTTTCCTCTAAAGTGACCATAAAAATAAAGATATATGTTTGATCATTTTTCACATGATTAAAAATTGTATAAAACTGCTATATATAGAATTTCAGCTTGATTGAATCGCTGAAAGTATCAGAATTAATTTTTTAACACTACAAATCTCACGTGCCAACACGTGACGTGGTACCACCAACAAAGAGCCAAACATGCGCTGGTTTAATAAATATTATTTATTAATTTTAATTTATAATTTAATTGATTTAATTTAATATCAATTAATATATGTTATTTAATCCAATTCAAATTTGCAAGATAGTCGAGTGGAGACACTCCAGATTTTTTTACTTTATTATAATAATTTATTAATTTATAAAATTAATGAAGTTTTTTAATAGGATCTTATATATTTTTTTTTTATTTTATAAAAGAATAAATAAAAAAAAAATTATTAACAAATAAATATAATGAAATTATTGAACATTTCAGGTATTACAAGTATATATTAAGTATTCATTAGCGTCTTTTATGTAACAAATACATTATGTAGATATTTATACATATATATTATGACAAAAAAGTTTCCGTATTTTCGATATTCGTGGTGTGGCGGTGCATCATGAATACCTTCCAGAGGGACAAAAGGTCAATAAGGATATGACTGTTTGGAGGCGTTTTAGTGAACGGGTCCATCGTGTTCGGCCGGAATTATGGACAGATAATTCGTGGATAACGATAACGCGCCATCTCATCGAGCCACGATTGTAAACGCATTTAAGGCAAAACACTCGATAAATACCACCGACCAGGCACCGTACAGTCCAGATCTGGCCCCGTGTGACTTTTTCCTCTTTCCAAAACTAAAATTGCCACTCCTTGAAACCCGTTTAGATTCCATACCGACCATAAAACAGAAGGCGATCAGAAAGCTGAACGCCATCCCGGCCAACGCATATAAAAAATGTTTCGAAGATTGGAAGAAGCGTTGGCATATGTGTATTGCTCCAGAAGGGGCATATTCTGAAGGGACAAAATAAATATTGAAGAAGATTAACTCTTTTGCGTATTATTTAGAAATTCCGGAAACTTTTTTGTCACAATGTATAATTATATTATATAATGTTTTTTGAAGGATCTATTGTGCCTTTTACTATAATAAGCAAAACATAAAGTTAAACGAGGTTGAACTATAGTCGAGCAATTATACCTGAAATATTGAAATAAAAATTCATTCAAACATATAATTATATATTTGGTATGACTGTTTAAATTTTTTAAGTAACTAAAATTCCATTTCATAATTTTATCTTAAAAACACCTACCAAAATGGGTTTATTTTTTAGTAATAAAGACATTTATTAATCTTAAGAAGTAAAATTCAAGAATTTAAATTTAATTTGTATCATGTTCAAAAGTTGTTAATTTATACCACAATATAATTTTTATAAGCAATGACTTTATAAAATTTTTCAATAATTGCTTAGTTTAGAAAAAAAATTAAGTATCATTAAAATTATATTAAAATAAGTTATTTTATAAAATCTTTTCAGTTTAAAAATTAAATAATGTGTGTGTTACGTAGAAACTAAATATACTCTCCTTTTAATTAGAATGCGTTTATATTTAAATTTTTTTACATTACTTGGATTAAAAAAAATGATGTGTTTAATAGGCTGTTAAAATATTCCCTTTCCCTCTCTTAAGTACTGTTTTATCCCCCCTCAAGCTATTTGACTAATATTATTGTTTTTTTTCATTGTTGAGATGGTAAAATTACTACATTTGTATATGGATGGCAGGAACAAGAATCTTTTACACTTTCATTTTTTTTTTTTATTATTATTATTTTTCTTTTTCTTTGTATTCCTGTGGTGAAGTTGTTGATGTCGTAGGAGAAGGGCAAAGTGGAAATTCGATAGCGAGGGTAAAAGCTCCCTGAGGGGGATGCAAAGTGTCCAGCAACAATTCCCCATGCGCTATCAATTGACTTGACATTGAATGGCCCACTATACTTTTCACCATATGATAAAACAATTCTATTTATCACACGCGAAAGTTTCAGTAAAGTTATACTTGCATCATTTCATTCTTTATAATAATTGATATTATTTTCAACGCTTTAAACGCTATTTTATAAACGTGTAAAATGTAAATTTTTCGTGAAATATAAATTGATATAGCAGGAATCGAACTCGTTTACCTACACAAGTTTCAATCCCTCTTACAGATAAGATGTTAATTATATTTGTTTAATTGTTATAGTTATTTCCGGGTTATTTTCACATTTTATTGTGAGATTTTAAATATAATTTTTTTAGAAGGGGATTTTTGGGATTCAGGATCTTAACTGGGTCATTGTTTGGATATTTGATTGAGTGATTGAGTAATCTTTGGCTTAGTGCGTCGTCAAAGGCCAAAGAATTTTTGGCACTAGCACTGACACTAAAACACGTCTGGCTCGTGCCACTGCCAGACTCAAATCTCACAATAAAACGTGAAAATTATTCAGAAATAACTTTTCATAATAAAAACTTCTACGGAAACCTAAACGAACATATATATAATATACCAAATCATTAATAATAACAAAATAAATAAAGGGTTGTATCCCCATATGATGAAGTATTTATTTTGATTTATCCTCCCTTCAGAACATGATTAAAATAAATGTAAAAAAAAAACCTACCTGCCGTTTTGAACTGAGCACTTTATCAATGTTCATGATATACATGAGCCAATAAATACTTTATTATGTCTTCTAGAAAGTAAATCCCTTCCATTTAAGCACTTTGAAAAATGCACCCACCATTGGAAAATATGAATTTTAAATGTAAATGTAGGGAATTGTCGAAGTAAGAGAGAGAGAGAGAGAAAGCCAATCGAAGCAAATACGTTTTTGTTGATCCTGCCATATGTTTGTGGAGAAGGGGGAATTTCCTGAATTATTCCGTGACAAATATAGGGATGCAAGTTACATTTTCAATGATCCTCTCCCTTTTACGTTAAACTTAAAAATTCGTGATTTCAATGGATTTCTTTCACCTAGGTGGAAATTGTATAAAACGGTTAAAAAGTATAAGTCGGTTTTTCACATTATTTTGAATTTATTTAATTTTATATAATTAAATAATTGAATTGTGTAAGAAATATATATTATTTACAAATTATGTAACTTTAGCTTAGTTTACGCATTTTTGTTTATGCATTTTTAGGAGAAACTATTTGTTTTTCAGTAGTTCAAAATGTTTTAACTCAAGCAATGATCGTTTATTATAATTAAGTGAGCACTTTCTTCGAATTTTCTTCATTGGACTTTATTTTTAGTTTATTTATCCACTCCACATATAAGAAGATAGGAACGTAAGAGTTAATACACTTGGGACCTTAAAACATAAAGAAATATCCAAATCTCATTGTCGTTTTTAATATTGTAAATCTCTTTATGGTAATTATTCAAGTAAAAGCATTTTCGTGGATTTGGATAATACTTTACTAGTGGATTCCTTTTGCAATTCAAATTAAACTTTTCTTTTTCGGGTCTCTTCTAGTTTACGAGATAAAAATTATTAAAACAAAGATTTTTTAAGTTTGACATATTAGTTATGAACGTCGAAATGTGCCATTAAGTAATGTTTTATTGACTTATTTACTAATTATTCACTAATAAGTTTGGTTTAGATTTATGAAAATTAAAAAAATTAATTAAATAATTTTCCTATATAAAAACAGAAAATTAGTGCGCCCTCTGGTAGTCAAACGGATAAAACATGCTAGCTAAATAGAATATCAATGGATTTATAGGCAAATTTTAATAATTTTTATCTCGTAAACTAGAAGAGAGAGGCCCAAAAATATTTCATAAGAAAAGTTTATTTGGAATTGCAAAAGGAACCCACTGGTAAAGTATTATCCAAATTCATGAATATACGTTTACTTGAATAATTACCCTCTTTATTAATCCAAATTAAATTTTAGAAAATAATATTATATTATACATTAAAATAAATAATTTACTAAGATAATAAATAAGTAGTTTAGTCATTTTTATATTATTCAATATATTTTATTGAAAAGATTATCCTCTTCTCTTTTCTCGAATGCATTAGCCCCATATATTCTGCTAATTTCATATTCATAAACCCTTGCTAAGCGTCTTTAATGGGAGCAAATGGCCTTAAGATGTCGTTTAGAAGGTCGCATTCTCAAATTTGATTTTCCCTGCCCTATCCACGTTGGGTCGTAAAAACCTTATTGCACACACACACACACATTTAACGACACCAACTACCCTATATATTTTAGACTGATTTTTTAAGAACATTAATGATTTTTCAGTTTATAAATTGAGAACGGAGTGTAAAATTGAATAAAATATTTTTTTATATTTTTTCATATTCATTTTCTTCTTTTTCTTATGCCTGCCTGGGATATCTGTTCAACTCTTCATTAAAATTATTTTTAACTTTATTTTTTTTTAATAATCTTAAATAAATTTAAATATAACCAGAACGGTTTTTACATGATTTTAACACATTATGAGCGGGGCGGGTATTTATACCCGTTGCCACTTATATGAGGGATATATATTAGTTATCGTTTAAAATAAGTAATTTTAAGTGACACAAGGGAAAATATATATTATATAAGTACCCGCCCCGCTTATAAGTGGCAGTCCCCGCAACGGGTACAAATACCCGCCCCGCTCATAGTGTGTTAATTTAGAAATTTCAATATATGAAATAGTTAATATTCAAATCATCAAATATTGTGCAGGTATTTATTTATATTTGTATATAAAATTATTAATATTATTAATATTTTTTGTATATAGATACACCTTTATTCAGATATTTTATCTCACTTTTGTTTCTCCTTTCAGACAATTTTTTTATTGCCACCAATAAACAAAATGTTATCTATTTTTTACTCCCCCATGAAGTGGGAAGGGAATCGGGGGTTTCCCTTAAAGGGGTGCGAGAGACAAGAAATAAAGCCTCAATTTTAAAGCAAAAATAAGACAGTAAATCATCGTCAAATCACGGGCCCTTATAATGGAGGGAGATCTTGGTTGTGTTTGTGTGTGAAGGGTAGGAGGTGAGGGGGGTGAATCGAGAAGATCCCCCATTTCGAATTTCTATCCACCCGGAGACAATATTTCATATTTGTGGTTCGATCGAACAGATGTACCAAGTTATCAGTCATAGTTCTACCCCCACCCTATCAGGGGCCTCACCCGTTTTTCCACCCGCACTCCTCCCCTCCAGCTAACTAAACAAGAAGAAAATCGAATGCCTTCTTGATATCCCTTCGACCTACCGATTTATTAAAAGTTTCCTTTCTCATCCCAATTCCCTCTCCTGTTATAGTATAATATAATAAAATATAAAATATAAAAATTATAATATGAAAACTTCTAATAGGTATATAAAAATAATTTCAAATTCATAATTCCAATTTAGTAATATTATTGATTTTCTGTTGATTTTTTTTTTATTTTCAAAGTTTAAAATTTAAAGTGTAATATTGAAGATATTTATGATTTATATTAGTAAATTGATTATAACATTATTTAGCCAACATTTTAATTTTATTTGTCTATATTCAATTATTTAACTTGGCTTATATCGATTCATTGTCTACGGGAATTTATTATATTCAGTTAATATTATTTTTCTTACATAAACAAAAAAAAAAATTATATATAATTTTATGTAGGGTGACCATATGTACCGTTTTGTACGGGAAATTACCGTTTTTTCATATTTTTCGTTGTTTTAATTAAAATGTCAATTTTGTCCTGTTTTTAACAAACTATAGTAAAAACTAAAATTGTCTGATGAAGTATAAAAATTTTTATGATAAGGTGTTGAAAGATCGAAATTGGCTTTCTAATAGCTTATTGGGCAAAACACCCTCTGCATCTATTCAATTTTTTGTATCCGTTGTCGTTTGTAGAATCAGTATGTATATACAATATTTTATTATCATCTTATTTATGAATAAATCATATTTGAAAAGTTTAGAATTAAAAGCAGTGGAAAGGGTCACAGAATTTTGGCGACCGTGCGGAACAATAATTGACGCCCCTCAAATAAACATAAATAATTTTTAGGAAAAAAAAATTCCACAAATAGTATATAATATTATTTAATAATCAGTTTACTTTTATAAAGAATAATATTAAAAAGTAGAACTTATTTGTACAAGATAGTTACGAGATATACAAAGATATTCTAACGCTGAAGGGAGTAAAGGGGGCGGAGTCCCTTCTCTAGGTGCGAAGAACGTAGCTTGTAACAAGTAAAATTGTCTGGTATTTTTATATAATTCATTTAAATTATTTATTTTTTTTTAGCAAAATGATAATCCGATTAGTAAAAAAAAATATATTTTTTCTAAGAGAAATTTATTATTATTTAAATGTAATAGAAATATATATTGTCAGTCAGTCTTTTATGAATTCTTGTTTTAGGTGTAGTGAACATACCGAATGCAGCAAAACACTAAGATTTCTTCCAAATGGCATATCGGAATAGTAAATCCTAAGATCTTTTAATCTCTTTTCTCATTATAAGTATTTATTATTTTCAATTTATATTTAAATGACCATAGACAATTTATAATTTAAAATTATCCAATTTTCATCCCACCCTCACACCATTTTTCCAAAATATAATAATTTCAATAATGAAATAAAAAAAAAATATTTCAATAAAAATTAAATCTTATAAAATGCATTTTTGTGTTAGTTATTACTTAAATATTTATATATAAATTTTATAAATTTTTCATTCAAAATTTAGACCAGAATTTACTTTGATTATTCTATTGATTCATTAATTCAATTTTATTAAAAGTTAAATAAAAATTATTGAAACATTAAAAAATCAACTATAAGTTTCAATTTTTTTAAAATATAATTATTAAAATATTTTTTTTTTTTAAATTAAAATCATATTTAAGATATTGGTATTATTATCCTGAATATTTTATAATTTTAAAAATTTTAGTAATTTATTGTTACAGAAATTAAATAAGATTTTGAAATCATTTCATCTCATCTTACTAAATTTCTTATTTATCCAGGCGAGAGAAATAAGACATCAATTCAAGTATGCGAGATATATCAACCCTTTATTAACTCCAAGGATAGTATTAGATTTTTAATTCAAATTAAATTTATTTATTTTAAAATTTTATAATTTAATATGTTATATTTTACTTCTATTTTTCATTATTCTATCTTCGTTCGCTACTTGATGTTAATTTAAATTCTTGGGTTATCTTTATCCATTCCTGATAATATTGAAATGATCTACATACATTACAGCGTAAGTAATCATCGTTATTTATTTATCAGGGCATATTTTAAATAAAATAGTCGTAAATTTTATTAATTAATTCAAATGAAAATTTAATATTTTAAGTAAATTTCAGTAAACGAATATAGTAACATGTAACATATATATATAAAGTATAATTGAATAGAAATTATTTTTTTTTGTTTTGATAACATTCATTAGGAGTTTATAGAGAAATATATTAAACTATATGATAGAATTTAGCGTTATCAGGGAAGTTCTAATTTACTGAAATCGAATTTATTGGAAGGGCTAATTTATGGGGAGAGGAGGAGGTTCAATTAAATATTCAAGTTTTTTTTATTTAGATCATAATTAAAAAAATAGTTGAATATCGCGATTATTTTCTGTAATTTTTTATTTTCATTTTGAAATGTATAATGTAATCTTTGAAATCTTTTAAGGATTTTAATATTTAGGTAGAATTATTTATTATGAGATATAATTATTCAATTTGTTATTTAAATTCAAACAACAGAATCATATAAATATATTATAAATATGTATATATTTTGTTTTCATTTTATTTCTTTTTAACTTACTAAATATATATAATATTTTACTTTTTTCAGTGAAGAAAATGTTACAAGTACTTATATTCTAAATAATAATATAAATTATCAAATATTTTCTTAACATTGTACTGATAAATCATATTTGGAAAGAAATCAAATAAATTTGAGTCTAACAATCTGGAGTGTCTCCACTCGACTATCTCGCAATTTGAATTGGATTAAATAACATATATTATATTTAAATTAAATTTAATTAATTATAAATTATAAAACATGGTAGGTAATGATCCACTTCCGGATGAGCTACATTTCTCAAAAGTTGATAGAAAACTACGAATTTTGAATAATGCCCGTGCACCAAATTTCATTATTCTAGCTCAAACCGTTTTTTCGTAATCTTGTCTACATACACACACACACACACACACACACACAGAAAGAGAGAGAGACAGGCATTTTTCTTAACCTTAGTGAAAATGATTCAGGGACCTTCAAAACGTATAAAAACATCAAAATCTCGACATCGAAAATTTTCGTGATCTGGCAAGATATTAATTAATTAAATTAAGGTATAATTTTTTTTAAATTCT
Organism: Labia minor; assembly: GCA_963082975.1. Lineage (NCBI taxonomy): Eukaryota > Metazoa > Arthropoda > Insecta > Dermaptera > Spongiphoridae > Labia > Labia minor. Next base: position 27,493,467 of record OY720350.1, on the reverse strand, counting down.
AAACAATTACACTTATGTATTTATTTATATAATAAAAACCAAATTTTTAATTTTGTTAAATTTATTATACTTAAACTTTTCCTAAATTAGGGATCATATCCATTTGTCTATCTAATTATACTTTTCCAGTCAGACTCTAGGATTTTAACCTTACATAAGAGTAATTGTGCCCTTCAAAATTGTAATTAGTAACTAACAGATCTTTTTTGAGATCTCGTTGATCTCAAATTTTTATTTAGTTCAATTTTGATAAGGAGCGTTCAATACTAGCTGAACCATCTTCTGGGTGATACTTTCAAAATAAATTTTAAAAATATAATAATATAAATGATAATTAGCTATTCGAAAGTGAAATCCACTTAATATATAAAAAATTTCCTAGATTATATTAACAAGACAAATAAAAAAAAAATGTATATTTATAAAAAAGAATCTAAGAGTTAAGACTTCTAACTATTTTTATAATAACAATATCAGTTATTTTTTATTTTTATATATAATTTTTTTTTTTAGTTGTAAATTCCAAAAAAATGTTTTTTAAATACTTTCGGCAAATTCTTTTGAATTGCAGATGTATAAGTTAATTAAACGAAATTTTCGGATATTTTCATTCTTTTCGTCTATAAAGAGATCGATCGATGGAGAGACAGATCGATAGCGTTGTTCAATTAAATTCCTCGATAAAGCAAAAAAAAAAAAAAAGAAAAAGAAAAAGGAAAAAATTTTTACTAAGCTCGAGAATAAAGTACGACCAGTGATGGTCATGAAATTGATTCGGTCTTTTGTATTATATATTTCAGTCTGTTGGCTGAATTTAAAAATGATGACTGTTCAGTTTCAGCTCGCGGTTTTCTTATTAAAGTAGCCGTGGAGGAGCCCGTGTCTTGTTGTTGTAGCCAAAGCGGTTGTCCGACAGGCGGAACCCCCCGGACCCGGACAACAACACCTCCCGGCATCAAGTTAAAGAGGTAAAAAAGTGGAAACATTCCCTTCCGACAAGCTTTAATAAAAGAATGGAAAGAGGCAGTGAACCATTCAATGCATCACCCCCCCCCTCCACACTCTTCATTTACAGGCCAGTTATATAATCTATCTTATCTATAAGTACCTATATAAGATCAAAAGTTAAAAAAAAACAAAATTGAAGAAAAACTAACGGAGAAATAATTTCTAATCATACACCGACATAATATAACTATATTACTTTTTCTACATAATATTTAAAAAAATATCAAAATTCAACCTTTTTATTTTAATTTTAATGTAAATATAAAGGAGGGTGGGGATACGTATTTAAAAGCAATATATATATAAATTTTACCAATAAAAACTGCTTTTACTTGCAAGCAACTTATTTTAGTTTAAATGTTCTGTATAAGCAACTTTTTAAAGCTAAATATTTGATTTGACAGCTGTTCATAACAACATAACCTCAAATTAGAATAGTTACTATAATTTCTCTTAGTCTCTGTTAATTAATTAATATTTTTTTGCTTGAAATACAATTTTGCCCTATAAGCACTTATAAACCCTATATAAACTTTTTTATTGAAATTAGTTCAAATGAGTTGCTTATATATAGTGTTCACTGTACCTACATTGAGCTTCAAAATTGTCTTTAAGATTTTTTAGGAAATCATTAACAGGTAAAGAATCAATCTGTAGAAGTCTCATTCAAGAATTTTGATCTTATTTGAATTAAAATAATTAAAAGAGGCATCACAATGTATAAATATTCATATTTATATATATATATGTATATTCATATTTTTTTTAAAAACAATCTATATATTTGATATTGATTTTTGATGCTAATTAACGAATATCTTATTTTTCATCAAATAATTACTAAATTTAATATAATAATTTTAATTAAAAAAATAACACTTAAATGAAACTTATCACTCAGAAATAGATAAATAAATAAATTAATTAGTACTTATTTATTTTAATTTTATATTTATATAATAGTAGAAGTTAATTTTATAATTAATTATATTTTTTTGAAAATCTAGTTGCTAATATTTGAAACAAGAAATGAATTTTGTCATTTCTTTAAGTTTTAATGTCCTAAAAATAGATTTATGACAATTTTTTTTATTTTTTCTTTTTTTAGTGAAAAAATTGTTTGTTTTTTTTTAATTTTTTTAAAATTGGTATATATGTATATTTTATAATTACAATTAATGTACAAAAATATGTTTGATGTTTTTTAATGGTTTCTATTTCATTTCATAGTGATTCATCAATTCATCGTTGATTAAGGAATTGTTAAAAAAAAATCAAATCTGAGTAAATTTCTTGAGAGCGATTAAAAAGTATAATAAAGTTATCAGCTGGTGATGGTGGTAAGATGAAAAAGTCCTTCCCCCACTCCCTCTTACTAATTTCTTTCTTCATAAAGATTCTCACTCACAATTCAAGCTGTTATTTGCGTAAAGAGATGTTGATTACACGCTCATTGGTTTTGATTTTAATTCGATTAGATTATTTTCTTAATCAGTGAACGATGAAAATGCCAATGAGTCAATGAGTTAATGGAGAATGGACAGGGGCAACGAGCGAGTCAGGGTGAAGAGTGAAGAGGGGGATATGGAGAAGGGGAAAACGAAGCGGATGGGCACCAAAAAAAAAAACCCAAAGTGTGAAGAAAGAGTCGGTTGTCGGCTGGAAGCGGAACGAAAGCAAAGCGCGCTTTATTTCCAGGTTTCTTTTGAAGTGCCAAAACGAAGCGCCGAAGGAGAGTTCAGGGAATTTCCGAATTATTAAGCAACACTAAATGAAGTCATAATAAACACGTACAAAAAAAAAAAAACTTTCAAATATTTCATTTAAATTGATTTTGTATTTTTTTTTTCCTAATAAATTTATTCTAGTTGAATTTAAATAAATATCAATAAAATTTATATTATTCAATTGAATAGGTTGATACATTAAAAATACTAAATATTGATTTTTCTATACATTGACAAAGGGAGAAGAGAAATTAAATTAAAAAACATTAATGTATTTAATATAAGAGTAGCGGATGGGCACTTTCTATGATCCGGATAGAGAAAGGTCCACTTCAGGGATGCAACCCTGCTCACTCAAGCCACGACTTTTCCTCGTCTTCAATTGAGGAAGTCGTGTCCCAAACCCTAAAAATCTTAATCTATTCAATATTAAAATACTTCCCATTTATTTGACTCGCCAACGTGAAGTTTCAAGGCTAACAACCTCCCCCTAATCATCCAATGACAAATTCTAAAACAAAGTGGATAGAGAAAACTGGAAATAGTTGTGGAGATCTACATCCGAAAATGGTTAAAAAAATTAGGTTTAGAAAAAAAGGTGGATAATCAGCAATTGTTTAAGTAATTTATTTGTTAAAATAAATAATTAATTTATAAATAAACAATGTATATAATTAAACGACTACGCAATCCTAAACTCCTTCTAAACGGCTTCATGGATCTTAATGGTTCGGGTATCATTTGAACCGTCATGAGCCAAGGATAAGGTATATGGTCGAAAATTTCAAAAAAGTTATTAGCAAAAAACCGACCCAAATAAACAACGCTACATGTGGCGCCTCTGGTGGCTCAATTAAGAAGTTGGCACTAAAAATAAAAAAGTAAAATAAGCCTGTACATTTTTGTTGATGATATTGAATTGCTATTTTCTTTATACCCATATTTTATAGAATTATTTATTTCTTGAGATATTTTGTTACTTTGTATTTGTTGTAAATATTAATAAAAAGTAGTAGAGTAAAAATTTATAAGGTAGCTCATTAAATATTTTTTTTAACTAAGATGTCCTATGATGATATAAATTAAACATTGGTTTATTAAACTATGTTTATTTTTCTGAGGACATTATACAAAAATTTTCATAAAATAAAAGAACCTGTTGTCATTATTAATATGGTAAATAAACAATTTAAAAGTCGAAGAAAAGAAGATATGCTACTCAAAAGTGATCTACAAAGGAGTTATATACACCGAACCCCGTTGTAGATATGAATATTTTAATATACTGATTGAATTAAAATCAATTAAAACCTTTCACATACAGACTTTCAACAAATTACTATGTATTAAATAATAATTGAAACTTGACTTTTCTTGATATTTTTAATTAAAAAGGATTTGAAATAATTTGACTGTTTTAATACGCGTTTATTCATTATTATATCTGTGCGAAATCTTCGCATTGGTCAGATAGTATAAATAAAAGTCAATAACTTACTATGTAGTATAAAAATGTTTATTAAGATATTATATTTTATAAATTTACATTAAAATTAGCCAAAGTATGATTTTTTTTTATAAAAAATTTTATAAACTTGAATAAATTCAATCTTATGTTCTTAACTCTGATAAAACTGGGACACAATTTATTTCATAATAATATAAATTTAAAATGAGCTGTGCCCAGGCACAGAACCGCTCGACGATTTGAAATAAATTAATTTGCAAACAGCTTTATATATATAGTATATAAAGTATCAAAAAATTGTTTTTTTTTTAAATTTGAATTAAAATGAATAAATTATATTATCTGGTTTTTATTTTTAGTTTAATTTCTCAATAATTAATATTAATATTTTAAGTGAAATATTTTCCGACAATGAATATAAAATTAATACTTTGGAAACTACTACTTTCGGTTTCCGGATATACACTAAAAGTTGATGAATTCATGATACTGATGCATTAAGAAAATATACCAAATTTTATCAAAATTCGTTCAAGCTGTACACATCTATACGGATCTCTACAGACATCATACTAAAAATACTTTTTTTTGTTAATAAGATGCATGATTAGTTGAGATATGTAAAATTCTCCACATGTGAAATTTGATGTTAAAACAATACCTTCCCTTCTTATCGTCGGTCGGTAAAAGAAGAGTATAGTATGATATTATACCATGATTCTAAAATATACATATACTGTATATTCTAGTCTAGTTCTAAATGTCCCCTTTACAGCTATCGTTTTTTTTTAAATTATTTGTAAATGTTGTCAAGATCATCGATTCAATTTTTTGAGAGGTAACTTTGTTAGTCCAGTTTATTCGCTGGAGTCGAATATTGATATTGGGTTAAGTTTATTTAATATTTATTAAAGTTTAGTTGACATGTATTTATTTATAATTTTTTGTTTATTTTTATATTTATACTATTTATTTAATTTTTCACCCATTAAACTGATAATAATTAAGCACCGAGGAGATGTTAATTGACTGCATTACCAACATAACTCTTAATAACTACTACTACTACTAATAATAATAATAATAACTAATAATAATATAGCATCACATTTATATTATCTTGGATATATATTTATTAAGTTTTTATTTATAAATATTTCCATTTAAAATATATTTAACCCTTATATTAAAATAATAATAATAATAACAAAACTAATATTAATAATAAAAAAACAATTCTTTTTATACTGAATTGGAAAGAAATATTTCTCAAAGTGACGTCATACATCTGGAATAATTTATTTTCCTCGGTAATAGTATTAGCCCGTTGACAGACAGACTGTCCAAGGCGGGTGCCGCCCTCTGATCGAATTTCGAGCCCCAAAATGCATCTGGCGTCGAGGAATGTTGTTGCTGTTGTTGCTGTCAGTGACAACCCATAATTCCCTTTTTGATGGATCAGTAAAGGGAATGTGGAAGATGGGAATGTTCTTTAAAGACAAATATAATTGGCCTATGATTCGCAATCCCCTAAATCATTCATCAAGACATAAATTGTGTCAATTAACCAACAGGATACAATTACTATACATATTCAGTTCTCCTTAAAAAAAGTATTAGTCATCATTTAAAAAAAAAAAAAAACAGAATATACATATCTTGAATATTTAAATCAAATATATTCCTTAGGTTTATAAGAATCTGCTTCTCTAATGTTAACCTTGATACCTTATATACATATTTTAATAATATCTATAAAATATATATTACTAGATATATTAATAGATATACTTAATGATAAAAAACATAGTTCTAGAAAATAATCAAATAATTCTCTAGAGCAGCTTTTCACAACCTTTCATTGCGTCCCACGCTTACAATAAAATGAATAGAACAAGAGTGTATATTGAGTGTATCATTCGTCACTTGTCACTGGACACTTCGACAGTGCAGTCGCTTGATAACGATTGCAGAAGTAGCAATCAAAACGTTGTTTATATGTTTTTTTTTTTTTTTAATAAATTTACAATAACAAATATCAATATGTGGTTTAATTTACAAAATTCCGTTATGTATATTGAGTATTTTGGAATTTTTTTTTTAAATATTTTTAGATAACTTCCAAAATAAAAGTTTTTTTAAGTCATTTAATCAATTTTTTTAAGTAATATTCGTTTTTTCTTGGATATTCTCACATCCCCCAATGATTGAGAATCGTTGCTCTATATCAGGGGTCGACAACCTTTTTCAATAGTCGGGCACATTTCTGAAATAATATAAAAGGGGTGATGATACACATACGAAATGTTTAAGAGGCTGATCACAAAAACATTTTAGCTTTTTTTTAGAACCATATTGAAAAAAAGTCGAAAATGTTTAAGAGCCAAAAACTTTTATCTTTTTTTTAAGGGCCTGATCTCAAAATCATTTGAATGCGGGCACTTGAAAAAGGCTATTTTTATTTGAAAATAAAATTGATTTAAATATGGTATACTTATTTTAAATACTTGTATTTCTCAATAATATGTAAAATTTATTTGCTTAATAAAATATTAAATAAATTAACCAAGATAAATATTTAAAGAACAAATCCTTTTAAAAATAAAATATATAACGTAAGTAACAATGCAGCTATCGGGAACAATAAGAATATTATTCAAATATTCAATTTTATATACAATTATAGGATGATTGTTCGTATAAAATAGTAAAAATTAATTTATATTTATATGAAATTAAACGTGTCAAGATTCAACATTTCGGTTCATTCCTGCTCACTCCAAGTGAACAAAAATGTATAACAAAATTAAATTATAATAATATTATTAATAAAATGAGAAAGATTGAGAGAAAAAAAAGAAATTAAATAATAATAAAAATAAATTTGTCAAAAAATAAATAATATCGAAATAATAAGAATTAGAACACTATGAATATTAGGTACATTTAATTAATATTTATTAAATAAGAACATAAATAGATATTAAAATAAATATGGAACGTATAATTAAAAAAAATATAAATTTAAAATTATTATCGTTTCTATTGTATATGCATGCAAATTTCAGTAGATATTTATGGACCGCCATAAGAGAGTATGAGATTGTGATGGGGAGATCTTTAAATCGTTTAGTACATTCATAAATAATATTTGAAATGACCAAATTAACCAAGTTCGGTTTACAATAAGTGTATAGTAATTACATCAACAGACTGCGCAAAGCCCCGAACGGCAATTGGATTCCCAGACACAGAGTATGAGGGGGTGCGTTTTAGATTAGATTTACATTTACAAAATGCACCCTCTCTCAACACATGGTATGAGGGGAGGGAGTTCAGGCACTTGTCCTAGCACATCTTCGCAACCCCTCACCCCTCAATGGTAGTACAAAGTGGACAACACCACCTTAAATCGGACAATAGACACAATTCAATTACATATTCTAATCCCCGATCAATGGCTAGGTACACAATAGATGCAATTTAAGGGCGGACTAATTTAATTGTCTAAGAGGGGGGGGGGGCGGATCATTGATTTAATTTTACCACTTTTTAAATCTACTTCAAAAAATTGAAATATTATAAAAGATATTTAAATAAATAAAACGAAAAGAAAGAAAATTACACAAGTCATTTATAATAATATAATAATAATAATAATATGAATATAATATTTAAATTTATTATAAGTACTTAGATTAAAATAATAAATAATTGGTTTTAATTGTATAGCTAAAAATAAATAAGATAATATATAACTTTATTATTTATTTATTTTATTTATATTTATATTTATATTTATATAATTAGAAAATTGAGAGAAAGAAATTAAGATAAAATAAAATTACAAAAAAGTTATATAGATGTGTCATACAAAATCAAAATAGTTAATTTAAAAAAAAAAATAATTATATAAGACAATTATAAAAGACAAAATGAAAAATTCTGATTCATTCTTAAATTATTTTCACTAATTTGGTGATAAGTAAAAATCGAAATTTAATTATAACTTCTTCTAAATTAGTGAAATTTGTTTAAAATAAATTTTAAAAAATCCAACAATTATAGTAAAATTTTTAAAAATTATACTTAAGTATAAAAGTTCTTATTTTTTAGTCGACAAAAATATACATTTCTATATTTTCATTTAATTATATACTATATATATATATTACAAGAGAATATAAAATAAATAATAAATAAATAAATAATCTGGAGTGTCTCCACTCGACTATCTCGCAAATTTGAATAGGATTAATTAACATGTATTATATGTAAATTAAATTTAATTAATAATAAAATTTATTAAACCAGCGCGTGTTTGGCTCTTTGTTAATGACACCAAGACACGTGCAGGCGCGTGATTTGCACCCGTGTTAAAAAATTAATTCCGGTAATTTTAGCGATTCAATCGAGGAGAAATTTTAGCAGTTTTATACAATTTTTAATCATGTGAAAAATTATCAAACAATATCTTTATTTTTACGGTCACTTTAGAGGAAAAAAATCAAAAAGTTCCGGTTGAGCTACATTTCTCAAAAGTTGATAGAAAACTACGAATTTTGAATAATGCCCGTCTACCAAATTTCATTATTCTATCTCAAACCGTTTTTGCATAATCTTGTCTACATACACACACACACACAGAAATTTTTCTCACACTTAGTGAAAATGACTCAGGGACCTTCAAAACGTATAAAAACATCAAAATCTCAATATCGAAAATTTTCTCTGGAGAGATAGTAAAAAAGTGAATATAAGTATAAGTCAGTTCTGATAGAGATTTTAATTTCAATTCGAATTTTTCAATAATTTTTTTATAATAATTAAAATTTAACATTTTTTTTTACTAAAATCAAACTATATATATAATATAGTTAAAGATATCTATTGAATTATTGAATAGTTCATATTGGTATTCTAGTTAGTTGTATTTATAGGTACAATACATATGTTTAGGGTGAATAAATAATAATTGCTTAGTAAAGGGTAACTCGGGGAGGAGAAGTGAATTTGTGTTGACATTTTAATTCCATTCGACAGATGTATTCATTTGTTCGTTCTCTGCCTGGATTTTATTTTCAACTAACAAGCTAACCTTGTTATGCAAAGCCTGCCAATGTATAGGGATGCACACATATACTCTCCACGTTTATATGAATCTGTGTACATAGAGGGACAATGTGGTACGGTGGATGCATATGATCAAGAGAAGAGGGGGGGCGATGATGAACCACCAACCACCCTTATAATAATCCCCTACAGACTTGGATTTACTCTATTACTCTATCAATTTTAACGACAGAATAATTTGATATTTCAATTGAATATGCAGTAATTAAGGCTCCCTTCTCTATTAACCCCACCTCCTTCTCCTCTTTCACCCCATTTCTCCATTGGCCTTTCACTCTACACTTGAATTTGTTTAGTTAAATGGAAAATTTAATAAATTTATTCTTTATAATTATTTTCATATATATATATATATATATATATATATTCTTCATAAGAAAGGGAATTAATGGTTATTGGAATATTTATATTTTTAATCTAATATTATATAAATAAATAAAGGAATAATTTCAAAACTAACAACTAAAATGGAATAATTTTAATTTTCTATAAAAAAAATAAATAAATAAATAAATAAATAAAATCTATTTGAATGTATTTCGTTTGTGCGATGATACACTTGAAAATTGTTCAAATTAAATCAATGATAAAAATTAAATAAATAAAATAGTGAATAAAATATACACTCAATTTTAATCATTGGTTAAAAAATAAGCAATTTTAATTTTTAAATTTATTTAATTTAAACCATAGTATAATAATAAAATTCAATTGAATACATTTATTTATTATTTTAGAATATATATATATATATATAGTTTTCTTTCTAAATATAATCATTTGAAAATAGCGCCAAAATGGGCGCCGAAAAGTAGAGACCTAAATATCAATATATATATATATATATAGAAATTACAGAAGTATTTTTATTTTTATAATTATTTTTTTTTTATTAATTCATTTTATTATTGAAATTTTTATAATTTTACTGAAGTTTGTACTCTCAAGATAAAATTTCTTAATAATAGCAATGCCACTGGTGTTACGATTGGATATAACTTTTTAGATATCTTAAAAAATTCATATTAATATAAGTATAATTTGCTTATAAATATTTCTTTTTTTTTATTAAATATCTTGAATTTTTCAATTTTAAATAAATTTTTTAGTATCAAACCAATTAAAGATGATAGATGACTGGGTCCTAGTTTTTGTTGCTATATGAATAAATAAATCTTGGAAATCGTGATTGTGTCCCCTCTCTCTCCAAGACTTCCTCGTCTCTTTCCTCTTCCCTCCCCTCCCTGCAACTGTTTTGTTGTCTAGTTTAGGAATCTCAATATTTGCCTAAAAAGAGCAATCAATTTTTTTTTTATTTTTATTTTGTATTTTTTTTTTTTTTTTTTTTTTTTTGTTCTTATTGGTCGCGTGCGTCGCACGATTACTGTTTGTCTTTGGTGCCGCACGTTCTATCTATCGGACGCATTTTTTTTTTATTTGTAACAGAGTCACCGCACTTTTCAAATATGTAACATAACTTGGTGAATTAAAAAGCGTGAATGTGCTTTAAATTAAATGTAAACACTCTTCTTCAATTATTTAGTCGATTGTTTGGAATTTAAATATGTAGGTATGTTCTTTTTTTTAAAAAAAAGATACGTAAATAACAATATAATTTAAAAATAATTTGGTAATTTCTTTAAAGTATTTACCTAAAGAAGTAAGTGTGAAATTTTAATTTCAGAATTTGAAAATAATTTTTTCAAATAATCATTAAGAAATACAAATATTAAAATAATTAATTTTAAAATAAATTACTCAATATCCCAGTCTGTCGCTGGAATTTTCTATAATATATATCTTATATATAAAATTCTCGTGTCACAAAACTTTGAAATCATACTCGTCCGAAACGGCTGGACCGATTCTTATCAAATTTTTTATGCATATTCAGTAGGTCTCAAAGAAGGTTTTTATTTTATTATCAATCCGCTAATTGGTAAGGTGTGTCCAGGGGGTGGTATTTACCTAAAAATAGTTTAGTTACAATGCTAGACCATAGAGGCACTGCTGGCGATAATTTGACCTCTATATATATCCTAATAGGACATTTGAAAAGAATCATTCGTGGGTGAGCGTGCTAAGGCGTTATCTTATGACTTTACTTCCTCAGTTCGAAACTCGCAGAGGCACCTTTTTTTATGTATTATATATTATTTTTACAAATTTATTAATTTTTATTATTTTAATATTTTATTAAATTATTATTACTATTATTATAATAAACCTTTTACTACTTTCAACCAAATACTATGTACCACTCGGGGGTACAGGGGGCGGAGCCCCAGTTTAGGTGTGAAGAGCGCCGAAGGCGCTCTGAGCAGCTTGTTTTAATTATATATTTCAGTTAGTTTATAAAGAAAAAATACTACTTGAATCATTGCAACTTTTTTTATTTTTATATATGTTTATTTTGATAGAAACTTTTTAATAATTGTGATTGAACGATTTTAAAGAATTAAAGAAATTACTGAAATTGCTTATTTCATTAAAGTTAAAACAGAAAATGATATTTACCTTTGGATTTAGCAGGTGCTGGTCCATCTCTGCTCCAGGGTGGATCCCCGTGACCGCTAAAATCCCTTAATTTTAGATAACTGATGGTAAGCCGAATGATGCTGGCCTTATCCAGCTGACTGGTAATTGCAGCAGGTAATGGGAGCATTTTCGCCAATTCGTAGAACTCGAAGTTTTCTTTACCACGTCGCGATCTCGCAGCATCTCGACTTTTCTCTTTACGTAATTCCAAAATACTGTAACATACCAAAGGAAAATTATAGATTAATTAATTGAATGTTTAATTAATAAAAATATAAATATTATTTTAATAATTATCAAGATTAAACATCATTACATTAAATATTAAATAAATCTATAAACTAATTCTTATATGATTCTTAAAATATTTTAAATTAAAAATTAAATTCTATGATAAAACATATTTATTTAGATTATAGATATATATTTTTTTGAATTATATAGTAGGTATAACATCAAATTAATTCAAATCCAAAAAAAAAATAAAATAAAATATTCACTTAGAGGTAAATTATCAACCTTTTTTTTAACAACAGAATAATATTTTAAAATACAATTGATTTAAAAAATAAATAAATAATTAAAACTGCAATACTCATCATTAAAAAAACAATTTCAGAATCCAAGTTGAATAATAATTAAAAAAAATAAATTAAGCCATAACAATAAACGATATTAATGAAAAAATTAAATTGCAATGATTTATTTATAACTTATTTAATTTATTTATCTTTCTGTTTGTTTTTTTCTATAATAACATTATTATTATTAATATTGAAATATGTAAATTAAAAATAAAAATTCTTTGAATAGAAATATAATTGAATTGTATTTATTGTTCATTTTCTTTTTGTATTTTTTATTATATATTTTTTTTTTCCTATTTTTTTAATTTTTTTTTTATTTTGCATAAAATGAAACAATTTTCCATTACAATACATCTACAATTACATCAACAATAGAGCAAGTAGCTTACATGCAACGACGTATACAACGAAAAGCATAAAATACAAAGAAATGGAATGAGAGATAATAATAATAATCAAAATAAAAAATAAATGTCCAAAATATAGGATAAAGAAGGAAGCATCTGGCGGTTAAAAGGTCCAATACGTAGTTAAGAAGGGTCAGTAGTGGGGGGAGATGGTTGTTTTAATATCAGTCCATCCCTCCCCTCCATCTGCACATCTAAGACATTTATGATTATTTATAGAAGGATTTAGTATAAGGAAAAATACGGGAATCGAATCTCAAAAACAAATAGAAACAATATAATAACAATAATAATAATAATAATAATAATAAATAAATTATTATAAATAATAAAAAAAGAAAAACAAATAAATTAATTGAATTATATACAGGGAAAATGTAATAAATAAATAAAATTGAATTCTTATATCGCTTTATGTACACGATACTATAATAAGAAATACCAAATGAAACTATATTTATATTAAAAAGTAATAATAAAAAGTAATAATTAACACACTATGAGCGGGGCGGGTATTTGTACACGTTGCGGGGACTGCCACTTATAAGCGGGGCGGGTATTTATACCCGTTGCCACTTATATAATATATATTTTCCCTTGTGTCACTTAAAATTACTTATTTTAAACGATAACTAATATATATCCCTCATATAAGTGGCAACGGATATAAATACCCGCCCCGCTTATAAGTGGCAGTCCCCGCAACGGGTACAAATACCCGCCCCGCTCATAGTGTGTTAATATATTTAATTTTTGAATTTAATATAATATATATTTTTTCATATCGAATCATATATTAAGATATAAATCGCCTCATTAGAAACTTAACCTCAAAATCTTTAACATTTGTGAGGTTATTCCTTAGAAAATTTCATAAAAAAAAAACTGCGTTGATGTCTAATATTTTTTATTGATAATGTTTTTAAATTTAATTTTAGGCACTTTTATAAATTATATACCTATATATTTATAATTATAAATTATTTATTATTATTATAAAAATAAATTAATAAAAAATATCAATATAAATATTTACTATTTGTTTGATAATTTTTTTTTTATAAATTATTCGATTAATATTTGTCTTTTATTAAACATATTTTAATATTTTATTTAATAAATTTAATTTAATTTAGTTATTTGTTTTGGTTTTATTTTATTTTAGTTACTAGTTAGTTCTCTGTCTTATCAAATCTTTCTCAATTGTCTCTGATATTTATTTATTTATTTATTTATCAAAACCAATGTCTCTGGCCAGCCAATTCCAAGATAATGTTTAATTTAATTTCTTGTGGACAATTTAAGCTCGTTCTTTCGATCTTTTTTTTTTTTGCTACATTCTCCTCCACCCTCCTCCTCCTCCTCCAACAAAGAACATTTCATTTTGGGATATGTCTAATCATGGCTCTTTTACTGCCCAGAGTTATACTTTACCCCGCTCACCCTCTGACTAGCGGATAACACCCCAGCTAAGGAACACCCCCCCCCCCCTTTCTACTACCAAATTGACGACGACCGAATTTGGCAGAGTTGGAAGAAAAGGACCGTTAATACTTTTCACTTTTTATTCCCCCTTTGGGAATGAATTCTATTTTATTTCGTTTTAAGCTTTTAAACAAGTATATATATGTATAGTACTTATCTGATTATAAAAACAAAATCAAAATATATGTATTTCAAATAATGCTTAATTGCCTATAAGTGTATGTTTTAAAAATTTATAAACATTTATATTATGTCTAAATGACAATAATTAATAAATTAATAAGTAAATTAATTGCATTTATTAATTAAATATTGGTTTTCTGAACTTAAAAACCAACCAACCATAATTTAACCAAATTCAATAATTTACTACACAAATTAATTATTATTTTAAAAATTTTGAAAAAAATTAAGAAATAATTAGATCCCATTTTACAGTTAAATCTAAAATAATAATAATAATGAATATAATATTATTTTAACTTAAAACGTTTGATTAAAATCGGATTTACGATCACCACAGTAGGATTCAATTGATTTGGGATGAATCAAAGAACTTGTAAACCTTTTTCACTTTTTTCAATAAAACTTGTTGCCAAAGGTTTACCCTTAAATGGAAGAAATGGTATTGCAGTACTATCAGACGTTCCACAAAGATTATTAAAAAAAAAATACTTGAGAATGTTGAATTAATTATTTACTTAATATGAACAAAGAAAGGATTAAAAAAAGTTTTCGCAATATAATTAACAAAGTCTCATTAAATGTACAACAAGAAAAACCGGATAAGTATATGTAGTAATAATAAAAGTAAAATAAAACTCCTGTTAGTTTTGGATAATTAAGTTCTGTTGAGGATGTTTTCTTCTTTCTCTGATGACGTCCCGCCAATTTGGAAAGTTTTCCTGAAAAAAACATTTGAAATCACTCCCAGGCACTTTGCCGCTTGTTCTTCCTAGTTTTTCGGGGCAGGAAAGAGTGGCGCGTCACACCACCCATCCCCACCCTCCCCGAGGGGGCCGTTGAAAAGAAAAAGGGTTGCCAAAGTAATCATATCAAATGGAAACAGACCAATTTGCGTTTATTTGATTATCAAACTAAGACGACACAGGATCCAAATGCAAATCCCAAGCACCCCGGTTTTAAATGCAAACCCAGTTCAGGAATCCATTCAAGAGAGATAGACAAGCAGCTTCTTTGCCAATTAAACCTGAGATAATTCATTCGTACATCGCATGAATAATAAATAACTTCATCTCGAGTCTATTTATTTATTTATCATCTTAATCGGAGATAAGATCCATGTTAAATCAAAAGAATGAATTGAAGAATAAAGAGAGAGAGAGAGAACGAAAAATACATTTCAAGGTTTTTATTATTATTATTATTATTATTTCATGATATTTTATATTCTCTATTCGTACTTCCTTAATAATTGAATCAAAACTTGTGTTAATTTTTGTGCTATTGGCAATATTTTCCTCTCTTCCCTCCTCCCATCCCCAAAAGAATCATCGCTGACCAGTGCACAAGCCAAGGGGACAAACGGTTCAATTAGCCCCAGAGGTAATTGGATCAGCAGCTCTAGGGCTTTTAGACCAGCAGAATCCAAATCATAAAAAAGAACGGAACCAAAAATAGAAAAAGAGACATGGAGGACGAAGTGACCTCGTGCAGGATTCAACGACAACATTGACATCGAAGACGATCATCATCATCACAACCAACAGTAACCGGAAATGGAAACTTTTACTCTGCGACGTGTCGTTTCTCAGGGGAGTTTTACGAGTCCAGGGATTCATCAAAACGAAAAGAAAAAGAAAAAAATCCCCTTTTTTCTCAGATGCAGTAGAGTACACTTGTTCATAAAAGAAAAAGAAATCACCTTCAGGTGGATTCCTGAAACACCAACGACTAAAAGCCAGTCTCACTCTTAAATTTTCCCCTACTTCATTCTTTTACACTTCAATACATTCTTGTTTAGAAATTTTTTTTTCCAAAAGTTTTTGTAAATGTATTAAACATTACATTTCAAAATAAATGAAAGAATTCATATCGAATAACCATTTAATAATGATTATAAAAGTGGATAATTATTAAAATTAATTCATGCAATGATTCAAGTGGTCTTTGAAACTTTGGATAATAAACAAAATATAAATAAGAAAATATATTCTATTAGTCTTTTTAATTAAATTACATAATATCATTTTAAAGACTAATAATTGTATATCTCCGAAAATAAACAAATTATAGAACTAAACTTATAAAGTTGTATATAAAATTAAAATAAATCAAATTGTTATTTTTACTATCTCGTAAGAGATAGTATTGCGATCACGAAAATTTTCGATGTTGAGATTTTGATGTTTTTATACGTTTTGAAGGTTCCTGAAACATTTTCACTAAGATTGAGAAAAATGTCTCTGTGTGGGTGTGTGTATGTATGTAACCAAGATTACGCAAAAACGGTTTGAGCTAGAATGATGAAATTTGGTACATGAGCATTATTCAAAATTCGTAGTTTTCTATCAACTTTTGAGAAATGTAGCTCAACCGGAAAAGGGTCATTATACTTACAACGTTTTGATTTTTTTCCTCAAAAATGACCGTAAAAATAAAGATATATGTTTGATAATTTTTCACATGATTAAAAATTGTATAAAACTGCTATATATAGAATTTCAGCTTGATTGATTCGCTGAAATTACCAGAATTAATTTTTTAACACTGCAAATCTCACGCGCCAACACGTGTAGTGGTGACATCAACAAAAAGCCAAACATGCGCTGGTTTAATATTTATTATTTATTATTTATAATTTATAATTAATTAAATTTAATTTAAATATAATATATTATGTTATTTAATCCAATTCAAATTAGATAGTCGAGTGGAGACACTCCAGCTATAATTTATATTTATTAAAACTACCGATATTAATGTTTCAAGTCCTATATTTATTAAAAATATTAAATTTGAAGATAATTCTTATACAGCTTGATTATACATAGTACAGTAACAACGAAACAAATTTAATTATTTCTAATAAAAAAGCGACAATGTTTTTCTGTCATATATAAAATCAGATTGATTCACAATCAATATTCTGAAAGTACACCAGACCACAATAAAGTAGAACCTTATTGACAATTGAGGCGATTGATTGAAAAATTTCGAATATTCTATTGAAAATCAAAGCCTAAAGTCTGTCTATTAAATTAAGAGACCCTCCCATAGGCTGGCTGTTTGTCTAAAAGATTTGACAATTGCAAAGCCTTCCGGCCGCAAATCACACACCGCATAGTATTTATTTTTTGTATTACATCCTGAAGAATTGATAAAAAAATAATATATATATATATATATATATATATATTGGAATATTTCTACACACAACTGGACTTTGAGTAAATATTATGAGTAGCCGTGACCCCTTGGGGAGGCGAACGAAATTGTTCCTAATCAGCCGCACCCTCAAAAAGCGCCGTCGGCACCCCCTTGGCTCTTTTTCGCCCTAAATAATAATCGCTTCCGGTCAATTCAAGTCCCTTGGAAGGAATAAAAGAAAATCAGCCCGAAGTCCAGACGATTGGATTCGATTTGACCGGTTCTTTGATCAACACGAAACTCCTACCAACCCGTCGTCTGAGTTCGATAATTCTAAATTGGCCCCGGAACGAGGATTAGAGAAAAAGGGGATTCTTATATAACTAACCTTCAAATTGGTAAATATATTCAAATTGTTTCTTTTATTATTTTTTTTTCTTATGCTGCATTTCCTATATTTGCTATTCTATTCTAAATTTGTTTCAGAATTATTAAAAAAATTGAATTTATAAAATTTAATAAACAATTATTTTTGTAATATCCGATATAATAAATATTTTATTAAATTTCGATATTTCTATGTATATTATTTAACACGTTCCCGCCGGCATGTACCACCGGTGGCTTATGCCGCCATATAAAATAAATAGACAGCAATATGTAGCCGGTGGGAACGCGTTAAATAAAGATCGTATAATCTTTGAATTATCATATCATAGATCTTTAATATAATAAAGTAATCTTAATTTGTAGCTGATTTATTTTTAATTAAATTTAAATAATTGATAATGTTTTCTTATTGGAAAAAGTTGCTTATAGGGAAAAATTGTATATAAAGCAACAAAAATATTAATTAATTAATTAATAAGCAGAAACTAAGAGAAATCAACTTCAATACTGACAGCACAAAACACAAACATATTCCAATAACAGAATGTTTTACAAAATGAGGTTATGTTGTTTTGAACAGCTGTTAACTTTTAAAAAATACATAAGTTGCTTATATAGAACAATTGAACTAAGAAAAGTTGCTTGTATAGAGGTTGCTTATATAGAGCGTTCACAGAATTATTAAATTTGAAACGATACATATCAAAATGGCGAGAAAAGAATGAAAGTAAATAATTTATTATGGGAAACCAATTGAGAAAAGAATAAATAGGTAGGTAGGCGCATTGGGTATATAATAGAAAGGTAGATGTGGAGAAATTGGCACATTTGTAGAGTTTAATATTTAAATTTACGATAATTTGAAATTTGAACTGTTGTTTTATTTGGTTGTAAGTATACTTTGTTTGTATATTCATTATTATGAAAATATCTTAGCATTTAGGTATAAAATTGTCATTATATCTAATTTAAATGTTCTTAAATTGTTGAAATTGGTACTATTTACTAGTAATATTTAATATTCAATATTTTAATATTTATTTGAAACTTATTTATAATTACTATATATTAGATTTAAAAGGTAACAACACTCTTGTATACTTTATTTATGTTGAA
The DNA here is from genome assembly GCA_963082975.1 of Labia minor. Lineage (NCBI taxonomy): Eukaryota > Metazoa > Arthropoda > Insecta > Dermaptera > Spongiphoridae > Labia > Labia minor. The sequence goes on along the minus strand of OY720350.1, from coordinate 27,474,278 downwards.
CAATACAGAATAGTGAAGTAATCAATCAATAAAGAAAAATACACCCAAATGTTTACTAACCAGTGATAGATAGTAATTTCCAACAAACATCACCCACAGTCTGTTTTCCTCCCTTCCGAACCTCGTGAGTCACGTTGATCCAATTCGAGTGAAGGAAAGGTGAGCCCGATGAGGAGGTCTCTCGAGAGACGAAACTCTCACGTCTCCTCCTCGGACCAGAACGAGAGAAAAGGAAATGGAATTACGACGACTGTTTCAAGTACAAATTGGTTCTGAGCATGACGAACAGGCGTCGAACCCATGACTCTATCGCCTAACATCAATTAATTAGCTTCGGATCAGATGGGGGCGTGAGGGGCAAAAAAAAAAAGTTCCCTCTAGAGCATAGGTTCTTAAACTTATGTACTCCACGGACCCCCACTTGAAAAAATTTTTTTTGACGGACCCCCATCACAACTTTAGGTACTTTTCATCATTTTATTAATTAATTTCTGGCTTACGATCTCATAAGGACAAGGATATATGATGAATATTTCTAACAGTGATTGGTGAATAACGATTTTTTTGCATATTGTAGAACACATTTTATTAGAAATTATAATATTGAAGAAAGAAAATACAAACATTGTCATAGCAACAAATCTCACAAATTATAATGGGTACTTACATTAAATTCATATAAATATTTTATAATTTTTTTCAGAAAATATTAAATAAGAAATATTTTAAAAAATAACTGCATCTATCTCATTAAATATAACTTACATATTTAATGAGATGTATGCAGTTGTTTTCTTGAAACAAGAATCTCAATATCTGGCTTAATATTGGAAACTTTTAATCTAAGATCCGGCTCTACATTTAATTTGTTTCTATATTTAGACTTAATATAAAATAGTACCGAAAAAGCTTGTTCGCATAAATATGTTGTGCAGAATGGAATCAAGTGTTGAAGTGCTTTATTTGCAAGCGCAGGATAATCTGACCTGAGAAGTAACCAAAAGTTGCTCAATTCAGTTTTGTTAAATTTTAGTTTATAAGTTGTATCACATGATAATTCCACGAGAATATCTTGTTCAGGTGCAGATAAATGTTTAGCATTTGTAATTTCCATATTAAATGGATCTCTGATCCAGTTATTGCAAGGATCAGGAGTAGAAAAATACTTCCTGAAGTTGCTTTTCAAAGTAATTAAATGTTCAACAAATAATTGACGCGTTTGATTAAGCAATTTTTCACTGGAGCTTTCTATGAAATCATTGAGAGTTGGAAAAGACTCATATACACCGTTCTGGATGCGTTTCGACCACAAGTCGATTTTTTTAATCATTGCTTCTATTTTATCTTCAACTTTAAATATATTTACAACAGTACCTTGCAGGCTCAAATTAAGTTCGTTCAATTTTGTAAAAATATCAGTCAAGTAAGCCACCTTAGCTAACCAGATAAAATCATTGAAACATTCGGTCAGTTCAAAATGCGCATCTATTAAAAACAATCGTATTTCATCTCGAAGCTCAAAAAGGCGAATGAGTACTTTCCCGCGGGACAACCAACGTACATCTGTATGTAATAATAAATGTGTATGTTGACTACCCATTTCCTCACACAAAATTTTAAAAACTCTGGAATTAAGTGGACGAGCCTTAATGAAATTGACAATTTTAACTACTTCGTCTAATGTTCTTTTCAAATCTGGTGACATATTTTTGGCTGCTAATGATTCTCTGTGAATGCAGCAATGATTCCAAACAACCTGAGGCGCAACATTTTTAATAAGAGCAATCAATCCAGTTCTTGTACCTGACATTGCACGAGCACCATCAGTGCAAATTCCAACACATTTTGGCCACTCTATTTCATTTTCGGTTATAAAATTATTCAAACTGTTAAATATGTCATTAGTTGTCGTTCGTGAAGGTAGTGAATCACAAAACAATACATCTTCTTGTATTTGATTTTCAAACTCATATCTAATGAAAGCTAACAAATTGGCATTATTAGTGACATCAGTACTTTCATCCAATTGTAATGAGTAATAGTGACTTTTGCGCACTCTCGATATTAATTCTTCTTTTATATTACATGACATGTCTTCAATCCTATTCTTAACCGTATCATTTGATAATGAAATCAAATTTATATCGTTTGCTGCTTTAGTTCCTAACATTATATTTGTAATTACTTTTGTAGCAGGAAGAATTAATTGCTCTGCTATATTATGCGGCTTTCCTGCTTTAGCAATAAGTAGAGCTACTTCATATGATGCCATTACTGCTTTCTTACTCATACCACCAGATCCCGTCTTTACCATCAATTTCTGACTTGAATTAAGTTCTTCTTTTTTCATTTTAAAAAATTCGATAGACTTACTAACATGCTCGCTGTGCTTTGTTTGTAAATGACGTCTGAGATTAGCAGGTTTCATACTTTCATTGGATAAACTTTCCTGACATAGAACGCAGACTGGTCTTTCCACATCATTGTTGCAAATATAAGTAAATCCAAATGATAAATAATCATCCGAATATTTTCTAGTTTTGCGTTTCTTGGTAGAGTTTGCTGTTGATGCCTCATCATCTGATTCTTTCCGTTTCTGTGTTGAACCAGTTTGTAGCCAACGATCCATTTTATGGAGTAATTTATTAACATTGAACTACAATAATATAAATATAATATAAATATAATATAAATATAACGAATTATTATTTACTAGCTATGTTTTAATATGATTTTAAATGAATGTTTTAATATCATTTTAAATGAATGTTTTAAATCATTTTAATAAATGTTTTAAATCATTTTAAATAAATGATTTAATATCATTTTAAATGAATATTAATTTATATAATAAATATATTTCGTAATTTGATTCTAAAATATTATTAATTTCGTAATTTGATTCTAAAATATTATTAATTTCGTAATTTGATTCTAAAATATTATTAATTTCGTAATTTGATTCTAAAATATTATTAAAATAAATATTTTTTATTCATAAAACTAACTTATACTTACTCTCAAAAACAGCCTTTCTGGGAAATTGCAAAATGTGTTTAGTGTTTTTATAAAATAATGATCATGCAAATTACACTAAAAATTAAAAAAAATTATTAGCTATAATAAACTATTATTAGCTATAATTTAATTATAATTAATTAAATTAATAAAAATAATTTAAAGATACAACTCGTTGAGAAATGAACTTATAATTAACATTAATAAAAATAATTTAAAGATACAACTCGTTGAGAAATGAACTTATAATTAACATTTGCTTTAAAACTGTTTAAAACCCCAGAGTGGACGCTGACAATTTGGGTTTTTCCGGGTAAGACTGTCCCCTCCCCTGGTTTTCCCCAATAACAAAGTGAAAGAAAATTCCCTTATATGCCTCCCCTTCCGAGCCCCTAAGAGGGGTTATTTTAAAGGAACAATCGAAAAATGATTTTAAATGAATGAATGGATGAAAATTCAAATTTTATATATAGTTTTTTATATATGTTTATTTATTCACAAAAAATTAATTGACATAATTATCAATTTAATAAAATAAAATAGTATTATTAATAGTATTAAATTATAGCCGTAATTCTCTAGGAGGATATAGTTAAACAATGAACTTTAAATATTTATATATGTATATATTTTTACGATGATTTTTTTCCGAGGACCGCGGACCCCCAGTAAAGGCTTCGCGGACCCCCAGGGGTCCGCGGACCACAGTTTAAGAACCACTGCTCTAGAGGAACGAGAACGAATCAAACGTCAAAGAAAACAAAAGCAACGGCTTTTTTTCTATATTTTCCTTCATTCTGGATTATTCGTGATTAACCAGAGCGGAAGAATAATACTATTTCTTTAATTAATTATCTATCTTCAATTAAAAAAGACTATAAATTTATAGGTCTCATCATTAATTGAAGCGGAAGCTAATGGAATTTTTTTTAAATTGTTTAATTAAAATTGTGTTTTCAAATTAATTAATATTCCCAAGGTATTCTGTAATTATTACTATCATTTGTAAAAATTATTATAAAAATAGATGAAAACAAAATGTATTTTATGTACTAAATTATTTTCTAGAAGTATTATTATTAAAAGTTATTTAAAAAAATATGGAAAACTATGATTTAGACAAATTATTTTAATTATTCGGTCATAGTGAGGTTTAAACTATCGGTCTTATATTCTGTATTTTAAAATTTTTTCACTTGAGTTGCACTCATTCGAAGTAAAAATTATTTAATTAATTGATAATATTAATTCAATTTTGTAATTATTATATATATACTCAAAAAATTATTTATTTAACCTTCTGTAATATTTAATCAGCGCCCGATTTAGATTTTTTGCCGCCCGGACAAAAAGACAAATTGCCGCCCTTTAAACAACTTTTTTTTAGTCAAAGCAAAAGTTTAAGTCAAAAATTCATTATACATACGTTAAACCGAACAATTACCAAAAATTCAACAAATATATATTTTGAATAACTGATTATCAATATTTTATGTCAATAACGATCAAAATGCCGCCCTTTAGATTTGCCGTCCCTGAAAAATGTCCGGGTCAGCCGGCCATGGAGCGGGCGCTATATTTAACATATATATATATATTATTTTTCAAATTTAATTGTAATTGGTTTAAGGAATTAATTCAAATATCAAAGTTTTAATATAATCAATGAAATTATTGTAAATGTATGTAATTTTAGTCATTAGTCTAATAGTAAATTGAAAATAAAATTTTATTAATAATATTATTAATGTGCATTATTAGAAAATTATACATTTAGTGAAATGAGAGTTAAAATTCAAATTAAATCCTAATCTTTTGAAATCTTTAATAAAATATATTACTTATGTTACTAATGAATCATTCGAGAATTTAGGGTGAACAAGACTTTCAATAAAATAAAAATCTGAATAAATTAAATTAAACTATTATAATATTCTGTATGAAAAGCTTATTTAAACATTCCCATTTATATTCAATTTTTTATTGTTATAAAAATTTAAAATTAACTAGCAAGTAAAATCGCAAATATTTAAAATTAATTATGTAGACATTCTTTAATAATTTACAGTCTGTAAATAAAAAGATCGCTCGCATTTCTAACATCATCTAAAAATTCGATTGGAACGTAACCCGTCGCCTGCCGTTGATAGTTTCCAGGCGAGCAGGCGTTAATGAAGTCTCTCTCTCCCTTTTACCCACTGTAATCCCAAGGGACTCCTTCCTTCCCAGGCTTGGACACCAATTCCCGTTGGGACGGACAATTGAAACACTTTGGCCTGACGCGTCAGTCCAAGTCAGCGGAATTTCTACTTTGCGATAGAAAGGCGGGGAGAAGAGGAAGGATGAGCGAAAGGTGAGGGTGGAGGGGTTTAAAAGGGTGGCTGCTGACGGGAAAGAAAGAAGAAACTGAGTTAAGAAGACTGACAGCAGCTGATTCAATCCTACCGAAACAAAAGCACAAAGTAAAAAAAAAAGGGAAAGATGCACTTCAAAGAGAAAATAACAAAAAAAAATAAATAAAAGAAAGAATACATACAATAAAAATACAAAAGTGAAACTACTACAGAAATGTCGAGAGATCACTTCAAGAATTATATATATATTATTATATATATATATTATATATCCAAGATTATTGATGAGCAAGTTGAACTTTCTTCGAAAAAAAAGGCGCGCCTAAAAGTTAGGCAAACTCATTGTTTTTCGGATTCCATAATTCTTTAAGCGAACTTGTTTAAGTGCACTAAAACAAACTAAATATTAATAAATCAATTGTCTTTATATTTTATATAATTTTGTTTTTTAATTTTAAGTTATTTAACTCTATTCTATTTTTTTTAACAATGCAAATTAAAGACATAAATAAAGTGGAATCGTTGATCCCCATAACGAATTTTATACTTTTAGAATACCGCTGACCTAAGCATTGAAGTTCAATTCAACCAAATCACATGCAATGACTCCTTCGGGAATGACACTGTCAAATGTAACACTTTTACGACATGTGATATATACTTGCAAGCACTTGACAAGCGAAAATGTTCTCTTGGAGGGACAATCTCAACTTTAGTGGGAATTCGAAAACAACTTTTTATTATGATGAATAATAAGATTTTGCCAAGTTTTATATTATATAATTATAGAATAAATGGAGAATGCTGCTATCATTTACTTTTTTTTAATTCTTATTAATTTGAGTAATTTACATTATGTTATTTTCTATAGATTTGATTTAAAATAAAATAATATTAATAATTTTATATATATATATATATATATATATATATAAAAGAAATGTTTTACACTCATATATCAAAATTTATTAATAAATTTCATTAAATAAATAAATAAAATTTGATTTAATAACAAAAAAAAACTGTTTATAAGATTGGATTTAATTAAATCATTTATTTTTATAAAGTTAATTTTTATATGAAATTCTATCATAGTCGATAGTAAAATTCTTTTAATATTCAACACATAAATGGGGTCAAAAAAAGAATTAATAAATAACTAACTAAATAAATAACTAAATATCTAACTTCTTTAAATACAAACTTTAAAAGTAACATACAATGAATAGAATGAAATAGACGACAGGAATTTTTTTCAAAAATATCAAAATATTGTGAATGTGCTTATTATTTCTCTTCCCACTTTGACTAGAAGCAGTCCGTGAATGCATACATCCACTAACAAAAAAATGATGAATACTTTAACTACGAATTTTAGCAAATGTATGCATTGGCTAGTAAATGTATACATTTACTAAATGAATGCTTTGACTGCAACATATACAAAAATAATGCCAAATACTTAATAGTTATGATAAAATATAAATTAAACTTAATCTTTGAACTCCATTAATATGTTTATATATATATATATATATATATATATATATATATTTATTTATTTATTTATTTATTATAACATATATTATTAATATTAATTAATGTTAATATTAAAAATTAATTATGAAAATATATTCAACGAAATCAGTCGAAAGAATCTCAAAATGTATAAATTCTACATAATATTTTTTTTCCAATTAAGTTATTTATTAATGTAAACATCTGATATTAAGTTAGTAATATGAAAAAAAGTTTAAATTACGGATAATTCAATAATTTATTTATTATTTTTAACGGCTAATTTCACACCATCAATTCAGCATTTCTTTTCAGTTATTATTATTATTTTTTTTTTAATTATAATAAATTTTCAGTTCGGCATTGTTTCAACTTTAAATGATGATGGTTGAAAAAACTTCAGAATAATTACTTAATTAACATTATTATAGCTGACTAATTTTCAATAAAATTTCAATAATTCAATTCATAAATTTGAATAAATGAATGGTTTAGTAAGACAACCAATCTTTTCAAATTAGATTTACTAAAATTGGGAAGGAGTTATTCAAAATTCAATATTGAGAATTTTATTAGGTAAAATTTGATATTAATTTTTCTAAAAAACAAAAATTTAGACATTGATCCAAATGGTTCAAAAATCAATATAAAAAAAACATGCATTCTAATAATCTATTAATTAATATTTTTCTCGTATTTTATTTTCGAAATAAATATATATAATAAATTCACATAAATAAATAGAAAATTAAATATTATCTATCAATTTATTAATAGATACAAAAGATTTAAGAACAATAATCATAAAAAAAATTATAATTACATTTAATCTAAATGAAACAAAAAAAATGACAATTTATTTCTTGAATGCAAAGCCATCAAATATTTAGAAGTTAGATTGAGCCAAAAGAAGATGAAATGCCCGAGAGACTCCAACGTTGACTATTCGCTGTCAAATATTATACATTCATTCATGTTTTTGTTTCTATGATTAAAAATCCAATTTAACGCTTAAATTTACCATTTTCATAACCTGATGTGAAAAAATGAACCAGCCGCAGTGGTCCAGGGCAAAATGAAAAAAAAAAAAAAAATAATATAATAAGAAACAGACCAATCCAATAAATCAATCAACTGGAACGTTATTTATATAAAACATAGAGGTAGATTGTCATGTCAAGAGCTTTCATTTTACTAGACGTCTATAATCGTTCCCTTTAAAATTCTATACTTCAATATAAAAAAAAAAATAATAAAAAAAAATTCGTTATTATCATGAACATTGTTATATATATAGAAAAACTTACGTCCTTGGCATATTGAATAATATACCTATATATCTATAAAAAATATATAACATAGATTTAGTTCCCAAACTTCTAAGATATAAGTATTGCGCAATAAATTAAATTCGAAAATAAAATTTCAAATTAAAAATAGGTTAATTCTTATTATTAATGAAATTTTTTAATTATCTAGACAATAAAAAAAAAAAAAAATTGGAAAAATAAATATTAATTTTTTTTAATCAGTGATCAGTAATTTTTGACCCGAGACATCTTTTTAATCGTCCAACCACTTGATTCATTTAAATTTTTTTTTTTTTAAATTAATTTTAAAAAAATAATAAAACTTGAAAAGCAGTGTCTTCTATTAAATGAAATAAGTTATTAAAAATTTAAAAGAAAAAAAAAGAAAAATTATTTTGAAGTTTTGTTAAATTTATTTCATGTATTATTAAAATTATGTTTTTATCAAAATTAAATTATATTAATAATGTTTTATTTAATATTCATTATTTATTTTAAATTATGCTATTATTTCAATATTTTAAATGTTAAATTGAGAAAACTATAATAAAATATTTCTTTTGATTTTGCTCAAAATATCTTTACAAGATTTTGACCTGGTCAAATTTGGTTGTTTTCTATATTAGACCGAAAAAACAAAAAATTGTTCACCTCGGATTTAAATTAATGTTTTTGTAGTTAATATGCTCCAAAATTAATTTTAAACAAAGAAAAGAATAAAAATCAAATGAAAATATGATTTTAGTTTAGAAATTAAATAATCCCCCTAAATTTTATGAATATATTCAAATTTTAAAAAAGATTTTATTGAAAATCTAATAATTATATAATAAAATATGTATTTATATATATATATATATATATATATATATATATATATATATAGAGAGAGAGAGAGAGAGAGTATATATATAATTCTAGTATTATAATTTTTTTTTTATTTTACAATTTTATTATAAGTGATAGATTTTGATTTGGATGGAGTATTGAGGGGTGAAAATAGTTAGTAAATCGAATTGATGTTCATCTCTCAACGGTGTAATATATTTTTTCCTTTCTGGTACTGTTCCGGTCCAAGGATCCTCAGTGCCACCCAGTTCTGGTTCCCAGCCTCCAAATGGTTTTTGCTCCACTTTTCTTTTCCATCTTTCACAATCCTATTACATAGATGCAATACTCACTTTTTACCTTCCCACCCAGTCATCCAATTTGTTTGAAATGAACATTTCGATGATAATCATAGAATCGAACTCTTTATCACATCACCAAATTTACCAAATATCTCAATCTTAAAATTGGACCAATTTCTTAACTATTTAACATATTTTTCACTTTAAAATTTGAATATACATAAATACATTATTACACTATCCTTTTGTAACATTAAATTAATATTACTATTTAAAAAAAACTAAGTAATTAATTTTTATCATGAATAAATAATATTATAATTATATTATTTTTATTTCTAATAATATTTATTTTGAAATAAAAAAAAAATTATATATATATATATCCCATACCTTATATACCACAGCCACACATAAAAACCACAATATTTTAATATTCTTTTCATTTTATTAATACTTTTATATTAATTAATAAAAGTGTATGAGCTTTAAAATAATATTATAGCACAGTAAAAACTTTGTAATTTATTTCATATAAGAATATTATAAAACAAAAATTTCAATTTATAAAATACATTTCAATTTGCTACTTTAATTTATTTGCAAATTTATTTTTATTTATTTATATTTTTTTATAATTATTATTTTACTCTTTATTTTTCATTGATATATAATAAATAATATTTATAATAGATTTTATTTTATTATTTATTACTAGGAAAATTTTTTTATTTATTTCTAAAAGTAGAATGTAGTAGGGTTGTCGAATTTTCAGGGGAAGTTAATTTTCTATTCGCTCGAGAGATGGCGGTACTTGTATCAAATATTTATAAATGATCTTCGAATCCGAAACAAATTTTACAATTTCACGCAAATAACAAAATAATAAGTGTCGTTGAAAGAGAAAGGAGGTATATATATTTACAATCGATCTCGTATTGTCCTTCCCTTTCCCCTCCGCTCTAATCGCTTCTTCGCCACTTGTACTCTAATCATCCAAGATTGACTGTAGGCTGTCAAAGCGCATCTCCAGCTGAAGCAAGAGCCGATTGTTCTCCGGAGTAATTTTTTTTATCCTATCTATCGGCTGCTATTGAATTTTTTTTTTTTTACTGTTCATAGAGGTGGATTGGTTCCGATTGACTCGGCCTTTGTCCCAGGCCACCACAACATTAGCCACAATCCGTATTAGGACAGAAGCAGGGAGGGGGGCATCTTTTTACAAAATAAGGATGAAAATTGATAAAGATATACATAAAAAAAATTTCAGAAAAAATTTATTATAAATTTTATTAAAAAAAATAAAATAAAAAAATAAATATTTTTAAGATGGAAATTTTTTTATGTAAATATTTTTTAAATAAAAATAAAAAAAAATGTAAATTATTTGAATAAGAAAATAAATTTATATTTCCGATAAATGATATAAACAATATTTTTTATAAAATATTATTATAATTGAGGACTTGAACGTAATTCAGCAACAATAGCCCTGTGTATTCTATTTTGTTTATATGTCTATGTCATATTTTGTGTATAAAAGCCATACTTTATAAACAATTAATTTTTTTCCTTAAACAAGGAACCTCAGGCCGTCATTTTCGTCGGGACACAGTCAGACAACTAATACCAATAAATTAATAACATATTATAGAAAAATATCCCAAGCATAACGAAAATTTTCAAAATTTCTTCGTTTACTAATAATTAATTAATATTAAGTATTATCTAAATAAAGAATTAAATTAATTAATTAAGATATGAAATTTAGTTTAAGCCAATTATTTATTAATAATAAAAATTTAAATATTTATATTATTATCGAAATTCACTACCTCAGAAACAGATTGAAAACAATGAAAAGCAATTTTCATTCTTCTCATCAAAATAGAATTGCAATTTACATTACTTTTTGTAAATAAGAATTTCATAATTCTTACTAAAAAATACTAATCTAAATATTAAGATCAATTAAATTTAAATAAAAATGTAATATTATATTAATAATAATAATTCATATTATAATTAAATGTGATTAAATTAAATATTTATTTATTTTTATAATTATTAGTCGAGGGTTAAGTGAAATATTTTGAACAAAAAATTGTCATACTGTGCTAAATAAAGAAAAATTAATAAAATAGCAATTTTTATTAATAAATGATCAATTTTAATAATATTTTTATTTAAGCACTTGTAATAAATATGAATAAATTAATAGTTTCAGTTAATATAATGCTTCATAGTTTAAAAAAACAAATAAAAAATATATATAGTAATAGAATATTATAAAAAATAAATAAATAATAAGATTTTAGTGCGTTGATGTTTTAAAAATATGTTATTAGATCTTCGTGTAGAATCTCATTGATATATCAACTAAAAAAAAAACAGGGAAGAACAAAAAAAAAAAAAAGATTAATCTTGATTTTTGAATGAATTGGGATGATGTTCTTTTTTTCTGGGAAGTCATAATTTTTTTTTCAGAACCCAAAAGATGATGAAAGATGGGTCAACCCTTTTTTGAGAGATAAACCCGTGAAATTACAACCCCCTTCCCTTCCTCATTTTCCCGGAACACTTGTGTCCCGTCCGTCGGTTATTCTTCTGTTCTATATGAGGTAAACATAACAAAAAATAAAATCAAATAAAATAAAATAATAAATACTTTATTTTATTTCATTTCTAATCTATATAGATACATATTTTGGATATAATTAATAATATTATTGAAAATTATAAAATTGACAACAATCATAAGGCATGGTGCTGTGAGCAACTGGCGTGGATATAAATCTAAAATGCGACGAGGGGCACACCTGGAAGCAACATGCAAGCAAATATTTGTTTATGAACTAAAATGTCAAAAATTACAATGTGAGATTTATTTATTTATAATTTAAACAAATAAATAAATTATTATTAAATATTTTTAAGAGTTGTTATAAAATATTTCTCTAAATTGAGTATAATTGAACCAAATTTAATTATAATCAAAATTAGAATTGTATTTAATTTTGTTTTTATTTAAAATTTATTTTTTTATTATTTTATTAATTTTAATTTTTATTGTATTAGATTCGAGAAATTCCAAATAAAAGGAATTAAAGTCTCCGAATGTGTGTTATATCAATTTAAAATTATTGATATTTATTAAATATCAGGACGTTATTTAATTTATTATTATTATTTTTTGAATAATCCAAAATACAAATTTTAAATTTTTGACATTTTGTTCAATTACTCTACAAGTAATGGTGGGATTTGGGTGGGATAGTTGTGCTGTTTGAATGTGTATGGTATTGATATTGACATGTGATATGAGGTGTCTGCTGTATGTATGTATGTGTTTGTTTATTGGAGAGGGTGTAAATGAGGGTTAGAGAAAAAAAACAAAAAAATGAACATGCCCTGGCTCGAGGGCGGGCGGCTGGCCCGGCGCCCCTTTGAACGGCACACACAGATCCGCTGGTACCAACCACGAGTGGGTGAAGGCGGCAGCAGCTGCAGCGGCTGCGGCTGCAGCACCACCGCCCCCGGCGCCGGGGCCCATCAGACCCCCACCGGCACCAGCCCCCAAATGAGACGCGTGTGGAGCCGGGCCACCCCCAGGGCCCAGGTGAGATGCTACCGCCCCCGGTTGCCTCTGGAACGGCGCCGCGTAGTCCATCGCGACCGCTTGATACGGCAGCATGGTTATCGTTCGATTGGTTGTAGCTGTCGGTCTCGAATGCCCCTTTGGCGCACTCACATCACAGGCACTCCGAACACGAGCGGACCACGAGACGCACTGTCAGCCCTAACTGTGAGTGCACAGGGTGCCAGCAACATCGGCAACCCTCGGCACGTTCCGCCAGGCCCGCCTCCCTGAGTGGAAGGGCAACCAATCACAACACGCCCACGTGGAATAAACCCCGCCCATTGTTCAACAAGTTGTTTGCTACTCGATAGCAGTGTTCGTTTTCCTCTTGGTCAGGTGGACAAACATGGCGTTTCGCCAAATGGACATTTTCGATGATCAATTCACAACAAAACACACACTTGACATTCTCAATATCATAATTATTAACATAAGATGATACCCAACATAAAAATACTATTAAATTTATTTAAAGGCAGTATAATATAAGTAATAATTTAATTTTAAAGAATTTTGTATAAAATAATTTTAATTTTTAATAATTCATTAAATTTAATAATAAAACATATATAATCTTAATTATATTTTTATTTTTCTTATATTTTTATTGTTTTTCAATTAATAACATTAATTAATTTTTTTAACCCTTTGCATATTTTTTTCAAAATACATAACTATATGAATATTAAATAATTAATATAAAATATTAATTATCTTTGATTCGGTGTCTTTGTTCCTTGTTGAAATAAAATGATCGATGATATGACAATGAGAGATAGGGGATTGTTTTAATAATTGTAGCGGGGGTGAAATGCTCATTAAATGCATCGCGTGTGCTCTGTTTGCACTTAAGCCCTTCTCTCCTGTGTTTGTCTGGTGCATCCGCCCCCCTAAAATCCGGCACCCCGTCGCATACTAATGCTCAGTAGGCCTAATAGATTCCAAGGGGAGACCTTAAAGGGGAGCCGGAGTTGGCGATTGGACCTATTGTGGTGGTTAAATAGGCTCAGCAAATATTCGTAGGGCCGTAAGATGCTTTAATCAACCGTTGGAAATCGGATTACGCCACCGTAATTGCTAAGTGAATTAATCAACGAGCAAGTAGTAAGCAGTAATCAGTAAGTGAGACCCCCTCCTTCCTTCAGCCTCTCCCAATTATTCCTAATCCAGAAAAACAAGATTATTGTTTACTAATGGAAATATTCATAAATATTATCTTTACAATTTATATAAGAATAGCTTCAAAATTATTATTTTGTAATTTGTAATTTATTATTATTTTATAGGAGTATATAGGCAAATTAAAAGTTATAATTTAAAAAAAAAATATTAAATGATTATATCTGTCTAATCAATATAAAATATGATGAATTATTTGTTATGTTTTTAAATAATCTTTGCTAAATTAATCTTATAAATAAATATTAATATTTAAATTTTTAAAAAAATAATGATGAATTATAAATGTAAATTTTCTGTTGTATTTATTAAACTAATCATCAATTGATTGAATTTGATCTTCTAAATTAATTATATTTTTAAATTAATTGATTAAAAAAAAAATACATTCCAGAACTTATCCAGCGTTCAAAAATAATATGATAAATAATAAAAAATAATAATTAGTAAAAAAAAAACTGTCTAGAATAGGAGACAAGGATTTAAATTCTATTAAGCTTAATAATAAATAATAATAAATGAAAATTTCAGTTAAATATTATATTTTATAAAAATGTAATTTGTAATAATGTGGAAAGTTATGCAACCTGTCACATTTTAATTAAATGACTATAAAAATAATTAATTGAATTTAATTCATTTAAACTGTCAATTATATTTTAAAAAAATAATAATAGAATGTATAATAGAATTAATGCTTTAAATGATTTTCATTTTTAATTAACTATATAAAATAGGTATCTTATAATTAGTTAATAAATAAAAATAAATAACCCTATTAAAAATGATAAAAATAATACTTATATAATTTTTAATGAATCAAATATCGTAGATTATATTATTTTATTGATAATTGAAATTTTTATTTTTATTTTTTTTTTTTTAGTCTATGAAATTATTTTGTTATTAGACTAATTAACATTTTTTAAAATTACAGTTTTAATAATGAAATCAAAATTTCTTATTAATTTAATAATTATATCGTATATATGATATACTATACATATCTTAGCATACATACATATATAATAAATAATAATATATAATAGTTTTAATAACTATTAACGATTTTCTTTGATCTTTACGTTTTTAAATTTTTATTAACGATGAAAATGAATGGAAATGTTTACTGAATATATGAATGAATATTTTTTTTATCATATCTTTGTTAAAAATAAAAACATATATAAATAAAATTGTCTGCCAAGCAGCTAATAATATAGTCAAGATAGAAACTTATCTCTCTTCGGGGTTCTATCATCTAAGTTGTAGTAATTTATTTATAAAAAAAAGGAGTCACAAACTCCGTTTTTTTTTTCTATCTTGATGCACATATAATCAGTGCATATATTTCATTTCTTCTTTTCCTTACCTATCACATATATAGAGAGAGAGTGGATATGTGTGGGTGACTCTCTGACTAAAGATGAAACGAGCGACGGAGTGGAGTTTAATTTAAGTCGACGATATCTTATTCCGAATGCTATAAAACAAATATGTCAAGCAAGAAGGGGGTTTCTGTGTCTACTGCCGGGGGTTCAAGGATGAAGTGAGTGGGGTGAGTAGCATATGGAGGGGCGAGGGTTCTTATTACACCTCTGGGGACAATCGCAACTCTCAGCTGAAATTAGCCTGGAGTTTCGCGATCAAATTTTTTTTTTACCATGTATTTTGCCAGAAAACCTGTGCCCAATTCCAACGTTTATTGAGCTCGATTGGAGCGTTTTATGGTTATCAGAATCAATCAATCGTATAAAATCGATACATCCTTATCAATAACGCCTTTTTAATATTTCTTTTTTATGAAAACTTTTTCTTTTAACTTATATTGTGTTATTACAAAGCTTTTTAATTTTTCTCTTCTTTTAAAAAAGTTGGACATTTTTATTAATATAGTACGAGGAAAGGTCAATAAGTCCAGTGACTTTTTGAATTTCCCCTCTCTTAAATGAAATGGCAACACTGCTCCTGTCAGCAGGCAATTATAAGCTGACTCCTGTCAAAATTTGAACCAGTTGGGTTTTTAGTTTTTGTTTGGCATCCATTAATAATAGCAGATGGAAGCAGCTAGCCGAGAGTGTAGCGTAGCAATTTTCTACACAAGAAGTCGGCCTTCGATTCCAACTAAGAACAAATTTTTCTAATAAAATTCAATTTAACATCAGCTGCCTCCGGCTCCAGGAACTGTCAGTACCTCGTTCTAAACATGCGGAAGGCAACGGGAAACCACCGCATTAACATTTCTACGAAAAAATCATCATGATCAACTTCTAAGGCTATCCTAGTCATGATGATAGCCAAACTCAAAAAGGGAGACGGCACCTTAAGAAGAAGAATAATAGCAGATACCTCGTGATTTGAGAAGAAAATGGAAAAAAATGAATTTCCATGAAAATCCCTCATCCGCCCTATTCTCTCGATTTAGCTCCGAGTGATTTTGATTTCCTCGAGAAAATTATTTTTAGAAAGAAATAAAAAAATTGGAGAAACGTTAGACGAAGTGTATAGAACTCAAAGGAGACTATGTTAAAAAATAAAATAATTTTTATCCAAAAACTTGTGTTTATTTGGACTTATTGACTTACATTTGTTTGAAACACTAATCTAATTATACTAGTATATAAACATTTAATTAGTTACATGACCATTTGGAGACTTTGACTTCTTTTAATTTTATTGTCCCATTGAATTGGATTGGTTTGTCGTAAAATTTAAATTAACACATCACCATAAAATTTATCATATTTAATGGGTTAAGTATCAAAAACGCAATATCCTAAGCGCATCTGTAAAATTGCTAGTTCGTCTGACATCATTGAATAAAATAATTAATTATACAACTCCAAAATTATTATTATTTATAATTTGTATACTTTTATAGGTTTTACATCTTAAATGATGCTCTTTATTATCATTTTTCTTAATACTAGTTTTAATTTATTGACAAAACAATAATTTCCCTCCTTGCACGATGAACTTCCTGCTTACTCTCTGTAGTTATCAGATTTCTGGGTAATCTCTGCATATTAATGTACGGTCTCCTGGCAAATTGGAAGCGGATGCCCCCGGACAAGGGCCCGAAGGGAAGAGACCGTCCAGCCCTTTCGGTCAGACTTGTGTCTCCTCTCTTCCTGGGTGTTGATTCGTATTCAGCACCTGAAACTTCCTGCGAGGTCAATGCACTCCTCTCAGGCCTTTATCGTTGTCGTTAAAACAGTTAGTATGTATGATGGATACATATAAGTACATACATATATAAATATAAATTGTAGTTTCTTCTATTTTTATTAGCATCGTAATAACAAATTCTATTATTTTAAATAATAACGTTAACTGACTTGTTTGTTTACTTCATCTGACATTTCTATTTATGTTTTATTTCATCCATCTATAATACACAATAATTTTAAAGAATAATTGTAAAAATAGAGAATTTATTTATTTTGGTATCTATACTGATGATGCGAACTGTAAACGTATTGATAATTCGGATCTTGGCTAATCATCACTTTATTATGTAAAAATAAATTTCATTGATAGATAATTACTATGGTAATTGTTCAGAAGACGGGGTACCTCTCGGATTTTGATGAAATTTCGCCAGTGGATTCCTTGTTTAATTCTAAGCAACTTTTTTCTTGGGCAATATAGGGGGTCTCTTCTAGTTTTCGAGGTAAAAATGATTAAAGTTTAAATATTGATATTACATATACATCCATTGGATACCCAGCGGCAAAGTTGAAGCCCTCTACTGGCCAAATCAATAAAACATTAAAAATATATGTGCCTAAGGAGAAAATCCGAGAGGGACCCCGTCTCCTGAACAATTACCGATACTATATTTTTGGTTTTAGATGGACAAACTACCGGAATATGCAAAATAATTTTCCTGGATTAAAATTTTTTATTCTTCTTTAGTTAGTGCTAATATTGATTTAGAAACTTAAATGCGATTATATTCGCCCAATTCAATAATTTAATCAAAGTATTTAATATATATAAGTATTTCTATATAATTGGAAGGAATAAACCTATTAGTTTCTGATAGCAAATGAAATAAAAATAATAATTAAAAAAAAAAAATTATAAATATGATTCTTGACCTAAGTTTATATATAATATTTTCAGTAGTTTCTCTTTTTTGGTTGTATATAATTTATACTCTAAAAATAGTTGAAATATAATGATTATACTTCAATAATAGATAGTTGAAGAAGATATTCCGGCTCATATTAAAGTTTCTCGAGAGAATTGAATGTCATTTCCCAGTTGTGTACTCTTTGACATGAAACAGGGAACATTGGGGGTGGAGAAGATGTAACAGGGGTGTCGGTGTGGGGTAGAAAATCAATTTCTCTTGAATCAGTTTAATAGTCCTTATATAGCCTGGGAGATTCGAGTTAAGATATTCTAATTTCGAAACTCTCCGTTCGTCGAGTCGCTCGATCTTCTTTCTTGCCGTCTCTTCTTCCACATATTCTTTTCTATTGTTGAATTTTGTATTATATTGTATTGCTAGAAACATGACTTGCCAAAATATTTTCAGTTTCAATTTTACTTTTTTTTTCATCTTCATTCACCATTCGATGATTATTATGTTAAAAGTATAATAACATTTGACGAAGAGGTATTTAGATCCAACAAATGAATTGAGAAATTACAATCATTCTATAAATGATTAAATTTACATTTTTTTTTTTTTTTATAAATTTATTCCTTGAAATTTTTTTAATCTTAACTCATCACTAACAAATTTAAACACTTTACAAGACCACTTTTTTATTTAACTTAATTATATATATAATCTATCTATATATCTAATCTTATTATACTAGGGAAAATTGTATAAATTCATCTATATCTTTCTGATCTTCTGATCAATACATATTATAGTTTTTGAATTAATAAAAACAATTTCTGTAATTGCTACAAGGATAGTTCAATAAGTCCGGTGACGTTTTGAATTTCTCGTCTCTTAAATGAAATAGCAACACTGCTCCAGTCAGAAGAAAACTATCAGTTATCTCCTGTCTTTTAGTTTTAGTTTAACATCCATTAATAGCAGACTACCTCGTAATTTGAGAAGAAAATGAAAAAAAGTGAATTTTGTGTGCTCATTAAACATTATGGACAAGTTTGAGAGTGTCGATTAAACACCATCACAACAAACCAGAGACCAAACTTCAGTCAAAACAGTGTTTTTTTTCGGGGTGAATCGTCACGAAACAAGGCCACGACAATTCTTATTTTTTTGGAAGGGATAAAAAAATTGGAGAAACTTTGGACCAAGTGTATAGAGCCAAAAGGAGACTACATGAAAAATAAAATGATTTTTTTATCCAAAAAACTATGTTTCATTCAAAAAGTCACGGACTTATTGACCTGCCCTCGTATTAATATGAATAGATAATTGAAGAATACACACACACACACATATATATATATATATATCTTTTATCAATTAAATTTAATTTATATTAATTAAAATGAAAACTTTAACATTAATTCAAATAATATTTGATTATTATAAATAAAAATAAAAATTTATTCAATATATTTTAATATTTTGGTGTATGAATTGCTAGAATTAATATTTATTTTTTGTATTCATTGTCGAACATGAACGGACACATCAAACAGCATTTTAATTAATTTATATTATACAATGTTTTGTGTAACCAAAATATAATTTTTGGGTTGATAATTGCTATGTACAAATAAAAACGAGAGATGATTAAAAGATAAAAATATTACTAATGAGAATATTTATTATAAATGCTCCAGTAAATTTATTTATATTCCTAAACTATTCCATAATATTCCTAAAATAGTTTCTAAGTTCATAATGAAAAAAATATATTACAGTAAACCTGGTAAAAATTAATTATATTATTATTATTAATAATTAATATTAATGTTCAAGTTCAAAATTTTACATGTATACTTATACATTGTAAAGTATTTAATTAGAATTTAATATTTTTTGTTTTATATTGATATTTTATTTTGGTGATTGAGGTTACAAGAGAATAGGTAGAATAGGTAATTAACAAAAGGAACTAATTATGTCTTCATTTTTTAAAAATTAAAAAATTAAAAATATAAATTTCTCCTAATATTATAATTTATATATAATAATAAATTATTTTATAATTAATTACACTTAAAACTCAGAAAAATTAAAAAAAACTATTTATTAAGTAATCAAAAGAATGTATATATCATTTTAACAATAAAATAGACAATTGTATGAAATAGATGAATATGAATTTATAAATAATAAGAAGTAGCAACGGGAAGCTATTCAGTAGTGTAGTTACGTAGCCATAACGAACTGAGCATGATGTTGAACTTTGTGAAGTAGTTAATTGAATTGATTTGATTCTTCAACAGGAGAATATGAATGTCTCTATCTTTATCGAATATTTATGACTACTTCTAATCTGATCACGTTCGATTATTCACTTAGAAAAAAATGTCCCCTACCCCTTCTTCTTTCCTCCTCTCTTCCCTCTCTTCCTCCTCACCCATCGACTACCATCTCTCACTCACTGAATCATAGTCACAGGTGATAGATAATAATAGATAGGGGCAAACTGAAGGAGAGATGTATATGATTTCTATTTCCAATGAATAAAATATTAGATAATAAAACAACAACAAAAAAAAAACGAATTTTAGAAAATAAAATTTTAAATAATTTATACTTAAAGATAAATTATATATTTCATATTGGTTAATGATTAAAAAAATTAAAATAAAAAAATAAAGCGATGAATATAATATGATAAGAGGGTAAGTCAATAAGTTCGTGACTTTTTGAATTTCCTGTTTCTTAAATGAAACGTCAACACTGCTCGTGTCAACATGCAACTATCATCTGAATCCTGTCAAAATTTGAACGAGCTGGGTGATTAGTTTTTGTATGACATCCATTAAAAGTAGACTGCCCCGTGATTTGAGAAGAAAATGGATAAAGTGGAATTCCATGAAATGAGATATGAATTGCTCCCTCATCCGTCTTATTCTCCGGATTTAGCCTTAAGTGACTATTTCTTGTTTTCAAACCTGAAGAAATGGCTCGACGGAAAGAAATTTGACTCCAACGATGAGATCATCTAACAAACAAATGCCTATTTTGATGTCCTCGAAAAATCTTTTTTTTTTAAAGGAATAATAAAATTGGAGAAAAGTTGGACGATGTGTATATATAAAGGAAACTACAATGAAAAAAAAATGTATCCAAAAACATGTCTATCATTCAAAATGTCACGGACTTATTGACCTACCTTTGTATTATTATTCAACAATATTTAAAACAGGACAAATAATACATAATTGTTATCATAATATTATGTAATTTAAAATTTGAACATCAGTAATTTCGTAAATAAAATAATATTCCATTTTCTTAAAATCAAGAAGTTTAAATTCTAATGCTTTTAATTTAAATTGGATTCTATTTTTTTTATCATCTGATGAGAAGGTATTCATCGAGTTGTGATTGAATGAGTCTCGTTAGCGTTAAAGAGAAACGCCTCTTCCTTTTTCCCTGAACATTTATTTGCATTGAATTAAGTGAAAAATTGATATTCACACATATTTTAACTTCATCTATTCTAGGTAAATGGATAATAACTTGGATGAATAATGATATTTGATACAATCTCATATAATTATTTTTGAATTATTATATTTATTTTTAAAACAATTATTGGTACTTAATTATTTTTAATTAAGCTGAATGTCAAACATTGAAACTTTATTAAATATTTATAAAAATATTAAATTATAAATTTTATTATTGTAAATTTATTTCTAAATTTTTTTATCTCTATCTTTGAATTGAAATATACTCCATTAAGAATTTCTTTGGTTTTAACAAAATTGAGTAGAAGTCATAATACTGTAAGTCAAATGAAAATTAAAATCAAATTTGAAATAAAATTGATAAAAACACGTATATTAAATCTATAAATTAATTATTTTTTATTATTATTTATAAATTAGGATCTACTCAATAATTAATTATTAGATAAAAAAACACTCCATTTTATATTTACTTTATATAACTTTATATATTTCTTTAAACTTTATTCATTACTATTATTATTTCAAACAATCTTAACAAGCATTCTACTCAATTTTGTTACAATCAAAGAAATTCTTAATGTAGTATAGAGCCATTTTCGAAGAGGCACGGTCACAATCGTTGTCTACATTATATATTTAATATGTGTTAAATTACTAAGAAAAATTAGGGTATGGATTTCAACTATAATAATAATATATTAATGACAATTATTTAAAAACAATGAAAAGAATTTATTATTTAAAAAAAAAAATAATAATTTAAGATATATTCCACGTTATTCCTTTTATTTATTCATTATTTAATTTAAAATATTATAGTAATTTAATTTAAAAAAAAAAAATAAAATCATTTTCTCTCTTATCAATATTTTTCAAAGATATCAATGATTAATTGATTTAATTTTTTTTTATATTTACTGTTAGTTTTAATTTTAAATTCCTTGCAGGAGGGTATCATTTCAAGCGAAATATTATTTTTCAATCTAATCTCTGTTGACGACAACAGAGGGTAAAGTTTTTTTTTATATGCTTAAAAAAGATCGTCTCCATTTAATGAAACCGATAATAAAAAAAAATCCAAGTTCGTGGTTAATTTTCAAGTAATTATTCAAGCTTGAAAAAAGATCGCGAAATGTAAGTAAGGATGGGGGTTGTCACTTTGTCAACAAGACATTGATACCCGTCACCCCAGCACAGGCGCTCTTTTATTAGCCCTTTGTAATCACAAGGACAAGACAAGCAATTTGTTCAAACCAAATCCATGCATTTATGCATGAATCCGATTAAATGCTGAAACGAAAGAGAAGGAGAAGCAGAGCGAAAGGGAAAAGGAAGAATTATTTAAAAAAAAAATTAATTTTATTAGAATGAAACATAATTAAATAAATTATAATATATATAATTATAAAAAGATGTAGCTTTTAAATATACGTATAACTTATATGTAAATTTAAAAAGTAAAATAAATAAATAAATAACATAGTAATCAAATTAATAAATTATTGTTTAATTGTTATTATTTTTTAACTAAAAATTTAGTTATATATAAGTAGGTATATGTATATATTATCATTATTAAATATATTAAAATATTTTAAAAATAAATAATTAAAAAATAATAACAATTTAGCATGGTTTTATTTATTTAATGTTGTGAGGGCGCTGTTGTCGGGTAATTTAAAATTAAACGAAAGCCCATTGCCATTGCCGGTCAAAAACGCCCCCATAGCGATAATATTTTTCCGTCACTATACTTCTAAGTAAATTTAAAAAGTAAAAACTACTTATAATCAGATATTTTTATAAATCTTGACCTCAATGCATCTCCAAACATAGTTAGAGTATTAAAAGCGAGAAAGTTGCGATGGACAGTAAACGTGGCAAGAATGGGAGAGGAAAGATTGGCGAAATGTCTATTGGTGGAGAGCCCGATTGGGAAACCAGCAATTGGAAGACACGGACAGGAATGGACGTAAGAGAGATGGGAGAAAATAGGAGTTGGATGGGTGTAGGATAAAATAAGGTAACTTGGAGAAATGTGGTTGCTGCGGCCAAGAACTGTAGAGCAGTGATTCTCAACCTTTTTCTTATCGCGGCACACTTTTAACGGTTTAAAAATTTGGCAGCACACAAAGAAAAGATAAGTGTAAATGTTTACCATATTGAAAAAAGTGGTTCCAAAAACGGTTTACTATTTTTTTTTAGAACCATATTGAAAAAATTCAGAAAGTCGGAAACGTTTAGCCTAGTCCCAAAAATGTTTTATTTTATTTATTTAATTTAGAAAAAAGTCGGAAATGTTTAAGAGCCTCATAATCTTGTGGCATACTTTTGAAAATATCGCGGCAGACTAATATATATATTAATACAAAAATTTAAAAATTAAAAAATAAAATAATTTAAATTATAATTAATTAAAAACTATATTTTATTTTTCTGTTCTTTTTTCTTATATAGATCTTCGAGGCCTTTAGTACTATTTAATAAATTATATAGGTAAATTCTTGTTCATATAATTAATGATTATATTGAATTTCTAAAAAATAATCATAATCATTATTATTTATTTGTTTGTTTAAGTTGAATATCTTTAAAAAATACGTGATTGTGATGAATAAATAAATTGCTTTCGTAATTATTTATATTTTCTAAAATACATTATTGCGCAATAGAATAATAGAGAAATTCATTATTTATTTGGACAGTTGCAATCGCTGTTTATTAACTTCTTAAATGGAATGAACACAAATCAAAGGTGATTCATTTGGGAAAATACTAAATTATTAATGAACACTTACATAAAAAAAAGATAACAGAAAGTCTTTAACAACTATAAATTTATTTTAAATGTTATATGTATCTTAAGAAATTGGATAGAATAGGGTGGATTTTTAATAAAAAGTTAATTTATTATAATAATAGCATGGAATTTTGTGTTTTATATTAAATTTTTAATAAGAATATATATATGAAAAAAAAACCTCTGACTTTTGTACGTTCTACGCAAGGACAACGCCTTTCAAGTCAGATATATCAATGAGGTGTCCTATGATCAGTAGAACGTGTCCTATCAACCTTTACCTTGATTTTCTTGATCGGAGGCGCTATCAAGAAGCTTTCCCAATTTTGATCCCGGAGTCTTGGTTGACTGAGGCCCGCCAAGAAATGTTAAACTTTCATTTGGCCCTTTGATAAAAACGGTTGCTCATCTAATTTTTCTCTTCTAAATCATTGTAATAAATAATATCTTTGTATCCAATGAATATACAATTTATTTAAAATTGGTTAAAAATAAAATAAATAAATAATAATAAAATTGTATATAAAATTGTATATAAAATAAATACTCAATAGAAAAAAAAATATTAACTTAATAATAGCTTTTCATCAGATATATAAAATTTGATTACTTTTATAATGAAATATAATATGTTTTATGGGTAAAGAGGGTGGGGTGGGGGTAATGGAAAGATAGAGAAAGGATTTAAATTCTAATGATGATAAGATAGAACAATAGAAGAGAGTAGAAAGAGAGGGGGGAGAGAGAATTGGTGACTGGGTATTTGAGACGAACTCAAATCCATTTTCTCTTTACACTTTAATATAATATAATATCATTTATATATATATATATATATATATATAAATGTATATATAATATACGGTTGAATTTATAGCAAGATAGGGGTGGATTACGCCTAGCAATTGTCTTTGCGCGCGAGGGCAATTACGCCTCTCCTTACAGATAAGCTGAATTACGGGGGCGGAGATAGGAAGAAAAAAATCCCTTAATGTCCCGTCATGGTTGTATGAGTGTGTGTGTGTGTGTGTGTTGTTGGCTTAATGGCTCTGCTCAGACAATTAGCTTTCAATTAACCCCCGACAGAGATAATCGTTATCAATTGCAAGCCCGACGGCAACCATCCTACTTACCTTAAACCTCAGTTTCCAACGGAGTAATGAATGTAATGAACCTATTATTGATGTTATCATGTGCCCCGAGAAGAGAGAATGCAAATAGAAAATATAATACGTTTTTAATAATAAAACATGATTATCTCAATCACTTATAATTTTTACTATCTCGTAAGAGATAGTATTGCGATCACGAAAATTTTCGATGTTGAGATTTTGATGTTTTTATACGTTTTGAAGGTTCCTGAATCATTTTCACTAAGGTTGAGAAAAATGTCTCTGTGTGTGTATGTATGTAACCAAGATTACGCAAAAACGGTTTGAGCTAGAATGATGAAATTTGGTACATGGGCATTATTCAAAATTCGTAGTTTTCTATCAACTTTTGAGAAATGTAGCTCAACCGGAAGAGGGTCATTACCTACAACGTTTTGATTTTTTTTCTTCTAAAGTGACCGTAAAAATAAAGATATATATTTGATAATTCTTTACATGATTAATAATTGTAAAAACTGCTATATCTAGAATTTCAGATTAATTTATTTGCTGAAAGTACAAGAATTAATTTTTTAACACTGCAAATCTCACGCGCCAACACGTGACGTGGTGCCATCAACAAAAAGCCAAACATGCGCTGGTTTAATAAATATTATCTATTAATTTTAATTTATAATTTAATTTAATTTAAATTAATGTATGTTATTTTATCCAATTTAAATTTGCGAGATAGTCGAGTGGAGACACTCCAGCTTCTTTTGTTACTATTTAGGAATTTTTTTATTTTTGCAATTGTATTGTGATTTCCTGCCCCCTCCTCTAATTAATTAAAAAAATATCCAATATATTACTAATTTTAATAATATTATAATTATTATTATTTAATAACTTTATTGAGAGACGTATTTAGTTTTGTTTTTTTTTAATTAATTGAATTTTTATTTTTTTACAAAAAATAGAAAACAACGAAATTAGAAGGTTTTTGTGATTAAAAAATTAATAAATCGATATCTCAATTGCGTGTATATTCATTTCAATTGTATATTTGATAATTGAAGTAATTAAGCAATCCACAGGTGTTTAAGTGCATAAAGGTCATAACATTGCAATAATTCAAATGGTTTTTTTAGGCCTAATTTGAAATCATACATTCCGATGTCGTCAGTAAATACTTTAAAATATATTAAATAAATAGTAAGTTCTTTTTATATTTTTATTTTTCTAATTATACTCTTTTTTGTTTGAGTTTTATAACAAATACTAATATATTATATAATAGAAATAAATATTATTAGATATATTAAATAATAGGTATTAAATATATTATGATTCTGTATTATTATAATGTAATTTATATTTTAATGGATTTTTTTTATAATTTTACATATATTTATATAATTTAAAAAAGTTTATAAATAAATTTTAAATATCTATCACTTTTAATTAAATTATTATTAAAATAATTTTGATCTTGTATTAAATAAAAGACCATCGCTAGCACAATTTAAGTAATTTGTATCTATTTCCATTGAAAAGCGATAAGCCACTCGGCCAATTCACTTGAAATTGATAAATTAAAAAATATGATATTTGATTGCAAATTCAAGTGAAAACGATTAATAAAAAAAAAAGAGAAAATTTTATTTAGTTTTCTTTTCACAGTGAATATGACAAGACGCTCAACTCGTCAGGATATTATTATAAGGTAATTAAAAACTATTTCTATAATTATTTTTAATTATTTATCAATTATTATAAGTTATTATTATTATAATTATTATTATTCTTGGTTTTCTTTATTTTAAACATGATTGTGCATTAAATTTATATTATTTTTGGGTTAAATGTTTCATTCTTTTCGATGGTTAATTTTAGTTTTGTCAACAAAAATGCTAACGAAATTATAAATTAATATTTAAATTACCTTTATTATTTAAAATAATATCTTTTTCTTTGCTTATAGTTGATGCTATTATCCATGATTTAATAATTTTTTTAATAATACTATATATAAAATATTATATAATATTTTTTTTATTAATTTCAATAAGAATCTGATTTATTATTTTTTTAAATCTTTTTATACTAATATATTTATATACGAGGGCATGTCAATAAGTCCGGGACTATTTGAATTTGGACAATTGTATACATTCATCTATATCTTTTTGATCTTTAAAATGATCTATAAATATTATTAAAAATAATTTCTGTAATTCCTACGAGGGCAGGTTAAAAAGTTCATGACATTTTTATTTTTCCGACTTTTAAATGAAATAGAAACTCTGCTCCTGTCGAAATTTGAACCAGCTGGGTCTTTTAGATTTTGTTTGACATCAATTAATGATTTGAGAACAAAATGGAAAAAAGTGAATTTCCATGAAAATCCATGAATTGGGATACGAATTGCTCCTCATCCACCCTATTCTCCGGATTCAGCCTCGAGTGACTATTTCTTCTTTCGAAACCTGAAGAAATGGCTCGGCGGAAAGGAATTTGACTCCAACAATGAAATCATCTAACAAACAAATATCTATTTTGATGTCCTCGACAAATCTTATTTTTTGAAAGGGATAAAAAAATTGGGGAAACGTTGGACGAAGAGTATTAAAGAGCTCAAAGTAGACTACATTGAAAAATAAAATAATTTTTTATTCAAAAACCTATGTTTCATTCAAAAAGCCACGGACTTATTGACATGCCCTCGTACTTAATAAAAATTGAAAAAACATTTAAATAACCTATAAAATAATTTTTTGATATTTAACCATCGCGATTTCTCAATATTAATAATAAATAAAATATTATATTTTTTTTAAAAAACAAAATTTATTTTAATTAGTAATTTTATTTAATTTTGCTTCTAGAAAATCATATTGATTTTTTTCTTTTTATTTTTGTCATTTTTTTTTATTTATAAATAGTTTTAAGTTCATATAATCAAACTCCCTAAAATGGAAAAAGTTTGTTCTTGGTATTCTTTTAAGAAGGAAACGTAGAGCACTCGCTTGAAGTTGTTTGTTTTTTTTTTCTTGTTGTGGTCGTCCTCCGTTTTACTTCTATTTTGTATTCCAGCCCTAACATCGTCTTCGAAATAAACAGCTGATATATATATATTATAGTTTATATAGTAAGTAGTTCGAAAGGGCAAGAAGCGAGACGCTTATCTGAGGTTGACATTGGCTGATAACATTGTTGTCGACAGTCCACCCTCTCGGCCATCACCCAATTCTCCATCAAATTGGGAAAAGGGCTGTTCAGTAATTCACAGAGAAAAAGACTAGCAATCTAGAGTGACCCTTGGTTAATCGTGATCACTTGCCGGATCCCACCCCTCCCTCCTCCTCCTCCTCCTCCTCACCCTCACCCCATTTTCATTCTTTCTTTTATTTGTTTTCTTTAAGACTTTGAAATTGAAGTATTTTTTTTCTTCTTAATCCCATTCTCTTATGTTTAAATGAATAACAAAATATTACTATTATGATTCTAACCTCAATTTATTTGAAATTATTAAACAATTAATATATTAATCCAAATTATAGCTCAATGAATGAAAATCCTGAAGGTTCAAAAATAATAATAAAATACAATGTCCTGTTAACTTTTAATTTATATTAATAAATAACGTATTACTTTTATTATTTATAGTATAGAACAGTGTTTCCCACGCCCCACAGGGGGGGAGTAAATTAGTTGTAAAGGGGGGAAATTCTAAAATGGATTCGACACGAATTTTAGAAGGGCTTAGGTGGGGCACAAAAAAGATTAGGAAACACTAGTCTATATAATTATATAATATATAATATAACAATTAGTATCAATTATTAACATTGTAGTCATGTAATTCATTTAAACTATCCGAACACTTTCCTGTTGTAGTATAATTTACAAGAAACAAATGTTTAAAAAATAATATTTATTATAATTAATTATAATAATATTAGTGAAGAATTTATGGTATATAGGGTATTGGAATATTTGATATCAATACAAAATTTGTAATTTCAAATTATAATTTACACTGACTCATCGTTAATATTTAAATTTAAATTTTAATAATATTAAAAATAATTTATTTAATTAAAAAAAAAAATTTTAATTAAATAATTTAATAATTATTTGAAATTTCAATTTAAGAACATATAGTGTACTAACAACTTTAAAAAATACATTTAGAAGAAAATTTCATAAAAATATATTGTGAAAAAAATTTAATTATATAAATATCATAACGATTTATTAGTTTTGAATAGGAAAATAAAATTAAAATGCAAAATTATTTGATAATATTCACCAATAGTTCAATCAATTCAATATTGATATTTAAAATAATTTAAATAAAAAAAAAATATCAAAATATATTTGATTTCTAAGAATCATTTGTCTTATTCTTTTGTTCTTTTAAAACAAAAGAGGTTTAACATATTCAAAAAAAAAATGATAATAAAATAACCAAATACTATAAAAAAAAAAACAATAAACTTGAAGAAAATAATAAATAAACAAATAATAAAATTGAAAAGCCCGATTGAATTTTAAAAGGAATTGAATAAAAGAGCAGAGGAAATAGAGGAGAGGGAGGAATCGCTGGCCGAGGTCCAGGGAGGTCGCTGGCATAGGAGCAAAGGGCTCGGAGTGCACCAGCCACAGCCCTAATCATATGGGACATCCCTCGCACCCTTACCCTTCGTCTTTTTTTTACTTACCCTTAAAAAAACGAAAAAAGACTTGGTTGGGGTGGCTTCCCGTGCCACAAACCCAGTTAAGGCGACACCCCCCCTCCTACTCCTTCCAATCAATCCACCCCCATTAAATTATATATATTTAACTAAAAGCCTGAAATTTAGCCACAATTGCGAATATGACGAAGCTTTCTTCTTTCTCCCTTTCCCCATCAATCGACTTTTACAGCACCCTACATTCAAGCAGCCCCCTTCTTTTATTGAATTACACGGTTTGAACTTTAAAAGAACTCTTAATATATGAAATAATCTTTTTTTAGTATTAAAAAAAAATATCCATCTATAATGAGATGTTAGCTGTTTAGAAATTCTTCAGGTATTCCAAGAGGAAATCCACGCTTTTTTTTACATTTATTTAATTTCAATGAAATCTTGGGAGGAAAAAAGATTCAAAAAGAAAAAGATTGCCACCCTTGTCATAAAATTGTTACAAAAAAAAAAAAAAAAAAAAAATAAATTTTTCTCTATCCGAAAACTTTATTAATTCCACAACCTTTGACCAAGTTTTCTTTTAAACATAACATATATTTATTAATTTAATTACAATAGTAAACAAATAAATCATCATATATTTATATATGTATATTAATTATTTATAATTAGTTCAAAATTTTGAAATTATATTTTCAATTTATTTTAATGCCCTCAGATGTGTCATTATTCAACGTTAGAATTAATTTATGAAGTTGTAAAACTTTTTAAATCTCTACACTTTCTTGCCTAACAGTTTATTGAAATAAATATAGTATAATATGGTATTATCCTTTAAGAAGAACTCACATTCAAAAAAAAAAATAATGATTAATTCGTTTTAAGATAAAAATTAAAAAAACAAATTTCGTGTTAAAAAATTAATTCCAGTACATTCAGAGATTCAATCAAGCTGAAATTCTATATATAGGAGTGTTATACAATGTGAAAAACTATCAAACATATATCTTTATTTTTACGGTCAGTTTAGAGGAAAAAAATGAAAACGTGGTAGGTAGTGGTTCTCTTCCGGAAGAGCTACATTTCTCAAAAGTTGATAGAAAACTACAAATTTTGATAATGCCCGTGTACCAAATTTCATTATTCTAGTTCAAACCGTTTTTGTGTAATCTTGTCTACACACACACACACACAGAGAGAGAGAGACAGACATTTTTCTCAACCTTAGTGAAAATGACTCTGGGATCTTCAAAACGTATATAAACATTAAAATCTCAACATCGGAAATTTTCGTGATCGCAATACTATCTCTGGCGAGATAGTAAAAATAAATAAATACGCCTTAAGCGATGAATAAATACAGGCATAAATGAAATCTAAAAATTTTAAAAAATATAAAGCAATTTTTATACATTCTAAACCTCTTATAGTTTATTTTAGAAAAATTCTAAGTAACCATTCCTCAAAAATTATGCCTCCTATCAATAATATATTTTTTGATAAGTTAATATCCGGTACAATATTTTAACGAAATATGTAATCTAATCGAAAATACTAATTTTATTATTATTAAGAATGAAGAAAGACTAAACAAAATTTTAATAAATCATTTGGTTGTGTTCTTGGCATTCAGTATGGTGACTAATTCGTTACAAAGAACTGATGATATATGATCGAAGGGCACGACCAATATATACAATATTGATGCATGTATATATATTTCTGTAAATTCTCAGTTTGATATGCAATGAATATTTAAATCATGAGTTGTTAGAAACTAATATTTTATCTATATTGTAAAAAAAAAATCCGGAGTGTCTCCACTCGACTATCTCGCTATTTGAATTGGATTAATTAACATATATTACATGTTATAACATATAACATATATTATATGTTTAAATTAAATTTAATTAAAATTATAAATTATAAGTTAACATTAATAAATAAAAACAGCGTGTGTTTGACTCTTTGTTGATAGGACCAAGTCACGCGCTGGTGCGTGATTTGCAGTTGGGTTAAAAAATTAATTCCGGCGATTCAATCAAACTGAAATTATATATATATATCAGTTTTATACAAATTTTAATCATGTGAAAAACTATCAAACATATATCTTTATTTTACTGTCAGTTTAGAGGAAAAAAATGAAAATGTGGTAAGTAATGATCCTCTTTCTGGTGAGCTACATTTCTCAAAAGTTGACAGAAAACAACGAATTTTGAACAATGTCCATATACCAAATTTCATTATTCTAGCTCAAACCGTTTTTGTGTAATCTTGTTTATATACACACACACGCGCGCGCACACACACACACACACATATATATATATATATATATACATTTTTCTCAAACTTAGTGAAAATGACTCAGGGACCTACTATCTGGTAAAAATAATGATTAATTCGTTTAAAAATATCAACTTAAATGTAAGTAATAAAACAATTACTCAACTTATACTAAAAGTTAATACTTAAAATATATGAACATATTATCAAAATTTCTTAGCCAGAATATTTACATTGCTACAACCATCTCTATCTTGAACTAGCTCCATTCGATTCCTCATTCATCTTCAACATGTTCAACATCTTTAACTTTTCACATTAGTTTTTCTTCACCCGGTTGAGCCACCTATCGCAAGCTCCTATATTTAGTTACTATAAAATAAAATAAGCATTGGGGTCATGCATTTAAAAAATAGACACATTCATAAATAATCAATAAAGAATATTATTTCAATATTTCATAAGAGTTATAAAAAGAAATCTAATTTTTATTTATATATACAAATTAGAATGGAAAAATGAATTACATGAATTTAAAATTTATCGTAGTTATAAGTAAAATAAGCATATTAATCAATAAATAACTTTTTCAAAAAGTTAAAAATTGGATAACGGTTTTGTTTTTTTAATTCTGTTAATTAAATGTAATGTAAGTATATGTATTATATTTTCTCATTTAAGTATATTAAGTACATGTATTTCAGTGATATCAATTTTTAGAAATGAACGTAGCCCTTTGTTCTACGTCCGAGACAGAAGAGCGAGTTTCAAGTTAAGTTTTCTCTCTGTCGAGTTTCGGTACCCCGGGCACGTTTTCACAAATACATAGAACGACATCGAACGAGAGAAATTCATAAAGCAGTAGCGCATGTGGAGGGGTGGAGGGTGAATGTAGATTCCCATCAAAGTGAATGCCTATTAAAACCAGCACCACCAACCAAGGGCCATAACCACTAAACATCCATACATACAGTGATATTTTCATTGGATCGTCGCTCATGTAATCAGACGATAATCTCTGAAATATATTGATATATATATATATATATAACACAACTAGAATCCGAGAATGGAGATAAAGCAACGAAGGTTTTGTGGGTTTTTGTCTCTTTTCTTATCTAAAACAAAAGTTAACAAACTCCAATGAGAGATTTTAATATATATATAATTGAAATATAAAATCTGCATATTGAATAAAATTTATATGAATTTAGATAAATATCACGAAATATTTAATTAAAATTATAATAATATAATTTACTAGTTATAGACGTCACAATTTGCATGTTTTTCACCATCAGAATCGATAAGATTTTATAATTTGTTAACAAATATTTAAATATAGATATTTGTTCGTTTAAGTTTCCGTAAAAGTTTTTAATATTATAAGAAATTATTTAGGGGCGCCAAATTTTGAAGGGCGCCGATATAAAAATAATATTTTTTTTATATTTTATTAATTAAAATTGATCATTTTTCATTCAACATCGATTTTCTAGCAAGCAATAAATTATTTTTCTTTAATAATAGGAAATAAAGGCCATGATAATTGTAATATTATTTGAAAAAAATTGTAATA
Source organism: Labia minor (assembly GCA_963082975.1). NCBI lineage: Eukaryota > Metazoa > Arthropoda > Insecta > Dermaptera > Spongiphoridae > Labia > Labia minor. The sequence continues at coordinate 27,440,080 of OY720350.1, read as the reverse complement.
TTGTAATTAAATTGTAAAAATTGTAATATAATTTGAAAAAGAAAAAAAATAATTGACAAAAACAAAAATATACTAATAAAAATAATTTAACTCAAGAATTTTTATGGCTTTTATTACACATATTGCAGACAAATGCTTTATAATCTCTAAAAAATTAATTTTTATTTATTTTGAAAATATAATTTGTATGAATGGGAATTTGGTTTTGTCCGCGGCACTCAAAAGTTTATGTGATGTGTGTGTGTGTGATAATGATAAATATTAACTTTACATACTTTTATTTATTAACAAAACATTTAAAATACCTAACTTATAGTTAAACTTGAATATCGTAGAAACTACTTATTACTTTTACATGATTTACAGAAAGGAATAAGAACATCGGTAATTCATATAGCCTGGAATGAACGTTCAATGCAAAGGTTTCTATTTTTCACTAATTGCTTTGAAATTATACTACCGATAAATAAATATTTAATAAATCAATATTTAAATGTGATTAATAGAATTATTATAAATTGTTAAAATTTCAGTTAATTAATGAAGAAATAATTTTTTTAATATATTTTTAACATTGTTTATAATTTTTAACTGCAGTATTAACTAATATAATTATTATATTTAATCAATTAAAATTGTGAATATTTCTGTTAATTTTATAAATAATTTAAAAATAAGAGTAAAAAAATATTTGAAAATTTTATAATAAATAAAAACATGCCACTTGTTAAAATTAGCTGGAGTGTCTCCACTCGACTATCTCGCAATTTGAATTGGATTAAATAACATAATATATTATATTTAAATTAAATTTAATTTATTATAAAAATGGCACCATGGCACGTGTTGGCGCGTGAGATTTGCAGTGTTAAAAAATTAATTCTGGTACTTTCAACAATTCAATCAAGCTGAAATTCTATATATAGCAGTTTTATACAATTATTAATCATGTGAAAAATTATCAAACATATATTTGTATTTTTACGGTCACTTTAGAGGAAAAAAAATCAAAACGTTGTAGGTAATGACCCTCTTCCGGTTGAGCTACATTTCTCAAAAGTTGATAGAAAACTATGAATTTTGAATAATGTCCATGTACCAAATTTCATCATTCTAGCTCAAACCGTTTTTGCTTAATCTTGTCTACATACACACACACAGACAGACAGACATTTTTCTCAACCTTAGTGAAAATGATTCAGGAACCTTCAAAACGTATAAAAACATCAAAATCTCAACATCGAAAATTTTCATGATCGCAATACTATCTCTGGCGAGATAGTAAAAAACCGACAATTATTTTAGATATAAACAAAATTGAAGAAATAGTTCAGACGCTATAACGTTCACTCCCGCCCATTTATTTCATCTTTTTTTATTATTTTTTAATAAATATTTATCTTAAAAGCTCTGTTTCTTAATATATAACAATTTTTTTTTATAAATTATTCAAATTTATTATCGATGTTATTAAACTATTTTTTTTTATTTTTGATATTTTTCGTATTAAAGTACGATTAGTATAAAGTTTGTATATAGGTGGAATGTTATCAAATGATCTATTTTGAACTTCAATTAATGTTATTGCTATTATTGCGATTCTTATTATTTTCCCCTAAGGGTTGAAATAGATTGAATCAAGAAATTGTTTATTGTCTTCCCTTCGGGGTAAATGAAAATTCACACCCAACCAGTGGATCATAATAAGAAACTCGTATAATTTTTCTAATTCCACTTTCTTTTATTTTCTTTTTCTTCTTACTTTCGTTTCGATCCCCTTGTTTTTCTTTCACTAGCCCTTCACACTCGTTGTTTCCTTTTCAGCAAAGGGTTGATTATCAACTGAGGTGGATTTAGCCTTGTGGCAAAGGACAGAGTGGGGGCAACCCTCTCGTTTCGATTGCGTCAAATTCAGTTCTTACTTTAATAGGTCTAATGAAGACGGATTTATTTATTTCAATACCACAATCAGTCTTTCATTCACTTTCATACGTTTGGAGTGGATGGGGTGTTGGGGGATGATTCACACGCAAAATCCAATTCAATTAATAGGATTGAGATATTTTTGAAAAGAGATACGACTAGGAGAGTAAGTAAAGCAAAACATAACAAAAAAATCAGAAACAACATCAAAATATACCAACAATTTGTAAGGGCGATAAATTAAGACTTTATCGTTGGTTCAAATTTTGTATCTGTCACGTTCTGTTTGTATAAAGTAAAACAATCTTCATAATGATTCGATAACTTAGCTATTTTCTTTTGTGCATGGTGTTATAACCTTTAGGGCAGTGATTTACACACTTTTGTGTGCCGCGGGAATTTCAAAATGTGCCGCCAAATTTTACAAATGTAAACATTTCTGACTTTTTTCAATTTTCTCAATAGGGTAAATAAGTAAATAACTTTTACATATTTTTCTTTGTGTGCCTCCAAATTTTTAAACCGTTAAAAGTGTGCCGCGGTAAAAAAAAGTTGAGAATCACTGCTTTAGGAATAAAATATTGTACATATTTGTGTTTTAAATCTGTTCACTGGAATTTGTTTTCAAAATAAACATTAATAAATACATAGTTTATATGATATATTTAAAAATGTATTCCTTATTGATTATAATAACTTTTGTGGAATGATTAGTAAGAATATCCTACATTCTATTTTCCTTATCTTAAAACAAACCATCTCTATAGCAACAATATCGGTCATTTTCCTTTTTCAAAATCCCAAAATTTATTTTTTGTCATAAAACCCTTAATAATAATTTATGTACAGCCCCGTTCTGTTCATCAGATGCGTACTTCATTTCAGAGAACTTTTCCATACACGTTCAACAAGAAATATAAAATTTTTAGTATTAATTTTAGCAATTTCCTAGAAATATATTCAAATATAATATGTCTACCATATTTATTTTTATTTATAATAATTAATTATTTAAATTATTTACTTTATTCTAAGGATTTAATTAATTTAATATTATTAAACCATATTTAATTGAAATAAAATATTTTCAACAAATGTGAATTAAAGAAAAAAACTAATGTTATTTGTTTTCCAAAAACGCTTTGAATTATTGTAATATTTTGATATCGTTATTAATTATTTTAATTAAGAAAAAAACAATTAAAATTATTTTTGAATATTTACTTATTTTCTTAATATCCAGTGTAGAATTTTCAAAATCAGAAAGATTTTTGCTAGTATAATAACATTAGATATATAGTAAAGTTTTATATATATATATATATATTTATAGTCAAACTTCTTTAATCGTCGTCTCGTATTGCCTCGTCTCGATTTAATGTCGTAGTCAGAGAGACAATTTCTTTATTTTATACTTTATTATCATAATATGTAGTTTCTTGCTTATCCTGCTATTATTTTTAAATTAAAATTTTAACTGTTATCATAGTTGACTATAATATTTATATGAATTTGTATTAAATTGTAAACTTGTTTAATAATATTTTCCTTATTTAATAAAACTTTTGTTATAAAATTATTTCAATACCTTAAATTACGTTTTTTATTTTACGTCGTAAGTGAAAGAACTCATCTATACGCGTTAGACGAGATTTATCTGTATGTAATGATATATGAAGGTTGCCTTAAGTTAAATTTAATGATCTATTAAAAGTATAGAAAAAATAGGTTCGTTCCTTAACAGTTTATGTAAATCTAAAGGATATCTGACTTTTGGGCATCTTACGTAATGTAGCGCCTATCAAGTCAGTTGCCGCCTAAGCATAGTAGCGGTGTTATGAGATCTGTACAACTTATCCTGCCTTTATTTTGATTTTAATTGATCTGAAATTGCTTCTTTTTCTTTAAAACAGCTTCCAAATAATGATCACGTAGGATGAAAGTTATGCGTTATGTCCCCCTCCCCTCCCCTAGACTGCGAGCGTTTATAAAAGTCTAGGGACTAAAATGATTTTATTTTTTCTAATTATTTACAAATTAAATATTTTCCAAAGAATAGTAGAGAACACAGAAGGCGCCACATAGTGAGAGGTTCAATCCTGGTCCTGGCAAGGGAATTTCTCTAGCTGGGGTCTATGGGGCGGAGTCAACTCAGCCTACGGGATCAAAATTTGGAAAGCTACTTGATAGCGCCCCTGATCAAGAAAATCAAGGTTAAGGTTGATAGGACCAGTTTTACTGATCATACCTAATTGATATAACCGACCTGATAGCGTTTTCCTTTCGTAGGACGTACAAAGTCAGAGATATTTTTTAGTAGAGTACACACACACTTGCTATATTTCAGTAAATAAATTTTTATAATATCTATTAATAATATTGCAGACCGACATGAAAACCAATCCAAGTTATAATATTTGCATTATTTCTATTTCTATGATGAAAATTAATATTAGATAAATCTCTATTAATTTAATTAAATTGTATTTTATCTTTCACCAATGTGTACTGCTTTGATATTCTTTAGCTGTTCAATTTAGAGGCAACAGAAGGACGATTCGATTTAGAAAATATATTTAATCGTAATCAATCTCGAATATTTGCCTCACGTTTTTGTGGGCCGAGATGGAAGAGCGCGCCAAAACAAATATTGACACTCAATAAATTTGTTTATAAGGGTTATTAAATTCCAACGACGTCGACTGGCGAAACGTTTAACATGATTTACGTCGATTAACATTTACGTTACTCACACCGTTACCAACAACACCGGACCCTTTCTATAGCCACCCTCTTCACTTTTCATTTACCAACACAAAATGTCGTTCGTCTACAAATATTTTGACATGTGAATAGCATATATTAAAATAAAATGAATTATGAATAATTATAGAGAAAAAATCTAGTTAAAGAGGAGAATTAAATAACAAATCTAATAATTTATTATAAAATTAAAAATAACTTATGTGTATATTGTTAATTTTAATAGTTTAATAAAATACATATATAGCCAAAAAATATGCAAAAATATAATTTATTTAATTAAATTTTTTTTTGACAAAGATCACATCTTTAATAATTGAATTTACTTATAAATATGTACAGCCTATTAAATTATATTTTACTCCATAAAGAGAGTTTAAAGGGCGTTTTTACGGTTTACAAGGCTCTGTACTAGTGTTGATGAGCTTCCAACCATTATTTATTTTCATGAGATAAACATTTTATCTTTATTTTCTTTATTCTTGAGAAAATAACAAAAATGTAATGGACTAGATCTGGTGAATAAGGTGGATAATAACAAGTGATTAGATGGTTATGATTTGAATTATTGGATTATATTAATATGACTATTCTATTATTAAGATATACTTTGTAAAAAAAAATCTAAAAAGTGAAGTTAATTAATTGCAATCTTTTTAATATTTTATACATATATCTTTTCTATATAATTTGTTGTTTAGAAAGAGGTGAGTGGAAAGGGAAATCATCTCAAATAGATAACTCTACCAATTTATTGGTGAGTGTAGTACCGAGTCGTTTCTCTCGGATATCGGATTGCGCGTATTAAATTAGTAAAGACATTAAAGCTCGTAGCCACCCCATAAGATAAGGGAGTGGGTGGGTGGTAGTGGTGTGCGTATTATCTAATTACAATTGTCACAAGATTTATTCACCGTCTGGTTTATCTTGAAGCCATTAAGTGCTTTTTACTATTAATATTATTATTATTATTATGTTTTTTTTTATTTAATTTTTAAAGCCTGGAGGCAATATGAAGCAGATCGGACGTGGCCGATAATCGCAGCTTATTAATTTTTTTTCAACAAGCTTTTTTTCCCTCCTGTGGAGGGGTTGGCAGTCTTTCCCCCTCCATCTTGGGAGAAAGAGGAACCACTTGCTGTTTTTTCAGTGATGAATGTCTGCGAATCTCCTGAGCCAAGGCGAAGTTATCTTGGCCAGAGAATATTTATTGTAATGACCCTCCCGGGGGCGAAAAACCCCCTCCATCAGGGAAAGGGGGCCCCAGTCGAGATGCTATCGCCAACTCCTCCGATGATAATAAAAATGAATTAACAACAAAAATACTAACGAGGCGGTGCACAGTCAAATATAAATAAAGTAACGCGAGAGTAGTTGTTGGCTATCTTATTTATTTTCTTGTGCTTGCCCCTCTCTAAGGTACAATGAACATCCCCTTCCCCGGCACAAATCTGCATAAAAGATTAATTAAGGCAAGATTTATTCTATGCCGGTGCAATATGTTCCAAGACTTTTTTTAAATATATATATATATGTCTATAAAAATGAATTCAGGTAATTTACTTAATATTTTTAAATTTTTTGTATAGCGTTATAAATTAACATAAAAAAACTTAAGAAAAACACACATTCAATAAAAATTTCAAACAATAAAAAATCAATATATAGGTATATATAATTTCCGTCGTATGTATGTGTATGAGGTCTGTAACATTATGAAGTTAGGTATGTGATGTCTGTAACATTATGAAGTTAGGTAAGTGATGTCTGTAACATGAAGTTAGTTACAAATTCGGTTTAAACTTAAATTGCAAACATCGTTTGCAACGGGTTCGTCTAGTAATATAAATAATTTTTAATTGAAATAGATAATCAAAAAAGAAAAAAAATTAAATTTATTGTTTATTGTGATTGGGATGTAAAGCTTTTTAGACGATTTATTTTTAAATATATATTTTACTATTTTTATTTATATATATTTTTTAAATTTTAAATCTTACAATTAGTGAAATTTAAACTCTTTTTAATTTCACGACTATACAACTAAGATACAATTTGAAATTATCTTTCAATTCAAAAATATGATTTAAACAATATTATTTTCAAATTTTAATTTAATTTTTGGTCTATTTATTATTAAGAAATTATTTATTCTATATTTCAATTTGAATAAATTTTATTTAATTTATTTTAATTTTAAAAAGGAAAAAATGATAAATCTATTCAGATTATAATGTCGTTTAAAAATAAAGATAACTTTGAGAAAGAAGTTAGTATATAGCACTCCATTCGATCTTCTTCATTAAAGAGGGTGTGTGCCTTTACTAGGGGAGGAATCGTCCCGAAGAACAAATTCTCTCTTGTTTTATATTTATTCGAATTGGATTGACTATTTCACCCCGAAACATCCCGATGGCATTTTTAACTGTTTTACATATGTTAAATTCCCCGGGACAGAGAGGTGGGGGCGATTACAGCACAAGAGGGGTTTTTCTGAGATGACACGGGGGATAAGAAGCTTCAAGCAGATCCCCAACCTGCAATCGTGCAAACGACTTAAGATGAGTTCGTTTTTTAACCACCTCATCCCTTCAGAGTTCTTCATTCGTTCTTTCTATTGCTCTGCCGTGTATATTTGGTGCCCAAGAGAGAAAAGTTGTTTTCTTCTTTCCCTCCTCCAACAATTGCTGTTGCTTTTTCTCTTCTATGTACTGATTTTATTAAATTGATGATCAGGAATCAAATTTATCTTTCAATAAAATTAAATAATTTTATTTATTTATTAACAGATTATTAATCCTTCGTTTATTATATTAGAAAATAATATATTAAATTTTATTTTTACCAATTTATAGAATTTGTTGACCTTCTATTAATAGAATTTAAGAAATAATTAAATAAATAATTAACTAAATGAATAATAACACTAATAAAAGTTTTTTGTTGATGATGGTGTAACTACTGAAATGTGCAGTGGCGCAACCAGGGGGGGTTTTGGGAGTTTTAACTCCCACAGGAGAGAAAAAAAAATAATTAAAATTGCTGTATATTATGTACTATATTACAAATAGAACAAATGAAGGGAAACCATGAAAAATGGGACGCTAAAAAACCAGATGGAACAGGCCGGTTCAAAAATTTTATTTTGCAGTTTTGGATTCAGAACCGTCTGAAAAGTGGAAATTTTGGAGCAAAAATTTTCAAAATTTTCCGATCATTCCATGAGGAAAGCTAAAATGATTTACTTATAGCTGGAAAAAAATATTTTCTTTCCATAACTGTAAATAAAATACAAAATTAAATTTTTTTGCCAGATTTTGTAAAATCAGTGTTTCATTTACAAAACTTTTTTGAATATTTAATATAAAAAAAAATCTTATATCCACCGCCATAGGAAGGTGGAGCGGCTAGTCAACCCCCCCCCCCCCCCCAGGATCAAATCCTGGTTGCGCCACTTGAAATGAGTTTAGAAAAAACAAATAAATTAATTAAAAATCAAACCGAATGTTTAAATTTAAATAATTTATATTTCAATTTAATAATATTTAAAAAACTAAAATTATTTTCGTCTAAACAAATATATTAGATAATAATATGGAGAAATATTTGAGGTTTATTGATATAAACATTTTTAATGAATAAAATAATTAATGTTTTTGTTTTAAGACAACAACAATAACAAGCGGGGGACAAAGTGGTAAACTCTTTAATTAATTAAGATCCGTATCTGTCTTATGAATATTTAAGGCAGTCTCTGTTCTGCTCTCTTCTTGGGTCTGTTTATCAAAGTTGGATCACATTTTATGATTACAAAAGGGAAGAGAAAGAATCATAGGGAGAAAACTACCCCTTTGGACATCACAATCAGTACTACTACTACTACCCTAGTTTATTAACTAGCTAGGCATCCCAGAATTTGATACAATCGTTAGAAGGGGAGCTGAAATTCTGTTTTCCCGGATATTATGTCCATAAACGATATCATTACCAAATTACTTGAAAAGAATATACTAATAAAAAATACTAAGCAATTATTATTATTATTATTATTAAATGTTTGATAAAATTATAAAATAACGATGTTTGAATTTTTTTAATAATAAAATTGTTTTATGAATTCTATCAAAGACATTTCAATAATTAATATAACTACTATACATTTTGAACTGATAATTCATTTTTTTAGTATAATAATATTATACATAAATATGAGCAGTGGCCAGGCACAGAACCGACCGACGATTTGAGATAAATTAATTTCCAAACAACATTATATATATATATATATATATAAAGTATATAAAAAAATATTTTTAAAACTTGAATTAAAATGACTAAATTATATTATCATGGTTTTTATTTTTAGTTTAACTACTCAATCATTAATTACTACTATATTTTACTTAAAGTGAAAAATTTCCGACAATGAATATAAAATTAATACTTTGTAAACTACCACTTTACAGTTTACGGATATACACCAAAAGTTGATCAATTCATCGTACTGATGCATTAAGTAAATATACCAAATTTTATTAAAATCTGTTGAGCTGTTCAAGCTGTACACGTCTATACGGATACACAACGGACTGACGGACGGACAGACGGACAGACATGCTAAAAATACTTTTTTCGGTTAAAAAATGCATAATTCGTGGAGATATGTAAAAATCTCCACATGTGAAATTTGTTGTGAAAACAATACCTTCTTTACTATCGTAAATTGTGAATGTTTTTTTAAATCCATAGCTTAAATTAATATAAAATTTATATTTTTATAAGCACTTCATATTTGTAGAATTTTTATTGAAGTTAGTTTCGATCATTGACAGTTCAATTGATCTTTTCTAAATCATGGCATGATACACCTTTACTGTTTCCCTTAAATCCTGACGATGTGATCAGTCATTTGTATAGTATCGGGTGTAAATCCCTCATCATCAGTAGACGAGAGTCACGTCGCGGTTAAATCTCCTGTCATTTTGCACCTTTGAGCAGTGGGCTCAACGCAAAGCAGTCAAATAAAGTATATTCATCCCTTCAACGTCCCTAAGCCATCATCATAAGATTACTACAGATACAAAATTCACAAAGAAATAAAACACCATTGCATATGAATTGAGGAAATATTCTACAATTCTCATTCGGAAGGGATGTAACTTAGGAAAAAAAAATATTGGTTTTCAACAAATAAAACTTAATATATTATATATTCTTTGAAATAGTGACATCTGGGTAATAGGTTAAAATATTTTTAAGATCATTTTTATAAGAATTTTCGCAATTTTATAATTTTTAAAAATTAACAACTATTAGATTTTAGCCTTTCTTTATATTTTATGCTCCAAATAATTTATTTTTACAAAGACAGTGATCTTGGATTTTAATTTTTTTTCAATAGAAATGTTTTATTTTTTTCATCTCTTTTTGAAATATTTGATTCAGAAAAATATAATAGAAATATTATTTAATTAATTAATTTATTATTTTAAAATTATTAAAAAGAGTTGATATGTTTTAGAAGGGGAAATTACTTACTACTTTTTTAAATATTAAAAATTTACATACCAAAATATATAATTTACATTTTTTTCTTAAATTGAATTAAAATCTAAACTTGAATAGAATTTAATAATAATAATAATAATAATAATAATAATAAACAATAAAATATATAATATATTATAATTTTAATATTTCAACATTCCCATTTTCATATGAAGTTGATGATAAATATTATTAATGAAATACCACGCACACAAATACTATCTATTAATATTACTAATTATATTTCAGGCATATTGTAGGTTGGTAGGCATGTATATGAATAAATTCCCGACATTTTTCTCAAAATAATGATAATATTTATTTTTAAGTTGTTCATAATATTTATATATATATTATAAACGATATATATAATAGAATTAATTATATACATTTATATGTGTCTATATACACATATACATATTTATATACATATAACAGAGAGTATATTTGACTTCTGTAAATCCCTGCCTAGCATTTAAATTATGTGCCAAGTGTAAAAATCTGGTTAGATGCGCTTTTTTTTATAAAAGAAAAAAAAAACAAACTCCTCCAACCCTCTTGAGAGAGACACCGCCCCTTGGTTAAAAATTTATCTAACGAATCCAAATCGAAATCACTTGAGAGTGTATGAAGAAAATGGAGAAGATGAAAAGAAAGTATATCAAAAAATAGATGGAAACTCCTCTTCTATTTGATTTGGTCGAATTGGTGTGAAGGTGAGCTACTGGCAAGAAATAAAAAAAAAAAAAAAAAAATGAATTCCCACCAGACTTTGATTCGATTTCTAAGTTAGCAATTTTAATAATTAATGAAGGGCTTTTTTTCAACCACCAAAGTGGCTGGGTAGAAAAAGTGATGGATGTTAGAATAAAAAGAATATCAAATTTGTAAAGAGTTTTTAAGATTTTAAGGCGGTGTTCAATATAATGGATCTTCACACTTAAAAAAAGGGGTGAATTTTAATTTTTAAGATTTTTTTTTATCAGTTCTTTTGGAATGAAAAAAAAAAACTTTAAATTTAAATATACTTTGAATATTTCATCAAAGAAAGAAAGTAATTAATTTTTTAATAAAATGTAAAAAAAAAGTAATCTTTTATCTTATCAATAAATATAAGATGATATTTTTAATCAAGACTGAATAGGAAGAGAGGTGGGGTTTATCGGATAATAATCCCCACTTCTCGCAAAAAAGTTAAATTTTTACTATCTCGCCAGTGATAGTATTGCGATCACGAAAATTTTCGATGTTGAGATTTTGATGTTTTTATACGTTTTGAAGGTTCCTGAATCATTTTCACTAAGGTTGAGAAAAATGTCTGTGTGTGTGTGTGTGTGTGTGTGTGTGTATGTAGACAAGATTAAGCAAAAACGGTTTGAGCTAGAATGATGAAATTTGGTACATGGACATTATTCAAAATTCATAGTTTTCTATCAACTTTTGAGAAATGTAGCTCAACCGGAAGAGGGTCATTACCTACAACGTTTTGATTTTTTTTTCTTCTAAAGTGACCGTAAAAATAAAGATAGATGTTTGATAATTTTTCCCGTGATTAATAATTGTATAAAACTGCTATATATAGAATTTCAGCTTGATTGACTCGCTGAAAGTCCCAGAATTAATTTTTTAACACTGCAAATCTCACGCGCCAACACGTGCCATGGTGCCTTCAACAAAGAGCCAAAAATGCGCTCGTTTAATAAATATTATTTATTAATTTTAATTAATAATTTCAAATTAATTAAATTTAATTTAAATATAATATATTATGTTATTTAATACAATTCAAATTGCGAGATAGTTGAGTGGAGACACTCCAGCTAATTTTAAATACTTAATAAAAATTCTATATCTATAATTTGATTATATTTATTTATATCTATTAATTTTATTATATAAAAATACAAATCATAAATGAGGCATAATTATTATTGATATATGTATCTTTTTTCAATCAAATAGCTATAAAATATTACTATTTCCTCGATTTTCATCGATTAATAAAACTTAAAACTTAATTTCATGTTGAAACATAACATTTTGTTTGTGTTTAGTTGGGATTAGTGAAATGATTGAAATTATTTTAATATCGTTTGCTTTATTTATGTTAATTAATTACTTACATCAAAATGAGTTTGCTAAGAAATGAAATTAATTTTTTTTTTATTAAAGCTTTTGTGGTTATTTTGATAATTATTAAGATAATTTTTATTAAAAGACCAGTTTGTATAAAATTATATATTAAATTAAAATAATTGTACCGTAATATTGTAGTAGAATTGTAGTACAATTTTATACAAACAATGTGGTCTTTTAATAAAAATTCCCTTAATAAATTAAATTAATTTTTAGGATAAAAATACTCTATAAAAAGAGAATTTCAAGTTGAAATAATAATAATAATTAAATAAAATAAATAATTCTATTTGATCTTTTATAATAGAATTATAGCAGTAAAATAGACAATTTTCAGGAATGATGAATTTTTAGCACAATTTATCTTTCAAATAGTATAGCATTATTATTTAATAATCATTTTAATTTTATAAAATCAATAATAAAGTAATTTTTAAAGTATATAAAGTATAAAATGTATATAAAGTAATATTTAAAAGTAGAACAGAGGATAGTTACAAAATATTCAAAGATATTCTCGATTATATATAATTATTATCGCAGAAGTAGGTAAGGGAGGGGGAGACCCTTGACTATGTGCAAAGATTGAAGCCAGTAACAAGTAAAATTGACTGCTATTTTTTATAAATTATTTTTTTTTTTATTTAAAAAAAAATAGTTCAGTAAAAAAAATATTTTTGTCTAAGAGAAGATTAACGACTCTAATTATTATTTAAATAGAATAGAAATTTTAATTCAATTTTATTTAAACTTAAATGAAAATATTATTTAAACATTAAAAAAAATCATCTTTAATATGTTGGTATTATTTTCCCGCAATTATTTTAAATTTAAAACAATTTTAGTTTATTAATATGACAAAAATAAAATAATATTTAATCTATACATCTTTTGAATCCTAATAATGTTATTTATTTAATTTTTATATCTTTTTTTTTCATTTTCTTGATATAAATATCTAATCTTTCTTAATTTCTTATTTAGGTGAGAAAGATGGGACAAGAATTCAAGTCTTCACAGGTTGGTCTTCGAGTATAATCTGCGAGATTTATCAACCCTTTATTAACTCCGAGGTCAGTATTTATTATTACTTGGATTTATAATTCAATATCAATTTATTTATTTTAAAATCAAATAATCTAATATGTTATTTTTTATTCAATGTCATGTTTGTATCTTCATTCCTGCTACTGGATGTTGATTTGAATTCTTGATTTTCTTCTCCATTCCTGATGATCATGATGAATATAGCTCACCAAATGTAAGTAAACATCGTTATTTATTGAGCATGGCACATTTTAAAATGGGAATAAATATATTAAACTTACTTAACTTTAGTGAGATCAGGTAATTTCAGAGAACAACTTAAGAATGAATGTTGACAAAAGAAGTAGAAAAGACAAAGATATTTAGAATTGGTAGGTTTCGATTCGTTACACGGGGAGGTGGGCTAATTTTTGGATTGTTTGATATTAGAGATTTTCAGAAGGTTGCTTCCTACTAATATAATAAATTATAAATAATAATTATTAATAAATAAAAATGTGAGGGTGGATAAAACAAGTGCCATGTCCATATTATAAGGGAATGGTTATATATATTGCATGTCTGGTCTAAATATTGACCTTTTGAATTGCTGAGAGCGTATTTGAAGTGGATCGTATGAACAGGCGCATTCGGGAAGGTAATTCAGCACAGTTCCGAAATGGGAATAACCTGAACAGGAACAAATTGTTGATTACCTTTTGAACATAGGGCCTTGTCGATTTACATGGATGATCCACCAATATTGGTGGTGACCATGCACTCCATTGGGTAGGTAGGTTCTATTTCAGGTTGCCCCGAATATGATATGATGGTTTCATTTCGGAATTCAAAAAATCAAAGGCATTCTCATGCTAATTCAAAGAGGTTTACAGACCAAATTTTTTTAAATATTTTTTTAAGGCGAACTTTCATTTCATTACTTTTTCCAAATTCCGTAAGGCGAGGCTTGGATGAGCTAATTTATGGGGAGAGAAGAAGGCCCTATTAAATATTCAATTGATTTTGTTATTTACATAATAATTAAAAAAAATATTTGAATATAGCGATTATTTTTTAAACTTTTTATTTTCATTTTGAAATATGCAATGTATAATGTAATCTTTGATATCTTTTAAATTTTTTACTATTATATTTAAATAGAAAATTAATTATTATTAAAATTACTCGTTTTAAAATTTAAATTCAAACAACAAAAACTACACACATATATATATGTATTATAAATAAATATTTCTTTTCAATATTATTTCTTTTTTAACTTACCAAATATATTAATATTGTACTATTTTTGCGAATATAAAAATAGTGTTATCGAATATATCTATATTCAATAATAATATAATACTATTCAATTATCAAATATTTTTGTTTTTTTGTTAATAATATTTTGAAAGGAAATATATATAGTTGGGTCTTAAGATAAAAAAAAAATAAGTTAATGTTTAATTTTTTATACTCTAACCTGTATTTACTTATTTTATATAATTAATACCCAATTTTTTATTTTGATAAACAAATGATACTCATATATTTACTGACATACATAAAAATGTTTGTGCTTACAAAAATTACTAATAATATGGTTCGTGAGACTAAATCTAATATTTTTCAATTTTTATCGATCGACAATAGTAAGGGAGGTATTATTTTCACACCAAAATTCACATGTGAAGATTTTTACATATCTCTACGAATCATGTTAACCGAAAAAAGTGTTTTTAGCATCATGTCTGTCCATCTGTCCGTCCGTAAAGCTTGAACGGCTCAACGGATTTTGATAAAATTTGGTATATTTAGTTAATGCATTAGTAACATGAATTAATCAACTTTTGGTGTCTACCCGGAAACCGGAAGTAGTAGTTTCCAAAGTATTAATTTTATATTCATTGTTGGAAAATATTTCACTTAAAATATAGTAGTAATTAATAATTGAGTAATTAAACTAAAAATAAAAACCAAGATAATATAATTTAGTCATTTTAATTCAAGTTTTAAAAATATTTTTATTTATACTTTATATATATATATATATATATATATATAATGTTGTT
The DNA here is from genome assembly GCA_963082975.1 of Labia minor. Taxonomy (NCBI): domain Eukaryota; kingdom Metazoa; phylum Arthropoda; class Insecta; order Dermaptera; family Spongiphoridae; genus Labia; species Labia minor. Next base: position 27,424,613 of record OY720350.1, on the reverse strand, counting down.
TGGAAATTAATTTATTCTGTGGCTGGCCACAGCTCATATTTCATCAAATATACAAATCTAATACATAAAATAAAGAGCCATTTATGTAATTCTTACCAGCGACTACTAACTAGATATATTCTACAAAATAAAGTAATTAAAATCAATTAAATAATTTTTTTAATACATTATTTATTTAAATTACTTAATAAATAAATATTCTCTTACTTTTGATTATTATATCTCGATTTGAAAATAAAATAAAAGAAAGATAAAAAAAAATAATAAACAATAAGTAACATTTATTGAATTAATAGCATAATTGATTTTATTATTATTATTATATTTATTTAATAATGGTTGGTTGAATTTTCTGTAGTTCTCCTATTCTTAAATTCTCATTTCACAACTTCTTACTCTAATGTCACGTACAAATGTGATTATTAGTTAAGGGATGAGAGTGTGGCATCATTTCAACTGCAGGGTACATTTAAACTAGTACTAGCGGCATTTTAATGAAATTATTAAAAGGATAATTGGCTAGTAAATTTCTCTCTCTGAATCCTTCCTGCTATTGTTCTCTCACTAACTAGCGTATCCCATCCCATACCCTTAGCATTTATATTATACTTACTATATTCCCATTGCTAGGAATTAATTTTTTTTTATTTAATTAATTTATTCAATCTCCTACAAAGATCTCAAAGATATTTATATTACATAATATTTTGATGGTATAAATTCTATCGATCTCGTTGAATAAAGATTAATTTCAAATTTTATATTCATTTAATAATTAGATTATAGGAGTAAAATTTATTCAATTTGATTTAAATAAATAAAATCCTAATAAAGATATTATTATGTATATTATGATGTACACAATAAATATAAAAAAATATATTAAAGATGAAATTTAAATTTTAAATTTTAAAATTATCAATCTACAATTAAAAGGATAAATGTTTAAATATATCGATATTATTCTAATTATTTTAACATGAACTACTAATTTTTATTAGAGTAGATATTTTTCATATATTTTTAAAATTTTCTTAAAATTGATCAAATAATTTTGTTTGAACTTGTTTTAAGTAAATTAAAGATTGATTTAAATTAAATAATATTTATTAAATTTGAATCATTTTGGAATACGATTCATTGAGTGTTAGTTTTAAGTAATTTTGACTAAGGAATTTTTCCAATTTGTATGATGTATGATCCCAAAAAAAATAATAACATTAAAATAATTAAAACAACTTTCCATTTCATTCATTTATATTATATTTTATTATTTTTTTAATTTTTTTGATAATTAATTAGTTATTCATTTTGTTATTTTTCGAATATGGAGAGCGATAATGAACATTACTGAGGTAAATATACATTCAACATAACTGACCTGTAGTTTCAATCTCTCTTTCTTAAAATTTTTTTAATGATTTTATAAATAAAATGGACTATATGTTTTGAAGAAGGTCCTGAAATAGGACCGAAACGTCGATATTGTAAAAAGAAATTGCTGAGTATAAACACTCTGCTTTCCTGGGGCAAAGCCTTCTAATCTATTAAACATTTTCTAACCAATCAATATCATTATAAAACTTAATTTTTATTTATATTATATATTAATTATTATTTTTAATTACATATATTATTCTATATATAGATTTTTATCTTAGTAAAATAAGAACATTTCAAGTATCTAGGACTATACTATCGAATATATTTTATTATAAATACATAAATTATTTTATTTGTGAGTTAATCATAATAAATTTAAGCTTAATTATGAAATCACTACATAAGTAAAACAATTATTTTGTAATATTTGAAAAAAAAAAATAATTTAAACAAAAATCATAATCATCTATTATGTATTATTATTTTATTGAAATATATTTATTCAACATAATTTATTTATTTTTTTAAAAATACATATAATAACATACACAAAATTTTTCGATTTATTTTCAAATGTTGAAATTTTAGCTATTTTTGATATATTTATTTATTAAAAAGAAACTTTCATGTTTTGTTGTTGGTGGATATTGGCTAATTTATTGAAGTATAAATTCTTGCAATCAATCAGGATTGGCTGGTAATACGGGCCGTAAGACCTGAAGGAGCCCCACTGATTAGCCATTCATTGAATGTGTGCTGCTGTCGAAAGAGAGAGAGAGGGAGAGAGGGAGAGAGGGAGAGAGAGAGGTCTTTGGTCATTCGAGTCGCGTGCCAAGGAGTTGGCAACTGGGATCCTCCGGTCGCCCTCGTCCCTTCGTCTTCGCCGATTCTATCCTATTCTGTTTAAGCCCTATTTCGTCGGGGGAGATCACAGTCAGTCAGTTCACTAACTTCGTCCGGTTATTCTTTTCTTTTCGAAAAAGAAAGATGGATTATCATCATAGTGAGACAAGAGAGTAGAGGGTGGCAGGAAAACAAAAACGAACAGGAATTACAACCGTGAATCGATGTTTTGGATTTCTTTGAAAAAAAAAATATCTTCTCTCTACTAATTTACGTGTATAAAATTATAATGAATGTTGATTATAAATGTTAATATTATTAGTAAACCAAAAAAAGATTATGGTTTTTTTTTACTCAACTCTATGTTATGTCAACAAACACTAACCCTGTACTGAAAATTTTTTAAAGTATACTTAATAATAACATAAGCAATATCGGAACCTAACTAAGAGTGATGGGAGAAAATAGTAGTTGGATGGGAGTCGCTCACGACAGGGACATTTTGGACAAATGTGTTGGCTGCGTCTTTCGAGTTCTGTAGAGCTACAAATAATATTCTTACTTACTGTAGATTAAGAGATAATATTAGAAATGATCATAATATAATATTTATTATTATTTTTAATATAATATTAATATTACTATTATTTTTTTATATTATAGGAAATTTTAATAATTATTATACTAAATTTTATGATATTTTATAAACCTGGAACACACCGAGCTATCACTCGACCCTTTAACAAATTTATACCATTTATTATTATAAACTTTAAAATTTTTATAATTTTTTAATTATTTATTACAATTGTTAAATGGGTTTTCTAAAAATGACCCATTAAAAATTTGTTTTCTAAAATCGTACAAATTAATTAAAATAACTTGATTTTCATTTCAAGATGAAAATTATATTCAAATTTACTTGATAAAATATTTGATCCTATATTATATATTATTATATGTTGTTATAATTAGATGGCTTCAATTTTATATTTTTCAAAGTAGCAATAGCTTATAGACTGTTTCAACCAAGGTTTACTACTGGTAATAATATAAATTCTGAAATTATATTGACACCTGTACTTGTCTATATTTTAATTAAGAAAGGAGGATTAAGAAAGGAGGTTATATTTTTTTCTTTTTATTTAGAATAATCAAATATCATTTATATTATTTATAATTTTATTTAAAAAACAATTTAATTAATTTAATATTTAATTTATTTAATATTATTAGATCAAATTTATTCAACAATTTATTTGAAATTTCTTCCTTTATATTTATATGTTGCTAAATTCATGAATTTTTTTTTTTTTGGGTGGGGGATTGATAAATATTCTAAAATATTATTAAAATAAATATTTTTATTTTTATTTCGAAATTAAATAAACAATTTTAAAATATTTTAAATATAAAAAACAATACCTCCCTTACTATCGTCGGTCGGTAATATTAGTACAATATCAATTAAAAAAGAATGGCGGAAGGCAAATTTCAATATGGATGTCGTAATTTAAATTTACTATTTTAAATTAAGAAAATTCTAATAAAGTTGATTTTCTCGAAGGTTAAACCAATACCAATTTTTTTTTTATAAATATTATCTATGGTGTGAATTTCCATAAAATCCTTAGAGCGGATAAATGTCACAAAAATATACAAATATATATATATATATAATTTTTGCTAGTATAATAAGATATGATACTATATAGTATATTTAACTATATTCAATCAAACGATAAGAGTGAGTGGGAGGGTTAATAAATAAAAATAATAATTTCATATTCCAATATTTTGATAGGTTTTAGGAAGTTTATGCATGCGTGTAAGAACGTCCCTTTTATAAGATAAATCTCTTTATTAATTTTATCTTTATTAAAAAAATTTTTATTAAATATTATCAAATATATGATATGTGTGTCTGTGTTAAACTCTCCGAAAAAAATGTTACTCTAAAATAATAATAAAATAATAATAATAATTTATTTTAAAGAATTAAAAATGTATGTATAAAATACTACTCGTATTTTAATTTATTATATTTTTTAACAAATAGAATTTTAAATTGTAAAATGTTATTAAGAAAAAACAGAAAAAAACTATGAAAATAATTTTACATATAAATTAAAATTTCATATGATTGAATTTGATAATAAATCGAGAATTTTTATGAGTTGTACCCTTTCAATGGTATGTCAAACTAAAAAAAGGCATTGGGGAATATATATATATATATATATGGGGAGTGATTTTATCTGGGGAATCCGAGCGGGAGTCCATTTCTGTGTGAATTCAACTACAAGAAATACACTTTTGTCCCTCGCCTGACCCGATAGATGGCTTTGATAGATAACGCATGCTGAGGTGTGAGGGGGTCCGTCTGACTTTTAGGGGTTGGTTGCCTCCGAAGTCCGGCATCCGCCTCGCGAATATCAAACAGTTTTATTTTCCACCTATCACTTTTTTTCTTTATCACAATTGAACAATACAGTAAAGTTTTTATTTCGATTTATTTAATATAACCAAAAATACGTATTCTAATTTTTAATATAATTTTATTATTATACAGTATATTTTAACCCACTATGAGCGGGGCGGGTATTTGTACCCGTTGCGGAAACTGCCATTTATAAGCGGGGCGGGTATTTATACCCGTTGCCACTTATATAATATATATTTTCCCTTGTGTCACTTAAAATTACTTATTTTAAACGATAACTAATATATATCCCTCATATAAGTAGCGACGGGTATAAATACCCGCCCCGCTTATAAGTGGCAGTTTCCGCAACGGGTACAAATACCCGCCCCGCTCATAGTGTGTTAATATTATTTTATGAAAGTGTGTGTGGAGGGGTGGGGGGTTAATGATTATACACGTTTGAAATATTCAAAGAGGAAAATAAATTTGAATGATTGTTAAATATAAAAATTATAATTATCGTTTTTTAATAGTAAATAATTACTTAAAGAAAATTTAGTTATATTTTTATTATCAAATAGTTTTTTTGTATTTATTGATAAGAGTTAAAACTATATCAGTTTAAATAAAGTCCATACTTCTCAATCTTTTAATGACTAATCATTTTCAACTTTGAATATGATTAATGATTATGTTTAAGGATGATTCCGAAAAATATTTTTCTAAATAGGAAAGGGTCAAAAGGTTTTAAATAGGTTTCAAAATCAAATATAATATTTAGTTTCCATCTGGGTATAATGTAAATTTTTATTTTAACACTTCATTTTAAATTATTTCATATTATTAATAATATTAGATATGGGATATACCAATTTGATGGATAGAGGAATATGGTTGGTGAAGCTTGATAGATAGACACATATTATTATTTTTTGTTTATTTTGAGTATTATTTTTAGAATTATTTCAATTTAATTATTTATATTTAAATTTATAATTAAATTAATCTTAAATTTAAATCATGGCAAGAATCACACTAATCCTTCATCTATCCCTATCCCACACTCGACCCTCTCTAATCTCTGTTAGTCTATTTTAAACTTATCAAAAGTGTTATATTTTTGTTAAGATACTAATCCACCAATCGAATATATACATATACTTAAATATATAAATGGAGTGAGTGGAGGGGGAGAATGTTGGAAAGATGTTTGACGGTCGAATGAACAATCGCCACCCTCGATGGTACATCGTTCCACCCCGTGCAGGAATTTCTATGTCGAGTGAAAAATGATGTCTTGGAAATTGACCCTCAAGCACCCTTCATTTGATGAATGCCCGGTCGGATTTGCACAGAAAGTGGAAAAAGTCAAAATTGACCCTCTCTCGATGAGGGAGCATGACGAGATAAAAAAAAATTGATGAGGATCGAATATCAAAACAATTTATTATAATATATATTAGAATAGTAAAAAAAACAAATATAAAATAAAAACATCAGTAAATAGTAATTATAATTCAATTATTAACAATTTTTTGATAATATTATTATATTACATTATATATTATCAATTGAAATTAAATATTATACTTTTATTGGTCAATATTTATATATTTATATTTATGAAAAATATATTTATTTTTATATTTAATATATCTATAATATATTTATTTTAATTAAATATCAAAATTTTAAATCATTATTTATTATAAATAGAATTTAATATTTTTTCTGGAATGTTATATGTACATTATTGACGAAGTCAATGAAAAACAAGAAAATATTATTATTCAAATTATTGTATGAATGACTTGACCAAGAATTCAAGACAAAAATCTTTCATCAAATAGTAGCTTGGATTTTATATATATTTATTTAATTTAAAATATCTTTAAAGTTCCTAAATCGTATTTAGAAACATTATTATTAAAACAAATCCGCAGGGGTGATTCTGTTTGTGGACCGTAAATTTATAATATATATTATAAATATATATATATATATTTGAGAATAATACTTGGATAATCTTTAAAAATATCTAAAATAAATGTTTTTTAAAAAAAAACAAATTCTGAAACAATTTTTTAAAAAAAAATCAAGAAAAATAAATCATTTACAATTTGATAATTTCATATACTTTAAAATCAATTATGTAATTAATATTCACATATATTTATATATATTTACTTGATAATAATAATAATTATAAAATCATTTCAAAATTAAAAAAAAAATGAGGATTATATCTGAGGATGATTTAAAAAGTGTTTTCTTACATAAAAAGTATTAAAAAAATATATATTGATCATCAATCATCCGATTGATTATATTATACAAATTTGGAAAGTTTTTCGGAGTAGGGGGGGTAGGTTGGAGAGGATTATTTGAAAAAAAAAATATGGAAGACACGACTAATCGAAGGCTTTCCTAGCCATAAGTCATCGCTCGGTTAAATTGCCAGATTACATGACTCAAACGAATTAGAAATGATTGAATGAAGAATTTTTTTTTTTAAGAAAAAAGGGCGCATCTCTAAGAGGAAGGAAGGCGACTGCTCTCTAAATCCCCAGGTCATGTCACAATTAACCCCCGTCGTCCCCCAATGGGGATCAACTCTCTCACTCTATAAATATATATCTCCATACATTTTTATCCTTCGGGAGGATTTTCGTCATTTTTCATGCCTCTAATCGCAGGCCGCGAATTTATGCAGAGGCTGGCTTTTGAGTGACAAATGAACTGTTCGTGTCAGATAAGGGGCGAATTTTGACGGGCGGAAGAAGCCCCGACGATCGCTATCACCCGCCAGTGTCATTTCCGAAAGGCTTCCTTATCTTTTAATGTGATCCTCGCCATTCATCCAGCCATCCGACGGCTTCATTCCGTCATATCGAGATCGAATTAATCATTCAATGAAGAAAATACGGTCGGTTTTGCTCTGGGATTGCACGATTGCCCAGTCAGTCGCTAGAGGCGCCAGGATCTAGAGAAGGGCAAGTTCCATACAAAGACAGTAGATGGCACGCCAGGCTAAATTAAATACTTAAAAATATTTATCATTGAATAATTTTTTATATTATTATCTACCACATTAAGTATTCACTAATAAAAAAAATATTTAATTTAAAATAAATAATCATAATAAAATATCATTTTTCTAAATATAAATATTTTAAATTAGTTTGTTTTGAACAATATAAATAGTTTTTAGAAAATTTTTTTCAGTCCATTATACCGCTGAGGAATTGAGCAACTGTGGGATTAAACTTTAAAACATAATAAATTTTGCGTAATATTTAATTTAGTAAATAATAATTACAATAAATAATAATCAAATCTTCAAGATTTATTTTTAATGAAAATAATAGTATATACATAAATAAATCAAATAATAATTAAGAAAACGGAATAAATTCAATTTTTTTATTATGATACAATGGATTCATGTAATTTTTAAGATTAAAAAAATGGTTGAAATTAAAAAAAATATTACACATATAAAATGATGATCAATTTAAATTTATTTATACTTAAATTAATCCGATTAACAATTTAAAGTTGAAATAATGAAATCTTTTAAAATTGTTATATTTTAATTCAAATTCAAATTAATATTTTAAATTAACAAAATATTTCGGTTTCACAAATACTTCTGTTTTTGCAATTAACTGCTGCGATCCATTAAGTGGCTGCCGTTCATTTTCCCACCCCCGGCAGGCGTTAATAAGAAGCAACAGTGTTGACAAGATCCACCCCTGAGCTAGTTAAGGGATGCAAATGGGCTTACACCCCGTCTTCAAGGCGCCTGCTGACGATGATACGACGTGAAAGCTGTCGTGGATTAACATTCAAAAAGGAAACCACTAACAACCCCTATCCTTAACTTAGATATACCCCTAAGAATAATTTGAAAATCTAATTGATCATAGTCTTAATTAATCTAAGAAGAAGAATTATCCCTCATATACTGAAAAAATAAGCAATAAAATTTAAATTCTCGTTGGTTTAAGTTTCATCAGAATTCAAAAGAATTGGTTTTTGAATGGTTTTTATTTCTCCCTCTTCTACTTATACCAAAGTGTACTGCTTGCTTCTTGATTTTCTATGTTAATAGATTGTCAGATCATTAGAAAATAATTGAATTTCATTTTAATAAGCTCATATATTTGAATTTTTTTCATAATGAATTTCATTGAAGTACTGCTTCCTTTTTTTCTTGATGAAAGATTTCGTCAGGGTTCGCTGATTTAATTTTTGTTTGTTTAAACGTATAGGATAACATGATGATAGGAGGGGCTGTTGTCATTGCTGAAATTGCCAACAACAACAAAAGCCACAACCCGTTTCGTAGTCTTGGAAGAAATGCAAAGGAAGTGAAAACAGATCTCGTTCGGCTTAAACGGGGAAGAAAAGGAGTTGGGGAGGGTTGAAAACTTGGGCAAATATTTTCACACAATCAGGGTTAATCCGGTGGCTGAGGAAATAGAAATGTCTTAAGTCGAATTAGCATTTCCAATGAAAACCCGACTTCAAGTATTCACTTCAGACCCTTTTATCAGATGAAAATAAATCATGTAATGTGAAAGCAAGGGTTGTTAGTATAAAACGATTTCGAGAAACAATTATTTCTATATTTTAAGAAAAAAAAACAATAAAGTGTGCTTTTGAAAATCAATTATTCAAAATATTAATTAAAACAAAGCTAAACAATATCCATAAATCTCAAAAACATCAAAATGTTCATAAAATTATCATCTTGGTATTTATTAATATATTTTTTTTTATTTCATCGACTTTATAAAATTCAGGTAACTTTTAATATTACTAATCAATATTAAACAAATACTATGCATCTTATATAATTATTGAACTGTTGTTTAAAAAATAATCTTTCTTATGATTTGAAATTAGAAATAGTTATTTTAATTGATTTGTTGAACCTTCAACACTATCCAAGATTATAATTTCAGATATTGCTTAGTCCTTTTTAGAAATTCTGATCCGTGTCCTACCTGAATTGGGATACATTTCTTATCTGCTTTGGCATCCGAGCATTTAATAAATAAAGATAATTTTTCTCAATAAAGAATGTTGGAATATAATTAAAGTTCAAAGTATTCCGATCATCATTCAGTGATATTTTTGATTCTTTCTTCATTTTAATAATTCATATTTAAACAGACACTTTTTGTAATTACACCCTAACTATATAAAAACAAAATAGTAAAATTTTCTATAATTAAAATTAATATTTTTATTACATCATTTCTTAACTCATATACGACAAAATAAAAAGAAAAAGCTTTTTTAAATAATTAATTATGGTAATTATAAAGTTTTTGTTTCACTATTATTTTTAGAAATAGTGTCGCCATCTCGTTACAAGAAGTTATACTATCTGAAACGGACAGGGGAATTACTGACTTGGGGGGTAGCGGATCGGTGGAGTTTGGTACGTCTTCCGAATACTAATTGTGGGGCCTCAGCAAAGAATCAATGGACCCTGGGGCCGCGCCCTCTAAAACGGGAAGACATTCCAACACCAAAGCAAGTGCATAAAAAAAAATCTGCCATAGTATGTTTCACTGAAATTGACGTGTTCGTAATCAATATACACTTCTAATCCAACTGATCTGTTATAAAATTTGACAACGTGAAAATGGGTCGAATTCATCGAATCGTTTAAATGTTAGAAAAGTGACCCACTTTTTGATCTGACTCATCCATCGTCCTACATCCCCTTGAAGGATTTGTAATAATCAACCCTAAAAATGATTAGCTCGGTTGGGCAAAGCACAATATGCCACTGTCAGTAAATCATCGACCACCCTTTGCTCTTATTGGAGAATTGCAGTGGAAAAGATGGGAACCAAACCATTGGTAGAACATTCGGTACGTGTTGTCACGTATCTCTGTTATTGTTGTTACTTTTCTTATTTTATAACAAACTCTTCAGTGTAAATATCTTTATTTAATCTTAATATAGAAATTTCCCATATTTGACATCCTAAATCCTATTCGGAGAAGTTTTCTTTAATATCAAGAAGATTCTTAATTTATATTAGAATATTTATATCACATATCTAATAAATATTTAAATACATACAAATTATCTTTATTTAAAATAATTTATAATCTTAACTTGAAAATTAAAATAAATAAAGTAAATTTATTTTTTTAAAAAGAAAATATGTATTAAATGTAAATGTATACGTAAATGTGTTATATAACAATATTCTCCGTTGAGATAAATTATATTATATTTCGAAGAATAAAAATTACTTATATTCTAATTTTATTTAATTATTATTTTTAATTAATTATTTAATAAGTTTGATAAAATTTTTACTTAAAAAAATAGATTTAATTTCCAATACATTATCTACAATATATAGCCATATCTACAATTAAAAAAAAAACTTTGTAATGACTTGTCCTATTAATTTTAGACATAAATGAAATTAGAAAATAATAGGAAATAGGAATTAGTTGCATTGTTAAAAAAATGTGGTTTTCACGTACAAGAACTGCCCACTAGTTAACACTAATAAATATTTTACCTTATAAAAATAATTAAAATTTAAATATTTTTATAAATAATTATATTTATTAAAATGAAACTTCTTATAATTGTTATTTAATTATTTTTTTTTTAAGTTATATGATTTCGCTAATTTCATAGCTTCAATGTTTGTTAGTCTTGAAAAGCTTGTTTTGGAATTATAATAATATTTGGAAAAAGAGAAAAATATAAAATCATCGACATTTAATTAATTTCGAATTCTAAGACCTATGCATTTATTATACTTATTATTTTTATTATTATTATTACCTAATAAAATTGATCATGTTACATAACAAAACATTTCATATATGGACTTTTTATTTTGAAAGTGATTTAAGTCGATTTTTTTAAAAAATGAGTTATTTTAAAATATATACTTAATTTACCATAAACATTTTATTTATAACTAATTAATATTTAATATCTTAAAATGCCAATGTTTTATTCAATTTAAAATTGGTCGCCAAAACAAATTGTATGTATTACAGGGAACGCTCTATATAAGCAACCCCTCTATAAGCAACATTCTTTATAAGTAACCTCTATACAAGCAACTTTTTTTAGTTAAACTGTTCTGTAAAAGCAACTTAGAGCTTTTAAAACAATATATTTGACTTGACAGCTGTTCACAAAAATAATCTCAAATTGTAAAAAAATATTGAAGTTAATTTCTGTTAAATAGAATAGTTACTAGAATTTCTGTTAGTTTTTGTTAATTCATTAATTAATATTTTTCTGCTTTAAATACAATTTTTCCCTGTAAGCAACTTTTCCCAACAAGAAACTTTTCTATTGAAATTGCTTCAAACGAGTTGCTTATATAGAACATTCATTGTATTTGATCTATATATTCTTTAAGTTATATTTAGTTATATTCGCCTAAAAGAAATTTATAATTATAATCAATTTGCATACTGATAAATTAATAAAAACTTGGCCAAACTTGAAATAATCAATCAATATTTTTAATTGACAAAATATACTAACCTTTAATTTTCTCGAAAAATGGACTTACAACATTTTCTAAATAAACGGTCCATATATCGTAAAATTTTTTTTATAATTTAATTTTAATTTAAGGATTATTTATTTTTATTAGTTTTGGTATATAGATATACCATCTATTGTATAATAAGAATAATCCAATTTTTTTTATTTACATAATTTAAAAATCGAAAGTAGAAAAATGTAAAGCAATCTATTACTATGTCTTTTGGTTAGACATACATAGGATATATTTGAATGAATAAGATTGGAGAGGGAGCAAGGTAGTTTGAAAAGGAGGAGGGTGGGAGGAGAGATCTCGGTCATTTGCTTATTCAAAGGTATACATATCAGAGAGATGTGGTGGGTTTGAGGAGCTAATGCATAATAAACAAGCCCTAAGTAAAGGAGGGGCGCCTCGTGTCTTATTGAGCCCAAGATGGACATGTTGGGGCGAGGGGTGGGGTTGTTTGCCTGTTGGCCCCACTCTCCTACATTTGACGTCTGGAGATTTTTCACCGTCGTTCTCTCTCTCTCTCTGTAGAAAATGACGCGCAGCTTTTCCCGGACCATTTCCATATAAATGAGCTAATATTTCCTGGGAGTCGTCGGCTAACGATGATTTATAGAGGACAACAGATTGCCAGTGTCCTTCGTCCCAGACCCCGGGTTCGGGGAGCCCAGCTAATCCACCGATATTGCAACTCTCGTTTCTCTCTCTCTCTTGGCTTTTTACTAAAGAAATTATGAAGAAAATTAAAAAAAAAAAAAAACAAACATTGATATAAGTTATATATCAGCTACCCTTGGACAGATCGTTTCTAATAATAAAATGATGACCAGGAGAGGAAGGAGAACTTACATTGCAATAATAATAAATTGTTTTTTTTTACATAAAAGATATTTTCTTATATTTATTATAAAATGTTTATTAAAGAATTATCTTTGTTATTAATATAAATAATCTATATGAATATAATTTACATATCTATCTATTTATCTATCTCTGTGGCTCTAAGGAACTCGAAAGTTCTTGGCCGCAGCAACCACATTTCTCCAAGTTTCCCTATCCTGAACCACAACCATCCAACTCCTACCCTGCCCCATCTCTCTCCCTACCCTTCCTAAATTGTCCACCCACCGTGTTTTTTGTCTTACAAGCGGACGTTTCCCAATCGGCATTCCCACCAATATATTTTTCGCTATTATTTCCTCTCCCATTCTAGCCAAATGCCCTGTCCATCTCAGCCTTCTCGATTTTATAACCCTAACTATTTCTGGAGATGCATAGAGGTCATAATTTACATAAATATCTAATATAATAGAAATATGATTAAGATATATATAAGTATAAATTTTGTTATTTATTCTTAAACATTTAAGAGAATTAGATATTAAATTTCAATGTTATTTCTATCCATTAGAGCAGTGATTCTCAACCTTTTTTTTTTACCGCGGCACACTTTTAACGGTTTAAAAATTCGGCGGCACACAAAGAAGAAAAAAATAAGTGTAAAAGTTTACCATATTGACAAAAAGTGGTCACAAAAACGTTTTAACTTTTTTTTTTAAGAACCAAATTGAAAAAATTTAGAAAAAAAAGTCGGAAATGTTTAAGAGCCTCGTTACATTCGTAATAATTTGGCGGCACATATGTTGAGAATCACTGCATTAGAGGATTAGAGGATGTGAGATAGTAAAATCGAACCTTGCAAAATATACTTTATATTAAAGTAAAAATGATTTCAAATTATAAAATACAAACATAAAACAATCACATTAGAATTTATAATTTTTGTTAGATTTGGTTTCTAAATCGTTATGCGAAGATAAACAAATATTTTTTATATATGCATAACAAATAAATAATAATCTACTGTAAATTAAATTATAAATATTCAATATCAGTGTTGAAAGTTAAATATAAAAGAAGTACATATTAACAAAAATAAATGATGAAGTATATTTTACCTTTTATATAATTATTATTATTCTTTTAAAAGATGTAATGGAGTTTACATACCTGAAAACAAAAGAAAAAAAAATATTTATTAATAAAATTTTCTACAAGTATAATTATTATTATAGTATTAAAATAAAACAAATTTAGTGAATTTTAAATTAAATTGTATATATATATACGAGATATATTACTTGTTGTAACATTCTTTATATTCACATTATTAATTTATAATTAAAATGAAATAATGAATATATTGAATTCTTATATTAAATCAATTTAATTAAATATATTCGATCAATTTTTATAAAATATTTGACAGATATTTTTATTTGATTAATTCTACACATTTTATGAGATAAAATAATTAATAATAATTTTTACTATGAAATATCAAAAAAAAATTTTAATTAAACTTGAATTTAGTTATTTATTTAATTATTATTTTTTTCTATATATTGAAATGATGCTAAATTAATCATCATAAAATAAATAAATAAATAAACAAATACATATCTATATAAGTAAATAAACAAGAGTCGTGAAAAAGTAATAAAAAGAGCAATATAAAAAGTTACTTTTTTTTAATATTGAGTTACTTCAAATATTAAAATATATAATATATTTATATAGTAAACCGAAGAAAAGTTGAATTCATCTGGAGAAATAATAAAAAGGGAAAAAAATTTAATTTAATTATATAATGAATTGTATAAATAAAAAGAGAAAGGAAGGAGAATTGGGTATAAAGATACTTTGATTTGATTTATTTTTTGTTTAGTTGGCCTTCTTATATTATTATTTTTTTGTTTATACACTTCCAATGAAGATACATTAATGATTTAATTATTCAATACCAAAAATTAAGGGTTTACAATTAATTATTTAGAAAATATTGGTTATTCGTTTGATATCCGTCTAAATTTAATTTTATCTAAATTATATTGATTGTTATTTAATTATTTTTTTTAAGGTATAGGATTCCGCTAAGTTCCTATCTTCAAGTAAGTAGAGAATTAGTTGCTATGTTAAGAGACCAACTAACATCCCTGCTAAGTCAAATTGTAAGAATATATTCTTCTCTCCTGTTCTTATATATACAGTGTATTTCGAAATGATATTCACATTTATGTTCATATTGCAACATCATGAATGACCAGAAAATTGATTTATTTACATTTAAAAAAAATCCAAATAATAAATTAAAATATGTTAATTTAGTAATAATTTGAATCTGAATCAAGTTCGATTTGATAAATTTATTACATTTATAATTTTAAATGCATAAGCATAAGACTAGTATTTTTTTAAATTTTTATTTATTTATTGTATTTATATATATTCAACTTTTAGTTCGTTTATAAAGTCTATATGTCTGTGTGTCTGTCGTCAAAAATTTTCGATTTTTTAAATTTTGATTTTGGATTCGAGTAGATCTTAAAAAAGTGTAATTGTAAAGTGGTTTTGGTTTTTTAAAATTCGGTTGGGAACATGGCCAAATTGGCGGTCAAAGTTGAAAATTTCCCATATAATAAGCGATGTTTTCGCTGCATTTTCGATTGTATCATTATAATTATAAGTATAAATTATATAAACTATATTAATTATTATTTATTATAAATTATAATATTAAGATCATATTAAGATCATATAAATTGGAATTATTTATTTAATTTTGTGATAAATATGAATAAAAGTTCGTTGATAGTAATGCTTCCTAGCATTCCCAGATTTTTTTTTTTGATTTAGTTGAATTATTTACTTATTTAAGAGGAATGTTTTTTTTTTTATTTTAAAGTGTAAATTTTAATTAAATAATCGTTGTTGGGTGACATAATAAGTAATAAAATTCATTAATGAATTCCGTTCATTTTAGGATAGAAATCTCTTCTCTCAACGTCAACAAACAAAATTAGAAAAACCCACCGTTCACTAATGTTTCCTGCTCTCAAAAGATCGTAAAATTGTTTCATTTACAAAAAAACCTGCTCAGGGGGTGAGCGTCATAAAACTGGCCGGTAGGAGAAGTGAGTTTTGATCTTTCCACCTTTCCACCCACTCCAGAATCATCCCTTCATACTGGACTCCCATCAAGGGTAATAACGTAATGAAGTTTCTCTGGGGGTCTTAAAAAAGTTATTAGCACCGGGCATACGTATCGTTTGGGGAAAGGCGAGAGTCCAGCTCGACTGGCTATAAGAATCACCCCACCCCTTACTCGTCCATGAAAATTACGAGCCTTAGACGACCCTTTGGGGCTGCATTACCCGATTGCCCTCCAGACAGAACTAAGTAAGGGTAACTACCCTTCAAGCGATGCATCACAGGGGTATATTTAATGTAAAATATTTTTTAGATCATTACTTAATTTATATCCTTCAGAAATAAATAAATAAATATTAAAAAAAATGAATATAATCTGATATTTAAAAAAAAAAATCTTAAATTTATAAATATTCACATATTTTTTATATTTATTTGATTTATGAATAAATCTGTATAAAATTTTTATTACTACTAATACGATTATTAAAAAATATGTATTTTACTTCAAGCGTAACCCAAGTAGCATAATTCTGAAGTACGGAATGTGACAACTTGGGTTCGAATCTCGACTAGTTCAAGAAAAATTTAAATTATTCATATCTTATTTTAAAAAATAAATAAATAAAATAAAAATATCTAACACACATCACATTAAAATTCCATTAAAAAACAACATTTAAAAACAATATTTAATTAAGACGCGATATTCCAGTTTTTACATTTTTCTTATGAAGTCGAAAGTAGGGTCATTCAAACGACTGTAGCTTGTAAACGAATGGACGAAATGTCATGATACTTCATACATAAACTAGTGACAGATGAGCCTCTCGAAATGAGTCATTTTGATTTTCTAGTGGCGTCACCTATTGAAAAATCTCGGGACTTATCAGCCTATGTAGTATATATATATATATATATATTAATAAAGTTAAAATTAAATAAATAAATAATATATTATATTTTATTGAATAGTAATCCAAATTTAAAGATGATCAATTAATTATTTGAAAAAAAAAATATTATTTGATAAAATGTGTTAATTTAAAGAATCGATCGTAGTAGAAGACCTAGTGACCTATTTTGGGGTGAATGTATGACTATAAGCAATAGAGAATGGGGCTGAAAGAAATACCCTCTCTTAATGCTGACGCCTGTTCCAGCATCGTCTCAGCTGATTATCCTCCGAGATTGAATGAGTGCTCTTCTGCTCTCTCTTGTCTTCCAACTTAAAATGATTAACGAGGAAAGGCAAAGAACCAAATGCATTGAGAAGTAAATGAACTCAACATTCATATTAAAGTGGGAGTCGTTTAGTGTTATATTCTCTGATCTAAATGCTCATCAAAAAGTATTTAACTTTAACACACATTCAACCACACATACACACACACACATCGAAATAATCTCAGAAAGAAATACAAATTATATTAATGAATAACTGGTTGTAAAAATCGATGTGAGAAATCATCAATCTAATTAAAAGATAGTTAAACTTCAACTATCAAATCAGAAATTCTAATACTTTTCAAGTTAATAATGATTGATTTACCAGATAAATAAAATTTCAAAAAAAAAAAAAACTATTTAAATTATACATAATAATAATAAAAATATCTAGGTAATTACATTTTGATATCTCAGAAATAAGTATATTTTTTTTCATTCTCTATAAAATTCCTCGAATTATTCCAAAGCCAAGCCATTCAATTTTTTCCCAAGACAAAGTCTTTAACTTTTTACTATTGCGATCATGAAAATTTTCGATGTCGAGATTTTGATGTTTTTATACGTTTTGAAGGTCCCTGAGTCATTTTCACTAAAGTTGAGAAAAATGTCTCTCTCTCTCTGTGTGTGTGTGTGTGTGTTCAATTATTTCCATTTACTTTATGAATATTACTGTTGTTACACCATTATCATAAGCTTATTTATTCTTAATTGTTTATTAATTTCATTTACTGAGAAAATATATAATAAAGGAACTGTTCTAAAAAATGAGGATATATATAATTATAGGGGTGGTCAATAAGTCCGTGACTCTTTGAATTTCCCGTTTCTTAAATGAAATGGCAACACTGCTCCTGTCAGCAAACTAGTTGGGTCTTTTAGTTTTTGTTTGACATCCATTAATAGCAGACTACCTCGTGATTTGAGAAGAATTTAGAAAAAAGTGACTTACCATGAAAATCAATGAATTCGGATACGAATATTGCTCTCTCATCCGTCCTATTCATCCCGAGTAACTATTTGTTGTTTAAAACCTGAAGAAATCGCTCGACGGAAATAAATTTAACTCCAATGAGGAAATCATCTAACAAACAAATCTCTTTTGATATCCTCTACAAATCTTATTCTTTGAAAGGGATAAAAAAAATTGGAAAAACGTTGGACCAAGTGTATAGAGCTCAAAGAAGACTACGTTGAAAAATAAAATAATTTTTTTATCCAAAAACCGGATTTTCATTCAAAAAGTCACGGACTTATTGACTTGTATATATATACAGTGGCGTACCTACGGGGGGGGGGGGGGGGGTGCGGTCCGCACCGAGTGGCACTTATCTTGGGGCGGCATTTTTTATATTTAGTTATAGTTGTAAAAAGAAACTTATTCATTTCATATTTATTTTTTTTCTTTCTTGAATAATAAATGATTATTATGATTATTATAAGTTTACTTTTGATTTATATAAATTATGATTATATGATTTCGAATATTATTCCTCGGTGTATATAAATGCATTTTAGTGTAAATTTTGAATTCTAATTCCAAGAACAGGATAATAATTTTATTTTATTGTATTAAAATTCGTTGAATTCGTAAACACATCTTTAAGATTTTGTTCGGCAAAATTATCTTCGTTCTACAATGAGTCAATTAAGACTACAAAATCTTGCAATATTGTCACTAGAACAAAAAATTACAAATAATATAAATTTAGAGAGCATTATACACGATTTTTCTAGTATGAAAGCTAGAAGAGTAAATATTATATAAATATATTTACGAGTGCATACAAATATCTGTAAAAAAATTTACTAGGTGTATTAATTAATATTGATTAAATAACTTAATAATTTATTTATGTGTATTAATTTATAAAAACCACTATTTGATTGACTTATAATAGAAAGGGCGGCAAACTAGAGATCGCCCCGGGCGGCAAAAGTTCTAGGTACGCCACTGTATATATATAGTATAATATATATATATATATATCAAAATCCATTTAATACCTAAATTATATAAGAATCTTATTAGGCGTAAAAATAAAGATACAAAGATACACTTTTTGATAGTATAACAAGATTAGATAGATATATAATCAATTTAAAATATAGGTTTATTAGTTCAAGTCCTTAATTTAATAGCAATCCAACTGTTTCCATTTACATTTTATCTCTTCCAGATATATTTTCAAGTAATTTTATTAGGAAAATAAAAAATAATCGTGAATATTCTCTTCTCAAATCCATAAAATGTATATCCTGGTCTTGTGTTCTCTTGGCGGCTCTCCACTTCACTAGTCCCGTCAACATAAAATAGCTTAAGACGCTTTGGATTGGGGGGTTTTGGGTCTTTAGGGTGAGCAGTCAAGGTTTTTTTTTCCTCTCAGAGACCCCGGGAAATAATCCGAATGTTGAGTGCAAACCCTTGTTAAGACAGCCCGGAGTATTATTATCAGAGTGCAACCAGAGGCGTCAACCGTACAGGCGACATTTATTGCCTTCCACAACAACACCAATCGGTTTGGAAGGTGGAAGATCTATCCGTTCATTTACATCCATCCAATCAATGATAAAAAATTAACGATCGATAATTAAAACGAGAAAAATTCGAAACAAATTAAATCAATATAAATCGGTAAAAAATAACTTTTTTTTTTGATCCGTTAATTAATATAATGATATAGTAGATGTATATAAACATAAATATTTATTTTGAATTAAAATAAAAATAAAATAAAAATTAGATGTTTCAAATATGTTACTTTTAAAGTTTAAAAAAAAATATGGAGTGTCTCCACTAGACCATCTCGCAAATTTGAATTGGATTAATTAACAAATATTATATTTAAATTAAATTTAATCAATTATAAATTATTAATTAAAATTAATAAATAATATTTATTAAACCAGCGCTTGTTTGGCTCTTTGTTGATGGCACCACGTCACGTTCTGGCGCGTGATTGCCAGTCAACGTGTTAAAAAATTAATTCCGGTACTTTCAGCGTTTCAATCAAGCTGAAATTCTATATATAGCAGTTTTACACAATTTATAATCATGTGAAAAAATATTAAACATATATCTTTATTTACGGTCACTTTAGAGGAAAATAAACGAAAACGTGGTAGGTAGTGATTCTCTTCCGAATGAGTTACATTCCTCAAAAGTTGATAGAAAACTACGAATTTTGATTAATGCTCGTGTACCAAATTTGATGATTCTAGCTCAAACCGTTTTTGCGTAATCTTGTCTACATACACACACACACACACAGACATTTTCTCAACTTTAGTGAAAATGACTCAGGGACCTTCAAAACGTATAAAAACATCAAAATCTCGACATCGAAAATTTTTATTATCGCAATACTATCTCTGGCGAGATAGTAATTATTATTATTTACAACTACTACTACTTATAATAATCCTTTTTATTTATCCTTCATTTATTCTACATATATACATACATTAATAATAATTTTTCTGGTTTTTAGTGAGAATATATCTAAATATATATACAATCACGATTAATTATTTATTCATTTTATTTATGATTGATTTGTGGTAATTTCTATTAAACATTTAAATTTATTTTTTATTTTTTGATCGATTATTATATTTTAGTATGCATATATAATACTATATAATTATTTTGTTAATTACAAATAGTAATGTCTAAATTTTTTTTTGTTAATATATAATTAAATTAATAAATAAACCGGACGATTGATTTTTATAAAGAGATTGAGACAACGAAAATCTTTTTAGTAGTAGTATAGTCAGTAATTAATTACTTTTTTTATGAATTAGTTCATTTTTTATAAATAAATAAAAATAAAAGTTATTTAAATATTATTTATTATTTAATATTTAATATTTATGAATTTATTATTTTTTTTTTTTAATTTTTTATGAGTTAAGAATGTTTCAATATAATATATTATATATATATATAAGATATGAATAATATAAAAACCTTTATAATCAAAATTCCAAATTTCAAATTTTTTAATAATTTTATTTATTTATGAATAAATTTGCTTAAAAGGCTATTTGAGGTCTTAATGAATGCTAAACATTATCATTACTTTAAGATTAATATTTTTTTATACATTATTATAATTAACAAAGAAAGAGGAAAATTTTTTCCACAATCTTATTTTGAACATTAATAAATGAAAATTTAACTTTTTACTATCTCGTAAGAGATAGTATTGCGATCACGAAAATTTTCGATGTTGAGATTTTGATGTTTTTATACGTTTTGAAGGTTCCTGAATCATTTTCACTAAGGTTGAGAAAAATGTCTGTGTGTGTGTGTATGTAACCAAGATTACGCAAAAACGGCTTGAGCTAGAATGATGAAATTTGGTACATAAGCATTATTCAAAATTCGTAGTTTTCTATCAACTTTTGAGAAATGTAGCTCAACCGGAAGAGGGTCATTACGTACAACGTTTTGATTTTTTTTCCTCTAAAGTGACCGTAAAAATAAAGATATATGTTTGATAATTTTTCATATGATTAATAATTGTATAAAACTGCTATATATAGAATTTCAGCTTGATTGATTAGCTGAAATTACAAGAATTAATTTTTTAACACTGCAAATCACACGCGCCAACACGTGACGTGGTGCAATCAACAAAAAGTCAAACATGCGCTGGTTTAATATTTATTATTTATAATTTATAAATAATTAAATTTATTTTAAATATAATATATTATGTTATTTATTCCTATTCAAATTGCGAGATAGTCGACTGGAGACACTCCAGCTTATTTTTTTATAAATTGAAATTATTAATATACTTATATTATTTATTAAACAAAACATTTATTTTTATTCCAATTAATATTTATAAAAATAATAAATAATTAATTTAAAACTATGTCATTATTTATATATTTCGACATTGTTAAAAAAATTACTTTAAAATTTTATTTTTATATTCGTTAATCTTATAAATACATTCTTCAGGTATGATGCTCTTCTATTCTTTTAATATCTCATATTTAATTCATTTGTATTAATATACAATATTAGATATGTAAGCGGGATGGGTTTAAAAAAAATATAAATATGAATAAATTAAATAACAAAAATATACATACCACGGAGTGAAATAAATATATTATAATATACTTTGTTTGAATGTAGAAGTGAGATTAATAAGCGTTAAATTTTAGGATCATTGTATGCGCAAGGCTATTATTTTTTTTAAAAAATCATGGGATGATTCAGAGATGAGTTATTTTCAAAAATGAATTGGGATATTTAAAAATAAATTATTTTTTTTTTTATTTATTTTAAAATATCATTTGATTAATTTCAGTATATTCATTAACTAATTTTGTCATTAATTTGTATCAAATTATTCATATTTCAATTAATTTCCTTTCATTTTTTGAAATTTATATATATAAAAATAAATTATAAATTAGAAACCACATAATTATTAATCGTTAAATTAAAATAAATAAATAAATATTTAAATTATAAATGTATTTAATAGAAAAAGAAGAAATAGTCCAGTTCTGATAGTAATAAAATTTAATAGTATCTTTTTTTTTGGTGAAAAAAAACAATTGATTAAAAAAATTATGACTCTTATGATATATCACTATTTCATTTTTTTTTTCTTTTTTTTTTTTTGTACTTCTGATTATAAACCGGATTTATAAGAAATATTCATTGAAATAAATAACTGCCATAATCAATTAGCTTAATTGTCATTCAGAATAAAATGAAATGGCCATAGAAGATATTTTTTTTTTTCCACTCCCTCTCAACCTGTTACTCAAAACATTTAATAATTTATTAATACAAATAAGCAAAAAAAAAAATTGAATAAATAAATAAAGAAATAATAACCTATTTTGCAAATTATCTATCATTGCAAACTGATCTGTAATAAATTATAATTGGTATATATATATATATATATATATATATATAATACATATTTGAAAAAACAGAAATAAATATGTATATATTTATTGGTATAAACGTATATAATAAAGATAAATTAGAATTTTAGATCAAGAAATTCTTGTTTAAGATATTGATCTCTAATCATGATGGACAGAAATACTATTTAAATATATCTATCTATCTCTATATATTTTTTAAATTTATACATATTATAACTTTTTATATAATTCAGTGAAAAATAATTTAATTTTATTTTTTTGAAAATAGATAGATAAATTAATAAAACTTTTATAAAGATAAAAACCCCATGTCAAGAAACGATATTAAATTTCAATTTCGTATTGATTTAATTTACATTTGGAAGGATACAAAAGTCACTAAACAGACATAAATTATATTAAAAATAAATAAATAATAAACAACTATATATTTTATCTCCATTTTGTGAACTAGAAGATGCGCGGCTAATCGTTTTATGCATTTATAATAGTGTAGGTAGGTAGAGGTAGTTGTCTATATTAATCCAGACAATTTTAATCTGTACATGTTACCATTTTTTTTATATAATCTTTCCCTGTCCAATCTTATCCAATTTAATTTAATATTTTCTAGCCCGACTGATTAAGATTTGATTGATATGTTTTATTAATTATGAGATCCGTTTTCATCTTTATAACATAAATAAATATTTTTAAATTATAAGTAAAAATTGACCTGAATTCTGACATATCACAATCTCTTTTTTCAAAATGCAATCCGATTTTATACTAATTTGATATTTTTTCAATTTTTTTCATATTCCTTCCAGTCCCCTATTTCAATGCTTTTATTGTTTATAAGGGTTTCTTAAATTTCTATCTTTTTATTAATTCATTTCATTAAACATCAATCGTTAGCAATCAATCCCTTTACCTTATTTATTTGTTAGATAATTTTTGTGTGGGTGGATACAAATAAAATGCTCAAATACTTTATTTGTTTTATTTCTTCAATTATTCATTATAGTACAATCTACTATGTCTCCTCTTCATTAATTATTTTTGATTTAGAAGTGTTCACTATTAGATTATATTTGAAGTAATATTTTTATAGTCTATACTCTTCCCTCTTTTCTTATCTCTAATATTAGGAGGAATAGTAGGCTTGATTGCGACCTATTTTAGTTCAATCTTTGGTCCAAAACAATTTACATTTTTTCATTCATTATATTTTCTTTTCAAGAGAATATATTTCTTTATAATTATAATTTTTAATAAATATTATCATAATTTACTTAATATATATATATTTATATCTTTAATCTTAAATATATGTAGTCCTCGGTAGTATAGTGGTCAGTATCCCCGCCTGTCACGCGGGAGACCGGGGTTCGATTCCCCGCCGGGGAGGAAAATTTTTTTCAAAATCAAATACTAAATACTAAATAATAAATATATAAATAAATAAATAAATAAATAAATTAAAAATTATATTTAAATATGAAAATTATTAATAAAAAAGATTTTTAAAAATAAATATAATATAAAATACTCTCTATATATATTTTATTATAAAAATAATTTTTATATAGAAAAATATTGTATTCAAATTTTTTTATCATTTTTAAAATATTTATTATATATAGTCAAGGGCCTTAATCAATTTAAAAATTTTAAATATTTTTTTTTAAATAACAAAAAGAAATAAAATAAAATAAATCTAAACTATATATATTTCAAATATTACAATTTTTTTTCTATAGTTATCTATGATTTATATTTATAAGATCATCTTAATTTAAATATTTGATGATTTTTTGCTACCTAACCAAAAGCTGTTCATTGGAATGAAAATAAATATGAAACCGGCTTTTGAATGATAGTCTTACAATTTCAAATGCGACATATAATAATCATCGATTCAACGATAAAAAATCAAATCAAATAAAATAAAATGTATATGAAAGAATTTGTAGTGATTTTTATTCAATCGTCTGGCTCGTTAATAATGGGTTGATGCGCACGACTTTTAAAGCCCTCCTTTTCATCCCTTCCTTAAACTGTTGAATAAGCGATTGGACAATGGAAGCGCTTGCGTACTGATTTAAATCGAGTAAAAAAAAAAATTTAATATCGAACCAGATTTTCAAAATTTTCATTAATTACTCGAAGAAAATTAATATATTGTTAATCTCATAAATGAAACCAATAAAAAATATATAAGTATAAGAAAATATGAAAACATTGAATTAAAAAAAATTTAATAAATTTTTCAAAAAATTATTCATAAAATTTTAATTATTTTTTTTTTGTATAATTTATTTTTTTTATAATTATTAATTAATAAATAGAATCAATTTAAAGTGGATAATTAATTTTGTATTTAGTTATAATATATTTAATGTTATATTATTTTAATAAATGTTAATTTAATTATGCAAAACGCTACTAAATCTACTTTGTAAATTCACAGGATTCTTCAAAATTCACATTTTAAAAACGACATCACATTACTTTCATTTACCTCATTCAAAAGAAAATAATCTAATTTATACAAATTCTAAGATAGAATCAATTTCACTAGTGAAAAAATAAAAATAATTGAAAAAAATAATTTGAATAAAAGACAAGTAGAATTATTTAAATTAAAAAGAAAACGAAAGAACAAAAGGAATTATTTTATTGATTTCTAAAATATTTAACGTCATTCATCTTATTTTATTTATTTTTATAGTGTTATTAACTAATCAGAAGATTAATGGGTTAGGAATCAACGAGCAGTCAGTAGGAAAATCAAATATTTAAAAATGAACAGCTTTAACTTCTTTTTCAACCAATGTGTCGACGTTTCGGTCCAGTTTCAGTACCGTCTTCAGATTTTTTTATTTTTTTATTTTATTTACGGAGAGCAACAATGAACAATATATATATATATATATGTATATTTATTCAATCCATGCTTCTTATACTAGATATTATAAATTAATTTATGAGATGAAAAAGTATTTATATTATTTTGCTCTAGTCTAACTAGAGAAATTATCTAACTGATTAATATAATGTTTTTTAAACACACAGAAGATCGTAAAACATGTATTTTCAATGAAATATCTTCAGACGGATTGTAATCTTGACTTTAAATAATACTGTTTAACTATCTATACCAGTGGTTCTTAAACTGTGGTCCGCGGACCCCTGGGGGTCCGCGAAGCCTTTACTGGGGGTCCGCGGTCCTCGGAAAAAAATCATCGTAAAAATATATACATATATAAATATTTAAAGTTCATTGTTTAACTATATCCTCCTAGAGAATTACGGCTATAATTTAATACTATTAATAATACTATTTTATTTTATTAAATTGATAATTATGTCAATTAATTTTTTGTGAATAAATAAACATATATAAAAAACTATATATAAAATTTGAATTTTCATCCATTCATTCATTTAAAATCATTTTTCGATTGTTCCTTTAAAATAACCCCTCTTAGGGGCTCGGAAGGGGAGGCATATAAGGGAATTTTCTTTCACTTTGTTATTGGGGAAAACCAGGGGAGGGGACAGTCTTACCCGGAAAAACCCAAATTGTCAGCGTCCACTCTGGGGTTTTAAACAGTTTTAAAGCAAATGTTAATTATAAGTTCATTTCTCAACGAGTTGTATCTTTAAATTATTTTTATTAATGTTAATTATAAGTTCATTTCTCAACGAGTTGTATCTTTAAATTATTTTTATTAATTTAATTAATTATAATTAAATTATAGCTAATAATAGTTTATTATAGCTAATAATTTTTTTTAATTTTTAGTGTAATTTGCATGATCATTATTTTATAAAAACACTAAACACATTTTGCAATTTCCCAGAAAGGCTGTTTTTGAGAGTAAGTATAAGTTAGTTTTATGAATAAAAAATATTTATTTTAATAATATTTTAGAATCAAATTACGAAATTAATAATATTTTAGAATCAAATTACGAAATTAATAATATTTTAGAATCAAATTACGAAATATATTTATTATATAAATTAATATTCATTTAAAATGATATTAAATCATTTATTTAAAATGATTTAAAACATTTATTAAAATGATTTAAAACATTCATTTAAAATGATATTAAAACATTCATTTAAAATCATATTAAAACATAGCTAGTAAATAATAATTCGTTATATTTATATTATATTTATATTATATTTATATTATTGTAGTTCAATGTTAATAAATTACTCCATAAAATGGATCGTTGGCTACAAACTGGTTCAACACAGAAACGGAAAGAATCAGATGATGAGGCATCAACAGCAAACTCTACCAAGAAACGCAAAACTAGAAAATATTCGGATGATTATTTATCATTTGGATTTACTTATATTTGCAACAATGATGTGGAAAGACCAGTCTGCGTTCTATGTCAGAAAAGTTTATCCAATGAAAGTATGAAACCTGCTAATCTCAGACGTCATTTACAAACAAAGCACAGCGAGCATGTTAGTAAGTCTATCGAATTTTTTAAAATGAAAAAAGAAGAACTTAATTCAAGTCAGAAATTGATGGTAAAGACGGGATCTGGTGGTATGAGTAAGAAAGCAGTAATGGCATCATATGAAGTAGCTCTACTTATTGCTAAAGCAGGAAAGCCGCATAATATAGCAGAGCAATTAATTCTTCCTGCTACAAAAGTAATTACAAATATAATGTTAGGAACTAAAGCAGCAAACGATATAAATTTGATTTCATTATCAAATGATACGGTTAAGAATAGGATTGAAGACATGTCATGTAATATAAAAGAAGAATTAATATCGAGAGTGCGCAAAAGTCACTATTACTCATTACAATTGGATGAAAGTACTGATGTCACTAATAATGCCAATTTGTTAGCTTTCATTAGATATGAGTTTGAAAATCAAATACAAGAAGATGTATTGTTTTGTGATTCACTACCTTCACGAACGACAGCTAATGACATATTTAACAGTTTGAATAATTTTATAACCGAAAATGAAATAGAGTGGCCAAAATGTGTTGGAATTTGCACTGATGGTGCTCGTGCAATGTCAGGTACAAGAACTGGATTGATTGCTCTTATTAAAAATGTTGCGCCTCAGGTTGTTTGGAATCATTGCTGCATTCACAGAGAATCATTAGCAGCCAAAAATATGTCACCAGATTTGAAAAGAACATTAGACGAAGTAGTTAAAATTGTCAATTTCATTAAGGCTCGTCCACTTAATTCCAGAGTTTTTAAAATTTTGTGTGAGGAAATGGGTAGTCAACATACACATTTATTATTACATACAGATGTACGTTGGTTGTCCCGCGGGAAAGTACTCATTCGCCTTTTTGAGCTTCGAGATGAAATACGATTGTTTTTAATAGATGCGCATTTTGAACTGACCGAATGTTTCAATGATTTTATCTGGTTAGCTAAGGTGGCTTACTTGACTGATATTTTTACAAAATTGAACGAACTTAATTTGAGCCTGCAAGGTACTGTTGTAAATATATTTAAAGTTGAAGATAAAATAGAAGCAATGATTAAAAAAATCGACTTGTGGTCGAAACGCATCCAGAACGGTGTATATGAGTCTTTTCCAACTCTCAATGATTTCATAGAAAGCTCCAGTGAAAAATTGCTTAATCAAACGCGTCAATTATTTGTTGAACATTTAATTACTTTGAAAAGCAACTTCAGGAAGTATTTTTCTACTCCTGATCCTTGCAATAACTGGATCAGAGATCCATTTAATATGGAAATTACAAATGCTAAACATTTATCTGCACCTGAACAAGATATTCTCGTGGAATTATCATGTGATACAACTTATAAACTAAAATTTAACAAAACTGAATTGAGCAACTTTTGGTTACTTCTCAGGTCAGATTATCCTGCGCTTGCAAATAAAGCACTTCAACACTTGATTCCATTCTGCACAACATATTTATGCGAACAAGCTTTTTCGGTACTATTTTATATTAAGTCTAAATATAGAAACAAATTAAATGTAGAGCCGGATCTTAGATTAAAAGTTTCCAATATTAAGCCAGATATTGAGATTCTTGTTTCAAGAAAACAACTGCATACATCTCATTAAATATGTAAGTTATATTTAATGAGATAGATGCAGTTATTTTTTAAAATATTTCTTATTTAATATTTTCTGAAAAAAATTATAAAATATTTATATGAATTTAATGTAAGTACCCATTATAATTTGTGAGATTTGTTGCTATGACAATGTTTGTATTTTCTTTCTTCAATATTATAATTTCTAATAAAATGTGTTCTACAATATGCAAAAAAATCGTTATTCACCAATCACTGTTAGAAATATTCATCATATATCCTTGTCCTTATGAGATCGTAAGCCAGAAATTAATTAATAAAATGACGTAAAGTACCTAAAGTTGTGATGGGGGTCCGTCAAAAAAAATTTTTTCAAGTGGGGGTCCGTGGAGTACATAAGTTTAAGAACCTATGATCTATACATATTAGAATAAATAAAAGAAAGCAAATTGTAATTAACTACCAATATTTTTTATTAATTTTACAATCTTCAATGTTGATCTCTTCATCCATGAATCTAAATAGTTCATTAAAATACTTTATTAAGTATTCGCTAGTTTCTGAAATGAAGAATATTCCATTCATCATTTTTCAAGTGAAGAGTTTCATAAGTAAATAAATCGAAACGGGTGTTAATCCATTCATTGAAAGTCCACCACACCCGAGACACTATTCAACAGCATTTATCTGTTCATTTACAGTCCTATCCGATGTTTATCAAATTTATATACAGAATTAAGAGAAACACTTGTGTAGGAAAAAAAGAAGAAAAAAGTCTTTATTTTATTTCATTTATTTTCATTTTATTGTCTGCGCATTTGTTGAGATAAGTTTGCGATTAGAAAGCAATTAAAACAAGAAAGAAGGAAAGAGAAAGAGAAAGAGAGGGAGTGAGACAGAAAAGATCTTAGAAGACACCTGGGACTATTCAAGATTCTTATCTTAATTGATCCGAGAGGAGAACATTGCGTTTTAAATAACATTTCATAATCAGAAACATTCTGAAATTTAAATACTTCTTATCATATTGCAAATATATGCAATTTTTTTTGTTGTATTTTCAATATATATATATATATATATATATAAATCTATCTATATATATATCTTTAATAAGCAGAAGTTTAAATGTCCTTGAGTCATAGGGGTTTTAAGTTACCTACCGTGTTGAAATTAATTTTTTTTCCAAAATTTTGAAGCTAGATAGACTTAATTTATAAACTTCCAAGAAAAATAGATTCATCGAAAAATTTACACAATAAACTAAGCAAATTTTAATATATGTGCCACTCAGAAGTCAAAACGATTAACTCCACATTTAAAGAAACTGAGAAAATGAAGCCCAAAGTTCACAGTTTGTAGAAAATTCAGGTTTATTGATTACAGAAAAATTTATATTCATTGGAATATTAAGATTATCAAGTTCATTATTCACTTCATGTGTTGGAGATTACATTACATTACTACAAAATTTTAAAAATTGTAGTTAATCGGTCTGGCTTCTGAGTGGCACATATATAACCAATGTCTCAACGTTTCGCTTCAGTTTCAGTACAGTCCTCAGGTTTTTTTATTTTTTTATTTTTGCATACGGAGAACGACAATATAGAATATATATACATTATATATGTATATAAATATCTTGATTACATAATTTATGTCAATTATGTTTTTCACAAAACTTGAGGAAGAAGGATCAATCCTCGACAAACTCAATAATTAAATATAAAAATAATAATAATAATTATTATTATTGCCTTTATTGGTTCATATTTTAATTACAATTTTTTTAAATTTTTTTACAAATTTTTAATATTAATAAATTAAAATGTGGGTCTTAGATTCTGAAAGTCAATAAAAATTAAAAAAAGATGGAGAAATTAGATTGTTACCAAAATTAAAGGTAGGGGGACAATCTTTACTTTCATAAAAAAACAGACCTAGGTACATAAAAATTGAAAAATACTAAATTATGCTAATAATTGGGAAAATTATAATTGGATCCCCTTTTTTAATTTCCCTTTAATTAAAAAAAACGCCCAAATTTTGCATGGATGATATCATTGATATTTTTATTATTGATTGGCGAGGGTGGTGGGGAAGGCAAGTGAGCTGATGTTTAATTATAGGCTGGGAGTTCTTCCCATCGAGACAATGGCCGACGGCTTTCCCACACCGCCAATGTCAACTTTGACCCTCGCCTCGGCGCCTGGTTCCTCAGCCCACGGGGTGTCAACCGCTTTTCTCTCTCTCACTCTCTCCTTCCAAAAATGAATCAACACATTTTCAATATCAACATTCAAGGTCTTGGTCGTTTCTTGACATTTCACAATTTTGGAATTACTGGATTCTTTTTGGGGACGAAAACGATGAAATCAATTTGTCATGAAGGTGTGAACATGGGCTGATAGGATCAAATAATGATGGTCCCATGAAGAGGAACATGAAAAAAGAGGAAGCCATTGATAACATCAAATTTGTGGTTTGATTGACTTGTCATCTCCTTCATTTGCTTCGCTTGATGCCGAACATCCATCGAATTTTCATTCTTCATCAATCATCACGTGTCAATTAGGAACTAACATCTCCAAACTAATAATAGCTGATATAAAAAAATGAACAAAGTTCTCTTGAAAAGGAAAATAAATTTACATAATGAAAAAAGAATTACATGACCTCTATGCATCTCCATAGTTGGAATGAAAAACTCAAGTAAAATAAAATGGGCAGAACATTTATCTCGTTAAAAATTTTATTTATTAGAGAATTTAAAAAATTAAACAATTAAAAATGCAATAAATAAAACCTGATCTGAAAGAATTAAGAAAAAATAAGAATTATAAGAGGAAGTGTTTAGGAAAGTTGAAGGATTGTGGTTATGGCAGTCAAGAATTTTCACATATTCAATAGCAACATTTTAAATGCTTTGATAATAATCAATTTTACTAGTGAAAAAATAAAAAAAAATAAAATAAGTATAATAAACATGTAGAATTATTTAATTGGAAAGAAAAGGAAAAACCAAAAGAAATTATTTTACTGATTTCTAAAATATTTTATGGCATTAAATCTTATTTTATTTAGTTATATAATAATATTGCCTGATTAGAAGATATATAATGGATTAGAAGTCCCCTGGGAGTCAATAGGAAAACCAAAGATTTAAAAATCAACATCTTTAACATCTTTTTCCATCAATGTGTCGACGTTTTGGTTCAGTTTCCGTACCGTCTTCAGGATTATTATTTTTTTTATTTTTGCTTACGGAGAGCAACAATGAACAATAGTATATATATATGTATATAAGTTTAGAGTTGAGTTTCTTCAGAGCTTCAGAACGCAATAAGTTAAAGATTATTTATTCATTAAAACCAATTTTTTTGAGTTTATTATTTTTAAAATTTTGATAAATTAAGATTTTTGGATCTTAACACACCCTAAAACATAAATGTAAAATTTGAAATAAATTTTATATATTTGACGATATATATTAGTCTTAAAAGACATATTATATAAGATTATATAAGATCATTATAAATCTAAATTTCTGCTTAGTGCTACATAGAACCTTTGTAAAGAGAATCCAAATCCTTACCCTAGCAATTTTTTTAAATGCATTTAAATGGGATGTAGTTGGAGGGGTAGGAAAGGATTGCCGGTGATATTCCAACCCCTCCGCAACCTCATTAGCAACCTCATTGAGGTTGTTGCTCTCGATTACGATGTTTTTTATGGCATTAGACACCCATTTTATAACTCAGCGTAGAAACTTCTTGTCTACTCTCTTTAATCCCGTACTCGTCGGGGTGCTTTAATTATTATTACTACCCGACACGTCTTCACTATAATCACATTTATATATATATATATATATATATATATATATATATATATATATTATGAAGGAGAGGAGAAGAAGAAATTACACTGGGATTACGTGGATGTTAAACGAAAGACGAAGAAGAATCATCTTCAAGGTTTAATCAACACCACCACCAACAACAACAACACCATCTCAATAAAGTTCAATCAAATAAAATAAGTTTGCAAATAAAAAAAGCGAAATATATAATATAACTGAATAATATTAAAGTTAAAGTAAATTTTTTTTAAATTCATCTGATAAGATGGATAGAACTTAATAATAACAATAATAAAATATAATATAATGAAAGAGGGATGTTTTTTTATTTTTATTTTTTGTCATCATTTCTAAGTTATTAACGATTTTTGCAGTCTCTTAGATATTAGCATTGTTTTATTGCACATAATATAATATTTTATATCAGTTATTTTTTTCCTTCTTTATCCAACTTCTTAATGTTTGTAAGTGTAGTGGCTACTTTTGCTACATAAATTATTAATATTTATTTATTATATTTCACAATGAGCATCTATTTACAGACCTCCATTTGACTAGTGATGTAATTGATTGAAAATTGTTTTTATCTATCCAAATCGTTCATCGGCGGAAATAGAATTGGTCTGGCTTCAGATCACAATTCTGTTTTCCTCAGAAAATTCTTCCTGAAGCAATTTCATGGTTAAAATTTTATGAATAATTTTTTCATGGTTCAAAACTGAGTTGTCTTATATTATAATAATAATGTATGATATCTTATGGATTGTAAAAACAATTGGAGATATATATTTTAATTGCAACGTGGTTAACTGTTTAATGATTTTACAAAATATCACTACATGACTGAAACAACCCAATAAACCAGTGTTAAGAAAGACGGAGAGAGAGATTAGGTCGAGATAGAAGGGGTTCAACCTTATATTTAAGAGAGTAACATTCAAAACCGATTCCAAATTGGAAGTAACACTAAAGTAAAACCTTTCAAAAGATTTCAGTATCGGTGTCATGTCAGTTCACTTGGACTTTTGCAATGTTTATAAAAATGTATATTATTCTATTCTATTATATTATATATATATTTTATTATATTATCCTAATTATATTAAATATTAAACATATGATTATTTTTCTTCTTCTGATTATTATGTGAAAGATAGAGAGATTTGAGGAAATTCGAAATATGGGAAAGAAATTAAAGGACTTGCTTAATATTCGAGGACAGGTCAATAATTCCGTGACTTTTTGAATGGAATACTGGTTTTTAGATAAAAAATTATTTTATTTTTCAGCGTAGTGTCCTTCGAGCTCTATACACTTGGTCCAACGTTTTTCCAATTTTTTTTATCTCTTCCAAAAGATAAAATTTCTTTGTGAGTTGATTTCCTAGTTGGGGTCAAATCTTTTTCCGCCAAGTCATTTCTTCAGGTTTGGAAACAAGACATAGTAAATCCGGAGAATAGGGCGGATGATGGAGGAATTCGTATCCCAATTCATGAATTTCCATGTAAAATTTACTTTTTTCCATTTTCTTCACGAGGTAGTCTGCTATTAATGGATGTCAAATAAAAACTAAAATACCCAGTTGGTTCAAATTTCAAATGGAGTCAGCTGATTGTTGCCTGCTGAAAAGAGCAGTGTTGCTATTTCATTTAAGAGACAGGAAATTCAAAAAGTCACGGACTTATTGACTTGCCCTCCTATATATTATTAATCTCATTACCATTAGATAAATATCCTAAATAAAGCTAAACCGAATTATGCTTGAATTTTATCTAATTAATTAACTTAATTAAAAATTTTCTAGAATTAAATCTTTCTCTTTATCTTATTATATATAATCCCTTACTCACACTTTCGATTGAAACTTTCTGTATAGATAAGATTATATTGTAAAATTGTTAAAAACTTGTTTATAATTTAAAAGATTCGATTTTAAAGGGCGTAACAAATGAGATAGAATATAATGAACTTGGATAAGATTTCTAGAGGGTGTGATGCCGACAGAAAGAGGGAGGACAATTCGGTTGCCCGATGCCAATAAATTAAACCGACATCAGATATTAATTACAGAGGCTGCTATTGTAAATGATTCATCGTCTCTTGAAAAAGATAAGATACAGATAAAAGATTAAAGATCCTTTCGCATCTTGGATAATTAAATGCTTTAACACCAGTTATAATTATTATTAAATGTAAATTTATCCTTCTTAACCTGAAATAAATGAAAATGAATAAAATAGATTAATAAACATTCCTTCTGATAAATATAATATCAATTTTCTCTAGAAACTAAAAATTTTTAATTCAGAAAACTAAAATAATAAAAATTTTTATATGTAATTTATGATGAGAATACAGACGAAAGAAATAATGATTTACAAATTAGAGTATATATATATATATTATATACATGTATATATTTATATATGTACCATATTCTTTTAGGAAATGAAGGAGGTTTAATGGATCATTTCGTTGCGCCTTTATGTAATGGGGTGGCTTTAAGAAAACGAGTAAAGTTTGCAAATAAATGTAAAGTTATTGTCAACAGATATAATGTAAATTATATTATCCAACAACAATCATAATGTTGATTTATTTATCTAACTGTCAGATTGCGTATGCGTCAAAATTTTATTATTTAATTTAATGTTTATTTATTTTTTATTTTTTTATTGATTATTTTCTAACAATTTTCATTTTAAATTTGAAAAAAAAAAATAATTATTTCAAAATAAAGAGAGTGAATTTTATATTTTATATTTATGTTAATTAATTATAAAAATGTAATTATATTTTATTGGACACATGTAAAGAGTTTTAAGAATAGATGAAAATTAGATTTAAAGATTGGATTGACAACTCTCGTTGAATCATTGTATTATTTGTAGATTTAACCTGAATTTATTTTTCCTCTTTTCTAACAACAAACTATAAATTAATATAACTGAAAATTAATAATAAAATTAGAAGGTTAAAGGTAGGTTATTATTTACAACACTAGGTTTTTTGTTTCAAAATAAATTTTGTACTACTTCTGATGATGACATTATTGTCGAATTGAAAATAAAATTGAATACAAATTTGTTTTGAAACAAAAAACCGAATGTTGTAAATAATAACTTACCTTAAACCTCTTTTAATTTTATTATTATTTTTCAGATATATTTATAGTTAGTTGTTATAAAAAAAAATTCAGGTTAAATCTAGGATTCAAAATATTTAAAAAAGCGTTTTGGTTCGGTTCGGTACATTTCAGTTTGGTTCGGTTCGGTTAATTATTTTATAATATTATTATTAGTAAAAAAGAGATGATGAAAAAATTAAAATAAACTAAATTAAATTTTATCAATAACATATAATTTAGATTTTATTAATATATTTATTTTATTTAATTAAAAAAATATTATATATGTTCTTCTGAATTTCTATTTAATTCGTGTGGTATTTAAATAACATAGAAATTACTCGGTTTTAAAGAATGGGGTAGAAATTGTGAAAGCTATTTGCGTCGTTTATTGAGTGATTGACTATCGTTGTTTGCATTCGTTATAGTCATTTTTCCAATAATTCCGATAATTTATTGCTTGATTGGTTTGCCCTCCACTACCGCTGGTCACAAGTTTCTCGTGAATGAACCTAATGATGATAGTGTGTGCTTGTGTGTGGCAGGTAGAGGGGAGAGCAGGGGTCCTGTGGCTAAGGGCATTAAAGTTTTCCACAGTCACGAACAAATTGTATTTTCTCAAACAGCGAAGATTGTTCAACAAGATTTGAACAAGTGAACAACAACTGGACGATGATCGATGAAGTTACTAGACAACAGAGAAAACGAGATAAATTATAATAATAATAATAAAAATAAAATTGGAGGAATAAACAAATCAATTGTGATGAGAAAATTCTTTTTATATATTTATTTACTCACATAATTTTCAATTCGATGGTTCAAATTTAGTTTTTATTTAATCAAAATAAATTTAATTTTAAATAATTTTATATTTTTATATTACCTTAAATAAAATTTTTATTTAATTAGGACAATTTCAATTTAAATAATTTATTTCTTTAATTACATAGGAGCATATATTTATGATGAGAATTCACGATGGTGTAACTACCGAAATGCAGACAATTGAAATCTTCCGATGATCATGAACCTAAAGGAAATTATGTTGAAATTTAAAAGAAATTATGTTTTTATTCATTTTCTCTTCCATTTTACAAACTTTTCAAATGAATCATATATACATGAGATTAGAGTGTAAACTAAAATAAAATAATTATTTGTATTATTATAAGTACCAGGAACACCGAGCTCGACCCTTTAAAAAAATTGATATATAATTTTTTAATTATTTATTACAATTATTAAATGCTACATCATTGCATTAATCTGATTAAAATGAATGGATCTTGGGGTCCTCAATAATACATAAATATGTATTATGATGTTGCTAAGTTCATGAATATTTTTTTTGGTGGAAGAATGATAAATATATATCGTAATTTATAATTATCAAATATTAATAAATATTTTTAATTTTATTTTGAAATTTAATAAAAAATTTTAAAATATTTTAAATATAAAAAAAATATGAATACTTTCAATATCATTTAAAAATATTAATATAATATCATTTAAGAAAAAAGGCGGGAGTCAAATTTTAATATGGATACATAGTGACATCACTTAAATTAGATATTTTAAATTAAGAAAATACTAAAAAAGTTGATTTTTCCTGAGGCTGAAACCAATAAAAATCGATTTTTCTTTATAAATATTATCTATAGTGTGAATTTCAAAAAAACTCCTTAGAGCGGTTTAATATCGCAAAAATATACAAATATATATATATAATTTTTGCTATTATAATCAGATAAGATTTTCATTCTAAGAAATTATTATATATAACAAATTTTATTATTAATTTATTTTTTTCGAATTGTTATTGTTCTTATTTCACTTGTAATATATAATCATTAATTATGTTATAATTTAAATTCTAAAAGGAAATCAATAATTATTTTTTAGAATTTACTATAATTTTTAAGTTTTAGTATATAAAGAGAGATTTGATTACCATTTTTACTTTCCCGCATACTTCGTATAAGGGAAGTATTGGAATCGTCAAAAATTTCGACTTCGAGATTTCGATAGATCTTGACGTTTTAGACCTCCCTGAGTCGGAATATGTCTGTGTGTGTGTATGTATGGATGTATGGATGCATGTAATGTTTGTCAGTGAGCGAATTTACTCAGAAACTAATCAAGCTAGGACTTCGAAATTTGGTACACCGATATTATTCACAGTTTGTAGATTTATCTCAAAATTTCGTCAAAATCGGATAACCGGAAGTGGTACTTTACCTACACTGGTTGCGTTTACCTTTCAAGTAAAGTACCATTTTGCTTCGAGATATTTGCTTCATATTTTGTATATAGATTTAAAAATATGAAAAAAATTCAGATACCAAATTTCATCATGATCTGACTACCGGAAGTGACATTTTACCTATACAAGTAGCGTTAGGTGTAAATTATAAATATATATAATAGTGTTAAACCATTTTACTTTATAATTTAAATTAATTAGTTTGTTTATTTTTATTGTTGTTAATTATTTATGTTTTATCGTTCTCAAGATAATGGTTAAAAATAACTTGTAATTTAATTTATTCTTTTAGGTATTGTATTTCTATATTATTATATTCACAACTCTTTATACCTATTTATATGCGGGAAAGTCTAGGGGAGGACACTCCCGATTTTTTAATTATAAATTGACAATTTATTTAAATATTATCGAAACCTTTAACTACTAATTGTGGATGTTGTTCTTGTTGCGGGTGTTTATTTTATGGATGTTACTCCCACCTACGGTATGCTCATTAAGTGTTTTCTAACATCTGAATCTATCAGAGAAGAAAAAAAAACTTTTACAACTGTTAATTGTATTGATAATTGACTAAATTTCAATTAAACTACAATATCCATTCATATAATATAGGTATATAAATATAATTTGATTATCATTTTCATAGAGTATACAATGTGAATGGAATCGATTTGAATCTTTGGACCAATGGTGGTTGGTAGTAAGGGAGATATGGGTGGAGGGTGGGGGAGATTGATTAATGAGGCAGTTAGTTACCTGTGGGCGCTGGCTAATTACCCTCTGATAATTGAATTGAACCCGCGGTCTTTTTTAAAAGTCTCGATTCCCAGGCTGGACCCTAATTAATTAATAGAGCATACGATTTGAATAACAGGTGGGGGAGGCGTAGAGGGAAGAGGGCAACCAGTTCCCAGAGCGCAGGGGAGACACGAATCGAGACACACAATTTACATACAGAGAAGAATTAAACAGTCCACTTGTATTCCTAAGATGACCTTTGAATTCATGATTGAAATGTCTAGAACGAAACTCTCCAATTCCCCTCTTACTTACTCCATACCCTCCCCCTCCCCCCCCCCCCCCGAGCAATCCCACTCCAATTCACTCTACCATATTTCTCTTAACAAATGATACATCATTTGTAAATAAAAAATATACATCATTAATTATATATTAATTAATTTGATTGAATCGTTTATTTTAATTATTATTTTTTCAGATTGTTTAATAACTACAATCAACTACAAAGAAATTATCAATTTAAAATGTAGTACCTGGTTCACCGAGTAGCCGCTCGATACTATAAAAAAATTATTCCTTATGATCTATGAATATTTAAGATTAATATGATTATTTAAAATAAATAAACAACAAAATATATGAAACCATTTGGAATAATTTAAAAAAACATAAATTTAAAAAAAAAATAGTCATAAAACATACACCCCTTAAAGTAGTAATGCACTGAAAGACAGAAAAGTATGGCCTGTGGATATAACATAATATATATTTCGTAATTTGATTATAAAATATTATTAAAATAAATATTTTTAATTTTATTTTTTATAATATTTTTTTATTTAAGTAACCGCTTTTTTTTATTATTATTAAATTAAGACAAAACAAATAAAGATGATTTTTCCCGCGGCTGAAACCATTACAGATCGATTTTTTTTTATAAATAATATCTAAGGTGTGAATTTCAAAAAAAAATCCTTAGAGCGGATTAATAATTCAAAAATACAAATATATACCTATATATATATATTATATACAATTTTTGCTAGTATAATAAGATAAGATATACATATGAATATTTTTATTTATCTCCCCCCCCCCATCCCCTCCCGGAGAAGTAGAATTTTTATAAATTGACGAAAAATATTAAATATATTATATGACCAAAAGTATTATAATATATTTGTAAATATTTTTTTTTCTAATTTAATATATTTATTATTATTTATATCCTGGACTTATTTTATTCAACCATTTATTGTATTTATTAATTAATTATTTATTGAATAGATAGATTTTGGGTTAAAAGAAAAATTCATTCTTTCTAAATGATCTACCCGGGGAGCGTTGAGTCTGACACAATGGAATCGGTTAGCATTCAGTAATTTACTGTTTGTCTGGCTGTGCCCCGACTTAGAAGATGAAATTCTCCTTGTAGGGATTGCTTAGAGAAAACTGAGATTTATCATGTGCGATGAATGATTTTTTTAAGGTACAAATGACCGTAGTTGCTGAAGTGCATCGATCTTCATATAATAATACATATCCTGATCTTATTTCGTATATATTTATTTATTTATTTAAATAGTAAGTAATAGTCTTATTTGGTACTTAATTATTTATTTAATTAATAAGTAAGTATAAATATTATTATTTCTATTTTTCGTAAAAAAGAAAATAAAAGAGATTGAAGTTTGTTTCAAAAAATAAATTAATATTGAATTATTAAATAGTGAAATTAATTA
Source organism: Labia minor (assembly GCA_963082975.1). Classification (NCBI taxonomy): domain Eukaryota; kingdom Metazoa; phylum Arthropoda; class Insecta; order Dermaptera; family Spongiphoridae; genus Labia; species Labia minor. Next base: position 27,383,452 of record OY720350.1, on the reverse strand, counting down.
AAATAATGCTTTTAAATCGTTATAAATTATTAAATCACTTACATTTTAATTAAGTAATTGTTATACAATGATATTATATATATATATATATATATAAGTAAATAAAAATTTTTTATGTAAATTTTTGTGTTAACATAATATGTATTATAATTTTTATAATTTACTAGTGATCTGATCTTGTGTCATCAAAAATATTAATAATTTATTTAATTACATTAATTCAAGTAGTTTTTATGAAAAATATTTAAGAAATGAATCAATTTTCTGAAAATTATTAAAGAAAGAAACAAGTTATTTTGTTTGTATTTTTATTATTTTATTTGTAGATATTTTATTTCATTTCTTCTCTAACTTTAGGGGCATTTATATATATATTTCTTTTTTTCAAGAGAGAGATGGATTTCGAGTGGGAATAGCAATTCGTATTGCCTTCGGATGCAATTAATAACATGCAAATGGTTACACCTGAAGTAGATAAGGTGTCTTATTTCTATTTATATATCCATGTGTATGTCTATTGGTGCTTGGATTGATGGTTGTGTATACGTGTGTTGGTGTTAAGGTAGCTCTCATCCAAATTGGTGATCGCCTCTGGGAAGATCCATCTTTTCCTTCCTACCGAGGCTGATCAAAAGATACAGGGCGACTCCGAGATGTACTTCACTTAGACAACTAACATGAATTTATCGTTTCGCGTATTTTTATTTATTTACGTTGAAGAAATGTATGTTGGCAAAATTAATTGTCGTTGAGCCAGCTCCCTGACATTCCTTGAGAACGGGATCGTCCACCACTTTGTCAACCAGCAACAGTTTCAACAGTTTTCTATTGCCTCATATATTGTGAAAGAAAACAGGAAATGGACCACTATTCTAGCATATTGCTAACAATACTCAGACATTTATTTCTCGATTATAAAATAATAATTTCAATAGTTTATTTAAAAATACTTAATAGTTGCTTAAGTAGCAATGCTCAATGGAACATGACACACACATAGATTGTTCAGCCCAATATCATATTCAGAAATATTGAAATCATTAAATACAGTGAACGCTCTATAAAAGCAACTCATTTGAACCAATTTCAATAAAAAAGTTTCTTATTGGTAAAAGTTGCTTATAGGAAAAAATTGTATTTAAAACACAAAAATATTAATTAATTAATTAATCTTTCGATTAACAGAAACTGACAGAAATTCTGATAACTATTCTAATTAACAGAAATTAAATTCATTACTGACAGCACAAAACAAACATATTCCAATAATAAAATTTTAGGTTATGCTGTTGTGAACAGCTATCAACTCAAATATTAAGCTTTAAAAAAATAAGTTGCTTATACAGAACAGTTGAACTAAAAAAAGTTGCTTGTTTACAGGCTGTTTATAAAGAATGTTGCTTATAGAGAGGCTATCTAGAGCGTTCACTGTATTATAAAAATAAAATATAAATAAAATATCTAGGAGGATTGAAATGGTTAAAACTCAAAGATGGTTAAAATCTAAAAAATTAAGTTTATATATAGTAAATTCCATAATTCATAATTGTTCAGGTTTTAATTTAATTATTTATTTTTTTAAAAAAAAACTAAAATAATTGGTAAAAATATCTATAATATGAATTAGAGTCCCAAATAGATCAGTAATCAGCGGTTCCAAACTCTCTCTGTCTCTCTCTTTCCATTATGGTTTCTCATTTCGTTGTCGGAAATAAATTAAAGGCGTTTTACTGATCGTTAGTCAGCGGGTGATGAGTAATCGACGCAACGTAAGTTCCTCCGCTGCCTCTATTTGCAGCGGTTGTGTGCGTTTGTATAGATTCTCAGTTTCGTTTTGTGACGTGCGATTAATCGCTCCTAAACAAACAAAATTAATCACCCATTCAAAGACACGGAAAAAAAGAGAGGGATATTAACCCTGAAAACATCACTCAGACAATTTATAATATAAATCGATATGAATGTAAAAAGAATTTAGGAAGATTTCTATTTTGATGTATAAATGAAAATCAAAGATATTATTAGTTTTCTGGCCAATATATATTAATATAGAAACTGAATTAAGAAATAAATATATCTTAATGCTTTGAAAAGAAAGAAATTTTATATTATAAATTAAAAAAAATATTTAATAAGAATAATTTAAATTTAATTGCTTTTCTAATTTAGAAAGAAACTCCTAAAGATGGTATACCTAATGAAATGCACAAATAAATAAATACATAAATTAGAAATAATATATATAAATAATAGCTCTATATAAAGTAATTTAATTGCATAGAAATAAAACAGAAAGCAAATGAAAACTAAATGCGCCAAACGTTTTTCGTTGTATATGAACCAATTCATCCATAAACTTTGTCAGGCTTATAGAAAAATTATTTTATTCTTTTTAGTCCATAAGAAAAACGTTATTTTATAAATTTTTTTTATATTTATATTATTAGGAATTGTGATAGATTGACTGTAGAGGGATTGAAATCTTTTTTTTTAAATTAATTTGATCTCTGTCAGGGAACTGATTAGTCTTTTCTGTCTAAACTCAAATCATGAAACATTAGTAATTAGATTTTGTGGTATTAGCCTTCCATGTTTGATTAAGTTCTATTTTTTTCTCAAAATCTATGTATTGTTATTATCTCAAAAAATAAACAAAAGAACGAAACAAAAAAAAAATCATTTCAAAATGGATTGTTTTTGAAATGTATATAAAAGAAAATAATTTTGTGCTATTCACTACGTCAATCGTTTTTATCGAGATTTTCGTTGTTTTTTTTCATCTTTCATGTGCTGATGGAATGAATATCTTGATTGAATATGTTGTTCAAGATGTGGAGGAGGTGGAGACGATGGGTTTTTCATTCTTCCCACGGGGCGCATACAACATCAACAACAGCAACAACAGTACGCGGCCCATGTAATTTACTAAATAGGCAATTTTTCTTGGCAAGTAAATGGGCTCGAATCCAGTCGGCAACGGTTCAATGTGTAGTCCGCGAGAGGATTAACCACTGAAGAATGAGATTCCACGCCAATTAAAAACCACTTCCCAATTTTTACAAAAGAACACATTACAAATTTTCAATAGAAATTTTAAAATTACATGAACGAAGCGGCAAAAGTTAAAAGTTTAGATTTTAATAAAATTGTCTGTTAATTCAATTTTAAATAAATAAAATTTTTGTTATATTATTATTCATAGGCTATTTATTAATTTAGTTTATGGTAATATATTTTATAAAGGAAAATCATATGAAGAATAAAATATCATCGTGTTAGGGTTGAATTAGTTTAGAAGTTTAATAAAAAAAAAAATAAAAATAAAATATTTTAACAATATTTTTAATATTAATAATTATTGTAAAATTGAATATTATTGTTCAATTTAGTTTATCAAATTTATTGATAATTAAATTAAACTGTATTCCGGTAAGTTTAATTTAAATTTTTTTTTTGAAAATATCTGGGATTCCTTTCTAAAAATTTATTTATCAATCTATTATTATAATTCAAATAAATTTTATATATATCAATTTCCATTAATTTATTTTTATATAATTTGACCTTAGTAGTTTACAATTGGATTCTCAATCAAACTTCTCAATATGCTTTCCTTAACTAAATTATTTTTGGTTAGATTGAGGTTATGTTTCAACTTAACAAGCAGACTTAAAAGACTTCAACCTCATGACTTACTCACAATTAGACCCTAGCCATATCTCCATTAACACTAGCAGACTGCCACCCTCTTAATTATATCCAAATCCATTTCCTTATTTCTTCTATTACTTCTCATCCCCCTCTTGTCCAACCTAATTTCTACTTTGTTTTCTTTTTTTTCAAGTAATCCTTTTTCCTAAACCATGTATATAAATTATAAATTGTTATTTTAAAAGTATTATCTATATATTATGGGATATTTTATTATTTCCCTATCTGAGGGCAGATGTAAAAATTATTTTGGTAAAAAAAAAATTATGGTTATGTAATTCTTGGTATTACAATCTCCACAATTCCCATCATCATCATCTTTTGGCGGTACATAAATTTTATTTCAGATACCTGTAATCTATTCTCATCCCCGCAAAGTCATGATCTACGCCTCACAACACTAAAAATATATATTTATATATACATAAATAAATTAATGATTTATTTAAACTTCAAAATGTTTGTTTAACCAATCCCTCCTTTTATTCAAAAAAAAAAATTCCAATTTTCTAAAATCGAATAGTTCTTTTTTTTTTAATCAAAACAATCGTGAATAAATGAAACCATCTTATGGGCAATTGAATAATTCAGTTGGATGTTCAAGTGGAAGATGATGAATAAATAAATAAATGAAGATGAGCGGTCGCTCGGTTGACCGTATGTCCTGTCAGCGATACCCCGGGACTCTCTTCTCTCTCCTGTCCCAGGGGGAACGCCGTCAAATTTTGATCCAATTCTACCCGGCCGCCTATAAAAACAAGAACCTTTCATTTAAATTACATACTAACATGTATTCTATCCATTTATATGCGGGGAAAAAATTGACCAAACTCTCGATTAGAAAATAAATATATAAACAGAGGAAGAAAAAAAAAAATGAAATGGAATAAATTATATTCTTGAAATTTTAGTAAAAAGTCAATATATTTCCTTTGAAGGATTTATAGGCAATTTTATTTAAAAAATCAGACTGAAAATTTAAACTGTTAATTTGATATTACAGATAAGATGTTAATTTTAAATTCAAGAAAGTATTTTATCCAATCGATCGATCATCAATATGAATGAAATTTAAAAAGAAAAAAAAAATTAAATTCTTATCTAACTTAATATAATTTATTTCTATAAATTTCTTTGGGTGGATCTAAGTTCATTCGTTTGGTCCACCCATTGGTAGTTTTATAGCTTGATAAATGATTCAAGAGTGGATGTAATAGTGACCACCACATCGGTTCAGGAGAAGGAAGTGGATCCCTTCCCGCCTTGGTCGCTTTTATAGTCGGTCGTTTCTCGGCTCCTTTTACTGACCCATTAGCCCCTTGAATGGAGCCACCCCGTTTCCGTTTTCCTCAAGAGTGCCATGTTCTTGATCCCCATGGCACCTGTCTTCCATCCCTCGAATAACGCCACCAACCCCTCTCCTATTGATAGTGAATTTATAGACGGGGCCATTATTCCAAATATGATTAGACAATGAAGGTTAATCATCATTCAATTAATAATAAATTATTTTCATGAGTGAAAGGAATAAATTTAATAATTGAAAGATTTTCTTACTCAACTCTAAAAGATAAAAATTAAAAAAAAAATAAAAATATAAAAAGATAATTATTTAGAATTTAAATAGTAAGCTATTTTCGAATTATTTTTTTTTTCTTACTTTATGCGCATTTCGATAGTAACGCCATCATTTTGAAACTTACAAACTTTTAGCAATTTTACATTTATTTTAAATAGTGAAGAATTCAAAAAATTAAAAACAACATGTTATGATAATGTAAATACTGAAATAACCAGTCTCAAAGAAAACAATTAAATTTAAACTCTACTGCAGGGGGCGGCAACCTTTTTCAAATAAAAATCGCAAATGTTTAAGAGTCTGATCGCATAAACATTTTACCTTTTTTTTAGTAATAATTTAATACTTAGTACTTAATACTGAGTGTTCCAAATTATTCTTTTTTTATATTTCTTATTTATATTTCATTTTCAATTTTAAAATTCGAAAATTTATTCTCGAATAGTAAAAATGATATATATTTTTATTCTTTCGATCATTTTTTTAAATAAAATTTAATATTAATATAATAATTTTTTTGAAATTTAATTATTTATAATTCTTTAAATTTTTAAATCCATTTTAGATATATTTTAATTAATATATATGTAGTAAACCAATATTTTAAAATTTTTATACATGGTATAGTTTGAACCCTCATTTTCAAATTTTGTAAATCGGAACGATATCATTTGAGCTAAATTTGGATAAAAAATATTTATTTTTATTTAATGATAATTTTATATAAGTACCATTAAATTTTTTAAAATACTTATTACAGAAAATATATATTTTTATTAGTGTTATAATATATATTGGCTTAATTTCTCCTACTTGCAGAGACAGCCAAAATAATTTCAATTCCCCCCTCCTCAAAAACACGAAAACAAAAGAAAATTCACAATAAAAATACACTTTATATTCGAATAGGTATAATAATGAAGAAATGGATTAGAATAAAATTTTACAATGAAATAAATTAATTTAATGAAAAAAATATTAATTTTAAATAATAATAAAATAATTCTGATTAAATTAGTTTGCATAAGAACAACAACATACGAATATATATATTGAAAATTTTTATATATTTTATATGGTTTCTAATAAAATTATCTAAATTGAATGGTGATCGATCTTGTTCGTTTAGTTTCCTCTTCTCTATTTCATTGGGATATGTAAAATTCATTATCGATATTTTTACGAGTATAACCATCTCGGGGGTCCCTTTTGATAGCACAGGGGTCGGTCACTTTTTTTACGACAGGGCAACAAGTCCACCATATTTATTGGTGGTAGTTTAACTGGACTATGCCTGAGGAGAGTAGTGGGGGGGTATTTTGTTTTTATTGTACAATATCGACCCCAATACGTAAAATGTCATTATGGAAATTCAAATCCAGGGTCAGCAGGGGAGAACTTTCATTAAGCTCGAATTCATCTTTTCATATATATTGTTTTCGTTTAGGAAAACTTCTCTCCATGATCCTGAAGAAGGAACAAGAAAACATATTTTGTTTCAATGTTTTTTGGTTATTGGCATTTTAACCCGTCTTGGGGTCATTGAAGGGAGAGATATCCCCAAAATGACCATCGAAGGGTAGCCAGTGTCTCCAAAATGACTTCATTATGGAATCTACAAGGAACACCAGGCACCCAGCACCGACGGCTACAGATACAATTCCCGAGTAAAGAATATGATACGTTTAGAATAAATAATGCACAATCGAATTCTCATAATGTTAAATTTCTAATAATCTAGGAGGACATTGTAAATTGGAAAAAATGACAATTTCTAATATTTCTTTATGAAAATTTTAATTTTAATTCTTAGGAAATATTAATTTATATTTTAGTAATATGCAAATTTAAATTATTATTTTTTCTGCAGTTATAGTTTAAATTTATAATCAAGCATTTTTTATTATTTTAAAAGCATCGTATAGTTTTACTGAATGACTATAATTTGTTTTTTAATACAAAAATAAATATATACTGAATAACAAGTAAAATTTGCTAAATAAAATATTGAATAAATTAACTAAAAGTACAAATCATTCTCAAATAAACCTATTTAGGTTATTTTATTCTTTAGATTATGTAACAATATCGGGGAAAATAAGAATATTTTTCAAATTTTCTATTTTGTAAACATTATAGAATAGTTCATATTTAACAATAAAAATAAATTCGATTGAAATTAAATGTGTCAAGATTCAACATTTCAATTCATTCGTGTTTGCGAAAAGCGAAAATAGTCCGATTTCATTGTCATATAAAATTAAAAATTATTCTATTAATTAATTTTCTATTAATTTAATACTTTAAAAAACAAAATAAATAATTCAGAGAGATAACATATAGTAATAAAATAATAATAATTATTAATTAATAAATATATTATCATAGTATTAGAATTTAATATCAGAAGTGAATTATGAATGAAACAGGAGAGCGATTGAGAATAAAAGTTTGAAAGTAATTTTTTTTATGTTTCCTTTTAGAGAGTTAAGTTTTTGACTCATTTTGCCCAACATTTTGAGAATCACTGCTATATGTAGTTTTCAATTTCAAGAATTCAATTATTTTAATTTAAGAATAATATTTTTAATCTTATTATTAATTAATTTTTTTTTTAAATTTAATTTTCAAAATTATACAATTTGCCATTTCTAAACATTACTAAAAATACATATTAATGATTGTAAATAATTTATCACTACAACTTTATAAGAAACAAAAAAATATATACCATAGATATGAGAAAATAATTCTAAATTGAGTGGTCAGACATTGGTGGGTTGCAATAGAGTTGACGGTGGGGGTGGGTGGTGCACACAGATGGGATATTTGGTGCAGAAGGCACCGCACTCGTAATGTCCGTAATGTCCGGCAGAATCGCTTTCCCATAATAATGACCGACAGGGGTAGAAGAAAGTTATGACGACACGGCTGTACAAACCCTCCCCCCTTCCCTATCCACTAAACTACCCATCTAAAAACAAAAAAAAAACATCACCACCCCACGTAATTGTTTAAATATGACAACCGTATGGTAAAAGTGGCACATAAAAAAGTCATCCTGGATATATTATATATAAATAGATATATAAAAACACCCCAACAATAGACAGATGGATCAAATACCCTCAAAATTCCAATAATATTATACATAAGTACGGATTTTAATTTTTATCATATATATTATATTTGTTAGAATAAATTATTTAATTATTTTTCACTAATAGAACATTTTTTTTTTTTGGTTAATATAAAAAAAAGTAATACCGACTGTTGAGTGTGAAAAATAGTTGTCACTTAACAAGCTTTAGGGGTTGAATAAATAGAGTAGGAGGCGTAGATGGTGGGGTGTTTAAGAAAATGTTGATTGCTTGACGAATGATCGTGAGCAGCTCCGTCGACAGGGGAAATTAGCCCCTATGATTAATGAATGTCAGCCGCCCTTCAGTGTTAATCAACAGTCAGCCCTATGAATGTCAAATAAATATTTATACAAGCGACAATCTATTAAGATTGCTATCATTGCATCAACGACGATTGAAAATGATGAAATTGCCATCATTTTATATACATATTTACTAAATCTATTCTTTAATTATAAATTTAGGTAGATAATATTTTTTTTTTTTAATTTTTGAAATGAATACTAATCAATTTTCATTGTTTTTTTTATATCTATAATAATATGCATGGCTAAATCAAATATAGAATAATATACTTAGTATTCATGGAGGTACGGAAGATCTCTGCGTCTCCTTTTAGATGAAAGTTTTTTTTAAAAATTTAATATAAAACAGACTAAAAATAATGATTTCTTTTTTTCTATAAAATGTAATAATATTTTTTTCTTTTTTAAAACATTTTGTAATTATATTATTTAAACATAAAATACATTTATTACGAAATCCTTAAAAAAAAAAAAATGAAAAATGAATTAACGGGCTCTAGATTCATTTGAAAGTGAAATTCTTCATCTTCTTTTACGAACAAATTTGGCGACGTTTCAATTAAGTATCAAGACCCATAAGGAGATGAATAATGAACAATATATGTATACATCTAATCATGGATTATGTATCAAAGTCCTGAAGAGGGTACTGATACGGGACCGAAATGTCGATACATTAGCTGTCCACTGTCTCCTAATCCATTTTACATTTTCTAATCAGATAATATCATTATAAACTATTTAATTAATTTTGATGAAATACCCAGATTCAATTGAGTACAAACATTTTTAATTAACTAACTATTTCAAAGCTACTGTTTCAATTAAATAACATTTATATATCAAAAAAGAGTTGAGAAAAAGCTTCTGATAATGATATACTTTCTGAAATAGCCAGCAAATAACTCTTTTTGAAATCATAGTGTGCCTAATCTAAATTTTGTATGATTTTGTAAATAAAATATTTTTGGTTTAATCACTATGATTTCTTTACATTTGTTATTTTTTAACACGTTAAACGCCGTTTCGGCCACCGGTGGCTGACATAACATACCTAGCTTTGACTCTAGTTTTTGGGCTGTCGGCCACGCGTTCCATATAAATTGCTATTCAGTGTGGCCGATGTGGCCAATAGTTACCTGCAGATTATCCGACCCGGTAATATTATTATATAATAAAGAAGCTCAATAAATCCCTTTATTAAGCTTCTTTATGTGGATGTTGCAACCCGAATATATTATATTTTAATAATTAATAATTTAATTTAATTAATTATATTTTAATAATTAGTTTATTGGAAATAAGGTTCACTCCCACAATCCAATCACAATTTTTCATTAGTAAGTTCCAAGATCTCAAATATTTGAGACCAGACTAAATCAATCTAATGATTTCAAAATCACTGTACTCGTAAGTTCTCAATCATAATATGCTATCCCACATCCTAAGTTACCTCTATCCAATCAATTTCTTCACATTTATGTTGTCTGACTTCTCTTAGCCATTTTCCTAATTTCCCTGTAAATAAATAATCCTCCTAAAGTACTATTAAATTACAAACAAAATTTTAAATATTTCAGTTATTTGTTACGTAAACAATTTCCAGCCCTACTAAAAATGAAATATCCCCTAAAGTGGATACACCATGTACAACACACGTCCTTTTCACAGTAGGTACTAAATTGAACTTTTAATCAGAATGAGATGTAACTCTATATTAGAGTCATTTGTACAACTCAAGAGAAAGAGGGGAGCTGAAGCTTGTTTCCCAAGTATATTCTTCCGTGTTGTCGACGACGTTTGTATTTAATTCCAGCAATTCCCAAGGATCCTGTTGCATAATTTTGTCATTTGTCCCGCACCCCGTTTAAGACGAGTTGTGAAAAAGTACTGATCTATCGTCAATTCCCAGCAGAAATTAAGTGAAATCTCGCGGAATGGTGCAGATAAAATAGATTCACTGACTCCTCCCAAGGAAACAATCCATCATTGCCTGAGTTTCAATGAACAGATTATATTAATATACAGAGATTAATCCTAATTTTACTACCTAAAATAAAATATGCTGCATGAGTAAGTTAACCAAAAATACATTATTGTTAGAAAAATATAAGTATATAATTTACATTCACTATCTTTAATTAATTTTTATATATTGTTACACAAGTTCTCAACATTATAGATGTTCAGTCTTCACTATTGTAAATTAGTTTCAGCACCTGAATATGAATTATATTGTTTTAACAACACTGCATTTTCGGTTAACTGACTTAAGCCAGTTCCCTGTTTAATGAATAATGTTTGATTTGAACTTTCAATTGTAAAAAAATCAAATACTACATATATTAGTGATTTTAAAAGTTAATGGTCATAAAAAAAAACTAATTTGCATAAAATGTCCCTATCATTGAGCTTTGAGTCATATACCAATATAGTTTATGTATATATTGTATAATTTGAAATTACAAAAAATAAAGTGCCTAGCTATCACAATTAAACTAGAAAACTAATTCAATAAATAAATTATTGTGTGTTGGATTGAAATAGATTCTTTTTTTTTGATATCCTCTCCCCCCTCCTTTATACCCTTTTTTAACTCTGTCCCGGAAATGAACCGGGATCTTGGCTCGTGCCCTATGAAGGTAATTTCCTTTCAAGTTTTTCACGCCCTAAAGGGACTGAAAAGGCATCCCTTCTCTTTTTCTTTTATGCTAATTCCAGACGATTTGTTTCACCCTTGCATCGATCCTTTTATACATTGGCCTTCTTCCCCTCCTTTCATTTCTCTCCTACCCCCTATCGCCAAAAAGAACGAATTTTAATGCTAATCACTAAAGAAAGTCTCAAGTTGATTATGAAGTGCTAATATATATATTTTTTAACGTGACAAAAAAAAAAAAAAAGAAAAAAGAGAGAGAAAAACGATAAATGAATGGAAAATGATATTCAGAGAGGGGAAACCAAACCCCTCCTCCTTTTCATGAATATGACAAATTAAGTGTTTTAATCTTGAAAGAGTATAATTTAAAACTCACTACTTTGCTTGATGATGTAACATTCAATATACGTACCTGAAAAAAACAAAAAAAATACAATAAATTAATTATTTGATATAGATAAATTTAACATACATTAATAATTAAACAAATAAAATACACAAAATGAAATTCTATAAATGAAAAGTTTATTTTACATCTCATAGTGATGATTTATATTTTTAATTGATTATTTTTTATTCTTTTTATTTTTTTTTTGATAAAATTTGGTATATTTACTTAATGCATCAGTATGATGAATTGATCAACTTTTGGTGTATGTCCGGCAACCGGAAGTGGTTGTATTACCGACAGTGGATAGTAAGGGAAGGGTTATTTTCACACCAAATTGCACATGAGGAGATTTTTTACATATCTCCACGGATCATGCACTTTTTATTGGTTTTATCCTCGGGAAAAATCTTCACTAGTTTTTTCTTAATTTCAAATTATACGACGTCACCCAGCCCTTCATGACGTCACAGCCAGCGACTCCTTATATATTATAAATAAAATAAAATTAAAAATATTTATGTTATATCCATATCTGTTTTTAATGCATTAATATATATATTAAAATTGTTTGAAATTGTTTCTGTAGCTGGAAATTAATTTATTTCAAACCGTCGGTCGGTTCTGTGCCTGGCCACAGGTCAACTTATTTAAATTTATTTAAATTATAAGAAGTATATTTATAAAATATAAATAAAATACAAATATTTAAACATTAATATTTTCCTCATTTTAATCCTAAAAAAATTTACTTGAAAAGGGTTGTTCGTTTTTATTCGAAAATTTTTTTATAAATGTTACTTTTCCAATCTTTTTAAAATCTATTTAGTATTTCATATTAATATAAATTATTTTTTTCTTGTTCTAGTCTCTTTAATAGAGCAATAGATATTTTATAAATAGTTTAGTATATTTATTTATTATAATTTGGATTGAATTTAGAAAAAAAAATATTAAATTATAAATGTCACATAAAAAATACACTATAAATTTTGAATTTAATATTAGTGAAAAAATAATCTGAAAATGTATTACCGTGTTTATTATTCTACATGTTAAAAAAATATATATATAGGTATATATATATAAATAGATAAATATCATAAAATGTTATTAAAAATTCCATAAGCTATGATGACTTGGTGAAAAATTAAAGAAAAAATTTTACACCTATTATAAACAATTTAATCGAGTATGAGATTACAATATGAATATCAATCAGAGTAAGAAAAAAAATAATCTTTTCTGTCTCGAATAGTTGATTACTTTTATCAAGCTTGAAATTAAGCCAATTTCATTTATACTTTTTTATTTATTTTTTTCTCTATTATTATATTAGGTTTTTTTTTATTAATTTACTAATAACATTTTTCAATGTGTATTATCTAATAAGTGAACAATTTTCTTTTATAATCATTTTTTTTTAATATACAAGAAAAATAAATTGTTAAATTGAAAAATGTCAACTATCTTAAAATAAACAATCAATATTTTTAAAAATAATAATGTAGCTTTGAAATGACTCTTCAGTGATTTAGTGGTTAGCACGACAATCTACCACATTGAAGACTCAAGTTCGAGCCTATTGTAATTCAATAATTAATAATTTATCTCTAAAGCTCTGCGTGATCCTCAGGGTCTATTCGCAAATAATATTAATAATAATAATAATAATAATAATAATAATGTAGCTTTGATTGAAAATCATATACTTATTTTCATAGTTTCTATTATGAATATATGATTACATCTGATATTTTATAAAAGAATTTGGTATATTATTGAATATACATTGAATTTTATATAGAAATTGTTTGTTTCATAGTTTTTTATGAACTTGAAGAAAAATTGAAAGATATAAGGACAAACTTAACATTAAAAAATAATTGTTGATTTTTTAAAATTATTTATTTAATCAATGCAAATTTTCTATGTATATACAGTGCAATAGTGCAATGTCAAATATTTACAAAAAAAATATATGATCTCTCTCTTATAATTATTTTATAAATAATATATTAAAACATATAAATATAAATAAATATGTTTATTATAAACTATAAACCCTTGATAAAATCAATAATATTAATAATAGGAAATATTCTTATATTAAATAGAACCAAAGAAATGAATCAAAATTGAGACTATTTATTATTTTATTTAAATAAAAAATTAAAATACTTTAAAAATAGATTTTTTAAAACTTTTAAACATCGATAATCTTTAAAAAAAAAATTAATAATAATCCAGGAAAAAGAGTTAAACAATTCAACTTGAAAAAAGGTGGCAGAATGGTGTTTCTAGTAAAAGAAACTGATTGAAAATATTTAGAGTAGTTATGAGTCTCTGTGGCTCAACGTAACTCAAAAGTCCTTAGCCGCAGCAACCACATTTCTTCAAGTGCCCTTATCCTGAGCTACACCTATCCAACTTGTCTGGAGATGCATAGACATCATGCAATTTCTCGTTCTCCACCATTTCCTGATAATCGCATCTTTATTTGGCCCTTAAATGCTGTGAAGAATCCTATTTCCAAATATGTAGTCTAAATCTACTCTCTTCTCCTAAAGTTATATACCACGCCTCACACCCATATAATACAACAGGAAAAAATAATTGTTATATATATTTTAATTTTGATCTACTTTGATAATAATTTTGACGAGCCCATTTACTGCATGATTACAGACGTTACCCGATTGCTACCTCGATTTAAATTCTTCTAGAATATTATTCTCCTTCGTGATTACAGAACCTCTACATAGTCTACATTTTCAAATTCTACGTTATGTAACAAATTTTATTTAGAGTATTGATAAATAAAATAATCCACCCAAATAGGGATTGATATTTCAGGGTAAAAAAAATTCATTTTTGGACCAGTAAAAAAAAACTAAAATGTTTTTAAAAAAGTATGATGAATTAAATTAATTTGTCTTGTTTCAAAATATAATATAAAATATAATTATAAATATATTTTGATATATATAGTAGTATTACATTACATTCTATATAATTTATCAAGATATTCTTTTAGATTATTTTTATTTATAGGAGAGATTTTCATAAAGAGATTTATTTAAAAATATAAGGGAAGAAATCATTAATATTTCGTAAAGCTATTTTTTAGACAGAATCGGTACATCTGTCTCCAGAACCCTAGAAAACTAAAAGGAAAAAAAAAATAAAAAAAAGCGGGTTACTATAATCAATTATTGAGCCAATCCCCCGGGGGCAAGGCTGATGAGGGTGAGTGGGAGTGATCGTGTTTATAGCTGGACCACACAATGCAATTTACACTAAAAAACACCACTTCAGAATACAAAAACAAGCAACGAGAGGGAGAGAGAAATCGAGGATTTGTGGTTATTTATTGCCTCTCCTAATCCGGATCAGTTGGCAAATGGAAACAATCGTCGCCTTTCCAAGGCTATCATCGGGATTTTCGTGATTTAATTTTTTTTTTTTTTTTTTTTTTTAATAAAATTATTATTAATAGTTTGATTTTATAATATTTAATACATTCATTCAAGTCTTATCCTTATTTCAATTTGTTTTCTTATTCTTTTAATGGAAATAATATATAAATATATTTAAAATCTTGATTTACGATACTCAATTTTTTTTTTACTACAGCAATCGCAATCCTCCAACTATTCCGACCCTGATCTCGCTCTCTCTCTCTCAATCAGGTTGGAGGTTCATCCTATTCTCTTATTTCTCCTTTTATATTTTTCATTCATTGAGTCCTTGATTTACCCAGTGACGTCAATAAAAACAAGCTCTCTATAAATAAATATATCTATAGAAAATGTTAATCATATTTTGTAATAAAATGTGTAATGAAATATTACAGAAATAATTGTAATAGAATCTAATTCTCTGAATAAATCACATTTTTTGCTTCGAAATCTCTAAAAATCAAAAATTAATACCATTAAATAAAGTAATATACCAGAAACTAATTGGGAGACTGTAAAGGGGGTACCAATAAAATTATATATATATATATTGTTATTATTTATTTATTTTTTTGTTATTATTTAATTGCTTTTAAAAATTGTTTCAAACATCGTTTTATATACAATTTTTTGTTTATGATAACATTTTAAAATATACTTTTATAAGAATTTAATTCTTTAATATATTTTATTAATTATTTATTTATTTAATATTAAATTAAGAATCATTGGATTTATTACGTATTATATTAAAAAAAACATATAAGATGAAAATACACATGAGAAAAACAATTAATAATAAATTAGATGTTTTTTATTAATCGTCATTCGAATCTGGCCCTTCCCCTTCCCTACCGGATTAATATAATTAATTAAAGATCCCATCTCTCTTCATTAATAACAACAGTTAAATCATTTTTCTTCACGTAAATTAAGAAATGAATTGATCTTTAATTACATTTAACCTTTTATTATATATATATATATATATATATATATATATATATAATAAATGAGAGAGAATTTTTTTCCGTTTCACATAAATCTTTAATGACAAAACAAATTTAAATATTAATTAAATTAAATGGAGAGTCTGATGTATTTTTTCTATAATCATATATCTTTTTCATAGAGGAGAAGGGGATTAAGAAAATGGAAATTAGTGAGACAAGAGGGGGAGGTTTGTAATTTTTTAATTACAGATCTAATTGCAACATTTTATTATTTTTTTTTTTTCACTTTCATCTACTCTGAAGAGAGATCGTTTCAAGCAGGAAAAATTATCCGCAGTAAATTTCGTTAATTAAAAAGCAAGTCTTTTCGATTCGTCCCTTCTTTTTGTACTTCTTTTCTTGGACTCGTCTCTCGTTTGCGCGCCAACGGAAAGGGGTGTTAATTACAGACAGCGGCTGCCTTCAAGACTCAACCTCTTGCTCGTAATCGTAAGGACTCGAGTCCCTTTGGATAATAAAAAAAGAATGAAAAAAAAACGATAGAATACGGAACCCCATTCTTTCTATTCCCAAATACCGTTTTGGACCACAAAATTATTCAAGAAGTCGTAAAAAGTAAATTTTATTAAAATACAAAAATGTCAAGATACTGTTTTTTATATTAAAAATAAAAATCTGTTTATTTTCTTTTCCTTTAAAAAAAAGAGTGATAAATTTAAGAATTTTTACATTGATATGAGGTCATTATTATTATATTAAAATTTTTCAAATACTAATTCAAGAATTAAAAAAATAAAAAAAAAATTGATTTAATTATGGTGACATCGGTAGCGTCGAACTATTCTACTGATCTACAATTAAATTAATTATTTATTCAAGAATATTAATTAATTATAAATAAAAATAAAAGATAACTATTTTTATAGAAATTTTTCTATATAAATAATTATAAGATAAAAAAAAAATGCAAAATTTAAAATTTTGAATACTTGTTTTGGTTTATAGTATTAGAATTTATACATAATTTTAGTCGAGAGATGGGGGGCCCCAAATTCAAAAAGTGGATATTAATTTGAATTCAATTTATTGGCTTTAATTTGAATAATCAAATTAAGAGCATAAAAGTTGAAAAATGCTAGTCATCAATAAATTTGCATTAATAAAAACATTTTATACATTACAAAATTTTATAAATATTTTAACAACAAAAATATTATTTGTAACTAGGAAATTAAATCTTTTGCAATTTAATCTAATTTCTATAAATTTAAATACATCAATATATATAGCAGTTATGGCGAACCTTTTTGAGAAGTGGGTCGTATTTTGATCATTATTTTTTAGATCAAGCTCGTGGGTCACTAAGTATTTAATTGAAAAATGAATAAAGAAAATCTCATACAATCTATATTTTGTATAATATTTATAAATAATTAACAGGTATATCAGTATTTCTCAACCTTTTAGTATTCACGTGCCAATTTTCAATCATAGGTAGTTTTTTCATTGCGCCCTTTTAACTAATGGGCACACTTGGCCATATGAAAATGTTTCAGAGCATCGCATAATCATCTGACCTTTTTTTTAAAACCATATTGAAAAAAATTGAAAAAAAATCGAAAATGTTCAAAAGTTTGACCACAAAATCATCTCACCTTTTGTTTTTGAGTATTGATTCTCTTTTTTGACATAAAAAAAATTTATAAAAAACAAAGTGTTGGTCATAGGTTCGCCATTACTGGTATATATCAAGCCAAAAAATTCTGGTGATTTATTAAATTAACAAAATTTAATATAATTTTTTAAATTTTATATTATATAATAATGATGTTAATATTAAATGTATTAATTGTATCTTGATTTTATTTTTAGTTTTATTAGCTATAGGTAGGGTGACCATATTTCGAAAACACCAAACCGGGACAAACGGGTCAATTTGAAAAAATTTTGAAAAAAAGTACGAGTTCTCCTAAATATTAAAAAAAAACGGGACAATAGGCTGTCCCGAAGACTTTATTCGAGTCGGGACAGAGCACCTAAAAACGGGACAATCCCGGATAAACGGGACGTTTGGTCATCCTAGCTATAGTGACCATATTTCGAAAACTGTGACATACGGTTTATCTTTTTTTTTTTTTTGAGAAGCAAATTGAAAAAATTTTGAAAAAAGTACGAAATTTCCTAAATATTTAAAAAAACGGGACAATAGGCTGTCCCGAAGACTTTATTCGGGACACCGGGACAGAGCACTTAAAAACGGAATAATCCCGGAAAAACGGGACGTTTGGTCACCCTATAGCTCATTTTATTTAGATAAATACATATATATATAAAAAAACTCATTAGTATGATAGTGAAAATACACATAAGTAATAAATAAATAAATAAAATTAAATGACTCACAAGCAGGCTTTGAAAGGATAACTTAATCATAATTTCATACAAAAATGAGACATTTATATTTTATTAATTTATATAAATCTCTAAAGAATATTGAGAGAGGGAGGGATGATTCACACCATCTGGTTTATTATGTTTTTTTCTTTCATTTTTGTAGCCAAAACAAAATATTTCTAAAAAATATGTTGAATTGAAGTAATATAAAGAAGGGTAGGCTGTAAAAATAAAAAGAATCCTCTTCAATATTGCATTTTTAAAGGCAATTTTTTTTCCACATTCGTCATAATTTGCGGTCTATACATACATATATATATATATAAACATTGAAGTGAGTTAAGAGAGGAATCGTGGAGGATTTGAATTTTCAGGGGTGGATTGTGAAACGAAAAAAAGCAGACTATGCTTGTAATACAAGGGAGGAGAGGGTATATTTTGCCCTCGAGGGGCATAGATCAAAATCTTGTTCTGGATATATATATATTTATATATATATGGGATATATAGAAGTTTTTAGCTTTTTTTTGTATTTCGGATCACCCGATTAATGGTTATCCCAGTATTGAGTGGTGATGATTATTGGAATGGGGTGGCTCTCCATATTTGTAGGGTGGTATCACCCTCCCTTTTAATGAATACAAGAAAAATAAAATAATATCAAAAAAAGAAATAAAAAAAAAATGGAAAAAGAATTATGTTTAAAAATGAATAGCCACTTTACTGTTTCTATGGGTGATGTACTTTTGGCTTTTAAGTGAAATTTTGAAGTTACAGCCTCTGAGATCAATAAGAAGTGACTAATACTATATAATATACAATACTAATAATACTATATATAACATTAGTAAAAATTTTCATAACTATGAAATGTAAATTATATAAACCCATTATAAATTTATTTTCTAATTAAAGGTTAATAAAAAAAATTTTTCAAATTTATATTTTTGAAACCTTCCAATAAATAAAGAGGATAATTTTTTCGTGTATACTTTGAAGAGCATTTATTAAAAAAAAAATAAATAAAATAAGTTGACCTGTGGCCAGGTCCGAACCGACCGACGGTTTGAAGTAAATTAATTTCCAGCTACAGAAACAATTTCAAATAATTTTAATATAATACTACCACTTCCGGTTTCCGGATTTGCACCAAAAGTTAATCAATTCATCATACTGATGCATTAAGTAAATATACCAAATTTCATCAAAATCCGTTGAGCCGTTCAAGCTGTACACATCTATACGGACGGACTGACAGCGGACATCATGCTAAAAATACTTTTTTCTGTTAAGAAAATGCATGATTCGTGGAGATATGTAAAAATATCCACATGTGAAATTTGGTGTGAAAACAATACCTCCCTTATTATAGTCGGTCGGTAAAAACAACCTTTCAAAATGAATAGCTTTAGAGGAGTATAGGTTTAACCAAAGAATATAATCAAATATATAAATTAATTATAGTCATTATTTTATTCCATATACTTGGTTTAAAATTAATAAATATTAATATTTAAAATTTTGTTTAATAAAATTATAATAAACAAAATATTTAATTTTTAATTCCAGATTTCTTATTAAAATTTTATTTATATTTTTTTAAAGAATTATTTTATTTTTTTCAATTTATTATAAATTGACACGACACGACCCTTGGAGGCTGTCCAAAGCAGCAGACTCGGCAAGGGACAAATGCTACGAAGATGAATTATATTTTTAATTTTAATTTATAATTTTTTTTAAAAATAAGGAAAAATAAATAAAAAAGAAATAACAAAAAGTATAATTTATAATTGTAATAATTTTTTGCAAATCTTTAATGATAAATTGTTTCTAGTTAATAACAAGGTGAGAGGGGATGATAAGAAGTTAAAAATTCACAAAGAAAATGGTGGAATGGCAATTTAGACAGACGACATGATGATGTCTTCAACGAACAAAGCCTTTGTTAATTAAACTAATTTGAATACAAACCCCTGAAACACGACTTTCGTGGAGAAAAGACAAAAGAGACAGGAAGTTGATTTTAATAAATTTTTAAGTCAACCAATACTAGAAAAGGAGTGAAGAAAAAAGAATGAAATATAATAAATATAATTATTTGATCATATTAACTACCTACTCATGCTTAACGATGTAAATTAATTGATATAAATTCTTCTTATAATAATAAATAATTAATAATTTGAACCAGGACAATAATTTTTCGGGTAGATTCTTGTTTCTTGAATATTTGTTTTCTAAATAATAATAATTATCAATTATTATTAATTATTTAGTTATTATTAATATTATAATTTGTATATCTGTTCAATATACCTTCATTAAAGGTAACAGATTTATATTATAGTTTTCTATAATTTTCTTTGAAATGTTTGCCATTTCAATTAATCATTGTCATAAAATTGGGTTATTTGTTTTTTTTTTATTTTTCCTCTTTTCTTTCAGGGGAACATAATTGCTTCCACTGTAAATTAGATTTAAAGATTGGGCTGACAATACTCGTTGGAACATTGTATTAGTTGTACATTCAACCTGATTTTTTTTCTTTTATAACAATTTTCAATTTATAAATGTAAATGAACATACCTTTAACTTTTTTAATTTTATTATTAATTTTCAGTTTCATTTATAAATTGAAAATTGTTATAAAAGAAAAAAAAATTCAGGTTGAACCGACTGTAAATTCAAACCAAAAAAAAAAAAAAACGATTATATACACTGTTCCCCCACCAGGGACAAGGTATAATTTTTCTTTATTCTATTTTCAAATTAGAGAGATACCTATTTAGATTGAAAAACCGTGGTTCGCCATTTTCAAGATAATTTTGAGGAGATAATTTTTAGGATTCTGGATCTTAGTTTGTGTGAACAAGAGTTAATCTTGGTATTTTGGGTTTAATTAGGTTGATTGGGTAGGTAATTTTTGACTTAATGTCTCTTAATCTCCAGCACTAGCACTGACAATATCACTAAAATTGGCACCGAAACGTCGAGACTCAAATCTTAAAAAAACTCAATAATCTTATATATAAAATTCTCGTGTCACAAAACTTTGAAATAATACTCCTCCGAAACGGCTGGACCGATTCTAATGAAATTTTTTATGTATATTCAGTAGGTCTCAGGGCATGTCAGACTTCTTTTATTAAACCGCTAATTGGTAAGGTGTGTCCAGGGGGAGGTATTTAAATAAAATTAGTTTAGTTACAATGCTAGATCATAGAGGCGCTGGTGGCGATAATTTGGCGGTAATTTAAATTCTGAACAATGTGCAGATAAAAATCTTTATATATATATATATATATATATATATATATATTGATATATATTTTAATATTTTATTAAATAATTTTATTTTATTAAAATAAATTTTATTATTAAATTTTATTTTATTAAATTAATAATTATGTCAATTAATTTTTTCTGCAAAAATAAACATATATAAAAAACTATAGAGATGGGACAGGGTAGGAGTTAGACGGTTATAGCTCAGAATATATAGGGACACTCGGGGGGTACAGGGGGCGGAGCCCCCGTCTAGGTGTGGAGAGCGCCGAAGGCGCTCGGAGCAGCTAGTAAATATATATATAAATTTAATATATATAGTTAGTGGGATATAATAAAATAAATAAATAAATATATATAAGTTATAGTATATATATAATTTTTTTTTTTAAATAATTACTTTGGAAATACCAAGAATAAGGAATATACCTATTATATTTTTTATAAATTAAATTGCAATAGTTTTGAATAATAATAATAATAATATTATTATTAACTATGCACTTTTAGGTATATATTATATATATATCAATAATTTCAGTTTTTCTTGAGTTTAACTTGAGATATGTTAACTCATTTACAATGTGTCATAAGGGGACTTTTTATTTTGTTACTTCAGAGGAAGTCAATAATTGAATAAATCCTTCAGAGACTCAATGAAGATGATAACGGGCGGAAGGGTAAAAAAAAAGAAATGCAAAGGGATGATGTCTGGATTTCCGCTCACGTGCTATACGTGCTATTCTATCACAACGTAAGGAATTCGTGATGAGGCGCCGCAAACATTCCTTTGAAAAGAAAATATCAATTTCTTATAAGTTTTCTGTGTAAGAGAAGAAATAGGGTTTGTGATGTAATGAAAAAAAAAATTCAAAATTTCAACTAGCTGGATCAAAATTTAAATAATTTATATAAATAATATTATTGAAAAAAATAGATTAAATGGGAATAAAATAATGAATTTAATATTAATGATAAAAAATATATATAAATTATATTTTTGATCTAAATGACATTAGTCTTTTTATTTTATTACTATGATGATTATTATTATGATTGATATTATTTCAATTTTGTATCTAAAATTGTCTTTGAGGAAGGCCGCAATAGTGTCCGAAACGTCGACCATTGAATAAAAAAAATCAAATTTTTATTTGCAATCTTTTTAATCAATTTTCATTTAGGCTAAAGAAATAATAAATTATTTATTTCTCCATGTATTATTTATAAAATATATTTTTTATTTAATACTTTTTTTTATTTTTATTTTTGAATAATGTAAATTATCGTAAAAATGACTATTTCATTCAGCATGGATTTGACCAAGTAAAAGTGAATATAAGCCTCCAATTAATTTATATTAATTTAATTATAAACGAGTTAAATTGCATATTTAATTTATATAATATAAAATATTTCTTGCTTATTATCAACATTATTTATTTAAAGTATATTAACATTTTTTATTTTTTTTTTTTTACTTTATATTCAAATGTAAGTAAGTACTTAAATAATTTTCAATTTATCTCAAAAGAGAAAAATATTTATTCACAAAAAAATAATAAATAAATAAAAATATAAAGGTTATTTATTCGTTCATGTAAGAATTGGAAAAAATTTCTTTAGATTATTATAAAAATAGGATATCAAATAATAAAAAATAAATTAATTCAAAATTCAAATAGAATAACTAGCATGGAATATATTCTTTAATACTGGAGATTTGAAAAATATAAAAGAAAATATTTTAGAAAAAAAAAAATCATGGAATTTAATGATGGATTGTTTTTCTATGCATTGAAATCTCTAAAGTCCGATCGTATGTTGACATTTGATTAAGAGCTGCTGAGATTTTTCTTTTTCAAGACAATTCAAAGCATCTGCACTTCAATATTTATTTATTTATTTTTTTGTACATATGCCGAAGAATTTTTGGAATTTCAAATAAATATAATTTGTATTTGATTATTCTTTTTATTCAACTCTATTAGGAAAGGGAGCATTAAAAAAATCAAATCAAAGAATGCAAAAAGGTGATACGCTTTGTATGGTAATAGATATACTTAAGTATCTTTTTATTTTTTTGTTTTTATTTTATTTCCTCAAATTATTTGCTTTCATATTATTATTATTAAAATACTTTCATCATCCATTAATTCATTTATATTTATTTAATTTAGATTATATAAATATAAATCCACAATAGACAAGTAAAATATAATTAAGAAAAGATTTTGGTTTTCAAATGTTTAATTAACAAAATATTTATTATTAGTATATATATATAATATAATATTTATACAAACTTGCTTACAATATTAAAGTGAAACAATTTGCTAAGTCGATACCTTGAAGAATTTGATTTGTGTCACGGATATCTTGTTTTGTTTATATATATATATATATATAATACAATAAGCCATGATCTATGATGAAATAAGAACTTTGATAAACTACTTATCGATCATTTCACCTGTTAAAGTGTTGAAAAAAAAAATAAACTTATAATTGTGAATTATTTTTAATAATTTATAAAAAATTTTATCATTATAAAGTAAGTTAAATAAATATAAAATTATCAGAAAATATATTTGAAAAATATTTATTTAATTTATCAAATAAAAAATAGATAAAATAAAATATATAAACAAATTTCTGATTTTTGTACACCCTAACAAATAGGGTAAAGGTGTGATGTATGATCAGTACAACGGACCCTATCTTTATCTTGATTTTGTTGATCTAGGGCTTCTACTTTTTATTTTTTATTATTATAATTATTTTCTCAATTAATCACATAGGTTGGATGAACCGCGTTCCCAAAGACCCCAAATTAATTCCCTACCTAGTCTGGGACTTGAACCCGGACTACGAGGTTAAGAGTCAATCGTGATGTCTACTACTGCATGTATGACCTAAATATTCATATATTACAAATTAAATATTTTAAAATTTTAACTAAGATTATTTATTATTTATTTGTATACATATACATGTATATATATATAATATTTATTCCATATAAGTTTAATGATTTTTTCTAATTTTCTAATTTTTTTAAAACTTTTTTATTATTCATCATTTTTATTAATTAATGATGAATACATAAGGATTGTAAATAAAATTTCTTTAATTTTTTCAGTTTTATCTTTAATAATTTTAGTTACCTTTATTTCTACAAAATATAGTTTTTTAGTCGTTATATCAATTTAATTATAATTATGTGATTAATATTCTGGTTTCTATTAGATAAACTGATCAATTGAGGTATTCATGTCATTCAACCTACCATTTCTTCTTTCCCTTTTTACATTTTTTTTGTTTCCCGTTTTGTTCTCTCCATCCCATCCCCTTTGGTTTATCGTATTATATATTTTGGTTATCGTTTATTGGATGCCATTCTCCAAATAAACAACGCGTTATTTTATACAAAAGAAAAACCATCTAATCAAATGATAGTGGAAGAGAGATCGAGACAGGTAAACGAGATATAAAAAACATTAAAGGGATTCCTTTTGAATATGTAGCACGGGAACAAATGGTCCAAGTCGAATTGAATGGGAAATATTGGCTTATTAAAGAGATAAACACAAGAAGAACAAATAAATATACTGTTTTAGGATGAAGTAAAATGAATAAATGATAACTTGACTAAAATTTGATTGGCTAAGAATTGTTTCAATTATAAATAATGGTATATTAATTTAAAAGGCACATAGATTAAATTATTACTTAAAATTAAGTAAATTAAAAGATAAATCACACTAAATTAAATTTAAATAAATATACTCAATTAAAGTCTTACTAGATATAATAAATATGCAATAAAAACTGTGAAAACCCATAAAAACGTTCACAGCTCAAGAAATATGAGAATGCTGGTTCCAACCTCATCAAATTTAAAAATTTAAAATTTAAAATAAGAAAATATAATAAATCGATAATTAAATAAAAGTGTAAATATATAATTCAATTTCATATTAATAACATAATTATATCAACGAAAGATTAAAGATAATTATAAATTGCTGTTTTTCGATTTAGGGTCAAAAAAGGTAATTCTAAGATAAATAAATGAATGTAGAAATGGTATTAATTTATAATTAATGTATTATTTGACAAAATTAAATCCTGTTGAAACGAAAATAATTTTATGAGAAAAGGGTGAAATAAAATTTAATACATATTAAATTATTAAAGCTTTGGTGGTTGTTTTTATTTATAATGGAATTTTGTAAATTAAACCACATATTGATATTTGTTATTAATGGTTATTAATTAATTTCAAAATTGTAAGCACGTTCAGAGCGCCATCTGGTTGGTGACTTGGGTCTTATATTAATGATCATTGGTCACTTGTCACTGGACACTCGAACAGTGCAGTCGCTTGATAACGATTGCAGAAGTAGCAATCGAAACGTTGTGTATATGTTTGTATTTTTTGAATAAATTTACAATAACAAATATCAATATGTGGTTTAATTTACAAATTCCATTTGAATACATATTATCATCAAGGAGTTCGAAAAAATAATTACTTTTGTTCAATTAATAATAAATAAAATATTTGTTATAAAAATTTTTGAGTTAAATCTTGTATACCTTACTGTATATATTTATAATACCTATATTGCAATTATTAAAATTTATTTTATTTTTATTTGTTTATTTAGTAGATACTTAATTCAATATTCTTAAATTTATAAATAATATATAATAATTTTGAATATTTTATAAAACAATATTTTCTTTTAAATAAATTAAATGTTGTTACAATGAGAAAAATCAATTTGGTACAAAACAAATAAAAGGTTAATGAGAATCAATTTTCATGAAATCAAGTGGTTGTTTAAGTTTCATATTTCATGACTCATAAAAATTAATAAATAATATTATATTCTTCACATATATTAATAATATTAGATTTATGTTAAAAAAAATAATACAAAAAGTCACTCCCTTTAATGACGTCATATGTCTATATATTTGATCACTATAGAAATGTATCGATTCGTCCTCTTTCTATTTCTGGCTTTACTTTTCCTTTCTAAAGATTAAGATAATAAATTGAGGAAATAATCTTCTTGGGTTGCGTTAAAAAAATAATAATCATCATAATGTAATGGAGGTGGGGATAGGGGAATGGAGAGGGAAACAACAGTTGTCCGCCGCTTGACCGCACGGGATTATCTGCCCTTTCGAGTCATCCCGAGGGGTTGTATTTGCTCCCTGCCCCGATCCCTTTAATTTAACTGGGATTTGGCTGAGGGGTGAGGAGGCGTGACTTCACTCTCCCCAGAGAGTCGAATAGTCGGTGGGGTTGACGGCGATGGGGTCATTCTTGGAACATCAGCTTCTAGCTAGACACAATACGTAAGGGATGGTTATACACAAAGGGCCTAATCACCTGCATTTGAAACTTTGTAACTTTTCTATTCATTATATTATTTTATAATAAGCAAATAGGAAAACAATAAAAAAGGACAGCGCCTATCAAGTAGATTACCGTCTAAACGTGGTAAAGTTCTTCTATGGTCAGTACATCGGATCCTCACAACATTTATCTTGATTTTCTTGAACAGAGGCGCTACTTTTTATCAAATAGTTTCTCAATTATGGAGCCTGGGTGGACTTTAATAGAAAAATAATTCGATTTACATTGATTTTAGAATTCTAAAATTTATTCATACTTTTATCAATAAATCATTTAATTGTTAATTTAATTATTTTACTTTTGTTTCATTTTTATTATTATTAAATGTTGTAAATTAAAATAAGTAGATGTGAATATATGTTAGATAATGAATTATATATTAAAATATGTAATTTAATTTTTAAATTTTATTTAATTTTTAAGGCCATTCATACCCAAATATATAATTATATTTTTGTTTTTTAAATTGAATTGAATTCTATATTAATATATTAATAATAACGACAATACAATAAATTAAAATATAATATATTAATTTCAATATTTAAAAATCTGGAGTGTCTTCACTCGACTATCTTGCAAATTTGAATTGGATTAATTAACACATATATGTATCAAATTTCATTATTCTAGCTCAAACCGTGTTTGCTTAATCTTAACACACACTCGCACATACACAGAGAAAGACATTTTTCTCAACCTTAGTTAGTGAAAATGACTCAAGGACCTTCAAAACGTATAAAAACATCAAAATCTCGACATCGAAAATTTTCTGGCGAGATAGTAAAAATTGCTAGCTTCAGAATGAAAACGTTACAAGTAGACGAACAGAGGCTGACATGGATTAGGAGTATTGGTGATATATGTTTATTCAACTAATGTACTTCTTTTATTTTTATAATTTCAATTGCATTAGTTTTATTGTATTTTTTTGTCAAAAAATGAAAATTATGTAATGATATCTAAAGTTAAATAATAATTTGAGGTGAAAGCAATTGGAATTATCAGTTGACCTTGTTTCAATTGGTTACTAGGAAGTATTTCGAAGGATTGATGAAGTAGAACCTTGTCAGCTTGTAGAAATCTCAGGGGGGTTTACGGATCCATCAACCAATCCTCTCAGTAAATTCATCCATTGAAATCCAGTAGATCAATTGTTGGTCAAATCTATGATTCAGAGAATCCTTCATTAGATGAGTGGATTACTTGCACTCAGCATCCCTTCTCGTCTAACGAAGGACTAGTATAGCTTCTCATCTTAATTATCAATCGATATATCAGGAAAAACATTAATATGTTAATTTTTCTTATAAATTTCTTAAATATAGCTGGAAAGTTAAATTAACAAAACAATTTTGTCTTTTATAAATTTTAAAAAGAAGCGAATGTTGTTGTTTTATACATGTTTGTACATTTTAAAGAGGAACTTGTGTTTTATGACTTCAATTATTGTAATGTATTATCTAGATCAGGGGTCGGAAACTAGGTGCCCGCAAATTACTAAGTATTAAATTTTTACTAAAATAAGTTGACCTGTGGCCAGGTCCGAACCGACCGACGGTTTGAAGTAAATTAATTTCCAGCTACAGAAACAGTTTCAAATAATTTTAATTTATCTATTAATGTAATAAAAAACAGATAGGCATACATAAATAATAAATATAAACATTTTTAATTTTATTTTATTTATAATATATATGGAAGACCAGGCTGTGACGTCATGAATGGCTGGATGACGTCATATAATTTTAAATCAAGAAAAAACTAATAAATATGATTTTCCAGAGGATAAAACCAATACAAAGTGCATGATTCGTGGTGATATATAAAAAAATCTCCTCATGTGAAATTTGGTGTGAAAATAACCCTTCCCTTCCTATCGTCGATCGCTAATACTACCACTTCCGGTTTCGGGATTTGCACCAAAAGTTGATCAATTCATCCCACTGATGCATTAAGTAAATATACCAAATTTCATCAAAATCCGTTGAGCCGTTCAGGCTGTACACATCTATACGGACGGACAGACATGATGCTAAAAATACTTTTTTCTGTTAAGAAAATGCATGATTCGTGGAGATATGTAAAAATCTCCACATGTGAAATTTGGTGTGAAAACAATACCTCCCTTACTATCGTCGGTCGGTAAAAAAATGTTTTTGCCATCAGGCTCTTAAACATTTTCGATTTTTCAATATGGCTCTAAGTATCACCAAGTGTGCCCACCCCTGTTATATTATTTCAAAAATGTGCCCGACTATTGAAAAAGGTTCCCGACCCCTGATCTAGATCTTTAATAATTGGTTTTTGAGTAAATAAATAGATATTTGCCTCTGTTTTCAATCTATTTTATTCTATAAAATTTTGATTTTAGTAAAGAAATCGAAATTGGGAAGACACAACAATCTATATTTATCTAAGAAAATAACAAAACAGATTTTATAAATTTTAAAATTTGACAATAATCTGACTGAAAAACTATAGTATATATGAATATTTGCTTAAATATCTGTATATTGAATATAAAAGTAGATAATACCATTTACTTGAAATCAATATGATTTTATTTAAATATTTAATTATTTCTTCGTCCCTAATTAGCATACATTATTATTTTATTCTCTTTCAATTCAATTTATTTACACAAAAGGTTTGATTGTAATAAAAATCACAAAAATACCATTAAAAAAATTTAAAATTATTTAATAGGAATTGAATGTTAATTAAAAAATCAGCAACGAAATGACCAGTACTTAATTATATATATATATGAATACTTATAATTTGCTGTTGACAGCCATATTCGAAACATAAATTTTCCTATTTTATTGAAATGAAATTCTTTAAGAACTTGATTTTATAAAATGGGATCAAATATTATAATAAAAAATAAAATATATAATAATATGGTATTTCTAATATAATAAAATGGAAAAAGATATTTAACTATAAAACATAAACTAACAATTATTATTATCATGATTATTTTTAATAAATTTATAATTTTCCCAATTTGTCACTGTAACGTAACTGTGCCTGTAAATTCTTGGACCCAGCATCCACACTCTTCCATCTATCTCATATTTTCTCTCATATATATAGTCAGCCCATCAGGCTTGTTATATTTCTAAAATAGTTTCCAAAAAAAATCTTCTTTCTAGTGGACTAATCCATTAATTCTTAATATTTCTAAAAAATCTAATAAAACATTTAGATTAATTAATTTAAACATTCTTATTAGGAGTAGCGGGTGGACACTCTCTATGATCCGGATAGAGTTATGTCCACTTCAGGGATGCAACTCTGCTCACGCCAGCCACAAATTTTCCTCGCCTTCAATTGAGGGATCATGTCCTAAACCCTAATCAAATCTCAAATCAATCAATATTAAAAATCCTTTAATATCTCTTCCACTCAGTTGTAAGACCCCCACGACAAGTCCACTGGAGGTTTTCTTCAAATTCGCATCACAGATGGACACGACTCCCACATGGGGCTGAAACAACTTCGCCCGGAAAATGTAAAGAACAGGCCAAAATGGAGAAGAATGTCCAAAGCTACTGACCCCGCAAGAGTTAAATTGCTAGGAAGAAGAAGAATCCAAACATTCTTATTTGCCAAAATTTATTATATCAAAATTATTTAATATTTAGTATTTAATATAAAAAATATCAGATACATTATAAAGTTATTCAAAAATGGACGTAGTAGCCGAAGTGCCTTGTTCTTCAAATAATAATAATAATAACTACAGTTATTAGTATTAATTTAAACAACTATTATTCCATATATTTTATATTATTATAAATAATTAATAATATTTAAATTATATTATTTCATGAATGTCACACTGATTTATACGTCGAATTGTAGGAATTTTAATGAGTTTCCTAATGCGGACATAAAATCATTCAAACTTATAAATTGAAATATTAAAAAAAAATCTGCCTTTTCTAAGACAAAGTTCGTTATATAAATTTGCTGGGAAAGTGCGATGTAAGTTGTTACTCGTTTTTTTCGAAAATTAGATTATTTAAAAATTATTTTTGAAATATAATACATCAAAAACTATAAAAAAAATTTGGTGTGAAAAAAAATTCAAAAGAGCCAAATTTTTAATTAATCAGGAACATTATCAGAATGATAGTTGAAATCTCATTATATAGTATCAAAGATAGTGTTAAATTATAAAAAAATATCTTTTAAAAAATAATTAATTTTATAATCTACTTTTTAAATTTATTTTATATTGGAGAATACAACCTATAAATAAAATAGTAAATATTGAATATAAATAATATATAATTTTCATGTAATAAAGGTTTTTTTGTTCGTCATAGGATTTAATTAATCTTAACTAATTTACATCTAAAAAAAAAATTCTGGAGTGTCTCCACTCGACTATCTCGCATATTTTAATTGGTTTAAATAACAAATATTAAATTTAAATTAAATTAAGTTCATTATAAATTATAAATTTAAATTAATAAATAATATTTATTAAACCAGCGCGTCTTTAGCTCTTTGTTGATGGCACCACGTCACGTGCTGGCGCGTGATTTGCAGTATTAAAAAATTAATTCTAGTACTTTCAGCGATTCAATCAAGCTGAAATTCTATAAATAGCAGTTTTATACAATTTTTAATTATGTCATAAAATGTCAAATATATATCTTTATTTTTACGGGAGAAAACTACGAATTTTGAATAATGCCCGTATATTAAATTTCATTATTCTAGCTCAAACCGGCAATCTTATCTACATACACACACACACACACACATACACAAACACAGACATTTTTCTCAACCTCAGTGAAAATGAATCAGGGACCTTCCAAACATATAAAAACATCAAAATCTCAACATCGAAAATTTTCGTGATCGCAATACTATCTCTGGCGTGATAGTCATAATGAAATAACAACAACAACAAAAAAAAAACATTCGAAAAGTTGAATAAAATATTTATATAGGTTATTTACTATTATTTTAAATTATATTTATTTGATTTTTATGAGTAACATAAACAAATCCTCCATTGAAAAGCCATCAATTATTATTTATGGTATTTTCTGAAATAGGATAAAACGTTTTTCCAAGGATAATAAAAGTGAATCTGAAGACATTCCAACCCCGTATTAAGTTCAAAGTCAAGTCGTGTTGATCTGCCGCTCTTATCTTGTCGCAGGATTGCCAAAAGGGAGTCGAGTCAATTGTACAGGGGTGCGTTGGTTGTTTAGATCGTGCCGATTGTCGAATTGTGGTCATTCACCACCCATTCCACCTTCTACGGTCAAATTTAAAATCGACCCGGTGTGTTTTATTTTAAATGCAATCGTTCGATTATCAAAATAAAAAAAAACTAAAGACGTCAGCGAATTTATAGTCGATCCGATATCAAAATGGATTTAAAAGGTTGTTTAATCGAAGAGCAGATGGGTAAAGATTCGGTTCGATGGTGCAGTGGAAGGGGAAAAACAACTCTGATACGAGTGAACAAAAAGAAAATGGGCCAAAATGAAATACTTTAAAACGCGCCATTAAGAAGAGAGAAAGAGAAGTCAAGGGTAGGAATTTCTTATCTATTGCCATTAAATCTTCGACATGGACATAAAAAAAAAACTTTCCATCTGAACATAGGCAAATAAAATTCAAAATGTAATTACCATTTTTATTAGATGAATCATTTTGGACATGGAATGGTCAGTTTTTGTTGGAATTTGTTATCGAATCACAAATAAATATTATTAAGAGTATATAGTATACTAATATGGAAATTGCTAGACAAGTCTCTTTCAGTAAAAATGATTTAACGAGATTATCATTTTAAATGCTTGATCCTCATAATGAATTTAAATGATCCTTATTAAATGTTTATTGTTTTAGTTTATTATTAGATTTTAAATAATAAAATAAAATTTTCAAACGTATTACTAGGAATTAAATATGGAATATGAGTTTTTAAAAGAATTTATTCTCAGAACTTTACTCATATTATTTTCCTGAGATTCCCTTGAATATATAAACAAATTTACAAAAAATATTCATTTATCTATAAAATTTATATGCATTGGGAAAATTTGAATTTTGTTGGGCGAGAGGTTGGTTAAAAATTCACTATTAATATGTAAAAAATCTGAAGTGTCTCCACTCGATTATCTCGCAAATTTGAATTGAATAATCAAGATTTTTTCTATATTTGAAAATTAATTAAAATTTTATTCTATCCGATCATAGGATTTACGGTTTTTAACAGAATTTTCACTAATAACAATTTAATAAAATAAGAAGACATTGACTTAATACTATATTTATGAAAAAGCATTTGTTTTCAACTGCTTTTAGCTGTATTTAACTTTTATCATAGTTTTGATAAAAATTAAATACATTATCAGGTACTGGACGGGGATGTAGCAATTGATGTACCCATTACATCTCTTATATATATGGATTGTTCAATGGGTTGTACAATCACTTATATTTATATGGATAGTACAATTTGAATATGTATTAAACAGGGATATTATTTTATAATTGTATACACATTTATATTATCGTTATTATATTATATTAACTTCCTTCGATACTTTGTAAATGAAATCGAGAAATTTCATTTTAAACTGGCTTCTGAGACAGAACACTTCAAAACGCGCCAGCGTGTGTTTGGCTCTTGGTTGATGACACCACGTCACATGCTGGCTCGTGATTGGCAGACAAGGTGTTAAAAAATTTAAAAAATTAATTCCGGTACTTTCGGCGATTCAATCAAACTGAAATTCTATAAATAGTAGTTTTATACAATTTTTAATCATGTGAAAAACTATCAAATATATCTTTATTTTTACGGTCAGTTTAGAGGAAAAAAAATGAAAACGTAGTTGTAATGACACATTTCTCAACAGTTGATAGAAAACTACAAGTTTTGAATAATGCCCGTGTACCAAATTTCATTATTCTAGCTCAAACCGTTTTTGAGTAATCTTGTCTACATACACACAAACTCATTCAATCACACACACACACACACACACACAGATAGACATTTGTCTCAACTTTGACTCAAAAATGACTCAGGGGCCTTCACAACGTATAAAAACATCAAAATCTCGACATCGAAAATTTTCTGGCAAGATAGTAAAAAAAAAACTATAATCTCACAACATTAATACTGAATAATAGGAAAATGTAGAAAAACCGGCCAATTATTTTGAGTATGAAGCGTGGTTAATGATTTTAATGAACGAGAATAGATTCAGCGTATTTGACAATATTTCTTTGATTTTTGTAGATTTCCAAAAAGTTGACATCAAAAAAAAAAAAAAAAAAAAAAAAAAATAATAATAATAATGGTGGAATTTGAATCACGAGAAATTTCATGAAATTGGGATATTACTCAAATGAGAGAACAACGACTAATAAGAACAAAAAGTAGAGAAACCAATTGGGAAATGACTACTAAAATTTGTTTTGAATGAATTGAGAGTGGATAGAAATTGGATGGGGGTATCTAAGGATTGAAAATAGTGTGCCTTGAGATAGATAGATTGATAAAATTGTGATATTTTATAAAATTCCACCAAATAGAATATCCCTTCTCTATATTTAAGTTAGAATTTAATGTTTGGTAATAAAAGAAAGTGATCGGAGAACTCTTGAGCACGTAAGCAACAATTAATGGGTGTAAGGCTAATATATTTTTCATGAAATTGCACCCTCTCCTCTTTCTTCTTTTCTTCTATTGACTTTACTGGGAGAGGTGTCCCTAACCAGCTTATCTCTCTCTCCCCACTTTGAAACCTACCCTTTGTGAGTGGGCTTCGGTGGGGTTGGAGGTGAGGGAGCTTTGAATCGAGTGTCACGATTCTTCTTTTCTTCGCATGCAAAAAAACGAGGACGATCTTTGGTTATTGAAATGGAGAGTGACTTTTAATAAGACCAAGCACCCTTCTTCACTCTTTATTTCTAAAGATACCATTCAACAAGCAAGTATAAAAAGAGAACAACGATTTATAAGACATGAAGAAGGAATTTCACATTTTCAAAAATGTTGAGATAATTTAAAATTAAAAAATAAAAAAATCGCTGCTCCAAGCTGAATTATTTATTTAATACTTTTTTAATTTTATTCTAAAAAAAAAAAAATAAATATCTAAATAGTAATAATAATAATAATAATAATTTAGTTTTTTTTTTAATCTGACGCATAATAAAAAGTGCCGATAAAAAAAAATTCGATGATAATAAATGATCTATAATGCATTATATTATCTTGAAATATATATTTTGTAAACTCAGGCAATGTATTAAGATTTAATTTCTATTCAAATTTGATTCTGGGAATAAATAATGGCCCATTAATGAGCCGGCAGCCTACTGTGCTACTCGCCCTCCGGCACTCGATCCCGCTCAATGGAAAACACCCGGTACTGTCACGAAATAACACGATAGACCTTCTTGATGCGTGTTGCTTCCGAAATGCCCCCTAGCCATTGTTAGGACTCAATGAAAACCCACTCGCATTGTCTTAATGTGTTTTATTCTTTATTCAAGCTTCTTGTCTTTTATTAAACATTCCTACTTATTTTTTGTTTGAGAATATTTTTTTTTTCTGTCTAATAAAAAAATATTTTAATAGCAATAAAGATGGAAAAATTAAATTGTTATCATTTACTATATTTAACGTCAAAATTAAAATATATAAATCAATTATATTGGTGGTTATTTTATATGAGTGTGTGTGGCGGAGTCCATGACTTTAGAGGAATTGATAATAAATTTCATCATAACATTTATTGATCAAAAACAATCAGAAAATAATATTATTAAAGTCATAAAATCTTGAAGATTGTAAACGACAGGATATGTGACTTGTATGGGAAAAGAAAGGTTTTAGATTTCGGGAAAACCAATTGGTAAACGACAGGTCTAAAATAAGCTGAAAAAAGTTAGATCAGTTTATTAGTTGTAGAATTAAAAATAAACTTTTTTTTTATTAACTTAGTATGCTATGCTATTATTAATATTAATAAAATTTTTAAAAAAATTAAGTAATATCCAAACAACAATAAACATTGCATGATGATAAATTTATTGAATACTTTTAACAATTTACTTTTCACTTTAATAAATAAAAAAAAATCTATAAACAAGAAAAAAAGTGAAAAATACTTTTGATAAACTTTAACAATTTTAATTTATTAATTTTATTCACATTGTTGAAAAACACTTTCACGTCTGTTCTAATTGTCTAAATAAATGGAATATATATATATATATATCCTTATTAGAAAAAAATATATTATTCCCCTCCACAATAATTATGATTGCCTTATTAGTAAAAGTAAGCCTTTAACAAGTTATCTCATTTATGGAATTCACACTCATTTATTTAAAAAAAAATCTCGTTGATCCTGCGTTTGTTATTAGATTTTTCCTTATTTAAGATTTATAAATACGGGCAGTGAATTATTTCTTTTTTCATTTTAAATCTTTATCATGAGAATACAAGTATGTAATATATTTTATACTTTGATATTAAGAGAATTTACCAGATCTAAGACATATTGGGATGATCTGATATAAAATCCTACCATATATTCGTAATTAATAAAGTTGATTGCTTATATTGAATCCTGTTTTTTAATTTTTTATGATTTTTAATTAGTTTAAGATATAAAAAAAATTATATAACATAATACTAATGGATATATTTAAAAACAATAACATATTATAACAGAAAAATATCTCTGACTTTTGTACACCCTACGATAGAATAATTAATCCCTATCAAGTCGGTTGCCACCTAAGTAGCGTAAATATATTCTATGATCAGTAAAACGGATTCTTCCAAACTTTATCTTGATTTTTTCGATCGAAGCCGCTACTTTTTATTTTAAGTATTTTCCAAATTTTGAGCCTGGTGGACCTATAACCTCACTTAGAGAAATACTCTAACCAGGCCCGCCAAGTTATATAAAGTATTATAACAACATCATAATAAAATTAATATATATTGAATTAATAATCTCTTTCGATTTATTTATTTTTTTATTTCATTAAAAAATCAATCAATTGATTAGAATGTAAATAAAATAAAGTAAATAAAAAAAAATAAAGATATTAATTCTCGAAGAAAAAATTGTTCATTTTTAAAATGAAAGTTTATCGATTTCTATCTTCATGGCTGATTGTAAATTCTTTAAAATTTTACTTAAGATTATAACTATGCAATGAAAGATGAGACTGTCTAAGTGTGATAGGTAGATATTAAACTCTCAAAAGTATCCCGTGGTGTTTTGATTTTTTGTTTTTTTTTTTATTAATTTGACATGTTATAATCCGAACGTGGAAAAAGAAACTGAGTTATAGGAAGCAATTAACAAATTGGAGTTAAGCAACAGGTGTTGTTCTTTGTATAGTTGTTTGATGCCACTCAGGTGGTCCCCAAGAGATCTAATTTGAAAAAGAACACCATACGGGTGCCAATTGATTCTAGTTGTTCGGTATTTATTTTATACTACATGACAAGCCACGTGCATGACTATAATAAAGTGGGTGGAGAAACTTGGCGGGAAAAAAATTAAATCGTTATATCTGTCAGTCAAAATTACAACACGCCCCTTGTCTATCTTTCAGAAAGACTTTCATTTTATTCTCAATTTTTTTTTTTTATTTTTCTTATTTTATTATAATTACTTTATATACGGTTGGACTAATGTCATGGAAAGGAAAATAAATCAATCATTTTGTCATTATCAAGTAATAATTTAAATAACAACAACAAAACATTAATTTATCTAACTAAAATTATTATTTTATAATTTGATAGAGATGCTTATGTAAGAATTTAAATTTTATATATTAATATATACATATACATGAATATATATATATATATATATATATATATAAATTTATATTAACTATTTGAGGTTTTAGGTTTGAGTTGCCTCATACTAAAACATAAAGAAAATTAAATTTAACTTAATGCGTTTATTAAGTTCACCCATAATCAGTAAAATTATATCATCATAAAATTTAATATGACACTTTAGGTTATTAGAAAATAAAATTTCCTAAATTTGAGAAAGAGAGAAGAAAAATTGATTTTTAGAAGAAAATTAACTAAAGAGATAAAAAATAATTAAGTGAGAATAGGAATGAGGAGTAAGTGAACAAAATAGAGACTGTTGGTAGAATGAGGTTATTTTGGGTCAAAATTCTAATATCACCAATACCAAAGAGATAGATAGATAGTATTTAGAATAAAATTAGAGGTGTTTTAATTTTATGTTGTATACTGATAGCGAAAAGCTTCTACAACTTTCCGGCAAGATAGTTAAATCGTGAATCAATGGAACCGGTCCGTGCAAGTAGCGAATAACAATTTATTCCTACCGCGTGAAGTTACAGACCAAATTTAAGAGAAACAGGTGTTTAACTTCAATAGGGTGATTTTCAGCTTGCTAACTAGAAGGGAGAATTTCAGATTGTTACAAAGAAGCAGTTGATTCATTTCTTAGTATTTTTAAAACTAAAAATTTGAACAATTCAATTGTAATTTTATATTATAAGTTATAATTTTTTTATTTGTTATCATCAGTGGAAGTAGTGTGATGATTTCTTAGTTATTTATTTATTTAAATAATAATTAACATTTTTGTGTCATTATGAATATCTTTGGATATTACTATCTTTATAACGGGTGATTTTTTAAGAGTTAAATTTTTCAGGTTGGCGGCACTGGTTAGTAATGGCGCCCAACTCATCTGACAAAGTAAAAAGTTGTCAGTATACTCTGCTATTTCATCATGCAACGATTGCAAATTGTTGAAATTTATTATCAAAATTCGTGTTCTGTGAAAAATGTGTATCGTTTGTTACGACCATATATATTATGGTCACCATAATCGACCTGGTGAATCAAAAATTCGTGCTGGTATCACTAAATTTCGCACCAAGTTTACATTGTTAGACATATATATTACTATAAAAATTTATTTCTAAAATTTAATCGAAATAATAGAAGAAATATTTAAAAAAATTAATTTTTTTAATTTTATCATTTAACATTTATTTACCTTAATTTATATTTTTTTTCATTTATTTAGTTACATTGCATTTAAATTTATTTATTTATTTTCTCAACTTTTAATATTTATATACTTTTTTTCATTGACTTCAATATGTAGAGAAAGAGAGGGAGTGGCAATGATAATTAACCTTGAAGTCAGAGGGGCTTTACAAATATATACCTTCAATATAAATTTATATTGTGATTCAAAATTAGATTCATTATAAAGCAACGAATGCCGACTTCGGTATATTTTTTCCTCTCTCTTTCTCTTTTTATTTATTTATTTATTTTTTTTGCCAAGCCTGGCATAATGATGGTTCATTTTCGGGCACCAGATAAATGTATATATATATATTAGTTTGTTATTTTTTTAAGAGTAAGAGATCTAAAGAGAGCGAGAGGGAGTCAGGCGGAGACTTTGACGCTTTGTGGACAAAAGAGGTAGGAGGCTCAAGACTAAAAAGAAATAAGAAAAATAAAAAAAAAAAAAATGTGAAGGAAAAAAGAGAACGAAACGGGAACAAACGAAAAGACCGGCCTCAAGAACAAACGAGGCAAAAGAGCGACAGACACCAAGTCAGACAGAAAGAGGAGAGAAAGTTCAATTTAATATCTTGGCAACTTAATGGAATATTTTTTAAGAATTGTTACAACAGTGAAAAATTGGGCATTGAAACTCGTACA